>CM060912.1:127543992-129943992 GCA_030737875.1 Allium sativum | reverse complement strand
CTTGTTATTCTGCCATCTTTATTTGACTCATTTTGAGATGACGTTGATTATGTAGTATTATGGACAAGATGTTCTTGAATGAATTCAAAGTTTCTTCAATATTTTCACTCAAATTATGAATGGGATTTGCCATAATTTGATATTTTAGATAAGAATTGATTAGAGAGGAAGGACAAATGATAGAATAATTTTTTTTCCGAAGAAATAGTTATTTATAGGGTCTGGAATTTGTTGGAATTAAATAGACATGAGTTAGTTATTTAATTTTTGAATCAAATTTGAAAACCTAGCAGCTATATGTCGACATAAGGAAAAATGTATGTTGACATACATTAGTGATTTTTTTGTAAATTTTCATTTTTTAGTTGATTCCTATTATACCATTTTAATTTATTTAATTCTAGTGTGTTTTTACAGTAAATTAAAGATTGTTTTGACATAAATAAACACCATTCATTACTTTTTGAAAGCAAATACATCCAACTAATATAAGATACTAAATACGAGATTTGAAAGAAAATATAAGCAAATACAAAAGATATAGATAAACTTAGTTTTCAGCAAATGATGAGGAGGAAGATGATATTCCAAGTTTTTTATCCTATTTTGCCAATGAACTTAGACATATGAGTAAGTGTCATTTCGATCTTCTTTTGGTTCTTAGCTAATTTTGATTGATTTTGGACTAGCATTTTTTTGGAAATGGTTCTAGTACTGGATGGACACTCTACACTTTACAAAGAAGTTTCTTCTTCTTTTTCAATATCCATAGGATCTTATTATTTTTGTTGCATACGTGCTTGTTTATCTTCGTAAGTTTCATAAGGCTTAAAGGTGAGTGGAATTTGCATAAGATGTATATTTGTGGAGTCAAACACCTTTCTTGACATAAATTATTCTCCTTTGAGATCAACTCCGAAATATTTGAAAATTCGAGTAAGGTAAACTCCATAATAAAGAGTGTTTTCTCTTGTGGACATTTCTTTGGGCTTAAATTCTTTTAATGTCATATTAGCCCAATTGATGTCATAAACACCAATAATAGAAAAGAGTTCTTTTTGGACTTTAAGGGTAGGGTTCTTGATATTTCTGGAACGAGGAGTGATGGTATGTTGAAGGAGAAGGTGACATTCTTGTTTTCGGGGGAAAAAAGCAATTTTGAATTCTAAATGATCATCGCTTTCAAATATATCATGAAAGGTTTCCACATCTGTTTCATCAATTTTGAATTTCGAAAAATCCGTGCCTATACTCTTACAATTGAAACGCCATGCCAAATATGTCCAAAAAAGAAAAGCAAAGCGTAGCGGAATGAGCAACCACTAAAATTCTCAGCATCGCAGTAATATGCAACAACAACTCCCGGTAAGAAGTTCCTATGGTAAGAAGGGAATTCGCTCCTCCGATTCTCTTGAAACCTTCTCATTGACCAATTACCCGGCTGCTTATAGCTGGGGAGTAGCCCGAGCCTCTAGTGAGTTACAGACATAGTTAGAAAAGATAAAATCTTTGATGATTCCATCATACATGTACCTCCTCAGTGGAATGCTCCCAACAGAGACAAAGAAGCGAAAGAAGTCTCTTCTAAGCTCAACTTAGCTAAACCGGTCGATTCTCATTTTTTCCCCTTCAAATGTTGATCAACGATGATTACAATATCTGACAACCCAGTCAGATATTTGATCCTACCCGGATATGTTTGCAAAGTCGATAATTTTCTCTTCAACATTGCTGCATCTCTTTTAGGGAGACGGCTGAATTTCCCCATCTTTTATTCTCGTCTGCCTCAAAGAAGGAGCGATCCAAGTAAGTGGAAGAGAGCATACCTCGAGCAATTAATATACTGGGGCAAATGCCTCTGCCAAGCTCGATTAGGTAGGGATCGACATATCGATGTCATGAGAGCTTATGTTGTTGTTGCGAAGGGTGTATATTTCATGGGCACTGATCAGACATGGGCGTTTTTTCATAAAGCGAGTTGCCCACCAACTGTAGCCGCCCCATCTGCTAAAAATTGCCCCTTTTTTATACCATAGGGACAGAGGAGGCTAGATTAGCCAAAAGATGGTTATTGGTTTAAGGACGCAAGGTGACTTTGCTTTTACAGGGTAAGAAGGGGTAAATTTCACAATCTAAAATGATTCGAGTGCCTTTTACGCTACTCCATACTTGATCTTCATTTCCTTCATAAAAGCCACGGTTTAGATTTACATACAACATTTTGGCTAGATTAGAATAACATACTTTATTGTTATCCCGTGAATTTATTACACTCAAAACTCCATTTTCTTCAAAAAGAGATTGAAGATTGTAAGAAGGAAAATATTCAAAGATGGCGACGGCTCCCGTATTGACTTTTCCATTTGCTAAGTAGTCAACATAGGCCTGTTTTGCTTCTTTATCATTGTTGAGATATCCTTTGATAGTTTTGGATAATCTTATTGTTTGGGGTGTGCTTGAGGAAGTCATTAAGGAGTTTTTGAACAGTATAGATATGAAGAAAGTTGTTTGAAATTTGAATGACAGGTTGAGATAATAGGATTGAATGGATAAAAAAATAGAGATTGAATGGCCACAATTTTTCTTAAATCAGTGACACCTTTTCAGACCTTGGGAGTTGGTGAAAAGTTGGAGGGAAGTTTGAAAGTTTAAACTTTTGAAATTCAAAATTTGAATTTCATTTTATGGCCTACATGTCGACATGCCCATTTATGTATGTCGGCATACATTGTAACAACCCGCATTTTACGCATCGGAGGATCGTAGAACATTTATTTCTTTCCCATATGAAGTCATATGGTCATGTAACTTTGGGAAACAACCATTAGACTCATTTTTCATGTTCATGTTTTTTGTCGATTTTTAAATGACCATTTTGCCCCTATCTGATCTTGTTTCGGCCATAACTTTTGATTGGAAAGGAATTTTGACCTGAAACCACTTCAATTAGATTCGTTTGATGGTTTATCTTTCCGTAGAGTGGTCACATGTGAAAATTGGACTTACCGTTTGGGAGATATGGCTGAAATCATGTTTGGAAGGTGAAAAACTGCTTAACCGGGCCAAATAGGGTGATTAGTGAATGGGCCCATAACCCATTTCAGGATTAGGGTTATGGGGAGGCTGAAAAGAGTTAGAGAATCATTCCATTTCAGTTTTCTATCCTCCACTTATCTCCAAGAAACCCTAAAAATGGCCTCCAACCTCTAAATCACCTCCCAATCATCTTCAAATCAAGGATTAAGCTTAGCAACATCAAATCAAGGGAGATCTACACCAAATCTACATTAGAGCTGCTGTTTAGCATCGGGATTCGCATCCAATCAGAGATTTGTTTCAGATCTAAGTTTATTTGTGGCTAAGGTGAGTGATTTGCATAGTTCGTCACTAATTATGGCTAATTAAGGGTAATTAGTGTTATTTAGCGAATTTAAACATGATAAAATTCTGGAAAAATATTTATAAAATTCGAAATGATGTTTTAGACCTTCGATATGAATTTGGGTTAATTTGGTTAAGTTTTGCTAATCATATCGTTAGTTTCACCTAAACATGCTTAAGGGGAAATATGGGGTTGTGGGTAAGTTTGATCCATTTTAACCTATCATATTGATGTTTTGGTGTTTGAGGTCACTTCTACTTGTTGCTATGACTGTATGGTATGTTTTGTGATTGATTAGAATAGGTAGAATGGTCGAAAACGACGTCGAGTGGCGTAAAACTGCTTGTTGGAAAAGTGCTGGAAACAGACCGATCCAGATCGGAACGGAGGGAGGACCCGATCCGCTCCCATACTTCATTCTTCGATCTATTCGCTCTTCTCGTCGCATGCATCGTCCGATCCGACCCGTCTGATGTTCTACGACCCGATCCATCATGGTACCCCGACCCGAACAGATGTACTTCGACGAGGCTTGGAGACTACGACCCGACCCGAGTTGATTAGAAGAAGCCGATCCGAACTGTGGCACATTGGAGGACTCCGACCCGAACCGACGATGGTGATTGGACATGGAGACTCGATCCGACCCGCTGAGATGATGATGACCCGATCAGATCCAGCGAAGGAGGAGCACTCCGATCCGAACCGAACTGATGGCAAAGAGGGGATCCGAACCGATCCGGTGATGACCAATAACCTGAGATGCAAAGGTATTCTAAATGGAAGTTAGAGCTCAGGATCTAATTGGGAACCAATGAGTTCACTTCATGGTTGGGCTTTGCTGCGGGACGTGTGCTAAGGAGTTGTCGACGTTCATAACTTCGATTCACTACTGAAATTGGATGATGGGCTACTTATCAGTGCAGTAGAGTCATTATGACTCGAGGGGCAAGGTGATGGTAGCAAGACTACGTTATCAATGCAGCAGAGTCATTATGACTTGAGGGGCAAAGTGATGCGTAGTAGGACTATGAGCCAGTGCAGTGGGGTCATTGTGACTCCATGGGGCAGAGTGGACATAGTAAAGGATTAGTAAGGCTATGAGCCAGTGCAGTGGGGTCGTTGCGACTCCATGGGGCAAAGTGGACATAGCGAAGGATTTGTGGCTATGTATCAGTGCAGTGAAGCCATTTATGACTTCATGGGGCAAAGTGATCATAGCAAGGTATGTTGGGTGATCGAAGTGGTGAATATCGTATGCTTTATGCACTGAGTGAGAGATGTGAGGATGGATGCTATGTTTGATTGTTTGCCATCACTATGACATGCACACCTCCAACCTCGTTGTCTTTACACCATTTGAAATGGCACCTTAGAGTGTTGTACAGTATGTAGTGCTAACTCTTTGGTTGCAGGTCCAGGTTCAGGTATGTTTAGTCTACCTGTTATTGTTCTGTTTAGATGCTTATCGCTCATATCAGGCTTTATGTCTGACCCAGAGTTTTATGTCTCTTCTTATTACTCTGGGTGCTCACACGAGCAGACTAGAGACAGGTTAGCTGGTGATGCGCGAGTAGCTGATTCGGCGGCAAGCAGGAGGCTTCCGCGTATGGTATATAGATATTCTACCTGTGTCGTTGGTGGTCGCTACTTGGGCATTAGTAGTGTACCTCCTTTATCTTGCTTTTGTTTTTGAGACAGTTTGAAAAGTTGTAATAATGTTAGCTTTGGGTCATAAGCTGTAGTTGGATTTTCCGCTGCTATGTTTGTTTGTTTTTAGCTTATGCACTGTCTCACCTGTTTTATGTCAAGTATGTTGTTATTATATTTTGTTCCATGCGCTGTGAGACATTTTACAGGTTCCTTGTTAGTTCATTTCCTTCTTCCCTTTCACTCTGACAATCCGTCCCGTGCTAATTGGACATGTGTACCGCGCACTTTTGGAGTAAGTGTCGGTTGGTGCGGGGCGGGCAATCACATTTGGCATCAGAGCTCTAGGTTGCGTAGTTAACCTAGGGAAAGACACTAGGGAGAGATAGTACATATATGAGAGCGCGTATTTGTGATTACTTTGGTTTTCAAAAGCTATATATATACTATTAGTAGTATAAGAATGAAGTCGTACTGCACTAGCACCACTATGGGGTCGTTAATCATTTCCCCTTTTACAGATTGACGATGAGCCGATATGTTAGAGGTGCTGGTAGGCGAGCCAATAATGAGAATGCTGCTGACATGAGGGCGATGTTTACTGACCTCATGAGAGACATGCTTAGGGAGGTGCAAGGGGAAGTTCCCAATCCCGGAATTGGTGGTGGTCCAGTAGTGCAGGCGCCTAGGGTCGATTTCGCCAAGTTGTGCAAGGATTACACTAACCTTGGTGGGAAGCCGTTCCACGGAACGGATTCGGCCACAGATGTTCAGGATTAGTTGGATAGCTGTGATCGTATCTTCGACGACTTGGGTATCGAGGATGCGATGAAGAGAAGGCTAGCGTCTCGTCAGATGCAAGGGCGAGCGATGAATTGGTGGAATGCCATTAGAACAGCTACTCCAGAAGATCAGGTTACTTGGGATCAGTTCAAGGCTCGCTTTAGCGAGAAGTTCATTCCAGCTGCCCAGAAGTCAGTGTTGTTTAAGAGATTCTTGGAACTCAAGCAGAATGGTAGGGTAGTCTCGGACTACATTGCCGAGTTCGACACTTTGTCGAAGTATAGACTATCTCTTATCGATACTCCTGAGAAGAAGAATGAGAAGTTCATTACTGGTTTGGATGGATACTTGGGGGAAAGGCTTATCAACCACATTGATGAGACTTTTGAATCGATTGTGGGGAAGGCTTTGAGATCAGAGAGTCTTTACCCTAAGCCAAAGACTGAGGCTGCATCTGCAGAAGGGCTGAAGCTGCAAGCAGGCGGTGGAGGCAAGAATAACTCTCAGAATAAGAGGAAGAAGGACCAATCCAAGGGTGGCCAGAAAAAGAACAAGAAGGATGTTGAGTGCTTCAGTTGTGGTAAGAAGGGCCATTATGCTAAAGAATATCTGGCCAAGCCAGCGGAAAGGAAGTGCTACAACTGTGGCCAAGTGGGACATCATAAGGATAAGTGCCCACAACCTCTTAAGGAGAAGAAGATTGTGAAAGCATATGCTACTGATGTTGTTCCTTCTTCGTCGAATGCCCCAACTGCGACGGAGAAAGGAAAGAATGTTGTTATTCAAGGTATGCTTTCTATTTATGATGTACCAGTTCGAGTTTTGTTTGATACTGGGGCTTCTCGTTCCTTCATATCTAGTGACCTGGTAGATAGGTTGGGACTGGAACCCGAGATAGTCGATAGACCATTGGTTGTGACGAACCCGATTGGTGGTTCGACTAGCCTTAGTATGATTTGCCGAAATTTGGTCTTATCGAGTCATGGATGTATGTTTGTTTGTGATTGCTTTGTTTTGGGCTTTACTGGGTATGGCATTATATTGGGGGTCGATTGGCTCCAAAGATACGGGGTGGTGGTAGACTGTGAGGGCTTTTTGGTGACAGTTAGGGCAGATGATGGGCGGAGGGTAGTGTTTGGTAGTCAACCTAGTGATGGGGTAATGGCTAGTTTTATAAATTCCCTCGACATCCCGCATGATGAGTTGTCAGTTTTGCCCCTGGTTGGGCAGTATCCGGACGTCTTCTAGGAGGTGACCGGGCTCCCACCACACCGAGAGATTGAGTTCCGTATTGATTTAGTGAAAGATGCCAGACCTATAGTGATGCCACTTCGTCGTATGGCACCAAGGGAGCAGCAAGAGCTCGGGGTGCAAGTCAGCAATCTTTTGAAGAAGGGACTTATTAGAAGAAGTGTCTCCGAGTGGGGAGCACCAGTTGTGTTTGCCACTAAGGCAGATGGCTCCCTTCGTTTATGTGTGGACTATCGCGAGTTGAATAAGGTAACGAGGAAGAATAAGTATCCTCTACTGCGGATAGATGATCTGTTTGATCAACTGGAAGGAGCAAGAGTGTTCTCCCAGTTGGACCTCGCGACAGAATTTCATCAGCTCCGAGTAGCGGATGAGAGTGTTTCGAAAACGGTATTTAGGACGCCGTCTGGATTCTATGAGTGGTTGGTCATGCCATTTGGGTTGACCAATGCACCAGCCTATTTTATGGATCTTATGAATCGAGTATTCAGAGATCAGTTGAATAAGTTTGTTCTTGTGTTCGTAGATGATATCCTTGTTTACTCAAGGACAGAGGAGGAACACAAGGGACACTTGAGGATAGTGATGGAGGAGTTAAGAAAACACCAATTGAAACGAAATTCTCTAAGTGTCACTTTTGGAGAAGGGAAGTGAAATTCTTGGGCCATGTTGTTTCAGAAAATGGTATTGCCGTGGACCCTGCGAAGGTGGCTACGGTACAGGATTGGCCTACGCCCAAGAATGCAACAGATGTAAGAAGTTTCTTGGGGTTAGCTGGATATTATCGTAAGTTTATCCAGGACTTCTCCAAGACAGCGGCACCGTTGACTCAGTTGACTATGAAGAATCAGGCCTTCGTCTGGGACGGAGTGTATGAGAATGCATTCAAGAGTCTAAAAGAAAAGTTGACGCGTGCGCCAGTATTAGTCATTCCTAAAGGGAATGAAGAAATGACGGTATACACGGATGCTTGTGGTACCGGACTAGCTGCTGTATTGATGCAAGGAGGTACGGTTGTAGCTTATGCTAGTCGGCAGCTAAAGCCGCATGAGAAGAAGTATCCTACCCATGATTTGGAATTAGCAGCGATCGTGTTTGCGCTGAAGATGTGGAGACATTATCTCTTGGGAGAAAGATTTGAGTTGTTTACCAATCATAAATCGTTAAAGTATCTCTTCTCCCAGAAAGATCTAAATCTCCGTCAGCAGAGATGGTTAGAGTTCTTGGCTTCGTATGATTTTGATATCGCGTACACATCTGGGAAAGGTAATGCGGTAGCCGATGCCTTGAGTAGGAGACATGCCAATTTAGGGGCTATGTTTCTTGAATGGAAGCAACTAGAGTATATCGCGAGTTTTGATTTCAGACCAACGTGCGAATTGAATCCAGACATGCTAGCTAGTTTGACGATCAGACCCACTTTGATAGAGCGGATTGGTTCCAGTCAAAGGGACGATCCTAATCTATTGGGAATCATCTCCAAGTTAGAGATGAACATCGACGGTGAGGAGATGAATTTGTATGGGCTTGATCGAGATGGATGGCTTAGAAAGAATGGAAGACTAATTGTACCCAACATGAATGGTTTGAGAGATGAAGTGCTTAGAGAATGTCATCACTCAAAACTGACTATACACCCCGGTGGTGATAAGATGTATCGAGACATGAGACAGACTTACTACTGGGAAGGGATGAAAAGAGACGTTGGGAAGTTTATATCCAAATGCATGAATTGCCAGCTAGTTAAAGCCGAGCAAAAGAAGCCTAGTGGTTTGTTGCAACCATTAGAAATTTCCGAATGGAAATTGGAGAAAGTCTCGATGGATTTCATCGATGGTTTACCAAGGACTAGATCAGGATATGATAGCATTTGGGTAATTGTGGATCGTTTGACTAAGAGTGCAAGATTTATACCAGTCAAATCGACCAGAACGGCAGCTAAGTTAGCAGAATTGTATATGAAGTGGGTGGTGAGATTTCATGGAATACCTAAAAGCATTGTGAGTGACCGAGACCCGTTGTTTACTAGTGGGTTTTGGAAGAGCTTACAAGAGGCTCTAGGGTCAGAATTACGTCTCAGTACTGCATATCATCCTCAGACCGACGGTCAGACGGAGAGGGTGAATCGTATATTGGAAGATCTCTTGAGAGCTTGTATATTGGATTTTGGTGGATCATGGGATGACCATTTGCATCTAGTAGAGTTTGCATATAATAATAGCTACCAATCCAGTATCGGTATGGCTCCATATGAAGCTTTGTACGGAAGACCGTGCAACTCACCATCATGTTGGATAGAGACCGGCGAGAAATTTATGCTTGGACCAGATGTGGTGAGGGAAACTTCAGATAAGATTAAGACCATTCAACAACGAATGAAGGCTGCCCAAGATAGGAAGAAGAGTTATGCTGATAAGAGGAAAAGAGACTTAAAATTCTCCGTTGGTGACTTGGTGTTTGTCAAGATTTCTCCGTTGAAGAGCGTGATATGATTTGGCAGGAGAGGCAAGTTGGCACCAAGATTTGTTGGCCCGTTCCCTGTTCTTGAATTAGTCGGGAATTTGGCATATAGAGTTGGCTTACCAGAGAAGATGGCGGGAGTTCACAACGTATTTCATGTTTCCCAACTAAGGAAGTTCGTTCACGACCCAGATATGACTATTTCACCTGATCAGTTAGAGGACTTCGAAGTAGACCCGAGGCGGTTGGGAACCGCAAGCCGATCCGTATTGTCGAGTACTATACGAAGCAACTTCGAAGGAAGGCGGTGAGGTTAGTTAAGGTTCAGTGGGGCGAGGACGAGAATGATTGCACTTGGGAGACAGAGGAGAGCATTAGAAAGACGTATCCAGAACTCTTTGCCTGGTAAGATTTACATTGTAATTTAGTTATTCCGCATGCTAGGATAGACTTGCTTTGCTTGTTTTGCATGTTTGATTGTTGTTTTATGGTTGATAGGCATGCGGGACCCTTTGTGTGTTTTGGTTAGGAAATTTCGAGGGCGAAATTTCTTAAGGGGGGAGAATGTAACAACCCGCATTTTACGCATCGGAGGATAGTAGAATATTTATTTCTTTCCCATATGAAGTCGTATGGTCATGTAACTTTGGGAAACAACCATTAGACTCATTTCTCATGTTCATGATTTTTGTCGATTTTTAAATGACCATTTTGCCCCTAGCTGATCTTGTTTCGGCCTTAATTTTTGATTGGAAAGGAATTTTGACCTGAAACCATTTCCATTAGATTCGTTTGATGGTTTACCTTTCCGTAGAGTGGTCACATGTGAAAAACGGACTTACCGTTTGGGAGATATGGCTGAAATCATGTTTGGAAGGTGAAAAACTGCTTAACCGGGTCAAATAGGGTGATTAGTGAATGGGCCCATAACCCATTTCGGGATTAGGGTTGTGGGGAGGCTGAAAAGAGTTAGAGAATCATTCCATTTCAGTTTTCTAGCCTCCACTTATCCCCAAGAAACCTTAAAAATAGCCTCCAACCTCTAAATCACCTCTCAATCATCTTCAAATCAAGGATTAAGCTTAGCAACATCAAATCAAGGGCGATCTACACCAAACATACATTAGAGCTGCTGTTTAGCATCAGGATTCGCATCAAATCAGAGATTTATTTCAGATCTAAGTTTATTTGTGGCTGAGGTGAGTGATTTGCATAGTTCGTCACTAATTATGGCTAATTAAGGGTAATTAGTGTTAATCAGCGAATTTAAACATGATATAATTCTGGAAAAATATTTATAAAATTCGAAATGATGTTTTAGACCTCTGATATGAATTTGGGTTAATTTGGTTAAGTTTTGCTAATCACATCATTAGTTTCACCTAAACATGCTTAAGGGGAAATATGGGGTTTTGGGTAAGTTTGATCCATTTTAACCTATCATATTGATGTTTTGGTGTTTGAGGTCACTTCTAATTGTTGCTATGACTGTATAGTATGCTTTGTGATTGATTAGAATAGGTAGAATGGTCGAAAACGCTGTCGAGTGGCGTAAAACTGCTTGTTGGAAAAGTGCAGGAAACAGACCGATCCGGATCGGAACGGAGGGAGGACCCGATCCGCTCCCATACTTCATTCTTCGATCTATTCGCTCTTCTCGTGGCGTGCATCGTCCGATCCGACCCGTCTGATGTTCTCCGACCCGTCTGATGTTCTCCGACCCGATCCATCATGGTACCCCGACCCAAACAGATGTACTTCGACGAGGCTTGGTGACTAGGACCCGACCCGAGTCGATTAGAAGAAGCCGATCCGAACTGTGGCACATTGGAGGACTCCGACCCGAACCGACGATGGCGATTGGACATGGAGACTCGATCCGACCCGCTGAGGTGATGATGACCCGATCCGATCCAGCGAAGGAGGAGCACTCCGATCTGAACCGAACTGATGGCTAAGAGGGGATCCGAACCGATCCGGTGATGACCAATAACCCGAGATGTAAAGGTAGTCCAAACGGAAGTTAGAGCTCAGGATCCAATTGGGAACCAATGAGTTCACTTCATGGTTGGGCTTTGCTGCGGGACATGTGCTAAGAAGTTTTCGACGTTCATAACTTCGATTCACCACTGAAAATGGATGATGGGCTACTTATCAGTGCAGTAGAGTCATTATGACTCGAGGGGCAAGGTGATGGTAGCAATACTACGTTATCAGTGCAGTAGAGTCATTATGACTTGAGGGGCAAAGTGATGCGTAGTAGGACTATGAGCCAGTGCAGTGGGGTCATTGTGACTCCATGGGGCAGAATGGACATAGTAAAGGATTAGTAAGGCTATGAGCCAGTGCAGTGGGGTCATTGCGACTCCATGGGGCAAAATGGACATAGCGAAGGATTTGTGGCTATGTATCAGTGCAGTGAAGCCATTTATGACTTCATGGGGCAAAGTGATCATAGCAAGATATGTTGGGTGATCGAAGTGGTGAATATCGTATGCTTTATGCACTGAGTGAGAGCTGTGAGGATGGATGCTATGTTTGATTATTTTCCATCACTATGACATGCACACCCCCAACCCCGTTATCTTTACACCATTTGAAATGGAACCTTAGAGTGTTGTACAATATGTAGTGCTAACTCTTTGGTTGCAGGTCCAGGTTCAGGTATGTTTAGTCTACCTTCTATTGTTCTATTTAGATTCTTATCGCTCATACTAGGCTTTATGTCTGACCCAGAGTTTTATGTCTCTTCTTATTACTCTGGGTGCTCACACGAGCAGACTAGAGACATGTTAGCTGGTGATGCGCGAGTAGCTGATTCGGAGGCGAGCAGGAGGTTTCCACGTATGATATATAGATATTCTCCCTGTGTCGTTGGTGGTCGCTACTTGGGCATTAGTAGTGTACCTCCTTTATCTTGCTTTTGTTTTTGAGACAGTTTGAAAAGTTGTAATAATGTTAGCTTTGGGTCATAAGCTGTACTTGGATTTTCCGCTGCTATGTTAGTTTGTTTTCAGCTTATGCTCTGTCTCACCTGTTTTATGTCAAGTATGTTGTTATTATATTTTGTTCCATGCGCTGTGAGACATTTTACAGGTTCCTTGTTAGTTCATTTCCTTCTTCCCTTTCCTTCTGACGATCCGTCCCGTGCTAACTGGACATGTGTACCGCGCACTTTTGGAGTAAGTGTCGGTTGGTGCGGGGCGGGCCATCACATACATGTTGAATTTCGAAGGACATGTTGTTCTGACTTTTTGGTTTTGTTATATTAATATTTTATATTTCAGATTTATTATTTCCCGAATTAATATAATCCTAACAAACATTTAAAATTTATTTTTATTATATTTATTATTATAATTTTGAATTTCAGAATTCAAATTTCAAATTTGAATTTTAAAGTTTAAATTTGAATTGTAAATTTTAAATTTTAAATTCCAACTAGGCAAACAAACAAAACATCCATTCAACCAAAAAAATTAATTAAGATGTACCTAGTTTTTTAGATCCATTTCTTCAACATTTTCTGAATTTTGAATTGTTTGAAACACATGTTTGAATTTCCTGTTTTTGGTTGTTCATCACTTGATGATGAATCTTAATCATCTAAAGTTGCTGCTTATGCCCTCTTTCCTTTCTTTAACGATTTATTACTATTTGTTTGTTGATTTGATTTATCTGTATATGGATACATTCTCTTTATATGGTCTGCTTTGTTATAGTTATAACATTGATCGTCATTTCTTCCCGAACTTCCTTGATTGTTTCTATGAAAATTATTTCTTCTTTTATATCTCAGAAATTTTCTGAAATTCCTTGTCATTAAAGCAATTTCTTCTTCGTTTTCATTACTTGAATCAGAACCATTTGTTGTTGCTTTGAATGCTATAGAATTCTTTTCTGTGGGGATATTTTCTTTTCTGTAATTGACCTTCAAACGACATCAAATTCCCAATTAATTCCTTAATGTGATTTCACTAACATTACCGGTGCCAATGTTTTCGGATCCCATTCTAGAGTCAATGAAATAAGTATTTTCTGACTTGGTCTTCTTCTGAATAAGTTTTTCCCAATGCTATCAATGAATTCACGGTCTCTTGGAATCTGTAATACACGTCAGAGATAGATTCATTCTCGTTCATTTTAAATAACTCAAACCGATTAATTAGCATTGATATCTTTGTCTGTTTGACTTTATCGTCTCCTTTCTGAGTAACTTGTAATGTTCTCCATATTTCATAAGTAGATTTACAAACTAACACTCTATTAAATTCATTTTTATCTAATAAACAGAACGACATATTCATGGCTTTAGAATTGCTTTATGCAGTAGCCTTTTGTTCATTAGTCCATTGTGCAAAATCAGTAGTGGGTTCAACATACTCAGTCTGTGTTATAATCCATGTGTCTAATCCTACTGATTGTAAATATATTTTCATTCTACACACCCAATATGAGTAATTACTGCCATTAAACAGTGGTGGTCTAATAGTGGACTGACCCTCTATAAAAGAACTATTATTACCAGTGTTGGTTTCCATTTAATATTTTCAAAAATCAAATTATGAACTTTTTGAAAACCTATGCTCTGATACCAATTGTTAGGGATTGCGGAATGCAGATCTTATAAGACAAAACAAACACTAGAGGGGGTGAATAGTGTTTATGAGGAATTTATGATAATATTAAACTTAAATGGTCTACTATATGAATCACTCACACTAGAGATGATCACTGACACAGAGTCAAACACAAACACAGAAATATATAGATACAAAATGCAATAAAGGAAAGAACAAACCGGATTTTATAGTGGGTCAGATTATTCATACATCCAGTCCCACGCGATGCTAGATTGCGTTGGGTTTTATTATTATTATCAATATCCATGTACAACCCCTTGATTTCACGGCTACAAGGTTAACACCGCTACAAACACCCTTGATTCTATGGCTGCATGGTTAACAACGCTCTCTTTCCTTGACTTCAGGGCGGCAAGGAACACACCTTTTCCCAAACACTTCCTAATGGATTACAACAACCCTATAACTCTTCAATAACACTTCAATTCATAGGTAGTAGATAGAGATTGAGAAAAGATGAAGTTTTATGTAATTTGAGTAGAAATAGACAAAGTATAAGTACATAAATCAAGAAAATATGAAACATTAATGTTAGTTTGAGGAGGGGTGAAGATGGAGAAGAAGAACTATGAAAAAAAATATCAAAATCAGTCCCTGTTTATAGCATGTGTGAAAGGTTGCAATGCCTTAGAAACGTTACAAATGGTGAAAAGACATTTTCTTTGAAAATTGGAAAAATTGATAGTTGTATGTCGACATAGGCTTTTATATATGTCGATATATGTATGTTATATTTAGTTTTAAAACTATTTTTCAAGCATTTAGACATATATATTATTCTGGAAATTCTTGAATCAAAACTTAATAATATAAATGAATATTCTAAAGTGTAAAATCATATGAAATCTTAATAATATATTATATAAACATATTTATAAAGTTATATGGTTTAAAACTATAAAAATTATCTAACTATATATAAAATTATATATATTAAAACTTTATACTTATATGTTTGAAATCATAAGTAAGATAATAGTTTGAAATGATTTGAAATCAGAATTTGAAATTTTAAAATCAAAATTTGAAACTTGAATATCAGAATTTGAAATTTGAAAAACAAAATTTGATCCTGGAGTGTTATTCAGAGTCTTATATATAAACTAGACTCTATTACTATATTTTTCTTGAACACTTGATAACTCATGAGTCTTGAATCTCGTCTGAATTCTAAATCTCTTGAAACTATCAAACTATACAGTTTTTGGTATTTAAATCCTATATACAAATCCTGCATATATATATATATATAATTCTAGATAGAAATATAAACTTTTGGGAAAAGATTGTTAACGGCTACAGGCGATCGTGCATGAGTTTTTCCCTAAGCTTATATCGTTCTTTTACTTTCCATTTCTTGCAACAAAAACAAAATCAACCAACATTCAACGAAATTCTTGATTTTGTTGATAAGCCATTTGTTATTCCATTTTAATACCATATTTGAAATGTCAGATCTAGGTCTACCCTCAACCGATTTGAAATAAATCAAACCCTCGCTACAGATCTCACATCGTTTAACACCACATCGCTGTTTGATTCGCGATTCTTTTGTCCAGATCTTTCACCAGATCCAACCACTGAGTTTCGATTTGGATATGCGATTTTGTTCGGTGTTTGAGGATCAAGCCTTTGGAGATTTGGGTTCTGGCATGGCCAGAGTAAGTGAAGATTTCACTTCCAAATTCTCATAACCGATTCTTCTCTTCGTTCAAAAATTGCTGTATTATCCTTTCAGAATTCACAATAAAGATATGAAAACATTCATATTTGGATGATGTTTATATAGTGGTCAATTCCGATTGATGTTTCCATTGAATGATAACATAAATCTGGTAGTTGATTATTAGGGTTTTGCTGGGGTTTATGGATTTTGGTTCATCTTGGTTTATCAGATATCAGTTTACTAGGATTTCAACTTCCTATCCCATTTTGCATCTTGGAATTTTGTTGGTTCACAAGTCTCTCATCAATACACATATTTGTACTGATTTTCTGCCAATTAGACTTGTTGCTGGTAAGTTTTAAAATGTGATTACTGCATTCAATGTAAACATGATACTGTACTGGATGACATAGTTGTTTAATGCATTCTGGTGCTAAGCATATTTTTTAAGGGATGTTCAGAGATGTATGAACATGATTGTTGAGATGTTTGGTAGTATTCAAACTGTAGCAGTTTTTTAATCATAAACTCTTCTTCAACTGGATAAGATAATACACGTTTAATTGCACAGTAGCAGCAATGAGTCTGCGTACAACAAGAAGAAGCAGTTCTATCATTTGGAAGGATGTTTGGTTGGAATTTAGGTTGATATTTATCTTTTATTTCATCTTTTATGGTTTTTGATTCTGGGAATTCAAGTCAGATATGCAGTTAGAATTTTGTTGGTTAATTCACAAGTCTTTCATGCATCTGCGGATTTTCTTGTCAAGTTTTGCATTCAGTGAACTAATTTGTGAATCCATTTGTTTCGAATACTAGATATCACATTCGGCGAACCAATTTGTGAATCTGAAGTTCAGGTATTTGAAATAGGAATAGCACTTTGAAACAGTTTTGCAATGGTTATGATTATATTTGTGAATCCAAGAGATTTTTTTTTAACTGATCTTCCAAAATGGTTTACTTATGGAGATCTACTCAATGATGCTATTAAGAACTACTTTGCCAATGAAATGATCATAGACTGGAGATTGATGGGGAATAGTCAAGGCATTGAAAAGGAGATTATTTGGTTAATGGATTGGTTTCTTTGTCATCTTCTTTTCATGCTACTAGAATTGGAGTATCGTAATATACTATGGTGCTAATTGTGGTCGTGCATTTGTTTATATATGGGGGTTGTACCTAGTGCATTTTAATATTATGCATACTTAGTAAAATATTTGTTTCTAGAAAAATGTTACTAGGCAGCTTCGAGTTTGTACAGTTATGCAAGAGGTCATCCAAATTCAGATATTCATCAAATGCGCTTTCTACATTCAGATGATATTTATTCATGGGCCTAGCAATTTGAATACACATGAGTGTTGTGGGTATTTTGGAAGCATAGTTATGGTTGATGATCGTCAGTTAATGAACATGCATAAGAGGAGAAATTGGCTTGGGTGATGTAGTGAGTCTATTGTGGGATGGTGGCCTCATCATGGGACGAATTTATGCTTTTTAGATTTACTTGTATTTCCTATTTTTATGCTTTTGGTTTTATGTTTTTGTAATGGTTAGAATGCTAACCTAACCTTTGTACCATTTTTTTAGTAGATAATAAAAGTGAACCAATTTTCAAAAAAAAAAATTCTAGGTAGAAATGTTAGTATATATTTTATAATCAATTAATAATGATATTTGAAATAAGGTCGTTATCATCAAAACTCCATTCTCCAACACTGGACTATATTCCTCTGTACCTAAATTGTGTGTCATTATGCACCCAACTCATCACATTCATTGACTAGTTAAATAAAATGTTAAATAGTGGAAATCATACTCATAATGAATGGTTAAATATCACTGCAGACAGAGGACATGTACAATTGAGGATAGAAGAAATGATCCTCATTTAATGCAATACTTAGTACGTTTCTAATTAATGCTAAAATATCAGACAATAGTTTTCAAATTAATGCCTAATATATAGTTTTTTTTAATTTTTTCAGGAGGGAAACCAACCGGAGTCGTAAAACTCTCCCTAGTGCACCTAGCCCAGTCCGCGAGCACCACATAAGTGGCTAATCTTGGCATGTGCACATGGTAAGCTCTTAATTTAATTAGACATTCAGCTACAATAATTTTTTAACAAAGTGGGAAAGGTATTGGGAAGAAAATTTATAATTTAATTAGACCTTCTGCTTCTTGATCTGCATAGAGAGAGGTATTGTTATTAAAAGATTTCTTTTCCCCTCTCACTTTATTTTTTTCTTTTGCTTTTCAATGACGATTTCAGCTGGTTTTCACTTGGATTTTTATCTAAAACTAGATCAAATAACAGTATTGAATTTTCTTCTTTAGGTACATAATCATAACGATTGTGTAGGCTGAATTACAGTTTTACAGCTTAAATCTTACTTCACTTGTTATTTTTTACCACTATTAAAGGCATGTTTTGTGATTTCACTTTGTCTTTATAAGAATCCTAAGTATTTTAATTATATTATCAAATGATTTGTTAAATGTATTATGTCCTTTATAATAATCTAAAGATAACTTGTCATTTACGAAATTGCTGCTTTTATTTAATGTGACTAATAAATAGATTATTGTGTAGCTGGATGCAATTGGCTGGATGCAATTTGATTGGATTAGATACTTTGGCTTTTTAGTTAATTTTTGTATGTTAATAGACTTGATTTTTTTTAATTATTTGTTGTGTTCGTGTACTTTCCTATAAGTTATTTTGGTTGCATGAACTCTTGTATATTTGATATATTACATTTTTTTATTCATAGCTTAACTTATCTGTGTTTGTTTCTTTACTTGGAAAAAACTGGTTATCATAAATGATTGGAGGATATGAACCAATAACCTTTGACTTCAAATTCTTAGTCTTTACCATAAACTGGGATTATCTTACAGTTTTTGTTTTATAAAACTAGGTTGGCTTGAACAGTTTGAGTAATAATTTAATACCGAAAATTCCCAAAACTTTGACAATAGTGACAAATTAATTATTAGTTTGATTAAAATAATTCAATAACTTCTAACATATAAGCAATAATTGTTTTTAAAATTAACATCAGATAATATTCTTCATTTGTTAAGTATAAGTTGGGTTTAATATGAAAGTTTCTTATCAAAAATGTTCTTTTCTTTTTCTTCTTTAGTTCACAAAAGATTTTCCAGATTTCAGCTGAATTGCTTGGAAACTTGCACCCTCTTTGGGTAGTAATTAAATTTATTTTTCAGCTGAATTGCCTAGAAATTATATTTTTTTTTTTTTGGTAAGTTCAGTAAAATTAAAAAAATTGGTAGTACAACCAAGCTGCAATAAATTAAAAGATCTACAGATAAAGGTTCATTTCATAAGTCCGTGCATGTATGTATATTATATGGTATATTTTTTCAACCAAAACTAAAAAATTTCTTAGTTTGGTTGTGTAAACCGCTTCTTTTCTTCTCATATATATGTTAGATTAGCAAAATTTTATGAAGATTCTTGTGACTGCAATGTGAGCCCCTTCTTTTCAATAAACTGGGATGCACAGTATTGGCCTGAAATAGTATATCTGAGATGTGTTATGTTGGTACTGATTTTTTGATGAATGATTAATGGTCTCATTTCTAATTACTTCATGGAAAATAGATTATTAAATTCGATGAATATTTAATGGTCCCCATTTTTTAATTCAATTACATCATTTAAATTTTTCTTATCATTTTTTCTACGAAGTTTAACTTTATTGAATAGCTGATCGACTCTCTTATATTAAAATTAAAACCAATAATGTCAGAAGCCACAGAAGCGTCGATACATTCAGTCGGTCATTCATCATCTTCACAACCCCAGAAAGTTGAGGCAAACGCTTATAGTGCTCCAATTTCATATAATGCTTGGAAAAATAGGTAGTAAAGTTAGTAATCTAGTACAAATTCATGTGCCAATATCATATGAAAGTTGGGATAAAGTACCCAAGAAATGAAAAAGATGATGTTTGGGATGAATTGCGGGTAAGTCATGACAACTATGTTCATTTTGCTTTATTTTTGTTTTTTTAAGAAATTATACATTAACAATTACTTAACACATTAACAGTTTATTATAATGAAGTTAAATAAATGAATTTGATGTTTTAAATTACATTAATGTTTTTATCTTCATCATATACAGACTTTTTTGAGCTAGAGTCAGATGCAAAAGAGCTTTGTTTCAAAAAATGTATGAGTTATTTAGGAGATACAAAAGAGAATTGAAGACAGGATACTACAACAAATTTGATAATGACTAAGATAGAAGGAAAAACTATCCTCCAAAAGTATGGATTCTTGAATAACGAAGCAAAACCTGGTGCACACGAAAGAAGAGAGATAGGAAAATAAAGATCATTATACAATTATAGTCATCATAGTGATCGTACAAGTCATGCCGTGGTAGAACATAAAGAGGTACATTCTAATTGAATTACCTGCATTATAGCCTGATTTTTTTTCCACTTAAAAGACTAGTTATTTTCTAATGTTTGGTTGCAAGCAAATGAAAATCCAGAAAAAGAATTTACATGTCGTTATGTTTGGGAGAAAACTCATACAAAAAAAGATGGCACTATGTCAGATTCAAATTCTTTGTACCTTGTAAGTTAAACAATATATTGTTTTAGATGATAAGTGAATAATGATCTATTATTATGACATATATATTTACATGGTTTATCTGCCTATTGTTTTAGTTTAGTAATTTACCAATGCATGTAATATCTCAAGTATTTCATATTTTAGGGTAAAATTGCAAAATCGAAGGAAACAATCAATGATGACGAGGAAGAAGATTTGACAGTGGATGAAGACATTTTATCGCACGTGTTTGGCAAGGATAAAAAGGGTCGAACTCGAAGCCTTGGAACTATGATATCAAAGTCACAAATTAAAGCTTCTACTATTCCATGTAAACAACTCAAAAGGAGTAAAGGAGGCTCGGAGAATTTGATAACAAGGATTGAAATGGTGGAGGGGAAATTAAAGAATATGGCAGGGACATTAAAGTCAATTGTTGGCATGTTAAAAGGATATGTGAATCGAGAAAACCAGACACCAGACCTTGCTTCCAAGGAAGAAGGAAGCAGTGGGACACATCAGAAAAATGTTGGCAGACGTTGAACATTGATGATGTTGCTAATCCGCAAATTTTGCATGTTTCGCAAATAAAAAATATGAAGCGTCAAACTTTAATCTAGAGGTTGTTGCAATAGGTTTAGTGTGCAGAGATTCGGCGACATCCACCATACATGGGAAACTCGTTCCTCCAACACATGAGAAGGTGATTGTAAACAACATATTGTTACCAGATGAGATAGATATAATCCAACCTACTGCTGCATTCCTAAGGTTTCTACTAGGTAATAGAACATATCCCACTTACAAGACGATATAAACTCGCGAACCCCTCGTTCCTACTCTAATCCTATACTCAAAACCCTAAACTGGTTTGTATTCCCTAAATCAGATTTTCCTCTAGCTACAAACCCGTAGCTAGTATACCCTAATTTTTACAGACTCCAGTAAACCACCTAGATTTTACAGACTCTAGAAAACTGATTTGGATTGGTTTACAAATGAATTAAAAAACCAAATCAAAACACTTTAAATAAAAAGAATAAAAAAAACCCTTATTCACTAGACAAAACTAGGCCGGCCCATTTCTTTATCTTTGCCCTGATCCTTTTTTCTTTGGAAATAAAAATGGTGGCTTAGCGATTAGGGTTTTCAATCTTGCTCCAAATCGCGACACTTGACTCATTGATGTGTTTTGATTCTCTGATGAACTAAAAGTGCAGTTGTCCTTCGTCTGTCGATTTGGCTTGGCTTCTGATTGAAATCGTTTGTGAGTAATTTAATTTGAATTCTCTGTATGCTCTTCGATTTGTTGCATTGAATTTCAATTTCATTTTCGATGAGGAATAGGTGATAATATATAGGGTTTAGAAACCCTAGGATTATTTTCAGATTTCAAATATGGCTTGCCCTGATTTGTTGCGTAGCCTCTTTTAGTTCCCTCAATTGAAATTGGACTTGATGAATTTCTGGAAATATAGAATTTGATTTTATGGACTTTAAAAACGATATTAGCATTTCTGGAAACTTTTGAAAAAACAAAAATATTACCACTATCACTGAATTTGTAGAATTAGAAAACTTGTGTGATTGCTACTTGATATTTGTAGCCTGATTCCTTTCCATAATTGTTACGTGATTTTTGGACAATGAATTTGCATTTTGAATTTGATTACTTTCTAGGACTGATTTGTCGATTTATTTGATGAATATTTGTGAGTTGTTCTTGTCCCAAAAATTCTTGCTTATTACTGAAAACATTTACTTCATCCCCAAATTTGTGCTATCTGAAAATCTTGCCTGATAAATAATCTGGAAACCACATGTTTTCTTGCCAAAATTATTTGTCCAATACTGGAAACAAATTAAATCTTGATTGCTGAAATCTTGTATGCTCTGTCATGCCATTTCTGGAAAACTGGAAACATTGAGAAATTTCCAAGTCATCCAAGCCACATCATTAAACTGCTTAACTTGTATGTATATGCACATGTATGTTCACTGAGCTTTCTTCTTTGTGTTGTGTAGTTGCACCTAAATATTGTTGCACTGTTTCACCAGTTCTTGCTCAATTGCTTGTGCACATTGTTCATAATGATGCTTCATATTCTTATTGATTTCATACCTACTGATTGCTAGTCTGGACATTTAGTAACTGCTTCTTTGCATCAATGTTGCCATGACATGTTGACAAATGTTGCACTCAGTTGTTGAGCTGCTTGTTTGAGAGCTTGACTGCCTCCATATTGACTTGGCACCTATAACCTTTGGGACTGTTTCATGTTTGAAATCTGTACTGTTATTTATAGAAGCCATGTATATACATATAAACTTTGCTTGACTATGTCCATCACTTGATCATGCTGCTATCGTAGCTAAACTGTTTTGCTCACTTTGCTGATTGTATATATGCCTTGGCCATAAAGTTTGCTATGCTCACGTGAGAAAACTTGCTTGTGCTTTATCACCTTGTCGAACTGCTTATCCATATATGTATTTGCTTGAACTGGCTTGCCTTATGTATACTCATGCTGCCGTGCATAAGAATTACGTGACAATAATGTGCCATTATTTCATTTGTCTGCATTTGTTGCTCTTACTATCCCATTTGCAAACAGTCTAGTTTGTTCTCTATAACAACCCACCTTTTTGCCCGGTTCTCGCCGGTAATTAAACCAACTTAAACCATACTGAAAGACGAATTGTTATGGGTACATACATTGAACCAAATAACAGAACTTTTCATTGCTCAAAAACAATATTACATCAGAGTTACATGAATATCAGAGTTACGACATAAACATACAGCCGAAGAAAATATATAAATATACTTTCGGCGAAAGAACAAAAGATACAGTGGAAGCTTCAACCCTAGCAAGGATTCCAACTCAGAAAGCACTCCAAACTTCACTCCAACGAAACAAAACTGCAAAACTAAACTACTAGCTACCCGTGTGAAAATCAATGGGCATCTAGAGTTTAGGAAGGAACAATAAACTCCAGGTTAGTCATGGGACTGGTGTGAGAACATAAGATAGTTGTTTTATGATTTATTTTAATGTTGTGGAAATTCACCGGATCACACCGCTAACGCGGAATAGTTTACTCCATGTGAATGCCCGTGCATATAAGTACATAATGACTTTTGAAAATGAAGCTATCATAAGCTCGTCCAACATCACACAATGCAAGCGCACACCAGATGGGCGAGGTTTATCTTATGACATCCAAATATGCTTTCATACGTGAGAATCCTCTTTCAATATTATTATATATAGTGCGGAAAACCATTTCGCAAATAAATGCATTAATCCTAGATGGCATAATACCCATAATATTATGTCGCCATATATATATATATATATATATATATATATATATATATATATATATATATATATACACAAACCAAAACCGCATGGCTCGTATTGGAGATTTTGGTTTCCTACTTGATGATTCCTGGCACGAAAGATCATTCAGTACACAAACAAAATGTAATCACGGGTTTTTCATCCAGACGCGGACACCAATACAAATCACGAGGTAGATCAACAGTTTTCGACTAGACACGGCTCCCCGAACATACCCTATTCCATAAGTCATAAGTGGTTTCCCACTACTGCAGCGGTCATCATCAATTCATATACATATACACAACCTAGCCGCCAGTTTCTCATCAATCCGGGGTGTGAGGTTTGTCGACGTCACATCATACATAAAACATGCCTATATAAGCAATGCCTTGATCGTACAAGATCATTTCATCTCTTAAGTATGTCACATTATCCATTCACAACATGGCCACTGATTTCCATCCATACATAACCACTTCGAGCTCATACGTCACAAACCAGATACATATCAACGGAAATCAGTGTTATGCCGTCAATTACAATGTCAGACACACAATCCATACAAGTCCGTCCTGGGTCTGAATGGAACAAAATCCGAAAGTTCTCCTCATACGTTTGGACTTTCTGCCACTCCAGTAATAGGGGCACCTCTCTACTATAGCTATCAGTAAAGAAACCAATCAACAGGCAGTCCGCTCGATGTAAAGAACCACGGTCTTCATACATCGAGTCTAAGTCTTGAATTTGCTTCTTGCATCGTATTATTACTTGGAATGGTCTCCGGACAAAAATCCGATCTCGGTCTTTCCAACTAATAAGCGTATTCTTAAATTGATAGTCATGGATCATAAGAGCTTTTCAATCCAATCTCCTTCCAATCATTTTAATTCGTTCACAGTGTCAAAGTTGGATTTGTTATAAATTCTTTCACCATTTTAACTTCTCTTTGAAATCAAAATATTCAATTTAACAACCTTTATTCCAACAAAAAAACCTTCAATCCTTATACTCAAAACAAAATCCTTTGATTCCTTAAGTCTTTAAGTTTATCGAATCTTTATTTGGAATGGAATTCCATTAACGATAATCCAAACAATTCATATTCAAACATAAGTCTGATAGAGTTAAATCAACTTATATTTGATATATATTCACAACTCAATCAAACACTATCAGAACATTGAGGTAATATTTTCTAATGCTTCTGATAGTATTTGTTGAACTTTGGGATTACATATCGAATATCCAACACAAAATCCATCCAACTCATTTCCTTTTAAATTCTAATATTTAGAATTAACAAATAATTCCAAGTACAATTATTTAAAAATCCTTCCAAACCATTCTCAATCTTTTTAACCATTTAAATAATGGTTTACAATATAAATTCAAAACCCGTTTATCTTTGGAATTTAGACAATAACGTCTGAACGTTATTAAACGCTGCAATATCCATTTAATTCAAATATATTCCAAATCACTTCAAAATTCCAATAATTCATTTCTAATTACTTTAAATTAATAAAGTAAAACTTATCATGAATTCTCTCTAACTTTATAACTGGTTTTTTTTTTTTTTTGAATTTCCGCTATGGTTGCCGAACTGCACGTACAACGACCTTCCAAAATTTGTTTTGAACATAACTTGAAAATCATACGCTGAAATTTAAAAATTTCTTTTCTATTCAAAAATTGTTAATTATTGAAAATCAATGCTTCTTGTTTCAAGTCAACCCGATTTCAAATGGTTAAGTTATAAACATTTGAAAATTTAAATCGATATTTATGAATTGTCGTGTCGTAGTGTGTTATAAACGATTTGAATATAATTCCTTCAAATCCTTTTGAATCTAAATTTAAAATTTCAAAACAACTTAATTTCAAAACCAATTTTTAAGTTAAATGAAAATCATTTCCAAATCAAAATTTAAATAAGTTGTAAACCATAGGAATTCGAAAACCCTTTTAATTTAAATTTAAATTTGAATTTGAATTTCATAAATGGTCCATCGTTTTTCTAAGTTTTACAAAAACTTTAAATTAAATTATATTTGAATTAACCATTTCGTTCGTCGGACCAGTTAGGGATAGCCAGGGAGAGCAGGAAACTGGATTTCCAAACCCAAGCCTAAACACCATCCTCTCTGTCATCCTAGAACGGTCTGGTATATAATATTGTAGAATACTCTATTTAAATTCCAAATCTCTTTTCAAATTAACTGGATAAAACAATATTTTAATAATTTAAAAATCGATCTTATTTATATGGAAGGAAATTAAATCGATCTCCTGTATGATTCCATAACTACAGTGTTGTGCGTACTTTCATGCAACATAATAAACAACCATATAAATCGGATGATCATAAATTATAATCATCACCCATACACAAAAAATTCAGTTGTGCACAAGCGTTACGGTCAAGAACGCTTTTCAGTGTTTAGTGCTTGTCTAATTACATGGACATCCATTCACTCAATAACATCCATATTCAAACAATTACCATTAATCATCACATCACATTTTAATCACTACTAATTGAAATAAATGATGAAATTAATTGTTCTCACCGGCAAAGCTCCAAATCATTTACTGCAGGGCGAACAAATCACAAACACTGCTACCGTTACACGTACTACTTCCAAATCCATTCTATTAACATCTGATGATTGTTCTGCTTATATATAATATTGGATTAATAACCTTATTTACGATATATATGTATATATTGTTATAAGTATAAGGGCCTCTTATTTTATTTTATTAAAATTTATACTTAACGAAAATTACCAAACTTATATACTAACGGATTCTATTCTCTAACTCGATTCTAACGAACTTATCTATGCGTCAATCCGATTTAAATCAAATGAGTTATTAGCTGACAAAGTTTCTAATTAAACTTGAAAATTTAAAAGATTATACCTTACAAAAAATTAGCCCAAAGCCCATCTACTAGACCAGACCCGAGCCTGCACACCCCTTCTCCCTTTCTTCTTCTCCCTCACGCACGTCCTGTTCTTCCCTCACGCACATGATGAACTCAATAGCTGTCCAAACTCGTGCACACGCACGAGTCAAATTCCCACCAAGCTCCAAGTCCGAGGCCACCGGCAGACCTCCCTTCGCGTTCCCTTCCAAATGCACCACCTCGCCGAGCACCTTCCTTCACGGCTCGAAATTCGAGCCTCTCGCCGGCTACATGAAGCCGCACGCCACTTCCAAAACATCGACACTTTCTCCTTTGAAATCCACCAAATTACTCGCAATCGAAGCTCTCTCCATCCTCATCACAATGCCATACTCGGATTTGCATATCGTTGCTTGCTTCTCCGATTAAACCCAAATCTAATTTTCAACTTTCAAAATCATTGAAATGGAATCGCATGAAACTTAACCAAAAATACTCCTCGCTTCGTTGATCTCAACTATAACACCCCACGTCCATTAATGTCACCCACAAAGGGAATGCATTAACTTCTATGATGCGTTTTAAGTGTGTATAGAACAGAAACTTAACAGCAAGACAGATATAAACAGTAATTTAAAATTTAAAATTTATTCATTGCAACCATTAACACATAGATTTGATTACATCATCAAGAACCAGAGTCAAAGTACATAATATCCATCTTGACTAAATCAGAGTACATAAATTGAAAGACATAACCCCAACACAAAATAGCCATAAATAAGATAGGCTGAACTTTTATTTCAGCGATCCAAGCAACTTCTAAAAGCAAGAGATACAGCTGTCCAAAATCAAGCTCCACTGGTGCTAGTTCCACCCTGAGCACCTGGGGGGAAAAGGAAGAAAAGCGGTGGAAACAAAGGGGGGGGGGGTCAGACATAAAGTCTGGCAAGTGCGATAACTTTAACAATATAATTACCAAAATAACTAGGCTAAGGTATAAGTTGGAAAATAAGTAAATGACTGTGAACAATTGGGTATGGCAGAGAAAACTAAAGGAAATAAGATGAACAAAGATAAGGTTAAAGGCGCATCTAGTCGCTGTAAGATAATTACTACACTGCACCACACCAAACACCCTAAAAGTTGATCCCGCCTACAAGACTTTAATAATGATAATGGTAGTTTCGTGTACCCCTAGTTGCCTTCGTAGGTGCCGCCCGCCCCTATCTCCAAGAAGTGTACCCACTACCCCCATGCGATCGGCTCCCTAACTCGTAGATACCCGTGCTGGCCCCACAGTGGGGTGTATCACTCCCCAAAGTGGCAACCCGATACCACCAACAATGCACGGCTTATACCTACATGATGCAACAACGTCTTACCTACCAGCCCGGGCCCACACATGCACATGAACCCATTGGACTTGCGTTGCCACCATTAACCCGTTTTGGCCTCTTACAGTCAAGCCTAGTACGCATGTCCCGTCCTCGACTTGGGTCGAGCCCACAAAGATACTTATGGGTTACTGGTTGAAACGTGCCCCCATTACTTGACACAAGCTATACACCTAAGCTTGGTCCCCTCTAGTACATCCCACTTAACCCTCTTCTTATTCATGTTCATTTACATGTTTCAATTTCGGTTAAGTGTTTCTAATCGTATTTCACAAGCCACCCAAGGCACCCACAACCCCCATGTCCCACCACATGTTTATCTGGTTAAGTGTTTCTTAATTCATCAACACCGTAACCTTGTAAAGTCCAGCCACATTAGACTGGCATTTGTGGCAGCTGGATTCGCCGGGCGGGTCCGGGAAGTCTTACACCACAAACGAGCCTAACCTCGTGTCTTTACAATTGTTACGCATTTAATTTATGCCTAAGACCTCCCACATTAGACTGGCATTTGTGGCAGCTGGATTTGCCGAGCAGGTCCGTGCAGTCTTACACCACAAACGAGCCTAACCTCGTGTCATAGGCGATTAATTACACATAATTAATTATCCCCTAATTTGAATTAATTTCCCTATTCAAATTATCAGTCAATTCCAAATTTAACTATGTCCATAATTGACTCAATTATGTCTATCTATTTATGGTATGCAAAATTATACCAGTTATCATCATAAATTTATTTTATGCCATTTAAGGCATTTATGCCAATTCTCAATATTAAATCTTTTAATATTATCCCATTGCCCCACGTTGTACGTTCGTTCGTTTAACGTAAAATATACGTTAGACTCGAATAGTCTAACTTATGGAATAAAGAGAAAACATCACAACATGCATAGAATAAAAACTAGATCTAAAGATAAGGGGTGAACTTGCATGTGTGAATGAGGTTCTTCATCTAAAAACTTGCATAGGCCAAAGTCACAAACTTGCATAAAACTACATATGTCATAGATCTAAATCTAAAGGTGTAAACTTGTTTAGGTAATAGTCACAAACTTGCATAAACCATGTACGTCATAGATCTAATCATAAGGTGTAAACTTGCATAGGCAATAATCACAAACTTACATTACATGATTCATACTCCAAACACACACACACACACACACACACACACATATATATATATATATATATATATATATACATGATTCGTACTCCAAACACACACACACACACACACACACACATATATATATATATATATACTTGCATATGTGATTTATGCAATATAAACGATGGTGTAAACTTATATCTAAACATGTAAACTAGCCTATAGAATTTTGTATACTAGCATATAACTCACACATGTCATAGCCTAATTTTAGATCCAATTTACACATAAAATAGATGTCATCAAACATGTAAGGTTGTATATAATTTTCATTAACTTGCATATGATCCATGCCTCAATTAACATCCTAACTTGTATGTAGAATTATCAAGTTAAACTTTATATAACTTAACACATGAATTAGTTCCACAAACATAACCAAACTAGCATATGAATTGATTGTACATAAGCCAATAATTAACATAGATTTACAAAATAACATCACAGCTTTACAACATAGATAATAACAACATGGATAGTAGCATAACAGATTTACAACATAGATAATAACATAACGGTCAATGATTCAAAACGTAACCATATAATCCCAAATCATAACTCAACCAAATTAAATTGTTAATTATCTTATTAAAGAAATCGAACTCACAACTCAAAGAAGGCCTTATGTTCTGAAATCTGAGTTCTGAAATTGATTTAGCATTCCTTTGAAGAAGACAATTTGTTGTGGTTTAGATTAGAATTGAATTGATTAGCTTTTCTTCCTCTATAATTGGTGGTGGCTATTCTAGGTTGCAAGGTGACAGCACGGAGGCCATGATTCTAATTTTTATTTGATTTTAGGGTTTGAGTCTACATGTGTTTTTATAGAGTTTAGGATTAATTTAGGTCATCCGATTATCCCGGAATTAACCCCAGCCATTCAGACCAGATCAGAAATCCTAATGACTCAGCATACAGTCATTAAATCGTCATCAAACAAATCTTCCCGAAGGGGGGGGTCGATCCCCTGGTCGACCTGTGTGGGTAGGTCGACTCCCACATCGACCCCCTGGTCGACCTGGCCCTGGCATGAAATTTTCCGCCTAGCCCAACCTGACTCTGAAATTCGAATTTTTGAAATCTGTTTAAATTTTTCTGAAACTTCCGATCGCCATAACTTCTTCATACGAAGTCCAATTCACGCAAACTCGGACTCTATCTCAATCAGAATTCTGAGATGAACACAAAGGCGCAACCCATTTCCCTTAATTCTCACATTTGAGATTAGTTAATCTTTAATTTGAGAACATTAATATTGAAAATTACGGGGTGTTACTTTCTCCCCTCCTTAGAGGATTTCGCCCCCGAAATCTCCAAGTTAAGGAGAATGCATATCCTAACATCCAAACAACCATCTACTCAACCATCAAACACGGGCATCCATTGTCCTTATAAAATTCCTAATGCTATATGAACATATGCAAGAAGTGTGTGTATATGTTCTTTATCTAATGCAAAATCAGGTGTTCTACTGACTCAGTTGACCTCCTTAATGCAAACCATGATAGTGCCATGCGTCCATTATGTATGCTAAAGAATCCTATCGATACATATTATTTCTACATGTGTGCACAACCATTCACCAAAATGCAGCACCATTATACATCCATTAACTTAAATATGTACACACATTTATATGCAATATGCAATATGAAGTAACTGAGCCGATCTAGTGCCTAAAGTGTGTGTGTATATGTATCCACGAGCAACCACTAGCAACCACTTGCATTCACATGCATCCATCATACATAACATGTCTCAAACACATGTTTCAACCATAGGACTACCCTATCTAAAGGTCAAAGATACTAGCGAGAGGACATACTATAGATAAAACAAGTACAAGCTAAGCGATAAAGGAGAAATTAAAAGACATACCCTCGAAAAGAAAAGGGTACAATGAACGCATCTTCTCTTCCGTCTCCTAAGTAGCGTTGCTCTCATCATCTCCCCATTGCACTTTGACTAGCTTGACCTCCTGATTCCTCAACTTCTTAATATCCGACCCAAGAATGCACGTAGGAGCTCGTCGAATCGTCGCATAACGATCTATCTCCACCTCTCTAAGCAAGCTCGGCTCTACCACTTCCGCGGTCTCATGCAAGCACTTCCTCAAATGTGATATATGGAATACATCGTGTAAACCACTAAGTCTCTCAGGTAACTGCACTCTATACACCATCTGTACAATCCTCTCCTTAATAGGAAATGACCCTACGAACCTTGGTGCTAACTTCCTAACGGACCCAAAGCGAACAACATTCCATAATGGAGACACCTTGACAAAGACCATGTCCCCAATATCAAACTCAAGATTTGTCCTCCTCTTGTCTGCATAAGATTTCTGCCTATCTTGCGCCGTCTTCATCCTCCCTCGAATCAAATCGATCTTTTCCGAAGTCTCTCTAATCATATCGGGTCCAAGCAAGATCTTATCTGTAGATTCCCACCAACATGTAGGCGAACGACACGACCGTCCATAAAGAGCCTCGAACGCTGCCATGCCAATGCTAGACTGACAGCTATTATTATGTGCGAACTCCACCAAAGGAAGATGTTCCTCCCACGTACCTCCAAAGTCTAAGACACACAACCTCAATAGTTCCTCTACAATACGATTCACCCTCTCGGTCTAGCTGTCCGTATGAGGATGATATTTGGTGCTCAAACATAACTGAGTCCCTACCTCCTCTTGCAAGCTCTTCCAAAACTCGCTAGTAAAGATAGGATCGCGGTTGCTTACTATGCTAGAAGGAACACTGTGCAAACGAACTATCTCTCGAATGTATACGGAGGCTAACCATGGAGCAGTCCTCTTACTCTTCACGCGAATGAAATGGGCGCTCTTAGTAAGTCTGTCTGCCATGACCCAAATCCCCGTATTACCCTTCCTCGATCTCGGTAACCCATCAATAAAGTCCATCGAGACACTTTCCCACTTCCATTGTGGGACCTCCAATGGGTGAAGCAACCCACCAGACTTCTTTTTCTTTGCTTTTACTTGTTGGCACACTAAGCATATAGCAACAAACTCATCCACATCCCTCTTCATGCTGGCCCAAAAGTAAACTCGTCTCATGTCCATGTACGTCTTGTCCCCTCCGGGATGGATGGTCATCTTTGAATGAGGTGCATCATCAAGAATGGTCTTCCTCAAATTCTCGTCCCGTGGTACACAAAATCTACCATCCCTACGTAACCAACCCTTATCATCTAGGGTATACCTACTAAGATGGCTTGATGACTCCCCCCTTTTGAGCTTCTCTACTTACTCAACCAACTGTAGGTCATCTCGCTGTGCCTCACCAATCCGTCCCAAAAGCGTAGGTTTGACCTCTAAGGATGATAGAAAACCGGGTACAAAGTCAATGGAAGGTCTAAAGTCAAACGTAGAGATGAACTCTAAGCTTCGCCACTCAACAAACAACGGACTCAAGGACAACCTTTTCCTACTTAAGGCGTCTGCCACCACGTTACCCTTGCCAGGGGTATATGCTATCTCGAAATCATAGGACGCTGAGAATTCCATCCACCTTTGCTGCTATAAGTTCAAGTCCTTCTGAGAGAACAAGTATTTTAGCGATTTGTGGTCAGTGAACCATTCGAATTTCTCTCCAAGAAGATAATGGCGCCAAGACTTAAGTGCGAAAACAATAGCAGCCAACTCTAGGTCATGTGTAGGGTAATGTCTCTCATGAACTCTCAACTGCCTTCCTCCATAGGCTATTACCCTTCCCTCTTGCATTAAGACTGCGCCTAGTCCTGTCCCACAAGCATCGGTATAAACGGTAAATGGCTTACTCCCATTTGGAAACCCTAAGTCTGGGGCTTTGGTCAAAGCTCTCTTTAAACGTTGGAATGCATAATCACAATCTATGTCCCATGTGAAAACTAGGTTCTTCTTCGTCAAGCGTGTTAATAGGGCTGATATTTTTGCGAAGTCTTTGATAAACTTCCTATAGTGGCCAGCCAACCCTAAGAAACTCCTCACATCGGTAGCATTTTTAGGGACCTTCCAATCTTGGATGGCCACTACCTTCGCGGGATCCACAGCTATCCTTTCTTTGGAAACCACGTGCCCTAAGAATCACACTTCCTTCCTCCAAAAGTGACATTTAGAAAATTTAGCTTTAAGGCTATGCGCTCGAAGGGTCTCCAACGCTTCCCTAAGATGTAGGGCATGCTCTTCCTCGCTCTTAGAAAAGATCAAGATGTCGTCCACAAAGACTACGACGAATTTATTAAGGTACTCCCTAAACACCCTACTCATCAAGTCAACAAAATATGCAGGGGCGTTTGTCAAACCGAAGGGCATCACAAGCCATTTGAAGAAGCCGTCTAGAGTCCTCAAGAAAGTCTTGTCTATGCTATCCTCAGCCACTCTCAACTGATGGAAACCCGTGGCTACGTCCAATTGCGAAAACACTGAGGCGCCAACTAATTGATCGAAGAGATCGTCAGTCCTCGGCAGTGGGTGCATATTCTTCTTAGTAAGCTTATTAAGTTCTCTCCACACAAAGTCTAAGGGACCCATCTGCCTTCGTGGCAAATACTACTGGAACACCCCACTCCGATATACTACGTCTTATGAACCCCTTCTCAAGCAATTCTTTCACTTGCTTACTGAGTTCTCTTCTCTCTCTTGGAGCCATGTGGCGCATTGGCAATGCAACTGGCTTTGCATTATCTACTAGATATATTCAAAAGTCTATCTCACGTTTTGGGGGTAGACCCCTCACCTCATCGAAGACATCAACATATTCACGGACTATACGAACAGAATGTAAATCATCATTGGATGCGTCAAGGGATTCTAGGTAGCTAAGCATTACTGGACCTCTAGGGTCACAAGAAATATCAAGGGTCTTTCCACAACGAGTCAACAATCTAACTACCCTTCTTTCACAATCTAGGATGGCCCCGTATCTAGTTAGCCAATCCATACCTAGAATCAAGCCGTAGCCCATGAAGCCAAGAACAAAGGTGTTGCATTCAAACCCAACGCCTAAGATAGACACTCCCAAATCCCGAAAAATCATAGAAAGATGAGACGAACCACCAATAGGATTTGAGACTACTAAGGGATATGTAACTGAACTAGTATTTAGGTGCAGTGTTTCAACTAATGATGTAGAGATAAACGAATGTGATGCGCCAGAATTGAATAAAGTACGGACATGATGATCAAACAGAAAAACTAAACTTTCAACGGAAATCATTCTACCTCGTTCTTACAGTGGTGGGACCATGAGAGCCTGAACTTGCCCCCTTGCCTTCCCTGGTGCCATAAGAGCCTGCACCTATCCTCCCGAGGTAGGCCCTTCCCTCTGCCCTTTCCTTGGGCAGTCCTTAATCAAATGTCCCGCTTCGCCACAGTGGAAACAACCAGTCTTCTTTATCTTCCTATAATCTTTGCTTAGATGGTCTAGTGTCCCACAGTTGAAGCATCTTTTCTTTCACTTACCATTGTTGCCTTTACCGCCTTTCTTGTTCTGTTGTTCCTGTTGCGGTTTCTTTTGATCCCCTTTTTCTCGGGTGCCTTATTAGCATTGGTGCCCTTCTCTTCTTCATGCATAAGCGCCATGTCAACTAGTCTCTCAAAGGTAGCCCCCATGGGGATGTGGGTCATAGCTAACCCATGAAGCGGCTTGTTCAAACCCTTAACAAATCTCAGGGCCTTCTTTTCTGGTGTATTCACCAAGTCCAAGCTAAATCTCGCCAACTGATTGAATTTGTTGATGTATTCTTTCACTGATAGATTCCCTTGCTTCAACGCCAAAAATCTTTCCATATATAAATTCTGTTCAGCCCGTGAGAGAAACTTTGCCTCAAACCTACGCCTGAAATCTGGCCGTTATTAACTGGATGCTCTCCATTAGTGACCTCCCACCAAAACGAGGCCTCATCCTTCATTAGACAGGCAGCTAACTGGACCTTTCTTCCATCTTCCACTTCAAAGATCCCAAACAATTCTTCCACCTCCTTTAGCCAATTTCAAGCTTCAACAAATGTCTCCGTCCCGTGAAAAGGTTTCCCACCCATTGCCCGAAAGTCTTTACATATCTTTGCAAAAGTATCGACACGAGGAGGAGGAGGAGCATTTGCTGGACCTACGGTGGTGGCCCTAGTCTCCAAATACCTCCTAAACTATCCTGGTATCGGTATCTCCTCGGGTATCTCGGGAATTCCAGACATGCTGAAACGAAAAAGGAAAGATTCAATACAAAAGAACCGAAAGAAAGATATATGGCTCTTGGGGTTATGCTTTCTAAAATAATATTTTCTCTTGAAAATACTTTCCTTAAAACATACTTTTGAAGGTACTTATTTATAAAAGTGTTTTTGAAAAACTGTTTTTCAAAATTCATACCTGTTCTGGTAACCTTTAGCTCTGATACCACGTGTAACACCCCACATCCATTAATGTCTCTCACAAAGGGAACACATTAACTTCTATGGAGTGTTTTAAGTGTGTATAGAACAGAAACTTAACAACAAGACATATATAAACAGTACTTAAAAATTTAAAATTTATTCATTGCAGCGGTAAACACATAAGTTTGATTACATCATCAAAAACCAGAGTCAAAATACATAATATCCATCTTGACTAAATCAGAGTACATAAATTGAAAGATATAACCCCAACACAAAATAGCCATAAATAAGATAGGCTGAAATTTTGCTTCAGCGATCCAAGACACTTCTAAAAGCAAGAGATACAGTTGTCCAAAATCAAGCTCCACTGGTGCTAGTTCTACCCTAAGCACCTAGGGGGGGGGAGGGAGGAAGAAAATATGTGGAAACAAAGTGGGGGAGGTCAGACATAAAGTCTGGCGAGTGCGATAACTTTAACAATATAATTACCAAAATAACTAGGCTAAGGCATAAGTTGGAAAATAAGGAAATGACTGTGACCAATTAGGTACGGCAGAGCAAACTAAAGGAAATAAGATGAACAAAGATAACGTTAATGGCGCATCTAGTCGCTATAAGATAATTACTACACTGCACCACACCAAACACCCTAAAAGTCGATCCCGCCTACAAGACTTTGATAATGATAATGGTAGTTTCGTGTACCCATAGTTACCTTCATAGGTGTCGCCTTCCCTTATCTCCACTAGGCGTACCCACTACCCCCATGCAATCGGCTCCCTAACTCGTAGATACCCGTGCTAGCCCAACAGTGGGGTGTATCACTCCCCAAAGTGGCAACCCGATACCACCAACAATGCATGACTTATACCTACACGATGCAACAACGTCTTACCTACTATCCCGGGCCCGCACACGCACACGAACCCATTGGACTTGCGTTGCCAGCACTAACCCGTTTTGGACTCTTATAGTCAAGCCCAGTATGCGTGTCCCGTCCTCGACTTGGGTCGAGCCCACAAAGATACTTATGGGTTACTGGTTGAAACGGGCCCCCATTACTTGACACAAGCTATCCACCTAAGCTTGGTTCCCTCTAGTACATCCCACTTAACCCTCTTCTTATTCATGTTCACTTACATGTTTCAATTTTGGTTAAGTGTTTCTAATCGTATTTTACAAGCCACCAAAGGCACCCACTTAACCCCCATGTCCCACCATATATTTATCTAGTTAAGTGTTTCTTAATCCATAACCTTGTAAAGACCTCCCACATTAGACTGGCATTTGTGGCAGCTGGATTTGCCGGGCGGGTCCGGGCAATTTTACACCACAAACGTGCCTAACCTCGTGCTTTACAATTGTGACGCATTTAATTTATGCCTTAGACCTCACACATTAGACTGGCATTTGTGGCAGCTGGATTTGTCGGGCGGGTCCGGGCAGTCTTACACCACAAACGAGCCTAACCTCGAGTCTTAGGCGATTAATTACACATAATTAATTATCCCCTAATTTGAATTAATTTCCATATTCAAATTATCAATCAATTCCAAATTTAACTATGTCCATAATTGACTCAATTATGTCCATCTATTTATGGTATGCAAAATTATACCAACTATCATCATAAATTTATTTTAAGCCATTTAAGGCATTTATGCCAATTCTCACTATTAAATCTTTTAATATTATCCCATTGCCCCACGTTGTACGTCGTTCGTTTAACGTAAAATATACGTTAGACTCGAATAGTCTAACTTATGGAATAAAGAGAAAATATCACAACATGCATAGAATAAAAACTAGATCTAAACATAAGGGGTGAACTTGCATGTGTGAATGAGGTTCTTCATCTAAAAACTTGCATAGGCCAAAGTCACAAACTTGCATAAAACTACATATGTCATAGATCTAAATCTAAAGTTGTAAACTTGTTTAGGTAATAGTCACAAACTTGCATAAACCATGTATGTCATAGATCTAATCATAAGGTGTAAACTTGCATAGGCAATAATCACAAACTTACATTACATGATTCATACTCCAAACACACACACACACACACACACATATAAATATATATATATATATACACACACACACACACACACACACATACTTGCATATGTGATTTATGAAACATAAACAATGGTGTAAACTTACATCTAAACATGTAAACTAGCATATAGAATTTTGTATACTAGCATATAACTCACACATGTCATAGCCTAATTCTAGATCCAATTTACACATAAAATAGATGTCATGAAACATGTAAGGCTGTATATAATTTTCATTAACTTGCGTATGATCCATGCCTCAATTAACATCCTAACTTGTATGTAGAATTATCAAGTTAAACTTTATATAACTTAACACATGAATTAGTTCCACAAACATAACCAAACTAGCATATGAATTGATTGTACGTAAGCCAATAATTAACATAGATTTACAAAATAACATCATAGCTTTACAACATAGATAATAACAACGTGGATAGTAGCATAACAAATTTACAACATAGATAATAACATAACGGTCAATGTTTCACAACATAACCATATAATCCCAAATCATAACTCAACCAAATTAAATTGTTAATTATCTTATTAAAGAAATCGAACTCACAACTCAAAGAAGGCCTTATGTTCTGAAATCTGAGTTCTGAAATTGATTTAACTTTCCTTTGAAGAAGACAATTTGTTGCGGTTTAGATTAGAACTGAATTGATTAGCTTTTCTTCCTCTCTAATTGGTGGTGGCTATTCTAGGTTGCAAGGTGACAGCATGGAGGCCATGATTCTAATTTTTATTTGATTTTAGGGTTAGAGTCTACATGTGTTTTTATAGAGTTTAGGATTAATTTAGGCCATCCGATCAACCCAGAATTAACCCCAGCCATTCAGACCAGATCAGAAACCCTAATGACTCAGCATACAGTCATTAAATCATCATCAAACGAATCTGCCCTAGGGGGGGGGGGGGAGGTTGACCTGTGTGGGTAGGTCGACCTGGCCTTGGTTGGAAGTTTCCCGCCCAACCCAATCTTACTCTAAAATTCGAATTTTTGAAATCTGTTTAATTTTTTTTGAAACTTCCGATCGCCATAACTTCTTCATACGAAGTCCAATTCACGCAAACTCGGACTTTATCTCAACCATAATTTCGGGACGAACATAATGGCGCAACCTATTTCCCTTAATTCTCACATTTGAGATTAGTTATTATTTAATTTGAGAACATTAATATTGAAAATTACGGGTGTTACATCAACAGTGTTGACAGCGTGATTTAATTCGAAGCAGATAGGGAGATTTAATTTTTTGAAGTTTCCTTCACAAAATTTGATTTTTCTGAAAAACTGAAATTTCTCTTTCGATTGTTGATGAATTTCAGATCCGTCAATTTCTAAAAATCAGAAACGACGATATAGACAATTCTCATGGGAAAAGTTTTGGCTATAATTGAATGGTTTGGAAGTTATGGATTTTTGAATGAAGAGGAGTGGTGGTTTTTTAGTTTACTGGAGCATTAACAAAGGAAGAAGGAGAAGTAGTAGGAGCCAGAACGTGAGATTTCAGCCGTGGTCCTTATGAGAAAAAGAAACATATTTTTTTCTATAGTTTTTTAAAAGGATATTTTAGCCTTTGTTTTAAGGGACACTTGGCTTTCCTCATATAACCCTTTCCATGCATGTAGCCACATAAGAGGACACCTAATCTTTATTTTAAAATTAACCAATGCATGTTCAACAAAATTCACTTATTTATATATTTGTGCTAAATTACATTTTTAGCTAAACTAGCAACAATTATGAATGTAGCAATTTTCAATACATAAATGTGTAACTAATAAATTTTACTTAGGAAAAATACATATTTATATCATTTATCGAATATAACGTATTAAAATGAAACTTATATACATGACAAATCTTTATGGAAATTAATATATTTTATTAAACTAAATAATATTATTGCTTATTAATATTTAAAATATTTATTTCAAAAAATAATAATCTCAAAAGTGATCTTTAAAATATGTTATTCATATCCAATAAACCAAGACAAAAATATTTATTCAAACTCATATATATAACATTTTTAAAACAATATTTGTATTTAAACCATATTAAATTCAATTGATAATCAGAAAATTTAATTTTTATTATATTTTAATCATTGAAAATTCTGTTTCGTTACAATCTCCCCCACTTAAGACTTTTCGTCCTCGAAAAGGAGAGTTCGTAAAATTATACATGCACAAAGATAAATCTTACCCATAAATTTGTTTCAAACAAATTTTATTTACAAAATTTTATTAATCTTGTAATTTTATCAAAATGGTTTACAAGAGCGAAATCTTCATATGACTAAATTGATAAAAAATTTATATCAAAGGTTTATTTATACAAACATAAATCATGGTATTAGAAAAATATGTCGGAAAAGTTAATTTAAGTAAGTTTGAGATTTTATTAACATTTGTAAGTATTTGACATATCAAAAGAATCTCTCGGACTTAGAATCCCATTTTCCATTTCAAACCATTGAAATACTATATATCACTTTAATATAGAAAATGATACTTCGGAACCTCCGAAACCAAATTTCTTTCAAAGTCTCAAATATACAATGATGAAATCTATATGTTTTTATTTCGAAAGTTCATCCTCATGACAGGGCTACTGAGTATCACCCATTTCACGAAATCCAATCCCTCAACACAACCCAGTTTTAGTCATGGTTACTCGAACATCCCAAAACATTTCATGTCCCGAAGTTGTTGATCATTTTGCAATATAATTTACAAATACTTGTCGTTTTCTAAACATTCAAAATATCGGGATTCTAGTCGTCGAAATTTCTTTTATTTTTAAGTCATATTTTAGTTGTCATATTTACATAATTGAATAAACCCTTTCCTATCTAAATTCACTTGAAATATTATGATTTGATTTTTATTTTTTATTTTCCTCTCTTCCAAATATTGAAGCTCATTAGGGAAAATATTCTCTACTCAACTAGTCAGAACTCATTTTCACTTAAAAGACACCACGCTTCTTCTACGCTACTCTGATTCAACATATTTCAAACTAGTATTGTTTCAAGCATTTATCCAAGTATTTGAGATAAATTTTCATAATAAACTAATATTTATAAATCCAAATTTCTTGTATAAGTTAGACCCTTATTTCAAACTCTTTCAATTTCTACACAACGTTTACTTATTGAGATTTCGTTACATATTATCTTGGATAGGTCACCATTTCTGGTTTGAGTTTAAACTTTGCTTCATTCGACAAATCAAACTGCATGTACCCAAATTGAGTTATAGATAATAGTTCAGTACTGGAATGAGGGTACGAATCAAATTACTTAACCAAGTTCATAAGACAAAAGGGGTATGAATGATGCTTTTTCAAAATGGAATAAGCGTAGGTCAAGACAGAAAAATTGAGTGCGCCTGACGATACGATTATGGAAAATTCAATTAAGGTAAACCTTAAGTTAATATTCCCTTTGTGTCTTAAGCGATTTCTTGTTAATAATTTCCTGTTAACTTACACCGTCTTAATAGGGAAGAGTAATTTCCTCCCCCACTTAAAATTTTTAGTTATATTTAAATCATCATCTTTTTAAACAAATTCTTAATTCACGTTAAAATTTCCTTTAAATTTCTTAATGAGTTTGTTTTGCTAAAATATACTTTCAACAAAATAGCCTAACTTGCATATTACCATTTTCAATTTATGCTAGGAATCGATTTAGATTGTTGCTTATATCAACTTATCTAACATCGATCGAAGAGTATGATATCTTCTGATTACAACTTATTAGATTACAAAATTCATATTTAAATGTTCGTTATGATTGATCTATTATTCTTGTCAAATTTGGGATATGGGTAAATTATCTTTCTTATGTGCATTTTCCACCATTTATTTCCAAATTCATTAAGTGAGATTTACTCCTAAATTATATCCTTTAATTATTCAAGTACTTATCGTTCACCATATTCAAGGGTTTAAGGATTCAAAGTCTTGAAGTATTTTAAGCTAATCTCGGCTTTTCTTCTTCTCTTTTTAAAACTCCTAGTTTGTTTATCCCAAATTAAATTCCTATGTTAATTTATCAAACTATATTATTATGATTTGCTCATTAAAACACCTAGTTAAATGATTTTAAATATTCCTCGACAATTAAATTGGAATTTTATAGTCATACCACCTACGAAACTCGAAAATGAATATCGATGATGCTGCAGTCATCAACAAAATCATCCTCAAGCGACTAGAGTGTGATTCTACATCTATCTACTATATAATGGACTTCGTATATACGTTAGCTAGGCGTATATTCTAAATCCTTACATACCCGATAGTCCAATCGCGATGTCGAATAAAATACTCAAAACCCATATCTTTATTTATATTCCAGAATAACAGCACTTTCCAAAACGATTTACTCAGTTGAAAAAAACTTTATATAGATTCCAAAATACGCTCTCTCGACATAATATTCCAAAATCTCATTCTAGGGCATTTCTAACCCTATCTCTAATGAGATATTATAACTCTGATGAGTTCTATCTTTTTGTTCAAAATATGTCGTACCTTGTAGCTTTGTATAAACCAAAGCTCTGATACCAACTATAACAACACGCCTTTTTGCTCGGTTCTCGCCGGTAATTAAACCAACTTAAACCATTCAGAAAGATGAATTGTTATGGGTACATGCATACATTGAACCAAATAACAGCACTTTTCATTGCTCAAAAACAATTTTACATCAGAATTACATGAATATCAGAGTTACGACATAAACATACAGCAGAGAAAATATGTAAATATACTTTCGACGGAAGTTCAAAAGATACAGTGGAAGCTTTAACCCTAGCAAGGATCCAAACTCAGAAAGCACTCCGAACTTCGCTCCAACCAAACATAGCTGCAAAACTAAACTACTGGCTGCATATGTGAAAATCAATAGGCACCCAAAGTTTAGGAAGGAACAATAAACTCCAGGTCAGTCATGGGACTGGTATGAGAACATAAAACAGTTGTTTTATGATTTATTTTAAAGTTATGGAAATTCATCGGATCACGCCGCTAATGCGGAACGGTTTACTCCATGTGAATGCATGTGCATATTAATACGTAATGACTTTTGAAAATGAAGCTATCATAAGCTCGTCCCACATCACACAATGCAAGCGCACACCAGATGGGCGAGGTTTATCTTATGACAACCAAATATGCTTTCATACGTGAGAATCCTCTTTCAATATTATTATATATAGTGCGGAAAACCATTTCGCAAATAAATGCATTAATCCTAGATAGCATAATACCCATAATATTATGTCACCTTATATATACACAAACCAAAACCGTATCGCTCATGTTGGAGATTTGGGTTTCCAACTTGATGATTCCTGGCACGAAAGATCAATCGAAACACAAATGAAATGTAATCACGGGTTTTTCATCCAGATGCGGACACTAATACAAATCGCGAGGTAGATCAACGGTTTTCAACCAGACACGGACCCCCGAACATACCCTATTCCATAAGTCATAAGTGATTTACCACTGCTGCAGCAGTCATCATCAATTTATATATATATATATATATATATATATATATATATACACACACACACACACAACCTAACCGCCAGTTTCTCATCAATCCAGGGTGTAAGGTTTGTCGATGTCATGTCATATACAAAACATGCCTATATAAGCAATGCCTTGATCGTACAAGCTCATTTCATCTCTTAAGTATGTCACATTATCCATTCACAACATGGCCAGTGATTTCCATCCGTACATAACCACTTCGAGCTTATATGTCACAAACCAGATACATATCAATGGAAATCAGTGTTATGCCGTCAATTACAATGGCAGACATACAATCCATACAAGTCCGTCCTGGGTCTGAATGGAACAAAATCCAAAATTTCTCCTCATACGTTTGGACTTTCTACCACTCCGGTAATAGGGGCATCTCTCTACTGTAGCTATCAGTAATGAAACCAATCAGCAGGCAGTCCGCTCGATGTAAAGAACCATGGTCTTCATACATCGATTCCAAGTCTTGAATTTGCTTCTTGCGTCATATTATTACTTGGAATGGTCTCCGGAATTAAATACAATCCCGGTCTTTCCGAGTAATAAGTTTATTCTTAAATTGATAGTCATGGATCATATGAGCTTTTCAATCCAATCTCCTTCCAATCATTTTAATTCGTTTACAATGTCAAAGTTGGATTTGTCATAAATTCTTTCACCATTTTAACTTCTCTTTGAAATCAAAATATTAGATTTACTAACCTTTATTCCAACAAAAACCCTTCGATCCTTATACTCAAAACAAAATCCTTCGATTCCTTAAGTCTTTAAGTTTATCGAATCTTTATTTGGATTGGAATTCCATTAATGATAATCCAAACAATTCATATTCAAACATAAGTCTGATAGAGTTAAATCGACTTATATTTGATATAAATTCACAACTCAATTAAACACTATCAGAACATTAAGGTAAATATTTTCTAATGCTTCTGATAGTATTTGTTCTACTTCGGAATTACATATCGAATATCTGCCACAAACTCCCTCCAACTCATTTCCTTTTAAATTCTAATATTTAGAATTAACAAATAATTCCAAGTACAATTATTTAAAAATCCTTCCGAACCATTTTCAGTCTTTTTAGCCATTTAAATAATGGTTTGTAATATAAATTCAAAACCCGTTTATCTTTGGAATTTAGATAATAACGGTTGAACGTTATTAAACGCTGCAATAACCGTTTAATTCAAATATATTCCAAATCACTTCAAAATTCCAATAATTCATTTCTAATTACTTTAAATTAATAAAGTAAAACTTATCATGAATTCTCTCTAACTTTAAAACTGGTTTTATTTTTTTGAATTTCTGTTATGGTTACCGATCTGCACGTACAATGACCTTTCCCAAATTTGTTTTGAACATAACTTGAAAATCATACGCTGAAATTTAAAAATTTCTTTTCTATTCAAAATTTGTTAATAATTGAAAATCAACGCATCTTGTTTCAAGTCAAACCGATTTCAAACAGTTAAGTTATAATTGTTTGAAAATTTAAATCGATATTTATGAATTGTCGCGTCGCAGTGCGTTATAAACGATTTAAATATAATTCCTTCAAATCCTTTTGAATATAAATTTAAAATTTCAAAACAACTAAATTTCAAAACCGATTTTTAAGTTAAATAAAAATCATTTCCAAATCAAAATCTACATTTAAATAAGTTGTAAACCATAGGAATTCGAAAACCCTTTTTATTTAAATTTAAATTTGAATTTCATAAATAGTCTATTGTTTTTCTAAGTTTTACAAAAACTTTAAATTCAAGTTATGTTTGAATTAATCATTCCGTTCGTCGGACCAGTTAGGGATAGCCAAAGAGAGCAGGAAACTGGATTCCCAAACCCAAGCCTAGTCACCATCCTCTCTGTCATCCTAGAACGGTCTGGTATATAATATTATAGAATATTATATTTAAATTCCAAATCTCTTTTCAAATTAACTAGATAAAACAATATTTTAATAATTTGAAAATCGGTCTCATTTATATCGAAGGAAATTAAATCGATCGTCTGTATGATTCCATAACTACGGTGTTGTGGGTACTTTCATGCAACATAATAAACAACCATATAAATCAAATGATCATAAATTATAATCATCACTCATACACAAACAATTCAGCTGCGCACAAGCGTACGATCAATAGCGCTTTTCAATGTTCAGTGTTTGTCTATTTACATGTACATCCATTCACACAATAACACCCATATTCAAACAATTATCATTATTCATCACATCACATTTTAATCACTACTAATTGAAATAAATGATGAAATTAGTTGTTCTCACCGACAAAGCTCCAAAAAATTTTACTACAGGGCGAACAAATCACGAACACTGCTACCGTTACACGTACTACTTCCAAATCCATTCTATTAGCATCCGATGATTGTTATGCTTATATAAATAATATTGGATTAATAACCTTATTTACTATATATATTATATATTGTTACAAGTATAAGGGCCTCTTATTTTATTTTATTAAAATTTATACTTAACGAATATTACCAAACTAATATACTAACGGATTCTATTCTCTAACTCAACTCTAACGAACTTATCTATGCGTCAATCTAATTTTAATCAAATGAGTTATTAGCTGACAAAGTTTCTTTTTAAACTTAGAAAATTTAAAAGATTATACCTTACAACAAATTAGCCCAAAGCCCATCTACTAGACCATATCCGAGCCCGCACACCCCTTCTTCCTTTCTTCTTCTCCCTTACGCACCTCCTGTTCTTCCCTCACGCACACGATGAACTCAACAACTGTGCAAACTCGTGCACACGCACAAGTCAAATTCCCACCGAGCTCCAAGTCCGAGGCCACCCATAGACCTCCCTTCGTGTTCCCTTCCAAAAGCACCACCTCGCCCGAGCACTTTCCTTCACGCCTAGAAATCCGAGCCTCTCGTCGGCTACAGGAAACCGCATGCCACTTCCAAAACATCGACACTTTTCTCCTTTGAAATCCACCAAATTACTCGCAATCGAAGCTCTCTCCATCCTCATCACAACGCCATACTCGGATTTGCATATCGTTGCTCGCTTCTCCGATTAAACCCAAACCTAATTTTGAACTTTCAAAAATATTGACACAAAATCGCATGAAACTTACACCAAAAATATTCCTCGCTTCGCTGATCTCAATGGTGTTGATGGCTTGATTTAATTCGAAGCGGATAGGGAGATTTAATTTTTTGAAGTTTCCTTCACAAAATTTGATTTTTCTAAAAAACTGAAATTCCTCTTTCGATTGTTGATGAATTTTGGATCCGTCAATTTCTAAAAATCAGAAATGACGATACAGACAATTCTCATATGAAATGTTTTGGCTATAATTGAATGGTTTGGAAGTTATGGATTTTTGAATGAAGAGGAGGGGTGGTTTTTATTTTACTGGAGCATTAACAGAGGAAGAAGGAGAAGTAGCAGGAGCCAGAAGGTGAGATTTCAGCCGTGATCCTTATGAGCAAAAGAAACACATTTTTTTCTATAGGTTTTTAAAAGGATATTTTAGTCTTTGTTTAAGGGACACTTGGCTTTCCTAATATAACCCTTTCCATGCATGCAGCCACATAACAGGACACCTAATCTTTATTTTAAAACCAACCAATGCATGTTCAACAAAATTCACTTATTTATATATTTGTGGTAAATTATATTTTTAGCTACACTAGCAACAATTATGAATGTAGCAATTTTCAATACATAAATGTGTAACCAATAAATTTTACTTAGGAAAAATACATATTTATATCATTTATCGAATATAATGTATTAAAATGAAACTTATATACACGATAAATCTTTATGGAAATCAATATATTTTATAAAACTAAATAATATTATTGCTTATTAATATTTAAATTATTTATTTCAAAAAAATCTCAAAAGTGATCTTTAAAATAAGTTATTCATATCCAATAAACCAAAACAAAAATATTTATTCAAACTCATATATATAACATTTTTAAAACAATATTTGTATTTAAACCATATTAAATTCACTTGATAATCAGAAAATTTATTTTTTATTATATTTTAATCATTGAAAATTCTGGTTCGTGACAATCTCCTGGTTAGTGTGCACTTGGACTAGCTAGACTAGAGCACTTGCACCATGTTACATTCATTTGCGTTTCCTCAAACTTGGCTTATGCTAAACTGTTCATAATGTACTCGAATTTGAACCATGTTGGCTTGATTCATCTCCTTGAATATGCATTGACATGTTTGACCCATTCATGCTGACTTGAACTTGTTTAACCTAGGATTTATTCTTTACTGTCTTGAGCTCGACATTTGTGTTGACTGTGTATGTATTATCCATTTATATATATGTGTATATATATACGTATGTGTATATATATGTGGCTATTTGAATGACAGACACAAATATTTATGTCAGCAGACTGCTGTATCTGAGTGTGGCTGTTCAGAATCAGATAATAAAGACGCTGGTTATGATCAGCAAACCAGTGTAGTGCATTGGTGCTGATCTGCGAGTACTAGAAATACTGTCTACCTTGTGGTATTTACAGTGAATCAATGTGAATATCACAAGCTGTCTAGACAAAGATGGATAGATATATAAATCAGATCAAGTCATGAAAATGATGAGAAACACACCAAAGTTCTAAGGCAAATAAATTTTTAAAATAAAAATTATATTTGCTAGAATTTAAAATTATTTCTGTTTTAGTTTACTCTTTGTGTGTTTCTGTGACAGGTAAGCAGAAGACTGGACTGATTGAGATGATGTGAAGACAGAGGACTAGCACAGTGTCAGTTAAATGTATGAATGTATATATAACAGAGAATGAAGTGAATGTGTATGCAACTTTGTAAATGAAATGTAACATGAGTGACTGAGTGAGTTAGTGTTGTAGTGAGGAACTGATATGTACATGAAATTGAATATGAAATGTATTGTATTGTATTACTGAGATAAACAAATAGTGGAGTTATAAATTTTGTACTGTTGAAAAGTTTGAAATAGAATATTACATTTAAATAAAATACTATTTGAATATTTGAATTCACGTGCAGTAGTATTCCTTTTAAATACAAATATTATATTCTTGACTGTGATGTAGTATAACTGTACAATAACAAACACATTTATAATAATATATATTTGGTTTTTATCATCAAACAAAAATCATATAATTGTTATACACAACAGCGTTATATACAACAATCTCCCCCTTTTGACGATGACAAACAAATAAAAGATTTCGAGCATAGTAAATGTGTTTGACGGTGAAGTAATGAACTCCCCTTATTCGAATGCTCCCCCTACGACAGAAACTCCCCCTATAAGTGTTCATGAGTGAAAAGAATGAAAAGTGAATGGAATTTTAAATATTGAGATATTATAAAATATTCACTCGTAAATAAAAATCTATACCCATTCTCCCTCTTTTTTTATCATCAAAAGGAAACAGAAAATAAAATAGTGATGAAAAATAGACTAAAAATATAATTTCAGCTTAAGAGGAGGAACGGTCATCATAAATTTCAATCAGTCAGACAAAAATCATAATATTCCAAGAACTAGTGGCATATTTCACATTGTAGAGTGACTGATTTACGATGAAATTTATAAAAATGGAGAGAGTTTTAAAAACAATGATTTCCAATTATTTTCAAAAAAAGGTTTAAAGATGAATCACAAAATAGTGATGGATTTAGACAACGATAATAAATTCAATTTAAGTGACGCCATCAAATAATCTCAAATCCCAATAGCTATCAATCAACAAATCATAATATTTTATAAAATATTAATATACATTTCACAATTAGAAAATGGATTGATAAGCTGGTTTTTATACAATAAGGAGAATTTCATATAAAATTTTATTTATTGCAAATTATTTCGTTTCCTTTTATTTTTATTTAAGAGCACAATGACCACGCATAACCAGATCTTGGATTTTTAAACGAGCTCAGTTGCAGCTTAAAAATAAGTAATCTCATAACCATGTATAACCAGAGCTTGGATTTTTAAATGAGGTTAGAGAAACACTTACGAAAATTATATTTTTATTATTTTCTGGATTAAAAGAAAAAACTCCTTAGTATATAAAAACAATATGGATGATAGAAATGTGGTAGGTACAGAAAGGGTTTGTGAAATAAATTTCTAAATTAATCACATTATGAAATATGCTCAACTCTACCGGGATTCTCGAAAATTTTCAATTATCACTAATTTTGAAAAATAATATAATCACAATTCCATCACAAATATTTTCACTGTTTATTCAAGATGAGTTTAAAAAAAATAAACTCTCTACATTAATATAAAATCATGGTGGATGATAGAATGATGATAGATAAAGGAGATGTTCATGAAATTAACTACCAATTCAAAGATATTATACAAATTATTCAATCATCATGAAAATTTAAATAAAATTTCCTCTTGTTCTAAAATAACTGTAGTCATAATTCATCACAATTTCATAATTCTAATAATAATTTTGATGACTTTTAAATATAGTTCAATTCGGTTATTGATTTCAAATTATAACAACCCAGATTTTTAACCGTTAATTTTAAAGTATTTAAATTGTTTTAATTATTGTACTGGAAATACATAATGATTTTTTTATAAGGAGTTTATTTATTAAATATAATTTTATTAAATCCATAAAGATTAATTATTATTAGATTTCCAGTTTAGCACTAATCGAACTTGTATGTGGTTATACGAATTACAAACATCGAATGTTAATCGTGCAATAAATTATGAAATTAGGATTGTTTTCGAGCCCAAATCTTTTACAATCTCCGTAATGCCTTATCTAATCTTTTCATATCTCAATGTTCAGATTTAGCATGGTATGTTTGCCAATTGCTGTGTACTCGATATCATTGACCAATTGATGGTGATATTTTGATAGGAATAAAAATATCTATGCATAAATTTCTTTCATTTCCTTTGTTGCACATGCCTCCCATGTTCTACAGTTGCTACAATTCAGAACTTATTGAATTCAACCTTCTCAGCTGACCAATGAGAAGGAAAAGAAAGGAAACATGTCTGTCTTGTGCGCACATGCCATGATGGATTGACAATGAAGCTTGTCCTTTAAATATAGGAAACTCTCAGTGCTTCTCCATTCGAAAACACTAATTTGAAACCCATAGAAAAAGAAAAACACAGCGTTCGATCATTTGAAAATCAAAGTAAAAATACGTATTCAGCAAAAATAAAAAATTCAATAAAATATAATTTCTTTACACATATAAAATAACCCAAGCTGAACCTCTAATTCCCAAATTCCTTATTTTCCCCATTCCTCTTTTGTTTCGCCTTTTTTAGCTTCAGTCAAAAGAAAGGAAATCAAAACAAATTCATATAAAATCTAATCCAAAACAAGTCATTCGATTCTCAATTTCTTTCCATATTTCAATCGCTGATGCCATTATTTCTTAGTTCGACGACAATATTTATGGCTCGATCTGGCATCGGCTGTCGCGTGAGGCGGGGGCTGGAGCGACTTGGAGGGGTCGTCGCAGGTGCGAACTTGGTTCGCTGATTTTGTAGCACGTCGAAGTATGCTTGGGGACGGGATTGTCTGGGTAAGCCAGTGATTGTTTAGCAAATTGATTGTTGAATTTGTGGCTAGCGTAAGAACTCGCATCATTTGTGGATTGGTTGGGTTTTGGAATCTTCTAGCGAATGAAGGAAAGTTGGATGCTGAAGAGGACAGTGGTGTTAATGGAGATTCCGACGTTGAATCATCTCAGTTCGAAGCCAATTTTATAGCAACAGGTTCGGTTTGGAGGGCCGTCATTTGGGACGTGCAGAGGGGGTGGAAGGCTGGTGCCAACGGCGGTGGTGGCACGGGGTCATGGGGTTCAGGTCGCTAATGGCGGGAGGAATTGTGTAGCGTTTTTTTTTTGTTTGAAGAACAGGGAAATGTTACGGGAAGAAGGTGAAGTGGAAGTTTGTATTTTTCCTGTAAGTGGAAATCGCTTATTCAAATGAACTGCACTGGAAGGCGAGAGGCTGAGTATCGATTTGATTGAGGAGAATAGGACGAGAAAAAGTGTTAAGTTCATAAACATGGATTGTTGGTTGGTTTCAAAACCGATGGTATAAAAATAGTGAGTAAATAAACTTAAATTTTCTTTGTAATAATTGTCTTGAGTGGTAAATTTTGAACTGGGCATGATGTAGGGGGCACTAGCAGTATTGAATCATGTCGCCTGAAATAAAAAGGGTGTGCGCGGTTGTATGCAATGAAGAAGGCATCGTTTATATCATGGTTGTTAAGTAAGGTAAATGGCATACGGTAATTAAGTATAAGGGAGAAATTATGATATTTTTATTTGAATTAAAATTGAGAGGAGTTGGAGCTTTGACCATAGGAACGTCAACTATTGGTTTGTGAGAAGCAGGTGTTGGTTACTGAAGGATGAAGAAGCTGTATTAACAGCAACCGTGATCAAGGATTTTAAAACCTGGTTTAAGGATTTGTCAGTGATTACGTTGACAGTCAACGGACAGGGTAGCAGGGAGGTCCGACCAAAGATTTGATGAGGGGAGCTGGCGCGATGAATTTGATCGAGAAGAAGATGTTGAGGAATGGGATTTACGATAATAATGGTCAAAACATAATTAAGGTTATTATTAATTTTAGGAATTTATCATTAATAATGTTTAATTAATTCAAGTATTGTAACGTCAATATATCGTTCATTCATGAACAGAACGGAACATGACCAGATCCGTTGGAATCATAACGATCTACTTTGGGGAATAGACTTCGCTGAGAATAGAGCCATTTGAATTTCAAACGTCTGATTGATTTTAAAACGAAACCAAAAGCAGATTCGTCAACTGTGAACCGATATGAGTACACTCACTAACTCTGACTTATTTATATTTTTATAAACGAGTTTTAAATTTATAGAAAATTTATATTGTGTGATGGTTGTTTAGATGCATGGTTGAAATGGTGGATATTGTTATATCGTTGATCGATTATTAGTTCTATTTACTATGATATTTCATGTTGATGTGAAATTAATATTTTTGAAGTGATTAACATTTGTGAATGCAGGAAAATAGGTTGGAGGAATCCAACTAGATTCCTCCACATTTAAATTACTGTTTTTTTATTGTGATATATGATGTGTTATATAATCCATAATTGGATATGTTGGGTTTGATTTACTCTGGCCCAAGAAACTTAGTATTTTAGATACTGTAAAATATTTTTGAATGTGGAAAAGGAAATTAGGATTTAAAAATGGAATTTATTTCTAAAGTAGAAATAAAATTTCAAATAGAGCTGAAAATAGAAATCGGTTCAACCGGATAAATCAAGAAGTTGTTTATAAATAAGAATATAAATTAAGTGAATTATTTATCATTGGATAAATTGAAATATAAATTCAAATTTGAATTTATATGAAAAGGTGGAAGTTGGTTTTGAAACCAATATTTGAAATAAGATTTAAACTTTGCAATTATTAAGGAATTATAAAACGAGATTTTAAAAGATTAAAATAAAAAGAAATGAGGCTTATATGAATAATTCTGAATAGATGTTAAAGAAAAATTTGGGTTTAAGGTAGTATCTATAAGTATGAAATCAAATTGTATATAATAGGAATATATTCACGATTAATGTGAATAATGGTTTAAAGAAAATATTTTGCAAATGAAATATCTATAAAGGAAATTTAGATTTGGAATTATGAATCCAAATTGGAAATTGAATGAAAAGAGAAATGGGTAATCATTTTAAAAGAAAACGATGAGTTTTTATTTTAAAGTTTGGAATATAAAATAAAGTATAGACTGTAATGGTTATAAAGGAATTTGATGATGATTTGGAAAGGATAAATTCAGATGTGGATTTGGAATTTGAATTAACCTGAAATAGTAGATAAAATCCGAAATTAGGAATATAAATCGAATATAGATTATTCAAGAGAGAGTTATTTATTGGAATTCAATTATATCGAATTTAGGGAATTGGTTATTTTTTACTTTCCCTTTCGAATCAAATTTAATTATTTAATTAATTATTTATATACCTATTCATTTATTTGTTGAAATTAACAAGTACAAGTTATATTTTTATAAAACAAATATTTGGGAACAGCGATTATAACGCTGTCGTTATAAAAAATGTTTTATAAATCTAAACAGCGATTATAACGATACCGTTATAATAAATGTTTTGTAAATCTAAACAGCAATTTTTACGCTACCATTATAGTTCATGGTTTATAAATGAAATATTTAGAAACACTGATTTTTATGCTACCATTATAGTTAATGGTTTATAAATGAAATATTTAGAAACAACGATTATAATGCTACAATTATAATCAATATGTTTTGTATGAAGTTGTGAGCTTTGACTATTTCAAAGTTGAGAATGTTGTTCAATCAAGGTCTGAGAGGTAATAATACCCCAACTTGATTAACTTCATGATTGATGGAGGAATGGTTAAGATTCGATAGTGAAGATTGGTTAGCAATTTGGATGGTTAATAAATGATTAATGGTTTGAGTTATAATAACGATGTTTTATAACATCGTGTTGATTTAAAGGATTTTGAAATGTTTCTCCCAAATAAAACAAGTGATATTTTCTATGTATAGAGAATCAAATGAATTAGCCAACGAGGAATTAATAAATGGAATATGGAAATATTTTCTGATATTAATAAGGTTTATTTTCTGAAATAGAAAATAAGGATTCATGAATATTTAGAAATGTTTTCTAACTGGAATAAGAGATATTTTCTCGAATAAAGAAACTAGGATATTAGAAATATTTTTCCAATAATCAAGAGAGAAAATAGAGCTTTGAAAGGATACAAAAGATGGGAAATGGTAATTGGAAATCATAATATAATAAGGAATTGATTTTTTGACGACCCCAAACCCCGCACGACGGTGGCAAGGGTAATCTTTGGAATATAACACATAATCAAATAACAGCATAATAGAAATAAATAAATACACTAGATAATGTACAAAAGAATACACTGGATAAACATAAACATTAGAGTTACACAGTATACAGGATCATACTTAGTACAAATACAGTTCAGCTATAAATAAATGTCTACAGCGGAAAACAAAACATAATATGTACAATAGGAGCTGAACAACATAAAAAGAGATAAATAGTAGAATCCATCTTCAGCTCCAGCTATCCAGTAAGAGCCTGCTAAAACCTAAATACAAGGCTGCCCGTGTAGAAAAAGGGGCACTCGAGTTTGCAAGTGAAACAAACTATGAGTCAGTCATGGGACTGCTATGAGAAATCTACTTAAAAATATTTTTCAATATGGTCAATCACAGGACCATGCCACTTTCGCGGAACGGGTTTACTCCATTGGATTGCTAGTGCTGAAATAAATCTTTTAAACATCACAATGCTTTTTATAAAAATGAAGCCATTATAAGACTCAGTTCCCATCACACAATGCAACACAAACGGAGGATAGAGTTATACCTTATAATGGCCAAAATATGCTTGATACGAGCAAAACAAATTATTGGATATTATTGCTAGTGTTTATATGTTTCAAAAACAATTTCAATCATAAATATCAATCATAGACGGCATGGGTAAGATATATCATGTTGCCATATATATACAATCAAAACCGTACGGTATCGTATTTGGAAATTGGATTTTCGTCATGAACCAAGGCAAGAGATCGTCCTTACCGAATTCGAGACAATCTAGCCCATGTCTCAGGATCAGAGCTCGAGTGACCCTTGGATCTTCAAGGCCGGTCCACCGAAGTGGATTAAAATGCCTGAACACTGCGTTTCCCCGCCCTATTGGACGTAAGTGAGCACAATGACAACATCGGTCCCGGATCGACCGATATAACCGAGGCGCCTGGCTATCCATCATCCACATAAATAAAATGTCAGGACGTGTAAAAACACTGACACCGCTCCTAGCTAGAAGGAAACGCATATCCTCCCTGCAGTCCTCTCCCGTTTCTGGTCCATACCGGGGTGTGAGGCTTGCGAATTAACGTTATACACAAAGCTATGCCACACAGACCGTGCTTTAATCATCAACCACAAGACTTTGCTTTTCAACAGAAGCCTTGATCATCTGCCACTTAGGCATGCCACATAAGCAATCACTCCATGCGACTGATTTATATCAATATATAACCTCTGGGCTTGTACGTCTCAGAGAAGGGCATTAAGCAAGAGAATGAATTCTCCGCTGCCAAAAAGATATATATTTAATAGATATCAATCAGCCCAGAACAAAATCCAATGTCAGACACACAGTCCATTTACAAGTTCGTTCTGGGTTTGAAGGAAACCGGAGGCACTTAATACCTCGCACATTCGTACAATCAACAAGTACGTCCGGACGGCTACTACTTCAGCCCCTTCAAGGTAGCTACTCCTATCATGAGCATCAGTAGCACCCCTCCATTCGACGTGAAGATCATCGGTCTTGCATCATCTTTATATCTTTGACTTCTAATCATCGATCAATTATTTGAAATGAGAATTAACTCGGCCTTTTCAAATAATTCACGTATATTTAGAATTTCAAATCAATTCATTTCAATGGTTAAATTATTCGACATCAATAATTTTGTTCTTTAATGTAATTTTCACGCCAAACACATTCAACCATCAAATATCAAATAAACCGAGCAAATTCAGTTTATTTCCATTCTATATCGTTTATAATATTTTATCATGATTTATCGCTATTTTTATTTATTTTAAAAATAGCCAATTCATTCGAACAACGCTTCAGGCCACAACACGGCCGGGGCACTATTTTTCTTCCGATTTGATTTACACATATCTGAAAATCTAACCGTTCGATCTTCACAAATTTTATATCATTAGAAAGATCTTTTCAAAACGAATCCAACAGTTTCAGTTTTAGGAAAATCTGACGGTCTGATCTCCCGGTACAATCATTTGAAGTTACGATTTCAAAATACGAACTGCAGCGTCGTTATTCGATTTAATTTAATTATATTTATATATAAATATAAATGTAATTGACTCTGGCGTTGTTTTTCTTCATATTTGAATTAAACATTTTAGCAATCGAATCGTTGGATCTTTACAAAGTTGGTGTCGTTGGAAAGATATTTCCAAAGCGAACCCAACGGTTTCAGTTTCGGGAAAATCTGATGCTCGGATATCCCACACTACTCGTTTGAAATCACGGTTTCAAAATACGAACTGCAGCTTCATTATTCGATTTATTTTAATTATATATATATATATATAATTCATTGCTCGATTTCAAAACCATATTCACTTCATATATTTGATAAAATTGATATTTTTATCCAGCATATATTTATTTCAACACATCACTATTTTAACAATTCATATATATAATAAAAATGTGTTTTTTATTGTAAAACAATTTATTTCAAAACACGATTATTTTATATAGTCCATACATAAGGTAAAAATGCTATTTTTATCTTTCAAAGAATTTATTCAACACATGAACTTCTATTCAACACATGAATTTCTATTCAATACATGAATACGGTTTCAACACATGAATTTCTATTCAACACATAAATTTCTATTCAACACATGAATATAGTTTATATATATAATAAAAATGTGATTTTTATTGTTAAAACAATTGATTTAAAACACAAATAATTTATATAGTCTGTATATGTGATAAAAATGTTATTTTTATCTTTCAAAGAATTTATTCAACACATGAATTTCTATTCAACACATGAATATGGTTTCAACACATGAAAATAATTCTAACACATGAATATTATTGAAAATTTCGGCAGCATAACGGTAGGGTAGTTAAAACCGGCACCGTCCCGAGTACGGCTCCTCGCTCTACCTTAAAACCTCGCGGTTTTTGATAAGGGGGATTTCAATATCTAGTTCGTATGCAGACGTATTTTACCATATACTAATCCTATTGGGATTTCAACCACAATCAATCATTTCCAATCAACCATTCATGATATTCACCAAATTTCACATCAATCAATAATCCTAACAATATCACAACCAATATATATCGTCCATGGTCTGTGGACGAGGGGAGTATATATATATATATATATATATATATATATATATATATATATATATACGTATATAACTATATTTCGATTTCATTTCAGTATCATTTCAACTCATATATCACTTTAACAACGCATATATAACTTATACATCGAACATACAACTTATACAGCGCTTTTACATGAGGTGTACAACATTTATATAACTTGTACATCGACTATATAATTTATACATCGTTGTTTCCATATCGTTTATAAATCAGAAATCTCACATTGGGTCCTACTCCTCCAAAAATTGTAGAAGGCTCAGAAAAATATCCGGTCTCTTCTAGAAAGTAGAAGATGTCCTCATGGTCTCGGTGTCTCTTGTTTCACTGGATTTCGTCAACAAACGAGAAAGATATGATTTTTATTGTAAAATCATTAACCATAGCACTTTAAAGTGCTATAAACTATAAAACAAATTCAAAGCCATTACCTTTCCTGTTTTGTTCGAAACTAGGTTTCGATTTTTCGCGAGATCCGTGCAGCGATTCGTCGATCGGTCTTCACCACGAGGAAGAGGGAGGAGAGGCGCGTGGATCGATGGGGGAGGCGGCGAACTCGAACTGCCCAAGAAGTGGCGGCGGTGTAATGAAGTTCGGGACTTCAAGGGCGCGGTTCTCATGAAATACGAAGCGATGGGGAGTGAGGCTGGTATTGATTTGAAGTGGAGGAGATAAGCTTCAAAAAGTTGCAAAGGAGCGTGGGCTAATTCGAAGTGGATTGGCCGGAAATCGGTCGGGAAGGAGAGAGCAGGGTTTTGTCGTCGATCGTGAAGAGAGGCGGGGGTTTTCTTGATATTTTTTTTATGAAAGAAAAAAAATCTAATTTGCCGATATTTATTATTTCAAAAAATTAGGTTTTTCTCACACGAACACCAATTCAAACCCAACGATTGTCGCCCCTAGCTAAATACCACCATACCGAACACAATGGGATAAGTTTCGTAGGCCTATTCGACTGTCTCAGTCTGTTTTTCTTCAAATTAAAATATAAAACATTCAATATTTGATTTGAACGTACATTTCAATTTGCTGGGGCCACATAATAAACCCAAAAATTTCAGAAAAATAAATCTAGCTATTTTTTGACGATACGGTCCCAACAAAACTAGTTTCGTCGAATTCTGAGACCGTTTGAAAAATGGCCCTTTTCTGTTCGATCCAATTTTAACTGAAATCAACAAAACACATTTTCCTTCGCCATGCTCGTATATTAACTTCAAAAATTATGGAATTGGAAACCTAGCAATAATTTGACATCCCGGATCCAACAAAAGTGGTTTCGTCGAATTCTGAGGTTGTTTGCAAAATGTCTATTTTCACGGGCTATACAAATTCTATAGCGACCTTTCTGAAAATTCATTTGGCCATAACTTTAGATTCTCGCTAAGAAACTTCAATTTTTCAGATTCGTTAGAAAGTAATTCATAAACAGATTTAAATATTTCTGGTTTCACTAAAATCCATTTTATTTTGCACCCGGTACAGTCAGTCGAAGTTCGAATTCAAAATTTGAAACTACCGCGCCATTTCAAGCCTCGTTTATAATTAAAAATAATTGTATTTATTTTTAAACATCGATTCAAACATACTTTTTGTCGTTATTATTTAAAATAATATATTTTAAATATTTAAAATCCACTTAGCCAAATTAAAAATTTTAAACTGGTTCAGGTTTTCCGGGTTGTTACAGATTTTAAGAGGGGCCAATGTTGTTTGATGGTTGATCGATAAAATTTCCATTTGGAAATAGGACCGTTGATTGCACGGATGTTACCTTTGATAGTTAAATCACCGGCTATCAAAGTTTCGTTTATTTTATACCTCCATTGTCAATACAGAGAGACCGGGATCAGATTTATTATCTGAAAACCACTCCGAATTGGCATAAGCGTTACAAATCAACTTATGCTGAAGATATTTGAAGATAGAGTAAAGTGCAAGGGATGTTCTGTTAATCCTAGGTAGAAATTGCCCAAGATGGATTAATAGAATGGTGCCTTCGGTTTGTCCAGTCCCAGGGCAACATACATGGACGAATTTCTGACGACGTGACATTCAAAGTAAATGATGGCAAGTTGTGCTGAAAGATAATCATGACCTTAAGCCTCATCACTTGGGAAATGACAAAAATCGGGCAGGCAGCATGACCATGTGGGTCATTCCCATTAGGGTATTATCACCTGATCTAGAGAAATTTTGTTTGCTTCTTATTCTATTCGCTACTATATGCTTTCGATAACGGATGTTGATCACAACCGTTGGTGATAATATGCTTGATACACTCAAGTTAAATGAGTGGTCAGCCATGTGTGGGCCGGGTTGCAAGACGTTCTTGTTGAACCCAGTGTATTCCCCGCTAGAGATACACTATCGAAAGGTGGTTCCATACCTTGTCATGTTGGAAATCCAATCTCCAATAAGCACCCTGCGGTTTTTTATTTTATATTATATATGGAGCGTGAGATCCAAGCTTTCCGCTAGATTCTATTTATTTGATGTAGACACTATTATAATATCATTGGATTTGATATCAAATTATATTTTTGGTTATCATAAGGTAAAAACCATCCGTGTTTATGTGTGGATTGGTCTTACGATTATCATTTCTTTCGAAAGGATTTTTTAAAGTTAAACAAATGGTTGGAGTTTACTCACACCAGTTCCATTACTAACCCAGAGTTTATTTTGCTTTCCCTAAACTCTTCGGTGCCCAAATTTGTACGGGCAGTCAAGTAGTCGGGATTTTATAGATTCACTTGGAGGAGTTGAAGTAGGAGGCTTCACGAGTTAGCTATAGACTATCATATTTTTCCGTTGTGTATTATGTTCGTATCTGGAAACAGGTGTTTATAACTATTCCAGAAATAACTGTTGTGCTCTGATGATGGTATGTATATACAGTTACTGATTTGTATTTCAAATGTTATGTTATTTAATTTTTTTTATTCGTTCCACTGTGAGATTTGTATTCTTCTATTCTAATTTATCTTTCTTTTTATTTCTCATATTCTAACTTCTTTTTACTAATGATTCACATTTCCATGTCATTTGGGTTGGACGTGTGGTGTTATTAGTCGACTCAAAGGGTACGGAAATTCGGGCCATTACATTTGGTATTAGAGATGAAGGTTGAGTAGTAACCTTGGCTCTGTGGCATGACTCAATAGAGACGGGTTAGTTATACCCTAGATTGCGTTTGAGTATAAATACGAGAGAGCGTATTTGTAGATTTGATATAAAATTGTTTTATATTGTATTGATTGGTTTGGTGAGCGATTTATGAATTCTGGTCGATACAGGATGTACAACTATATTGGTAGGCGTTTCTAAACTCTCGAACAAAGCAATTCGACAAAAAATTATTTTAAAATGGGTAAATGAAATAATTTTTCCTAAAGATTATTTTGATATAAAAGTAATAATTTCTGAATTATTATATTTAAATATGTTGATTGTTATTACATCAAATGGAATTATGAAATATTGAATGGTCATATAATTTTTATACGGATAATGTATACAAATGAGATAAACAAAGATTAAGTTCAAATCAGAATTGGAATTTAAATTTCGGGTGTTTAGAAATTATTATCTAAAATATTATAGAGTAATATAACATTACTTTAAAGTATTTTTGAATAAGAATGGTTTAAATGGATTTTTAAAGGGATTAAGCACTAAAATCACTTCAGTGGCGAGAAAATAATTTTGATAATGGATCGCGACACTATTGGTATTCATTTTCAAGTTTCTAAGTGACGGATTGCTACCATAGTAAATTGGGAATAAAAAAAATTGATTGAAAAGGACAAGATGTTTTAGAAATTCAAATGTTTTGAATTGAATTAATTATAAATATATGTATATAAATATATATGTTTTCAAACTAATTTGAAATAAAACCCAGAAATTTGAATCCTGAAGTTAAAATTTAACTTGTACAAGTTGAATAGATTGAAATGGTAAAAATGTATCAAATTAATTGAAATTTAACTTAAGTTAAGATCAATAAAATTGGATTGGATTTGAAATAATTCCAAATGAAATTAAATAAAGAAAAATGTTGAGATTTGAATTATTAATATGAATTTCACTTATGAATAAGCAAGTTGAATATATATTAGATATTGTTAATTGAATTGTGATAAATTTGGATTCAAGTATAATAAGTGGATTGACTTAAAAAGAAATCAGATTTTGAATTGATAGAATGGAAGTGAACTAATCAGAAGTTGATTAGAGATTTAAAAAATGGAAGTTGAATTGATTTGAAACCAACTGGAAATGGATATATATGTATACCAAGCAGATATTGAATGGAAGCAAATGCAAGAGATAGAATTATGCCCAACAAAAAGGTACATGTTTACAATATTACTTGGGTTTAATGGTTTTATGAGTCTATGGGGCAAGCCGCTTGGCTTTTTGATTTTCTTTTGGATTGGAGAAGGCCTAGAAAGGCGAGTTGTGGTTGTACCGATTGAGCCGTGCAAAGGAGATGCTGGTGAAATTTTTCGAAAATTTAAAAAGTTAGAAAATTTTCAAGAAATTTTCTGATAAATGAAAATCATTGAAATAAGAAAACCAGAATTGTTTAGTAAAATTTCAAGTCGAATAATGAAATTGATAAACGTGTTTAAAATCAATTGGAATGGGTGTGGATATGCAGAAGAGCATATAGATTAAAGACAAGAAAGTGATGATGGATTGTTCAAAAATGGTGGATAGTTCATTTGGAAGGAATTATGAATGGTTGAGTATTGGTATGAGAATTCGAAGGTCGAGTAAGAACTGGGTTATGAAGATATGGAATACAAGATTTCAACTAAGTAGGTTATGAGGAGTTAGACTTATAGCATTTTTACTGCTTAGCAATTTCGAGGATGAAATTATTTTAAAGGGGTAGGAATGTAACAACCCAGGTTTTTAACCGTTAATTTTAAAATATTTAAATTGTTTTAATTATTATATTCGAAATATAGAATGAATTTTTTATAAGGAATTTATTTATTAAACACAATTTTACTAAATCCGTACCAATTAATTATTATAAGTGAAAGTGGTCGAGTGTATACAACCTAAGCAGGATCTGTAATATGGCTATGCGGAATGTATGTGATAACTTAAGCTATTCAATAGTTATGCGAATAAATATTCGCAAACAAGACATATATCATAAATAAATATAAATGCAGTAAAGTAAAGTACAGTTGAGTAACAACACCAGGATTTTTATACTGGTTCAGACTTCCCGTCCTACGTCCAGTCCCGAAGCTCCTCTTCGGTTTTTCACTAACCAACACCCTCTCTTCACCTGGAGGAACAGGTTTACAGTACCCGAGTAGCCGAACGGGATTTCACGCCTCAACAACACTGAGGACTTCAACACTTGCCTCTTATATTACCGAGGACTTCAAATCAGACGAACAACAATTATTTGACAATGTGTGTTCTTTGCAACACGGATTTGTCTTTTATAGTACACCCTTCCTATAATCTTATCCTCAAATATGATTTGATGTTTGTGAAAATTTGGAAGTGGATTATCGTGTTGAATCTCAAGTGTATTAAATAGGCTTGGAGATTCAAACGATAATATATTGAATTTGAGTGCTTTTTGAATGCAAAGAATATCTAGAAAGTAAGATCAGAAATTAAAGCAAGAATTGGTGATTTGAATGATGATTCAGGATGTATTTATAGTGAATGAGTAGTTGTAATCATTGATGAAGAATTGCAATGAAAAGTAATGATTTTTGTTGGAGAGAAATGGATACAACGCTTGATGAAAGAAGATGGCTTTTCGAAAGGTTGCTTGCTGTTTGAAAAGCTGTTGACAGGTCGAAATTGATAGGTAGACAGGTATTTGAATATATATATATACGTTATGTTCATGAATGGACATTTGCTTTGCATTTTTCCCGAAAGAGGTAGACAGGTTGAAAATAACAGGTAGACAGGTTTTGTCTCTGTCTTGAAAAAGGTAGACAGGAAAAAATTTGTAGGTAGACAGGTTTTGTCTCTGTCTTGAAAAAGGTAGACATGAAAAAATTTGTAGGTAGACAGGCTTTGTCAAATTGCACAGAAAATGTGTATTTATGTATATATTCAAAAATGATGAAGAGTATGATTATTTGAGGATAGATTTTATAACTCTAAATAATCAACTTCTAACTTACGAAAACATTGATTCTTCTTTTTGTCGATCATGAAGCTCCTTCTTGTTATTAATCAAAATATGCTATGAAACCTTTGACTCAACATTCTACCCCTTTTTGATTGATGACAATATAGCTTGATATTATAATCTCCATCGTTCTCGCCCCCTGTATATATGCTCCCCCTGAAATATAACTAAACTTCTTATGATCTTTATTGCACCTTTATATGTTGTCATCGATCAAAATCCTTGTCTCAACATTCTCCCCCTTTTTGATTGATGACAACACCTTGGATTTTCTCCCTCCAAATATAAAGCTCCCCCTGAATTTCTGCAACATTTGTTAGTTCATACTATAAACAATCTTACCTTTTGATTCCTGCATTAACAAATGTTAGCATACATATACTATTACCATGTTAAGCACATAATTCTAAATGATAGTATATGATATGAATCATCATAAGAAAAAATATTTCTCCCCCTTTGTCATCGATTAAAAAGAATAAATATCATAATAAGCATAGTAATCGAGAGTAGTAGAGAATACATATAATTATAGAATAGTTATTAGATATTGAATCATGTGATTTTCTTCCCCTGTATATGATCTCCTTCTTAGTGTATGAACTAATTTTCCTGCATATACACTATTACAAGCACTTTCACCCCATAAAAAAATACGAGAATATGGCACCAAAATCCACTTTTCTCTGTTCTTAAGTGGGACCTGAAAAAATATGATTAAGTCCATGGTTCCCACCTTTTTATGGGGTCCTAAGAGTTAGGTCTTAGGAGTCCAAACCCATATGGGTCCGGTATCCCCTTTATATAAATAATTTGGATTATGATGCACAGAATTCAAAAAAATTTGAATGTACTTGTTCCTAATCAAATTGGTATTTGTTTTAGGAAACCATGTTTTTATAGATTTGATATTCTTCTTTTGAAATTTCACAATCGGTTTTGGTTTGGAATACAATAAACTAAGATTTTTCTTAGCTTTAGTTTCTTGTACTATTTTATTTTTCCTTTTTCTTTTGTTGCCAAGATGTTTCTTGATATCTTGTTTCCTATATCCCAAACCTTGTTTATTCGTAGCAGATTGTGAACTTTCAATAATTTTTGTTAAATTTTCTCGACCTTTGTTAAAGTTAGAAACATTTGAGTAATGTCGTCTAACTTTGTTTGTAAACTAGCGTTTTCAAATTCTAACATTTTGACTTTTGCCTTAAGCTCATGATTTTCGATAGTAAGAGCATCATTTTCTCTTTTTGAGTTTCAATTTCTTGACTCAAAAGAGATAGTTGAGAATCAATATTAGATGATGATTGTTGAGCTTTTTCAAGTTCCTCCTCTAATATTTTCTTCTTGTCTTTTAACATATCTCGTTCAAATTCTACTCTACTTAAATCTGCTTGAGCTTGTTTGCATTGTCGTTTCATATATTTGAATTTAAATATTAATTCAGCATTAATATCAAGAACTTCTTCAAAAGAAGGAATTTGTACCTCATCTTCTGTTGCCATGAAACATATATTCGCTTGTTCATCGTCTGAGTCACTTTCACTATCAGATGAAGATGAGTCTGAATCATCCCATGTTACTGAGAATGCTCGTTTCTTTGACTTGTCTTTCTTGTATTTGAATTTGTCATTTTCTGACTTCTTCTTTTGTTTTGGACAATCATTTTGCATATGCCCCTTTTTATGACAATTGAAGCATTCTATACTTGAAGATGATGGTTTATTTGAACCAAACTTCTTTCTGTTGTATCGACTAGCCTTTCATTGCCTTAAGAATTTCTTGAATCCTTCTGCAATGAACGCTAGATCTTCATCTTCGGAATCTGAGTTGTCCTCATCTTTTTCAGCATGAAAAGCTACATTTTTCTTTTCTTCTTTTTGTTCTTTTCTAGCCTGCAAGTTAGCTTCATAGGACATTAGATTTCCTATCAATTCATCTGGCTTCATGGTGGAAAGGTCATTAGCTTCTTCAATCGCTAATACTTTTCCTTCCCATTCACTAGTAAGAGAATGTAGGACTGTTGAAACAACATCAAAATCTGAATACTTTTGTCCTAAACCAATGAGTGCATGATGAATAGTCTGAAATCGTGAATACATCTCATTGATTATTTCATTCAGCTTCATTTTGAAATTGACTTTTTAACATAGCTATTTTTGATTGTTTAACCTTGTTAGTACCTTCATGAGTAGTTTTTAGCGTTTGCCAAATTTGATATGCAGTGGTACATATACTAACACGGTTATATTCATTTTGATCTAACGCACAAAACAACGTATTTATTGCTTTTGCATTTACAGTTGCTGCAGTTTTCTCAGCAGCCGTCCATTCTGTATACTCAGTTGTTGGATTTACTATTTCTTTCTGAGTAGCATTTCAAGCATCATAGCTAGTTGATTGCATGTAAAAAGCCATACGTGTTGCCCAATAACTATAGTTAAGACCATTGAAGAAAGGAGGTCTTTGTGTCGATTGACCTTCAATGTAAGTGGTGTTTGTGCTACTACTTTGGTTATTTGCCATATTACTAAAATATATCAAATAACTATGTTACGGTTATAAGATGACCGTGCTCCGATACCAATTGATAGTGCGTGCATGTACTTGTCAAGTAATAGTACACTCGACCACTTTCAATTGGTATCAGAGCCTGGTGTTCTAGAGATCGTAGCAACATCCTAGAACAAATGGCAATAAAGAAATCAATTAAGGGAATTAGAAAATGGAAGAGCAACAAAGCAGAATCAGGTCAGCAAGGAAACAAGTATCTCATGGCTAAAGTCAGATCACAATCTGTATGTACAGATTCACTATATAAAGATCTTTTGTTAGACCATGAAAAATTATTGAAACTCAATACAGTCGTTTTAGCTATGTCAAAAAATTACAAGCAAGAAAATTCCAAATTAAAAGAAGAAAACAATCGTTTGGTAAAAAAAGCCAAATGTTTTTAAAATACCTTAGAAGAGCTTGTTTCTCAAAAAGATTTCCTTCAAAAAGAAAATGAGCGACTAGAAGATAAAAACAATGTTCTTTTAATGGAAATCGATCTTTTGCAAAATAGAAATAAATCATTAGAAGATTCTTTAAACAATTCTAGTTCTTTAATATCGTCTCTTGAAAAAGAGAATGGAGCTCTAACTAAAAAGAATTTGGAATTATCTAAAGAATATGAGTTCTTAAAGGTGAATAGTAATATTTTGCAAAATGAAATTTCTGACTCAAAAGAAAAATTACAATCTTTCTTATATAACTCAGAATCTCAAATTAGTTGTCTCAAAAATGAGAATAGAACTTTAAAAAGGAAGAATTATGAATTAAATAAGGGTATTAATAGCAAAGTTTCTTTTGAAAATATCAATCGCGACTGTGGAATCAAATATACAAATAAATTCGTGAAATTTAATAAAGGTCAAAATGATTTAAACATGATTTTATCTAGATCTCGACCTTTACATGACAAAAGTGGTATAGGATATAATAATCATAGAAATAGCACTAGATATGCTTTTATGTACAATAAGAATATCACTGCTAGTACTAATGCACATCCAAAACCCAATTATTATAGAAATTCGAATACTTCTATGACTAGCGGTATTTACAATAAATATAGAAGTACGAATAGGAATATCACTAGAGATTACTTAAATATTTGGGTTCCTATAAGTTGGAAAAACAGAGAAAAATATATTGATGATTATTTTGATTCAGTGGTTAATAATGAAAATTTTATCTTTAAAGGTTCCATTAAACCCTCTTGGGTATGGTTACCTTCCATCTAACCCATGGACCCAAACAAAGCAAGTGGGTACCAAAACTATATATGTTATACTTTTTGCAGGTACACCACAATAAATAAAAGGTTATTCGACATCTCTGAATATCGTTGAAAACTCAGCTTATCAAAAAAAAATCACATGATTCAATATCCCCTAAAGGTGCTATAATTATTTGTATTCTCCACAACTCTCGATTACTGTGCTTATTGTGGTATTTATTAATTTTAATCAATGACATAGGGGGAGAAATATTTTCTCTTATGATTATTCATATCATTCATCTTACATATACTATCATTTAAAATTATGTGCTTAACATGATAATAGTATATGTGGTCTAACATTTGTTAATGCAGGAATCAAAAGGTAAGATTATTTATATTATGAACTAACAAATGTTGCAGAAATTCAGGGGAAGCTTTATATTTATAGGGAGAAAATCCAAGGTGTTGTCATCAATCAAAAAGGGGGAGAATGTTGAGACAAGATTTTGATCGATGCCAACATATAAAGGTGCAATGAAGATCATTTCATAGAGATAAGGTTTTTTACTTTGAGTCGTGTTAGAAATATGTTAAAATCTATCCTCAAATTATAACACGAATGCACAAAACAATATCATATCTTCGTTACTGAAATCTGTATATTTGAGGAATTGAAAAGTCACAGAAAAAGCCTAAACGGTCCAGGATCCGACCGGGAAAGAGTGCAGAGTGATATAGACTATGGACCGTGGTCCTCTGGTCCATAGCCAGAAAACGGTCGACCGCCCAAAAAAGGACCGGTCGACCGGTTTTACTGTGTTTGCACATAAAGGCTATTTTTTTTATTCTTTAAATTTCCAGAAACTTAACCAGTCGACCGGTGATTTTCAACCAGTCGACCGGTTCCGAACAGCAAGCTTTTTTATGAAGGGTTGCTTCCATTCATCAAGAGTTTTCTCTTCAATTTTCAATGGAAACGGATGCAATCTTTTGTAGAAACTCTTCATGAAGGAATGCAACTATTCTACACTATAAATAGACTTGAAATCATACTTTCAAATCACCGATTCTTGCTCTAAATTCTGATCTTACTTTCTAAATATTCTTGCATTCTAAAAGCTCTCAAATATTTCAATTGCTTATTGAATCATTGAAATTATTTTATATCTCTTGATTCAATAGGTAATATACTTCCTTTAATCTTCACATACACATTATATACTTAAGGATAAGATTATAGGAAGGGTGTACTACAAGTGACTAGTCCGTGTATTGAAGACACAATATATAGTCAATCATCAACTACTTTCTATTGAAATTCCAGTAAGCCTGTAGCCGTTCAAATCAGGTGGGTAAGCTTATGGCCCGTGAAATCAAGTGGGTAAGCTTGTGGCCCGTGAAATCAAGTGGGTAAGCTTGTAGTCCGTGAAATCAAGTGGGTAAGCTTGTAGCTCATGAAATCAAGTGGTGTGTTGTGAACCTGTTCCTCCGGGTGAAGTGAGGTTGTTGATTAGTGAAAATCCAGAGAGAGGTCTAGGACTGGACGTAGGACCGTGCTCCGAACCAGAATAAAAAGCCCTGGTGTGATTTTTCCATTTTTACTGCATTTACTATTCTGTGATTTGCTATTACTTTATACTTGAATATTGTTCGTCATATTACATGATCCTTGTGAGTGTACTATTACTTGACAAGTACACGCACGCACTTTCAATAAGATTTCTAGTTTAGAACTAATCGAACGTTGTATGTGATTATACGAATTACAAACATCGAATGTTAATCGTGCAATAAATTATGAAATTAGGGTTGTTTTCAAACCCAAATCTTTTACAATCTCCGTAATGCCTTGTCTAATCTTTTCATATCTCAACGTTCAGATTTAGCAAGGTATGATTGCCAATTGTTGTGTACTCGACATCACTGACCGGTTGATGGTGATTGATAGGAACAAAAATATCTCTCCATAAATTTCTTTCATTTCCTTTGTTGTACATGCCTCCCACGTTCTACGATTGCAACAATTCAGAACTTATTGAATTCAACCATTTCAGCTGACCAATAAGAAGGAAAAGAAAGGAAACATGTCTGTCTTGTGTGCACATGCCCTGATGGATTGACATTGAAGCTTGTCCTTTAAACATAGGAAACTCTCAGTGCTTCTCCATTCGAAAATACCAATTTGAAACCTATGGAAAAAGAAAAACATAGTGTTCGATCATTTGAAAATCAAAGTAAAGATATGTATTCAGCAAAAATAAAAAATGCAGTAAAATATAATTTCCTTACACCTATAAAATACCCAAGCAGAACCCCCTAATTCCCAAATTCATTATTTTCCTCGTTCCTCTTTTGTTCTGCCTTTTTCAGCTTCAATCGAAAGAAAGGAAATCAAAACAAATTCATATGAAATCTAATCCGAAACAAGTCATTTGATTCTTAACTTCTTTCCTTATTTCAATCGCTGATGCCATTAGTTCTTAGTTCGACGGAAATATTTGTGGCTCGATCTTGCATCGGCTGTCGGGCGAGGCGGGGGCGGGAGCGACTTGGAGGGGTCGTCGCAGGGAAGCTCAGGGTCGAGGCCTTCTTTGATGGTGTGGCGGCCCAGGCGATGGCCTGAACAAGGTAGTGATGGATGCGAACTTGGTTCGCTGTTTCTGTAGCACGTCGAAGTATGCTTGGGGAACGGATTGTCTGGGTGAGTCATTGATTGTTTAGCAAATTGATTGTTGAATTTATGGCTAGCGTAAGAACTCACATCATTGTGGATTGGTTGGGGTTTGGAATCTTCTAGAGAATGAAGGAAAGTTGGATGATGAAGAGGACAGTGGTGTTGATGGAGATTCCAGCGTTGAGGCATCTCAATTCGAAGCCAATTTTCTAGCAACTAGGTCGGTTCGGAGGGCCGTCGTTTGGGGTGCGCAGAGGGGGTGGAAGTCCGGTGCTAGCCGCGGTGGTGGCGTGGGGTCACGGGGTTCAGGTCGTTGATGGCGGGAGGAAGTGTGTAGCGTTCTTTTTTGTTTGAAGAACAGGGAATGTTACGGGAAGAAGGTGAAGTGGAAGTTGTATTTTTCCTGTAAGTGGAAATCGCTTATTCAAAGGAACTGTACTAGAAGGCGTGAGGCTGGAGTATCAATATGAACGAGGAGAATAGGATGAGCAGAAGTGTTAAGTTCGTAAACATGGATTGTCAGTTGGTTTCAAAACCGATGGTATCAAAATAGTGAGTAAATAAACTTAAATTTTCTTTGAAATAATTGTCTGGAGTGGTAAATTTCGAACTGGGCATGATGTGGGGGCATTAGCAGTATTGAATCATGTCGCCTGGAATAAAAAGGGTGTGCGCGGTTGAATACAGTGAAGAAGGTACCGGTTATATCATGGTTGTTAAGTAAGGTAAATGGCATACGGTGATTAAGTATAAGGGAAAAATTATGATATATTTATTCGAATTAAAATTGAGAGGAGGTTGAGCTTCGACCATAGGAACGTCAACTATTGGTTTGTGAGAAGCAGGTGTCGGTTACTAGAGGATAAAGAAGCAGTATTAACAGCAATCGTGATCAAGGATTTTTAAACATGTTTTAAGGATTTGTCAGTGATTACATTGACAGTCAATGGACAGGGTAGCAGGGAGGTCCGGTCAAAGATTTGATGAGGGGGAGCCGGCGCAATGAATTTGATCGTGAAGAAGATGTTGAGGAATGGGATTTATGGTAATAGCAGTTAAAACATAATTAAGGTTATTATTAATTTTAAGATTTTATCGTTAATATTGTTTAATTAAATCAAGTCTTGTAACATCAATATATCGTTCATTCGTGAACAGAATGGAACATGACCAGCTCCGTTGGGATCATAATGACAAGATCTACTTTATGGAATTGACATCGCTGAGAATAGAGCCACTGGAATTTCAAATGTTTGATTGATTTTAAAACAAAACCAAAAGCGGATTCGCCAACTGCGAACCAATGTGAGTACACTCACTAACTCTGACTTATTTATATTTTTATAAATGAGTTTTAAATTTATAGAAATTTTATATTGTGTGATGGTTGTTTGGATGTATGGTTGAAATGGTTGATATTGTTACATCTTTGATCGTATATTAGTTCTATTTACTATGATATTTCATGTTGATGTGAAATTAATATTATTGAAGTGATTAACATTTGTGGATGCAGGAAAACAGGTTGGAGGAATCCAACTGGATTCCTCAACATTTAAATTACTGTTTTTATTTGATTGTGATATATGATGTGTTATATAATCCATAATTGGATATGTTGTGTCTGATTTACCCTGGCCCTAAAAACTTGGTATTTTAGATAGCGTAAAATATTTTTGAATGTGGAAAAGGAAATTTGGATTTAAAAATCGAATTGATTTCTAAAGTAGAAATAAAATTTCGAATAGAGGTGAAAATAGAAATCGGTTCAAGCGGATAAATCAAGAAGTTGTTTATAAATAAGAATATAAATTAAGTGAATTATTTATCATTGGATAAATTGAAATACAAATTCAAATTTGAATTTATATGAAAAGGTGGAAGTCAGTTTTGAAACCAATATTTGAAATAAGATTTAAACTTAGCAATTATTAAGGAAATATTAAACGAGATTTAAATAATTAAAATAAAAAGAAATGAGACTTATATGAATAATTCTGAATAGAAGTTACAGAAAAATTTGGGTTTAAGGTAGTATTTATAAGTTTGAAATCAAACTGTATATAGTAGGAATATGTTCACGATTAAAGTGAATAATGGTTTAAAGCAAATATTTTGCAAATGAAATATCTATAAAGGATATTTAGATTTGGAAATATGAATCCAAATTGGAAATTGAATGAAAAGAGAAATGGGTAATCGTTTTAAAAGAAAATGGTGAGTTTTTATTTCAAAGTTTGGATTATAAAATAAAGTGTAGACTGTAATGGTTATAAAGGAATTTGATGATGATTTAGAAAGGATAAATTCAAATGTGGATTTTGAATTTGAATTAACCTGAAATAGTAGACAAATTCCAAAATTAGGAATATAAATCGAATATAGATTATTCGAGAGAGAGTTATTTATTGGAATTCGATTATATCAAATTTAGGGAAGTAGTTATTTTTACTCTCCGTTTTGAATCAAATTTAATTAATTAGTTAATTACCTATTCATTTATTTGTTGAAATTAATAAGTACAAGTTATATTTTTATAAACCAAATATTTGGGAACAGCGATTATAACGCTGTTGTTATAAAAAATGTTTTATAAATCTAAACAGCGGTTATAACGCTATCGTTATAATAAATGTTTTGTAAATCTAAACAGCGATTTTTACGCTACCATTATAGTTAATGGTTTATAAATGAAATATTTGGAAACAACAATTTTTACGCTACCATTATAGTTAATGGTTTATAAATGAAATATTTGGAGATAGCGAATATAATGCTACCGTTATAATCAATATTTTTCCGTAAAAGAAGTGTATTCTTAGATTGAAACTGAAAATCGTGTGAGCGATGTTTTGTGTGAAGTTGTAAGCTTTGACTATTTCAAAGTTGAGAATGTTGTTCTATTAAGGTCTGAGAGGTAATAATACCCTAACTTGATTGACTTCATGATTGATGGAGGAAATGGTTAAGGTTTGATAGTGAAGATTGGTTAGCAATTTGGTTGGTTAATAAATGATTAATGGTTTGAGTTATAATAATGATGTTTTATAACATCGCGTTGATTTAAAGGATTTGAGATGTTTTTCCCAAATAAAATAAGAGATATTTTCTACGTATAGAAAATGAAATGACTTAGTCAATGAGGAATTAATAAATGGAATATGGAAATATTTTCCGATATTAATAAGGTTTATTTTCTGAAATAGAAAATACGGATTCATGAATATTTAGAAATTTGTAACAACGCGCATTCTACGCATCAAAAATCGTAGAATATTTATTTCTTTTCATACGAAATCGTATGGTCATGTAACTTTGGGAGACGACTATTGGGTCATTTCCCATGTTCATGATTTTTGCTGATTTTTAAATGACCGTTTTGCCCCTAGCTGACATTGATTTGGCCATAACTTTTGATTGGTAAGGAGTTTTGACCTGAAACCACTTCCATTGGATTCAGATGATGATTTACAATTCCTTAAAGTGGTCACGTTAGCCAAACGGACTTACTGTTTGGGAGATATGGCTGGATTAAGGTTTAGAAGGTGAAAAACAGCTTAACCGGGCCAAATATAGTGATTAACAGCTAGGCCCATTGGGGGATTTCGTGATTAGCAGTTTAAAAGGACTATTAGAGATGGGTATCGACACAGAGATGAACAAGCATGGGCTTGATTGAGATGGATGGCTTAAAAAGAATGGAAGACTAGCTGTGCCTAATGTCAATGGATTGAGAAATGAAGTAATTGGAGAATGGCATCACTCAAAACTGGCTATACATCCCAGAAGTAACAAAATGTATCGAGACATGAAGCAGACCTACTACTGGGAAGGGATGAAAAGAGACGTTGGAAAGTTTATATCCAAATGCATGAACTGCCAGTTGGTTAAAGCTGAGCAAAAGAAACCTAGTTGTTTGTTGCAACCATTAGAAGTTCCAGAATGAAAATGGGAACAAGTATCAATGGATTTCATTGATGGGTTACTAAGGACTAGATCAGGCCATGATAGCATTTGGGTGATTGTGGACCGATTGACTAAGAGTGCAAGGTTTATACCCATCAAGTCGAATAGAACGGTAGCTGAGTTAGCGGAACTATATATGAAGTAGGTAGTGAGATTTCATGGAGTACCTAAAAGCATTGTAAGTGACCGAGACCCGTTGTTTACTAGTGGGTTTCGGGAGAGCTTACAAGAGGCTCTAGGGTCAGAATTATATCTCAGTACCGCGTATCATCCTCATACCGACGGTCAGACAGAGAGGGTGAATCGAGTATTAGAAGATCTCTTGAGAGCTTGCATATTGGATTTTATGGATCGTGGGATGACCATTTGCATCTAGTAGAGTTTGCATATAATAATAGTTATAAATCCAGTATTTGTATGGCTCCATATGAAGCTTTGTACGGAAGACCGTGCAACTCACCGTCATGCTGGTTAGACACCGGTGAGAAATTTGTGCTTGGGCCAGATGTGATAAGAGAAACCTCAGATAAGATCAAAATTATCCGACAACGAATGAAGGCTGCCCAAGATAGGCAGAAGAGTTATGCTGTTAAGAGGAAAAGAGATTTAAAATTCTCCATTGGCGACTTGGTTTTTGTCCAGATTTCTCCATTAAAGAGCATGATACGATTTGGTAGGAGAGGCAAGTTAGCACCAAGATTTATTGGTCCATTCCCAGTTCTCAAGCAAGTTGGGAATTTGGCATATAAAGTTGAATTACTAGAGAAGATGGCAGGAGTTCATAACGTATTTCATGTTTCCTAGTTAAGGAAATTCGTGCACGATCCCAATATGACTATTTCACATGATCTGTTGGATGATATCGAAGTAGAACCCGAGGCGGTTGGGAACCGCAAGCCGATTCGTATTCTCGAGCACGATACGAAGAAACTTCGAAGGAAAGCGGTGAATCTAGTCAAGGTTCAGTGGGGCGAGGATGAGAATAAATGTACTTGGGAGATAGAGGAGAGCATTAGGAAGACGTATTCAGAACTCTTTGCCTGGTAAGATTTTAACTGCGACTTAGTTTTCCGCATGCTAGGATATACTTGTTTTTTGGTTTTTGTATGTTTGATTGTTGTGAATGGTTGGTAGGCATGCAGGATCCTTTTCTTGTTTCTTAGTTAAGGAATTTCGGGGGCGAAATTTCTTAAGAGGGGTGGGGGGTGGGGGGAAATGTAACGACCCGCATTCTACGCATCGAAGGATCATAGAATATTTATTTCTTTCACATACGAAGTCGTATGGTCATGTGACTTTGGGAGACGACTATTGGGGCCACTTCCCATGTTCATAATTTTTGCCGATTTTTAAATGACCGTTTCGCCCCTAGCTGATCTTGTTTTGGCTATAACTTTTGATTGGTAAAGAGTTTTGACCTAAAACCATGTCCATTAGATTCGGATAATGATTTACAATTTTGTAGAATGGTCACATTAGCCAAACGGGCTTACCGTTTGGGAGATATGGCTGAATTACGGTTTAGAAGGGGAAAAACAGCTCAACCGGGCCAAATAGGGTGATTAACAGCTAGGCCCATTGGGGGATTTCGGGATTAGGAGTTTAAAAGGACTATTAGGGTTTAGAGAACATCCTTTTCTCATTTTTCAGCCGCCACCTATCATTCCTCTCAATCTAGCAATGGCCTCCACTTGCTAAAACACCCCAAATCATCTTCTAATTGCTAATTAAGCTAAATCTACATCAAATCAAAGTGGATTAGCACAAAAATCGAGGCATTGGAATCCAAACCATTTTGTCCAAAAGTTTCAGATCTAAGTTTATTTGTGGCTAAGGTGAGTGATTAGCATTGTTTCTACCCTAATTACGGCTAATTATGGGTGATTAGTGTTAATTATACATGATTAAATTCTGGAAAAATGTTTAGAAATTCTTAAATATTACTTTAGACCTCTGTTGGAAGTTTGGGTTAATTTGGTTAAGTTTTGCTTATCCTATCAGTAGTTATTATTAAACATGATTAAGGGAAAAATATGGGTTTTGGGCATGTTTGATTTGTTTTGGCATATCAAATTGTTGTTTTGGTATTTGTGGTCAATTCTATATGTTGGTATGACTGTATGGTGTGCTTTGTGATTGATTAGAATAGTTAGAATAGTCGAAATCGCCGTCGTGTGGCGTAAAACAGTCACTGGAAAAGTGACAGGAAAATTATGCAGGAAACCGGACCGGATCGGATCGCCCGAACCGATCGTGGCGCCCCTCTCCGAACCGACCCGCTCGTGATGATGGAAACCGACCTGAACCGCTCGCCTGAGGATGCCAATCACGATCTGATGCTCTGAAGATGGAATCACGAACCGATCCCATTCATGGCCTATGTACCACGATCCGAACCGATGTGCAACGAACCGTCTGAGGAAGCTTATCACGCTCTAGTGCTGGAAGAGGAGGACCAAACTGGAGCACACTCGAACCATGAAGCTTGGTCACGACCCGATCCGGAGGGTATGCCATGACCTAAGGAGAGCACCATGACCCGACCCGTATGGGCAGTCCGACCCGAACCAGAAGGGAGACTGCATCCCAAACCAAGGAGGTTAGACGCGAGACATGAACTACGAACCAAATGAAGACCGATCCGGAAGAGACCAAAACCCGAGATGCAAAGGTAGCCCAAATGGGAAGTTGTAACTCAAGATCCAATTAGGAACCAACGAGTTAACTTCGTGATTGGGATTTGCTGCAGGACGTGTGCTGAGGAGTTGTCGACATCCATAGCTTTGATTCACCATCGAGAGATGAATGTTGTGACGGCCCGCCCCGCACCAGCCGGAAATTACTCCAAAAGTGCGCTGTACACATGTCTAGTTAGCACGGAACGGGTCATGAGAAGAAAAGAAAGAAGGGAATTAACTAAACGAGAAACCTGTAGAATGTCTCACAGCGCATGGAATAAAATATAATAATAACATACTTGACATAAAACAGGTGAGACAGTGCATAAGCTGATAACTAATAATCAATGTCAACATCAGAGCAGCGGAAATCCAAATACAGCTTATTACAACTTTCCAAATTTACTGTCTCTAACAAAAGAAAGCTAAAGTGGAAGATGCACCACCAATGCCCAAGCAGTGATCTTCAACAACACAAGGAGAATACTATATATATGTTACGTGGAGGCCTCCTGCTCGTCTCCGGATCATCTACCCGTCCATCACCAGCTAACCTGTCTCTAGTCTGCTCGTGTGAGCACCCAGAGTAATAAGAGGAGACATAAAACTCTGGGTCAGACATAAAGCCTGGTATGAGCGATAAGCATATAAACAGAATAATAACAGGTATACTAAGCCATACCTGAACCTGGACCTGCAACCAAAGAGTTAGTACCACATACCGTACAGTACTCCAAGGTGCCATAATGAGTAGTGTAAAGAATACGAGGGTGGGGTGTGTAAGTCATAATGATAGCAAACAAATCATCCATAGCAACCATCCTCACATCTCTCACTCAGTGCGTAAAGCATACGATATCTACCACTTTGGAACACTAGACAAATTGAGGTAACGACGGATCCCGACTTGTAGACACCCTGCTGTGACCACGGGCAAATCTGACAACTCACTATGCGGAATGTCAAGGGAGTTTAGAAAACTACCCAATACCCCCTCACTGGGTAGACCACCAAACACTATCCTCCGCCCATCATCCGCTCTAGCTGTCACCAAAAAGCCCTCACAGTCTACCACCACCCCGTATCTTCGGAGCCAATCTACTCCCAAAATAATGCCAAACCCAGTAAAACCCAAAACAAAGCAATCACAAACAAACATGCATCCTTGACTCGATAAGACCACATTACGACAAATCATGCTAAGGCTAGTCGAACCACCAATCGGGTTTGTCACTACTAAAGGTCTATCAACAATCTTGGGCTCCAATCCCAACCTATCTACCAGGTCACTAGATATGAAAGAACTGGAAGCACCGGTATCAAACAAAACTCTAACAGGAACATCGTAAACAAAAAGCATACCTTGAATGACGACATTCTTTCCTTTCTCCACCGCAGTTGGGGCATTCGATGAAGAAGGAATAGCATTAAGGGCGTATGCTTTCACCATTTGCTTTTCTTTAGGGGGCTGTGGACACTTGTCCTTGTGATGTCCCATTTGGCCATAATTGAAGCACTTCCTATCCGCTGGCTTGGCCCGACAATTACTAGCATAATGGCCCTTCTTACCACAGCTGAAGCACTCAACATCTTGCTTATTCTTTTTCTTCTGGCCATCCTTGGTCTGATTCTGCTTTCTCTTATTCTGGGAACCACCCTTGCCCCCACCACTTGCTTGTGGTTTTGGCTCTTCTGCAGATGCAGCCTCAGTTTTCGGCTTAGGGTAGAGACTTTCTGACCTCAATGCTTTCCCCACAATCGACTCAAACAACTCATCGATGTGGTTAATAAGCCTTTCCCCCAAGTACTGATCCAAACCGGTTATGAACTTCTCATTCTTCTTCTCGGCAGTATCAATAAGAGATAACCCATATTTCGACAAAGTGTCGAATTCAGCAATGTACTCCGAGACAGCTCTGCCATTCTGCTTGAGCTCCAAGAATTTCTTAAACAGCACTGACTTCTGAGCAGCTGGAATGAACTTCTCGCTAAAGCGAGCCTTAAACTGCTCCCAAGTAATCTGATTTTCAGGAGTAGCTGCCTTTATAGCATTCCACCAATTCATTGCCCGCCCTTGCAGCTGACGGGACGCTAGCTTTCTCTTCATCGCATCCTCGATTCCCAAATCCTCGAAGATACGTTCGCAACTATCCAACCAATCTTGAACATCCGTGGCCGACTCCGTTCCGTGAAACGGCTTTCCACCAAGGCTAATATAATCCTTATTCAGCTTGGCGAAATCGACCCTCGGCGCCTGCACTATTGGACCACCACCATTTCCATCATTGGGGGCTGCCCTCTGTACATCTCTAAGCATTTCTCTCATGAGGTCAGTAAACATCGTCCTCATGTCGGCAGCATTCCCATTATTAGCTCCCCTACCAGCACCTCTAGTATATCGGCTCATCATCAATCTGAAAAAGGAAACGATTAACGACTCCATAGTGGTGCTAGTGCAGTACGACTTCATCCTTATACTACTAATAGTATATATATATATATATATATATATCCTTTAAAACAAAAATAATCATAAATACGCTCCCTCGTATACGTATATTATCTCTCCCTGATAACTTCCCTAGGTTAACTATGCAACCTAGAGCTCTGATACCAAGTGTGACGGCCCGCCCCGCACCAGCCGACAATTACTCCAAAAGTGCACTGTACACATGTCTAGTTAGCACGGAACGGGTCATGAGAAGAAAATAAAGAAGGGAATTAACTAAACGAGAAACCTGTAGAATGTCTCACAGCGCATGGAATAAAATATAATAATAACATACTTGACATAAAACAGGTGAGACAGTGCATAAGCTGATAACTAATAATCAATGTAAACATCAGAGCAGCGGAAATCCAAATACAGCTTATTACAACTTTCCAAATTTACTGTCTCTAACAAAAGAAAGCTAACGTGGAAGATGCACCACCAATGCCCAAGCAGTGATCTTCAACAACACAGGGAGAATACTATATATATGTTACGTGGAGGCCTCCTGCTCGTCTCCGGATCATCTACCCGTGCATCACCAGCTAACCTGTCTCTAGTCTGCTCGTGTGAGCACCCAGAGTAATAAGAGGAGACATAAAACTCTGGGTCAGACATAAAGCCTGGTATGAGCGATAAGCATATAAACAGAATAATAACAGGTATACTAAGCCATACCTGAACCTGGACCTGCAACCAAAGAGTTAGTACCACATACCGTACAGTACTCCAAGGTGCCATAATGAGTAGTGTAAAGAATACGGGGGTGGGGTGTGTAAGTCATAATGATAGCAAACAAATCATCCATAGCAACCATCCTCACATCTCTCACTCAGTGCGTAAAGCATACGATATCTACCACTTTGGAACACTAGACAAATTGAGGTAACGACGGATCCCGACTTGTAGAAACCCTGCTGTGACCAAGCTAAACATATGGAGTCATGACCAAACATTTCAATGACCCATTTCATTGATCGTAGCCCTTGGTTCTACCAATGCCATAATGGCCCTGAATCCGCCTCCGTACCTCCTACCATAGTGGTCCAAAGCTATAGACGTCGATAACCCCTTGGCACGCGCCCGCAGCAAAGCCCAATCATGAAGCCCACTCATTGGTTCCCAGCTGGATCCTGAGTCAAAGCTCCTCATTTGGACTTCCTTTGCATCTCGGGTTTTGATCGAATTGGAGTTGGTCTTCAAAAGAGTCGTCGCATAGAAGTGGTCCTGAACTCGATTCGGTTCGAATATATACGTATAACACGGTTCGGTTCGGTGCAATGCTCCATGGTGTATTCCTGCATGCGGTTCGGTTCGGTGGTCCTTCCCTTTTAGACGTCAGTTCGGTTCGGATGTCACGCCCCAGTCGGTTCGGTTCGTCCCTCCTTCTCCAGCTTGCCTGCTCCGATCCGATCTCGTTCCCTGGCCTACTCCGATCCGATCCTGCTCCATAGCTCCGATCTGATCCCCCTCGCTTGCCTCCTCCGATCCGATCTCGCTCCCTAGCCCACTCCGATCCGATCCTGCTCCATGGCTCCGATCCGATCCTCTGTCCAACTCCAACTCAAAGCAGTGGCCTTCCTTCTTGCCAACCTTCTTTGTGCCAGATTCCAGTTCGGGTCGGATTCCTTGCCCAACTCCCTACCCGATCCGAGCCCATACCCGATCCGATCCGAAACCCTGCACAACTTTCTGCAACTTTTTCCACCAACTTGTTTACGCCATTCGACAACGTTTTCGACAAATCTAACTATACTTATCAATCACAAATCATGTCAAATAGTTATAACAACATAGCAAACTGACCACAAACACCAAAGCAATGAATTTATATGTCAAAATGGATCAAATGTGCCCAAAACCCCTTATTTTCCCTTAAGCATGTTTAAGCAAATCTAATCATAGGATTAACAAAACTTAATCAAATCGAACCAAATTTCAACCAAAGACATAAAACATTATTTAAGAATTTCTAAACATTTTTCCAGAATTTATTGGTGTATAAATTCGCTAATCTTCACTAATTACCCTTAATTAACTGTAATTAGTGTCAAAACGATGCTATCACTCACCTTTGCCACAACTAAAACCCCAAAACTGAAATATTCTCTGATTTGGCGCTGTTCCCAATCTTACACAGCAGCTCTACCTCGGTTTTCGTGCTAATACTCCTTGATTTGATGTTTGCTAAGCCTAATCTTCAATTAGAAAGTGATTAAGAGGTGTTTTGAAGAGGTTTAGAGGGTGGAGGCCATGGCTAGGTTAAGAGGAATGAATAGTGACGGCTGAAAAATGAGAAAAAGGTATTCTCCAAACCCTAACAGCCCTTTTAAACTCCTAATCCCGAAATTCCCCTTTGGGCCTAGCTGTTAATCACCCGGTTAAGCCCAATTAAGCTGTTTTTCACCATATGAAACTTGTTTCAGCCATATCTCCCAAACGGTGAGTCCGTTTGGCAAATGTGACCACTCTACGGAAAGAGAAACCATCATCCGGAGCCAATGGAAGTGGTCCTAGGTCAAAATTCCTTTCCAGTCAAAAGTTATGGCCAAAACAGTGCCGACTAGGGGTAAATTGGTCATTTAAAATTCGGGAAAAATCATGGACATGGGAAATGACCCTAATAGTCGTATCCCAAAGTTACATGACCATACGACTTCGTATGTGACAGAAATAAATATTCTACGATCCTATGATGCGTAGAATACGGTTCGTTACACCCCCCCCCCCCCCTTAAGAAATTTCGTCCCCGAAATTCCTTAACCTAAAACATAAAAAAGGATCCCGCATGCCTAACAACCACATACAACAATCAAACATGCAAAACAAGCAACTAAGCCTATCCTAGCATGCGGAAAACTAAATCGAAGTCAAAATCTTACCAGGCAACGAGTTTTGGATAAGTCTTCCTAATGTTCTCCTCTGTCTCCCAAGTACAATCATTCTCGTCCTCGCCCCACTGAACCTTGACTAGCTTCACCGCCTTCCTTCGAAGTTGCTTCATGTCGTGCTCGACAATACGGGCCGGCTTGCGGTTCCCAACCGCCTCGGGTTCTACTTCGAAGTCCTCCAACTGATCAGGTGGAACAGTCATATCTGGGTCGTGAACGAACTTCCTTAGTTGGGAAACATGAAATACATTGTGAACTCCCGCCATTTTCTCTGGTAAGCCAACTCTATATGCCAAATTCCCGACTAGTTCGAGAACAGGGAATGGGCCAACGAATCTTGGTGCTAACTTGCCTCTTCTGCCAAATCGTATTACACTCTTCAACGGAGAAATCTTGACAAACACCAAGTCGCCAACGGAGAATTTTAAGTCTCTTCTCCTCTTATCAGCATAACTCTTCCGCCTATCTTGGGCAGCCTTCATTCGTTGTTGAATGGTCTTGATTTTATCTGAAGTTTCCCTCACCACATCTGGTCCAAGCATAAACTTCTCGCCAGTCTCTATCCAACATGATGGTGAGTTGCATGGTCTTCCGTACAAAGCTTCAAACGGGGCCATACCGATACTGGATTGGTAGCTATTATTATATGCAAACTCTACTAGATGCAAATGGTCATCCCATGATCCACCAAAATCCAATATACATGCTCTCAAGAGATCTTCCAAAACACGGTTCACCCTCTCCATCTGACCATCGGTCTGAGGATGATATGCGGTACTGAGATGTAACTCTGACCCTAGAGCCTCTTGTAAGTTGTTCCAAAACCCACTAGTGAACAACGGGTCTCGGTCACTCACAATGCTTTTAGGTACTCCATGAAATCTCACTACCCACTTCATATACAATTCTGCTAACTTAGCTGCCGTTCTGGTTGATTTGACTGGTATAAATCTTGCACTCTTAGTCAATCGGTCTACAATCACCCAAATGCTATCATGTCCCGATCTAGTCCTCGGTAAACCATCGATGAAATCCATCGAGACTTGCTCCCATTTCCATTCGGGAATTTCTAAGGGTTGTAACAACCCACTAGACTTCTTTTGCTCGGCTTTAACTAGCTGGCAGTTCATGCACTTGGATATAAACTTCCCAATGTCTCTTCTCATCCCTTCCCAGTAGTAGGTCTGCTTCATGTCTCGATACATCTTATTACCACCGGGGTGTATAGTCAGCTTTGAGTGATGACATTCTTTAAGCACTTTATCTCTCAATCCATTGACATTGGGTACGACTAGTCTTCCATCCTTCCTAAGCCATCCTTCTCGATCAAGCCCATACTTGTTCATCTCCTCATCGATACCCATCTCTAACTTGGAGATGATTTCCAATAGGTTAGGATCGTCCCTCTGACTAGAGCCGATCCGCTCAATCAAAGTGGGTCTGACCGTCAAACTTGCTAACACTTCTGGATCCAATTCGCACTTTGGTCTGAAATCATACCCAGCGATGTACTCCAGTTGCTTCCATTCTAGAAACATAGCGCCTAAACTGACATGTCTCCTACTCAATGCATCAGCCACCGCATTACCCTTTCTCGGTGTATATGCGATGTCAAAATCATAGGAAGCCAAGAACTCTAACCACCTTTGTTGCCGGAGATTTAGATCCTTCTGGGAGAAGAGATACTTCAACGACTTATGATCTGTAAACAGCTCAAATCTTTCTCCCAAGAGATAGTGTCTCCACATCTTCAACGCGAACACGATCGCTGCCAATTCCAAATCATGGGTAGGGTACCTTTTCTCGTGTGGTTTCAATTGCCGACTTGCATAAGCTACAACCCTACCGCTTTGCATCAATACAGCACCCAGTCCGGTACCACAGGCATCCATGTATACCGTCATCTCTTCATTCCCCTTAGGAATGACTAACACTGGTGCGCTTGTCAACTTGTCCTTTAGACTCTTGAATGCATTCTCGCACCTACCATCCCAGACAAAAGCTTGATTCTTCTTAGTCAACTGGGTCAATGGTGCTGCTATCTTGGAGAAACCTTGGATAAACTTACGATAATACCCCGCTAACCCCAAGAAACTTCTTACATCTGTTGCATTCTTGGGCATAGGCCAATCCTGTACCGTGGCCACCTTCGCCGGGTCCACGGCAATACCATTTTCTGATACAACATGGCCCAAGAACCTCACTTCCCTCTTCCAGAAGTGACACTTAGAAAACTTTGCTTTCAATTGGTGTTTTCTCAACACCTCCATCACTACTCTTAAATGTTCCTTGTGTTCTTCCTCTGTCCTCGAATAGACCAAAATATCATCAACGAACACAAGGACAAACTTATTCAACTGATCTCTGGATACCCTATTCATAAGATCCACAAAATATGCTGGGGCATTGGTCAGCCCGAATGGCATGACCAACCACTCATAAAATCTAGACGACGTCCGAAATGCCGTTTTAGCTATACTCTCAGCTCCCACTCTAAGCTGATGAAAACCTGTCGCGAGATCAAACTGAGAAAATACTCTCGCGCCACTCAACTGATCAAACAAATCATCTATCCGCGGTAGAGGATATTTGTTCTTCCTCGTCACTTTATTCAACTCGCGGCAGTCTACACACAAACGAAGGGAACCATCCGCCTTGGTAGCAAACACAACTGGTGTTCCCCATTCAGAAACACTCCTTCTGATAAATCCCTTCTTCAAAAGATCGCTGACTTGCACCTCGAGTTCTCGTTGATCCCTTGGTGCCATACGACGAAGTGGCATCACTATAGGTCTGGCATCTTTTACAAAATCAATACGGAACTCAATCTCTCAGTGTGGTGGAAGTCCGGTCACTTCTTCAAAAACATCCGGATACTGGCCAACCACGGGCAAACCTGACAACTCACTATGCGGAATGTCAAGGGAGTTTAGAAAACTAGCCAATACCCCCTCACTGGGTAGACCACCAAACACTATCCTCCGCCCATCATCCGCTCTAGCTGTCACCAAAAAGCCCTCACAGTCTACCACCACCCCGTATCTTCGGCGCCAATCTACTCCCAAAATAATGCCAAACCCAGTAAAACCCAAAACAAAGCAATCACAAACAAACATGCATCCATGACTCGATAAGACCACATTACGACAAATCATGCTAAGGCTAGACGAACCACCAATCGGGTTCGTCACTACTAAAGGTCTATCAACAATCTTGGGCTCCAATCCCAACCTATCTACCAGGTCACTAGATATGAAAGAACTGGAAGCTCCGGTATCAAACAAAACTCTAACAGGAACATCGTAAACAAAAAGCATACCTTGAATGATGACATTCTTTCCTTTCTCCGCCGCAGTTGGGGCATTCGACGAAGAAGGAATAGCATTAAGGGCGTATGCTTTCACCATTTTCTTTTCTTTAGGGGGCTGTGGACACTTGTCCTTGTGATGTCCCATTTGGCCATAATTGAAGCACTTCCTATCCGCTGGCTTGGCCCGACAATTACTAGCATAATGGCCCTTCTTACCACAGCTGAAGCACTCAACATCTTGCTTATTCTTTTTCTTCTGGCCATCCTTAGTCTGATTCTGCTTTCTCTTATTCTGGGAACCACCCTTGGCCCCACCACTTGCTTGTGGTTTTGGCTCTTCTGCAGATGCAGCCTCAGTTTTCGGCTTAGGGTAGAGACTTTCTGACCTCAATGCTTTCCCCACAATCGACTCAAACGACTCATCGATGTGATTAATAAGCCTTTCCCCCATGTACTGATCCAAACCGGTTATGAACTTCTCATTCTTCTTCTCGGCAGTATCAATAAGAGATAACCTATATTTCGACAAAGTGTCGAATTCAGCAATATACTCCGAGACAGCTCTGCTATTCTGCTTGAGCTCTAAGAATTTCTTAAATAGCACTAACTTCTGAGCAGCTGGAATGAACTTCTCGCTAAAGCGAGCTTTAAACTGCTCCCAAGTAATCTGATCTTCAGGAGTAGCTGCCTTTATAGCATTCCACCAATTCATTGCCTGCCCTTGCAGCTGACGAGACGCTAGCTTTCTCTTCATCGCATCCTCGATTCCCAAATCCTCGAAGATATGTTCGCAACTATCCAACCAATCTTGAACATCCATGGCCGACTCCGTTCCGTGAAACAGCTTTCCACCAAGGCTAATATAATCCTTATTCAGCTTGGTGAAATCGACTCTCGGCGCCTGCACTATTGGACCACCACCATTTCCATCATTGGGAGCTGCCCTCTGTACATCTCTAAGCATTTCTCTCATGAGGTCAGTAAACATCGTCCTCATGTCGGCAGCATTCCCATTATTGGATCCCCTACTAGCACCTCTAGTATATCGGCTCATCGTCAATCTGAAAAAGGAAACGATTAACGACTCCATAGTGGTGCTAGTGCAGTACGACTTCATCCTTATACTACTAATAGTATATATATATATATAGCTTTTAAAAACCAAAATAATCACAAATACGCTCTCTCGTATACGTATATTATCTCTCCCTGATAACTTCCCTAGGTTAACTACGCAACCTAGAGCTCTGATACCAAGTGTGACGGCCCGCCCCGCACCAGCCGACAATTACTCCAAAAGTGCGCTGTACACATGTCTAGTTAGCACGGAACGGGTCATGAGAAGAAAAGAAAGAAGGGAATTAACTAAACGAGAAACCTGTAGAATGTCTCACAGCGCATGGAATAAAATATAATAATAACATACTTGACATAAAACAGGTGAGACAATGCATAAGCTGATAACTAATAATCAATGTCAACATCAGAGCAGCAGAAATCCAAATACAGCTTATTACAACTTTCCAAATTTACTGTCTCTAACAAAAGAAAGCTAAAGTGGAAGATGCACCACCAATTCCCAAGCAGTGATCTTCAACAACACAGGGAGAATACTATATATATGTTACGTGGAGGCCTCCTGCTCGTCTCAGGATCATCTACCCGTGCATCACCAGCTAACCTGTCTCTAGTCTGCTCGTTTGAGCACCCAGAGTAATAAGAGGAGACATAAAACTCTGGGTCAGACATAAAGCCTAGTATGAGCGATAAGCATATAAACAGAATAATAACAGGTATACTAAGCCATACCTGAACCTGGACCTGCAACCAAAGAGTTAGTACCACATACCGTACAGTACTCCAAGGTGCCATAATGAGTAGTGTAAAGAATACGGGGGTGGGGTGTGTAAGTCATAATGATAGCAAACAAATCATCCATAGCAACCATCCTCACATCTCTCACTCAGTGCGTAAAGCATACGATATCTACCACTTTGGAACACTAGACAAATTGAGGTAACGACGGATCCCGACTTGTAGAAACCCTGCTGTGACCAAGCTAAACATATGGAGTCATGACCAAACATTTCAATGACCCATTTCATTGATCGTAGCCCTTGGTTCTACCAATGCCATAATGGCCCTGAATCCGCCTCCGTACCTCCTACCATAGTGGTCCAAAGCTATAGACGTCGATAACCCCTTGGCACGCGCCCGCAGCAAAGCCCAATCATAAAGCCCACTCATTGGTTCCCAGCTGGATCCTGAGTCAAAGCTCCTCATTTGGACTTCCTTTGCATCTCGGGTTTTGATCGAATTGGAGTTGGTCTTCAAAAGAGTCGTCGCATAGAAGTGGTCCTGAACTCGATTCGGTTCGAATATATACGTATAACACAGTTCGGTTCGGTGCAATGCTCCATGGTGTATTCCTGCGTGCGGTTCGGTTCGGTGGTCCTTCCCTTTTAGACGTCGGTTCGGTTCGGATGTCACGCCCCAGTCGGTTCGGTTCGTCCCTCCTTCTCCAGCTTGCCTGCTCCGATCCGATCTCGTTCCCTGGCCTACTCCGATCCGGTCCTGCTCCATAGCTCCGATCCGATCCCCCTCGCTTGCCTCCTCCGATCTGATCTCACTCCCTAGCCCACTCCGATCCGATCCTGCTCCATGGCTCCGATCCGATCCTCTGTCCAACTCCAACTCAAAGCAGTGGCCTTCCTTCTTGCCAACCTTCTTTGTGCCAGATTCCAGTTCGGGTCGGATTCCTTGCCCAGCTCCCTACCCGATCCGAGCCCATACCCGATCCGATCCGAAACCCTACACAACTTTCTGCAACCTTTTCCACCAACTTGTTTACGCTATTCGACAACGTTTTCGACAAATCTAACTATACTTATCAATCACAAATCATGTCAAATAGTTATAACAACATAGCAAACTGACCACAAACACCAAAGCAATGAATTTATATGTCAAAATGGATCAAATGTGCCCAAAACCCCTTATTTTCCCTTAAGCATGTTTAAGCAAATCTAATCATAGGATTAACAAAACTTAATCAAATCGAACCAAATTTCAACCAGAGGCATAAAACATTATTTAAGAATTTCTAAACATTTTTCCAGAATTTATTGGTGTATAAATTCGCTAATCTTCACTAATTACCCTTAATTAACTGTAATTAGTGTCAAAACGATGCTATCACTCACCTTTGCCACAACTAAAACCCCAAAACTGAAATATTCTCTGATTTGGCGCTGTTCCCAATCTTACACAGCAACTCTACCTTGGTTTTCGTGCTAATACTCCTTGATTTGATGTTTGCTAAGCCTAATCTTCAATTAGAAAGTGATTAAGAGGTGTTTTGAAGAGGTTTAGAGGGTGGAGGCCATGGCTAGATTAAGAGGAATGAATAGTGACGGCTGAAAAATGAGAAAAATGTATTCTCCAAACCCTAACAGTCCTTTTAAACTCCTAATCCCGAAATTCCCCTTTGGGGCTAGCTGTTAATCACCCGGTTAAGCCCAATTAAGCTGTTTTTCACCATATGAAACTTGTTTCAGCCATATCTCCCAAACGGTGAGTCCGTTTGGCTAATGTGACCACTCTACGGAAAGAGAAACCATCATCCGGAGTCAATGGAAGTGGTCCCAGGTCAAAATTCCTTTCCAGTCAAAAGTTATGGCCAAAACAGTGCCGACTAGGGGTAAAATGGTCATTTAAAAATCGGGAAAAATAATGGACATGGGAAATGACCCTAATAGTCGTCTCCCAAAGTTACATGACCATACGACTTCGTATGTGGCAGAAATAAATATTCTACGATCCTATGATGCGTAGAATGCGGTTCGTTACAAATGTTAGGCTATGGATCAGTACAGTGTGGTAGTTATTACTCCATGGGGCAAAGTGATCGTAAAATGACTATGAGCCAGTGCAGTGAAGTCGTCATGACTTCATTGGGCAGAGTGGACATAGCAAGGACTAGTGGTTGTGGATCAGTGCAGTGGAGTCGCTATGACCCCATGGGGCAGAGCGATCATAGCAAGGATTTGGGTGATTAAAGCAGTAGATATCGTATGCTTTATGCACTGAGTGAGAGATGTGAGGATGGTTGTTATGCTTGATTGTTTGATATCACTATGACAGGCACACCCCCTCCCCCATATCTTTACACCATATGTTAGTGTCACCTTAGAGTATTGCACATCTTGTTGTGCTAACTATTTGGTTGCAGGTCCAGATTAAGGTATGATTTAGTATACGTGTTATTGTTCTGTTTTGCTGCTTATCGCTTATACCAGACTTTTGTCTGACCCGGAGTTTTATGTCTCTTCTTATTACTCTGGGTGCTCTTAAACGGCCAGACTAGAGACAGGTCAGATGATTATGCACAGGTAGCTATGCCGACGACGAGCAAGAGGCTTCCACGTATTATATATATATATATTCTCCCTGTGTCGCTGCTGGTCACTACTTTGGGATATGTAGTGTACCTTTCTTATTTTTCTTTAGAAACAGTTTGAAAAGTTGTAATAATGATGATGTGGAACATAAGCTGTATTTTGGATTTTCTGCTTCTATGATGGTTTAGTTTTCAGCTTATGCACTGTCTAGCCTGATTTATGTCAAGTATATTATTATTATATTTTATTCCATGTGTTGTGAGACATTCTACAGGTTCCTTGCTAGTTCAAATTCCCTTCTTTTCCTTTCTTTGGCGACTGTCCCGTGCTGGTTGGACATCCGCACAACGCACTTTCATTGGAAATGTTGGCTGGTGCGGGACGGGCCGTCGCGTTTGGTATCAGAGCTCTAGGTTGCGTAGTTAACCTAGGGAAGACACCAGAGAGAGATAGTACGTATATGAGAGTGCGTATTTGTTATATTTTGGTTTTCAAAATCTATATATATATATATATATATATATATATATATATATATACACTATTAGTATATTTAAGGATGAAGTCGCATTACACTGGCACCACTGAAGAGATGGTTAATCGTTTTCTCCTTACAGATTGAACGATGAACCGATATACTAGGGGTACTGGTAGAGGAGCTAATAATGGGAATTCTCCTGATATGAGGACGATGTTCACTGCCTCATGAGAGATATGCTTAGGGATGTTCAGAGGGCAGCTCCTAATGCTGCAAATGGTGGTTGTGCAGCGGTGCAGGCGCCTAGGGCCGATTTCGCCAAGCTATGCAAGGATTACACTAGCCTTGGTGGGAAGCCGTTCCACGGAACGGAATTGGCTACAGAAGTTCAGGATTGGCTTGATAGCTGTGAGCGCATTTTCGAAGATTTGGGTATCGAGGATGCGATGAAGAGAAGGCTAGCATCCCGTCAGCTGCAAGGACGGGCAATGAATTGGTAAAGCGATGAACCGAAGATTTCAATTAAGACAGAATCACAAGTCATAATATCTTCGGGAGTGACCCTTAGAAATCCAACGAGTAGTTCATCCGCTCATGAAGATCAACGGTCTTCAATGCTCCATCTCGACCATCTTTAACGTTACATATTTGCTGGTCGGAATGGTTTTCGAATGTACATTCAATCCCGGTCTTTCCGTACCAACAATCGATAAACGGCCATATTTTGATAGTCGGTTGTTTAACTATCAAATCATAACAGTGTATCTCAGTGGATTGGCAGCTCAGGTCCTTTATTTGAAATATCTCATAAAACCATTCTATCAATTTCTTATAATCGATTTATACTTCTTATCTTAACAAAACTCTTATGTTTTCGTTACTTGAAAACATTACTCGCTACTCGCTTTAGAACAACATATTTATCAAGCTTCTCTTTTTATTTCCTTTGTTTGGAAATAATGCCATCTTTTATAAATCATCTTTTATTTCCCTTTTTCGTGGAACATCGTAAAATTATCTCAAAACCCCTTTTCAATTCATCTTTGATTTGAAATCATGGTCATAGTTATATAATTCCACTTTCTCTTTTCCTTTACCATTAGGCATATCGTTATATTTCCATTTAATCAACGACAAATATTTAATTACAAAAATCTTTTTCTTATTACGATTTAACCACTTCGCTTAATCTCGTTCCCTGGTGAACGCTTGTTTTTAAAATCATTGTTTTGGGTAAAACCCCTTTTTTATACTTGTTTATACGATTTGAATTAGATTCAAATCCATTCGATGCTAATCCATTTTTAAAGGTTTGTTTTAAATAAATGATAAATTCCATTTATCGCAAACAACTCGATAATCACTTCTCTATACATTACAAACAAATACCATCTCTCGATAATAGTGGAGCCGTTCTAGTTGGGGTATTCTAATTACCTCTCAGACCTTGATCGACAACGTTCTTATCTCAAGATAGATACAAGCTTGTAATTCCCAAACCAGAATTTAACTATCTCCATAATCCAATAGATTATTCCCATATCCATTTATCTTGGTTTTATAAACTCTTTCCCTTTTATTTGAAAACCCAGTTTCCAAGTTAATTCCTTTTTACTTAATTAAGTAAAACTGAATGAAATATACGCCTTAACTTCCAACCACATTTACAATCTTGTTTACGATTTGAAATAAATTCAAATCCTTTTCATACAAAACAAATCTTGTCGAAAACCCCACCTTCACTTATAAACCACTTTTACAACTTCGTTTGCAAGTTCGGACAAAAATCTTCTTATAAATCCCTTATTATGCTTAAATTAAAACTTAAATGATAATGGATCATCTCTTAACTGAATTCCAATTACAGTTATCGCTTTACTTATTACTTAACTCTAATCTTAACTACACTAAAAATAGCTAACTTTGATATAACAAAAATAGGGAAAGAATTATACTTTTTAAAATCTTATCCAATGATAATTATCTTCCATAACTCAACAATCCTATAATTACTTTGAATTATAGTTAATTCTAAGATTAATTCACATTCAACACCATTTGGTTTAATTTAACGAATATTCATAAAATTTGGTTATATAAATTTTAAATCAAATTAATCCCATCGTCATTTTCAAATTAAACAGTTGGTTCCTGCCACCCGTAACCCTCAGTTAAGCGGCTAACTGACTTCTATTCAATTTCTCTTCTTAAATTAATTAAATAACTTAATTAATTTAAAACATCGGTTAATTGTTTTATAAAAACAATTATTCTCTTTCACTAACCCATAGGTTAGTTTCGACTGCGGTTCATCGAATTCTTATTATCAAACATAAACAATCTCTACTGAATCATGATTATAAATATATTTGTAAAACATTGTTTTTATTTGACTCATATAAAATAACTTGAATTCTTTAATTTATTTAAAATAAATTTAAACTTCGTCAATTTGCTTAACAGCAAAACAACACCATAGAACAACGGATCTAAACCATCACTGCCAATCAGTTGATCTATATTCTCGGTTGATAAAAACTACCACATCAAAACAATCATTCAACCATCATCACTCAGACAGGCTTTAAATGTCAATTTGGGTTTAAAGAGTCCATGTGTAAATAGTATAAAAATAATCAATACGCGTGTTTTATTTGAGGAATCTAGACGGATCCCTCCAACCTGTCCTTCTCTGCATCACAGATGGTTATAACATTATAATTTAAATAGTTAATTCAACGAAAATAATAAAATCAACAACTATTTAATCAACCATAAGCAACCAATGCAGCCAATTACTTGGTCGGCACGTTGTTCCTGATAGACAGACAAAGAAATGAAAAGTTGGGATGTCTCGTACATGAAGCTGCAATGTTTTAATTCGAATGGGACTTGTGAGAAAGTAAAGAAGGGCAGTGTTATTCCTTTCATTCACGCTGGATGGCCATGTGAATCTCAGAATGCTGGGTATTGAAATATATGGTAGCTTATTAAAACTAGGAGTATACGGTTATTGAATTGTACCATAAAATTTTGTTTATTTATTTATAGATCGCTAGGGACAGAAGTAAAGATACAGTTGTGTCCAGCGATGTGCCAAGGTCCCGAAAATATAATAATATCGGTAGATTTACTCATATTTTGACACCCCAAAATATTGATATAGGGTGCAAAATACTCCAAATAAAAGTTGCGTATTTAATAAATTAAAAATTACAGTAAAATTCTAAAAATTAAATTAACACTACGTCTCAAAAGAACCTTATCTAAATTCTAAATACTCCAAATAGAAGTCTGCCCGGAACCGCCCAGCATATCCAGCGGCCACAAGCAATCGACTTAATGTGAGCGGTCTGTGCATTAATAATTAATTAATGCAGATCAAAGACGAATATGAATGAGAAATAGAAGTTTGGTTGAGTGAATAATTCTCTGAGTACCAATCTGATATTGATTTCGGTCTTTGGGGTTGATACTTAGGGAGTTATTCTCTTAACCAATGTATCAGTGAACTTAGATGTACTTAATCATAAATTAAGTAAAACATGATAAGTAGATAGGGTTAAGACCAGCTTAACCAATAAGTGGATAGGGTTAAGACAAACTTAACCAATAATATGTATTGATCTGATAAGGTTGAGACAAACTTAACCAATAAAATATATTGATTTGATAAGCGGATAGGGTTAGGACCAACTTAACCAATAATATAAGTGGACAGGGTTAAGACCAAATTAACCAATAATATAAGTGGATAGGGTTAAGACCAACTTAACCAAATATATATATATTGATCTGATAAGCAGATAAGGTTAAGACAAGCTTAACCAATAACACATGTTGATTTGATAAGTGGGTAACATGGGTGACATGTGGGAAATAATTACAAACACATAACCAAGTTGAAACGTGTAACACCCCACGTCCATTAATGTCACTCACAAAGGGAATGCATTAACTTCCATGGAGCATTATTAGTGCATAGAACATAATATAACAAGACAGATACAAATATTCATACTTGAAAATTTTAAAACAACTTTTATTGCAGCGGAGAGAAGGTTTGATTACAACTTCCTAAACCAAGTACACTTAATATCCATCTTGACAAATTGTTTTCAGAGTACACAAAGTAAAAAAGCATAACCCCAAACACAAGCAGCCATAAAAGAGATGAGCTGAACTTTACTTTCAGCAATCCAAGCACTTCCAAAAGAGAGAGAAAGAGATCCAAACCAAGCTCTGCTAATACTAGTCCCACCCTGAGAACCAAGGGGGGGAAGGAAGAAAAGAGGCGAAAACAAAAGGGGTCAGACATGAAGTTTGGCGAGTACCATAACTTCAACAATACAATTATTAAAGTAATTAGGATAAGAAATAAACTGGTAAAACAAGGAATGACTATGAAGCAAGTGGGCAAGACAAAGCAAACAGAGGAATATTTTGACGGTAATTGCGCTCCTAATCACTATAGGATAATTACTATACTGCACCAATGCTAATTACACCGCACCATTACTAGTCAACCTAAAAGTTGAACCCGCCCATTGAACAAAATAATAATAATAATGGTAGTTTCGTGTACCCCTCGCTGTCTTCATAGGTGCCTCCTGCCCCTATCTCCACTAGTTGTACCCACTACCCTCCCCATTCTAATTACAATGTTTATTGATAATATGGTAGTTATACTCCTAGCTATTTTCATAGGTGTCGTCTGCTCCTATCTCCGCTAGTCGTACCCACGACCTTCCCCATTCGATCGGCTACCTAACTCGTAGATACCCGTGCTAGTCCCACAGTGGGGTGTATCACTCCCCAAAGTGGAAACCCGATACCACTAAAGATGCACGGCTTATATCTACATGATGAAACAACGTCTTATCTACTAGCCCGGGTCCACACACGCACATGACCCCGTTGGACTTGCGTTGCCACCGCTAACCCGTTTTGACCTCTTACAATCAAACTCAGTAAGCGTGTCCCGTCCTCGACTTGGGTCGAGCTCACAAAGACACTTAATGGGTTACTGGTTTGAAAGAGGTCCCCACGCAAGCTTTCCACCTATGCTTGGTCCCCACTAGAATTTCCCACTTAACCCCTTCTTATTCATGTCTTCTTACATGTTTTCAACTTGGTTAAGTGTTTATAATTATATCCCACATGTCACCCATGTTATTCACTAAACAAATCAACATGTGTTATTGGTTAAGCTTGTCTTAACCCTATCCACTTATTAGATCAATATATTATTGGTTGAGCTGGTCTTAACTCCATCCACTTATATCTTATTGGTTAAGTTGGTCTTAACCCTATCCGCTTATCAAGTCAATATACATTATTGGTTAAGTTTGTCTTAACCCTATCAGATCAATACATATTATTGGTTAAGTTTGTCTTAACCCTATCCACTTATTAGATCAATATATTATTGGTTAAGCTGGTTTTAACCCCATCCACTTATCAGATTAATATATATATATATATTACTGGTTAAGATGGTCTTAACCCCATCCACTTATCAGATTAATATATATATATTATTGGTTAAGCTGGTCTTAACCCTACCCACTCACCATGTTTTTTATGATTAAGTACATCTTTGTTCACAGATACATTGGTTAAGAGAATAACTCCCTAAGTACCAACCCCGAAGACTGAAATCAACATCTGATTGTTACTCAGAGAATCACTCACTCAACCAAACTTCTGTTTGTCATTCATATTCGTCTTTTCTCAGCATTAATTAATTATTAATGTACATACCTCTCACATTCAGTTGATTACTTGTGGCCGCTGGATATGCTGGGCATTCTGGGCAGACTTCCACCACAAACAAGACATAACCTCGTGTCTAAGCATCTTTTAATTTATGCCTTTGACCTCTCACATTAAACTACCGTTTATGGTTGCTGGATTTGTCGGGCGGGTCCGTGCCGTCTTACACCACAAACGAGTCTAACCTCCTGTCTTAGGCCTTTACTACTTATTTAATTTGTGTCTTTGACCTCTCACATTAGACTACCGTTTGTGGTTGCTGGATTTGCCGGGCGGGTATGGGCAGTCTTACACCATAAACGAGTCTAACCTCGTGTCTTAGGCATTTATTATTACACATTATTATTCTACCCCAGTTTGAATTAATATCCCTATTTCAAATTGCCAATAACTTCCAATTTTAATCCATATCCATAATTGTCACTAAAATTATGTCCATAATTACTATGCATATAAATTAGGCCAATTAATGTCTCAAATTAATTATATGCCTTTATGCCATTTATGCCAATTCACAATTATGCATATTTAATATTTTCCCATTATCCCCACGTCGTTCGTATGTTGAACGTGAAATATGTTGGACTCGCAAATAGTCTAACTCATAAAAAGGAAAGAAACATCACAACTTGCATAACACGCAAAATAGATCTAACTAGCATAACATGGATCAAAACTGGAATGATTATGATTCATATTAACATAAATTTGCATAATCAACACTTGTATAGGCAATAGTCATAAAACATAAATTTGTATAAACTATGTATTGTCATGGATCTAAATGTATAGATCTAAACATGTAATTATGAATTTGCATATATGGATATGGTTTTCCTATGACTTGCATATGAATTTCATACAAACTTACATTCAAACTAGCATATGATTTACATACAAAATTAGCATAGGAAACATAAATTTGCATAAGTATGTTATTGCCTTGGATCTACATAAAGATCTAATATCAAAATGTGAACTTGCATATGGATCTAAACATAGATCTAAACATATAAATGAGAACTTGCATGCGGATCTAAAAACATAAATTAATGTCACACTTTTCGCTTATGAACTAGCATATGTATATACTTGATTCACATATGTTTTACATCCCAACTTGCATAAGATTCACATATGTTTCAACATCCTAAACTTGCATACATATGTTTTAACATCGCAAACTTGCATAAGATTCACATATGATTTAACATTCGCATATGATTTAACACATAAATTTGCATAAGATTTACATAACATAAACTTGCATATGATTCACAAATTAACATATGTAAACTTGCATAAAATGAATCAAGTTAAACATGTATAATTGTACATATAAATAGATCTACCAATCATGCAACAACAAAACTGTCATATGTTCACAAATAGACAATAACATCACATGTTTCAATAGACATGTTCTCATAATCCAATTACAACCCATCATAATTAATTTATTAATTATATTGTGAAAGAAATAACACTAACAATCAAAAGAACAATCTTGTTTTTCTGGGTTCTGTATTTTGAAACTGAATTGCTCGCCTTTGATGTAGACTAATTGTTATTCTAATTTGGATTTAGATTTGATTTTGATTCTTGCTTCTATCTTGCTTTTAAGTTGAAGAAGGAATGGTGGCTAAACTAGAACGATCATGGATGGCATGGTGGCTCCTTAGAATGAATTTGTGTGATTTAGGGTTTCAGGATTATGGTTGCTTTTACAGAAGTTAAATCTTATGTGAGCCCTTAGATCGTTTTAGGAACAATCAGAGCCATCCAACTAAAGCAAGTGTTGCTCAACGAATCATAGCATGACACATAAGCCCGAACGCCTCAGAATTTGTCACAAAGACAATCAGAGAAGGCCACGTAAAAAAGACAATCCTTGACCAATGAAAAATGTGCCACGTGCGCCATATGATGCGTACACGTCTTATATATATATATGTATGTATGTATGTATGTATATATATTCTCTCTCTCTCTCTCTATATATATATATATATATATATATATATATATATATATATATATATATTTCTATCTATCTTCCCAATTAACCATTTTCACACTAAACCACTTTTTGAACTGCGTTCACACTAAGCCACTTTTTAGCCATTCCATTAAAACAAAAATATGGCACTGGCGGGGAACGAACTCTGTACCTCTTATATGCAGATCACATGTTCTTACCAAATGAGCTACTAAGTCTTTTGCTTACAAAACTTATAACAATCTAAACATTTTTCTTTTCTCATTCTTCTTTTTCATGTTTTGCTGTTATATTTAATTTAAAGATATCTTCTTCATACAGAGTCTGATTTACGCAAACTCGGATTCTATCTCAAGGAGAATTCCGAGGTGAACGCAATGGCGCAACCCGTTTCCCTTAACTACCATATTTGAAATTAAGTATTCCTTAATTCATTAATTTTAATATTTAAAATCACGGGGTGCTACATTCTCCCCTCCTTAAAGGATTTCGCCCCCGAAATCTCCTAGTTAAGGAGAATGCATATCCTAACATCCAATCATCCATCTACTCAACCATCAAACACGGACATCCATTGTCCTTAAAAGATTTCTAATGATGCATGAACATATGCAAAAAGTGCGCGTATATGTTCCTTATCTAATGCAATATCAGGCGGTCTACTGATTCAGTTGACCTCCTTAATGCAAATCATGATAGTGCCACGCGTCCATTATGTATGCGAAAGAATCACATCGATACAAATTATTTCTACATGTGTGCACAACCATTCATCAAAATGCAGCATCCATGTGATAACACAACCATTATACATCCATTAATTCAAAATGCACACACATTTATATGCAACATGAAGGTGATTGAGCCGATCTAGTGCCTAATGTGTGTGTACATGCATCCATGAGCAACCACTAGCAACCACTTGCATCCATTTGCATCCACCAAACATAACATGTCTCAAACACATGTTTACAACCATAGGGTTCTTCCTAACTAAAGATCGAAGATGTCATCGCAAAGATAATACTAAATGATAGGACAAGTATCAACAAAGCGGTAGAAAAAGGAGAATTTAAAACATACCCTTAAAAAGGAAAGGGTACAACATACGCATCTTGTCTTCCATCTCCCAAGTCGCGTCTCTTTGATCATCTCCCCATTGCACTCTGACCAACTTGACCTCTTTGTTGTGTAGCTCTTATACCTCCGACCCAAGGATGCATGCAAGAGCTCGTCTAATCGTGGCATCTCCCTCTAATTCCACTTCTCTAAGCATGTTCGGCTCCACTACTTCTGCGGTATCTTGTAACACTTCCGCAAATACGATACGTGAAAACATGTCATGAACATCAATAAGCTAGTTGCCTCTTCTCATGTCCTTCCAAAACCTATGATCCATAACCTCAAAAGATCTTCAAGGATTTTGTTCACTTTCTGTCCGTTCACCCGTCTGTGGGTGATAAGCGATACTCGTACTTGCCGCCTTTTGCATATCACCTTTTCCTCTTGCATCGAAAACTGCTCCAAGCCCTGTCTCGCAAGCACTGATATACACTGTGAATGGCTTACTTCCATCTGGCAAACTAAAACTGGAGCGGTCATCAAAACACTCTTCAAATGTTGGAAAGCATTGTCACAGTCAACATACCAAGCAAAAATCAAGTTCTTCTTCGTTAACCGAGTAAGTGAGGCTGATATCTTCGCGAAGTCCTTAATGAGCTTCCTATAATAACCAGCCAGCCCTAAAAAGCTTCTTACTTCTGTTGCGTTCTTAGGAATCTTCCAATCTTGGGTTGCCACCACCTTTGCGGGATCCACAGCTATCCCTTCCTTAGAGACCACGTGTCCTAAGAACCTCACTTCTTTTCTCCAAAAATGGCACTTGGAGAGCTTAGCTTTAATTTGATGCGCTTGTAGGGTCTCTAAGAGTTTCCTAAGATGTAGGGCATGCTCTTCTTCACTTTTAGAGAAAATCAGGATATCGTCCACAAAGACTATCGCAAACTTGTTTAGAAACTCCCTAAACACCCTACTCATTAAGTCAACAAAGTATGCGGGTGCATTCGTCAAACCGAAAGGCATGACGAGCCACTCAAAGGAACTGTCAGGAGTTCTAAATGCAGTCTTATCTATGCTATCTTCAGCCACCCTTAACTGATGAAACCCTGTACCAAATCCAGTTGTGAAAAAAAACGAAGCACCCACCAACTGATTGAATAAATCATCTATCCTCGGCAATGGGTGTCTGTTCTTCTTTGTTAGCTTATTCAGCTCTTTACAGTCCACACACAATGTAAGTGAACCATCAGCTTCCGTAGCAAAAATGACTGGACCGCCCCACTTTGAAATACTCCTTCTTATGAACCCCTTATCGAGCAATTCTTTCACATGCTTACTGAGTTCTCCTCTCTCTCGGAGCCATGTGGCGCACTAGTAATGCAACGGGCTTTGCATTATCTACTAGGTATACTCGAAAGTCTATCTCACGCCTCGGGGGTAAACCTCGAACTTCATCTAAGACGTCACTATATTCACGGACCACACGAACAGATTCCAAATCATCATTGGATGCGTCAAGGGATTCTAGGTAGCTAAGCATTACCGGACCTCTAGGGTCACAGGAAATATCGAGGGTCTTTCCACAACGAGTCAACAATCTAACTACCCTTCTTTCACAATCTAGGATGGCACCGTATCTAGCTAGCCAATCCATACCTAGAATCAAGCCGTAGCCCATGAAGCCAAGAACGAAGGCGTTGCATTCAAACCCAATGCCCAAGATAGACACTCTCAAATCCTGACAAATCATTTAAAGATGAGCTGAACCACCAATAGGATTTGAGACTACTATGGGATCCATAACTAGACTAGTATTTAGGTGCAGTGTTTCAACTAACAAAGCAGATACAAACGAGTGTGAAGCGCCAGAATTCAAACAAGGTTCGAACAGGATGACCAAAAAGAAAAACCAAATTTCCAACCAAGACATATTTCTACCTCTATCAGGTATGTTAGTCGTGAGGGAACGCGTCTGCCCTCCAAAAGATCCTGTACCTTGTCCTTACCTTTGCCTTTTGCTTCTTTGGACGATCCTAATAAGATGTCTTATAATGATAACAACTAGTCTTCTTCTTTTTTCTAACGTCTTTATTTAAGTAGTCAGGTATTTCATAAGTGTGACCCTTCCTTTTCTCTTGGCCCCTGGTTATCCTTATCGCCTTTCTTTGGATCTACTTTATCGTGTGTCCATTCCATGCCTCTCCTGCACATTCTCTATTCGTGGCCTCCTACAAATGAGGCTTCGTTCTTTATTAACCAAGAAGCTAATTGAACCTTCCTCCCATTGTCTATCCTAAAGGTACCAACAAGTCCTCCACTTCCTCCTAGTTTTGACAGACGTCCCAGTCCCATGAAGTGGTTTTCCACCCATCGTATGGAAGTTCTTACATATCTTCGAAAAAGCGTCTATATGCATGGAGGAAGAAATTCAAAATGGACAAAGGTAGAGATTCAAAACAGAGAATCGAAGGAAAGATATATGGCTCTTGGGGATTATGTTTTTAAAACAAACAAACTTTTCTCTTAAAAATACTTTCCTTAAAACATATTTTTGAAAGTATTTCTTTACAAAATGCTTTTAAAAAACAGTTTTTTCAAAATTCATATCTTTTCTGGTAACCTTCAGCTCTGATACCACGTGTAACACCCCGCGTCCATTAATGTCACTCACAAAGGGAATGCATTAATTTCCATGGATCGTTATTAGTGTATAGAACATAATATAACAAGATAGATACAAATACTTGTACTTAAAAATTTTTAAACAACTTTTATTGCAGCGGAGAAAAGATTAGATTACAACAACTTCATAAACCTAGTACACTTAATATCCATCTTGACAAATTGTTTTTAGAGTACATAAAGTAAAAAGCATAACCCAAACACAAGTAGCCATAAAAATGATGAGCTGAACTTTACTTTCAGCAATCCAAGCACTTCCAAAAGAGAGAGAAAGAGATCCAAATCAAGCTCCGCTAGTACTAGTCCCACCCTGAGAACCTTAGGGGGGGAGGAAGAAAAGAGGCGAAAACAAAGGGGGTCAGACATGAAGTCTAGCGAGTATCATAACTTTAACAATACAATTATTAAAGTAATTAGGATAAGGCATAAACTGGTAAAACAAGGAATGACTGTGAAGCAAGTGGGCAAGACAAAGCAAACAGAGGAATATTTTGGCGTTAATTGCGCTCCTAATCACTATAGGATAAATACTATACTGCACCAATGCTAATTACACCGCACGTTTACTAGTCACCCAAAAAGTTGATCCCGCCAACTGAACAAAATAATAATAATAATAATAATAATAATAATAATAATAATAATGGTAGTTTCGTGTACCCCTAGCTGTCTTCATAGGTGCCGCCTGCCCATATCTCCACTAGTTGTACCCACTACCCTCCCCCTTCTAATTACAATGTTTATTCATAATATGGTAGTTATACACCTAGCTGTCTTCATATGTGTCGTCTGCTCCTATCCCCGCTAGTCGTACCCACTACCTTCCCCATTCGATCGGCTCCCTAACTCGTAGATACCCATGCTGGTCCCATAGTGGGGTGTATCACTCCCCAAAGTGGAAACCCGATACCACTAAAGATGCACGACTTATATCTACACGATGCAACAACGTCTTACCTATCAGCCCGGGCCCACGCACGCACATGACCCCGTTGGACTTGCGTTGCCACCACTGACCAATTTTGACCTCTTACAATCAAAATCAGTATGTGTGTCCCGTCCTCGACTTGGGTCGAGCTCACAAAGATACTTAATGGGTCACTGGTTTGAAAAGGGTCCCCACACAAGCTTTCCAACTATGCTTGGTCCCCACTAGAATTTCCCACTTAACCCCTTCTTATTCATGTCTTCTTACATGTTTTCACCTTGGTTAAGTTTTTATAATTATATCCCACATGTCACCCATGTTATTCACTAAACTAATCAACATGTGTTATTGGTTAAGCTTGTCTGAACCCTATCCGCTTATTAGATCAATATATTATTGGTTAAGCTGGTCTTACCCCATCCACTTATATCCTATTGGTTAAGTTGGTCTTAACCCTATCCGCTTATCAAGTCAATATACATTATAGGTTAATTTTGCCTTTACCCTATCAGATCATTACATATTATTGGTTAAGTTTGTCTTAATCCTATCCGCTTATTAGATCAATATATTATTGGTTAAGTTGATCTTAACCCCATCCACTTATCAGATTAATATATATATATATATATATATTATTGGTTAAACTGGTCTTAACACTACCCACTTACCATGTTTTTTACGATTAAGTACATCTTAGTTCACAGATACATTGGTTAAGAGAATAACTCCCTAAGTACCAACCCCGAAGACCGAAATCAACATCAGATTGTTACTCAGAGAATCACTCACTCAACCAAACTACTATTTGTCATTCATTCGTCTTTGCTCAACATTAATTAATTATTAATGCACAAACCTCTCACATTAAGTCGATTACTTGTGGCCGCTGGATATGCCAGGCGGTTCCGGGTAGACTTCCACCACAAACAAGACTTAAACTCGTGTCTAAGCACCTTTTAATTTATGCCTTTGACCTCTCACATTAGACTATCGTTTGTGGTTGCTGGATTAGCCGGGCGGGTCCGGCCAGTCTTACACCAAAAACGAGTCTAACCTCGTGTCTTAGGCCTTTATTACTAATTTAATTTGTGCCTTTGACCTCTCACATTAGACTACCATTTGTGGTTGCTGGATTTGCCGGGCGGGTCCGGGCAGTCTTACACCATAAACGAGTCTAACCTCGTGTCTTAGGCGTTTATTATTGCACATTATTATTCAACCCCAATTTGAATTAATATCCCTGTTTCAAATTTCCAATAACTTCCAATTTTAATCCATGTCCATAATTGTCACTTAAATTATGTCCATAATTACTATGCATATAAATTAGGCCAATTAATGTCTCAAATTAATTATATGCCTATATGCCATTTTATGCCAATTCACAATTATGTATATTTAATATTTTCCCATTATCCCCATGTCGTTCGTACGTCGAACGTGAAATATGTTAAACTCGCAAATAGTCTAACTCATAAAAAGGAAAGAAACATCAAAACTTGCATAACACACAAAATAGATCTAACTAGCATAACATGGATAGAAACTGGCATGATTATGATTCATATTAACATAAATTTGCATAATCAACACTTGCATAGGCAATAGTCATAAAACATAAATTTGTATAAACTATGTACTGTCATGGATCTAAATGTATAGATATAAACATGTAATTATGAACTTGCATATATGGATATGGTTTTCCTATGACTTGCATATGAATTTCATACAAACTTACATTCAAACTAGCATATGATTCACATACAAAACTAGCAAAGGAAACATAAATTTGCATAAGTATGTTACTGCCTTGGATCTAAATATAGATCTAATATCAAAATGTGAACTTGCATATGGATCTAAACATAAAAATGTGAACTTGCATACGGATCTAAACACATAAATTAATGTCACACTTTTCGCTTATATACTAGCAAATGTATATACTTGATTCACATATGTTTTACATCCCAACTTGCATAAGATTCACATATGTTTCAACTTCCTGAACTTGCATACGTATGTTTTAACATCGCAAACTTGCATAAGATTCGCATATGATTTAACACATAAATTTGAATAAGATTCACATAACATAAACTTGCATATGATTCACAAATTAACATATGTAAACTTGCACAAATGAATCAAGTTAAACATGTATAATTGTATATATAAATAGATCTACCAATCATACAACAACAAAACTGTCATATGTTCACAAACACTTAATAACATCAACAGACATGTTCTCATAATCCAATTAGAACCCATCATAATTAATTTATTAATTATATTGTGAAAGAAATAGCACTCACAATCAAAAGAACAGACTTGTTTTTCTGGGATCTGTATTCTAAAACTGAATTGCTCGCCTTTAATACAGACTAATTGTTATTCTAATTTGGATTTAGATTTGATTTTGATTCTTGCTTCTATCTTGCTTTTAAGTTGAAGAAGGAATGGTGGCTAAACTAGAACGATCATGGACGGCATGGTGGCTCCTTGGAATGAATTTGTGTGATTTAGGGTTTCAAGATTATGGTTGCTTTTATAGAAGTTAAATCTTATGTGAGCCCTTAGATCGTTTTAGGAGCAATCAGAGCCATCCAACTAAAGAAAGTGTCGCTCAACGAATCATAGCATGACACATAAGCCCTAACGCCTCAGAATTTGTCACAAAGACAATCAGAGAAGGCCACGTAAAAAAGACAATCCTTGACCAACAAAAAATGCGCCACGTGCACCACATGATGCGTACACGTCTTATATATATGTGTATATATATATATATTCTATATATATATATATATTTATTTTTATCTATCTTCCCAATTAACCATTTTCACACTAAACCAGTTTTTTAACTACGTTCACACTAAGCCACTTTTTAGCCATTCCCCTAAAACAAAAATATGGCGCTGGCAGGGATCGAACTCTGTACCTCTTGTATGCGGATCACATGTTCTTACCAAATGAGCTACTAAGTCTTTTGCTTACAAAACTTAGAATAGTGCTAAACATTTTTCTTTTCTTATTCTTCTTTTTCATGTTTTGTTGCTATATTTAATTTAAAGATGTCTTCTTCATACGGAGTCCGATTTACGCAAACTCGGACTCTATCTCAAGTAGAATTCCAAGGTGAACGCAATGGCGCAACCCGTTTCCCTTAATTCCCACATTTGAAATTAAGTATTCCTTAATTCGTTAATTTTAATATTTAAAATCACGGGGTGTTACAAAACATGTAAGAAGACATGAATAAGAGGAGGTTAAGTGGGAAATCCTAGTGGCGACCAAACATAGGTGGAAAGCTTGTGTCAAGCGTGGGGACCCTTTTCAACCAGTAACCCATTTAGTATCTAAGTGAGCTCGATCTAGATCGAGGACGGGACACTCTTACTGTGTTTGATTATAAGCGGTCAAAAGGGGTTAGCGGTGGCAACGCAAGTCCAACAGGGTCATGTGCGTGCGTGGGCCCGAGATGGTAGGTACGATGTTGTTGCATCGTGTAGGTATAAGCCGTGCATCTTTAGTGGTATCGGGTTACCACTTTGGGAAGTGATACACACCACTATGGGACCAACACGGGTATCTACGAGTTAGGGAGCCGATCGAATGGGGAAGGTAGTGGGTATGACTAGTGGAGATAGGGGAAGGTGGCACCTATGACAGCAGCTAGGAGTACAAGAAACTACCATATTATGAATAAATGTTGTAACTAGACTGAGGAGGGTAGTGGGTACAACTAGTGGAGGTAGGAGCAGGAGGCACCTACGATAGCAGCTAGGAGTACACGAAACTACTATTCTTATAATTATGATTAGTAAGAGGGATCAACTTCCAGTATGGGACTAGTAATGGTGCGGTGTAATTAGCATTGGTGCAGTATAGTAATTATCCTATAGCGATTAGGAACGAGATTAACGCCAGAATATTCCTCCTGTTTGTTTTGACTTGCCCACTTGTTTCACAGTCATTCCTTATTTTACCAGTTTATGCCTTATCCTAATTACTTTAATAATTATATTGTTAAAGTTATTGTACTCGCAAGACTTTAGGTCTGACCCCCTTGTTTTCGCCTCTTTTCTTCCTTTCCTCCTCCATCCTAGGTTCTCAGAGTAGGACTAGTACTAGTGGAGCTTGATTTGGATTTCTTTCTCTCTCTTTTGGAAGTGCTTGGATTGCTGAAAGTAAAGTTCAGCTCATCTCTTTTATGGCTACTTATGTTGGTTGTGCTTTTTACACTTTATGTACTTTGAAAACAATTCGTCAAGATGGATATTAAGTGTACTTGGTTTATGAAGTTGTTGTAATCAAACAATTTCTCTGCTGCAATAAAAGTTGTTTTATAATTTTCAAGTACCAATATATGTATCTGTCTTGTTATATTCTGTTCTATACACTAATAATACTCCATGAAAGTTAATGCATTCCCTTTGAGAGTGACATTAATGGACATGGGGTGTTACAGGAACTGCTAGCCGATTCGTATTCTCAAGCTCGATACGAAGAAACTTCGAAGGAAAGCAGTGAATCTAGTCAAGGTTCATTGGAGCGAGGATGAGAATGAATGTACTTGGGAGACAGAGGCGAGTATTAGGAAGACGTATCCATAACTCTTTGCCTGGTAAGATTTTAATTGCGGCTTAGTTTTTCGCATGCTAGGATATACTTGTTTGTTTGTTTTTGTATGTTTGATTATCGTGAATGGTTGGTAGGCATGCAGGATCCTTTGCTTGTTTCTTAGTTAAGGAATTTCGGGGGCAAAATTTCTTAAGGGGGGGGGGATGTAACGACCCGCATTCTACGCATCGAAGGATCGTAGAATATTTATTTCTTTCACACACGAAGTTGTATGGTCATGTAACTTTGGGAGACGACTATTGGGGTCATTTCCCATGTTCATGATTTTTGCCGATTTTTAAATGACCGTTTTATCCCTAACTGATCTTGATTTGGACATAACTTTTGATTGGTAAGGAGTTTTGACCTGAAACCATTTTCATTAGATTCGGATGATGACTTACAATTCCGTAGGATGGTCTCATTAGCCAAGCGGACTTACCATTTGGGAGATATGGCTGAATTAAGGTTTAGAAGGTAAAAAACAGCTTAACCGGGCCAAATAGGGTGATTAACAGCTAGGCCCATTGGGGGATTTCGGGATTAGGTGTTTAAAAAGACTGTTACGGTTTAGAGAACATCCTTTTTTCATTTTTCAGCTGCCACCTATCATTCCTCTCAACATAGTAATGGCCTTCACTTGCTAAAGCACCCCAAATCACCTTCTAATCTCTAATTAAGCCAAACCTACATCAAATCAAAGTGGATTAGCACAAAAATCGAGGTAGAGATGCTGGATTGTATTGGAATCCGACCCATTTTGTCGAAAAGTTTCAGATCTGAGTTTACTTGTGGCTAAGGTGAGTGATTAGCATTGTTTCTACACTAATTACGGCTAATTAGGGGTGATTAGTGTTAATTAACAAAATTATACAAGATTAAATTCTGGAAAAATGTTTAGAAAATATTAAATATTATTTTAGACCTCTGTTGGAAGTTTGGGTTAATTTATTTAAGTTTTGCTAATCTATCATTAGTTATTGTTAAACATGATTAAGGGAAAAATATGGGTTTTGGGCTTGGTTGATTCGTTTTGACATATCAAATTATTGTTTTGGTGTTTGTGGTCAATTCTATATGTTGCTATGACTGTATGGTATGCTTTGTGATTGATTACAATAGTTAGATTGGTCGAAAACACCGTCATGTGGCGTAAAACAGTCGCTAGAAAAGTTGTAGGAAAATTATGCAGGAAACCGGACCGGATCGGATCGCCCGAGCCAATCGTGGCGCCCCTCTCCGAACCGACCCACTCGTGATGATGGAAACTGACCCGAACCGTTCGCCTAAGGATGCCAATCACGATCTGATGCTCTAAAGCTAGAATCACGAACCAATCTCATTCGTGGCCTATGTACCACGATCCGAACCGATGTGCCACAAACCGTCTGAGGAAGCTTATCACGCTCTGGGCTGGATGAGGAGGACCAAATTGGAGCACACTCGAACCGTGGAGCTTGGTCACGACCCGATCCGTAGGGCATGCCACCACCCGAGGAGAGCACCATGACCCGACCCGTATGGGCAGTCCGACCCGAACCAGAAGGGAGACTGCATACCGAACCAAGGATCTTAGACGCGGGACATGAGCTACGAGCCAAATGAAAACCGATCCAGAGGAGACCAAAACCCGAGAGGCAAAGATAGACCAAATGGGAAGTTGTAACTCAGGATCCAGTTGGGAACCAACGAGTTAACTTCATGATTGGGCTTTGCTGCGGGACGTGTGTTGAGGAGTTGTCGACGTCCATAGCTTTGATTCACCATCGAGAGATGAATGTTACGCTACGGATTAGTGCGGTTGGGTAGTTATTACTCCATGGGGCAGAGTGATCGTAGCATGGCTATGAGCCAGTGCAGTTAAGGCGTCATGACTTCATGGGGCAGGGTGGACATAGCAAGGACTAGTGGCTGTGTATTAGTGCATTGGAGTCGCTATGACTCCATGGGGCAGAGTGATCGTAACAAGGATTTGGGTGATCAAAGCGGTGGATATCGTATGCTTAATGCACTAAGTGAGAGATGTGAGGATGGTTGCTATGCTTAATTGTTTGATATCACTATGACATGCACACCCCTCACCCGTATCTCTACACCATATGTTAGTGTCACCTTAGAGTATTGTACATCTTATTGTGCCAACACTTTGGTTGCAGGTCCAGGTTCAGGTATGGTTTAGTATACCTGTTATTGTTCTGTTTTGTTGCTTATCGCTCATACCAGACTTTTGTCTAACCCAAAGTTTTATGTCTCATCTTATTACTCTGGGTGCTCTTAAATGGGCAGACTAGAGACAGGTCAGGTGATTATACACGGGTAGCTGTGCCGGAGACGAACAGGAGGCTTCCACGTATGATATATATATATATATATATATATATATATATTCTCTCTGTGTCGTTGTTGGTCACTACTTTGGGCATTAGTAGTGTAACTTTCTTATTTTGCTTTAGAGACAGTTTGAAAAGTTGTAATAATGATGATGTGGAACATAAGCTGTATTTTGGATTTTTCTGCTATGATGGTTTAGTTTTCAGCTTATGCACTGTCTCGCCTTTTTTATGTCAAGTATGTTAATATTATATTTTATTTCATGCGCTGTGAGATATTCTACAGGTTCCTTGCTAGTTCAAATTCCCTTCTTTTCCTTTCTTTGGTGACCGTCCCGTGCTGGTTGGACATCGGCACATCGCACTTCCATTAGAAATGTCGGCTGGTGCGGGGCGGGCCATCACAAAATTGTTCTAACTAGAATAAGAGATATTTTCTCGAATAAAGAAACTAGCATATTGGAAATGTTTTTCCAAGAATCAAGAGAGAAAATAAAGCTTTGAAAAGATACAGAAGATGGGAAATGGGAATTGGAAATCATAATATAATAAGGAATTGATTTTAAAAGTGGCCAATGTTGTTTGACGGTTGATCGATAAAATTTCCATTTGGATATAGGACTGTTGATTGTATGAATGTTTCCCTTGATAGTTAGATCACTGACTATCAAAGTTTGGTTTATTTTACACCTCTGTTGTCAATACGAAGAGACCGGGATCAGATTTATTATCTGAAAACCACTTTGGATTGGCGTTAGATTTACGAATCAACTTATGCTGAAGATATTTAAAGACGGAGTAAATTGCAAGGGCAGTTCTGTTAATCCTAAGTAGAAATTGCCCAAGATGGATTAACAGAATGATGCCTTCGGTTTGTCCAGTCCCAGGATAACATACATGGACGAATGTCTGAAGACATGACATTCAAAGTAAATGATGGCAAGATGTGCTGAAAGATAATCGTGACCTCAAGCCTCATCACCCGAGAAATGACAAAAATCGGGCTAGCAACATGGGCATGTGGGTCATTCCCATTAGAGGTATTATCACCTGGTCTGGAGAAATTTCATTTTCTTCTTATTCTATTCGCTGCTGTATGCTTTTGGTAACAGTTGCTGATCACAACCGTCGGTGATAATATGCTCGATACACTCAAGTTAAATGAGAGGTCAGCCATGTGTGGGCCGGGTTGCAAGACGTTCTTGTTGAACCCAGTGTACTCCCCTCTAGAGATACACTATTGGAAGGTGGTTCCATACCCTGTCATGTTGGAAATCCAATCTCCAATTAGCACCCTACAGTTTTTTATTTTATATTATATATGGAGCGTGAGATGCAAGCGCTCCGCTAGATTCTATTTGTTTGATGTAGACACTATTATAATATCATTGGATTTGATATCATAAGGTAAAACCCATTCGTGTTTATGTGTGAATTGGTCTTACGATTATCATTTCTTTCGAAAGGATTTTTAAAAGTTAAACAAATGGTTGTGAGTTTACTCACACCAATTCCATCACTGGCCCAGAGTTTATTTTGTTTTCCCTAAACTCTTGGGTGCCCAAATTTGTACGAACAGTCAAGTAGTCAGGATTTTACAGATTCACTTGGAGGAGTTGAATCAGGAGGCTTTACCAGTTAGCTATAGACTATCATATTTTTCCACTGTGTATTATGTTCGTATCTGGAAACAGGTGTCTATAACTATTCCAGAAATAACTGCTATGCACTGATGATGGTATGTATATACTGTTACTGATTTGTATTTCAAATGCTATGTTATTTAAAAAAAATATTCGTTCCGCTGTGAGATTTGTATTCTTCTATTCTAATTTATCTTTCTTTCTATTTCTTATCCTCTAACTTCTTTCTACTAATGATTCGTATTTCTTTGTCATTTGGGTTGGACGTGTGGTGTTATTAGTCGACCCAAAGGGTACGGAAATTCAGGCCATTTCACAAATTTTGAATAAATAATCAAAGATGATTTTAAAATTGAAAAATCAATTACAAGAGGGATTTAAAAAGATCTATACAAGGAAAAAAATATATGGAATCTATAAACGGTGAAGATTAGAATTAAGAATCAAAACAGATGTGTGAGAAAATTTCAAATCATGAAAGGCTGATACCACTTGTTATCTATGCTAACGGGAATTTTAATACCACCCTGGTAGCTAAATAAAGATATCTCAGAGACTAATTTTATGTTCTGCCACTCAAACAGAATTTTCAGAAAAGAAAAAAAAAAGTACCAAGCACAAGCATTTATATCAAGTCCATCATAATATTTTCAAGACGATTTCTTTTATTAGAACAACAATACAATCAATTTCAAAGCAGACTTGTCAAGAGAATTTTTCACAAAAATTTCTAACAGTAAAAAAAGATGATTCACGACCCAAGATAAAAAATATAATTTATTTTAAATCATTTGAAGGAATATAAAAATCTCAAGATTCAATGAATCGATCACACCAAATTATAAGTTTCAAATCGAAGATTTGTGTGAAATTCAAGAATTAATAATTTCAAATGATTTCGAACAAACAAATATTCAAATCAAATGATCATGAAATAAAAATGAGTTTTAAGACCAGATTTTCAAAGAATTTTTCGCAATTATTACTGACAAACATAAGAGATTTTTTTAGAATATTTACATCTAGTTTGAGAGATATTCATGATCCGAAAAATAAAATGGTTTATTTGAAATCACTTGAGTAAATGTAAATTTTGAAATACAATGAATCAATCACACAAGATTAATATTTTCAAATCTAATAAGTGTGTGAGACTCAAAATATCAAAAATTTCAGATGATTCCAAACAAAACAAATGTTCAACCAAGATGATCATGAATAGAAGTGAATATCAGTATGTAAACAATGATTCAAGTCAAATGTTTTTCAATTCAGTTATATTCAAGCCAATCCAAAAATCAATGAAATTATCACAACTGAAAAATAGAAATTTTCTCTTTTGAATATAAATTTTCAATTCTTTCCAAAATGAACTAGAAGAATCTCAAAACAGCCGAGGTGTGTGAAATTTCACTAATTTTCAGGTCTTTAAAATTTTAAAATTCAAAATAACAGTGTTCAAGATATAATAAGAATGCTTCAACACTGTTAGGAATTAAAAAAAAAACTTCAAAACAATTGCAGATATTTAAAAATTTAAATTCAAAATTTGGAAATGATTAAAACATGAGAGTTTTATTCAAATAAAGCGAATTTCCAGAAAGTCATGAATTCTGCAATTTGAAGTTAAGAAAGCCCAAAATAAAAGAAAAAATATATGGCAGTGTCAAATCTAATCATCATAATCAAAAGAAAATAAATAGAAGAGGTAGAAGGAGGAATAAACAAAGAATATTAGCATACAGTTGAGTTTAGAGATCATACCAGATTTATAGAAGACAATGTTGGTTCCGTAACTCAAAACAATCTTGGCCAAGGAACTCTGAATGTATCAAAGGTATAGAATAATTTGAATGCAGTTTCTGTTTTGCAAAGCAGCTCCTCAGCCTCCCCTGGTACCTAAGAATTTTGAGAATCGAGTGGTCTAACAAAATTAGTAAAACCACTAACAGTTTCATTCACATGTTTTGGTACCCATATTTTTTTGTATAATAATCCATTCGAATTTATTTTTGTACCCTTAGGAACCCAAACTTGTTTGAATTTAGACGAATTCACTTTACTTCTTTTTGGGGTCCAAAATGGATTAAATAAACTGTTATCAAACAAATTCTTATCCCGTTTGTAATTCAAAAATCTTTTGGAATTTTCAGTGTTCAAATTTCCAGAACAACCCTTTTGAAGCAATTTAAAGGATTTTTAAAATCACAAGAATTTAGTTTTTTAAAACCATTTTTTCCAAAACCAAGACCATTTTTATTTCCTAGAGAAAGTTGATTTTTCAACAACATATTCAAATATTTTTCTCCTATTGAAAATTGTTTTAAACTCAATTCAAGATAGTTGATTTTGGATTTAAAATTAGAATTTTCTTTCATCAAATTTGAGCAATGATTAATGCAGATCTTTCTACTTTCAGTATCATTTTGTTTCAAAATCAAGTTTCCGTTTACAAGAAGTTTGATTTTGGTCTTGGAATGAAAAATTTCAGATTCAAATTTAATTTGTTTTTCAAATTCAAGTTTCTTGAAATTTTCAATCTCTTTTTCAAGCTCATTTAAAATCAAATCACTTTTCAACAAGCTTTCTTTTTCAGCAATTTCATGTTTGAAATTTTTGATGGCCTTAAAATTATTAAATTCTTTTTGCAAAGAATTGTTTGTACTTTTTAACTCAATCTCGTTATCTTTTAAAATTAGAATTTATTCTTCAAGATTTTGAATAATTTTATTGAGATAAACGAGATCAATTTTCAATTTCAAACAATTTTCACAGTCATAATTTTCTAATTTCATGACATCTGAAAGTTGTGATTCCAAATAGTTATTTTTGTTGTTCAACTCATGATTTTTATATTTTAAAGATTTATTTTTCCGATGGAGATTATCAACAGTTTTTGTTAAATCATCACACATTTAAACCAAATCTTCATATGAGAAGCTTTCAGTCTTATTGTCTGTTGAGTCTCCATCGTTCGACTTCTATCCCACTTCTAATCTGAAATTATGATCATCGACATTCACTGGCTACCCTCAACCAACGAGATCAATTTCAAGTAAATCTCATGTCAAATTTCCTCTTTCTCTGTTCAAATTTATTAACTGTGTGTAACCGATTCCTTTTCTCCTGTTTTCCTTTTAATATATACAACTTAGATCCAACTGTGTGAAAATCAAATTCTACTCTATATGGGTTGACTAGGTATGTCCTTCATTTGATTTTATTTTCAATCACAATTTCCATGGCCTTTGAATATAATAATTGTCTAACTATTTTATGTCTACTTTTCCATTATATACCTGGTGCTTTCCTCAATCAAAACGAGAGAAGTAGAGGAAACGACACAAATGAATATCGCTTTTAACATGAGATAACAACTACATATTTTAGTTTTCGAATTTCTAGATTTTTTTCTAATCGATAATTCTTTTGATTATTTATTTCTCAACAAATCAGGGATTTTGATATAATCTGCTATTGTCACAACTTTACTCGATCTGTGGTCCCATAGGATTTTGATCAACAGTGATTCAGGCTTTAGATAGTTTTCAATTCTGGCATATAATTTTTAACACTGATCATTTTCACATTACCAAGTTATACTACTTTTACAACATTATGATTTTTCATATATGCAACTTTAAATTTCACAAGCTAAAACCTTATATATTGTGTTTTGGATTGCAGATGGATATGTTGGCATAGCAAATGATGAGATCCTACGCCCTGTAAAAGTCATTCGCACTGTTTCAGTAATTGCAGTCAGGTTTGAATATCTATACTTGAACATGTTACGTTTTTTTGCTCTTGCATAGTTCTTGATCAATACATCGTCTATTAACATGCTAACGGATAACATTAATGGATATTCCCACGTACTAGCATATGAATCCAGTTAAACTCTTGATTTTTATGTCTTTACTTCATCCTCAATGACGTTCTCCATTTTTATGCTTTTATATTTATTGACAGGAAATGCGCATATCATCAGTTATGCCTATTGTTATTCCATATTAACAAACAAGGTTTGAAGTTTGAATTGAAGTATAACCCACGTAAGCATTCAAATATTTGGTCTGTTATATATTAAAAATTTTATAGTAAAATTAACTTTGGATGTGTCTAAATTGTTGTTTCTCAATTTGAAAGTGTAAATGACTGCAATTACGTTCATAATCTAAGAAAGTATTGTAACAACAGTTATGGCAGCTTCATACCTGAAACAATTAAATTAGATGAAATCAACGGTTACTGACTACAACAGTCAGGCTTGAGGTCATCAAGGGAAAGCGTTATGGGCATAATTGCCAGTCTTCTCACTCTCTTTCACATGTCTCTGATTTTGCCATACCCACTAAGTTACTCTGGCTTGAAGTCATAAACAGGCAACATATGGTGGAAGGTACGGTAATCTCCTCTTATTCCTAGACATACTTATTTCTACAAGATTTCTAAATTGGGTATATTTACTGACCAGTTGCACTCATTCAATTTGTACATATATTTTAACTATTTCGATTCTCATGGGTTGATTTTGTAGAATGATCAATTCCTAACATAGTTTTATGTCATTTCTGCCGAATTGCTATTTATTCTTTTATACTAAACTTGTGTTGAGCTAATACCAATCCAACTGTCCTTTCACTGTAATTTAATATTTATTGCATAGGCTATTCTTTCTAAGAATCAAAGTCTTGCATATTTGGTATCAAATTTTCCTTCAGTTGGTAATTTATTTTTTCATGCTGATTATGTGCATGTATCTGATTTAAACGGTGGATGATTACAAAATTATCAAAAAAATATAAACTGCTGTTAAATTATAAAATTACAGACATTTGATAAAATTTTAACTATATAGAAATAAATTAATTACATGGACTTTCTAATTTACTATTTTATTTATTGAAATCATGTCTTACACAAGTTGTTTACCAAATGCATATTTAAATTTTGGGTCAATTATCTGATTTTGCTGCAAAATTAGCTCTCCTTTCCCTACATGGCCATAACTCCAAGTTGTAAACAATTATCAACAGATTGGAAAAAAATCATCTGTTTTTTGAAAACTAATTTGCTTACGTTGTCCTCCTATAGCAATCATTATTTTTGTTTGCTATATGTGTCAGTATCTTCTGCTCGCACAGTTGATAAATCTTATGTCAATGAAATATGTTTCTCATTTTTCTGTTATTTGATTTAAACTATGTACAAAATCAAATGATTTATGGACAATTATTGAAATTTAAAGTGTGCGAAGGAATTAGTTACTTCTGCTTTTCTACTGCTTTAGTCTTAAAACAAAACTACATTTACTATATGTACCAGTTGATTTTTTTTTATTGTTTTGCTATGTCTTTTATTGTTTTATTACTTTTTTCTTACTCAATTTGTTCACCACTGTCTTCACTAGTTTTGCTCAAGTGACATCACTGGTTATTCAGTTAGTTTATGTTCAATTTGAAAAAGATTTTATTGGTGTTTTTATTTATTTAAATATTACCCACATTGTAAACTTGTATGTTATTTTTCCGTCATGGTAGTTTTTCACTGCATTGTTGAAATTTACTACCTTGATTTTAATTCGCAAGCCATTTGCGCTACGAAACTTGATAAATCATAGGTTGATTGCGTTTTCCTATAATTGGTTTCATTGCATTCCACATTAATTTGGTTTTCATTATAACAATATACAAGTATTTTTTCATTATATCAATATATAAGTAATTACTATTTGTTAATCCGATATACGTAATTAACCTTTACTGCTTACTATATTGTTATAAATCCTCTGCTTATACCATTTATTGACCAATCATTAATTTTTTATTTACACAGCATTGCTTTGGACCTTTACCTAAATTTAATGCTCGTGGGAAGAAATTAATTACTTGCACTATATACAACATCTGTCCTATTGGTTATATGCTTATACTATTTATTAGCCAATAATTTGGTTTCAATGCACAATTAATTCTTCTTTTAATTGGCTTCTTTAATTTCATGTATTAAACAATTTACGCTCGGTCACACTCAAAATCATATATTCATAGCTTTTTGGTACGTTTGATTTGATTCCACTGCACATTATTCCCCTTTTATCTCAATAACAAGGAGCTACATCTTTTAATCTGATATAAGTGCTAACCTTTTCTTCTTTACTAGTTGGAAGAATTATATATTTTTGTAACATTTATATGAGTTGGATTCATTTATAGCATAGATGATACTACTACAAGCATATTAGAAAATTTAAGGTAAGGAACAAGAAATTAAAAAACATGTGTGTACATATTGCGGTTTTAATGCATACCAAATACATACCCAATTTTTCAATATTAAACATATTTTGTTGGTTTCATCTACTTTTGTGGTATGCAATGTTTTATTTTCTTTCTTTCCTCTTCACTACTTTGATTGAAATAAGCGATTATTTTTAATAGAAAATGGAAGATGGCTGATGCTATAACTTGTGTTTAATATTTGTATTTGTTGACGATAATTGCATAACTAAGTTTTTTCTAAAACAATAAAGAATTATTTTCTATCTCAGCACTTAAATCTTCTTATCATAGCCTAACTTTTTGATTAGCACTCCAGCAATTTGATCAGCTAATTCTATGTTTTAAATATGATATGAATTATCTACTTAGTGAAAATTTAGCGAAAATTTTCAGAATCAAGATCGAACATAGTTTTGGGTATTATGTCACACGAAGAATAGCCAGACAAGTTAATAGAGTAGTGGTGAATATTTCATTGTTTGATAAGAAAGTCATTGAACCATGAAATTGTTTTCATAAGTTCATACTTCGCATTCAAATCCATGAAAATGTAAACTTACCCAATGGATGTTTATGCATACAACTGAATGATTGTCTAGGGTTCAACATAAAAAAATTGCATTACCAGAAGAATTAGAGTTCTGCATGCTCCTTAGTTTTACATTAGTCATTTGGAGATGTAATGGACCATGCAAAGATGGGAATTTCTATATGAATTCTTAATTTTTACCACGTTTTGTATAATCATCGAGTCCCCTTCTTATTTATATTCGTAACAGTGAAAATGATTTCTTATTTATATTCGTAACAGTGAAAATGACTGTTTGTTGATAAAAGATAGGTAGACAAAGTAAGATTGCACCTCTGTACATATGTATATACATGTCTGTGTTAAATGGTGATGTAGTTTCTTTTGTTTTTCCAGCTGATAGAGGTCCTCATGTATGATGAATGCATTTCTGATTTTTAAGCAAACTCTTCCATAGCTAATTGAGAGAATTAAGGAAGAGCCATGATGCTTCGACTGCTGATATATTTGGGTCCAATCCTACAAAAATCATTCCAAGTTTAGAGTAATATATCGTCATTTAGCACTGGGCAATATTTCACAAATGTAAGAATAGTATTCAAATGTATAAATGTCTGTACTGTATTTATATAAATGAAGCAAAGAAATAGTCAAATTTCTGTCTTTATAGTGAATTAAAATTGTGCATTTTGAGTATAAAGGGACGCATGAGATGGTAAGGGCTGGGATTGAAATAAGCGATCATATTTACAGGACAAATGTTAAATATATGATGAGAGTTTTTTAATATTACCCTAATACCACTGGTTATTATTCTTAATCCTACTTACCACATTTAATCATCTACAACCTACTTGCTTAATTTACCCTAATCACCTACAACCATGTATTATAATTCTGAACATGAGCTATTTTTCGTTGCTCTTTAATTCTTTCTTGCACTATATAACTGCACAATTTCCGTCTGACAATATACAATTCTTATTTCATCTGTTTTTATCCTTCCGACCGCAACGTGTGAGGTATATTAATTACATTTATGTCACTCTCAACGTCATCCTGTTTACACAAAACTATAATATAATATAATATTATCCATTATTTTAACTTCACTCCATAATTATGCAGTATCATTACAGCATACCCTGCAACATTGATAAGTTACTACTTCCGCTTACAACACATCCTGTACATACTCGGGTTGCATGCATAAATACATAATTTTCTCTCAACTTGAATTTTCATCTGTTTCTTCTTCCAAGCATAGATCTTAATCCAAGTTGACCATTTTGGGTTTTGAGCTGCTGTTGTCAATTTTTTCATACTTCGTATCGAGAGTATTCCAGAGTTCCTGCGTAGTTAAACAATGAGAGATAAGGCTATATTGGACATCATCAATATAAGAGTATAAAATGTGAATAGCACGAGAATTAAAGCTAATATCATTCCTATTAACTATATCATACCCATTTATTATAATATTCCTACATATAATATCAACAGATTTTAAATAGGATTCCATTACTGAGTTCCAATTTAAAAAATCTGTACCGTTAAAAATAGTTGGAATACGACTGGACTGACTCTCTCTGGACTGACAACTAGGGAACGCCATTACTCTAGAGTTAATGAATAACCTGCTCTGATGCCACTTGTTAGATCTAGATTAACCCTAGAAGGGAGATGAAAAAGTTTTGTTACAGTTTATCGCTGCATTCAAATCTTATGGGATATTTAAATAATAATTAGAACAGATAACAACAAAGAATATTAGTACGGAAAGTAAATGACACACAGATATACCCACCTTCGACAAAATCCTGCCTACTGTTGCATTCCTAAGGTTTCTACTAGGTAATAGACCTTATCCTGCTTATAAGACCATGTAAACTCGCGAACCCCTCGCTCCTACTCTAATCCTTCGCCCAAAACCTTAGACTGATCTATATCCCCTAAATAAGATTTTCTCCTAGCTACAAACCCGTAGCTAGTATACCCTAGTTTTTACAAACTCTAGTAAACTACCTAGATTTTATGGACTCTAGAAAACTGATTCGGATTAGTTTACAAATGAATTAAAAATAATAATCAAAACACTTAAAATAAAAAGAACAAAAAAAACCCTTATTCACTAGACAAAGCTAGGCCGACCCATTTCTTTATCTTTGCCCCGATCCTTTTTCTCTGGAAATAAAACTGGTGGCTTTGCGATTAGGGTTTTCAATCTTGCTCCAAATCGCGACGCTTGACTCACTGATGTGTTTTGTGTAGTGACCCGAAATTCCGGTCCAATTTGAGTTGACCAAATAACAAAAGTCCAACCCCAATTACACTGGAAAATTAGGAAACTAATAGAAAGAAAACAGAGGGTGAGAATAGATAAGATAGAAACTTAAAATAGAAGAAGAAGAACACAACATCAGAGTAACACGAACCTCACAGCGGAATGAATAACATATAATATATATAACATAACTTGAAATATACATCTGTACTTGAATATACATCATTATCAAAGTACAATACTTACAACACAGCGGAAATAAACTATAGCTACATGATCCTGAAGCCTCCTGCTCCAGCTCTTCAAGTATCTGTAAATTCCTGACTTCTTGACTGCCCGTACAAAATTGGGCACCCAAGAGTTTAGGGAAAACAAAACAAAATAAACTCCGGGTCAGTCATGGGACTGGTATGGGTAAAACAGTTTAAAACAGTTTGAACAAGTAAATGATATCTCATAAGACCACGCCGTATAATGGAACGGGTTTTTCCCTTATAAGAATCCAAAACATCTTAATATCAAAACCTTTTGATATTATAATAATGTCTATCAACCGCAATATAATAATCATCTAGTAGAAACGCTTTCATCTCACGTTCTACATATATAGTATACGATCAAAACCGCAAGCACGTATTGGGTAACGGATTTCCAAATATGACAAGGTATGGAACCACCTTTCGCTAGTGTACCTCTAGAGAGGAATACACTGGGTTCAACAAGAACATCTTGCAACCCGACCACACATGACCGACCACTCATTTCGCTTGAGTGTATCGAATGTATATCACCAACGGTTGGGATCAGCAACCGTTTCCCGAATGGGACAACATCAACAATAGATTTTTTTGAAGTAAATGAAACTCTAGATCAGGTGATTATACACCCTAATAGGTGCGACCTACATAGCCATGCTACCTGCCCGATTTCTATCATTTACCGGATGTGAGGCTAGAAGCTACGCTTTATCATCACATCAGATTCACTTCGAATGCCACATTGTCAGATCCATAGAAAATCACTAATTGATGTCTACAACAGTACATTACGTGTTAGCTAAAGAAGTTTCCTTCTCCGCTTCCACTCTTGGTACGGTTGAAGAAATCAATGTACGTGACCTTTCTAGAATTACTCTATTAGACATTCATCCATACAAGTCATCCATGAACAGGATGAACCGAAGGCACTATTCAGTACATCCATCTTAGGCACTGTTATCTAAGACTTATACAATAGCCCTTGCACTTTACTAAGTGTTCAATTATCTTTGGCATGTATGATTCGCGACGCTTATGCCAATACAGAGTGGTTCTTTGGATAATAATCCAACCGGTCTCTCTACATTAACAACGTTAAAATGGTCAAAAACTTCGATAGTCGGTGATTTAACTATCAAAGAAAAATACGTGTGCAAACAACGATATTATTTCCAGATAGAAATTTTATCAATCAATCATCAATTATATATATATATATTCATATTTTCCTTATTTTCTATGTTTTAGAAAATATACGTTAACGCTGGAAAACATTTCCAAAACTTATTTACGTATCACTATTCTTCTACAACTATCAGTCTTTGATTGTAAACTAGTATAAGAACAATTCCCTAAGTACCAATCCCGAAGGTCGAAACCAACATCAGATAGACACTTAGGAAACCATTCAACTTAACAAGTCTTCAGTCAATTTCTGATTTAGCTTAACTCCCTTTCTTAACTCCTTATACATAAACATTTCCTTTTCTAATTCATATTTCAAATTTCAATATTTGATTTCGTTTCTTAATCTATTTGGAAAATATTTCCAAATCTTCTTTACTTGGATTTAACAGATGTATAAATCAACATCACGACAACAACTCAAACCACTATACTTATTTACTAAATTCACTTAACCACTTTCACTCTCGAACCTTAACCATTTCTAAATTTAAAACGAAGTCAATCAAGTTGGGGTATAACTACCTCTCAGACCTTAACTGAACAACATTTCAAATCTCGAAATAGCATAAGTTCATCTTTTAACCCTTTAACACTTCCTTACAAACCCTCAGATTTTATTTACGAACCACCTTCTTTTACAAATTTACGTGATTATAACAATGGTGTTATAATCTCCTGCATCTGAAATATATTATCTATAATATGACTTTTATTTCCTAACTCGAATAATATAATGACAGCTAATTTATTAATTCTTATTCGGTTAATTCTAATCTATAACTCTTATTCAAATAACTCTAATCTAGTAACTCTTATTCGATTAACTCTTGTTCTAATAACTTATATTCGAATAACCTATGTTTGATTTACTTTACGCAAATAACTAATATTCGATAAACCTCTTCTTTGAATAAACTATATTCGATTTAACCTCTGTCGAATAACTAATTCGATCAACTCCTTCTGAATAGCTAAATTCGATTAACTCCCTCAAATATCTCTGATTCGATTAACTCACTTTGAATATCTCTGATTCGATTAACTCACTTTGAATATCTCTGATTCGTTTAACTTCTCTCTTCGAATAGACTAATATTTGATAACTTCTTTCTTCGAATAAACTAATATTCGATTACTTCTTTCTTGATTAACTCAACTTAATTGACTCGACTTATTTATCTCAACTTATTTAACTCAACTTATTAATTCTAACTGATTAATTCTAACTGATTAATTCTAACTGATTAACTCTAACTGATTAATTCTAACTGATTTACTCTAACTGATTAACTCTAACTGGTTAACTCTTCACCCTTATTCAATTTCACATATCGATGTTGAAATCGATTCTTACTTCTCTATATAAGTCCTGACTTATATATTTTATTTATCCAATGATAAACATTTTACTTAATTTATAAATCCTTATGTATAAATTAATCTTCTTACTTTATCTGTTAAAAACAGTTTCCCCTTGAATATTCACTTCATATTCGTTATTCTGATTATACTCGTGTGCGAAGCACGGGTTTAAACTTACTTAGTGTAAAATTCTCTTTTTATACCATTCTATTCATTTTCAAGTATTCCTTTATAACCTGTTTATCTTCTAAATGATATTCCTTTATAATCTATTTGTAAATGGTTTTACAAATATTCTTTTTAATAACTTATTTATTTTTCTAAATCAATATCTCTTTCAATTCTATTTGTAAATGGTTTTACAAATATTTCCTTTTCTATTCTATTGCAAATAGTTTGCAAATATTCCTCTTCTAACCTATTTGTTATATCCTATTTATAAATATTCTATTTATAAATATTTCCAATTTATAAATATCCCATTTATAAATATTTCCTATTTATAATATTCCACTTTATAAGTATTCTCTATTTATAAATATTCCACTTTATAAAACCCTTTGATTTTATAAAAATCTATTTTCAATATTCATTTTGAAAATTCCCTTTTTGACACTCCAGTATTTCTATGGTACTTAACCCATCAAACACGATGACCAATATCGTCCAAACACATATAATCGCCAACATATTATATAGCACATCATATATTCAATTATATGATAACAATAAAATAACTGTTGAGGAATCCAGTCAGATTCCTCCAACCTATTTCCTGCATCCACAGATGTTACACAATATGATTATTATCACTTTCAGTTTGATATGACATATTCTGATAAACAGAATCAATATAGAAATTCAACTAACTGACTAGCAGTTCAATCAAATAGTCAATACACAGAATCAACCATCATTTATCAGTTCTGAATATACGTTATAAAAATATAACTGTTCAGAGTTTGTGAGTTTTACTCACATTGGACGGTTGTCGTTAAATAACGAATAACTGTCGTTGATTTGATTCTGACAATTTATTTAACGAGCCTCAATTCACTCCCAGTCAGCTTCATTGTGTAGTATTCTTCCATACAGTTCCAATGCTTCAGACGATGTTTGATTCTGAATTCGTACGAGTGAAATATGTGATCACAGATTTATATAAACATTTAAATAGTTTAATTTAAAAACTAAGTTAATTTATTATCACTTGGGCCTCACCGTAGAAAAAGAACTCTAGGCCCACATGCATTAATACCCACTACCGCCCATCCTCTTTCTTCCACTATCCGATCTTTAGAAACCAACTGTTCAGACATTACCAAGGAAAATTCGCTCATTATCTTTCACGAATTTCACCATTTGCCATCATTGACTTAAATAATTAATAAATAAATACCCTTTTCCTCGGTATTTCTTCCTGATCCAAAACAATAATCTGATGCTCCTTATACCATTCACCATTGCCGAAAACTTCAACTTAGATCCCTCCCTAATCACGTTTTATAACCTTCCAACCCTTCCCATTTTCTACAATGAAACCCCCAATAGTATTTAACCCATTTTCACCCATCTATACTGTAAACTGTTTTACTTCCTATAATATAAATCAACATTTATTTACTTCATTACTATCTACAGGTATAATCGAACTGGAATAGATCTCGGCAGTAGTATAGTGTCTTTTCATGTGATGACCTTCAACGTCCATAACCCCCTTTTGATACACTGTTTCACAAATAACCTGCACCACTCCAAACTCCTTTTCTAGCGACTATCTCCCCCCTTATCTTCCCACTGACGTTAATATTCGCTCCTCCAGGCAAGAAATTCAACCACAAGTACACATCATCCACAATGATCGAATACTGTCTTAAACCCCCCTAAATCCCTTGCATCATCCGACTTCTGGACCTCACATCTGCTAACAGAGAGCCGCAACCTAAAACAACAACGAATCCCATTTCAACATCACTCCGACTACGGACGACCGAGGCTGACCGGACCACTGCCCCTAGCCCTCCTCTTCTTTCTCCCTTTAGACATCTCCTCCCATCGATGCTCCTACTTCCAGAATCGATCGACTTGAACTTCGCTGTTGAAACCCAACAACCACAAAAAACGTCATTGCTTCACATAAAAACTGTATAGGATTGAATCTCTGAACCCATAGGCTTTCAATACACAAGTTTTGGAATTTATACATTTAATTTTGATTTTCTAATGATTTATGAAGTTGCGTTTTGTTGATGAGGAAAACAAATATGGCGGCTCCTCATTTTGTCTGGGAATAGAAAGGTTTAGGTTATAAGGCAAAGGGAGGTTATTTATAAGTTTTTCATGGAGTTCTTTTGTGGATCTTGGAAGGCCACGATTTGGCTTGGAGACCATGGAATAACGGGTGGCTGAGAGCAAGTGAACATTGATGGTTGTTTTAATGAGAGAAAGGAGAAGTGTATTTAATATTTTAATGTACCGTATTTTTATAAAACCTCACGCGCTTACGGACTCCTATGGACGAAAACAAAAATACAATTGTAACGAGCAAACTGCCACGATCTCAAAAATGTAATAATACCGGTAGATTAACTCATATTTTAAAACTTCAAAATGTTGATTACAGGGTGCAAAATACTTCAAATAAAAAGTCGCTTATTAAATTAATTAAAAATTACAGTAAAATTCTAAAAATTAAATTATCACTATGCCTCAAAAGAACCTCGTCTAAATTCGAAACCGATATGAAGTTATATCAAATAAACCATTACGGTCGATGTGCGATTCTATAGCGACTATTTGAAAATTTGATTTGGACATAAATCAAAATCTACACGATGAAATCTCGAATTTTCTCTTCCATTAGAAAAATATACTTCACCAGCTCCTAACGTTTCTTGTTTCACAGAAATCCGACTTAAAACGGCTTATGTATATTCATTTAAAGTTCGAATCACCAAATCGCGAACTGCCGCGCCATTTCGAGCTCGATTATATTTATAATATAATTAATACGTTCAAACTGTCGTTCAAATAATACATTCGTTATTCTAATTCAATTCTAAACTGAATTAAATATCACGGATGATCCAGTTCACACCATATCGCCGTTTCAGCCAATTCTGATTATTTCAGAATTAAATATATTATTTAATTTATTATTTTAATTAAATATTCACCATTATTTAATTCCACGACCATTAAATCCTTTAATCACCTTTTAAATAATTAAATTAATTAATTATTATACCGTCGAAAATGCGGGTCATTACATTCTTCCCCACTTAAAATAATTTCGTCCTCGAAATTGCTAAGGTAGAAAACAAACCCTATTGACTGGTTAGACTATATTGTTCACTTCTCAACTCCAGTTTCCCCTGACTAATTTAATCTCAATTAAATTATTAATTTACTTCAATTAACGAATATTTTCAAAAATCCTGAAAATTTTCTAACACCTTAACTTTTCAAAAAATTTCGCCAGCACCTCCTTTGTACTGGTCAATTGGTCAAACTCCAACTCGCCACTCTGGGCCATCTCCAACCCAAAAGAAAATCAAACAGCCAAGCGGCTTGCCAATTCGGCTCATCAAAATCACCAAACTCATATATAATATAAACTGGTACCTTTTTGTCGGGCATATTATTATATCCTTTACATCCCCTACTAATTCAGCATATACCAATGTCATCCCAATCAAACTCCAATCATTTTTATCTCCAACACAACCATTCGCTTATATCCAAGCCAAATATCATTTCAAACTCGAGTTTCATTCTCGATTCCAAACTCTTATCAATCCAACTTACTTGATATCATTCTAATTTAATTCAATTCCCACTTAATTGGTTTTCAATTCAATTCCAATTTATTTCCACAAATTTTTATTTAAATTAGTTTTTAATTCAAACCATCTCTTCCTGGGAGTTTTTCAAACAGTTTACCTCTTTTCTCAAAAATCAAACTTTCCTTTTTAGGATTCAAACAACTTATTTTTTTCTCAAAACAATTCAAAATGAATACTTTTGGTAGTAATCCGTCACTTAGAACTTGAAAATGAACACTGATGATGTGGCCAGCATCATCAGAGTTATTTCCCAGTAATCGAAGTGAGTTCAATACTATAAAACCATTTCTAACCATTTCCACTTTGAAATTCATTTCAAAATATAATTCACACTGCTTGTAAATCAATTTAAAATCTCCCAGGATCTTAAATTTTCCTATATTCAACCCAGATTCCTTTACAAATACCTTTCCAAATTTTCCAGGGTTGAATTTCAATTCTGATTTAAATTCAGATTTAATTCATTTCGTAACACTTATACGAGTTCTGTTTGGTTATTTACATAACCATTTAACTTATAATCTTACTTGATTATAATAACAACCAATATTTCCAATATATTATAACCACTCCAATATAAATCCTTTATATCAAAATATAATTTGGGTAAAATTATTTCGTTTACCCTCTTTTCAAAACGTACCATGACGGTTCATCGTATTCGAGTGTTTATAAACTCCTACCGATACAGTGGATCAAACTGATCGACCAAAACTCATAAACGACTCAACCAATAAATCTACACAATATAAAACAATTTTTTTATATCAATAACAAATACGTTCACTCGTATATATACACTCAACCTCAATATAGGGTATTACTAACCCCATCTATACCGAGTCACGCACAGAGCCAAGGTAATTCACTTAACCTTATGCTCTGATACCAACTATAGTGACCCGAAATTCCGGTCCAATTTGAGCTGACCAAATAACACAAGTCCAACGCCAATTACACTGGAAAATCAGAAAAATAATAGAAAGAAAACAGTGGGTGAGAATAGATAAGATAGAAACTTAGAATAAAAGAAGAAGAAGAAGAAGAAGAAGAACACAACATCAGAGTAACACGAACCTCACAGCGGAACGAATAACATATAATATATATAACATAACTTGAAATATACATCTGTACTTGAATATACATCATTATCAAAGTACAATACTTACAACGCAGTGGAAATAAACTATAGCTATATGATCCTGAAGCTTCCTGCTCCAGCTCTTCAAGTATCTGTAAATTCCTGACTGCTTGACTGCCCGTACAAAATTGGGCACCCAAGAGTTTAGGGAAAACAAAACAAAATAAACTCCGGGTCAGTCATGGGAATGGTATGAGTAAAACAGTTTAAAACAGTTTGAACAAGTAAATGATATCTCATAAGACCACGCCGTATAACGGAACGGGTTTTTTCCTTTATGAGAATCCAAAACATCTTTATATCAAAACCTTTTGATATTATAATAATGTGTATCAACCACAATATAATAATCATCTAGCAGAAACGCTTTCATCTCACGTTCTACATATATTGTATACAATCAAAACCATAAGCACGTATTGGGTAATGGATTTCCAACTATGACAAGGTATGGAACCACCTTTCGCTAGTGTACCTCTAGAGAGGAATACACTGAGTTCAAAAAGAACATCTTGCAACCCGACCACTCATTTCGCTTGAGTGTATCGAATGTATATCACCAACGGTTGGGATCAACAACCGTTTCCCGAATGGGACAGCATCAACAATAGATTTTTTTGAAGTAAATGAAACTCTAGATCAGGTGATTATACACCCTAATAGGTGCGACCTACATAGTCATGCTACCTTCCCGATTTCTATCATTTACCGGGTGTGAGGCTAGAAGCTACGCTTTATCATCACATCAGATTCACTTCGAATGCCACATTGTCAGATCCATAGAAAATCACTAATTGATGTCTACAACAGTACATTACGTGTTAGCTAAAGAAGTTTCCTTCTCCGCTTCCACTCTTGGTACGGTTGAAGAAATCAATGTACGCGACCTTTCTAGAAATACTCTGTCAGACATTCATCCATACAAGTCATCTAGGAATAGGATGAACCAAATGGACTATTCAGTACATCCATCTTAGGCACTGTTATCTAAGACTTATACAATAGCCCTTGCACTTTACTCCGTCTTCAATTATCTTTGGCATATATGATTCGCGACGGTTATGCCAATATAGAGTGGTTCTTTGGATAATAATCCAACCGTTCTCTCCATATTAACAACGTTAAAATGGTCAAAAACTTCGATAGTCGGTGAGTTAACTATCAATGAATAATACGTGTGCAAACAACGATATTATTTCCAGATAGAAATTTTATCAATCAATCATCAATCATATATATATATTCATATTTTCCTTATTTTCTATGTTTTAGAAAATATACGTTAACGCTGGAAAACATTTCCATAACTTATTTACGTATCACTATTCTTCTACAACTATCAGTCTTTGATTGTAAACTAGTATAAGAACAATTCCCTAAGTACCAATCCCGAAGGTCTAAACCAACATCAGATAGACACTTAGGAAACCATTCAACTTAACAAGTCTCCAGTCAATTTCTGATTTAGCTTAACTCCCTTTCTTAACTCCTTATACATGAACATTTCCTTTTCTAATTCATATTTCAAATTTCAATATTTGATTTCGTTTCTGATTCTATTTGGAAAACATTTCCAAATCTTCTTTACTAGGATTTAACAGATGTTTAAATCTACATCGCGACGACAACTCAAACCACTATACTTATTTACTAAATTCACTTAACCACTTTCACTCTCGAACCTTAACCATTTCTAAATTTGAAACGAAGTCAATCAAGTTGGGGTATAACTACCTCTCAGACCTTAACTGAACAACATTTCAAATCTCGAAGTAGGGTAAGTTCATCTTTTAACCCTTTAACACTTCCTTATGAACCCTCAGATTCTATTTACGAACCCCCTTCTTTTGCAAGTTTACATGATTATAACAATGGTGTTATAATCTCCTGCATCCGAAATATATTATCTTTAATATGACTTTTATTTCCTAACTCGAATAATATAATTACAACTAATTTATTAATTCTTATTTGGTTAATTCTAATCTATAACTCTTATTTGAATAACTCTAATCTAGTAACTCTTATTCGATTAACTCTTGTTCTAATAACTTATATTTGAATAACCTATATTTGATTTACTTTACGCAAATAACTAATATTCGACAAACCTCTTCTTGGAATAAACTATATTCGATTTAACCTCTGTCGAATAACTAGTTCGATCAACTCCTTCCGAATAGCTAAATTCGATTAACTCCCTCGAATATCTCTGATTCGATTAACTCACTTTGAATATCTCTGATTCGATTAACTCACTTTGAATATCTCTAATTCGTTTAACTTCTCTCTTCGAACGGACTAATATTCGATAACTTCTTTCTTCGAATAAACTAATATTTGATAACTTCTTTCTTGATTAACTCAACTTAATTGACTCGACTTATTTACCTCAACTTATTTAACTCAACTTATTAATTCTAACTGATTAATTCTAGCTGATTAAATCTAACTGATTAAATCTAACTGATTTACTCTAACTGATTAACTCTAACTGGTTAAATCTTCGCCCTTATTCAGTTTCACGTATCGATGTTGAAATCGATTCTTACTTCTCTATATAAGTCCTGACTTATATATTTTATTTATCCAGTTATAAATATTTTACTTAATTTATATATCCTTATTTATAAATTAATCTTCTTACTTTATCTGTTAAAAACAGATTGGATATTTACTTTATATTCGTTATTTTGATTATACTCGTGTGCGAAGCACGGGTTTAAACTTACTTAGTGTAAAATTCTCTTATATACCATTCAATTCATTTTCAAGTATTCCTTTATAACGTGTTTATCTTCTAAATGATATTCCTTTATAATCTATTTGTAAATGGTTTTACAAATATTCTCTTTAATAAATGTAACAACCCGCATTCTACGCCTCGGAGGATCGTAGAATATTTATTTATTTCTTATATTAAGACGTATGGTCATGTAACTTTGGGAAACGGCAATTGGGGTCATTTCCCATGTTCATGATTTTTGCCGATTTTTAAATGACCGTTTTGCCCCTAGCTGATCTTGTTTCGGCTATAACTTTTGACTGGAAAGGAATTTTGACCTGAAACCACTTCCTTTGGATCCGGATGATGGTTTACAATTCCGTAGAGTGGTCATAATAGTCAAACGGACTTACCGTTTGAGAGATATGGCTGAATTAAGATTTAGAAGGCTAAAAACAGCTTAATTGGGCTTAGCCGGGTGATTAACAGCTAGGCCCAATGGGGGATTTCGGGTTTAGAGGTATTTAAGGGCTGCTAGGGTTTAGAAAATGATTTTTACTTCATTTTCCAACCGCCACAAACATGTCTTTCACTCTAGCCATGGCCTCCACCTTCTAATTTCGTCTCACATCGCCTCTAATCACTTTCTAATCGAAGATTAAGCAAAACTACATCAAATCAAAGGGGATTAGCAGCAAATCAGAGAGAGTGTTGCTGGAACACATTAGAATTCGACCCAAAGAGAGAATCATTTCAGATCTATAGTTTACTTTGTGGCTAAGGTGAGTGATTTGCATTGTTTTTCACTAATTACGGCTAATTAGGGTTATTAGCGAAGATTAATGAAATTATAACTCAGAAAAATCTAGAAAAATTTGTAAAATTGCAGAATATTATTTTATGCCTCGGATATGAATTTGGGTCAATTTGGACTAATTTTGCTAATCCCGGAATTTAGGGGATTAAGAGGTGATTAGTGATAATTAGCGAAATTATGCGTCATAAAAATCTGGAAAAATATTCAAAAATTCTAAAATATTGTTTTAGACCTCTGTTCGAAAATTTGGCTGATTTGGTTAAGTTTTACTAATCCTATCATTAGTTGTTGTTGAACATGTTTAAGGGGAAAATATAGGTTTTGGGTATGTTTGATCCATTTTACAAGTTATGATTGTTGTTTTGCTGTTTATGATTAATTGTACATGTTGCTATGACTGTATGATATGATTTGTGATTGTCTAGAAGTCTTAGATTGGTCGCAAACGCCGTCGAATGGCATAAACAGTCGCTGGAAGAAGTTGCAGGATTTTGGCCGATCCGAATCGGATCGGAGGAAGGAGCACTTAGAAGAGACCGATCCGAACCGAGGGAGCAAGGGTACACCGACCCGATCCGCCCTTGTGGACATGGAGCTACTCCGACCTGAACCGATGCACCATGGAGAGACTTGAGAGACCCGACCCGATCCGGAGTGCTTGGGAAGAAGGATCCGAACTGATGAAAGGAAGACATCCGATCCGAACCGATGAGGGTATATCATCTGTTCCGATCCGAAGAGGCTTGGCATGAACTGATGGGGAACACTGAAGACAGAACCGAAATGATGGCTAGGAGGAGATCCGAACCGATCCGATGATGACCAATAACCTGAGATGCAAAGGTAGTCCAAATGGAAGTTAGAGCTCAGGATCCAGTTGGGATCCAACGAGTCGACTTCATGAGTTGGGCTTTGCTGCGGGACGTGTGCGAAGGGGTTGTCGGTATTCATAACTTTGGTTCACCATTGAGAGGCGGATAGTGGGCTTGTAGTGATAGTTGTACGGGATTGGATTCCGTCATGGCCCAACGGATAGGTGACCAAGGTAGTGGATATCGTATGCTTTACGCACTGAGTGAGAGATGTGAGGATGGTTGCTATGTTTTATTTGTTTGCCATCATTATGACATGCACAACCCCACCCTGGTATTCTTTACACCATCTGGGTAGTGGCACCTTAGAGTATTGTATAGTATGTAGAGCTAACTCTTTGGTTGCAGGTGCAGGTTCAGGTATGATTGGATTATACCTGTTATTGTTCTGTTTTGTTGCTTATCGCTCATACCAGACTTTTTGTTCGACCCAGAGTTTTATGTCTCTTCTTATTACTCTGGGTGCTCTCACGAGCAGACTAGAGACAGGTTAGCTAGTGATGCACGAGTAGCTGATCCGGAGGTGAGCAGGAGACTTCCACGTATGATATATATAGAATATTCTCCCTGTGTCGTTGGTGGTCACTACTTAGGTATTAGTAGTGTACCTCCCTTATTTTGCTTTTACCTTTAGAGACAGTTTGAAAAGTTGTAATAATGATGATGTGGAACATAAGCTGTATTTGGATTTTACGCTGCTATGATAGTTTGTTTTCAGCTTATGCACTGTCTCACCTGTTTTATGTCAAGTATGTTATGATTATATTTTATTCCATGCGCTGTGAGTCATTCTACAGGTTCCTTGTTGATTCTCTGTCTTCTTTCTTTCCTTCTGACGATCGTTCCGTGCTAACTGGACATTTGTCAGTGCACTTTTGGAGTAAATGTCGGTTGGTGCGGGGCGGGTTGTCACAATAACTTATTTATTTTTCTAAATCAATATCTCTTTCAAATCTATTTGTAAATGGTTTTACAAATATTTCCTTTTCTATTCTATTGCAAATAGTTTGCAAATATTCCTCTTCTATCCAATTTATTATATCCTATTTAGAAATATTCTATTTATAAATATTTCTGATTTATAAATGTCCCATTTATAAATATTTCCTGTTTATAGTATTCCACTTTATAAATATTCTCTATTTATAAATATTCCACTTTATAAAACCCTTTGATTTTATAAAAATCTATTTACAATATTCATTTTGAAAATTCCCTTTTTAACACTCCAGTATTTCTATGGTACTTAACCCATCAAACACGATGACCAATGTCGTCCAAACACATATAATCACCAACAGATTATATAGCACATCATATATTCAATTATATGATAACAATAAAATAACTGTTGAGGAATCCAATTGGATTCCTCCAACTTATTTCCCTACATCTACAGATGTTACACAATATGATTATTATCACTTTCAGTTCGATATGAACTATTCTGATAAACAGAATCAATATAGAAATTCAACTAACTGACTAGCAGTACAATCAAACAGTCAATACACATAATCAACCATCATTCATCAGTTCTAAATATACGTTATAAAAATATAACTTTTCAGAGTTGGTGAGTTTTACTCACATTGGACGGTTGTCGTTAAATAACGAATAACTGTCGTTGATTTGATTCTGACAATTTATTTCACTATAAATTGTAACGAGTCTCAATTCACTCCCAGTCATCTTCATTGTGTAGTATTCTTCCATACGGTTCCAATGCTTCAGACGATGTTCGATTCTGAATTCGTATGAGTGAAATATGTGATCACAGATTTATATAAACATTTAAATGGTTTAATTTAAAAACTAAGTTAATTTATTATCACTTGGGCATCACCATAGAAAAAGAACTCTCGGCCCACATGCATTAATACCCACTACCGCCCATCCTCTTTCTTCCACTATCCGATCTTTAGAAACCAATTGTTCAGACATTACCCAGGAAAATTCGCTCATTATCTTTCACGAAATTCACCATTTGCCATCATTGACTTAAACAATTAATAAATAAATACCCTTTTCCTCGGTATTTCTTCCTGATCCAAAACAATACTTTGATGCTCCTTATACCATTCACCATTGCCGAAAACTTCAACTTAGATCCCTCCCTAATCACGTTTTATAACCTTCCAACCCTTCCCATTTTCTACAATGAAACCCCCAATAGTATTTAACCCATTTTCACCCATCTATACTGTAAACTGTTTTACTTCCTATAATATAAATCAACATTTAGTTACTTCATTACTATCTACAGGTATAATCGAACTGGAATAGATCTCGGCAGTAGTATAGTGTCTTTTCATGTGATGACCTTCAACGTCCATAACCCCCTTTTGATACACTGTTTCACAAATAACCTGCACCACTCCAAACTCCTTTTCTAGCGACTATCTCCCCCCTTATTAACGTACGCAACTATGTTTAATTTCCCTAAACCCAATTTTCTCTTCCCACTGACGTTAATATTCGCTCCTCCAGGCAAGAAATTCAACCACAAGTACACATCCTCTACAATCATCGAATACTGTCCCAAACCCCCCTAAATCCCTTGCAGCATCCGGCTTCTGGACCTCACATCTGCTACCAGAGAGCCGCAACCTAAAACAACAACGAATCCCATTTCAACATCACTCCGGCTACGGACGACCGAGACTGACCGAACCACTGCCCCTAGCCCTCCTCTTCTTACTCCCTTAAGACATCTCCTTCCATCGATGCTCCTACTTCCAGAATCGATCGACTTGAACTTCGCTGTTGAAACCCAACAACCACAAAAAACGTGATTGCTTCACATAAAAACTGTATAGGATTGAATCTCTAAACCCATAGGCTTTCAATACACAAGTTTTGGAATTTATACATTTAATTTTGATTTTCTAATGATTTATGAAGTTGCGTTTTTTTGATGAGGAAAACAAATACGGTGGCTCCTCATTTTGTCTGGGAATGGAAAGGTTTAGGTTATAAGGCAAAGGGAGGTTATTTATAAGTTTTTCATGGAGTTCTTTTATGGATCTTGGAAGGCCACGATTTGGCTTGGAGACCATGGAATAACGGGTGGCTGAGAGCAAGTGAACATTGATGGTTATTTTAATGAGAGAAAGGAGAAGTGTATTTAATATTTTAATGTACCGTATTTTTATAAAACCTCACATGCTTACGGACTCCTATGGACGAAAACAAAAATACAATTGTAACGAGCAAACTGCCACGATCTCAAAAATGTAATAATACCGGTAGATTAACTCATATTTTGAAACTTCAAAATGTTGATTACAGGGTGCAAAATACTTCAAATAAAAAGTCGCTTATTAAATTAATTAAAAATTACAGTAAAATTCTAAAAATTAAATTATCACTATGCCTCAAAAGAACCTCGTCTAAATTCGAAACCGATATGAAGTTATATCAAATAAACCATTACGGTCGATGGGCGATTCTATAGCGACTATTTGAAAATTTGATTTGGACATAAATCAAAATCTACACGATGAAATCTCAAATTTTCTCTTCCATTAGAAAAATATACTTCACCAGCTCCTAACGTTTCTTGTTTCACCGAAATCCGACTTAAAACGGCTTATGTATATTCATTTAAAGTTCGAATCACCAAATCGCGAACTGCCGCGCCATTTCGAGCTCGATTATATTTATAATATAATTAATACGTTCAAACCGTCGTTCAAATAATACATTCGTTATTTAATTCCACGACCATTAAATCCTTTAATCACCTTTTTAATAATTAAATTAATTAATTATTATACCGTTGAAAATGCAGGTCATTACATTCTTCCCCACTTAAAATAATTTCGTCCTCGAAATTGCTAAGGTAGAAAACAAACCCTATTGACTGGTTAGACTATATTGTTCACTTCTCAACTCCAGTTTCCCCTGACTAATTTAATCTCAATTAAATTATTAAGTTAATTCTATTAACGAATATTTTCAAAAATCCTGAAAATTTTCTAACACCTTAACTTTTCGAAAAATTTCGCCAGCACCTCCTTTGTACTGGTTAATCGGTCAAACTCCAACTCGCCACTCTGGGCCATCTCCAACCCAAAAGAAAATCAAACAGCCATGCTGCTTGCCAATTCGACTCATCAAAATCACCAAACTCATATATAATATAAACTGGTACCTTTTTGTCGGGCATATTATTATATCCTTTACATCCCCTGCTAATTCAGCATATACCAATGTCATCCCAATCAAACTCCAATCATTTCAATCTCCAACAAAGCCATTCGCTTATATCCAAACCAAATATCATTTCAAACTCGAGTTTCATTCTCAATTCCAAACTCTTATCAATCCAACTTACTTGATATCATTCTAATTTAATTCAATTCCCACTTAATAGGTTTTCAATTCAATTCCAATTTATTTCCACAAATTTTTATTTAAATTTGTTTTTAATTCAATCCGTCTCTTCCTGGGAGTTTTTCAAACAGTTTACCTCTTTTCTCAAAAATCAAACTTTCCTTTTTAGGATTCAAACAACATATTTTTTCTCTCAAAACAATTCAAAATGAATACTTTTGGTAGTAATCCGTCACTTAGAACTTGAAAATGAACACTGATGATGTGGCCAGCATCATCAGAGTTATTTCCCAGTAATCGAAGTGAGTTCAATAATATAAAACCATTTCTAACCAATTCCACTTTGAAATTCATTTCAAAATATAATTCACACTGCTTGTAAAACAATTTAAAATCTCCCAGGATCTTAAATTTTCCTATATTCAACCCAGATTCCTTTACAAATACCTTTCCAACATTTCCAGGGTTGAATTTCAATTCTGATTTAAATTCAGATTTAATTCATTTCGTAACACTTATACGAGTTCTGTTTGGTTATTTACACAACCATTTAACTTATAATCTTACTTGATTATAATAACAACCAATATTTCCAATATATTACAACCACTCCAATATAAATCCTTTATATCAAAATATAATTTGGGTAAAATTATTTCGTTTACCCTCTTTTCAAAACATACCATGACGGTTCATCGTATTCGAGTGTTTATAAACTCCTACCGATACAGTGGATCAAACTGATCGACCAGAACTCATAAATGACTCAACCAATAAATCTACACAATATAAAATAATTTTTTTATATCAATAACAAATACATTCACTCGTATATATACACTCAACGTCAATCAAGGGTATTACTAACCCCATCTCTACCGAGTCACGCACAGAGCTAAGGTAATTCACTTATCCTTATGCTCTGATACCAACTGTAGTGACCCGAAATTCCGGTCCAATTTGAGCTGACCAAATAACACAAGTCCAACCCCAATTACACTGGAAAATCAGAAAACTAATAGAAAGAAAACAGAGGGTGAGAATAGATAAGATAGAAACTTAGAATAGAAGAAGAAGAACACAACATCAGAGTAACACGAACCTCACAGCGGAACGAATAACATATAATATATATAACATAACTTGAAATATACATCTGTACTTGAATATACATCATTATCAAAGTACAATACATACAACACAGTGGAAATAAACAATAGCTATATGATCCTGAAGCCTCCTGCTCCAGCTCTTCAAGTATCTGTAAATTCCTGACTGCTTGACCGCCCGTACAAAATTGGGCACCCAAGATTTTAGGGAAAACAAAACAAAATAAACTCCGGGTCGGTCATGGGAATGGTATGAGTAAAACAGTTTAAAACAGTTTGAACAAGTAAATGATATCTCATAAGACCATACCGTATAACGGAACGGGTTTTTCCTTTATGAGAATCCAAAACGTCTTTATATCAAAACCTTTTGATATTATAATAATGTCTATAAACCCCAATATAATAATCATCTAGCAGAAACACTTTCATCTCACGTTCTACATATATAGTATAAAATCAAAACCGCAAGCACGTATTGGGTAATGGATTTCCAACTATGACAAGGTATGGAACCACCTTTCGCTGGTGTACCTCTAGAGAGGAATACACTGGGTTCAACAAGAACATCTTGCAACCCGACCACACATGACCGACCACTCATTTCGCTTGAGTGTATCGAATGTATATCACCAACGGTTGGGATCAACAACCATTTCCCGAATGGGACAACATCAACAATAGATTTTTTTCAAGTAAACAAAACTCTGGATCAGGTGATTATACACCCTAATCGGTGCGACCTACATAGTCATGCTACCTGTCCGATTTCTATCATTTACCGGATGTGAGGCTAGAAGCTACACTTTATCATCACATCAGATTTACTTCGAATGCCACATTGTCAGATCCATAGAAAATCACTAATTGATGTCTACAATAGTACATTACGTGTTAGCTAAAGAAGTTTCCTTCTCCGCTTCCACTCTTGGTACGGTTGAAGAAATCAATGTACGTGACCTTTCTAGAAATACTCTGTCAGACATTCATCCATACAAGTCATCCAGGAACAGGATGAACCGAAGGCACTATTCAGTACATCCATCTTAGGCATTGTTATCTAAGACTTACACAATAGCCCTTGCACTTTACTCCGCCTTCAATTATCTTTGGCATATATGATTCGCGACGGTTATGCCAATATAGAGTGGTTCTTAATCCAACCAGTCTCTCCATATTAACAACGTTAAAATGGTCAAAAACTTCGATAGTCGGTGAGTTAATTATCAAAGAAAAATACGTGTGCAAACAACGATATTAATTCCAGATAGAAATTTTATCAATCAATCATCAATCATATATATATATTCATATTTTCCTTATTTTCTATGTTTTAGAAAATATACGTTAACGCTGGAAAACATTTCCATAACTTATTTACGTATCACTATTCTTCTACAACTATCAGTCTTTGATTGTAAACTAGTATAAGAACAATTCCCTAAGTATCAATCCCGAAGGTCGAAACCAACGTCAGATAGACACTTAGGAAACCATTCAACTTGACAAGTCTTCAGTCAATTTCTGATTTAGCATAACTCCCTTTCTTAACTCCTTATACATGAACATTTCCTTTTCTAATTCATATTTCAAATTTCAATATTTGATTTTGTTTCTGATTCTATTTGGAAAACATTTCCAAATCATCTTTACTTGGATTTTACAGATGTTTAAATCAACATCGCGACAACAACTCAAACCACTATACTTATTTACTAAATTCACTTAACCACTTTCACTCTCGAACCTTAACCATTTCTAAATTTAAAACGAAGTCAATCAAGTTGGGGTATAACTACCTCTTAGACCTTAACTGAACAACATTTCAAATCTCGAAATAGGGTAAGTTCTTCTTTTAACCCTTTAACACTTCCTGACGAACCCTCGGATTCTATTTACGAACCCCCTTCTTTAACAAGTTTACATGATTATAACAATGGTGTTATAATCTCCTGCATCCGAAATATATTATCTTTAATATGACTTTTATTTCCTAACTCGAATAATATAGTGACAACTAATTTATTAATTCTTATTCGGTTAATTCTAATCTATAACTCTTATTCGAATAACTCTAATCTAGTAACTCTTATTCGATTAACTCTTGTTCTAATAACTTATATTCGAATAACCTATGTTTGATTTACTTTACACAAATAACTAATATTCGATAAACCTCTTCTTTGAATAAACTATAATCGATTTAACTTCTGTCGAATAACTAATTCGATCAACTCCTTCCGAATAGCCAAATTTGATTAACACCCTCGAATATCTCTGATTCGATTAACTCACTCTGAATATTTCTGATTCGATTAACTCACTTTGAATATCTCTGATTCGTTTAACTTCTCTCTTCGAATAGACTAATATTCGATAACTTCTTTCTTCGAATAAACTAATATTCGATAACTTCTTTCTTGATTAACTCAACTTAATTGACTCGACTTATTTAGCTCAACTTATTTAACTCAACTTATTAATTCTAATTGATTAATTCTAACTGATTAATTCTAGCTGATTAAATCTAACTGATTAATTCTAACTGATTTACTCTAACTGATTAACTCTAACTGGTTAACTCTTCGCCCTTATTTAGTTTCACATATCGATGTTGAAATCGATTCTTACTTCTCTTTATAAGTCATGACTTATATATTTTATTTATCCAATGATAAATATTTTACTTAATTTATATGTCTTTATTTATAAATTAATCTTCTTACTTTATCTGTTAAAAACAGATTTCCCTTGAATATTCACTTTATATTCGTTATTCTGATTATACTCGTGTGCGAAGCACAGGTTTAAACTTACTTAGTGTAAAATTCTCTTTTTATACCATTCTATTCATTTTCAAGTATTCCTTTATAACCTGTTTATCTTCTATATGATATTCCTTTATAATCTATTTGTAAATGGTTTCACAAATATTCTCTTTAATAAATGTAACAACCCGCATTCTACGCATCGGAGGATCGTAGAATATTTATTTATTTCTTATATGAAGACGTATGGTCATGTAACTTTGGGAAACGACTATTGGGGTCATTTCCCATGTTCATGATTTTTGCCGATTTTTAAATGACCGTTTTGCCCCTAGCTGATCTTGTTTCCACCATAACTTTTGACTGGAAAGGAATTTTAACCTAAAACCACTTCCATTGGATCCGGATGTTGGTTTACAATTCCGTAGAGTGGTCATAATAGTCAAACGCACTTACCGTTTGGGAGATATGACTGAATTAAGGTTTAGAAGTCTAAAAACAGCTTAATTGGGCTTAACCGGGTGATTAACAGCTAGGCTCAATGGGGGATTTCGGTTTTGGAGGTATTTAAGGGCTGCTAGAGTTTAGAAAATGATTTTTTACTTCATTTTCCAGCCGCCACAAACATGTCTTTGACTCTAGCCATGGCCTCCACCTTCTAATTTCATATCAAATCGCCTCTAATCACTTTCTAATCGAAGATTAAGCAAAACTACATCAAGTCAAAGAGGATTAGCATCAAATCAGAGAGAGTGTTGTTGGAACACATTAGAATTCGACCCAAACAGAGAATCATTTCAGATCTATAGCTAACTTTGTGGCTAAGGTGAGTGATTTGCATTGTTTTTCACTAATTACGGCTAATTAGGGTTATTAACGAAGATTAGCGAAATTATAACTCAGAAAAATCTAGAAAAATTTGTAAAATTCCAGAATATTATTTTATGCCTTTAATATGAATTTGGGTTAATTTGGACTAATTTTGCTAATCTCGAAATTTAGGGGATTAAGGGGTGATTAGTGATAATTAGCGAAATTATGCGTCATAAAAATCTGGAAAAATATTCAAAAATTCTAAAATATTGTTTTAGACCTCTGTTAGAAAATTTGGCTAATTTGGTTAAGTTTTACTAATCCTATCATTAGTTGTTGTTGAACATGTTTAAGGGGAAAATATAGGTTTTGGGTATTTTGATCCATTTTACATGCTATGATTGTTGTTTTGCTGTTTATGATTGATTATACATGTAGCTATGACTGTATGATATGATTTGTGATTTTCTAGAAGTCTTAGATTAGTCGAAAACGCCGTCGAATGGCGTAAATAGTCGTTGTAAGAAGTTGCAGGATTTTGGCTGATCCGGATAGGATCGGAGGAAGGAGCACTTAGAAGAGACCGATCTGAACCGATGGAGCAAGGGTACACCGACCCGATCCGCCCTCGTGGGCATGGAGCTACTCAGACCCGAACCGATGCACCATGGAGAGGCTTGAGAGACTCAACCCGATCCGGAGTGCTTGGGAAGAAGGATCTGAACTGATGGAAGGAAGACATCCAATCCGAACCGATGGGGGAATGTTATCAGTTCCGATCCGAAGAAGTTTGGCACGAATTGATGGGGAACACTGAAGACCGAACCGAACCGATGGCTAGGAGGAGATCCGAACCGATCCGATGATGCAAAGGTAATCCAAATGAAAGTTAGAGCTCATGATCCAGTTGGGAACCAACGAGTCGACTTCATGAGTTGGGCTTTGCTGCGGGACGTGTGCGAAGGGGTTGTCGGTATTCATAACTTTGGTTCACCATTGAGAGGCGGATAGTGGGCTTGTAGTGATAGTTGTACGGCATTGGATTCCGTCATGGCCCAACGGATAGGTGACAAAGGTAGTGGATATTGTATGCTTTACGCACTGAGTGAGAGATGTGAGGATGGTTGCTATGTTTGATTTGTTTGCCATCATTATGACATGCACAACCCCACCCTCGTATTCTTTACACCATCTGTTTAGTGGCACCTTAGAGTATTGTACAGTATGTAGTGCTAACTCTTTGGTTGCAGGTGCAGGTTCAGGTATGATTGGATTATACCTGTTGTTGTTTTGTTTTGTTGCTTATCGCTCATACCAGACTTTTTGTCTGACCCAGAGTTTTACGTCTCTTCTTATTACTCTGGGTGCTCTCACGAGCAGACTAGAGACAGGTTAGCTGGTGATGCACGAGTAGCTGATCCGGAGGCGAGCAGGAGGCTTCCACGTATGATATATATAGAATATTCTCACTGTGTCGTTGGTGGTCACTACTTGGGTATTAGTAGTGTACCTCCCTTATTTTTTTTACCTTTAGAGACAGTTTGAAAAGTTGTAATAATGATGATGTGGAACATAAGCTGTATTTGGATTTTCCGCTGCTATGATAGTTTGTTTTCAGCTTATGCACTGTCTCACCTGTTTTATGTCAAGTATGTTATGATTATATTTTATTCCATGCGCTGTGAGACATTCTACAGGTTCCTTGTTGATTCTCTATCTTCTTTCTTTCCTTCTGACGACCGTTCCGTGCTAACTGGACATGTGTACAACGCACTTTTGGAGTAAATGTCGGTTGGTGCGGGGCGGGTTGTCACAATAACTTATTTATTTTTCTGAATCAATATCTCTTTCTATTCTATTTGTAAATGGTTTTACAAATATTTCCTTTTCTATTCTATTGCAAATAGTTTGCAAATATTCCTCTTCTACCCTATTTTTTATATCCTATTAATAAATATTTTATTTATAAATATTTCCAATTTATAAATGTCCCATTTATAAATATTTCCTACTTATAGTATTCCACTTTATAAATATTCTCTATTTATAAATATTCCACTTTATAAAACCCTTTGATTTTATAAAAATCTATTTTCAATATTCATGTTGAAAATTCCCTTTTTAACACTCCAGTATTTCTATGGTACTTAACCCATCAAACACGATGACCAATATCGTCCAAACACATATAATCGCCAACAGATTATATAGCACATCATATATTCAATTATATGATAACAATAAAATAACTGTTAAGGAATCCAGTCGGATTTCTCCAACCTATTTCCCTGCATCTACAGATGTTACACAATATGATTATTATCACTTTCAGTTCGATATGAACTATTCTGATAAACAGAATCAATATAGAAATTCAACTAACTGACTAGCAGTTCAATCAAACAGTCAATACACATAATCAACCATCATTTATCAGTTCTAAATATACGTTATAAAAATATAACTATTCAGAGTTGGTGAGTTTTACTCACATTGGACGGTTGTTGTTAAATAACGAATAACTGTCGTTGATTTGATTCTGACAATTTATTTCACTATAAATTGTAACGAGCCTCAATTCACTCCCAGTCAGCTTCATTGTGTAGTATTCTTCCATACGGTTCCCATGCTTCAGACGATGTTCGATTCTGAATTCGTATGAGTGAAATATGTGATCATAGATTTATATAAACATTTAAATAGTTTAATTTAAAAACTAAGTTAATTTATTATCACTTGGGCCTCACCGTAGAAAAAGAACTCTCGGCCCACATGCATTAATACCCACTATCGCCCATCCTCTTTCTTCCACTATCCGTTCTTTAGAAACCAACTGTTCAGATATTACCAAGGAAAAATCGCTCATTATCTTTCACGAAATTCACCATTTGCCATCATTGACTTAAACAATTAATAAATAAATAATTTTTTCCTCGGTATTTCTTCCTGATCCAAAACAATACTCTGATGCTCCTTATACCATTCACCATTGCCGAAAATTTCAACTTAGATCCCTCCCTAATCACGTTTTATAACCTTCCAACCCTTCCCATTTTCTACAATGAAACCCCCAATATTATTTAACGCATTTTCACCCATCTATACTGTAAACTGTTTTACTTCCTATAATATAAATCATCATTTATTTACTTCATTACTATCTACAGGTATAATCGAACTGGGATAGATCTCGGCAGTAGTATAGTGTCTTTTCATGTGATGACCTTCCATGTCCATAACCCCCTTTTGATACACTGTTTCACAAATAACCTGTACCACTCCAAACTCCTTTTCTAGCGACTATCTCTCCCCTTATTAACGTAAGCAACTATGTTTAATTTCCATAAACCCAGTTTTTTCTTCCCACTGACGTTAGTATTCACTCCTCCAGGCAAGAAATTCAACCACAAGTACACATCCTCTACAATCATCGAATACTATCCCAGACCCCCCTAAATCCCTTGCAGCATCCGACTTTTGGACCTCACATCTGCTACTAGAGAGCCGCAACCTAAACAATAACGAATCCCATTTCAACATCACTCCGGCTACGGGCGACCGAGGCCGACCGGACCACTGTCCCTAGCTGCGCCACCTCCTATTCTTCTTACCCCCTTTAAACATCTCCTCCCATCGATGCTCCTACTTCCAGAATCGATCGACTTGAACTTCGCTGTTGAAACCCAACAACCACCAAAAACGTGATCGCTCCACATAAAAACTGTATAGGATTGAATCTCTAAACCCATAGGCTTTCAATACACGAATTTTAGAATTTATACATTTTATTTTGATTTTCTAATGATTTATGAAGTTGCGTTTTGTTGATGAGGAAAACAAATACGGCGGCTCCTCATTTTGTCTGGGAATGGAAAGGTTTAGGTTATAAGGCAAAGGGAGGTTATTTATAAGTTTTTCATGGAGTTCTTTTGTGGATCTTGGAAGGCCATGATTTGGCTTGGAGACCGTGGAATAACGGGTGGCTGAGAACAAGTGAACGTGGATGGTTGTTTTAATAAGAGAAAGGAGAAGTGTATTTAATATTTTAATGTACCGTATTTATATAAAACCTCACTCGCTTGCGAACTCTTATGGACGAAAACAAAAATACCATTGTAACGAGCAAACTGCCATGATTTCAAAAATGTAATAGTACGTGTAGATTAACTCATATTTTGAAACTTCAAAATGTTGATTACAGGGTGCAAAATACTTCAAATAAGAAGTCACTTATTAAATTAATTAAAAATTACAGTAAAATTCTAAAAATTAAATTATCACTACGCCTCAAAAGAACCTTGTCTAAATTCGAAACCGATATGCAGTTATATCAAATAAACTATTACGGTCGATGGGCGATTCTATAGCGACTATTTGAAAATTTGATTTGGACATAAATCAAAATCTACACGATGAAATCTCGAATTTTCTCTTCCATTAGAAAAATATACTTCACCAGCTCCTAATGTTTCTTGTTTCACAGAAATCCGACTTAAAACGGCTTATGTATATTCGTTTAAAGTTCGAATCGCCAAATCGCGAACTACCGCGCCATTTCGAGCTCGATTATATTTATAATATAATTAATACGTTCAAACTGTCGTTCAAATAATATATTCGTTATTTTAATTCAATTCTAAACAGAATTAAATATCACAGATGATCCAGTTCTGACCATATCGCCATTTCAACCAATTCTGATTATTTTAGAATTAAATATATTATTTAATTTATTATTTTAATTAAATATTCACCATTATTTAATTCCACGACCATTAAATTCTTTAATCACCTTTTAAATAATTAAATTAATTAATTATTATACCGCTGAAAATGCGGGTTATTACATTTTGATTCTCTAATGAACTTCAAGTGTAGTTATCCTTTGTCTATTGATTTGGCTTGGCTTCTGATCGAAATTGATTGTGAGTAATTCAATTTGAATTCTCTGTATGCTCTTATTTTTGTTTCTTTGCATTTCAAATAAATGCCGATGAGGAATAGGTGATAATATATAGGGGTTAAAAACCCTGGGACCATTCTCTGATTTCGAATATGGCCTGACCTGATTTGTTGTGTTGCCTCTTTTGGTTCCCTCGATTGAAATTGGACTTGATGACATCTTGGAAATACAGAATTTGATTTTCTGGACTTTAAAAGCGGTATTAGCATTTTTAGAAACTTTTGAAAAAACAAAAAGATTTATCTCTAGAACCATTATCATTGAATTTGCAGAATTAAAAAACTTATGTGATTGTTGCTTGATATTTGTAGCCTGGTTTCTTTCTATAATTGTTGCATGATTTTTGGACATTGAATTTGCATTTTGAATTTGATTTCTTTCCCGGAATGATTTATCGATTTCTTTGATGAATATTTGTGAGTTGTTCTTATCCCAAAAATTATTGCTTATTACTGGAAAACATTTACTTCATCCCCAAATCTATGCTATCTGAAAATCTTGCCTGATAAATAATATGGAAACCACATGTTTTCTTTCCAAAATTATTTGTCCAATATTGGAAACAAATTGAATCTTGATTGCTGAAATCTTGTATGCTCTGTCATGCCATTTCTAGAAAATTGGAAACATTGAGAAATTTCAAAGTCATCCATGACACATCATTGAACTACTTAACTTGTACGTATATGCACATGTATGTTCATTGATCATTCTGCCTTGTGTTGTGTAGCTGCACCTAAATATTGTTGCAATGTTTCACCAGTTCTTGCTCAATTGCTTGTGCACATTGTTCGTAATGTTGCATCATATTCTTGTTGATTTCATACCTACTGATTACTGGTCTGGACATTTAATAACTACTTCTTTGCATCAGTGTTGCCATGCCACGTTGATAAAATGTTGCACTCATTAGTAGTTGAGCTGCTTGTTTTAGAGCTTGACTACCTCCATCTTGACTTAGCACCTATAACATTTGGGACAGTTTCATGTTTGAAATCTGCACTGTTGTTTATACAAGACATGTATATACATATACACTTTTCTTGACTATGTCCATCATTTGATCTTGTTGCTGTCTATGCTGGACTGTTTTGCTCACTTTGTTGACTGTATATATGCCTTGACCATATAGTTTGCCATGCTCACATGAGAAAACTTGTTTGTGCTTTATCACCCTGTCGAACCGCTTATGCATGTATGTATTTGCTTGAACTGGCTTACCTTATGTATACTCATGCCTCCTTATAAAAGAATTGCTTGGCAATGTGTCACTGTTTCATTTGTCTGCATCTGTTGCTCTTGCTATCCCATTTGCAAACAGTCTAGTTTGTTCTCCATGTTATTATGCACTTGGACTGGCTTGACTAGTTGCACTTGCACCATGTTATATTCATTTGCATTTCCTCGAACTTGGCTTGTGCTGAAATATTCATAATGTACTCGAACTTGAACCATGCTGGCTTGAGTCATCTCCTTGAATATACTTTGACATGTTTGACCCATTCATGCTGACTTGAACTTGTTTAACCTTGGATTTGTTCTTTACTGTCTTGAGCTTGACATTTGTGTTGACTGTGTATGTATTTTCCATGTATACGTATATGTATATATATACGTATGTGTGTGTGTGTGTATATATGTGTGTTTGTGTGTCTATGGCTATTCGAATGACAAACATGAATATTTATATTAGCAGACCGCTATATTTGAGTTGTGGTTGTTCAGAATCAGCTAATAAAGACGTTGGTTCTGATCAGCAAACCAATGTGTATTTCTGTGACAGGTAAGCAGAAAACTACCCAGTTGTGAAAAGAATAAATATTTTAATTAAGATTACTAGAGTTTCCAATTATATTTAACAATTGGAATGGAAAGGAATTCGATTTGATAATAATCGAAGTGAACTTCTGAGGAGGAAGACTAGTAATATATATGAAATTTAAAAGGCTTTGTCGTTATTTCATTTATATTATTAGTTGGATACAGAAATTGATATCAAATATATATTGATTTTTTTTCTGTGAAGATTCTATATTTAATATAATGTGATTTGGGTATATCGTGAACTGTGTTTTAAATGACATTAGTTCCTTAACCCAGTAAAAGACAGGAATACATGTCTAATATTGTATTTCGAACTGTATGTTGATCTCTACTAAATATATATCTGTTTGGTGGCGGAGAATTCATTCTCTTGCTTAACACCCTTCTCTAAGACGTATGAGCTTAGAGGTTATATATTGGCAGAAATCAATAGTACGAGGTAGATTGTTGATGCGGCATGTTTGTGTTTCCAAAGTTAAATAATCATTAATATTGATTTTTGGGAAGATTAAAACTAAGTGGAGTTTTAATGAATCTTTAATTAGATTGAAAAGAGAATATGATAATTTAAATTATCAAATTCGGGAAATGATCGAGATTGGAGTAGCACCAGTTTTACTCCAAACTATAGTTAAATCTTTAATTAGATTTGAACGTGAGATTGTAATTAAATTCACCGATAATACCGTGGTGTTAGATATGGAGTATTGCCAGTTTTGCTCCATGGGATGAATAGGTTGGGAATGAGAAATATAACAAATGATTACTTCGGTAGGATGTGCTAATCCCGACTAGCTTGGATGAACCTTAATTTGGTTTGAATTGGTATCCAAAGGAAGATTAAAGAAAAATTTAAAGAATTTATCTTTGTTAAAATTAATGGGAACCATTCCCTAGTGATGTGAATAAAATAATATTCTGAATTGGAATGGGGCGTATCATGTGTTTGTGTAGCACTTGTTTATAATATACGCAAGTTATTCGGAAAGACCGGGTTTATCCCATTCTGAATAATTGATATAACGATAAGTCGATGATGAAGACGGTGGTTGAAGACTAGAGGTCTTAACATCGTTGGATGATTACTGATGTCTTGATTGGGCCATGAACCCAAGACAAGGTAATAAGTGGTGATCGTCCAGACGTACTTGGAGATCGACTGGATATGTGAGGACCTCTTTTCTGTATTGGACATTTTGGACGAGGAATAAGGTGCCTACGGTTTCGTTCAGACCCAGAACGGACTTGTAAATGGATGTGTGCTGACATTGGATTTTATTCTGTGTTGATTGATTTCTATTAAATATATATTTGTTTGGTGATAGAGAATTTATTCTCTTGCTTAACACCCTTCTCTAAGACGTACGAGCTTAGAGGTTATATATCGATATATATTAGTTGCATGGTGTGAATTGTCAATGTGACATGCCAAGATGTGAAGGATCAAGGCTTTTGTTGAAAAGCAGAGCCTTGTGGTTGATTGGTGTCAGAGCTTTGGTTTACAGAGTTCGAGAACAAGATACGTTAGAACCGAACGAAAGAATTCATTAGAGATTGGATTAGCAATATCCAATGAGAATGAATCGTTAGAGATGGGATCAGTAGTATCCTAGAATGAGTTGGAAGAGTGTTACTTTTAAAATAAAAATGAAAACAATTTTTTTTTTGAAAATTTAAATCTTATTATACGTATTTTAATATTTATTTTATTTTGAATTTGGACTATCGGGCATATAAAGATTTTGCATATACGCCTAGCTAGCGTGTGTATGAAGTCTCACATATACTGGGTAGATATAGAATCACACATTAGTCGCCCGGAGATGATTCCGATGATAGCGATCGCATCATCAGATTCTATGTTCGAGTTTCGAAAGTGGGACCTCGATATATTTCTAATTGACTGGTATGAGAACCAAAACTAGATAGGGATTATTGTTGTGATTTGGCATCAAAAACATGATCTTGTGTATATATATCAAAGTTATGAATTTGAAAATTTGATTAACCAATTGATTGCTAGTTGTGTTGTTCGATTATTAATTCAAGTAATAAAACCATTAAGAGAATGTATGGTAAATTTAGCCAAATGGAATCAAATACAGAACTGAATTTGAAATTGTTTGGAAATTGCATGGAAGCTAAGCAGAGGAATAAAATTGTATGTCCGACAAACAGATACATGTTTATTAATTTATTGGGTTTGGATGATTTTATGAGCTGGTTGGCCTTTTCTTTTTCTTTTGAATTGATGAGGGCCCTGCGTGGCTGGTTGCGGTTATAAATGTCTCCCCGTACAAAGGAGGTTATGGAGAAATTTTTCAAAAATTTAGGGTGTTAGCCAAAATTTTGAAGAATTATAAAATTCTTAAACACCTGAAAAGTTGAAGAATGAAAGTTGAGTTGGTTAGTTAAACAACTTTCAGCTCTGTTCTTTTTCGAGGACGAAAAGATTTTTATGTGGGGGAGATTGTAACAACCCGAAAAATCAGAACCAACTTAAAAAATTTATTTTAGCAATTTTAATGAATTTTGAATATTTAAAATGGTTTGTTTTAATTAATAACGACTAAAATTTTATTTAAATCGAAGTTAGAACGAATAAATTTATTTTAATTATATGACGAGCCTGAAATGGCACGACAGTTTGAAAATTCGATTTCAAATTTCAATTGAATGTACAGAATTCAAAATAAATCGAATTTCAGTAAACAAGAAATATTTGAATCTGTTTGAAAATATCTTTCCAATGGATGTGAAAAATCCATATTTTATAACGGGGATAAAAAGTTATGTCCAATTGAAAATTTAGAATAGTCACAATGGAATTTATATATATTTTAATAAAATAAATAGCCATTTTGGCAAACGACCTTCGTTTTCGACGAAACAACTTCTGTTGGATTCGGAATATCGAATTATTGCTAGATTCCAATTTTCATAATTTTTATATCAATACGTGAGCGTGGCAAATGAAAACGTGTTTTGTCAATCTCAATCAATTTGGATCGACAGAAAATGGCCATTTTTCTAACGGACTTCAAATTTGATGAAATTAGTTTTGTTAGGACCATATCGTCAAATCATAAATAAAAATAAATTTTTTGGAATTTTTGGAGTCAGTATGTGGCCCCGATAAATTAAAATGTATGTTTAAATTCAATTTATATTGATTTATATTTTAATTTTGATAAAAACTGATTTAAACAGTAGAATTAGCTTACAAATCATATTCCATTATGTTCGGAATGAGGGTAATTAGCTAGGGACAATGGTCATTGGGTTTGATTTGGAGTTTGAACGTAAATTCTCACTTTTGAAATTAAAATAATTAAATAAATAATAAAATATTTAATTTAAATGGAACCTAAACCCTACTTTCTTCACCAGGCCACCGCTCACAATTTCAAGTGTTGAGAACGTCCACATTTCAATCCCCAAATTCTCCTATCCTAATTCGAACTAATCCCTGAAATCAAAACAAAAATTACCGAGAAAAGTTTGATCTTGAATTCTATATTAGCTTGATCAAATCTCGTGGGCTATATCGTTGGATTTCCACCTTCAAATTTACCACCATCGATCTCGTTTTTAGGCCGCTAGGGGCCACCACGAGGGGCGACGCTCTTGGTGCGGGGAGGGGTCACCAAGGCGCAACGCGTGGTGGTATTGGATCTTCATCCGATCGCTTGATGGAGGAGCAGTTTTTGGTTTTGATTTGGCACGTTGGGTTCGGTTATTCGTTTATAGAAGACGATGGTTGGGGGGAGATTAGGAAAAGTTTGTTAAGGAAATTAATTAATTAACTAATTCAATTTTTGTAATGCGATGTATTAAATACAATATCTTCTTCATACAATGTCCAAATGCTGCAATTTCAATTGCGTTGTGATCGTGGCTTCGAACACTACAACATGCAACTGACTAGAGCTGAAATGGAGCACATTGGAAATTTAGGCAAATTCAAATCCAAACTTTTCAGGAATTCAGAAATGAAGACTGACGGAGTGAAAACCGACAGTGAGAACTCTTTCTCACTTAATTTATTTTCAGTAAAATATATATTAGGATGCAGACGGTGCTTAGCGGCACCCGACACCATTTATTGTACAAACCATGATTGTTTGTTTGGACTGTATAGTGTTGTGATGTGAAATGAAATATATAAAATATTCATGTGTTGAATAAAATGTTTGAACAATAAAAATATCGTTTTTATTGTATAAATGAAATATATAGAATATTCATGTGTTGAATAAAATATTTTATCGTTAAAAATACAATTTTTAACGTATATATGAATGACATAAAATTCTCCAAAAATGAAAATAAATATTCATTTACAAATCAAACGATTTGTTTATGCACACCCATTTAACTGATATTGATTGGGACGATATATTTTACACATCGCCCAATGGCACAAATAAAAACTGTGTGTGTTAATTGAAACCCCACACGGGTATTGGGATGATATTTGACATACACTAATCCCAATTGTTTAGTTGTATGTCATTCGATTGGTTGACAGACTGTTGTAAGCATTAATTATTTATATTTAATGTTTACGCAGCTGTCTGATGCACTCTGAATGATGGTTGACTGTGTATAATTATTGTTGTGTACACGTGTGTATGAAATCCATGTAAATAACATTATATGGTAATTGACAATGTCTGATTCCAATTCGGAAAGAATGAATAATTAACGAATATTTTAAAATAACGAATATTTTAAAATAATATTCAGTAAAGGATTAAAAATATGATTTGATGTTCGATTTGGGATGGACACGAAAATATTGAAATATATATAAGCCGTGTTGATTAGATTTGAGCCATTTTAACGCGAACGATATTTATATCGATTTTATTCATTTTTTTTATGAATATCGAAAAGGAAATGATTTCAAAACCTGATATTTTGAAAATATTATCATTTATATATTATAATGATATAGAATATTCAATTTTGATTTAAAATTGAAAATGAGATTAGAATCATTTTAACACGAATTCATAAACAATTTATAAAATATGTTTTAAATGGAAATCGATGAAATATATATAACATATATGTTATATATATTTAATGGCCTAAATAGAACGCGCCGCGCCATGACCGTTCGCGAATTTCAACCATTGACTTCGAATTGACATTACGGGAGATCCGACCGTTGGATTCTCCTAAAACCGGAACCTTGGATTTGTAACAAAAAGAGCTTTCCTACGAATATAAGAGATTTGAAATCTAATGGTTGGATTTGGAATTATGTCCAAATCAAATTTGGAAAAGTTCGTTATAAGCGTAGTTCGATGACCGTTTATGGAAATCGACTGAAAGGGCCTTAATAAAATTATTAAAAATATCAATAAGTTGTGTAAAATCATAATAAATGATTTCGTAAGATGTAGGATGAAAAATTCCATATTTCAAAAGATAAACATATATTTTTATCGAAATGAACTAGTTATTTATTAGAAATGAATTCCGATAATTTTTAAATAAATAAATTGGATTTGGAAAGGGGTTTTAATATAACCAGAAATTTCCAACATATAAATTGGAATGGATTTGAGTAGAAGTAATCTTCAGAATATTTATATATTGGATTCCGTGATTATACAGATATTGTTATGGAAATTTGGAAGATATATTTATATCGCTATTTCCAATACGATATCCGTTGGTTTCAGAATTTGATATTGAATATAAGCCGATATAATTTCTATTCAGAGCCTGTATTTAATATCAAATGAGGTTTTGGGTTTATTGTGAACGGTTTATTTACTAACACCGTTCTTAAACCCAGTTGTGAAAAGAATAAATTTTTGATTAAGATTATTAGAGTTTCCAATTATATTTAATAATTGGAATGGAATGGAATTCGATTTGATAATAATCAAAGTGAACTTATGTGGAGGAAGACTGGTAATATATATGGAGTTTAAAAGGCTTTGTCGTTATTTCATTTATATTATTAGTCGTATACGGAAATTGATATCGAATATAAATTGAATTGTTTTCCGTAAAGATTCCATATTTAATGGAATGTGATTTGGGTTTATCGTGAACTTTGTTTTAATGACATTAGTTCTTTAACCCAGTATAAGACAGGATTTCATGTCTAACATTGTATTTCGAACTGTATGGTTGATCTCTGCTAAATATATATCTGTTTTGTGCGGAGAATTCATTCTCTTGCTTAACACCATTCTCTAAGACGTACGAGCTTAAAGGTTTTGTATCGGCAGAAATCAACAGTACGGGGTAGATTGTCGATGTGACATGTTTGTGTTTCCAAAGTTAAATAATCATTAATATTGATTTTTGGGAAGATTAAAAAATAAAATAAAAATATAAAAAAAGAAATTTTTTATATTATATTTTTATTATAGTTTATTATATAATGGAATGTAAAAAATATATATTAATATATATATATATATATATATTAAATTAAGATAAATAATGTAAATTCTAAATATGCTAAAAAATAACAGTAATGTAAATGTATATCATCAACTAAGTGGAGTTTTAATGAATCTTTAATTAGATTGAAAAGAGAATGTGATAATTTAAATTATCCAATTCGGGAAATGATCGAGAATGGAGTAGCACTAGTTTTACTCCAAGCGATAGTTAAGTCTTTAGTCAGATTTGAACGTGAGATGGTAATTAAATTTACCGATAACACCATGGTGTTAGATATGGAGTATTACCAGTTTTGCTCCATGGGATGAATAGGTTGGGATTGGGAAATATAACAAATCATTACTTCAGTAAGGTGCGCTAATCCTGACTAGCTTGGATAAACCTTAATTTGGTTTGAATTGATATCCAAAGGAAGATTGAAGAATAAATTTAAAGAATTTATCTTTGATAAAATTAATGGGAACCTTTCCTTAATGATGTGAATAAAAGAATATTATGAATTGGAATGAGGCGTATGTTGTGTTTGTGTAGCACTTATTTATAATATACGCGAGTTATTCGGAAAGACCGGGTTTATCCCATTCTGAATACTTGATACAACGATAAGTCAATGATGAAGACGGTGGTTGAAGGCTAGAGGTCTTCACATCGTTTGGATGATTACTGATGTCTTGATTGGGTCGTACACCCGAGACAAGGTAATAAGTGGTGATCGTGCAGACGTACTTGGAGATCGACCGGATATGCAAGGACCTTTCTCCTGTGTTGGACTTATGGGACGAGGAATAAGGTGCCTCCGGTTTCGTTAAGACCCAGAACAGACATGTAAATGGATGTTTGTCTGACATTGGATTTTATTCTGTGTTGATTGAATTCTATTAAATATATATCTGTTTGGTTGCGAAGAATTTATTCTCTTGCTTAACACCCTTCTCTAAGACATACGAGCTTAGAGGTTATATATCGATAGATATCAGTCGCATGGCATGAATTGTCAGTGTGACATGCCGAGATGCAAAGTGTGATGACCCAAAACCCCATGTCACGGAATGAAGGACAATCATTCAGAATATAATGCATTAATCAACATTAGCAAATTACAGATAATAACATAAACATGAAATAGAATAATTTACATCAATATGACAACGGAATCATAAAATGTAATAAACATCAGAGTGGCACAGTCATAGGGTACAACTTAGCGCATAAAGGAAATGATTAGTCTACATCAAGATCACTGGGACATATATATATCCGATAATACATAATAGAGATAAATCAGTCTACATCGCGATCAGTGGTACATATACATAAGATAACACATGCAAAAATGTCAATAGCCAAAATACAAATAAAGCTAGTCTTCGCCATCAGCCAAAAACGCACTCCATGCTATAGTGCTAAGCCAAAATACATCCTGTAACCTGTCACTGGGCTGCCCGTGTAAAAATAAGCGCACCCGAGTTTGCAAGTGGTAACAAACTACGAGTCAGTCATGAGACTGGTATGAGAAATCTACTTAACTGGTTAAACAATAATAATAAGGCAAATCATAGGACCACGCCGCTAACGCGGAACGGGTTTTCTCCAGTGATTGCCGGTGCATGAAATAAAGTAAATCTTTTGAACAACGTAATGCTTTTTATAAAAATGAAGCCATTATAGGACTCAGGTCCCATCACACAATGCAAGCAAGCCGGAGGATAGAGTTTACCTTATAATGGCCAAAATATGCTTGGTATGTATAAAAAAATTCATTTGATATTATCACCAATGCATATATATTTCAAAAGAAATTTCAGTCATAATGTATCAATCATAGATGACATGAGCATCCCATGCCACTATGTCGCCATATATAGGTTTACAATCAAAACCGCAATATCTCTCATTGGGTCCCTTATCCCGTTTTTAACTCATACCGAGGTCTGAGGCTCGCAAATCAACGCTATACGCAAAGTTATGCTATATTAAAGCCATGCTTTGATTATCAACCACAAGACTTTTCTTTTCAATAAAAGCCTTGATCATTTGCATCTTTGTATGCCACGCGGTCAATCCACACCATACCATTGATGTCTACCGATATTCAACCTCTGAGCTCGTATGTCTCAAAGAAGGGCGTTAAGCAAGAGAATAAATTCTCCACCGCCAAACAAATGTATATTTAGTAGAGATCAACAAATACAACACAGAACACACGTCAGACACACATCCATTTACAAGTCCGTTTTGAGTCTGAACGAAACCGGACGCACCTTATTCCTCATTCCATATGTCCAATACGGAAGAGAGGCCCTCTCTCATCCGGACGATCAACAAGTACGTCCAGACCACTACCACTGTAACCTCGTCAAGGGAGTTACCTATATCTAAGGCATAAGTAGCAATTCATACGATGTGAATATCACCGGTCTTGCACCGTCTTCATATCTTCGACTTTTTTATCGTCGATCAATTATTTGAAATGAGAATTAACTCGGCCTTTTCAAATAATCCACGTACATATAGAATTCAAATCAATTCTTTCTATGGTTAAATTATTTGACATCCACATTTCAGTTCATTAATATAACTTTCATGTCAAACACATCCAACCATCAAAATATCAGATAAACCGAGTAAAATCAGTTTATTTTCATTCCATATCGCTATATATATTTTATAACGATTTACCGCTATTTTTATTTATTTAAAAATAGCTCGTTTTAATTAAACGATGCTTCGGGTCATAATACGGCCCTGATGTTGTTTTTCTCCAAATTTGATTTACACATTTCTCAAAATCTAACCGTTGGATCTTAACGAAGTTAATACTGTTGGAAAGATCTCTCCAAAGCGAACCCAACGGTTTTGGTTTGAGGAAAATCCGACGGTCAGATCTCTCAATATAATCATTTAAAGTTACGATTTCAAAACACGATCTGCAACGACGCGATTCATTTTATTTTAATTTATATTTATATATAAATATAAATATAATTCATTTTGGTGATGTTTTCCCTTAGATTTGATTTAAACATTTCACACAATCCAACCATTGGATCTCAACAAAGTTTATATCATTAGAAAGATATTTTCAAAGCGGATCCAATGGTTTCAGTTTCGGGAAAAATTCGATCGCAAGATTTCTCAGTATAATCGTTTAAAATCACGATTCCAAAACGCGAACTACAGCTGCGTGATTCGTTTTATTTTAATATATATATATATAATTCATTCGACGATTTTCAAACTGTTTTCACTTCAAAATTTTGGCTAACGCCTTCAAATTTCGAAAAATTTCGCCATAACCTCCTTTGTACGGAATGGGGTTTGGAAATTTATTGGGCCGTATTAGGTACCCAATAAATCCAGTATAAGCATACATAATTTTTAGTGTCCTATTATATGCCCGAGGGAGTGTGTAAAATTACTCTAGAGAAAAATCTCATCACCTCGTCCAGTGTTGGAAAATAAATAATCCATGTACCGTATCTGATAACTAGAGAGACGTGATTATTGTCAAATTTACACCTGTGTTGGGTTTTTAATTTAATCTGACAATTTATCGTTATATTTATTTTGTCCATATCAGTCCTCAGTTCAACCTGTAATTCAATCATCTCCATACGAACATCTCGCTCGTATGGTAATCTCAACCTCGTCATACAAGCTCCAAATGCTTATATGGAATATGATATGCTATAACATCAATAGTTCGTCTTCGGTTCAACCTGAAATACAATCATCGCCATATAAGCCTCTCGCTTATATGGTAATTCCAACCACGTCACATAAGCTCCAAATGCTTATGTGGTATATGATAGAGTATACTATCTTCAAGAAGTATGCCATGTAGTGTAGTTCAAAATTAATTGTTACTAACCTATGGCGACGTTTATAATATCACACAAAACAACCAGCACACCACATCCAATGGCATTCACAGGATTTAATATATAAATAAAATTGCGTAGCTAACTCAATAAGGTTTACCTATTTGTCGCACACGCAAATAAGTTCTTTACTCAACAACCAATCCATATACCTGTTTAGCATGTGTATATATATGCATATCTACGCTAAAAATAATATTTTTAGCGAACAAATATTTATTTCCATACATGACTATTTTTAACACTTCATATACATGTTAAAAATATTATTTTCAACTAACAAATATTTATTTCAACACATGGTTATTTTTAACACTTCATATACATGTTAAAAATATTATTTTCAATTAGCAGATACTTATTTCAACCTATGATTATTTTTAACACTTCATATACATGTTAAAAATATTATTTTCAACTAACAAATATTTATTTCAACACATGGTTATTTTTAATACTTCATATACATGTTAAAAATGTTATTTTCAATCAATAAATATTTATTTCAACCTATAGTTATTTTTAACACCTCATATACATGTTTAAAATATTATTTTCAACTAACAAATATTTATTTCAACACGCATCTATTTTTAACACTTCATATACATGTTAAAAATATTATTTCAATCAACAAATATTTATTTCAAACTTTGAATATTTTTAATGGTTCATACATATTATAAAAATGTGATTTTTATGGTTCAAACTATTTATTTTAAATATGAATATATTTAGTGATTCATATATACAATAAAAATTTGATTTTTATTGTTCAAACAATTTATTTCAAACATGAATATTTAACAACACATAAATTTTTCTAACACATGAATATTTCAGAAAATTTTAGCATTACAACGGCAGGGTATTTAGCACCGGCACCATGTCCAGCACGACTCCTCTGCTATCCTAGGCCTCGCGGCGATACAAGAGGTTTATTTCAATGATTTCTACAATATCATTCATTTTCATAACACAATGGACATTCACCAAACACAACCAATTTTGTTGCTACCACAATCAACCATTCACAATCACAACCAAATTTCATATCACAATCATTTTCTGCAACACAATCAATTTATATCGTCCATGGTCTATGGACGAGGGGAGTGTGTGTGTGTATATATATATATATGTATGTATATAAATATATTTATTTCCATTTCAATTTCAATTCCATTCAACGCACATATGATTTTTATAATGTATATATAACTTATACATTGCATAAATAATTTATACAACGCTTGTATGTGAGATATACAACGCTTTTAAATTTATACATCGATTATATAATTTATACATCGTTATTCCATTCAAATTTGAATTTAGAAATCTCACTTTGGGTTCCACTCCTTCATAATTCGTAGAGAGCTCCAAATGTGTTCTAGTCTCTTCTAGAACGTAGTGTATGATGTCTCGGTCCCGGTATCTCTTGTTTCATTGGATTTCGATAACGTACGAAAAAGATATGATTTTTATTAGTAAAACAAACTTTGCAACGCTTTAAAGTGTTAAAAACCTTTAAATAAAACCAAGTCGTTACCTCAGCAGAAAGGTTCCGAACTAGGTTTTGATTTTCCACACAAACTGTTGCACGAGGACAAAATCAAAGTATACAACATCGAGGAGGGAAGAGGAGACGCATCGGCACCAGGGAGTGGGGCCCAGTTTGACGGTCCTTAGTGGTTTCAGCGGCGGTTTGAAGTCGTGGACTTCGGAGGAGCAGAACTCGACAAACACTCGATACTGGGGGGTGCAATTTATATGGATTTAAAGAGGAGGGAAAACTCTACAAAAGCTTTAATTGCATCGTTCGATTCTATAGTGTGGTTTGCGAGATAATAAGGAGGGAAGGTTGGAGCAGGTTGCCACCATCGATGATATAGAGTTTACAGGTTTTTTTTGGTTTTCTGGAAAATATAATTTATGAATGGAAAATTATAATTGGCCCGTATATATATTTATTCCAAAAATAGTTTTTCCTTATTCGAGCTCCAAATCAAACCCAACGAATGATGCCCCTAACTAAATACCCCCATTCCGGACACAATGAATATGTTTCGTAAGCCCATTCGACTGTTTCAATCAGTTTTTCTTCAAATTTAAATATAAAACATTCAATTTTAGATTTGAACGTACATTTTAATTTGCCGGGACCACATACTAATTCCAAAAAATTTTGAAGAATAAATCTAGCTATGTTGGGACGATACAGTCCCAATAAAATTAATTTCTTCAAATTTGGAGATCGTTTGAAAAATGGCCTTTTTTGGTCGATTCAATTCGAACTGAAATTACCAAACGCGTTCTCCTTTGCCACGCTCACATATTAATTCCAAAAATTATGGAATTTGAAACCTAGAAACAACTTAACATTCCGGATCCAACCAAAGTGGTTTCGTCGAAAATAGAGGTCGTTTGCAAAATGTCTATTTCTAAGGGCTATATTTATATTAAATCTCATAGCGACTATTCTAAATATTCAATTGGCCACAACTTTTTATTCCCGCTATGAAATTTCAATTTTTCAGATTCATTAGAAAGATAATTTTAAACAGATTTAAATATTTTTGGTTTTACTGAAATCTGATTTATTTTGAATCCTGTACATTCAGTCAAAGTTCAAAGACAATTTTCAAACTGCCGCGCCATTTCAGGCTCATTATAAAATTAAAATAAATCGTTCTAACTTCGACTTAAATAAATTTTTAGTCATTATTATTTAAAATGAATTATTTTAAATATTCCAAATTCATTAAAATTTCCAAATTAAATTTTTTAAATTTGTTCTGATTTTCTGGGTTGTTACACAAAGGATCAAGGCTTTTGTTGAAAAGCAGATCCTTGTGGTTGATATTTAATACATCACATTACAAAAGTTGAATTAATTTATTAATTAATTTCCTTAACAACCTTTTCCTAATCTCCCCCTAACCATCGTCTTCTACAGATGAATAACAGAACCCAATGTGCCAAATCAAAACAAAAAACTACTCCTCCGTCAAGCGATCGGATGAAGATCCAATACCAAGACGCGCTGCGCCTTAGTGATCCCTCCTCGTGCCAGGAGCGCCGCCCCTCGTGGTGGCCCCTAGTGGCCTGAAAAAGAGATCGACGGTGGCAACTTTGAAGGCGGAAATCAAACGATATATCCTACGAGATTTGATCAAACTAGTATAGAACTCAAGATCAAACTTTTCTCTATAATTTTTGTTTTGATTTCAGGTATTAATTCGAATTAGGATAGGAGAATTTGGGGATCAAAATGTGGACTTTCTCGGCCCTTGAAATTGCGAGCGGCGGCCTAGTGAAGAAAGTAGGGTTTTGGATCCTTTTATATTGAATATTTTGTTATTTATTTAATTATTTTAATTTCAAAAGTGAGAATTTACGTTCAAACTCCAAATCAAACCCAACGACCATCGACCCTAGCTAATTACCCCTATTCGGGACACAATGGAATATGTTTCGTAAGCTAATTCTACTATTTAAACCAGTTTTTATCAAAATTAAAATATAAATTGAATTTAAATGTACATTTTAATTTACTGGGGCACATACTGACTCCAAAAATTCCAAAAAAATATTTCTAGTTATGGACAATACAGTCTTAACAAAACTTATTTCGTCGAATTTGCAGACCATTAGAAAAATGGCCATTTTCTGGTCAATCCAAATTAACTAAGATTGACAAAACACGTTTTCATTTGCCATGCTCACATATTGGTTCCAAAAATTATGAAAATTGGAATCTAGTAATAATTTGACATTCAGAATCCAATAGAAGTGGTTTCGTCGAAACGGAGGTCGTTTGCCAAAATGGCTATTTATTGTATTAAAATATGTATAAATTCCATAGCGACTATTCTGAATTTTCAATTGGGCATAACTTTTTATTCCCATTATGAAATCTGGATTTTTCACATCCGTTGGAAAGATATTTTCAAACAGATTCAAATATTTCTTATTTTACTAAAATCCTATTTTTTTTTAAATCTTGTACGTTCAATTGAAATTTGAAATCGAATTTTCAAGCTACGGCTTGTTATATAATTAAAACAAAATTTATTCATTATAACTTCGATTTAAATAAATTTTAGTTGTTATTATTTAAAATAAATCATTTTAAATATTCAAAATACATTAAAATTGCTAAAATAAAATTTTTAAATTGGTTCTGATTTTCTGGGTTGCTACAACCGGACTAATTGAGATGCTATGAAGACAGAAGACTAGGACAATGTCAGTGAAATGTATGAATGTATATATAACAGAGAATGAAGTGAATGTGTATGCAACTATGTAAATGAAATGTAACATGAGTGACTGAGCTAATTAGTGTTGTAGTGAAGAACTGATATGTACATGAAATTGAATAAGGAATGTATTGTGTTACTAAGAAAAATAAATAGCGGAGTTATAAAATTTGTACTGTTGAAATGTTTGAAATAAGATATTATATTTAAATAAAATACTGTTTCAATATTTTAATTCACGTGCAGTAGTATTCCATGTAAATATAAATATTATATTCCTGACTGTTTGGTTGTTATCATCAAACAAAAATTATATAATTGTTATATACAACAACGTTGTATACAACAGATACCACAACCAAGCAAAACTATCCTCTTGCTATGACCTTTGGTGATACTGGAGTTGGTGGTTATGTGTGTCATCTAAAGAGTTCAATTCAATATCTTTAGATGGAGGAGAGGGCATGAGCTATTATAGTCTTTTCGATTTATTTTCATATTTTTAGATTTATGCACTTATGAAAATGATGAATGACACATCATTACTAATATTCAGGTACTATTAATAATATATATTATAGTAGTCGGTTTCATCAAAAAATGTTGTAAAAGATATTCCTAATGTGCAAAATAAACATAGCATACATATTGATTAACTATAATGTAGCACACACTAAATATTAAGAGGTACATTAATATTATGGAAAACAAAACACAGAGCATTGAACATTAGAAAACATCATGTCTTTCCATGGTCTAGGTTAGCGTATTTATTTTTATGTATACATAACTACCATGAATACTGTGTAGCTTACACAAATTGATAGGATTATAAATGAAAAAAGGCAGTGTGAAGATATGTACTAAATTTGAGGTATTTGAATTAAAAAATTATAAATTATGGTCTTTTTATTGGTCAGTTCCATTTATAGCTATATAGCATGAGCAGTAGTGAATGGCAGAAGCAATTTGAATACATATATGTATTTTCAGAATAGGTCTGCTACTCGACACTGAATGAGCAGCCGTGAACGGAAAAAGCAATTTAAACTTGGGATTTCCACTAGAAATATTCAGCCTTGAGTTATAAAATAAATATAAATTCAAGTGGAGTAAATGAATTGATTTTTGGAACAAAATTCAGATTTTTAATTATTGAATAAAGTTAACTAATTTGAAAAAAATTAGTAAGCGGAGTTTCGGATCGAACTTAACTTCGGTAAATTGAGTTGAATTTGTGAACTAAAATTAGAAATTGAATATGGAACTTGAAATAAAGTTTGCAATTGAACATGGAGTTTGAATTTAGCTTGTATATAAGCAAATAAAAATATATTTGAATGATTCAAACTAAAAGTGGATTTAAGAAAAAGTGCTAATTCAAAAATAAGTTGGCAAAGGGAATGCGGTTGAATTTAATAGTCAAATTAATTTGAAATCAATTGTTGGATGAGTATATGCTAAACAGGTGTGGAATGAATCTAATGGAAGAAATAAATTGAATGCTCATCGAAAAGGTACATATTTAATTAAATATGAGATTTTACGAGCCTATTTGGGAAGCTACTTGGCTTTTTTATTTTCTTTTTAAATGGAAAGGGCTTAGAGAGGCGATACGTAGTTATATTGATTAAGCCATAAAAAGGAGACGCTAGCAAATTTTTCATAAAATATAAGGAGATAGAAAAATTCCAAGAAAATTTGGTAACTAAAATCAATTTATTGATTATATACAGAAGTTGGAACCAGATTGGTTAATAGAACTCAAAGTGTTCCGATAGACGTTTTTCATTCAAAATAAAAAAGCACGAACTATAACACAATTGTTATAGTGAATGATTTCCGAAAAGAAAATGAGGCGATGTAATAACCCGAATTCCGATAGACCGATTTTTTTCTTCAAAATTCTAATCTACCAAAACTTTTGTTGGTTTGCTCAGGTATCCTGCAGAAAAGATAGAGATATGAAATATATCATACCTTAGAAAAACATCTCCCAACGGAATGGACACTACACCAGAAAATGCCTTTAGCAGTGTTTAAAAAACGCTACCGAAGCCTTTAGCAGCGTTTTAGAGAACGCTACTACAGGTCCCGCAACTAAAGTCTGTTTTTTTCTATTGCGTTTCCATAAACGCTGCCAAACTAAAGCAACCAAAAATTTTCTGCAGCGTTTAAAAAATCCAACTAAAACTTACATTTTTTGGTTGCGTTTTTTATTGGTCCCTTTCTTTGATTTTCTGTAGCGTTTATTTTATGTAACTAAAAACTTTTTGTTGCATTTATTTTATGCTACTATAAATTCAGATAATAATTTACATTTGTTTCAGTAGCATTTCAAAAACGCTGCTGAAATGTATTGATTGTTTTGTAGCATTTTTTAAATGCTACTATATACTGTCGGCTTACATTGTTTCCAGTAACCAGCTTTGTAATAGTATTGCCAAAATCGGCAACAATCATATAATTATCATATTCAAACCAACAATGAACCAATCATAAAGTCAACATATTCAAATAATTGATAACACGTTAATTACATAAGTACTATCCATACCCATTTACATAATAGTTGTTTGACAAAATGAACAAGTTCACATACCATAAGCATTCCTAAAGAGTTTTTACTTAAGTACCGACTAATATCATAATACATATAACAATTTAAGTCATGTCCATTGTTGATGATGGTCTTTACTCCGGAAAAGCTAATTACCTGTAAACACATTCAAAAAATCATCAATAAGTATTTGTCATGAATTATCAAATAACAATCAAATAACATTCGGACGATATTGTACTTTATGATGATATATATGGTGCATTTAAAGTATGGTGTTCCTATGTGTTCCTATGCAACCGTCTACAAAACACCAAATAAGATAATCAACAAATAAAACAAGTACAGTTGCTTAAAGCTCAAAACAACAACTTGTATCAACTGTTGTTTTAAGGCTATAAATATTCTTTTTTGCAATTCAAACTACACGAGAATTATTCAGTACAATTCATTCATCTCTTTATCTCTCTATTTTCTTTCTCTCAACATGGCTGCAGGCCATGCGGTATGATGCCTACAACATACACTCAAATTTATTACATGCATGTCTGGCCATGCTATACAAATTATACCAATGTTCAGTCTTCTTTTATACTATGCTTGAAGTCATACCTCATGCCGTCATGCGTACAAATTTGCTACTACCATCATCTTTTCTGCGTTTTTCTTTTTATGCCGATTATCATCTGTTTTTGATTGATTTATCACATAAGCTGCCTGCATGTATATAGTTCGAATCCAACTGTTGTGTGGGATATGAATCTAATTTGGTTGTCATACACAGTCCCCAGAAGACCCTACTGTCAAGTCTATTCTTGAACCACTACGATTCCCAAAGAGTGATGGTATAATGACTAAAAAAGGGAATGTAGAAATATGAGTGAATAATGACCCATTTGAAGGTTCTGAGTACCTAACAAGAATCATAAAACATGGCTAAGAAGCTATGAGTTTTGGCTCAAATATTTAATTGACAATTCCAAGGACCAAACATGAAACCAAATAACGCCAGCCAGGGCAATACATGCCTGTTTCGGCCGATATAAAGTCCACATTTCATATTACAGTATGGATATTATTGTACTTAAGTAGGTAACAGGTGGAATTCACGGCCTTATCTGCCTGTTATAAATAAAATTTACTAGCTTGAACATTAAAACTAGGAATGACTATCACAACATCATTAAAAATAACACTAACAGCAGCGATACTTTCATTACTAATGACCAGCATGAAAAAAGGACACAAACCCAAACAGCTTAACCATAAAAGGGAAGAACTCTATCTACCCCAAGGCATAAACAATGCCTGCACATAGACTTTGGGGGCACGAGAATTCAACTGCAGTCAAACCAAATCCCAAAAGAAATGAATACTCAAGCAGCGGAACTGGTCTTGTCCATCAAATTTGCCACAACATTATTGGACTCTTTGAGTAACTCAATACTCTTCTTCAGCCTTTCTCTCTTTCCAGCAGTCATGGGTGATTCTTCCAGCATCCCTTCGATACCAGTCATTCTAGAACCAACGACTTCATTCACCAGCTCCATTTCAAGCTCCTCCTCTACTAACATCTTCAAACTTTGCAAAATGTGCATTAGTGACGCAGATCTGTTGACACAGGATTGCGGTCAACGCATTAGTGACGGTCCCAGATCAAGAGATCTCATGCATTAGTGACGGTCAACGTATTAGTGACGCAGGATCTGCTTTGTCAAATCTTGTAGAAATATGAGTGATGGTATAATGAATAAAATGTTGTACAAATCAAGGGGCAATTTAGTTTGATTGTTCAGACTATTCCCGCTCTGTCTCATGTATTATCCTGTTTCTGGTGAATCAGAATTGCGGTCAACGCATTAGTGACGCAGGATCAAGAGATCTGATGACGTATTTGTCGCTGAATTCTCGAAGTTCGAGCTTTCGGCAGCAGTGGCTATGTTTATTTACAGCCTCTTCAACTTTTTCGCAATTTAGGTCTTTTACCTCTTCCATTAATTTTCGTTGTAGTCCTACTATCTGATATTATCCGCTTTCAGATTTGGTTTGATAAAATATTCTTTGGTTTTGATCTAGCCTGGTTTGAACTAAGATCACATAAGAAAACCATTTTTTATAAATTTTAATTAGTTAATTAAATTTTATCTTCACTTTAGAAGTTTAGAAGTATGTAAAACCAAGTGTTCCTGCGTAAATTTACAAGATTTGAACGCACAACTTTAAACAATTGTGATTCTAGCAGTTGCACATCTGTAAAGCAATCCTAACTCAAATTCAAACTTATTTTCAAATTCCACCAAAACAGACCCATCCTTTCACTTGCCTGCGCACCACAACTACAAACAAAAAACTTCAAACAGTTCACTCCACAACTACAAATCCAGACAATCCGAAAACACCTGACTGCCTGGTCCCTAACCCATACACTACAAAAACCGTCACTCCTCTTACACACACTCCCACACTTCCTATCTCAAATACCACCTTCACATTACCAATTCTATCCACCTTCACATTACCATCACTGCTCAAGAACATCGACAGAAATCCTTGGCATCAACTCCGCAACCTTCTACAGCTAACACAAACTTGTCTAATAGTTTTTTCATGAATTTTATTGTGTTATCGATCATCACAATAGTTGATGTCGATCTAATTATCTGCATTAAATTAAAAAGAAATACACTGACAGCATTTTACATCATTTGTCTTCATTTCCTACCTCTCAGTTACGTGGTGATTGCATTAATTTTTCGCACGTGATACAGTAGAGTGAACTTTCTCGATAGTTACCATATTCAGATGTATTTCTTCTACTAATCGTAAATTCATCCACTACTAAAATTTCCACACGATTATGTTTTGGATCTAGATATTTGAGCAAACAAACATGTACTTTATTTTCTTCAAAATTATCAAAAACGCAAATAAATCATCAATAAAAAATGTCTATAGAATAGCTCTGTGTGCATAGCACGAGTTTCTTCTTATATCGTTTTCCACCTTTAATTTGTTCGTTGACCTTTAATATATTAGTATTTATTCATTTTTATATTTTTTGTTGGGTATATTTGTTCATACCTAACAAAACACTATAGGTGAAGTTCAAACCGAGCAAGCTCAGTTTTACAATTGAGTTCAGCTCGATTTAAAATGAATTGAAGCTTAGTTTAAACTAAGCTTAAGCTTGTTGTATTACTGAATTGAAGCTCAGCTTTTATACTCGGTTGAAGCTCAGTTTCATAGCTAAGCTGAAGTTCAGGTTTAAATTGATCTTTGATTATGGATTCACAAGTATATTCCACTTAAAGCATATAGACAACCAGTAGATACTATAACCAAAGACAAGAACAAAATGAATAAAGTGGCTAGATCGATTCCCGCAAGAACAATTTGATTTAACTATTGCTTCGCTTTTGACAACGGTGCTCTATTTGGTGGGTATAAGATGAGCTTATTTGGTAAAGACAGAGGGATGCTTGCTCAATTAATCGATTTTATTCGTTTATGGGGCATATAATTTCTCAAGGATATATATTTTGTCCTAGTGAGGAAAGAAAGATTTTCTTTTCCGAGACTTCATATTTTTTTGGAACAGAATTCCAATTTAAAGAAATTAATTAATGGTAGCAAGTATTCCTACACAACTGCACAGTTATCCCCTCTTGCTCACCCTCCTGCTTGCTGCTCCATCATTTTCTTCACAACCGCACAGTTATCCACAGTATTCCTTCACAACCATAGTATTCATCGCAAATTTTTTATGTACATGTACACATTTGCATATAGACTTACGACTACCAAATTTTCTGACAAGAGCAGTCTTTCCGGGATACCGACTATTATGTACTATAAAACAAATGCATTAATAACTTATGGTTTAAAACATAAATTTGGATTTGATTTTTCATCGTTGTTTTAAAACTATCATAAAATTAATTTTCTCATCGTCGTTATTTACGAATTGATTCTACTTTTAACAGTTAACAAATTTAATCCTTAACTTAATTAGTGTTGACTTCGGCTCACATGGATCTAGGTCTGTCTAGAATTTCTAACACCAACAACTTATTTGTGCTAGGCTGCTAACATTATAGTCGGCTCAACACAGTAATATATCTAACATGATAAAAGGTGCAAAAAGGATATTAATCAGTTTTTCAGAGCATTTCTTGAAGCTATTCGCCATGACTTTGTACAAATAACGTCCTTTGTTATATTATTTTTTTGGTACAACCTATTCAGTTCAACATATTGTTTAATATGGTCAAACTAGAATAAATACTTGAACTTGATTCCCCAATGACACATGCCGTCGGCCAAGCTACGGTAGTTCCAAAAGCATCTTCCATGTATGTACACTCCGATGTAGGTCTCCATAGTAATGCGTCGTTAACTCGCACAAAGTCTACCCAAACTTTTACCGCATCATCTCATAAAGGAACACAGTGAACCGTTGATGCCGGATCAGTTGAAGCGATAGTTCCTTCGGCCACTACGCATCCCGTTTCAGCCACATCAAGCAACTTGCATTTATTATTTGCAACCAGAATCGAGCTTTTCTGGATGAGTAAACCAAAGTAACATTTTTTTACAAAATAGAGCAGTCAAAATATTATGTAATCACCTGGAAGAATATTATGTTTAGCTTACAAATTACTCATATAGTCTGTTATAATTAGCTATGAAAACAGAAATGAAGCATTTACAACTTTCTCTTACAGTCTGTATAAGTGTGTTGTGATCTATTTTAAATTCATATTTATTGTTATATCCGTGAATATTTAGATGGATGCACGTAGAGGTTAAGCATACATTACCACATTCTTGTTAATGTTGGTATACTAAGCATGTGCTAATGTGTTAAGCATGAGATCAAATTTTTTTTTTTTGAAAAACGAGCGTATGTACATAATGGAGTACTCGCCCATGTAAACAATATAAATACAATTTATTTTACTTCTTTACCATGATAATTCAGTGTCCAATAAATTACCTGACGAGTTGATTTAGCCTTGCAAGGAGAAGTTGAAATGTTTGTTGTAGCCTTGAAAGGAGGAGACGAGATGCTTGCTTTTTCAGCTAGAACTTTTGACTTTGGCCAAGCTATTTTATTGCCAACGGCCTCTTTAATACATCACATATCTATTGTGGGGGCGCCACAAGTAAGCATCCTCTTTTTTTGCATAGTCTACCCAAACCACTACGGCAAATGGACCAAGCGGAATACCATTCACAATCATTTTTGAATCACTCGAGCAAAGTCTTCCTTCGGCAACCAACGTCTCACCCTCATTCCAGTCATAAAGTTTGCATTTGTTGTTTGTGCTACTAGTTTTACTCTAAAAAGAACAATAACCGTGTTTAATGGAAAAAATATATACAACTACAAATAATAACCATAAATCATAAATTTTACCATAATGTCTTATATCATGTGTCCTCCCAGCGCAACAACACGATTTACAGGCCATGCCACTATCTTATCCTTGGCTTCTCCTAATACTGATAAACTAGATGTAGGCCTCTATAAATAAGCGTCTGGTCTCTTTATGTAGTCTATAACAACTTTCACAACATTTGTTCCAATACGAGTTCCATTGACAACTTCATTTGGATCGGTGGACACCACTCTCCCTTCAGCAACATTTTCATCGATTCCATCCCAATTCAATAGCTCACATGTGTTGTCATTATTCTACAATCATTCAGTCAAAAATTATGTTGATTATTGGATTTAAAACTAAACTTGAAATGGTGTTATATCCATACAAGTGGTTTATACCATTTCAGGTGTGCTTCCTTCTTTCGAACATTCGTTACCCTGCCAAATTGTCAAGGTAAAATACATGTGAACATTCATTGAGCAGTGCATCAGGGAACTATTTTACAAGATATAAGAGTGGCCGAACTAAGTTAAAATGACCATAATTTCATGGAATATTGGAATATCAAATAAATACTGAGAACTGATTAGGGAATTCTTGTGTTATATTTATTTGTTGATAAACAAAATACGCTAGCTGCTGCCCCCAATTCAATGGCTGCGAGCCTTTTCATGAACATATAGTTTAATTATCCATTACTTATATTTTATATAATACAAGTTATTTTTTATCCAACATATTATTGATATGAGGTTAACAGGAATTTTATCTATTACTTATATTATTATTTTTTCACCGCTGTTCAGTATTTACATTAATTTTATCTTTTTCCAAAATCCTCAGTATTTTGGTGTTGGACCATGAAACTTTTGGATGATCTCGTCTACTCCGTAATATTCATTTGAGAGATCTTTATGATGTTGTTTCACTTGATCTTCATGGTATGCCAGAATCTAATCTGACCCTTTGGAATAAAAAATAAGCAATAAAATCATTAAAATCCTTCAAATGTTACGGCAAACCCCTAAATTTTATGTCTCTAGTTGTTTTCTGATGTTTATGCTCTTCTTCTCATTCAATTCTCTATATACAATTCTTGTGATTGCTTTTATTGCAAACAAAAGTGTTTTTGTTGTGAACATGAGTTGACAATTATGAGAAAATGGAACTTCACTTCATAATATTTGAAGGAAAACAAAAAAGAAGGTTAAATTCATTGCCTGCTGCAACGATCAGTAAAAGGAATAATTTTGATTTTGAGTAAACAAATAGGTTCTGATTCCTACTGGTTTCTTTACTTTAACAGAGGTACAAAACCAGCTCCACTTCTATTCATATACTCACCGATCTTGATATTAAACTATGTGTATATGGATCTTGTCGATTTTCTTTCATCCTATAATGGCATATTTTTATGTCTTGCATAGTTTCACCAAACAAAATTCGGCATTTATACATTGAAAGCATGTTAAAAGGGTAAATTTACCATTGTCGGTTGTGGAAAAAAGTGATCCGCTACATATAAAATGGCATGTGAATATCATTATAAAAGTGTATTATAGGTACAATATATAGTCATCATGAATCCATGATTATATGATAAACTATCAGAATTCCTCACGGATAGTACTGTCATGTGCAATTAGGTAACGAATTTGGAAATTTGAAACATACACTCTACTACTTATTGAAGTTCATTTTTAATACAAAAACCTGAAGTGCTTCTTCATTTTTCTGCAGTCAAACTAAACAGGTTATGGTAGGCTTGCTTTAAACTAATAATGGTAATTACAGTGTTTCTTTTGAGAAAAAAAATAAGTCTAAACTAGTAATGGTAAACCAATATAAGCATTTTCTAAAGCTATAATTTAACATAGCTTCATTTTATTTTATTTTTCTTTGAATTATAAGTTTGACTGCGTTAACCACTTCCTTCTTGAACAGGAAATGAAAGAAAGGAATTAAGTGTTAGGTATGATTATAACATTTTCTAAAGCTGTACATGACGATTTCTGGATTTTTCTTCTTTAGAATAGTCCAATGCATCATACTACTTATGTTCATAAGATATTTAAAGCTGTATCAAAAAATCTCTTGATTTTTCTTCTCTTTAGAGTAGTCCAATATTGAAAGAAAGTGATCTTCTTGCCTAAATTATACTGTAAGGAACTTGAACACATTGAAATTTTAGAAATTGAAATAATATCCAGAGCCTTTTAAGGGGATCAGAGAAAAATAAGCGAATTAAAGAGGAGAAGAAGAGGAAAGTGCGACAGGAGAGAGTTTTATTTTCTTCTGCTTTATTTACTATTAGAGTGAAAGTTAAAAAAAAAACATGAAATAAATCTTACATCGTCTAGGAGAATCTGAAAATCTCCTATTATAACATCATCCGTAGAAAGCTCGCACGACTTTAACAAACGATATTCTTTGATCGTTTTAATTCAATACTCGGTCTTTTGTTGCGTACAAATGAATTTGCAGGCTCTTGTATTTTTTAAGACGTCTCTCTGACTCGTTCTGACCGATTATCGGTTCAGCGGGAAAAACGAAATAGTATTTTGAACTATTATTGTTGGTTTTCTCTGTTAGAAGAGGTTTATAATATTTCAAATGTTGATTATGTTTTTAGAAGAGATCTAGTCGAATTAGTATACAGTCTGAACAGAAAAACAGAAAGGGGTGACTAAATACTGCATCAAATTCAATGCTGTAGCACTAAGACTGGAGCACGGGAACAAATGCAGTGACATGATGTCCATATTCAATTACTATACGGTCTGAACACAAAATGCATAAATTAATATATTGTGCATTAAAATGTATACCTGTTTGTTTATTAGAGAGTGAACCACATTCTCCAATTCTGAAATTCTTTTGTGACACTGACTTATCTGAGTATCCCTCGATTGTGCCAAAGCTAACTTGGTTTTAGTATACCCCCTTCTTAGCGCTCTTAACCTTCCTAGTTTATCTTGTCCCAAAATTTGTACAATTGCATCTTCTTGGATATTCTTTATCGAGTCGAACGGTTTTGCATTTTCAATTTTTTTAATCTCTTCCTATTTAAATTAGCATACATGTATGTTATATATAATGATAAAAATGTCACAATATTCAATTAGTGACAAAAAAATAAAAATACTTACAATAACATTGGCAACATCCGTATTCACTGGTTCACCATTCTTTTTAGTATGAGATTTAACCCAAATATCTGTTCTAGGTATGGAAAATGAATCTTGACTATGCTTTTTCTAAATTTAAAAACACAAAAAATAAATCGGTCGATATTTATTAGCTAGCTAGAAAAATAACGCTACGATTAATTAACTAACCAAATCGTCGGTAAATCGAGCCATTCCTCTACGTCCAGTTGTGTGCGGCAATTGTTTTTGCCTAATGGCTCTATATTTCTCACTTTTTGCCTGAAAATACATAATTTAACCTTAGACTCTAAACTTGTGTAATCCACAATTTAGCTTTAGAGCAAATAATTTTGAATAAAATATACAAGCATACCTTAAATTCCAAACTTAATTTCGGTTTTACAAACGATCTCCACTCGCTCACGTTTTTTATGTTGTAAGGTTTCAAGCTAAGTCTTTCCTCTTCCGTCGTTGCATTAACTAATTTTCGGACCAATTTGCTTTTTGATGATCTCCAAATAGTTCCCATTTGTTGAAATATGGAAGTTTTTTGCCATTCTTCCACTTTGAATCTAGCCTACAAGTAAAAATAAGAAGAAAAATAAGCAAGCAATTTGATAGCATGCATTATTTTTAGTTTACTAACTATTAGTGACTGAAATAAGAAAGCAATTTCATATTAAAAGAATCTAGTAATATCTAAACTTAACTAAATTAGTGTCAGAACTAAATATGAAGTCATAAACTATAATCGACTAAGTTTGGTGTTTCAGTCAGGTGTTTCATCATGTACATTGTTTCAGTCAGGTGTTTCATTGTTTCAGTCAAGTGTTTCACGTATGAAGTCATAAACTATAGCATCATCTGCAGCAAACATGTTCAAGAGCATAATCAGAAAATAAAAGGTGGAGAGATAATCAGAAATTTGCTAAATGGAGCATCTAAAGTGTTTGTGAATTGCCTACCCAAATTATTAAGCAAAGTAATTTTTAAGATCCCATACCTGAATCGATTCCCACAATACGACTTTCGATTTAGGGCTTAGAAACCTCCAATCGACAAGTGTAACCAGTACATGTTCTCGTACAAGCGGCCCAAGATAAGAAGATATATGTACTGAGCCCTCTCCTATGGGTATAGCTACCTAATTGACTTCAATTTCAATTCGATTCATAAGACTTAACGGAAGTTTTTTTGCTCTTGTTGGACCTTTAAGACGTTTTTTCACATCGATGTTTGCAGTTTTAACTTCATTTGATCCATTGATTTCCTCTTCGGCATCAACATTTTCTTCGGAAGCTATTTCAACTTCTTTACGTATTTCATTTTCTTCACGTATTTCATTTTCTTCATGGAGCATATCAGTTTCCTCGTGCATTTCATTTTCTTCACAAGTCATTTCAATTTCCGCACATGGCATTTGTATTTTCTTGTGCCATAATTCTTGTTCTTTGTCTACATTGCAAGCTTCAACGGCTGGTTTGTTATATTTGGCTTTTGGCTTATACTTTTGGGATTTCTTGTTCTTCAACTGTTGGCGAGTACGTACTAAACTTCTGTGCATATCCATATCCTTTTTCTGTGAAAACAATATCAACAAACACAACAAATTTAGATGAGCGCTCAATTAACATTTTAATATTGATAAAAACTCAAAAATATGCTTAAATATAATAGAACTTCACATTTTGAACTAAAATATCACGGAAGATTAAAAACCTTTTTATCATCATTCAGAAGTGTTTCAAATAATCACAAGGCTAAAAAAATAATTTGGGCAAGGACTCTAAAAATAATTTGAGCAAGGACTCTAAAAATGGCAGAAGTGTTTCAAATAATCACAAGGCTAGAAAAATAATTTAGATGAATGCATCATCATTCATAAATTAAACTGGAAATTTGAAAGGTGAAATTAAGAATTAAAGCAATAATTTCTTAAGTCATAAAAGAAGTGGAAACAGTTTCGAATCTGTGAATGATGTTCAAATTCAAAACAAAGTGTGTGTAAATTGCAGAATAAAAATTGAAGGTAGAAAGCATTAGTTCAGAAATTTGAAACGATCATCGTAATGCGCAAAATTTATCAAGAATAGCTAAAAATTCATTAGAAAGCCTATCATCATACATCGATACAAATGAAATGAAATTGCCGACTCATGGCACTACTGGACCATTGCAGTACTCTGGCTAAAAAATAATGTCAGTTGCTAAAAAATAATGTCAGTACTCTGGCCAAAAATTCATTAGAAAGCCAATAATGTCAGTTGCTAAAAAATAAGTTAGACGCTATCAGACAGATCCATATAAGAATATCAGACAAATTTGATTCTTGAAAATCCGAAATTCTTGAACGAAAAATAGTAGGCGTATTTTACATATGCTTTTAGATTTTGTGTTCAGAGCTTGTATAGCATGTGTAAAATTCTTATTAGCTTGCTTTGATAGGATAAGTTTTTAGGATATTTATCTCCTCTTGTCTTACCCATGCTTTAGTTTGAACTTGATATTGAAGTGGAATTTGAGAAGTGTTGCTGCTGAGTTTAAGATCTGATTAGTGTCAGAGTTTAGGATTTGATTAGGATCTATAAGGCACTAGCGGTCAACTTATTTATTCATGAGGGGATATAGATTTTTTTGGTGATGTTGAGGTGTGGTTTGATGAAAGGAGACGATCATGATCATGTAGTAGTTAATATGTGCAGGTATGAAGAATGGCTCAAGAAATGATTTGTACTTGGAGATTAACATGCAAATGAAATTTAAAAACGCAGAAACTTGAAGAACACGAATTAGAATGCTTGAACCAAATAAGAAGAGAATCAAAATGTAGTATTGCAAGCTAGAAATTTACACCAATAGAGATAAAACAAGAACGAATCTAAAGGACTGAAATTGTAAGAGCAACAGGAATGGAAAATAAAGCAAGTAATAACAAAGGTTGAAATTGACATAACAAGAAATGTATATTTGCATAAAAGAAAACAGGAAGTTATAGTGCACAAATGAACAAGGGGGAAGATGCAATTGAATTAAGGTTGTAGCTAACAAGAATCTAAATTATATAAATAAATTATTGGGAAAATGAACCAAACTGAAATTTGCTGGTAAACTGAAATGAAAATGAAGTAATTTGATTTTCAGGTCTCAAACTCAATTCACAAATACGTGCACAACTTTCAAAATTTCCTTGAAGTAAAATTATTTAAAAATAGTGCAATCCTAGAAAATTGTTCTCTTCCATCATTTACTCTACAAGAATTCCATCACAAACACTTTAAACACCTAAGCGAAGCGATATTTTTCATATTTATTATCTAATAAACTTTTGAATATGTACAAAGGAGCACGTATAGCATGCTAATTTGACCCCACACGTTTCATAAGATAACGACATGATATATTGCGTATATTTATCCAAACCACTTTTATATATTTATTTAATTTAAGAAAAGGTGCTAAGCTAAAAGGTGCATAAATATATTTGATCGACTTTTATTGATATGAAAAGAGCCCATATGAGTCAGTCAAATCAGGTAAGGTAAGTCCCACCAATAATGTCAGCTGCTATAAAACTAAGAAAGATTTGGTTGCAATTCATCAAAAGTCACAGCAAAAACAATTGGTTCATTAACACCACAATTATCATCTCTGCATGCTAAGTCTAATAAAATGTGGTAATACTACTCAAAAAAATTCAGATTTGTTAGATGCTTCATTTACACCACAATTATCATCTCTGCATGTAAGTCTAACAAAATGTGGTAAAGATTAATTTTAGATAACTAACTTGACATATTTCACCGGGACAAAAGTGATTTAAAGCTAACTTCATTCATACCTTCATGATCAAGATTATGAGCGTCTTCAAATATGAAAAACTCTATGATAATCAATAACTCGATGCCTGCATATAAGAAATAACAAATTTTATGAGATATATAACTCAATAACTCTCCTAGTGATCACCAACTATTCATAATTAAATGTATCTTATTGATTTAGATATTGAAATGGAAAAGATGATGTCAAAATCATTTATATAAATCAACACATATCAAACACAATAGTTATTGCATAAAAAAATAAATAATCAAATATAACTAAACAAAAAATGCCTTGCATGAAGGGTACCTATACCTCTTTTAACAAATGCATGTAGCAATATTTATTGACTATCCATAGGGTAACAAATTCAGCAATATTGAGTTATTCGAGTATGCCTTTGCAGTCCTCTCTAACATAGCTAACATCGTCAACTTCCATATCGGTTACATCGAGATCTTCTGGAATATTGATAGTTTCTTCCACATAATCATTTGTTTCCGAATCAAGAAAACCTCTTGGCGGTGCTTTCATTACAACGTACCAACTTGAATAATCGTTTTCTCTTGAATAAAATACTTGTTTCGCTTGAGATGCAATGTTGTATGGATCTTTTGAAAATGATGTTTGGTTTTGATGTAAATTGACAAGAGTGAAACCATCTTCATCAACTTTTACTCCATTTCCAACATGCGCCCAATGACACTTAAAAATAGGAATATAAAACACATGATAATCTAATAAAATTATATCGGTCAATATTCCATAATAAGTGACCACATCGACTACTTGAGAATTATCTTTTGCACTTGCTCTACAAAAAGTAATCGCATTGTAAATCACTCCACTATTCTGATTTTCTCTCACTACATCTTTTATGTGAAACCGTTGTCCATTGATGATATATCCTTTGTAACACAAAGCATCATTCTTCGGACCATATGAAATCCATTTCGGCATCTCATCTTGATCATTGGAGTTAATAGGTATCTATAAAAAAGTATGATTTTCATTGGTTATTTTAGAATAATATTCTGGAAAAAAATGAGTGTATTTTAAAAAAAATCATTTAACCTTTTTTTAATCCAATTAGCAAAAAAAATTGTATGCGTTTGCCAAAGCAAAGCTGAATTTCTCTCCATCCTCTTGTTTGAATTTTGTAATTCCTCTAAGTGCAAACTAGTATAAAACAAGAAACGTAAAGTTATATTTACTAGCAGAAACACAGTAAAATAATTGAAACATAATATAATATATACTTACTCTAAAAATGGTTCAACCACGACCATATTCATTAATACAGCTAAATGATCACTTTCTTTCTCATTTGGGGATAATGTAATTGTCTTAGACGCTGAAACTGGGTGTCCCTCAAGTATTACATTGCTTTCGTAATCTTCATTTCGAGCATCTGTCTCCTAAATGTGCCCTGATCTTTTCAAGAATTCACTAAAAAAGTTCATGCATTCCTCCGCAAGATAAGATTCAGCAATACATCCCTCGGGTCGTGGGTAGTTTCTTACATAATCTTTGAGTGTTTTCATATATCTTTCAAAAGGATACATCCAGCGAAATTGAACTGGCCTACATATAAGTGCTTCTCTAACAAGATGAACTGACAAATGCACCATTATGTCAAAAAATGAGGGTGGAAAATATTTTTCAAGCTCACATAGAATTTCTATAATCTCAATGTTCATTTGTTGCATTTTTTCTCTGTCAAGGATACGTTGACATAATTTGTTGAAAAATGAACATAAGCAAATTATTGCTTTTCTTGCCTTCTTTGACAATGACCCTCTTACTGCTACTGGTAATAAGTGTTGCATTAAAATATGATAATCATGTGATTTCAAGCCACCAATTTTACAATTCCCCAATGATATACGATTTTTCAAATTTGAGCAGTAACCATCGGGTCCTTTGAAATCATACAGTCTTTTGCAAAATATTTTTTTCTCAGAACTTGACAACGTATAAGGAGCCGGTGGAAGATATGTTTTCTTCCCACGAGGTTGTGCATGAAGCTCATGTCGAATTACCCAATCCTCTAAATCCTTTCTGGAGTTCGTTCCATCTTTTGATTTGTTATCATGCAACATTGATCCTAAGATGCTTTCACCGATGTTTTTCTCCACATGCATTACATCTAAATTATGTCGTAACGGAAGTTCCTATAAAAATAAATAATGTAACTCATAATTATATTATATTATAATTTTAAATTATTAAAAAATAAAAAAAACTACCACCAACCTTGAATATGGCAAATCAAAGAAAATCGATCTCTTTTTCAACCTTGTTAACTCCAGTTTAATAGGATCTTTATCTTCATCATATTTGTCTTCCGTATCATGGACAATCTACATCTTTCTCTTCTTCAAGCTGATGGATTTTATTTTAATGGCCTTTTTCTTATTATTCCTTTTCTTCTTTTTTTTCCCTTTTCTTTCTCTTTTCCAAAATTATTTGGAAAATCTTTTAATAATTCAAAAATATTTCTTCCAGTTAAAATTCTAGGCGCGTTACCATTTTCTACGGTGTTATCAAACCAAGTATTTTATTTTCTCCGTGCATCATATACAGGTAGATATCTTCTGTGACCCATGCAGACATTCTTTCGACTATAATTCAACCAACGATGATGAGTATTAACACCACATGATGGGCAAGCTTTTTCTCCTTTCACACAACTTCCACCTAGATTTTCATAGGCTGGAAAATCGTTTATTGTCCAAAGCAAGATTGCGTGCAGTTTAAACAACGTTTTACTAAATGCATCATAAGCATCAATTCCATCACTCCACAAGTAATGCAAGTCTTCAATTAAAGGTGCCAAATATACATCAATATCGTATCCGGGCTGTTTCGGGCCGGGAATAAGTAATGGTAACAAAATATTTTCCTTCTTCATACACAATGTAGGTGAGAGGTTGTATGTCACAAGCATTACTGGCCAACAACTATACTTAGAATTTAACATAGAAAATGGATTAAATCCATCTGTAACAAGACCAAGTCTAAGATTTCGTGGATCGGTAGAAAAAGATTTCCATCGTTCATCCACCATATTCCATGCCATAGAATCCACAGGATGACGCATTTTTCCATCATTGCTTTTATTATTGAAATGCCATCTTAAACCTTCTGCCATTTTCTGAGATCTAAACATTCTTCTAAATCTTGGAATTATCGGAAAATATCTCAAGACTTTAGCTGGAACACCTTCTACAATCTCCTTGGTATCTTGATTTATTTTCCATCTTGAAGAACCACATTTTGGACAAACATCTAAATCTTTGTATTCTTTTCTAAAAAGACAACAGTCATTCTCACAAGCGTGTAGGCTCTGGTATCGAATCTACCCATAAGCTGGGCCTAGCTTCCCATGTTTTTACTACGCACCTAGTTAGCTTCTTGCGATCGCCAAAACCCATGTCAAATGCTTTAAGAATTTTTTTTAATTTCATATAAGGTCTTAGGAAGTATGTTGTCTTTCGGAAAAAACAATCGTTGCACATTTAGAAGCTTGTCGAACCCACTATCTGATAAACCGGTCTCACATTTAAGATTATACAAGACAGTGATGGCTGATAATTTTGTATGATCTGCACAACCAGGATATAATGGAGTTTCCGCATCTTCCAAATTTTTAAGCAACTCATCCTCTCTTCTTTGAAAATCAACATCATCTTCATCATCAGCAAGAAAATCATGATCCATAAAATTTTCATCTTCATAGTGAATCATCTTGAAAAAATCATATGTGTCGGACGAATTTGTCTTTTCATCTACATTTATTTGTTCTCCATGGCTATACCACCTACTGCTCTTGTATTTACGATCCATTCCTTTTATAACTAAATGCTCAATGATGATGTGGTCATCATGACGCCTAAGATTTCGACAATCCCTGCATGGGCACAAAATTTTCTCCACATTTCTCAGATTTGTCTTTCCCATACGCACGAAATTCAAAGCTCCTTGCCGATACTCTACACTAGTCCTATGGAAAAAATTAAAAACATAAAAAAAATTAAGTTTTAATATTAACATATATGTGTTAATTCTTAAAATAAATTTTACGTATTATATGCTTACCTGTTTAAATTCACCCAATCTTTTTCCATCAGCGATATAGGCAGTCAAGCAATTTCTCAAGCTTTGATGTAGAATATGTTTTTCTGTTTTAATCAAACAAAATACTACATGTTTCATAATTCAAATTTAAATTTATATTTTCCACTTTAAGATCCATATTGGGATTTTTAAAAAAAAAATGATAAATCATGAGCCACTATAAAAGATAAAAGATAATCAATGTTAAAATTACTAATTATGCATACAACATATCATTAATTATACATACAATATATCATTAACTATACATACAACATATCACTAGTCCTATGATTTTGGAGCCTGGCTTTCAAAAAGTGCATATAAATGCAATATTGAGATTTAAACATCATACCATCATTATAAACCAAACAAAGAAGGCATAAAGTCATTCACTTTAAATCTACAAACAACTTAGAGTCATAAATAGAGTTTTAATTTTTTTTAAACAGTCGTTTTAATTTTCTTATAAAAACTGCAGTTAAAAGGAAAAAATAAACTGCACTTCAAAGTTCAAACTGAAAGAAAATAAAAAAGCTTAAAAAGATGCACTTCAAAGTTCATACTCCAAAAAAAAAAAAAAAACAAACAAACTTGCAAAACTGCAGTTTTGATAATAGAACAAACCGCACTTCAACAAAATAATGCACTTCAAACTGAAAAGAATGCAATTTAGGAAAAAAAAACTGAACTTAAAAAAAAAAAAAAAAAAAACTGCACCTATGAAAACAAAACCTGCACTTCTTAAAATATAAAAGTACAAAAACAGCATTTCTTAAACAAAATAAATAATAAATTACAGTACTTCTTCAAAATACTACATTTTAATTTTAAAAACAAAGCATTTTCCCTAAATTGGCTATTAGTTGATGTCAAGAAAAACTGCAGTTTTGATTATAGAACAAAACGCACTTCAACAAAATAATGCACTTCAAACTGAGAAGAATGCAATATAGGGAAAAAATAAAACAAAAGAAAACAAAAACAAAAAATACTGCACCTATGAAAACAAAACCTGCACTTCTTAAAATACAAAAGTACAAAAACTGCATTTCTTAAACAAAATAAATAATAAATTACAGTACTTCTTCAAAAAACTGCATTTTAATGTTAAAAACAAAGCATTTTCCCTAAATTGGCTATTAGTTGATGTCAAGATTTGCAATTTGATCTTTTTTCCCTAGATCGACGTTTATAGTTTACCCTAATTTCACGAAGTCGGGCTCGGTTTTGGGTCTGCAGCATGAAAAAAAAATCACTGAAGCGCACCTTTTCTGGAGCCTGGCGCCTAGGGCTTTTTGGCTCCTCGAGCTCTTTTTTGGCGCCTCGCCGAGTTAAAAAGCCCTAGGCTGGCGCCTAGGGCTTTTTGGCACCCAGGCGAGCGCCTTGACAACACTGTGAAATATTATGTTAGTTTAAATAAGATTGTAGTTTATTTCTATATACTACTATATGTGCTTCAAAACTTTAAAGATAAGGTAAAATATTGAAAATGTTTCTTCTATACCTTTCTTTAAAAAGAGAAAATATTTTATGATCTGTAACTGATGACGGTATCATCAGGTGATATATTAAGTTATGAAAAATTAATCTGTAAGTTGGTCGCACTTATGAAATGTAAATATTCATTAAGCTTTGTTGCTTTATCTTCTTCTTTATCATATTACATTTAGGCGCAACATTGATAATCAAATATTTGATAAGAATAAACGTGTTCAATATGTTGCCCACCTTGTTGGTGTTACCATCCACTATCAGCACCGAATACATAAATATCAAAAAGTAACATTTTGTGCTTTCATCCACTATCAACAAATTGAACACATATACTGTTTAGTAACGACATCCATACGATAGCAGAGAAAAAATTAGACTTATCAGAAAGAAAAAAAACATACGTATTATTTATTTTTACAGAAAAATACCTTTTGAAGTGCTCAGGATTCAACCATAATGACACATAATTTTATGGAAATTTAACACTTGCAAAAAAGACATTTGGTTTATACAATTTTTAGGACCAAAAAAAAAATTCCATGTTATAAATTCATGTTTGCAGGCCCCTTGCTCCATTGCCCATGACTCAAACGCTTGGGTGAGTTAAATAACAGTTCCTTTGTAAGAGCTACGGCTTCACTTTAGATGAATCCAACAATATGGATTAATACGCCCAATTTGCATGTGATATCTTAGTTCACTAAGAAACAGATGGACACAAAAGAATTTGTAAATAGTGTTAACTGAGATCATCATGATTTGTGAACTATTCAGCAAACAGTCATTTTAGTTTCCATCGCCATGTTTTTCAACCTTCTATCAGTTGCTTTATTTTTAACCTTGGATGTTTTTCTTATGGATCATTTCTCAAAACTTCATTCTGCATAATTTATATGTAATTATGTACATAACAAGCGGAAATGATAATTTTATATCTTTTATCCCGGCTAACATTTACTGTTTTCTATTTTTCTCCACTGTTGATCCACTCTTTCATAAATAATTTTCTCACTGATTGTTTCCAGTTTACTTTATTTTTCTGTAAATTATTATTGTTATTCCTTTACTATTTGTGACATTTATTTTCTTACATATAATATATTTTCTCACTTTGGTATATCATGTAACTTCAAAAGACCGATGAAACGCAATAGAAATGAATCCGTATTTAGTTGTTTAAGTTCCAAGCATGATTGGCTTTGTTAACATTTTGATGGCTTCATTTCTTCTTCGCAGCTTCCAAATTTTTATTTTTATTTCCTTCAAAGGTTCCGGTTTCCGAAGCAATTGCTTTAAAATTTCTGTTCACCTTGAAGAAGGATTATTTATGGTGCTCTAACTTGAATGCTACTGCATCCAGTTGGTAGCCTAATTATTCTGGTTAATTACGCTAGAATAATGTTTATGTTTTTCAAGGAGCTGAACCATACAAATCACCAATACAACTAGAATACTCAGGTTAAAAAAAAACTTAAAACAAGGAAGCAGCACACAACATGATAGCTGAAACGAACTCTATTCCCATAAAATTATTGATTATCCTAAGTTGGTCGTTGCACTACAACCGCCAGCGTAGCATTGTGTATTTTAGTTCCATTTCAATTATTCATCCATTATTATCCTAAGTTACCCTAGTCGGAAACTAAAATGTACAATACTACAACTCTAGTATGTACAATAAGTTGCAACATTGTGTATTTTAGTCTCCATAACAATAGAATAATTAGGCTGAAATACAATACTACAACTTTACATCTCGAACAAATCAACATTGTAACATAATACTACGTTATTTGAAAGACACCGAAAAATGTTATTTTATTTGCAACATTGTGAATCATCGGAACATGACTTTTGAGTCATCATGAATTCATGAAAGACACTAAAACATGTTATCCTCCGATTTTAAAGAATGAAAAAATGTACGTTATTTGAAATGTCCTGAAAAGAAATCTGCTTCTTTTCAGGTGCTAACATTTCACATGCTAAGGTTTTTCAAATCAACCTAGTGCTTTTAAAATTAGTTGTGTCTGTGAACTAATTCACATGAAACATCAAAACTCTTACCCTATAAGAAACAGACCTTTTTGTTACAATCAATCAATTTATGTTATATGGACTTGGAATGACCCATTTTTTAACAGATTTGTTCTAAGCATGTGATCTATCTCCAAAAAAAATAAAAATAAAAAAGGTTTCATCTTCCACTGTATTCCACGTATGCCGTTTCTAAAACAAAATCATCAATTACACTGGGTCATTGTACCGTATAATCAAAAAATAAAATATCAAGCAAAGAATTGTACCGATGGTTAATAAAATGGCAGCATCAATCAGGCAGTGCCATTAAAACTATATTAAAAATACAGAAAATTTGGAGAATAAAGACAATAAAAATTTGCATAATTAATAATCGAAGCAAAAAAATCAAACCCGCAATCCACCTATATCAATTTTCTATTGTTATATGTAATCTACTTCCGACTAGGGTACATATAATGCAATGTTGATTTGTTCGAGATGTAAAGTTGCAGCATTGTGTATTTTAGTCTCCATAAGTTGCAACATACACCAATAATTATCCAGTTTAAAGAGGACTTTTTTTTACATAAGAAAATATATGGATGAACATCATGAACTTCTAGCTAGCAGAACAAATGGATCTCGATCATGCTTTGTTTCTGCATGCAATGCTACAATTGATGACAAAATAAGACACAAACAAAACACACAGGTAGCAAGACTACAGTGTTTTAAACTACAACATTACTCAAGACAATAGGGCGCTAGTGTATAGGATTAACTAGAGATACAGTGATCAAACAAAAGACCAGTTCACAATTACCCATTTTAGAGAGGTAATCAGTTTAAAGTAATGTAACTTGACTATTATATACAATTATCCATTTTTCTTTTTGTGGAGTTTCATTTTATTATGAAATATTCAACACAAACAACGACTATTTGAAAATAAAATATCAATTAGACAGATTTGTTACCTTAATCTGAATCGCTTGAACAAAAATCTCGATTTGAAAGCAGAGCTGTAGATCTGTGAATCAAAAAACAAAAATAGTTAGAAAACTATACGTGGATCTAAAAGAAATCAAAGAGGAGAAGGAGCAAACGTGGATCCGTCGGTTGAAGGAGAAGGAGCGAACGTGGAGTAGATAGACGAGCATGAGACTGATCTAAGTGGACAGAACGTTCATGAGATTGAATTGAAGGAGAAGCTTGGGATTTCTCGCTGGATTGAAGGAGAAGCTTGGGATTTCTCGCTGGAATGAAGGGAAACGATACAGTAATGAGGAAAGTAAACTAGGGTTTGGGGGGGAAACGAAATAAATGGGGGGAAAGATATGAACGCAACGGAGTCCGTGGAAATAAAAAATTGGCTGCAGTAAGACATGAACGCAACCATCTTTAGCAACCGTATCCACATTTTCTTGTAGTGGGATAAAATATAATGTAATCAAAATATAGCCTTACCGTAGTAATAATACTGCCTAACCAGTGTCCAAAGCTATCATATATCTGCCACAAATCTAACATGCGAGAATGTTATGAGAAAGGGGTCAGAACACAAGTTCTGATGACTGGATTTAAACTACACATCTTGGATAATTTTACATATATCATTCAGTTACATTTTCTTGTTTATTAGGTTACTTGAGTTAATAGCCTCAAGGCTTACACACGTCGGTCTTATCTACTTCCTAGTGTATTAACCTAATACAATATATGTGTAGCTACCCCCAATATTATAATACACCCCATGGTACCCCACTCGCACAGTCTCCACCGTAACGCCACAGAAATATATGCAGTCCCTCATCCCTATGCCGGAGTGACGTATGAATTTCTATATAACAATGCTACGTTCCAAATATATTTTCCATTGCCATGGTGCATAAGCATACGGACTACCACCTTTGATCGAATCAGATTCCATTACCGAGTAATGCCCTAGAATCTACGATACACCACCCAGAGCAGACATGCACGTAACTAGACTTTCCCACGTACGTATCGTCAATAGTGCTCGATGTCTTAACCGCACATATCCTATATTTTGCACCGAGTCCTGTAGCAGGGTTGTACAAGAAACACGAAACTAGATCGGGAGCTTTTCAGATATCTGTAAACACATATGCTATGTTCTGCATTTTTACTGGCTATGGTCCTACCTGACCCCTCCCTCAACTAGTGAAAGACGAACATGGTTGAGAACTAATAACCTGGCCTAAAAGAAAACAAAAAACAACGAATCCTAATTGGTCGGTCCCTCACTCATAGCCTTGATAACAAAAGGTCAATAGTCTTTTGGTTCAGCTCTCCGTCTTTCCGCATCACGCATCCACTACACCAAAAAGGCCTTTAGTAGCGTTTGAAAAACGCTACCAAAACATTTTGGTAGCGTTTTAAAGAACGCTACTATAGGTCCCGCAACTAAAAGTCTTTTTTTTTGTTGCGTTTAAGTAAACACTACCAAATCTTCTGTACAGCTGCCTTTTCCAAACACTACTGAAAGTTAGTACATGGGTCACTATTTGCTTTTCCATAGCGTTTATTCTGTGCAACTAAAGACTTTTTATTGGATTTATTTTTTGCTACTAAAAATTTAGGTGGTGTGTTACATTTGTTTCTGTAGCACTTTTTAAACGCTACTAAACGTGTTGATTGTTTTGTAATATATTCCAAATGCTACTATATACTATTAACATCTTATATTATTTCCACCAACCAGCTATATAGTAATCATATTAAAATCAACAACAATCATATAAAATGATTTAGATCAACAATTAATCAATCATATAATCATCATACTCGAATATTTGAGAATACAGTAATCACATAGTATTTTCCATAACCATTTAAATAATAATTATTTGACAAAATCAGGAATTTTATATACCATAAGCATTTAAAAACAAGTTTACATAATAAACACTAATAAATATCATAATACATAATAATCAGAGTCATGTCCATTGTTGTTGATGGTCTTCACTCCAAAAAAGCTAATTTCCTATAGATAAGGTTGATAATCAACAATAAGAATTTGCCATGAATTATCGAGTAACATTCAAATAATAATATATGTCAAAGGAAACAATAAGATAAATGTTCATCTTTTTCGTTGGAGGTTGCATGCTACCTAAATATTGTAATCACAACATATTTTGACTGTGAATGGTGAGATTTGGTTATTAGTTGCATTGCAAACTCATGTAGTTTAGGTTCTTAAACTATTAATCACAATCTTAATACGCTGGTCTAAAGTGTTTTCAGTTATCATGGTTGGTAAATAAAGTATACAAAAACATATATTTAGTTTAGTACGATTAACAATAGTGAGATTTGTTTGCTGCTATCTGTATACTCTAGATACTTTGTTCTTAAAACTTGGTTAACTTATTTATATTATTGCTAACAAAACTTAGTTAATTTAAAATACTATTATCCTTAAAACTTGGCTAACTTAATTATATTTTTGTTATCAACATAGTTAAGTTTTGCTTACTTAGTTAATTCATCATTGTTATTATGTATAAAATTTAGTTAACTTAAATCTAGTTAATTTGTAATTTGACTAAACTTGTTTAACAAAACGTAGCTAATTTTTATTAACCTGGTTAACTTAATTATTTTAGAATAATAGCTAATACTAATAATAGATACTATAATTATTATTAAAGCTCAGTTAACTTAATTATATTATTATTATTATTAATTTAGTTAAATTTTATAAACTTTGTTCATTCGTCATCATCTTCATTATTATTTATGAAAAAAATTAAATTATATAATATTATTATTTATAAAATTTAATTAAATTAGATTTTATATAGCAAAATCATAATAATAAGTATAATAATTATTATAATCATAAATTTAGTTGTTGCCTGTTAGATCATGCTAATTTGATCCGCGAGCCCAATCAACAAAATCATCCAAAAGCATAGGCCATGCAAAATCTTCATCAGAATTGTAAAGCATTGGAAAATTTATCTACTAATAACAAGCAAGTTGCATACTCAGTGTTCAAACAGAAAGTGAAAGAAACTAAACTGAAAACATCTAAAGAGTGAAATTAAGACTGACTAACCTTATTAAACCTGGCCAACCATCGACCACCTTGCACAATAAAATATAAATCATATTTATTTCCATGAATGGTTCATATTCTGTATTCAACCAATATCTATTAATCCTGCAGCAATCCTGCAGTGCTAAAAAAAGTTTGTACAACGGATTAATTTGGCAAATGTATGAAAAACAAAGGTGATAGTAAAAATATGAATTTGATGTGCAGTTAGACTGGATTGTTTAACAGATTTCAGCGAACTATTTGATTTGCCAAACCATCCATCATTTAAAGTTGGTATGACAAAATGAGAAGAAAAAAAAAGCGTTCAGACAATCAAAAAAGGGAGTCACCTGACACTGAAAAGAAATCATGCAAAGTAGAATCCCACCCTTCCCTGACTGGAACATCCACCCACATGGTAACCACTTCATTTGAGATTGCATTCGAAGTAGACAGAGAAGTCATGGCAGCAATCAGAAAAGCATTCATACAATATCTGAATTGTCCCGGTTCATGCAACAAAGACGAATCCAAAGATTTATTGTGGAAAATCAACCGAAAACCTGAAAGCATTGAAAGTAGGGTTGAGCATTAATTGGTTAAACCAAATAAACCGATCGAACCAATTAATTTTGGTCGGTTTGGTTTGGTTTTGAAACAAGATCGGTTTGTAATTGATTTGAAAAATTATTTAATTTGGTTATCGGTTTAACCAAATTAACCGAACTTTTATTATATTTTCAAAATTATCAATATTTTAATAAATATTTTAGGTTAGATTAGTTATCCAAGTAAATTTTAATCATCACATATGTGTCAAAATTACTTCTAAAAAGCATAAGAATCATAAACGGTAATACTCTAATCATATATTTATGATATATTTTAAATTATAGTTAATACTACAAACATAAGGTCTAAAATATTTTTAGTTCGGTTAAATCGGATAACCAACCGAACCAACCAAACTTAATTTGGTTGGTTTGGTTTGATTTTCATTTTTATCGGTTTTAGTTTGGTTTGCCAATTTCCATCATCGGATAAATCGAACCAACCAAACACTCACCCCTAATTGAAAGTGAACTGGACTCATCAGAGATCTCTTCCAAGCTTGTAACTAACAAGCTGTTTTAAACCTCAGGCTTCCTGAAATCGAGTTTCATATACAAAACAATATAGTCTCATTAAGTCATCAACACAGAACATATTTCCAAGACATGTGCAGGAAATGTACGCTTATAATTTTTCTCGTTTGTAACTCAAAGTCAATGATACTCATATGAAATCATGTTTTAAACAGAAAATGTTTTAAATGACCTATTTATCCCTTATCTTGCATTGCCCAAACTTCATGTCATCAGAATAAAATATATCATGCTATAAATTCTTTCAAGTAAGAGTGTCTTCTGAAAATATAGATAGGAAGGAATTCCAAAATGAAGTTTGTAAAAATAATGGGGAGGATTGTTAACTGCTCAAAAAGGTTTGGGAATCATTGCAACCAACGTTATCAATATAGAAAATTTTTTGAACTACAGCTACTGTAGGCCTGCTAATCTAACCATTAAGTACAATGCATGTCACCAAGCATGAAGCATCAGCTAAGTCAGGGGTCAAAACCAAACATCTTCGATCTTCTCCCCAAAATTTTGCAATTACAACCTTCACTCCAGCGAGATCGAATAAAAGTTTATGGCTTCACTCAAGATTGTCACTCCGTCAACCCACTTCACCAGCGTTCGCCGACCGTTTGATCAAACTGGAGCTTCAGGACGACAATCGGTTCGGCGTGTTTCTATGCAAATCCATGCTGGATCTTACGCCGATGAGCTCATGAAAACAGCTAAAACCATTGCTTCCCCTGAGCGTAGAATTCTAGCAATTGATGAATCAAACACCACATGCGGCAAAATGCTGGATTCAATTGGCTTGGAAAACATAGGAACTAGTCGTTAAGCTTATAGATAGTTGTTGTTGATTACCCCTGGCTTGGGTGAATACATCTTAGGTGCCATTCTCTTTGAAGAGACGGTTTATCAATCTACAACCGATGGAAAAACACTTATGGATTGCTTGCGTGATCAAAAGATCATTCCTGGTATCAAAGTTGATAAGGGTTTAATACCACTGCCAGGATCAAAGAATGAATCATGGTGCCAAGGATTGGACGGACTAACCTCAAGCATTGATGAATATTACAGGCAAGGGGCATGTTTTGAAAAGTAGAGAACAGTAGTTAGCATTCCTTGTGGTCCTCCAGCGCTTGCAGTCAAAAAGGCTGCATGGGGCCTTGCCCGATATGCTGCTATCTCCCAGGACAGTGGTCTTGTACCCATTGTGGAACCTAAAATTCTTCAAGATTGAGACCATTCAATTGGCAGAACGCTCAAGGTAGCAGAGAAAGTGTCGGTCGAGGTTTTCTACTACTTGGCAGAAAACAAAGTTGTGTTTGAGGGTATTTTGTTGGAACCAAGCATGGTTACCCCATGTGCTGAACACAAAGAAAAAGCATCTCCTGAGATAATTTTTGAATACACCCTTAAAATGCTTAACAGAAGGGTTCCACCTGCAGTTCCCGGTATCATATTCTTCTCAGGAGGACGATCGGAGATGGAAGCTACCTTATACTTGAATGCCATCCTACACACGTTCTTTACAGAACTCTGTGCTGAGGACATGGCAAGGCCTTCCTGAGAACGTTGAAGCTGCCCAAAAACCACTTTTGGTGTGTGCTAAGGCCGATTCAATTGCCTAACTTGGTCGCTAATCTGCTGGGCGAGAGTGAAGAAGCCAAAACTGGAATGTTCCAGAAGGGTTACACCTACCAAGCTATATCCAAAAATTATGTATCTACATTTATACAATGTTTGTTTTTGTGTTATTATAGAGGTTTTCTTCTCATTTTGAAGACTGCCATAAATAAGAATCCGATATGCAAAATTTAGTCTGTACTTGTAAAAAGTCCAACACTCCAGGCAGATAACTTCAATCATGTTCCGAATGTGTGTTTTTGTAGCATGTGATGAATTTTGTATTTTGAAGTAACTATTAATTTTGCTTTTAAAAAAACATCAGCTAAGACAGGCAACCAATTTGCAGCATCCAGCGAGTAGCGTGTATATCAAATTCAAATGTTGGATCTGGACTACTACGCAACATGTTAAATGGTGAGTTTCAGTGGTTCTTATCGTTTGAAATATTACAAGTTTATAAAGTCTAAATTGTTTTAGATTCAATCTAAGTGAGTTTTAAATAAAGTCTTTATTCCATTTAATCGACTGATACAAAAATTTCATTTATTTTTATATGTGATATATAATACATGCATGTTTGTCAAATACAAGTTTACATGTCTACGTGCATGCGTCGTTTGTTGGATAAGCATTGATGTAAGCGAGTAACGGATGAAACGTCTTTCCGAGCTGGAATGGTTAACTCTGACAAGCCAACATCAAAACCTTCGGATTTGGTCGACCAAACTTCCACCTTATCTTTATGCCTCAACATAACTTTAACCCATCCTTTCTCTTTAGTTCAAATGAGTTGTTTGTAAACTGCATTTGAATGCTTTCTGCTTCCTTAAACATAAATTACCTTGGACTACTGTTTTCATGTTATGGGCTTATCTCTCTTATTTCTTTTAAAGCATAAACTTTCTTAGAGAAAGTAAACGAAGATCATTGTTAGAGGTTAGAATTTCAAGTTTCTTCAAAGGTAGAGATGATGCTGTTTCCTTTTCATCACTGCTTTCTTTTTCACTATTTTCTCGCACTAATAATGATGACATAGAAGAGGTTAAGCATCTAATGTGTCTTTCATATCACAAAATTATAGATTAATTGAGATGGATCACAAAACTTGAACAAAATGGTAAAAGTCCAAGAGGACACTCAAAAGCCATATCTGTCACCAATGTTTGCAAGTTATTATCATTATTATTATTTCCAATAAAATATGTTTAGAGGCAATGTATGTGAAATGATGGAATGGAAATGTCTTTAGGAAACTGGTTGTAACAGTATCTAAAATAAATTGTTAACCTTTCCTGATTTGGAACCAAATCCAAGATTAGGGCGAAACAGCGGTGTTCGAAGCAAAAGTACTGATTCCACATCGAAGCCAACCAGTTTATAATTTTGTTATTATGTAACATATTATATGTCGATGAACTTCAAACAAGCTTAGAATATACATATGGCCTTGGATGTTAATTACACACATTTAAAAACAAAGGAAATCAAATTATGCAGTGGATCATGAGCAGTCTTATTTAAGACACTGTAAAATATACATGTGAGTGAAGTGCAAATGCTGGTATCAACTAATGTTAAAATAGCATTGCACTTACAAAGAGTATGCGTAAATAATTTACATTAGTTTCTCGAGAGTGAGCTCCTTTATCAATGTAACTTGCGCACGATGTAAGTGGAAGGGATTGCAGCAGAAGAAAGTTTCCCTGCAAGTAATATTGAATATATTTGAATCTATTTTTAGGATACGTATCAGAGGTAAGATCTAAAACTAGGTACTGGTAAATGTTCTTCTTCTCCTTTTTTTTTTGCTGATTAGAATTAAAATGTTCTATTTTACATATCTGACTATTAAATCTTCCTACATTTACAAAAACAAACATAATTACCTTCAACTTGGATACTTAGTTTCCACACTAATAATGGTCTGGACAAAATCTAAACAATTTCATGCCACCTACAAAATCTAAACAATTTCATCACACCTACAAAAGCTAAACAATTTCATCAGACAACAAGAATGCAAATAAAAAATAAAAACAACTTAAACTTGTTTTTGTAATAAATAAACATTTAAAATCGACTATGGTTAGTCTTGCAAACTAAGATAACTGGAAAGTTCCATAATGCTTCCATATCAAAAGCTTCATACAACTGCCCTAGATTCACGGCTCCGACCATATACATGGCAAACGTCATGATCTCCAACATCAAAGTAGTGCCACATCCCAGTTGAATATGAAAATCTTTCCAGATCACTTTTATTTCTTACATACGTTTGCTTACCAAATAGTTAATCAGTTTTCCTCATGCAAAAGTACATGACTAGCTGTGAATGCCAACATTGTAATACACAAATATTCATTGTATGCCTGACAAACTAAAAGTCAGATCAAAATAGTCCGGAATAACCTTTTGATTTAAAATTGTAAAGTCGAAGGATACAATTAGAGGTAGCAAAAAATGAAAATATTTCTCCCACTTTGCAGATATATGGAAGAATACCGACAATGTTTTATTTATTTAATTATTTTATAAAAAACATTATGGATAGATTTTTGATTAAAGATATTATGCTCTGTTAACAGCAGATTTTCTTGTAAGGTATTCAAAAGCACACATCCTTCAGAAAATGTAATATATAAATTATCTAATCAAGGTTAGATTTTATACTTAAATTCATTCAATAAGAGTGTAGTTAAGCATATCCAATCTAAACATGTATTATAACCATCATGTATAAATTGATATCTGGTTTAGGGACAATACTAGCTTGCTCGTTATATAGTTATTGCAATATGGATGTGTCTAACACTGTCAGCAAGGCACAAGAAGAAATTTATTATGGTTATACTGATTTAAAATAGAACAGTTATGCAGATATGAAACATAATTTTTGACTGCCTCATGTGCCTTGCTCTAACAATGAAGTTCGCCGAGACTATAGCTATTCTTGTTAGTAATGTGTGTAATAATTAATATTTGCATTGAAATCATGTATCTAGAATACTTAAGAGTCATGTCTTTTGAATCAAAAGACATGTCCATTAATATTTGAAAAGATGAGTAAACCACTATATATATGTGGTCATTTTGTATGTTTGAAGCAAGATAATAAACATTATAAGTAATCTAATTTCTCTTCCTCCAACAAAGTGGTATCAGAGCCATAGTACTCATAAGAGTTTTCTGATCTGGGGTGTTATCTACCGGCGGCGGCAGCCACCGTAAAACGGTTACCGTCCGCCGGATCGCAAAAAAGAAATAAAAAGTAGAAGTGATTTGCTGAATGGTTGGTAAGTGCTCATGGGAAAGATGTTGGCCTTCCAACCAAAGTTGACATCGGTAATAGTGAAGTCGGTCACAACGCATTAGGTGCAGGGCGTATCTTTACTCAAGGTACAAAGTTAGTGGATCTTGCCCTAGCTTCTGGAAAGATGTATGATGGAGTAGGCTTTAAAAAAAAAAGAAAAAAAAAATTGGCAGGAAGAGGTAGCAATGAGTGAGGAAGTGAAAAAGTAGAGAAAAAAAGTAGGAAAAAAAAACCAAGAGCAGAGGAGGCAGCAGAAGATCCCATGAAATTAGTGGATCGGATTAAAAGGAAGACGGGTAGAAAAGTTGAACCCTTGACTCCTTTGCCACCTCCCAAAGTTGAAAAAAAAAGGATAAAAAGGCAGAAGGTGTGAAGGCGGAAAGCAAAGAGGAAGAAGAAAGAAAAGAAAGATGGAGATAGCAAATATCCCTCTGAATTAGCAGAAAAGAAATTGCAGAAAATATAGATGAAGCTAAAATCAAAGATGCTCAAGCCAGCCATCCTAAAAAGGTAGAAGGCACTGAAAATGAGAAGTCTGAAGACAAACTCGTTGAAGAACCAAAAAGAAAGGAACTAATGCCAACAAGGCCGTACAGACGTATGCTGAAGAAAATTGAGCACCCTATGTCAAAATGAGACTGTTGAACTAAAAGCTTGCAGTAAAGTGCTGTTGTGAAAATGATGTGAATATAAAGACGACGGAGTGATGAACGTCGCTTATGTGAATACTCAAGAGAACTGTTTGAAGTTGGGCCTACAAATGCAGTAGGTGAAACCTGTGAGTGCAGCAGGTGTGGTTTCGAATATCCGACAAGCAAATGAGGAAGAGCCGCAGCTTTAGCGTGTTCGGAGAATGACAGATACAAAAGTATCTAGAGACGACCCGAGTAGAGAGGTCGATGACGAAACCAAGAGTACTTGTTGATGGTCAGAAGAACCAATCAACTGAAACAGTTGAGCATGCCCAACCAGATACAGTTGAAAGCTGTGAGCAAGTTTATCTATGGATGACGAAGAAAAAAAAACAGCAGTTCGATGCTTTGTAAACTTTATATTAGCACATCAAGTTTAAGGAAGGGTGTTAGAAACAATGAAGAGTCTGTTGGAAAAGTAACCCAAAGAGAAGCACTTGGAGTTTAAGAACAACACATTAAGGGGGATAATGTTAGTAATGTGTGTAATAATTAATATTTGCATTGAAATCATGTATCTAGAGTACTTAAGAGTCATGTCTTTTGAATCAAAAGACATGTCCATTAATATTTGAAAAGATGAGTAAACCACTATATATATGTGGTCATTTTGTATGTTTGAAGCAAGATAATAAACATTATAAGTAATCTAATTAAATACAAGTTTACTTTTCCAACAATTCTCGTGCACTTTATACAATGAGTTCAACCATATCATAAACATCAAGTTCAGCGATGACCGAAAATCCAACCCAAAAAGTAGCAGTTTGTCCATGGTGATGAGATACAATGAGTCGGCACAACATTACTATCTCCTTTTCATTGATCATCCAACTCCACACCAAAAATTCTACTTGGTCCTCTGTCGAGAATAGTTTTATTGCAAGATAATGAAATCTCTTTAATACGTCACAGATGAATGAGGGAGGAATTTACTGGCTTAAGAAATATTATTATTCATTAGTATTTGGGACTTGATCCTCACTCAGTTTTTTATAACTCCCAAATAAGCTTTAATCTGAAAATAAAGTATAAACCAACCATTCAAAAAGCTAGAAAACATGTGTTTACATGAAAGTACATTTAATGTGTGTGTGTGTGTGTGTGTATATATATATATATTATAGAAAGAATGATAAAAATATAAAGACCACATGCTCTTATAAGCATCACTGCCCACTACTAACAAACAAAAACTCATTAAATAACAATACAAAAGATTGTAGATTTCTCCTCAAGCAGCAGCTCTTTTATGGAGAAGCATCTAATCAAAATGCTTAAATCCTCCAATAAACGTGACAAAAAAATGACATTGAGCACTTCATTCAGCAATTAGGTAAGGATTTACATGTATTTAAATATGGATATCTTCCCAATCTTTTTCTGAACTGAGCAATATTTTCAGATATATCTCCTTAGATTTCAATATTAACGAATATGCTAAATATGCTGCTCCAAGAGCTTATAATTATATCTAAGATCATAATGCTCGAAACAGTAATACTAAAAGAAATAAAAGCTGGTTTAATGTATATCGTATGATTGTGCTAAACTTGTTCAATTTCTACAATGATATGTATCTGGCAAAAACTGAACATTGGATCTTACATTATAAGCACTACATAGAAGAAAAGATCGCAAAAACACATAATTAAAAACTCATATATACGTTTTATAAATCCTACTTAAAGTCCATAACTCACTTGTGACAAGAATGTTTTTATTTACTTCAATTTATTCGTTCCTTTTTATTTTTGACATATATTTATATGCAGGCTTTTTTTAATCCATAATTATTTTTATTACTAGAAATAAACAAGGATATACAGTAAGTTACTGGGTCAAATATAGGGATAAGTATGGCCGTAGGAAGAGGAGACTGGAGCTATGCTTGCTCTAGGTTTCTCGTCCATCAATGGCCGGTTTTTCACCATTGATGGTGATGATTTCTAGAGCCGCTGTGGCTCCAGTTATGTCACAGTTCAAAGGGTTGCTGGTCTCCCGTGACGGTGACTCAAGGCGAACTCCAGGTGATTGACCAAAGAAGCATGCATGAAAAATTTTCAGCTTACAAGCGGTATACAACTTATAGATACTACAATCAAAACGTTTAGCCCCAAAGGTATAAAGTGTTCTTGAATTCTGTATTATCTATCCCACCAGTTAAATAGAAATTCAATACATCGATAGGAAAAATACATCGTCAATCAATCCAGCAAATTTTGCAATAACATAACATTTTATTAACATGTTAAAGATAAGTAAATTTGTAGAAATTTAATACCCTGATATGGCCAATTAAGTTATGCAATGTGATAGTTCATACAACATGTTGTTTTTTAGGAGACTATAACTCATCTCAGCATGTTGTGCAATGTAACAAATCTCGTACTGTTGCATAATATGATATATAACGCAATTCAGTGTTTATAGGATTCGAACACTCTTTGATTAATTATTTAACTGTTATATTACCAATATAACAATACTTGAGTAATCTATTGATTAATTTATTCAAGTGTCAAATTTGTTTCATTTTGGAAAAAAAACGTATTATCCAAACTTTGTCTTCAACTGCCCAAATTAACATCTTTATGTTAATACATATGGTAGTTGTATTTAACTCCCTTCCCAGTTTGATATATCTTTTTTCATAATTCTATTAGGAACAAATATAAATTAAACATTGTCAAATAAACCATTGCAAGCGAAACTCAGCGATATACACAAGCAGGTCAATGAAAATAGAGAAGCATGTAAGTACTATAACCCAACAATATGTACCAAAGCAGGTCAATGAAAATGGAGAAGCATGCAACTCAGCAATATTCAAGTTTCTGCTTATCGAAGCAGTTGAATTGTAGAAATTTGAGCACTGCTGAAAAGTAGAAAATGCACAACAATTAAAGCTAACACATCCTAAATGGTCTCATGTTGTTTTAACCAGGTACTTTAAGGGCATATTACAACTTACAAATGTTAGTCTTGACAACGGCCAAGATGTATAAAACTCGAAAGGATATAGGAATCTAAAAATAAAATAAAATAACAAGGTCAGGAAAATGATTTTCATGAAAACATAAATGTGAGCAAAATTTTCACATCAAAGAATAATACACTATCTTATAGTAAATTTAATGCAAAATAAGTAGAAAAAGAATTTTACAAGCAAAATGTAGAAGATCAGCTCTTGCCATGTACCTAAAATATTTAAGAAAATGTTACATAAGATCTAAGTGATATTAAGATTGTTTAATTTAACCTGATCACCTGAATTCAACAAAATTATTTTTTATTTTTTATGTGGTTATTTAAAATGTTTTATTTTGTCTTTGGATAAAAAGTAAATCATTTACATGATAACTACACCCTAGTATCCTATTGTTTATGAAGTTCAGTTACCTCTTACCGAAGAATATACAAAACAAAAGGTTATTCTTTGAACAAGCAAAGTTCGAAATAAGTTGCTTCTGTTACACTTTTTAGCTCAAAACACCAAAGGTAAGCCATTGAATAATAATATTCCTTATTCTAGATTTTGATATGGCTTTTGATTTATCTACTTTATGCCATTCTTTAAAATGGTATCTTAGCGACTTCAATTCAGTTTCCACCTAAATTCAAAAAGTGTGAACTTTCATGTTGCATCACAGTTCACAAGCCAAAACCAATTTATAAATTAGCATGTATTCTTGCATGTTTTGATTATCCTATTGGCACATGATTCCCCCAAAAATAGAGCAGACATTTTTATTGTTACATCTATCAGTGCCGGTATTGTTTATTGAAAGGTAACATACTATAAAAGGTTATCATACCTAAAAAACTTTCATACAAAGCCAAAACAACAAGAAATGGAAACATGTATTCCTCTCTTAATTAAGTTTTTGAAAAAGAAACACAAACAAATAAGGCTAGCTGTAGAAAAGAAGAGGTACAAAAGTGAAAAAAGTATGCATAGATTCACGGGAGAGGTACCAAAAAGGATAAATATATTCATAAATTCATAGATAGGTTACTTCATGGTTCTCATCCCCATAATTTGTTGACATAAGTATTAACAGAGAAAAATAAATCGTCTCTGAGAAACATTTAGTTTAAATCCTCTAAAACAGCCCCAAAAAAAACATGTATAAAAGGCAAACTCACAACAATGCAGCATACGTACTCATATAAAAGCCTAGTAGCAAGACTAGACAAAGCCACGGTTGAACCACAATTAACCATGAATGGTCAGCTCGAGTGGTCTAGAACGAAGAATCTAGCATTTACATGACACACATCAAAACCAGGGAAATCAATTCAAACAATCAGCTATTGGACCAAAAACCCAAACTGCCATTCTTAGTGAATGTTTGCAAGCATTTTGGGACAAAATAGTAGGATCGATACCAAACCAACAGTATAGCTGTTGGCAGCAAGTTGTGCATAAGATTCTAAAGGAATGTCGTTTATATGATGGAGGGACTCAATCAATTACATTCTATTTGACAAGGAGGGACAATGAAACTAATCTTCTTTTATTTAATATTTCACAAGAAACCTGCTGAAATAATATTCAAGTTACATCAGATTGCAATTTGGCGTTCTACATATATGTCAGCTAATATTTCTTGACTATTTAAATATTTTTTATTTATTTATTACGTCTTTTCCGAACCTATTTCACTGATTTTTTTTATTATTATTGCTAATTGAATAATAGTCCTCATTTCCTATTAATATTTCCCTTGTTTATTCCTAGCTAAGATATAATGCTCCCTTCATACTAAATCACATCTTGATTTTCATTCACGTTTTGAATCAGTGAACTAATTATTTCGCTGGATCACTGTATAATCCATAAGTTGTTACACTCAAATATTCCATACTTCAACAACAACATTCTGAGAATGAATATACGGAGCCCTAAATAATATGAAATATGAATAAAGCGAAGTGTTACCTTAAATCGAAGCTTCATATGAAAATCCAGATTAAAACGTATGTCGATCGATCGATCGAAGGAGAAGGAGGGAACATGAAGAATTAAGGTAGAAAAAGAAGAACGAACGTGGATTGAAGAAGAAGAGTAAACTCAAACGTAATTTAGGGGTAACGAGGAGGAAAGTGGTTTAGGGGAGGAGGAAAATAACCTTAGTTTAGGCGGAAAATTGGAAATAGAGGAGGGAAGCGAAACCTAATTGGAGGGAAGCATGAAAACGTAACCACTGTTTTACTTAATTGTTAAATAAATGTAACCAAAAGCCTTAAGTACAAAATTAAATATCACATTGGTTACATTTACATATCAAACGCAACAAATGAATGTAACCATTTTTTTTTTCTTGTAGTGATCACATATCAAGCTTGTCGATGGTAGGTACACGACGACTTGCTATCACATAGGATAAACCTGTGAGTACTCAAGAGTGGTCGTAATCCAGCCTAGTCAAGGCAACTAGAATCATCGAATCGCCTATGCCACCCTATAGCCTTTTGATTGCCCACTGTCATGGAAATCAAGGCATACTCACCAGGTAGAGATGCGCCGAATTAACCTCTATGAGCACAGCAGAACGCAGTCACAACACAGAGGACTACTAGGAGTACCCTCCACATCCCAGGAAGCTGCGTGCTTCCCCGTCCAGTCCTTCAGAGCCAATAGAATATCAGCAGAACAACAGGTAGAACAAAAAGAATAATCAGATGGACGTGAGCTCCTCTCGTGTCCCATGACACCTCGATGATCTACCACGTTGGGTTATTCACCTTCAGACGTATCAGACTTGTCCAAGCGCTTCAGGTTAACATGTTATTAGACCCTAAGTCTAATCATTTAATTACGAGCTTGCTCTTCCCTTTCAGATTTCCATTCAACTTGGTTATCCCAGTCATATTGACTTCTTATTCAAGTTACCAAGTTCCTCTTGCTTATTAATTTCAGTTATAACTTAATCCATTTAAGTTTATTAATAAGTCTATAACATGTTATTCTTATCAGTAAATTACAGATTCTCTAGTTTACAGATAACATGCTCCGCTCGTTAGCAGGATTTCGATTCTCAGATTTGTAAATCACTTAATTTATAATTAAGCACCATTTAGGGCATTACATAAGTTTTCCCCCTTTTCTCTACTTATTACAAACAACAAGTTTCATGTTTACCAATTTACAGATTACTTAATTTAATTAAATACAACTTATCTCATTACATAAGTTATCTCAATTCACATGTTTTCTGTTTAACATGTCACTTTTTATTTATGATTAATATAACTTACTTTAGCCCATATATTCACCTTGTTCTTTCTCATTTAATCATAACTCCATCTTGCATGTCACTACAACTTGTCGTTGTTTACTTATTAACTTAGTTCTCTTAACTAATGTTTACTAATAAGTTTCCTCTCCATTTACCATAACTTATGTTATAACTTTCACTTTTCCCTAGGACAAGCCTACCTATTATATAACATTCTCATTAGTGTAATTAATTATTGTAACGTCCCGTATTTTCAACATTTGATATTTAATTTATTTTATTATATTAAATATTAAATCAGAATTTATCAATGGATTTTATTTTGTTAGTAAACGAAGTTTGAATACATATCTAATTTATATTTAATTTAAAAACGAACTCGAAACAGCGCGGTAGTTCGTAAAATTTACTTTGAACTCCAAATGAATATACAGAATCCGTTTTAAGTCGGATTTCGGTGAAACAAGAAACGTTAGGATCTATTATATTATAATTTTCTAATGGGAAGGAAAAACCGAGATTTTATCGTGTAGATTGTAAGATATGTCCAAATCAAATTTTCAAATAGTCGTTGTGAAATCGTTTATAGACCATAATGATTATTAATTTATAATTAAATACTGGTTTCGAATTTGGACAAGCTCTTTGCGGCGTAGTTATAATTTAATTTTTAGAATTTTATTGTAATTTTTAATTCGTAAAACAAGCAACTTTTTATTTGGAGTATTTTACACCCTTTATCAGCATCATGGGGTTTCACTTAATTAATTATTTGGTCTATTTTATTATATATTTGTGATCGTGGAACACTACTGATCGCGACGGTATTTTATTTTTTCGATAGCTAGTCGTATACGGACAGAGTTGTATATAGCAGAATACGTTAACTTTAAAACTAAAAATTGCTAGTCACTCTCACCAAAATCAAATTAAATAAATAACATAGATATGTAAGAGTATTTCAACTCCTCATTTGCCTACCTTAGATGTTATTTTCCAAGTTTGTACCACAAATACTATAAGACAACAAAGACCTGACTACTTCACGCTGAAATAAAAATCCAGTACTCCTATACCTACCTATATGCAAATGCAGCTTTCTCCTATATTTATGATAAGAAATTACATATAGCTATCTATATTTGTGATACCGAAATACATGTTGCATATATGAAATGAAATGTACCCAACACCAAAGCAATCTAATCTCGTCCCTCCCCAGATATTTATGCATCGACAATCCTACATCAGTGTACGAACCACATGTGTTATCCACCATCAATCAAAACACAGCTACCTCGACTAACCTGTACACTCAAACCCTTCCCACGTTATGCCTTCACCTTCCTCAAATCTACCTGCATGTACAGCCTTCCACCTTAAGCTTCATCACGTATAGCTGTAGCAGAGGATAACTACTCCACATACCTACCACGTCTTGAGTGCTATGGATGAAATGAACCACTGGCCTATCCTAGCTTCACGTCAGCTACTTGTCCTCTTTTTCCCTACCATTTCTCTTCAATCTTTCATTTGACAATACCATTGTATGACCGCCTACTCTCTAGCTGAAAGCTTTATGTGCCCCTATGCGTACAACATGAAGTTGACATGATCCTTATCCCCATCCTATTTGTCTATAAATAGCACGCATCTACTCTCTTCTTGGAGCAAACAGAAACCAAACCCTCCATGGATGAATCACTTCACATCCATGAATCATTAGCCAATGTAATCAACAGTAAAAGAAAACAAAACAAAGCAAAGTTCATTGTTGTGTTGCGAGCACGGGAGGGCGAGGTCGCATGGAAGTGGAGCAGTGCGGTTTCTGGGGGGAAGGAGGAGTTTGCTTGTTACCGTACACCATGAACCCTGAAGAAGTACACATATATTTGAATGGAAGGATACGGTAATGAGTTGGTTGATGGTTTTCAACTGTTGTGTGTTCGAAATGGAGCTGGGTGGCGCAAGCAAAGATGGATAGAGGCGCAACGTTGGAGCGAAGGTGGCACATGTTTGGGAAGCTTGGCTGTGTGTGCATGAATCTCATGCAGGGGGCGCAAGTTGCAGAATAAAAATAATAAAATGGCGAGATCCAGAAGTGATGCGAACGACGGTATGACAGTTGTTGAGGGGAAAAGCATGGATCTGGACGTCGGAGGGGTAATGTGTTGGTCGAGAAGGGGAGCAGAACGGTTGCGGCTACAGTGGTTATTGTGAAGTGTGGAAGGAGATGTGGGGAAGGAGGAGTCCGAAATTAACTGGACGCGGGTTACAGTATCAGTTTCTGGAGGAACAAACTTTTGGAAGAAGAGGACATTGCAGTTTTGTGGGTTTGAGGATTGAAGACGTCGGTGGTTGAGTTTATGGTAGGCTGAACTGTGATGGGCTTCGGGCCTGTTTAAAAAAAAGATACCGAAGTAGAAACGAAACAGGATGAGACGAAGTGATCAGGGAAGGAAGAGCTCAGGGAAACATTTAGTTGAAGATGCAGTATTGTTAAACGAGGTACAGACTTTAACACGGTTGTTTTGGTAATAATTGGCATGTGGGCATTCTTAATGTAAAAAGAAACGTGAGCGGGGAACAAATACAGGGCATAAGTGGGCATCGGGCCTAATGCTAGAAGGAATGTTTGAAAACCATTCTCAGACCAAGGCATGGACGTAGGCAAAATGAGTGGTGGTAAGGCCCATTTATATAATAAATCTAAGTTAGTTATTTAAATATATATACATGAATTTATAATTGTTGTATCTCAGCCATACCTTATCAGAATCAGGCAAATTTGGACTCATTGGAATCATAAAGACAAAGGCAACGTGGTGGAGTTGATCTGGTCAGCGCTGGGACCTACCTGAATCTTTGACTGTTTAATATTATGAAAAAATTCGTTTTAAATCAGAATTAACCCCAAGGTGAGTTATACTCACTCAGTTCCCCTACTTATATTTATTATAAGTCGGGTTTATTATTTGTTTGCCATGTTTGCTAATCATTGGTTGATTCGATAATTATTGGATGTTTGATAAATATTTTATATCCATTATTTAAATTAAACGTTGTTTATTTTAAATAAAATGACATCGTTATTTTTAACGATTATTTCCAACCGAGGTAACTTACCTTGTTGTTTACATTTATAACAATATAAACGTATTAAATTAAATTGGATGCTTGAATGGTTATTATTAGTTGACCGTTGTTAGTTAAATTATTGTTATCATCATTATGTGAACTGTTGAATCCATATGATTAGATTAGTGAATTGGTTGTTGCCTTGTTAAACCCAAATTCAACATTTGTTTGATTATTAATTAATGGGTGATATTGGTTGAGGAATTTATAGTAGATGGCCAAAATACAAACTTTTTATAACGATTGATTCACCGTCAGGTGTATCGATAGAAATGAAGTTATGAAATTTATTATATCACTTAATATATATTTTTAATTATATTATTTTAAATGAAGTTTATAAAAAGGGAATAAACCAACTATATATATATTTGTTTGTTTAACCACCAATCACTATTTGTGTACCGAAATCTGCCGAGTGCGAAGCACGTGCCTCTTCTTAATTTTTAAATGATTTATAACGTAAATTCTTATATTAATAAGATTGATAAGCAAGTAAATAGGGATTAACGCGACAGCTAGTAATTGAGATAAATGGTTTTATGAAATAATTAAAAGGAGATTATATTGAATTGATCATTATAATCAAATAGGATTATATGAAGATGAATCGAGATTTGATTAATGAGTTAATCATGTTAGAAATGACCAAGTCAACTGTGTTAACAAAAATGGATTTATTAAATTTATTTATCTATTTAATGGAAATATTTATTGGTTAAGTAAAACATTTTTAAATGATGATATTTAATTATAATTATTTAATAATCAATGTAGAGACCTGGGGATTTAAAGGAGCAATTGAAGTTTATGAAACGATAAGGCTTATCTTAATAAAATGATATTTAAAGATATGATTTTAAGATATTTTTCCAAGTATATAAATGAAATGATTTGAGAATAGTTACATATTAAAATGATTTGAGAATATTTATATATTAAAACTGATATATATAAATTTTTAGTGGCCAAGTAATGCTTTATATATAATAAACCAATGGATCTATTTTATTTTATGATTGTTTATTTTGATAGTTAAATAACCGACTATCAAAATCATACCCAATGCGTTGTTGGTATGGAAAGATCGGGATCGAATTTATATTTGAAAACCATTGTGACCGACATAAATGTAAACGAAGAAGATATTCGATGTTGATCGAGATGGAGCAATGAAGACCGTAAATCTTCATGAGTGGAGGAAGTATTGTTAAATTTCTCTGGCTGATCCCCAGAGATATTTCGACAATTATTCTGTCGTGATTGGAATCTACGGTTTTCATGGAATACTCTCTACTGATCCATGGGGTGATTTCTATATTGGATGTGGTAGGAGGGTGCCTTCGGTTCATCCTGTTCCTGGATGACATGTATGGACGATGTGAACGGTGGCCAGATGTTCCAAAAGTCGATTATAACCTTAAGCCTCATCAACCGGGAAATGAAAAAAAAATCGGGCAGGCAGCATGGCTATGTGGGTTGCACCCATTAGGGCGTATAATCACCTATCTAGAGAAAATCCTTTTCCTTCTTTAATCTATCGATGTTGTCCCTTTTCGGGAGACGGTGGGTCGCACCCAATCGTTGGTGATATACGTTCAATACACTCAAGCGAAATGAGTGGTCGGTCATGTGTGGGCCGGGTTGCAAGACGTTCTTGTTGAACCCAGTGTATTCGCCTCTAGAGATACACTATCGGCGGGTGGTTCCATACCTTGTCATAGTCGGAATCCAATTTCCAATAAGCACCCGCGGTTTTGTTTGTATACTATATATGTGGAGTGTGAGATGCAAGCGTTCTGGTAGATTCTAATTATTTGTATATAGACACTATTATAATATCAGAAAAATATTGTTATCAAAACTGTTTTGGGTTATCGTAAGGTAAAAACCGTCCGTATTTATGTATGGATTCGGTCTTACGATTATCCTTTTCTTTCAAAATGATTTTGAACTTTAAAATCAAGTTGGATGATATTATAAATTTAGCGAGTTTTTCTCACTCTGGTTCACCAGACTGACCCGATATTTGAAATGCTCGGGTTAGACTGGGTTGTACAGGTTCAGGTTATCGGATGCAGTGAAGTCTAAAGACGAGCTGAAGATGTTCAGACGTATGATATTATCTTGTAGTATTCCATTGTGTGATGTATACGAGGACATACTATTATAACTGTCCTAGTGTATTGATGTACTCTGATGATTGTAAGTTTTTATTTCAAAAGCTCTCTATAAAAGTTATTCATATATTATATTTTGTTCCGCTGCGATGTGAGACTCTGTGTTGTGTTGATTCTTCTTCTATTCTAATTTCTTTCTTACCTCACCCTCTAATTTCTTTCTTATAGCCTTCTGGGGTTTTCGATACTTGAGTTGGACACGGAATGTGCAAAATGTCTGTATTCAAGTGTCGAAATTTTCGGGTTGCTACAGTTGTATCAGAGTAATGGTGTAAGAATAACCTTGCCTCTGTGGCGTAACTCGATAGAGATGGGGTTAGTAATACCCTAGATTGAGTTGGAATATATATATATATATATATATATATATATATATATGAGAGCACGTATTTGTAAATTTTATATACAAATGTTTTATATTGTGTTATTTGATTGGTTTCAAGTTGAACTGACAAATTAGTACGATATTGTTTTGTAAAGAGGGCAAATGAAATAATTTTGCTCAAACTATATTCTCATATAGAAAGGAAATAATTTTATTAAATTATTAATATTGATATTGGTGTGTTTGATTGAATTGCTTAGATTCAAATTGGATTATAAATTTGAACGGTTATATAAAACCAGAAGAGAATTAAATTATGGAATTTGTGAATAAGAACTTTAAATTGGAATTAAATAAATTAGAATTCAGCTCAAAGATAAGTTGAATGAAATTTGAAAGGAAAATAGAATAACTTGGCTGTGTTGATAGTGAATTATTTGTTTGAGTTAATAAAATTCATGAACAACTGAATGAATTGAAAACAAAAAGAATAAATTATTTGTATAATAAATTGAATTGAATCAATATGAAATAAAACAAGATGATTTAACCATGTATCTGTTATTGGCAATATATTGAGTAAGTGCAGGATTGGAAGAGGAAAGAGCTGTTAGAACTTTGCTTCGTGATTAGAGTTGATTGCCCAACAAATAGGTGAGCCTTAATATTATGGATTTGTGATTGATTTTATGTACCCCTGAGTTGGGTAGCCACTTGGCTTTATTTCCTTTGGATCGACATGTGAGGCCGGAGTGGCATTTGTAGTGTTTGGATCGAATAGTACAAAGGAGTTGCTGGCGAATTTTCGAAAAAATATAAGACTTGGAATATTTTTATGATAGTTCTAAAATGGTTGTTTTAAAAGAAATCGGGTTTGCCGCATTCTTATTGCCTTAGTAATTTCGGGGACGAAATTCTTTTAAGGGGAAAGGAATGTAACGTCCCATATTTTCATCATTTGATATTAAATATATTTTATTATATTAAATATTGAATCAGAATTTATAAATGGATTTTATTTCGTTAGTAAACGAAGTTTCAATATATATAATTTATAGTTAATTTAAAAACGAACTCGAAACGGTGCGGTAGTTCGTAAAATTTACTTTGAACTTCAAATGAATATACATAATCTGTTTTAAGTTGGATTTCGGTGAAACAAGAAACGTTAGGATCTATTAAATTATAATTTTCTAATGGAAGGAAAAACCGAGATTTTATCGTGTAGATTGTAAGATATGTCCAAACCAAATTTTCAAATAGTAGTTGTGAAATCATTTATAGACCATAACGATTATTTAATTATAATTAAATATTGGTTTCGAATTTGGACAAGCTCTTTGAGGCGTAGTTATAATTTAATTTTTAGAATTTTACTGTAATTTTTAATTCGTAAAACAAGCAACTTTTTATTTGGAGTATTTTACACCCTTTATCAGCATTATGGGGTTTCATAGAATTAATTATTTGGTCTATTTTATTATATATTTTTTATCGTGGCACACTGATGATCGCGATAGTATTTTTATTTTTGTCGATAACCGGTCGTATACGGACATAGTTATATATAGCAGAATACGTTAACTTTAAAACTAAAAATCGTTAGTCACTCTCACCAAAATCAAATAAATAACATAGATATATAAGAGTATTTCAACTCCTCATTTGCCTACCTTAGATGTTACTTTCCAAGTTTGTACCATAAATACTAGAAGACAACAAAGACCTGACTACTTCAAGATGAAATAAAAATCCAGTACTCCTCTACCTACCTATATGCAAATGCAGCTAGCTCCTATATTTATGATAAGAAATTACATATAGCTATCTATATTTGTGATACCGAAATACATGTTGCATATATGAAATGAAATGTACCCAACACCAAAGCAATCTAATCTCGTCCCTCCCTGGATATTTACGCATCAACAATCCTACGTCAGTGTACGAACCACATGTGCTATCCACCATCAATCAAAACATAGCTACCCCGACTAGCCTGTACACTCAAACCCTTCCCACGTTATGCCTTCTCCTTCCTCAAATCTAACTGCATGTACAGCCTTCCACCTTAAGCTTCATCACGTATAGCTGTAGCAGAGAACAGCTACTCCACAGACCTACCACGTCTTGAATGCCATAGATGAAATGAACCACTGGCCTATCCTAGCTTTACGTCAGCTACTTGTCCTCTTTTTCCTTACCATTTCTCTTCAATCTTTCATTTGACAATACCATTGCATGACCACCTACTCTCTAGCTGAAAGCTTTATGTCCCCTATGCGTACAACATGAAGTTGACATGATCCTTATCCCCATCCTACTTGTCTATAAATAGCACGCATCAACTCTCTTCTTGGAGCAAACAGACCGAACCCTCCATGGATGAATCACTTCACATCCATGAATCATTTTCCAATGTAATCAACAGTAAAAGAAAACAAAACATAGAAAAGGTCGTCGCTGTGTTGCGAGCACGGGAGGGCGAGGTCGCATGGAAGTGGAGCAGTGCGGTTTCTTGGGGGGGGGGGGGGAGGAGGAGTTTGCTTGTTACCGTACACCATGAACCCTGAAGCAGTACACATATATTTGAATGGAAGGATACGGTAATGAGTTGGTTAATGGTTTTCAAGTGTTGTGTTTTCGAAATAGAGCTGGGTGGCGCGAGCAAAGATGGATAGTGGCGCAGCGTTGGAGCGGAGGTGGCACAAGTTTGGGAAGCTTGGTTGTGTGTGCATGAATTTCATGCAGGGGGTGCAAGTTGCGGAATAAAAATAATAAAATGGCGAGATCCAGAAGTGATGGGAACGACGGTATGACAGTTGTTGATGGGAAAAGCATGGATCTGGACATCGGAGGGGTACTGTGTTGGTCGAGAAGGCGAGCAACACGGTTGTGGTTACGGTGGATATTGTGAAGTGTGGAAGGAGGAGTCCGCAAATAACTGGGCGCGGGTTACAGTATCAGTTTCTGGAGGAACAAAATTTTGGAAGAAGAGGACATTGCGGTTTTGTGGGTTTGAGGATTGAAGACGTCGGTGGTTGAGTTTATGGTAGGCTGAATTGTGACGGGCTTCGGGCCTGTTTAAAATAAAATACCGAAGTAGAAACGAAACAGGATGAGAAGAAGTGATCAGGGAAGGAAGAGCTCTGGGAAACATTTGGTTGAAGATGCAGTATTGTTAAACGAGGTACGAATTTTAACATGGGTTGTTTTGGTAATAATCGGCCAGTGGTCATTCTTAAGGTAAAAAGAAACGTGAGCGGGGAACAAATACAGGGCATAAGTGGGCATCGGGCCAAACGCTGGAAGGAATGTTTGAAAACCATTCTCGGATCAAGGCATGGACGTGGGCAAATTGAGTGGTGGTAAGGCCCATTTATACAATAAATCTAAGTTAGTTATTTAAATATATATAGATGAATTTATAATTGTTGTATCTCCGCCATACCTTATCAGAATCGGGCAAATTTGGACTCATTGGAATCATACAGACAAAGGCAACGTGGTGGAGTTGATCTGGTCAGCGCTGGGAACTACCAGAATCTTTGACTGTTTAATATTATGAAAACAATTCATTTTAAATCAGAATTAGCCCCAAGGTGAGTTATACTCACTCAGTTCCCCTACTTATATTTGTTATAAGTCGGGTTTATTATTTGTTTGCCATGTTTGCTAATCATTGGTTGATTCGATAATTATTGGATGTTTGATAAATATTTTATATTGATTATTTAAATTAAACGTTGTTTAATTTAAATAAAATGACATCATTATTTTTAACGATTATTTCCAATCGAGGTAACTTACCTTGTTGGTTACGTTTATAACAATATAAACGTATTAAATTAAATGGGATGCTTGAATGGTTATTATTAGTTGACCGTTATCAGTTAAATTATTGTTATCATCATCATGTGAATTGTTGAACCCATATGATTGGATTAGTGAATTGGCTACTGCTTGTTAAAACCAAATTCAACATTTATTTGATTATTAATTAATGGGTGATATTGGTTGAGGAATTTATAGTAGATGGCCAAAATATAAACTGTTTTATAACGATTGATTCACCGTAGGTGTATTGATTGAAATGAAGTTATGAAATTTATTTTATCACTTAATATATATTTTTAAATATATTATTTTAAATGAAGTTTATAAAAAGGGAATAAACCAACTATATATATATATTTGTTTGTTTAACCACCAACCACTATTTGTGTGCCGAAATATGCCGTGTGCGAAGCACGTGCCTCTTCTTAAATTTTAAATGATTTATAACGTAAATTCTTATATTAATAAGGTTGATAAGCAAGTAAGCAGGGATTAATGCGACAACTAGTAACTAAGATAAATTGTTTTATGGAACAATTAAAAGGAGATTATATCGAATTGATCCTTATAATCAAATGGGATTATATGAAGATGAATCGAAATTTGATTAACGAGTTAATCATGTTAGAAATGACCAAGTCAATTGTGTTAACAAAAATAGATTTATTAAATTTATTTATCTATTTAATGGAAATATTTATTGGTTAAGTAAAACATTTTTAAATGATGATATTTAATTATCATTTATTTAATAATCAATGTAGAGACCTGGGGATTTAAAGGAGTAATTGTAGTTTATGAAACGATAAGGCTTATCTTAATAAAATGATATTTAAAGATATGATTTTAAGATATTTTTCCAAGTATATAAATGAAATGATTTGAGAATAGTTACATATTAAAATGATTTGAGAATATTTATATATTAAAACTGGTATATATAAATTTTTAGTGGCCAAGTAATGCTATATATATAATAAACCAATGGATCTATTTTATTTTACGATTGTTTATTTTGATAGTTAAATAACCGATTATCAAAATCATACCCAATGCGTTGTTGATATGGAAAGACTGGGATCGAATTTATATTCGGAAACCATTCCGACCGACCGAAACGTAAACGAAGATGATATTCGATGCTGATCGAGACGGAGCAATGAAGACCGTAAATCTTCATGAGCGGAGGAACTGTTGTTGAATTTCTCTGGCTGATCCCTGGAGATATTTCGACAATGATTCTGTCGTGATTGGAATCTACAGTTTGCAAGGACTACTCGCTACTGATCCATGGGGTGATTCCTATATTGGATGTGGTAGGAGGGTGCCTTCGGTTCATCCTGTTCTTGGATGACATGTATGGACGATGTGAACGGTGGCCAGATGTTCCAAAAGTCGATTATAACCTCAAGCCTCATCAACCGGGAAATATAAAAAAATCGGGCAGGCAGCATGGCTATGTGGGTCGCACCCATTAGTGTGTATAATCACGTAACTAGAGAAAATCCTTTTCCTTCTTTAATCTACCGATGTTGTCCCTTTTCGGGAGACGGTGGGTCGCACCCAACCATTGGTGATATAGATTCGATACACTAAAGTGAAATGAGTGGTCGGTCATGTGTAGGCTGGGTTGCAAGACGTTCTTGTTGAACCCAGTGTATTCTCCTCTAGAGATACACTATCGGCGGGTGGTTCCATACATTGTCATAGTCGGAATCCAATTTACAATAAGCACTCGTGGTTTTGTTTGTATACTATATATGTGGAACGTGAGATGCAAGCGTTCTGCTAGATTCTAATTATTTGTATGTAGACACTATTATAATATCAGAAAAATATTGTTTTCAAAACTGTTTTGGGTTATCTTAAGGTAAAAACCGTCCGTATTTATGTGTGGATTCGGTCTTACGATTATCCTTTTCTTTCAAAATGATTTTGAACTTTAAAATCAAGTTAGATGATATTATAAATTTAGCGAGTTTTCTCACTCTGGTTCACCAGACTGACCCGGTATTTGAAATGCTCGGGTTAGACCGGGTTGTACAGGTTCAGGTTATCGGATGCTGTGAAGTCTAAAGACGAGCTGTAGATGTTCAGACGTATGATATTATCTAGTAGTATTCCATTGTGTGATGTATACGAGGACAGACTATTATAACTGTCCCAGTGTATTGATGTACTCTGATGATTGTAAGTTTTTATTTCAAAATCTCTCTATAAATATAATTCATATATTATATTTTGTTCCGCTGCAATGTGAGACTCTGTGTTTTGTTGATTTTTCTTCTTCTTCTATTCTAATATTTCTTTCTTTCTTATCTCACCCTCTAATTTCTTTCTTATAGCCTTTTGGGGTTTTCGATACTTGAGTTGGACACGGGATGTGCAAAATGTCTGTATTTAAGTGTCGAAATTCCCAGGTCGCTACAATTATAATAGGTTATTATCATTCCCCGTTCATCCCAATCCTTTTACCATTGTAACTTTCATTCAATTCCATTCATTTCCATTAATTTCAATTAGTAACATTATATCTATTCTGTTATTTACATATACATATATATATATATATATATGATTATGTACTAGACCTCTCACATTAAGCCTATCACTTGTGGATGCTGGATTTGTTGGGCGGTTCCGGGCAAACTTGTACCATAAGTTGACTTAACCTTGTGTATTATCAATGTTACATGTATATTTACGCACTAGACTCCTTACGTTAAATTAACAACCTGTGGATGCTGGATTTGCCGGGCGGTTACGGGTAGACTTCTACCACATGGTTAATTTAACCTCGTGTCTAAGTGTGGTTACAATTTTCTATTTACTGTAAATTTTGCATATAATTTAGGTGTGTCCGTTCTTCCAAATTTTTACTGTAATTCTACTTTTACATGTCACACTTAATATCATATTAATTCCATGTTAACTTATAACCATGTCGCGTGTTCTTCCTAGCATGTAATTAACTCCATTCTAAAATAATAACATGTAACTATCCATCATGTAATTATTCTAATCTAACAATTTAGCATGTAATTATCCCAAAATCTACAGTTAAGGGTTCAAGTACATAATATGTCACATGTTAACATGTAATTAGAACATGTATGTATACAACAGTAATCGTTACACATATTTTAACAGGTTTACATTTCAACATATTAACATTTCAACCTATTAATATTTCAACATATTAATGTTTAAACATATCAAATTAATATTTCAACATATTAATGTTTAAACATATCAATCATTCTAACAGATTTACATTGAATATTAACGGGGAATGTTAAACAATAAATATACCATTATCAAAAAGATATATTTTAAATCCGCTCACCTAATTGCTTTCCAAATCATGAATCAAGTCTAGATCTAGCATCACATTGTTACCCTAACTGAATTTAGAACCTAAAACCATGGATCACAATTCTTAACTAAAAGAAAAAGGGAAAAAGAGGAGAAATTCAAATTGACCAGATCCAAGAATTTACCCTACTTCGAATAGAATTCTGAACACGTTTTTTTTTATTAATATTCATTCTTTTCCTCTAGATATTGAATTAGAATTTTCCTAAACTAATTACTCTATTTTTCTGAAGAGATTTGGGAAGGAATAAGAATGGCAAAGTATATATGTCGTCTCAGAAAATATGAGATTTAGGTTAGGCTCTGCTAGCCTATATATAGGTGTTCAGGATCTTATCGTACATGCAATGCTGAGTCAACAATGAATGTGGTTAAGAAAACAGTCTAATTAATGAATCTAGCAAGATCTGGGGTGGGGTCGACCCCTATGTGTATGTGCCAACCTTAGGGCCGACCCCCCTATGTTGGTGTCGACCCCTTGGGTCCCGCGAGCTTTTCTGGGCAAAGGTTTACGGTTTTGACATTTTTGGTTTTAAACGTTTGATTAATATCCCGTTATACTTTCTATGATTTATTTTAAATATTACATTTACATATAATCTTCTTATATTATATAAAACTTCAAATGCCCATTTTACATATATATATATATATATATATATATATATGCATAACTTTTATTTCATTTTCAAAGTTCAAATGGTGTTGTACCGTTATTTAATTTTTACCATATTTCTTTGATTGCAGCCTAATTTTGAACTTTTATCTTGTATACGTATAATTCTGCACATATATACGAGTATATTTACATATATATATATATACACATATATTTTTCTATACTTCCTTATATGTATAATTTTCCTTATATGTGCGTTTATACATATTTTCTCCTTAGAACATGCATTATTTTAGCCATTTCTCTAAAATAAAAATATGACGCGTACGAGGGTAGAACCTTGCATCTCTCACTTGAAAGCCACATGCTCTAACCAACTGGGCTACTTAGGCTTTTGTTAACAAGGCTTAGAACAATGGTGGTCATTGTTCTTTTCTTATTCCTCTTTTTCATGTTTGTTACACTATTTCGTTTAGACCATTGCATGTAACCTTATCAATTTGTATGCATCTTTTTCTTTCATTTTTCCTTTCTTATTAATGCATAATATTTGTAAATCATTGCATGCAACGTAATCATACTGCATGCAACTAATTTCTTCATGCATTGCATTGTTATTCGCATTAATTTTTTTTAATGCATGTGTTTATTACATGCAATCTTATATTATCATTATTTTATTCTTCTTTTATATATTTATGTCTATGCATATACACACATATGCACTATTAAATATTTAATTGTCATAAAATGTACGGTGTTACATTCTCCCACCCTTAGAAAATTTCGTCCTCGAAATTTGATAAGGGTAAAAATCAAATAACCCTTCGTATAATATCCATCCATAATGTGTGCATCCAATTTTTGCAAACATTGTGCACTTGTGCAAAGTATAATACAACATAGTAATCAATGTATGACTAAGAGGTACCTCCTATATGTATGCAAATTTTTCAAAACTTCTTCAAAAACATGATGTGCACATCCTAAATATACTGGCAATTCTACATGAATGCAATATTTTGAAAATCAAAATACCTTTTTCATCCAAATTTTCCTACACTCTTGCAGAGCAAGAACACATTTCTTCCAATTTTTGCATCCAAAACCCTACCAAGTAACTTCATTTTTCGAATTTCAGAAAATTCTAATTTTCTAAACTCGATTTCTTATGTTACAAAAAGGTGGAAAATGGAAAACTTCACACCTTCCGTTTTTCTGTTTCGAAATTTTTCCAACCATACTTGGATTTTATGAAACTATTTATAAAGATTCCCTATTTTCTTATCCAAGCAAAACCCATATTAGAAAATTTTATTTGTTACAGATTTATTTTTATGACTTATCTTAGAAAAATTTACTCTTATTCATCTTTTCTCAGAATTTTTCTTTTTTCTTTAACTGTCATGTTTGTTGCTTTACTGAATTTGTTGTTCTTTTTTTAGTTATGCCATTACTCTTTTCTTAGCTTATTTAACTTAATTATCTGATCTAAGTTCGGTTTTAAATAAGCCTTCTAGTCCTTCAACTAAAACAGGAAAACATGCACTCTACACAGCTACTATTTAGGGCCAAGAATCTCAGGACTATGTCCCCCTCAGACAGAAAAATTCAAACAAAAGATGTAAACACTTACTTTCCCTTCACTGTCTAGTAGTCACCACTAGTCCTTGCTGTGTAGTAACAGACATTTTTAAGCAACACCCTAGGCTTTTCAATGCTTACACTTTCTACGAGAACTTACCATTATTCCAGGATAATTCTCGCTATCTACTTCACAGCCTCAAACATTTCCCGTCTTCTCTAGGCATTAATCCTTACCTACTCCATACTTTTTAAAACACGATTTGGCCTTTTTTTTCATTTCACTTTTCTTCCAAAGTTAAAAGTTTCAAACTTTATTTTCATCATCAAAACTTACTTCTGCCAAACCATAAAAGCATGTCAATTTAAAAAAATTATAATTTTTTTTTCAAATCACAAAAAACCAAAGTAGACAAGGACAACTATTCCTAAATTATGTTTACAACTGCTCTTACTTACAATGCCAGTTCAGTTACTTACTACAAGGTGCAAACATTTACTCTATTCTTAATTTCTACAACTTATTTTGTCCACCCAAAAAAAATTTCTCTTTTAAAACAATTTATCAAAAATGATTGTCAAAAGAATAGAGATTCCAAAACTTTCTTTACGGAAAATTCCAGCTTTCAAAAAAATGCAATATTATTCTAAGTTTTGCTTTTTAATCCTTTCATGCAATATAACAAGAAAAATAGTGAGCTATACATGCTCTATAATATGCACCTTTTACTGAGGGAATTTCATTTCAGTCAAAATTTTCGCAAGAAATCGCTGTTTCCAAAACATACCCCGTTTTACATCAAAATTCAATATGTACTTTTCTAATATGTCTTTTACATATTTTAAAACTATAGTTTTTAAGATTAAAACTTAAAAACACCATAAACCATCTTCCAAAAGCTTTTATAATTTGAAGTTCTTAAAAGTTAACAATGGGGGTTAGACTCAAAGCAAGTTTCAATCTTAACAAGTCTTTCCTAGACACTCCCACAAAGTCAATTCTCTCAACTATATATATTCCTAATCCATTTTTCTCTTCTTAACCTTTTCCAGTTTATAAGGTTTTTCAGCTAAACCCACTAATATGAAATATTAACATAAAGGATTCACCTTTCTTCCATGCAAAGTATATTGTACACTTCCCATCCAAATTACATAAGGGTCTCAGATTTCCATATTCATTCCTTTTGTGTACAAAACAGATATCCCAACTTTTACCATATTATGTTTTTCCTATTTCGTGGGTTCCTCTATGGATCTAGGTATATATATATATATATAATATTTGCATTTTAAAAATACAAATACATTCACTTATTATCTATACAGGAATCCTAAACCTGGGCTCTGATACCAGATGTAACAACCCGAATTTCGACAGATCGATTTTTTTCTTTAAATTTATAATCTATCAAAACTCGTGTTAGTTTGCTCTGGTATCCTGTTTGAAAGACAGAGATTTAAAATATATTAGAGCTCAGAAAAACATCTCACAGCGGAATGGATAAAATATAATGTAATCAAAATATAGCCATACCGTAGTAATAATACTGCCTAACCTGTATTTAAAGTTATCATATCACTACCACAAATCTAACCTACGAGTATGTTGTGAGGAGGGGGTCAGAACACAAGTTCCGGTGATTGGATTTAAACTATACATCTTGGATAATTCTACATATACCGTTCAGTTACATTTTATTTTTTATTAGGTTACTTAGGTTAACAACACTCAAGGCTTACACACACGTCATTCCTATCTACTTCCCAGTGGATTAACCTAATACAATGTATATGTAGTTACCTCCAATATTAAGGTACACCCTATGGTACCCCACTCGCACGGTCTTCACCGTAATGCCACATAAATATATGCAGTCCCTCATCCTACACCGGAATGATGTATGGATCTCTATATAACAACGCTATGTTCAACATATATCTGCCATTGTCATGCTACGTAAGCATACGGACTGCCACCTTCGATCGAATTAGGTTCCATTACCGAGTAATACTCCAGAGTCTACGATACAGCACCCAAAGTAGACATGCACGTATCTAGACTTTCCCACGTATGTATCGTCAATCGTACTCGATGTCTTAACCGTACAAATCCTCTATTATGCACCGAATCCTCTGGCAGGGCTGACAAGAAACACGAAACTCAATCGGGAGCTTTTCAGATATCTGTACACACATATGCTAAGGTACGCATTTTAAGTGGCTATGGTCCCACCTGACGCCTCCCTCATCTAGTGAAAGACGAACAAGTTTGAAAACTAATATCCTGGCCTAAGAGCAAACAACAAACAACAAATCCTAATTGGTCTATTCCTCACCCATAGCCTTGATAACAAAAGGTCTATAGTCTTTTGGTTTAGCTCTCCATCTTTCCGCATTACGCATCACGTATCAAGCTGACTGTCGATGGTACCCGATGACAGGGGTGTCAAATGAGTCGTTTAGGGTCGTATAAGGGTCAAGCAAAATTTGACCCAACCCTTTTGCAACCCATTTATTTTGACCCTTTTAACAAAAAGTTTAACCTGACCCAACCCACATATTATGTGGGTTACCCATTTAACCCACACATTAAAAAGTATTACTTTAAAATAACGATTTTTAAATCTAAAAATTACGAAAATACCCTTTATTATGGAAAAAGAAAAAATTTCAAAAAATCGATAAAATTAGGAAATGAAAAGTAATAAAAGAATTATTCGAAAATAATGATTTTTAAAGCTAAAAGGACCAAAATTACGAAAATGCCCTTCATATTAAAAAAGAGATAAATGTGAAAAAATTTCAGAAAATCCAGAAAAATACAAAATGAAAAGTTGAAAAAGAAATATTTTAAACTAACGATTTTTAAAGCTAAAAATGATAAAATTATGAAAAAACCCTTCATATTGGAAAAAGTGAAAAAAATGAATTTTTTTTAGAAAATCTAGAAAATTACGAAATGAAAAGTAAAAAAAGAATTACTTTAAAATAACGATTTTTAAAGCTAAAAAATGCTAAAATTACGAAAATGCCCTTCATATTGGAAAAAGTGAAAAATATGAAAAAAATTCAGAAAATCTTGAAAATTACGAAATGAAAAGTAAAAAAAGAATTAGTTTAAAATAGCGATTTTTAAAGCTAAAAATACTAAAATTACAAAAATACCCTTTAAAAAGTGGAAAAGAGAAAAAATTTCAGTAAATTACGAAATGAAAAGCATAAAAAATAATTATTTTTTCATAATTTTCTAGATTTTTTTAAATTTATTATTGTTTTCGCTTTTTTTAACATGAAGGGCATTTTCGTAATTTTGACATATTTAGATTTAAAAATTGTATTCGAATAATTATCTGTTTACTTTTCATTTCGTAATTTTCTGGATTTTTAAATTTTATTTATTTTCATTTTTTTCAAAATTAAGGTCGTTTTCGTAATTTGGCCTTTTAAATTTTTAAAAATTATAATTTTTGAATAATTCTTTTATTGCTTTTCATTTCTTAATTTTCTGAGTTTTTTTCATTTTTCCAGTATGAGGGGTGTAATGGCCCGCAAATCCGTACTATCTGAGTTGACTAATAACACAACACGTCCAACCCAAATTGCACAGAAATATAAATCATTATTAGAAAGAAGTTAGAGGATGAGAAATAGAAAGAAAGAAATATCAGAATAGCAGAAAAATGAAGAACACAAATCTCACAGCGGAACGAATAAAATATATTATATAACATAACTTTGAAATACAAATCAATAACTTTATATGCATACCATCATCCGAGCATAACAGTTATTCCTGGAACAGTCATAAACACCTTTTTCTAGATACAACATAGTACACAACGGAATATATGATAGTCTATAGCTAACTGGTGGAGCCTCCTGCTTCCAGCTCTTCCAAGTGAATCTGAAAAATCCCGACTACTTGACTGCCCGTACAAATTTGGGCACCCAAGAGTTTAGGGAAAACAAAAACAAAATAAAACTCTGGGTCAGTCATGGGACTGGTGTGAGTAAACTCCAATCATTTGTTTAATTTTCAAAATCCTTTCGAAAGAAATGATAATCGTAAGACCGATCCACACATAAACATGGATGGTTTTTACCTTACGATAACCCAAAATATTTTTGATATCAAATCCAGTGATATTATAATAATGTCTAAATCAAATAAATAAAATCTAGTGGAATGCTTGCATCTCACGCTCCATATATAATATAAAATCAAAAACCGCATGACGCTTATTGGAGATTGTAATTCCAACATGACAAGGAATGGAACCACCTTCCGATAGTGTATCTCTAGAGAGGAATACACTGGGTTCAACAAGAGCATCTTGCAACCCGGCCCATACATGACCGACCACACATTTCGCTTGAGTGTATCGAATGTATATCACCAACGGTTGGGATCAGCAACCGTTTCTCGAATGGGACAGCATCGAATAGAATAAGGAATTAAATGAATCTCTAGATAGGTGATTATACACCCTAATGGGAGCGACCCACATAGCCATGCTGCCTGCCTGATTTTTGTCATTTCCGGGTTGTTGAGGCCTGATTCTATGATTTCTTGCAATTCATTGATAGCACAATCACTTTGAATGCCACTTTGTCAGATCCGTAAATCACTAATTGATTTGCATAAATATTCTGGATGTTATGCTAAGGGAATAAATCCGTTGCAACCATATATATATTTATACAAACCAACCTATTCGATCCTTGGAAATACTCTGTCAGACAATCGTTCATATACGTTCGTTCTGGGACTAAACGAAACCGAATGTACTATTCAGTATATCCACCCTAGGCAATCTCTACCTAGGACTTATACAACAGCCCTTGCACTTTACTCCGTCTTCAATATATTTAGCATACTTGGTTCGCAACGCTTATGCCAATACGGAGTGGTTCTTTGGATAATAACCCAATCGATCTCTCCATATTGACAACGATGGTCAAAAACTTCGATAGTCTGTGATTTAACTATCGAATAAAAACAAGTGTTTCGATAGTCGATGATTTAAGTATCGAAGGAAACAAGTGTTCATTCAACATATCAAACAAATCACTGGGCTCTTTAATTAATATTTCATCAATTAAATCTCTTCTCCATTTCCTTATCAATATTTGTTAACCAAATATTTTCAATACCCATATTGGCCTTATACGTTATTTGGAAAAACATTTCCATGTATCGCCTTCTTTTATTTTCTGTACTTAGAATATCCTTTACTTATAATTGGAAAATATTTCAATTTCTTATCTCTTTTCCGATCGCGTTTATTTCCATACTTAGGAAATACTTATTTCTATATTTCCAAAATTCCACTTATCTGGGTCAAAACGAATGTTATGTAAAACATCGTTACAACAACCCAAGATACTTCATTCGATTAAATCTCTTTTGAACATTTCTCTTTGAGACTGGATCTCGCTATTTCTTAGCTAATAATGAAATCAATCGAGTTGGGGTATAACTTCCTCTCAGACCTTGACTGAAAATACTATTAACTTCAAAACAGACAAGAACGCTCACCCGAATAATCAACATCATATTAAACAAATTTCCCATTTCTAAAACGTATATACTTTCCTCTTCCTATTCTTACTCGATTTAAATTCACAGATTTTCTTTTTGTTTACAATATTCTATTTTTAATTCGTTTCCTTATCGAATTCTATATATCGATACATTGATTTCTAACTATCAAATTTTCTTAAAAATATTCTAACTCCTAAAATTTCCTGAAAAATTCGCCATAACCTCCTTTGTACCGGGAGCATCGAGATATTTCAAATAGCCTCCCATGGCCCTCGTCCAAAAGAAAAAGCCAAGTGGCTTGCCGATACGGCGCATAAAATCTCATATATGAATTTAAACATGTACATTTTTGTCGGGCAAATAAATTAAAATCTTCATATACTCCATCCCATACCTGTCTGACACATGCCCACCTGTTTCCAATTCAACCCAATCCAATCGTTTGAATTCAGTTTCACTCATTTATTCTTTAATTAGTTATTTTGCATATTCCACTTCTTTGTTTGAACATAACATGTTCAAACAAAATATTTAACTTGCTCATAACCAAATTGAATTTCAATTTCAATTCTGGTTTCCTTTCGATTTCGAATATAAATTTCCAAATCGAATTCACTTATTCAAAGCTCAATATCGATTCATAATTTCATAAACTAACTACTTTTTAAATTAGTTAATTCCATTCAATAATCAAAAATCTAATTTCTGTTTCAAAAATCAATTCATTGCTCCACTTGAGTTCACATATAATTTACAACTCAAAATCTGAAATTTTCTAAATAGAAATTCGGATTTCATTCGCTTAAAATCCTTTTATAAAATTAAATAAACCGTTATGGTTTTTAAATGGTTATGGCGCTGTTTTTCTGAAAATTTGATTTTGACATAACTCAAAATATATACGAAGAAATTCAGATTTTTCTCCTCCATTAGAAAACTATTATCAAATCAGTCCTGACATTTCTTGTTTCAAAGAATTCCGACTTCAGTTGAGTTTTGTATACTCAATTGAAGTTCGAAACGTCAATTTACGAACTGCAGCGCTGCGGCGAGTTCGTTTTAATTATATTTATAAATATAAACGTTTGAACTTTGTTTAAATAAATTCAACTCTATTCTAATATATATATACATATACATATATATATATATATATCAAATCCATTTTTCCAATTCAACATAATATTTCCGATCTATTTCACTTCTATTTGAAATTCTATTTCGAGTTCTATTTTGGAATTCTATTTCAATTCTATTCCAAATTCTATACTCAAAATCCATTTGAATTCTCTTATTCAAATTCTCATTTTTAAATTCATATTTGAATTTAAACATTTAAATTATCAATGATAAGTTTCCACTTTTCTTTATAACATCATTTAATTTTTTTTTTATATTTTTAAACAAGTCTTGGTTTCAAATTCATTTTTGAAATTAAATTCTATTTTTGAAAAATAAATCGCCCCTTTTCTATTTGAATTAAATTTAAATATCTCGTCTGGGAATAATCTATTTTATAAATCCGACATAGTTGAATTTAAACATAAATCCTAAGGATTTATTCAACTTTACTTATATTTCGAATATCCGAATAAAGTTAATCGTTTTTTTAACGATTCTAAGTTCTTATTTTAAATTCACCCTTTTAATTTAAAATATTTAAATTATCCAAATGATAATTTTTCCCCTTTTTATTTATAAACACCATTTATTTTACTTCTTTATTTATTCTTAAACAAGTCTCGATTTCAAAACCTTTTGAAATCGATACTTCTACTCTGGAAAATAGATTTCCTTTTTCCATTTCACACTTGTATTTTTATTTTTGAATTATCCAATGATAATTCTTTTCACTTCGTTTATAAAAGAACTACTTGTTCTTATTCTATTAAAATAAGTTAATATTTTTATTCTATTCAGATTTCAAATTCTATTTTAGAAAAATAGAATTTCCCTTGAAAATCTCAATATCCTTTTCACGGTATTTTTAAATACCAACATTTTGGCTTAGTGATACTTAAACACCAAAACAACCAATTATTTATTTCAGGTTTTCTAACACATCATATATGACAGTATATATGCAAACAAATAAACAAACAGATAATATATTTTTAAGGAATCCAGTTGGATCCCTCCAACCTGTTTTCCTGCATCCATAGATGTTAGTCAACATAGTAATACCCATCCCGCTTCGAGGCAGGATATCGCGGTACGAAGGTCATCCACTAATATATATTTGTGGCGCGTATAGGGAAATCATCCGCTAATGGTACCGCGGGCATCCGCTAATGAGGCTGCGGGAACAATCCAATCATCAACCCAATATATATATAATAGTCAACCCTAAATAACTAATATATTTAAATCAACCAAAAAGCATTCAAACAAGCAACAAACAATTACTTTTACCGAATAAAAATAATTCTAAATAAAGAGGTGAGTGAGATTTACTCACTATGGTTTTTATTTGTAGATCCGATACAATTTTAACTTAAATCGAACGATGTTCGATTTAAACTAAAATTCCATAGCTGGTTCCACTTTAAGATTTCAAATCAAAGACCATTGCGAAGCTTAACAAAATTGACAGCGTTCGAAATCTGAAAATTATTTGAATTTGAAATTCATTTTATAAGCAAATCGAACAATTTAAATATAATTGAATTTTAAATTACGAAATTAAGATGATTATCTATGTCCTAGTCTCCCCTAATCTCTTTTTCCTTGATATAAATGAGCCATCCAATAGCTATTAAAATAGTACCATTGCCAATCAAAACTTCCAATCCAATCTCCTTTGTAAATTCATGGATCCAAAAATCTGATTGCCCTGTTTTTATTTCTCTTCTAATCCACTCGCACCACCCACATAAATATTGACCTCGGCTTTTGCAAACCACCACTCAACGCCATCTCCTCCGTACCCAGTTCATCGGCTCGGCACCCCCAGCTTGCGCTCACACCAGTAACGCCACCGAACCCTAAACCCTTTTTTTCAATCTAACTTCTCTCAGCTCCATACTGAATATAGCAACCCCCCCCCCCCCCCCCCCGTTTTTCACAATTTCCATCACTGTGTCCCTCAACAAGCAGCTCCTAGCTAAGCGTCGAGCTTCAGGAAAACTTCCGATAATTTTCTTGCAACATGAGCGCTTTAGGGATTCAGTCGAGCTCAGCTTAAGCTCCATAGCCTTTCGGATTCAATCGCGATTTCATTTTTTAAGTCGCGAGCTTTCCCAAACCCATCAGTAGCACATGAGTTTTCCATTCGTAGCCCCCAAATTAATTCTGACTTTGGATAATTGGGGAAAGCTGCCATTTTTGTGATGAGGCTTTTTGATTCTTGTACTAGGATGATTTCGAACTGATTTCAGGGAGTAAAAGGAAACGGAAAATTTCGATTTTGAGGAATGAATGAATAAGAACTCGATTTCGCTGTTGTTAAATAAGTAAAGAAGGGAATAGGATTTTATAAGCAAGGTGGATTTGAAAGGAGCGGTTTTGATTTCAGAAGAATGGAAATGGAAATTTACAGAGGAGGTTGTGATTTTATAGAAGAAGAAAGGAAACAGGAAGTACATGATATTAAATAGTGGTTGGGTTAAGTACATAGCAAATATATTTAAAAAGATTTGATTTTGATATTAAATATAATTTAATTTAATTTGATTTGACTTAAAGAGATTTTTATTCTTTTTAAAACGATATTGATTTGATTTCAAACCTATCCACAATCAAATATGTCGGGGTCCATTAATTTAAACCATGAACCGTTATTTTAATGTAACCACTGTTGTTTCAACAGTGCAACACTATTCTGAATATAATTTGACATTTAATTTGAACGTAAATATAAATAACCAAAATAAATTAATACAATATAATTTAAATTCAAAAGAAAGTAAATTCTCTGATAATAAAATATTTTTATTATCACCTATATTCAAATACAACTAATATTGATCATCTGAATTGTTTTGATTTAATTCTAACTTCGAATTGAATTATTTTAGATTCTCGTATTACGATGATTATCAAAATAAATCGTATTTTGATTATTTAATCGATAACCCAATAAAATACCATTTATATTATAAATTCAATATTTAAAACCATACTAAATATTTAAAATAAATCGACCAAAAATCCGGGTCGTTACATTCTTTCCCCCTTAAAATAATTTCGTCCTCGAAATTGCTAAGGTAGAAAAAATGGTACAAATCCATTACTTTTCAAAATCTCACTTATGTTGAAACTCAACTCCTTATATTTCAACAAATTTAATTCCACCAAAACTTTTGGTCTTCCTTCATTTAATTTGAATGATCTACGATCAATCCATTTATATCCAATCTATATTCCATTAAACCTATTCAAATTGATTCTAGTTAATTGATTCACTTAAATCCATTTAACTAGCTTAAGTTAAATTCCAATTCCAGAATCCAAATCCCAGGGTTTTCATTTCAAATCCTTTTGAAATCACTTAAATATATACATATATTTATAACCATCTCAAATTCAAAACATTTGAATTTTCAAACCAACTTGTTTTCTTTCAAACCAATTCCCATCAAAAACTTTTCTAAGGTAGCAATCCATTACTTAGAAACTCGGAAATGAACACTGATGATGTCGCAACCATCATCAGAATTATTTCCCAGCCACTGAAGTGAGTTCAGTGCTTTATCACTTTCTAAATCCATCTCAAGATGATTTTTATTCAAAAATCCCTTCAAAACAATGCTATATTTCTATAATATACTTCAAAAATATTTTTCAAATCTCCCAGGATTTTAAGTTCTGAATTCTAGTTTGAATCCAACTCAAGTTCATCTCATTTGTATATTTCATTCATGTACAAGTTTTATTTGGTCATAGATAACCATTTCAATTTTATAATCTCATCTGATTATAATGATAACATCCAACACATCGATAATTTCAGTAAATTATTCTTTTTATATCAAAATAAAATTTTGGGAAAAATTATTTCATTCACCCAAATTAGAACAATATCGTGTTCAATCTTCTGTTCAAGTATTTACAAACTCTTATCGACGTCGTGGCGTCCCACGATTCGACCAGAATTCATAAACCACTCAACAGACTAGCCAACACAATATAAAACAACTTTTATATCAATTTACAAATACGCTCTCTCGTATATACACTCAACTCATTCTAGGGTACTACTAACCCTATTTCTAATGAGAACATGCCACACAAGCCTAGGTATTCGCACGACCTAAGCTCCGATACCAACTGTAGTGGCCTAGGGATTTCGGTAGGCTTTTCAACCATCCCTCAACCCCCAAGGCAGAGGGCTAACCTCCCCCCATGGCTTACACTGGTACCTCAGAACTGCTTTTAGGGCTAGCCTCGTGACTCGACCAACCCATTCGATCATTGGAAATACTCTGTTAGACACTCATCCATATACGTTCGTACTGGGACTGAACGAACTGAAGGTACTATTCAGTATATCCATCCAAGGCAGCCTCTACCTAGGACTTATACAACAGCCCTTGCACTTTACTCTGTCTTCAGTATATTTAGCATACTTGGTTCGCAACGCTTATGCAAATACGGAGTGGTTCTTTGGATGATAACCCAACTGGTCTCTCCATATTGACAACGATGGTCAAAAACTTCGATAGTCTGTGATTTAACTATCGAATAAAAACAAGTGTTTCGATAGTCGATGATTTAAGTATCGAAGGAAACAAGTGTTCATTCAACATATCAAACAAATCACTGGGCTCTTTAATTAATATTTCATTAATTAAATCTCTTCTCCATTTCCTTATCAATATTTGTTAACCAAATATTTTCAATACCCATATTGGCCTTATACGTTATTTGGAAAAACATTTCCATGTATCGCCTTCTTTTATTTTCTGTACTTAGAATATCCTTTACTTATAATTGGAAAATATTTCAATTTCTTATCTCTTTTCCGATCTCGTTTATTTCCATACTTAGGAAATACTTATTTCTATATTTCCAAAATTCCGCTTATCTGGGTCAAAACGAATGTTATGTAAAACATCGTTACAACAACCCAAGATACTTCATTCGATTAAATCTCTTTTGAACATTTCTCTTTGAGACTGGATCTCGCTATTTCTTAGCTAATAATGAAATCAATCGAGTTGGGGTATAACTACCTCTCAGACCTTGACTGAAAATACTATTAACTTCAAAACAGACAAGAACGCTCACCCGAATAATCAACATCATATTAAACAAATTTCCATTTCTAAAACGTATACACTTTCCTCTTCCTATTCTTACTCGACTTTAATTCACAGATTTTCTTTTTGTTTACAATATTCTATTTTTAATTCATTTCCTTATCGAATTCTATATATCGATACATTGATTTCTAACTATCAAATTTCTTAAAAATATTCTAACTCCTTAAATTTCCGCAAAATTTCGCCATAACCTCCTTTGTACCGGGAGCATCGGGGTATTTCAAATAGCCTCCCATGGCCCTCACCAATCCAAAAGAAAAAGAAAAAGCCAAGCGGCTTGCCGATACGATGCATAAAATCTCATATATGAATTTAAACATATACCTTTTTGTCGGGCAAATAAATTAGAATCTTCATATACTCCATCCCATACCTGTCTAACACATGCCCACCTGTTTCCAATTCAATTCAACTCAATCCAATCATTTGAATTCAGTTTCGCTCATTTATTCTTTAATTAGTTATTTTGCCTATTCCACTTCTTTGTTTGAACATAACATGTTCAAACAAAATATTTAACTTGCTCATAACCAAATTGAATTTCAATTTCAATTCTAGTTTTCTTTCGATTTCAAATATAAATTTCCAAATCGAATTCAATTATTCAAAGCTCAATATCGATTCAAAATCTCATTAACTAACTGCTATTCAAATTAGTTAATTCCATTCAATATTCAAAAATTTGATTTCTGTTTCAAAAATCAGTTCATTACTCTACTTGAGTTCACATATAATTTACAACTCAAAATCTGAAATTTTCTAAATAGAAATTCGGATTTCATTCGCTTAAAATCCTTTTATAAAATTAAATAAACCGTTATGGTTTTTAAATGGTTATGGCGCTGTTTTTCTGAAAATTTGATTTTGACATAACTCAATATATACGACGAAATTTAGATTTTTCTCCTCCATTAGAAAACTATTATCAAATCGGTCCTGACGTTCTTGCTTCAAAGAATTCCGACTTCAATTGAGTTATGTATACTCAATTGAAGTTCGAAACGTCAATTTACGAACTGCAGCGCTGCGGCGAGTTCGTTTTAATTATATTTATAAATATAAACGTTTAAACTTCGTTTAAATAAAGTCAACTCTATTCTTATATATATATATAAAATCCATTTTTCCAATTCAACATAATATTTCCGATCTGTTTCACCTCTATTTGAAATTCTATTTTGAGTTCTATTTTGAAATTTCAATTCTATTTCAAATTCTATACTCAAATTCCATTTGAATTCTCTTATTCAAATTCTCATTTTTAAATTCATATTTGAATTTAAACCTTTAAATTATCAATGATAAGTTTCCACTTTTCTTTATAACATCATTTAATTTACTTGTTTATATTTTTAAACAAGTCTTGGTATCAAATTCATTTTTGAAATTAAATTCTATTTTTGAAAAATAAATCGCCCCTTTTGTATTTGAATTAAATTTAAATATCTCATCTGGGAATAATCTATTTTATAAATTCGACATAGTCGAATTTAAACATAAATCCTAATGATTTATTCAACTTTACTTATATTTCGAATATCCGAATAAAGTTAATCGTTATTTTTAACAATTCTAAATTTTTATTTTAAATTCACCCTTTTAATTTAAAATATTTAAATTATCCAAATGATAATTTTTCCCCTTTTTATTTACAAACACCATTCATTTTACTTCTTTATTTATTCTTAAACAAGTCTCGATTTCAATTCCTTTTGAAATCGATACTTCTACTTTGGAAAATAGATTTCCTTTTTCCATTTCACACTTGTATTTTTATTTCTGAATTAGCCAATGATAATTCTTTTCACTTCATTTATAAACTTCATTTATAAAAGAACTACTTGTTCTTATTTTATTAAAACAAGTTAATATTTTTATTCTATTAAAATTTCAAATTCAATTTTAGAAAAATAGAATTTCCCTTTTAAATCCCAATATCCTTTTCACGATATTTTTAAATATCAACATTTTGGCCCAGTGATATTTAAACACCAAAACAACCAATTATTTATTTCAGGTTTTCTAACACATCATATATGACAGTATATATGCAAACAAATAAACAAACAGATAATATATTTTTGAGGAATCCAGTTGGATCCCTCCAACCTGTTTTCCTGCATCCACAGACGTTAGTCAGCATAGTAATACCCATCCTGCTTCGAGGTAGGATATTGCGGTATGAAGGTCATCCACTAATATATATTTGTGGGGCGTACAGGGAAATCATCTGCTAATGGTACCACGGGCATCCGCTAATGAGACTGTGGGAACAATCCAATCATCAACCATTATATATATATATATAATAGTCAACCCTAAATAACTAATATATTTAAATCAAGCAAAAAGCATTCAAGCAACAAACGATTATTTTTAACGAATAAAAATAATTCTAAATAAAGAGGTGAGTGAGATTTACTCACCAGGGTTTTTATTTGTAGATCCGATACAATTTTAACCTAAATCGAACGATGTTCGATTTATACTAAAATTCCATAGTTGGTTCCACTTTAAGATTTCAAATCAAATACCATTGCAAAGCTTAAAAAAATTGACAGCGTTCGAAATCTGAAAATGATTTGAATTTGAAATTCATTTCATAAGTAATTCGAACAATTTAAATATAATTGAATTTTAAATTGTGAAATTAAGATGATTACCTATGTCCTAATCTCCCCTAATCTCTTTTTCCTTGATATAAACGAGCCATCCAGTAGCTGTTAAAATAGTACCATTGCCAATCGAAACTTCCAATCCAATCTCCTTTATAAATTCATAAATCCAAAAATCTGATTGCCCTGTTTTTATTTCTCTTCTAATCCACTCGCACCACCCACATAAATATTGACCTTGGCCTTTGCAAACCACCACTTAATGCCATCTCCTCTGTTCCCAGTTCATCGGCTCAGCACCCCAAGCTTGCGCTCACACTAGTAACGCCACCGAACCCTAAACCCCTTTTTTCTGAATCGAACTTCTCTCAGCTCCGTACTGAATATAGCAACGCCCCCCCCCCCCTTTCACCATTTCCATCACTGTGTCCTTCAACAAGCAGCTCCTAGCTAAACGTCGAGCTCCAGGAAAACTTCCGATAATTTTCTTGCAACACGGACGCTTCAGGGATTCAGTCGAGCTCAGCTCAAGCTCCAGAGCCTTTCGGATTCAACCGCGATTTCATTTTTGAAGTCGCGAGCTTTCCCAAACCCATCAGTAGCACACGAGTTTGCCATTCATAGCCCCCAAATCAATTCCGACTTCGGATAATTAGGGAAAGCTGCCATTTTTGTGATGAGGCTTTTCGATTCTTGTACTAGGATGATTTCGAACTGATTTCAGGGAGTAAAAGGAAACAGAAAATTTCGATTTTGAGGAATGAATGAATAAGAAATCGATTTCGCTGTTGTTAAATAAGTAAAGAAGGGAACATGATTTTATAAGCAAGGTGGATTTGAAAGGAGCGGTTTTGATTTCAGAAGAATGGAAATGGAAATTTACAAAGGAGGTTGCGATTTTATAGAAGAAGAAAGGAAACAGGAAGTACACGGTAATAAATAGTGGTTGGATTAAGTACATAGCAAATATATTTAAAAAGATTTGATTCTGATATTAAATATAATTTAATTTAATTTGATTTGACTTAAAGCGATTTTTATTCTTTTTAAAACGATATCGATTTGATTTCAAACATATCCACAATCAAATATCTCGGGCTCCATTAATTTAAACCACAAACCGCTATTCTAATGTAGCCACTGTTGTTTCAACAGTGTAACACTATTTCTGAATATAATTTGATATTTAATTTGAACGTAAATTTAAATAACCAAAATAAATTAATACAATATAAATTAAATTCAAAAGAAAATAAATTCTTTGATAATAAAATATTTTTATTATCACCTATATTCAAATACAACTAATACTGATCATCTGAATTGTTTTGATTTAATTCTAACTTCGAATCGAATTATTTTAGATTCTCGTATTACGATGACTATCAAAATAAATCGTATTTCGATTATTTAATCGATAACCCAATAAAATACCGTTTATATTATAAATTCTTTAAAACCATACTAAATATTTAAAACAAATCAACCAAAAATTTGGGTCGTTACAAGGGGTATTTTCGTAATTTTTACATTTTTAGCTTTAGAAATCGTACTTTTCGAATAATTATTTTCTTATTTTTCATTTCGTAATTTTCTGGATTTTTGAATTTTTTTTCATTTTTTCACTTTTTCTAATATGAAGGGCATTTTCGTAATTTTAGCATTTTTAGCTTTAAAAATCTTTATTTCATAATAATTTTTTTACTTTTCATTTAGTAATTTTCTGGATTTTCCGAATTTTTTTTCACTTTTTCCAATATGAAGGGAGTTTTCGTAATTTTAGCATTTTTAGCTTTAAAAATCGTTATTTTAAAATAATTCTTTTTATTTTTCATTTTGTAATTTTCTGGATTTTCTGAAATTTTTTCATTTTTTTTTCACTTTTTCCAATATGAAGGTTATTTTCATAATTTTAGCTTTTTTAGCTTTAAAAATTGTTATTTTAAAATAATTCTTTTTTAACTTTTCATTTTGTAATTTTCTGGACTGTTTGAATTTTTTTCATTTTTTTTCACTTTTTTCAAAATAAAGGGTATTTTTGTAATTTTGACCTTTTTAACTTTAAAAATTGTTATTTTCGAATAATTCTTTTATAACTTTTAATCTCGTAATTTTGGCCTTTTATTAGAAATAGTTCTTTTATTTTCCCCAATATTTAATATTGGAAAATGTGGAATTTTCCCCAATTTTTAATATTACCAAAAAAAATAGCGACTTCGTATGTAGGTAAAGTTACATGGGTAAATGGGTTACCCATTTGTAACCCTTTTAAAAAGGGTGCGTTTTTTACAGGTCCCTATTAAGTTTCAAAATAAATAAATAAAACCGCTGATAAAAAGAATATATAAAACATCCATATTTTTGAAATTCCGCTATAAAGATCCTGATTATATCCTTTGAAACCCTAAAATTCCTCGTTCCACATGTTTTCGCTTCTTTTATCACACCGCATAATTAGGGCAGCCAATCGAAGAGGAAAATTAAAAAATTTCAGCCGATTTTGATTTGTTTAATCTCGATCGAGTGCTAAAATCATTGCCGATTTGATGAGAAAATATCATCAGATGGGGAGACCGAAGGTAAAATTTTGATTTTCTTATTTTTTCTGTCAAACAACAGTTGATCTTGTCATATTTTATATTAAAATATGGATTAACTTGGAATTGTCGCATGATTGTACGATCACATACAATTATTCATGCAAATTTGTTTAAAAAAATGTTTTTGGTTGCAAAAAAATTCCGTACTATCGTTTTTTTTTCTTCAAATTTTAAACATTACTGAAAGACTTTATTATGAAATATGCCAAAAAGTAACATGGTTGAATGTTTTTGGACAGAAATGTTTTTTGATGACGTGATTTTTATCATGAATGTTGCAAAATTATTTGATTTGCACAAATGAGTATATAATGAAATTCTGAATTGAAATATGCATTTATTTACATTATTTTCATAGTTGAATGCATATATTTTTTACGTACGCAAACATACAATTATATATTAAAATCAATTACTTATATGGATGTAATGTTCATCACAGATGCTTATATTCAAAAATTTAGGCACTAGTACTTAAATAAATTAATGAATTTAATCAAAAATATAGCATTCTTCTATGCAAATTTTCAAAATTAATGAGTACAAGTGTGCTTTTATTACATGATTCGTCCAGTAGTATATTTATTAAATAAGAAATGTTGCACACAAATGAGCAACTATCAACAGATATGTGCATGATTATATGCAGTTATTCAGATGTACAACATGCAAATAAAGATACAAACACACAAGCATAAATTCAACTCATTTGCATAAACGGATGAATATATGCAACATAATTGCCTAAACCCATGAACCTTTGCAGATTTTTTGCATAGTTTAATGAATTTAATAATTAGTACAGCGTACTTGTTTGCATTTTTTAAATAATTGTTGCATGCAACTCTGCATTTATAAAATGATTATTAAAGTATTCAAACGAATTCGATAGTAAAATTTGCATGCTAATTTGCAGTTATTACTGGAATGTTGCATGATTCTATACATTTAATTAAAATTGATGATTTCAAGCCTGAAACCATCAACAAATATGTTTATAAATTCTGTGTAGTAAATCCAAATTTTACAATGCAATTGTGCATTTATGTAATGATTGTTGCATGATTTTGTTGATGTAGTAATAAATGTTGCATACAAGTATGCATATATCCACTATTTTTTATCATACTTATATGCATTTAGACATGCTTATTTAAAAATGTTTTCCTTGTTTTGCAGAGACCTAATGCAAAAGAAAATGATCCAGTTGAAAGTGAGCAGGAAAAATCCTGAAATCATGTATAGATACGTTCAAGAAATTGATAGCTTAAATACTGAATTACTACGACATGATTATGTAGTTCCATTGCTGAATTAAGGATGAATTTTATGTACCAAAATAAATTCTTCTGATCTTAAATGAAATTATGAATTTTTGCTTTCCTGTATACAGATATACATAATGCTAGCATACTTAATTGTAAATATTGTTAATTGTTATGCATGTTTACATTGTCTAAATAATCAGGATAATGTCATAGTTATATGAAAATATTGTTACTAGTTGCAAGCGTAAATGAAAATGCTTTAATTTTTTTATATTCTGAACATATTCTGAATACTTGCATACATTTATGCATTTTTTTTCCATACAATTGCTTACGTAAGTGCAATTATTTGCAGAACCAATCCAACAGTCGATGTTGCCTTTGTTTTTTTATATGAAATTTTAAATTGGAAATTATACAGGTAAAAAAAATTCATGATAAGCAAAGGGAACAAATATTCAACGATAAAAGAGAATATGCATACACGCTGAACATTTGCAGACTTGCATGCAGGTAATAAGAATATTTGCATACTTATGTACAACAAAATAGAATACTTATGTACATTATATGGTTGTATAAATACTTCCATACCTGTGTGTAGCAAACACGATTTGTTTCATACATTTATGCATCTACGCAAAATACTAGAAAATTAATATAAATATGCATTATAATTGCATACGTTTACACAAATGTACAGACTAATTGCATACAAATAAGATCTAAAAAAATAACTGTAAAAATCAGAGAATTTAACATTAAAATGTTGAACTAAATTTAAAGCAGCACATAAATGTTCACAACAATTTACACTAAAACAAAGTGTCTTAAAAATAAAATAAAATTACAAAGCATATCTAATAGTCTTTTGAAGAACAAGTCCATTTGTTATGACCTAGCTTCTTGCACAAACCACATGTAGATGTCTTTTCATGTCAAACCATCTTTGAGGTGATATAATTCAAAAGACAATGGACTTAAATTAATCCATTTACCACAAACAACATCTCTCACTATATCAACAGAACAATCAAAATAAAGACGGATACAACAGATATCATTCCCAAACTTCAACAACACCAACACACCAATATCAGCAAGAAGACTGTTAAACAAAGAAGAGAATCAACATTAATAAACATAATGTGTAGTAATCATATAAAAATACATAAACATCTTTAAATAATTATAAATAGATGCATACAACATGCATATATCATTAGTAGTTGCATAATTGAATGCAAATTATCAGACTAAACGCACATACTTTTGGTAGGATTATATGCGAAAAACTTTTACTAGGCATATATTAATAATATATGCATATTTGTATGAAACTAATCAGCAAACACACGTAAACATTTTTTTTTAAAAGATCTATGTATAATTATGCATATATACAGAATATATGCATACATATATGCAATTTTCTTGAATATAACCAAACCTATAAGCATGAGTTCTAACAATAGTTGCATACATATATGTTCATATTAACAATATATGCATATTTTTTATACGCGTATTAAGAATATAAGATCAAATAAAATGAAAAAGTAATATATACGACTGTATGACCCATAAAAACCATAAAATTTTATAAAAAATTACATTAATTCCATGATCAACACCTTCTCCACCTACACAAGCTCCACAAATCCTCCATTCACATCTCCTCATCATTACACCACTGACTACTGCATAAAGATAGCAACTTGCTATAGCAATATCCCATACGTGATCACCTGAAAAATCGCAAGCACCAGCTTCCCAAAACTTCCATTACGACTCTTCATTGAACCAGCCGTCAATACCTAAGTTGCTGCAAATTTCAATCGCTACTTCTCTCAGCCAATGATCAACCCTAGATCTGACTGAATGGAAGACCTCAATCCATTGAATAAATCTAGGTTTGATATAATTAACGCTCTGAAAAGATTAATTCAATGATGGCGTCGCCGTGGACAATGAAATATAGGTTTCTATAAGAGAGAAAAAAATACTAATTACGTACTGAGTAAATCTGACCTAGGTAATTACGGCGTGAATTAAGAAAAAGGGCAGTTTTGGAAAAATATTAGTCGCTGTTTAAAATTAGGGATGTAATTTATATGTTTTGAAACAGGAGGATGTGAGCTTAATTAAGTTTTATTTTAAGGATGTGACCCTAATTTTCACTTTTAAAAATGGGTCAACCCTTTTATAACCCATTTAATAAAAAAATTATAAATGGGTTGACCCAACAGGGTTGTAATTAGGGCAAAATGGGTAGGGTAAATAGGTAGGGTCATATTTTGACAAGTCTACCCTACGACTTGCTATCACCTAGGTTAGACCTGTGAGTACTCAAGAGTGGTCGTAATCCAGCCTAGTCAAGGCAAATCGGATCGTTGAATCACCTATGCCTTTTGATTGCCCATTATCATGGAAATCAAGGGATAGTCACTGGGTAGAGACGCGCATATCTAACCTCTGTGAGCACAGTAGAACGTTATCACAACACAGAGGACTACCAGGAGTACCCTCCATGTCCTAGGAAGTCGCGTGCTTCCCCTTCCAGTCCTTCGAATCCAGCATATTATCAGCAGAACAACAAGCAGAACAAGCAGAATAATCAGACCTGTGTGCGCTCCCCTCGTGTCCCATGACACCACGATGACCTACCATATTGGGTTATTCACCTTCAGACGTACGGACGGATCCAAGCGCTTCAAGTTAACGTGTCATTAGACCCTATGTCTAATCATTTAATTGCGTGCTTGCTCTTCCCTTTCAAATTTCCATTCAACCTAGTTATTCCCAGTCATATTGACTTCTTATTCAAGTTACCAAGTTTCTCTTGCTTATTTATTTTAGTTATAAATTAATCCATTTAAGTTTATTAATAAGACTATAACATGTTATTCTTATCAATAGATTTCAGATTCTCAAGTTTATAGATAATATGTTCCTTTTGTTACCAGGATTCATATTTTCAGATTTGTAAATCATTTAATTTATAATTAAGCAAAACTTAGGGCATTACATAAGTTTTCCCCCTTTTCTCCACTTATTACAAACAACAAGTTTCAGGTTTCCCAATTCATAGATTACTTAATTTACAATTAAGTACAAGTTATCTCATTACATAAGTTATCTCAATTCACATGTTTTATGTTTAACATGTCACTTTTTATTTGTGATTAAATATAACTTACTTTATCTCACATATTCACCTTTTTCTTTTTTATTTAATCATAATTCCATCTTACATGTCACTACAACTTTTCGTTGTTTACTTATTTACTTAGTTCTCTTAACTAAGGCTTACTAATAAGTTTCCTCTCCATTTATCATAACTTATGTTATAACTTTTACTCGTCCCTAGGACAAGCCTACCTATTATGTAACATTCTCATTAATGTAATTATTTATAATAGGTTATTATCATTCCCCATTCATTCCAATCTCTTTACTGCTCTAACTTTCATTCAATTCCATTCATTTTCATTCATTACAATTAATGCCACTATATCTATTCCGTTATTTACAAATATTTATATATATATGATTATATACTAGACCTCTCACATTAAGCCTACCACTTATGGATGTTGGATTTGCCGGGTGGTTCCGGGCAAACTTCTACCACAAGTTGACTTAACCTCGTGTTTTAGCACCATTACATGCATATTTACGCACTACACCCCTTACATTAAATTAACAACTTGTGGATGCTGGATTTGTCTGGACTTTTCGGGCAGACTTCTACCACAAGTTGAATTTAACCTTATGTCTAAGTGCAGTTACAGCTTTTTATTTACTGCAAAATTTCCATATAATTTAAGTGTGTCTGTTCTTCCAAATTTTTACTGCAATTCTATTTTTACATGTCACATTTAATATCGTGTTAATTACATATTAACTTATAATCATGTTGCATGTTCTTTCTAACATGTAATTAACTCCATTCTAAAATAATAACATGTAACTATCCATCATGTAATTATTCTAATCTAACAATTTAGCATGTAATTATCCTAATTTCTACAGTTAAGGGTTCAAGTACATAATATGTCACAGGTTAACATGTAAGTAGAACATGTATGTATACAACAATAATCGTTACAAATATTTTAACAGGTTTACATTTCAATATATTAACATTTCAACCTATTAATATTTCAACATATTAATGTTTAAACATGTCAAATTAACATTTCAACATATTAATGTTTAAACATATCAATCATTCTAGCATATTTACATTCCATAATAACGACAAATGTTAAACGATAAATATACCATTATCAGAAAGGTATATTTTAAATCCCCTTACCTAATTGCTTTCCAAATAATGAATCTGGTGTAGATATAGCATTCCATGGTTTCCCTAACTGAATTTAGAACCTAAACAACCATGGATCACAATTCTTAACTAAAAGAAAAAGGGAAGAAAGAGGAGAAATTTAAATTGACTAGATCCAAGAATTTACCTTACTTCGAATAGAATTCTGAACACCTTCTTTATTAATATCCTTTCTTTTCCTCCAGATCTTGAATCAGTTTTCGTAAACTAATTATTCTATTTTTCTAAACAAATTTGAGGAGGAAGAAGAATGGCAGAGTATAGACGCCGACTCAGAAAATATGAGATTTAGGCTAGGCTAGGCTCTGCTAGCCTATTTATAGGTGTTCAGGATCTTATCGTACACGCAGAACTGAGTCAGTAACGAATGTGGTTAAGAAAACAGTCTAGATTCATTAATGAATCTAGCCAGATCTGGGATGGGTCGACCCCCTTGTGTATGTGTGGACCCTAAGGTCGACCCTTCCCCCCTGTTGGTGTCAACCTAGGGTTAACCCCCTAGGTCTCGCGAGCTTTTCTGAGCAGATGTTTACCATTTTGATGTTTCTAATTTTAAACATTTGATTAATATCCCGTTATACTTTCTATGATTTATTTTAAATATTATATTTATATATAATCTTCTTATATGTATACAAAATTTCAAATGCCCATTTTACACCTATATATATACGCATAATTTTTATTTTGTTTTCAAAATTCAAACGATGTTATACTGTTATTTAATTCTTACCATATTTCTTTGATTGCATCCTAATTTTGAACGTTTCTCTTATATATATATATATATATATATATATGTATGTATGTATGTATGTATGTATGTATGTATGTATGTATATAGAGGAGCGTTCAATGGCACCCTAAATAGTGAGCACCCAAAAAGCCCCTTATATAAACCAAGCATTTATATTAGTTTAAGTTAGTGGAAGGAGAGAGAAGTAGTGGAGGGAGAGAGAAACGAAATGTGTGGTGGAAATCAGGGGGCATTTAGGGGTGCTGCACTATTTCAGGTGTCATTGAACGCTCGATATATATATATATATATATCAGCACATATATATGCATATATTTTCATATACATATATACATATATTTTTCTCTACTTCTTTATATGTATACTTTTCCTTATATGTGCGTTTATACGTATTTTGTCTTTAGAACATGCATTATTTTAGCCTTTTCTCTAAAATAAAAATATGGCGCCTGCGGGGATCGAACTTTGCACCTCCCACTTGAAAGCCACATGTTCTAACCAACTGGGCTACTTAGACTGTTGTTAAAAAGGCTTAGAAAAATCTAGTTCATTATTCTTTTCTTATTCCTCTTTTTCATGTTTGTTGCACTATTTCATTTAGACCATTGCATGTAACCTTATTAATTTGCATGCATCTTTTTCTTTCATTTTTCTTTTCTTATTAATGCATAATATTTTAAATCATTGCATGCAAGGTAATTATACTGCATGCAACTAATTTCTTCATGCATTGGTTTGTCATTCGCATTAATTTTTTCTTCTTTTTCAATGCAAGTGTTTATTGCATGCAATAATATATTATCATTATTTTATTCTTCTTTTATATGTTTGTGTCTATGCATATATACACATATATGCACTATTAAATATTTAATTGTCATAAAATGCGGGGTGTTATAGGTAAGATCAAAAATGAGATTAAAAATATAGTTAGTTAAATATAGTATTTTAGGTTCGTGGGAAAAATAAGTTGAATGGAAATGTTTTCCCACCATAACAAGAGAATATTTTCTACATATAGAAAATAAGAATTTGATGGAAATTAGAAAATGTTTTCCAAGTATCGTGAGAGGCTAAAGCAGTTTTGAAAAATATGTCGATAAGGATATTTAAGATAAATTAGGAAAAGAATTTAATCAATAAAATATTAATTAAAAAGGGCTCAGTGATTGTTAGGTGCACATCAATTGTATTTCCTTTTGGAAATAAGGGATTTGGATGACTGTATGTTTCTTTTGTAGTTAGATAACTGACTATCGAAGTGTTGGCCAATTAAATTTCATCATTGTCAATATGGAGAGACCAGTTGGATTTATTATTCGAAACCACTCTGCATTGGCATAAGCATTGCGAATCAGATTATTTTGAAGATAGTTGAAGACAGAGTATAGTGCAATGGCTATTCTATCAATCCTTTGTAGAAATTTCCTAAGACGGATTGATGAGATGGTGACTTCGGTTTTTCCAGTCCTAGGAAAACTTTTATAGAGGAATGTCGACAGGTTATGTCTAACATACAATCTACATTGATCTCTTCAAACGTATTTATGTTTGGTGGCTGAGGAATTCATTTCTCTTTGCTTTATGCCTGTGATATTTCTGGGGGAATAAATTAATAATTTAGCGGGTTAGACGATGTGACATTCAAAGTGAATGATTATGTGATGTTAAAAAGGTAAGTACGGCCTCTAGCCTCACAATCGGGGAATGGCAAAGTTCGGGCAGGCAGCATGGCTATGTTGGTCTCCCCCATTAAGTGGATTACCACCTGATCCAGAGAAAAATCCATTTTCTTCTTTATTCTATCGATGTTGTATGCTTTGGTAGCGGTTGATGATCTCAACTGTTGGTGATAATACATTCAGTGCACTCAAGCGAAATGAGTGGCCAGTTATGTGTAGCCCGGTTGCAGGATGTTCTTGCTGAACCTAGTGTATTCCCCTCTAGAGATACACTATCGGAAGGTGGTTCCATACCTTGTCATAGTTGGAAATCCATTCTCCAATAAGAGCCCGCAATTTTAGATTGTATACTATGTATGTTGAGCGTAGAAGCAAGCGATCCGCTAGATTGTTATTGATTTAATTATACACTACTATAATATCAGAATAGTGTGGATATCAAGAATATTTTTGGTTATTGTAAGGTATAAACCATCCATGTTTATTTGTGGATCGGTCTTACGATTTGATCGGAGGTGATACTTTAATGGTCAGTGGGAATCTCTGGCGATCCATGTCAAAACGCGTCGATGCGCTGCAGCTCGATGAGCTACAGGTCGCGTGTGGACTTCGGTGTGCGAGTCACGTGTATGGATGAGGATAGGTTAAAGTTTTGAATGCTCAATTGATGGGTAGTGGTGGAGATATTGATAGGTGGTCAGAGGAGGAGTTGGAGGAGGTCAAAGCCTTGGTCGAAGCTTGAGTTTATATGCCTGTAAGGGACGAGTTATAACTGAAAGGAGGAGTCAATTTACAGACGTGATTTTAAAAGAAGTATTAGAGAAGAGGATTAAGGTAATTAATTTAAATAATTTCATGCTTAGATTCATTAATTTTGTATCTATATATATATATACACACACACACACATATATATACATAAAGTCTTGTTCACTAATGAATGCCATATTAAAATATATATACAAGATTCTATCGAATGTAGTTAGTCGAGAAATTTGTAGCTGAGGATTACATAAGTTGGAATTAAATTTGAAATCAAAATAGATCAAAATAAAAATCCTGGTGAGAAATCTCACTCAGATTAAATGTTTCGAATTTATTTTGAGTAGTTAAAATAATTATTTGTTGTTTGGATGGATTGATGAATTATTATCAATTGATTGCTGCTACTATATATATATATATATATATATATATATATATATATATATATATATATAGGAGGCGACAATCAGGACAAAAAATTTAACACAAAAAGAGAGACACAAAGTGTGCACCATTGGATTTGTTTGTATTTATGTGGAAGTGAAATATATGGGAAGATCTAATGGTTGAGATGTGTTGTGTACAATTTTGTGAAGAAATTTTATGTTTACGTAGAATTTCCCATATATATAATATATTTAGTCTTGGTAGTTGGATATTCCCGCAACCTTTTAGCGAGTGAGACCCTATGTGCCCTGCATAATAGTGGATGACCTTCTATATCGTGATATCCTACCCTGAAACAGGATTGGTATATTTACGTTGTCTAACATCTGTGGTTGTAGGAAAAACAAGTTGGAGGGATCAAAGAGGATTCCTCAACAATTAAATTATTAGTTACTTATATAGTATTATATGATATGATAAATAATCCATGATTGATTATTGGGTGTTTTGAATGTTTGAATAGCACTGACCCTAAAATAACTGGTATTTAAGTACCATAAAAATATATTCGAAAGAAAGGAAAAGAAATTGAGTTTGAAAAGGTTTTTTTAATTAGAAATTGAATTTCAAATGGACTAGGAAAAATATAAACTTGTTTTCAATAATGAAAACAAGTGGGTAAATTTATAAACGATGTTTATAAATGAAATGGAATAATTATCATAGGATAATTCGGGAATTTAAATTCAAGTATGAATTTAAAAAGGGAATCGGGAATCTTTTAAAAAAAAGAAACGATGAAATTATTGCAACACCCCCACATTCCCTAATGTGACCCGTATGAGGATTTCATTAAGAAATTATGGAGCATTGTAGGTTTAAAGACATAATACATCACAGAGACTAAAATTTCACAAGACATAAAACTATAAATTTACAGCGAAAGAAGAAACTTTAATTTTATACAATACAAAACCATCTTTGATTCAATTAATCAAATAGTTACAAAGTGTCATGTCTCAAAAATTTCATTCAAAAACAACGGTAAAGTAAAATAACATTATTCCCTAAATAGTCAAAAAGATACGACCTAACCTTGGAAAGAGAACAGGAAGTGATCCAACTTTTGCAGAAATCCATCACGACAAAATCAACGAAGAAATCTAAACTATATACTTTCTCCCTGTAAGCCTGGGGGAAAGAAAAGAGAAAGGAAGAAAGGAAATGTGTCAAGCATAAAGCCTGGTGAGCTGTTGTGCTTGCCAGCTCGACTACTAAGTTAAGTAAAATAGATAAATAGTGGTTTTAGTGTTATAAAAGGGTACGCGTATGTACATATCTAAAGGTGAACAATAACTGATATGAACTGATAATAAGGACCAGCTATTCTTATAAAAAGGCAATGATGATAATAACAATAATAATAATCAGACCAGGCAGAATGATCGTTTTGCACTTCTACAGATTCAGACAGAAACAAGTAATTGAGAAGCATTTTTCCTAATGCCACTAATTTATCGCCTCCCTAACAGATATGAATAACCTGTGTTAGCCATCGTAGTCAGGGGTATCGGTCTCGAACACATCAACTTTAAAAGACACAACCCTATCCGTCGGTGTTACAATGTCTTATCTTCCCCCCTCGGACCCATGCACGCTCATGACTCCGTCGGAATGCACCTGTACCCACCTCCAGAATTTGAACCTCTTACAATCATCAATTATTAAAGCATGTTGTAGTCTCTACCTAGTGCGAAACTGGTTTAATAACAGGTGGGTACTGATTGATATGAGTTCTAAACAAACAGCAGATTGACACAAGCCACCCCTAGGCTTAGCCCACAAACTAGGATTTTAAGAGTCCCCATAAATATTTTAACAGTAGACATGGACCTCTTAGCTTATTAATCAGATGGATTTAACTTAGCAGGTTTAAGTTCATTAATAAGATTAATATAACCCTATGTTATTTTTCACGGTTATAAATAACATTTATTGTTAGATACACAATCCTTCCCAAATTAGACAGACACCTGCTCAGATGTTTACAAATTATAGTAACTTGTTTTACTTAATTTACATCTGATTCTCATTCACACGTTTTCCATTTGCATGTTAATGTACAATTAAGTATCATTAATTCCAACTAACATGTTTTCCCATACAGATTAATTAATGTCATATTAATTACAATTAACATGTTTCCTGTAATAACGTCAAATTAACGTACTCTTCAAGTTAACGTTAATTGAACATATTTTCCAATTGCATGTCAAACCAACATGTTTTCAAATTAATGTCAAATAACATGTTTCCCAATGTCAGTGCCAAATTAACATGTTTACAAATTGATGTCAAATACATATTTACAAATTGATATTAAATAACATGCTTTTCCAAATGAACATAAATGCCTAATTAATATGTTTTTCCCAAATTAACATCAAATAAACATAAATGTCTAATTAACATGTTTTTTCCCAAATTAACATTAAATGAACAAAATGTCTAATTAACATGTTTTCCCCAAATTAACATCAAATGGATGTAAATGACAACTGAACAAAATGTCTAATTAACATGTTTTTCCCAAATTAACATCAAATGGATGTAAATGACAACTGAACATATTTTTCTCGACTAATGTCAATTGAAAGTAAATGACAAATTACATGTTTTCTCCAATTAACACAGTCTCCCTAATTAATGTTAATTAACATGAATGAAAAATTACCATATTTCTCAAATTAACATATTCTCCTTAATGTCAATTAACATGTTTCTTAAATTAACATAAACATATATACAAATTAATGTCAATTACATGTTTCCCACTCAATGTCGTATTAATCATATCTATAAATTAATGTCAAATACATGTTTTCCAATCAATGCCATATTAATCATATCCACAAATTAATTTCAAATACATGTTTTCCAATCAATGTCATAGTAGCATGCTTACAATCAATGTCAAATAACATGTTCACCAAATCAACGCCAAGTTCATAAATCAGTGTCAAATAACATGTTTACCTATGACATGTCTACTTAATATATAATTAAGTTCAACCTATTCATGTTTACCTATTCTTCTTTTATAATAATCCCAATTTACAATCCATAATTCCAAAATTCTAATATACCTGTTTATCCCTTAAAAAACCATACATATGTTAGTCTATTAAATTTGTGTAGAAACTATGGATTGAGCGTCATTAGACTTGGTCGTGCATAGTTCAATCCAATACACCCAAACAATTTGAGAAAAGGTAAGGAACGATCACACACAATAAAAGGTCGACCACCAACTAAAGGTTATGCAAGGAATGAAGGGTCGAGCACGACAAGGAAGAACAGTTGGGTCGTCCGCTCAACATAGCCAGGAACGGTCATAAAACATAGCATGACCATACAGAAAGGTTGTGCACACAACGCGAGCTCAAGTACGGCACGACACAAGGACAGTAAGGCTCGCACATACTGTAAAATTCGCCTATCCAGGGAAAGGCACTAGTACTTATATCAAAGGGGTCGGTCGCACAAGAGAAGAAGAAGAATTGGTTTCGATCACACATTCCACTCTGCAGCCGCTCGTTCATATTATCCTGGTCAATCGTACATGTCTCTTGAGTAAGAAACCCAAAGATACTAGGGGTCGCACGCGCATCCTATATTTGCTCATAGATTGCAATCCTAGTCGCTCGCTCATTCCTTAGTCAGTCACTAATGATTCAATATCTACCGGTCGATCAGATGCCGACTCCTGAAGGATCGCACTTATATTTTGATCTACAAGCCTTAATCTCTTGCCTATATACTACGTTGCTGGTCGCCCGTCCATCTAGAATCAGATATAGCTGCATCAACCAGACACTATTTATCGGTCAATCGTTGAAAGGCTTAACATGGCGATCAGTCGGTCGTCCATATACCGATCCTAAAGCTCTGACCAGTCGCCCGCGTACTCATTACCTAACCGCCCATTAAATCTGCTCGGATCTATGCAATCGCCCACTCCTATGAAATCGCTTGCACAGGACAGCAGGATACAGCTATCGACAGTTGGCTATAGTTAGGCGGTGGCATTTCTGTAATAAATGGGACGAGCGACCCGTAGCCTGCATATATGAATTTCAGCTCATTTCTTCAGGGGATCTCACATATAAATAGGCCATGACTTCCACCATAAAGCGGTTCGACTCCTTGCCACCACGAAGTGCTGCCAGATCTTCCTTCCACGATTCCTTAGCAATCTAACCATCCTCATCATCTACTGGAAGATTTCTCATCCTTCGGCCATGGCATCCATTGAAATCACCTAAGTGGCAGAGAGAATAAAGAATCTCAATTGAAGATTCTCCTTCATCCTCCTTCCAAACACAGACATTCTGCTTCTCTCCGCTGATTTTTCCATTTCTCTATTGAATTTCGTGAATATGTGTGGAATCTATATGTGAGAGAGGGGATATATTGTAAAAAGAAGAGATGTATGTACAAAGAGAGTTTATATGCCTTGTAATCATTGTCATGATAATGCAAGCGACCTTTATCTTGGACGTAGGCCTAGCTTAGGACCGAAACACTTTAAAACCTTGTCTCCATTTTACTTTCCTCACATTTTTTTTACATTTAATCTTCACTGATTGCGGCTCCATTTACATTCTAACCACATTTGTGAAGTACTGTTCACGTATCATTGGTGTTTGAGCCATTTTTGGTGAAAACATTTGGCGCCCTTCTTGGGGCCGTGTTCGCATTTCCTTCCTTCACACTTCCCTCCAATTCCAATAGCCGACTATTGAAGTCCTAATCTTCCTCCTTCCTCGAAGTTATGGCCAGTTCGAAGAAAAACAAAAGGTCCATTAGAACCACTACGAGTATTAAGAATGCTAACAATAATGAAGTTACGCCACAAACTCCGAACCAAGAAGTTGGAAATTCCTCCAAACCATCCGTAACACGAGATGAGTTGAATGTGGCTATAACCGACTTGAACAAAAAAAGGATGCTACGACTAAAATGATGATGGACAAGCTTGATTCCTTGCTTAATGGTCAAGCCAATCCCCCACTACTAAATGTTGTGGACAAAGTTGACGAAAAAGAGGACTCTTCTGCCTCAGACCCTAATCAATCCCACTTCTTAGTGGAAGACAAGGGGAGACGACATTGATGACTCCAAGGTCAAAGCTCCATAGCATGATGAAAAGCATGCAACTTAGAGCACCGCAAGTCCCACCAAAGGGACACCTCCCAAAAGAGGTGCAAGGCATCGGAATTTGAACCGCGATCGCACCGGTAAAAGGACTGACGTATGTCCCATGGAACAAGCTGGTGACTAGAAGCGCATTACATATATGATCCAAGGAATAATGAAAGAAAAAACAACCCATGAAGATGACGAGAAAGAATGGGAGTTTTCACCCAGAAAGAACCCATTTACGTAAAGGATCCATCAAACGAAGTTTCCTGAGAAATTCATACCTCCGACAATAACACCTTATAGTAGAACTGGAGATCTGAACATCTTCTTATTCAAATACGATCAACACATGAACGGAGCTAGGGCTACAGATGAGATAAAATGCTTATACTTCCCCATATGCTAAAAAGGTGTGGCTTCACTATGGTTCACTAGACTCCCACCTAAATGCGTTGACCAGTTTGCCGACTTGGCGAGAAGATTCCAAGAACAGCTCCATCTTCAAACTACCAAAGAAAGGGATTTAATGTTGCTTTGCGAGATGGAACAAATGTCTAGAGAAACAATAAAGCTTTTCTTACACGATTCCATGCTGCGGCGGCCGAAGTCATAGAACCAGAACCTTGGTACTTATTGCCAGCTTTGAAAGGTGCTATTGATAAGAAATAAAAATTTGGGAAGTGGATCAAGATGAAGAAACCCAAAACTCTAAAGAAGTTCTAAAAGAAAGCCGAAGAATATATGAGCGTGGAAGAGGATCCACCGAATATCCGAAAAGTTATAGAAAATAGTGCTAGCGAAGAGAGGAAAGGCAACGATGTCCAAACTGAGCAAAAGAATGACTCTGGGAAAAGAGAGGAAATGAGGTGAAGGATAACAAAACCTATAAGAAAATGTAGCTCTACAAGCATTCAGAATTGTCTCTCCTAAATGAAACCCCAAAGAGGATCTACTCCACTATAAAGGATTCAGGTATCTTTCCTGAGGTTAAGCCATAGAAAATTACAAAGCAACAAGCCAATTTTGGCAAATTCTGGCGGTTTCATAACCAACCGGGGAATAGCACCAAGGAATGTCGGCACCTAAAGAGTTTGATTGAAGAAATCATTAGGAAGAACCAACTTCAACAGTATGTGAAGAATCCTGAAAACGCTCCAACTGCCCAGGGATAGAATAATACCACCAATCAGTCTGGCCCTAACGAAAAAACTCAAGCACTTTTTGACTCGAGATCGGTAATCAACATGATTTTTGGAGGGCCCTACCCAGCTGCGAGAAGATGGGCAGACACGGAAAGATATGATAATGAGTTGAAGGGTGCCTCGAAAGAGGAATGATGTATGATCCTAAGCAATGAGCTTCCAACGAAGATGCCTAAACTTCAGCCGATGATGTGGTATTCAGAGATAGATATTTTGATGGACTACTTACACCAATTGTTAATGCCATGGTGATCACAATTGGCCTTGGCCCTGCAGTTTTGAAAAGAGTCCTAGTTGACACGGGGGCATCCATTAATGCGATCTTTACAAATACGTTTCAAAAAATGAATTTTTTTATGGCAGAAATGCGGGTCTATCCAACTAAAATCCATATATTTACTAGACAACCTACACAATCAATCGGTATAATTGACTTACTCGTGGAATTGGCAAATGGAGAATGCAAGGTCTCTATAATGTAGACTTTTATCTTAGTGGATAAGATCTCCGCCTACAATGCATTCCTTGGAAGACCAACTCTTGCAGGCTTTAAGATTGCACTAGCCCTATGGTGCTTGACCATGAAGTTTCAAACTGAGAATGGGGTTGGCGTAATTAAGGGAAATCAAGCCACTGTGAGGGATTGCTACGTAATAGAGCTACGTGAGGCTAAGAGGAAAGACTTGGGGAAGATTGCGGAGGCTCTGCTCCGCATTCGTGAACCACCTTTATAGCAATTAAAGAGGGGTCCCTGCACTGGCGAACATAGCAGAGCGCAAAAATAAATTGATCCTAGAAAAGCAAGTGCAAAGGACGAAAGAACGGCTCCGGCTGAGATCACAATTCCTATAGTTGTTAATCTGAAATATCCAAATCGTGTGCTGAATATAGGATCTTTGTAACACCCCACACCCGCTAAGGTCACTCGCTAAGGGAATGCCTTAACTTCGGTGGAGTATTTTAAGTGAATATAGAACAGAAAAATTACAACAGACAGATATAAGTAATACTTGAAATTTAAAAACATCATTTCATTGCAGCAGAAGGTAAACATGTTTGGTTACATATCAAAAACCAACAAGAGTCAAGTATAAAATATCCATCTCGTTAAAACATAAGTACATAATCCCACTACATACTAATAGCCATAATAGAAAAGATAACCGAGCTTTACTTCAAGAGTCCAAGCTTCAAAAGATAGATAAAGCAATCTGAATCAAAGCCCACTAGTGCTAGGCCCACTCTGATAACCTGAGGGTTGGAAAAAAAATAAAAACAACGGGGTCAGACATAAGTCTGAGTGAGCCCTATAACTTTAACAATACAATCATTAAAGTAATTAGGGTATGATATAAACCTGGTATGGTACGACTGGGGATAAATGACCACACTAAGCAGCCAACTAGACTTAGGATGAACTAAGATAGTGGTAAAGACGCGCCTATCCACCCAAGGATAAATACTACACTGTACCACCCCAGATCTACCCACCCAAGGGTAATTTCTAACTGCACCACACCAGTCATTCCTACTTAAAGGTTGATCCCTCCCAAGGACTTAGAACAATTTACCCAGTAGTTTCGTGTACCCCTAGCTGACTACATAGGTGCTGTCTGCCCCTATCTCCACTAGGTGTACCCGGTACTTAGTAATCTTAATAGTAGTCTCTTGTACCCCTAGCTGACAACATAGGTGCTGTCTGCCCCTATCTCCACTAGGTGTACCCACTACTCCCATTCGATCGGCTCCCTAACGTAGATACCCGTGCTGGCCCCACAGTGGGGTGTATCACTCCCCAAAGTGGCAACCCGATAAAATCAATGGTGCACGGCTTATACCTACACAATGCAACAACGTCTTACCTACCAGCCTGGGTCCACACACGCATATGAAACCCGTTGGACTTGCGTTGCCACCGCTAACCCGTTTTGGCCTCTTATAGTCAAGCCCAGTACGCGTGTCCCGTCCTCGACATGGGTCGAGCCCAATAAGATACATATGGGTTACTGGTTGAAATGGGCCCCCACAAGCTACCCACCTAAGCTTGTCAATTCTAGTGTATCCCACTTAACCCTTTTTAGTAATCATGTCCACTTACATGTTTAAAGTTTGGTTAAGTCATCTAATCATATTTCAATTGCCACTCAAGCCACCCACTAGACTTCCCATGCCACCCAAGGCACCTACTTGATTTCCACATGCCACCCAAGGCACTTACTTGATTTCCACATGCCACCCAAGGCACTTACTTAACCCATTAATCATGTTTAATTACATGTTCCACTTTGGTTAAGTAATCTAATTTTATCTTCTATTGCCACTCAAGGCAACCACTAGATTTCCCCATGCCACCCAAGGCACTTACTTAACCCTTTAATCATGTTTAATTACATGTTCCACTTTGGTTAAGTATTCTAGTCGTATTTTCTATTTCCACCCAAGGCAACCACTAGATTTTCCCCATGCCACCCAAGGCATGCACTTAACCCTTTAATCATGTTTAATTACATGTTCCTCTTTGGTTAAGTATTCTAATCGTATTTTCTATTGCCACCCAAGGCAACCACTAGATTTCCACATGCCACCCAAGGCACCCACTTAACCCCTCATGCCCACTACATGCTTATCTGGTTAAGTGTTTCTTAATTGATTAAAAACGTAACCGTTGTAAAGACCTCTCACATTAGACTATCTTTTATGGCAGCTGGATTTGCCGGTCGGGTCCGGGCAGCCTTACGCCATAACCGAGTCTAACCTCGTGTCTTTACACTTGTCACGTATTTAGTTTGTGCCTAAGACCTCTCACATTGGGCCAATCATTTGTAGCCGCTGGATTTGTCGGTCGGTTCCGGGCAGTCTTATGCTACAAAAGGGTCCAACCTCGTGTCTTAGTCGATTAATTACACCTAATTAATCACCCCCATAATTTGTATTAATTATCCCTAATTAATTATAAATTTAACAATGTACATAATTGACTCAATTATGTCCATCCACTTTATGGTATGCATAATCATACCACATCACACCATTTCATTAACATGAATATTAACCCCATCGTTCCCCACGTAATTCGCTAACATGACATACTTAAAAGGGAAGATTCATCACACATACAATGGGTTCAATTTGCATAACATTAGCATCAACATGGGTTTAAAAGGTGTCAACATGCATATAGCATCAAACCCAACTAGCAGAAATAATCAACCCAAACTTGCATGAATCACATATGTCATAAAGAGGTTAACTTGCATAAGTTACTTATGTCATACCAAGGGGTAAACTTGCATATGTATGTATGACATACAAAGGGGTTAACTTGCATATGTATGCATATCATACTAAGGTGTAAAATTGCACATGTTACTTGCATACAATCAAACACCAAACTTGCATAACATGTCATATATGAACTTGCATATAATCATACACCAAACTTGCATAACATATCATATTTGAACTTGCATATAATCATACACCAAACTTGCATAACATGTCATATATGAACTTGCATATAATCATACACCAAACTTGCATAACATATCATATATGAACTTGCATATAATCATACACCAAACTTGCATAACATGGTGTCATAATGGATCAATGTTTATCATAGCGATTTGCTTAACTAGCATCATGAACACATAGCCTAAATCTTGCATAACTTGCATAACATCATGATCACATAGCATATGACTTGCATAACTTGCATAACATCATGATCACATAGCATATGACTTGCATAACTTGCATAACATCATGATCACATAGCATATGACTTGCATAACTTGCATAACATCATGAACATATAGCATATGACTTGCATAACATCATGAACACATAGCATATAACTTGCATAACATCATGATCACATAGCATATGACTTGCATAACTTGCATAACATCATGTACATATAGCATATGACTTGCATAACATCATGAACACATAGCATATAACTTGCATAACATCATGAACACATAGCATATGATAACATAACTTGCATTGATCCACATTCATAGCCATAACCTCATTATATCTTATCATAATCATTTCAACAATTGGTCATTAAGGCTATAGAAACTCACAACTTGTTGATTAGCACTCCTATGAAGAGGATTAAGTTGCTAGAGTTGATTAGAAGTTGATTTGAGAAGCTATCTCCCTCTTTAATTTGATGGAGGCTCCTTCAAGTTGCATTTTGACGGCATAACGACGTTGTCTCCAATTTTAGTATGAATTAGGGTAGTCTTAGGGTGTATTTATAGAGTAGTTAAGTGTTTTAGGTCATTGGATTAACCCTAAATTAGATTAGAGCCGTCAGATTTCGTACTAGCCACCAAGCACAGCCCCAAAGCCAAGATGGTGCACCTAGGTCACACAGACCGACAGGGGGGGTCGACCCCTGTGTCGACCCCTGGGTCGACCCCTAGGGATGGGGTCGACACCCATGTCGACCCTAGGGTCGACTCCCTCTGCCTGGCGGGAATTTTTCCCGCCTCATCTGAAATGTGACATTTTTGTTTTTAATTCTGTTTTGAATTTCTGAAAACTTCTTCGGGCCTTAACTGGGTCATACAGACTCCGATTTTCGAAAACTCGGACTCTATTTCGCGTATTTTTCCGAGACGAACGTAATGGCATAGCCTGTTTCCCCTGATTCAGATTTTAAAATTTAATTCTGCCCTGTTTTATATTATAACAAGTTATTCAACATACGGGGTGTTACATTCTCCCCTACTTAAAGGATTTCGTCCCCGAAATCTCTAAGTCAAGAAGAACGTATCCTACCATCCAAACAACCATCTACTCAAACCATCAAACACTGGCATCCATTGTCCTTAAAATTTCTGATGCTATATGAACATATGCAAAAAGTGTGTGTATATGTTCCCTGTCTAATGCAAAATCAGGCGGCCTACTGATTCAGTTGACCTCCTTAATGAAAACCATGATAGTGCCATGCATCCAATATGTATGCGAGAGAACCCTATCGACACATACTATTACTACATGTGTGCACAACCATACACCAAAATGCATCATCCGTATGATAACACAACCATTATACATCCATTAATATATATACCTACACACAATTATATGCAATATGAAGTGATTGAGCCGATCTAGTGCCTAGAGTGTGTGTACATGCATCCACGAGCAACCACTAGCAACCACTTGCATCCACTCGCATCCATCAATCATAACATGTCTCAAACACATGTTTCAACCATAGGTTTACCCTATCTAAAGGTCAAAGGTACTAATGAGAGGACATACTAAAGATAAGATAAGTACTAGACAAACGATAAAGGAGAAGTTAAAAGACATACCCTCCAAAAAAAGGAATGGGTACAATGAACGAATCTTCCCTTCTGTCTCCCAAGTAGCATTGCTCTCATCTTCTCCCCATTTCACTTTGACTAGTCAAACCTCTCTGTTTCACAACTTCCTAATCTCTGACCCAAGGATGCGGGTAGGAGCTCGTCGAATAGTTGCATCACGCTCTACCTCCACTTCTCTAAGCAAGCTCGGCTCTACCACCTCTGCGGTCTCATGTAGGCACTTCCTCAAATGTGACACATGGAATACGTCATGTACTCCACTAAGTCTCTCGGGTAAATCAACTCTATATGCCATGGAGCAGTCCTCTTGCTCTTAGTAAGTCTGTCTACCACAACCCAAATTCCCGTATTACCCTTCCTCGATCTCGGTAACCCATCTATAAAATCCATCGAGACGCTATCCCACTTCCATTGTCGAACTTCCAATGGGTGAAGCAACCCACCAGGTTTCTTTTGCTCCGCTTTCACTTGTTGGCACACCAAGCATCTAGCGACATACTCGGCCACATCTTTCTTTATACCGGCCCAAAAGAAAACTCGCTTCATGACTTGGTACATCTTGCCCTCACCGGGATGAATGGTCATCTTAGAACGATGTGCATCATCAAGTATAGCCTTCCTCAAACCCTCATCTTGCAGTACACAAAGTCTACCGTCTCTACGCAACCACCCCCTATCGTCTAGGGTGTACCTACTTAAATGGCTGGATGACCCCCCCTTATGAGCCTCTCTACTAACTCAACCAACTGTGGGTCGTCCCGTTGTGCCTCGCCAATCCGTCCCAAAAGAGTAGGTCTGACCTCTAAAGATGCTAGAAAACCGGGTACAAAGTCAACGGAAGGTCTAAAATCAAACATCGAGATAAATTCCAAGCTTCGTCGTCCCACGAACAATGGACTCAAGGACAACCTTTTTCTGCTTAAGGCGTCCGCCACCACGTTACCCTTGCCAGGGGTATACACTATCTCGAAATCATAGGATGCTAAGAATTCCATCCACCTTTGTTGTCTTAAGACTATGCGCTCGCAGAGTCCCCAACACTTCCCTAAGATGTAGGGCATGCTTTTCTCCACTTCTAGAGAAAACCAGGATATTCTCCCATGCAAAATCGTCACAACTATCCATCTCTCACGCAGACCATCCTAGTCAAACTCGACATCCCCCAAGTGCAAGCCCCAAAGGCCTAAACCAATATCAGACAAACACCCAAGGGATACCTCCTTCGAATTCAGACGACCTACGTGCGATGATACTAGTAAAAACGGCTAAATAATTAAGCACTTGTCCAACTCTGGATGTCCTTGCCAGTCTCGCTCCAAAACCACCGTTGATCAAATAACTGGCTTTGCTTAACCCATTAAGCACATACGAAAACTTATTTCGTTCTTAGAAAAGATCAAGATGTCATCCACAAAGACCACTACGAAGTTATTTAGGTACTCCCTGAACACCCTACTCATCAATCAAAGTATGCAGGGGCGTTCGTCAAACCAAATGGCATCACCTGCCACTCATAGAAACCATCCGGAGTCCTAAAGGTAGTCTTCTCTATACTATCCTCAGCCACTCTTAACTGATGAAACCCCGTGGCTAAGTCCAACTGCGAAGACACTGAGGCGCCAACCAACTGATCAAAGAGATCATCAATCCTCGGCAATGGGTGTCTATTCTTCTTTGTGAGCTTGTTGAGTTCTCTATAGTCTACACAAAGTCTGAGGGACCCATCCGCCTTCGTAGCAAAAACTACTGGAGCACCCCACTCCGATATACTTCGTCCTATGAACCCCTTCTCAAGCAACTCCCCTACTTGCTTATGGAGTTCTCTCCTCTCACGAAGAGCCATGTGGCGCACTGGTAAAGATACTGGTTTATCATTGTCCACCAGATATATTTGGAAGTCTATCTCCCGCCTCGGAGGTAAGCCCTTCACCTCCTCAAACGCATCCGAGTATTCCCGGACTACTCTAATAGATCGCAAACTCTCGACCGAAGCGTCAAGCGATTCAAGATAACTTAGCATAACAGAATCTATGGGATTACAAGAGATCTCGAGAGTGTTACCCAAGCGGGTCATGAGCCTAACAACTCTCCTTTCGCAATCAAGAACGGCATCATTACTGGATAACCAGTCCATGCCCAAAATCAACCCATAGCCCGTGAAGCCCAGAACAAAAGCATCACATCTAAACTCAACCATAAGTATAGAAATCTTCAAACCCAAACATATCATGGACAAATAAGTGGAGCCCCCAATTGGGTTTGAAGCAACCAAGGGATCTTCTACTAGACTGGTGTCTAAGTGCAGTGACTCAACTAACGATGATGAGATAAACAAATGCGATGCGCCAGAGTCGAATAAAGTTCGAACAGGATGATCGAGAGAACCAACTTTCAACCTAGACGGCCCTACCCGCATCAGGTATACCAGCCATGAGGGAATACATCTACCCTCCAGAAGATCCTGTACTTTGTCCTTACCTCTTTGGACAATCCTAATAAGGTGTCCTATTTCTCCAAAACAACTAGCCTTCTCCTTTACATTCTCCTTTCGTGACCTTCTCGCCACGATGAGGTTTCGTCCTTTATTTACCTAACAGCTATTTGAACCTTCCTCCCTCGTCCATCTTAAAGGTACCCATAAGCCCTCCACCTCCTTGGACTAACTTCTTAGCCCGACAAACTTCTTAGTCCCTTGAAGTGGTTCTTCCGTCCTTCATACGGAAGTCCTTAATTATCTTAAAAATACATATATACGCGGAGGGGAAAATTCAAAAAGAGAAAGAGGAAGAGATTCAAAACGGAGAATCGAAGGAAAGATATATGGCTCTTGGGGATTATGTTCTTTTCTTTCAAAAACTTTTCTCTTAAAGGACATGTTTTTGAAAATACTTCTTCCAAAAATGTTTTTAGAAAAATAGTTTTTCTAAAAGTTTTATCTGTTCTGGTAACCTTAAGCTCTGATACCACGTGTAACACCCCACACCCGCTAAGGTCACTCGCTAAGGGAATGCCTTAACTTCGGTGGAGTATTTTAAGTGAATATAGAACAGAAAAATTACAACAGACAGATATAAGTAATACTTGAAATTTAAAAACATCATTTCATTGCAGCAGAAGGTAAACATGTTTGGTTACATATCAAAAACCAACAAGAGTCAAGTACAAAATATCTATCTCGTTAAAACATAAGTACATAATCCCACTACATACTAATAGCCATAATAGAAAAGATAACCGAGCTTTACTTCAAGAGTACAAGCTTCAAAAGATAGATAAAGCAATCTGAATCAAAGCCCACTAGTGATAGGCCCACTCTGATAACCTGAGGGTTGGAAAAAATATAAAAACAACGGGGTCAGACATAAGTCTGAGTGAGCCCTATAACTTTAACAATACAATCATTAAAGTAATTAGGGTATGATATAAACCTGGTACAGTACGACTAGGGATAAATGACCACACTAAGCAGCCAACTAGACTTAGGATGAACTAAGATAACGGTAAAGACGCGCCTATCCACCCAAGGATAAATACTACACTGTACTACCCCAGATCTACCCACCCAAGGGTAATTTCTAACTGCACCACACCAGTCATTCCTACTTAAAGGTTGATCCCTCCCAAGGACTTAGAACAATTTACCCAGTAGTTTCGTGCACCCCTAGCTGACTACATAGGTGCCGTCTGCCCCTATCTCCACTAGGTGTACCCGGTACTTAGTAATCTTAATAGTAGTCTCTTGTACCCCTAGCTGACTACATAGGTGCCGTCTGCCCCTATCTCCACTAGGTGTACCCACTACTCCCATTCGATCGGCTCCCTAACGTAGATACCCGTGCTGGCCCCACAGTGGGGTGTATCACTCCCCAAAGTGGCAACCCGATAAAATCAGTGGTGCACGGCTTATACCTACACGATGCAACAACGTCTTACCTACCAGCCCGGGTCCACACACGCATATGAAACCCGTTGGACTTGCGTTGCCACCGCTAACCCGTTTTGGCCTCTTATAGTCAAGCCCAGTACGTGTGTCCCGTCCTCGACATGGGTCGAGCCCAATAAGATACATATGGGTTACTGGTTGAAATGGGCCCCCACAAGCTACCCACCTAAGCTTGTCAATTCTAGTGTATACCACTTAACCTTTTTTAGTAATCATGTCCACTTACATGTTTAAAGTTTGGTTAAGTCATCTAATCATATTTCAATTGTCACTCAAGGCACCCACTAGATTTCCCATGCCACCCAAGGCACCTACTTGATTTCCACATGCCACCCAAGGCACTTACTTGATTTCCACATGCCACCCAAGGCACTTACTTAACCCTTTAATCATATTTAATTACATGTTCCACTTTGGTTAAGTAATCTAATTTTATCTTCTATTGCCACTCAAGGCAACCACTAGATTTTCCCCATGCCACCCAAGGCACTTACTTAACCCTTTAATCATGTTTAATTACATGTTCCACTTTGGTTAAGTAATCTAGTCGTATTTTCTATTGCCACCCAAGGCAACCACTAGATTTTCCCCATGCCACCCAAGGCACGCACTTAACCCTTTAATCATGTTTAATTACATGTTCCTCTTTGGTTAAGTATTCTAATCGTATTTTCTATTGCCACCCAAGGCAACCACTAGATTTCCACATGCCACCCAAGGCACCCACTTAACCCCTCATGCCCACTACATGCTTATCTGGTTAAGTGTTTCTTAATTGATTAAGAACGTAACCGTTGTAAAGACCTCTCACATTAGACTATCTTTTATGGCAGCTGGATTTGCCGGTCGGGTCCGGGCAGCCTTACGCCATAACCGAGTCTAACCTCGTGTCTTTACACTTGTCACGTATTTAGTTTGTGCCTAAGACCTCTCACATTGGGCCAATCATTTGTAGCCGCTGGATTTGTCGGTCGGTTCCGGGCAGTCTTATGCTACAAAAGGGTCCAACCTCGTGTCTTAGTCGATTAATTACACCTAATTAATCACCCCCATAATTTGTATTAATTATCCCTAATTAATTACAAATTTAAGATGTACATAATTGACTCAATTATGTCCATCCACTTTATGGTATGCATAATCATACCACATCACACCATTTCATTAACATGAATATTAACCCCATCGTTCCCCACGTAATTCGCTAACATGACATACTTAAAAGGGAAGATTCATCACACATACAATGGGTTCAATTTGCATAACATTAGCATAAACATGGGTTTAAAAGGTGTCAACATGCATATAGCATCAAACCCAACTAGCAGAAATAATCAACCCAAACTTGCATGAATCACATATGTCATAAAGAGGTTAACTTGCATAAGTTACTTATGTCATACCAAGGGGTAAACTTGCATATGTATGTATGACATACAAAGGGGTTAACTTGCATATGTATGCATATCATACTAAGGTGTAAACTTGCACATGTTACTTGCATACAATCAAACACCAAACTTGCATAACATGTCATATATGAACTTGCATATAATCATACACCAAACTTGCATAACATATCATATATGAACTTGCATATAATCATACACCAAACTTGCATAACATGTCATATATGAACTTGCATATAATCATAAACCAAACTTGCATAACATATCATATATGAACTTGCATATAATCATACACCAAACTTGCATAACATGGTGTCATAATGGATCAATGTTTATCATAGCGATTTGCTTAACTAGCATCATGAACACATAGCCTAAATCTTGCATAACTTGCATAACATCATGATCACATAGCATATGACTTGCATAACTTGCATAACATCATGATCACATAGCATATGACTTGCATAACTTGCATAACTTCATGATCACATAGCATATGACTTGCATAACTTGCATAACATCATGAACATATAGCATATGACTTGCATAACATCATGAACACATAGCATATAACTTGCATAACATCATGATCACATAGCATATGACATGCATAACTTGCATAACATCATGAACATATAGCATATGACTTGCATAACATCATGAACACATAGCATATAACTTGCATAACATCATGAACACATAGCATATGATAACATAACTTGCATTGATCCACATTCATAGCCATAACCTCATTATATCTTATCATAATCATTTCAACAATTGGTCATTAAGGCTATAGAAACTCACAACTTGTTGATTAGCACTCCTATGAAGAGGATTAATTTGCTAGAGTTGATTAGAAGTTGATTTGAGAAGCTATCTCACTCTTTAATTTGATGGAGGCTCCTTCAAGTTGCATTTTGACGGCATAACGACGTTGTCTCCAATTTTAGTATGAATTAGGGTAGTCTTAGGGTGTATTTATAGAGTAGTTAAGTGTTTTAGGCCATTGGATTAACCCTAAATTAGATTAGAGCCGTCAGATTTCGTCCTAGCCACCAAGCACAGCCCCAAAGCCAAGATGGTGCACCCAGGTCACAAAGACCGACAGGGGGGGTCGACCCCTGTGTCGACCCCTGGGTCGACCCCTAGGGAGGGGGTCGACACCCATGTCGACCCTAGGGTCGACTCCCTCTGCCTGGCGGGAATTTTTCCCGCCTCTTCTGAAATGTGAAATTTCTGTTTTTAATTCTGTTTTGAATTTCTGAAAACTTCTTCGGGCCTTAACTGGGTCATACGGACTCCGATTTTCGAAAACTCAGACTCTATTTCGCGTATTTTTCCGAGACGTACGTAATGGCATAGCACGTTTCCCCTGATTCAGATTTTAAAATTTAATTCTGCCCTGTTTTATATTATAACAAGTTATTCAACATACGGGGTGTTATAATCTTAGTTGAGCCCTAAATTGAAGAGTCAATTGATTGTCATTTTAAGAGCTAATTTGGATGTGTTTGCATGGAACCATTCTGACATGAGTGGCATATCTCTAGATGTTGCAATCCATAAACTTAATATTAACCCGCATGTTCCATCTGTCAAGTAGAAAAGGAGGACCTAGTGGCCGGAAAGATCGAGGGCATTAAAAGAGGAAGTCGATAGGCTAATGCAAAATGGCTTCATCAGGGAATCTACCTATCGAAACTGGTCTCCAACCCTGTGCTTGTAAAGAAAGCAAACGACAAATGGCGAGTCTACATAAAATATTTAGATCTTAATAAAGCTTGTCCAAAAGATAGCTTCCCTCTTCCCCGAATAGATCAACTGGTGGAGTCTATGGTTGGGCATGAGTTGCTGTCTTTTATGGATGCGTATTCTGGCTACAATCAAATCATAATGTATGGACCAAATCAATAGGACACGAGTTATATCACTGATCTTGTCTTATATTGCTACAAAGTAATGCCATTTAGCTTAAAAAATGTAGGGGCAACTTACCAGCGATTGGTAAACACTATGTTAAAAAAAATGGCTGGACAATGGAGGTCTATGTCGATGTGCTGGTAAAATCAAAAAGGGCAATTAACCATTTGGAAAATTTAGCCCAGATGTTCGATATTCTATGCCAATATGGCATGAAGCTAAATCCTCTAAAGTGCTCCTTTGGAGTCAGTTCAGGCAAGTTCCTAGGGTTTATGGTCAACGCTAGGGGGATAGAAGCAAATCCAACGATAATATCAGCCTTGCGAGAAATGTGTGCTCCAGAAACCAAGAAAAAACTTCAATGTTTGAATGGAAAAATTGCAGCTTTAAATCGCTTCATATCCAAGGCAACAGACAAGTGTCCTCCCTTCTTCAATGCCCTTAGGAAAGGAAAGAAAGAGATACAATGGACTTCTGAATGCCAAAAGGCTTTCGAGGAACTGATCCAACACTTGGCAGCACCCCCAATGCTGTCAATGCCTAGTGATGGAGAAGATTTGTTCTTATACCTGGTAGCGTCCACTCATGCTCTGAGTGCAGTGTTGGTAAGGGAAGATTTGAAAGTTCAAAGGCCAGTTTATTACATCAGTAAGAGATTAACTGGGGCAGAACTGAACTACCCGAAACTGGAAAAACTTGCCTATTGCTTGCTCATCGCCTCAAACAAGCTTCGGCCCTACTTTTGGGCTCATCGTATCATAGTCCTCACGGATCAACCTTTGAGGCAGTTTTTATTTCTCCCAGAGAATTACAGGAAGCTGTTAAAATGGAATATTGAGCTCAGTCATTATGACATTGCATACCACCCCCGAAAAGCAATCAACGGACAAGCTCTTATAGATTTTATCATAGATATCACTGATCGAGGAGAGACAAAAGGGGAGCCTGATACCGAAGCCAACATTCAATGGAAACTTTTTGTTAATAAAGCATCGAATGATTACTATTCCGGAGCAGGAGTGATCCTGGAAACTCTTGAAGGAAGATCTATATGTTACACGCTAAGATTAGAATTTACGTCAACAAATAACAAAGCTGAAATTGAAGCTCTCCTTGCAGAATAAGGCTAGCAAGAGAAATACAGCTAAAGACCATACACATATTTAGTGATTCCCAACTAGTGGTGTGTCAGGTCTGGGGAGAGTTCCAAGCCAAAATTGGTAACTTGCCAACTTATCTATCTAAGGCCTTGGAACTATTGGAAAGTTTCGTGTATTATACCATATCTCACATTATGAGAGAAGAGAACACTAAAGCGGATTCACTGGCAAAGTATGCAAGCAAAGGAGATGCACAACTTATAGGATTAGTTCCATGGAGGTCCTTTCCAGCCCCAGCACGGAACAGGTTGAGATGGATTGGGTCATGGAGGTAGCTGATGAGCCAGACTCATGGATGACGCCAATCAAAGAATATCTCATGACCAGTGCACTCCCAACGGAAGTTAAAAAGCGAAGGAAGATCTTATTAAAAGCTCTTATGTATCTCATTCAGAATGGGTGGATATACAGACGAGGATTTTCCGTGCCCTTACTTCGATTTGTTACGAAGAAGGAATCAAGGGCAATCATGATAGAGTTAAATGAGGGAGAATGCGGAGGTCATACTAGCGGTCAGACATTAGCAAAGAAAATTCTGCGATACACTTATTTTTGGCCAGACATAAATAAAGACTCCATAGCATACACCAAGAAATTTGATAAATGTCAAAGATTTGCTAAAATTCCAACCTACAACTATAACCCACATGGTCAGCCTATGGCCATTCGCCATCTGCGTCATTGATCTCATAGAAACACTTCCCACCGCAAAATCTGGTTTTAAATATGCCATTGTCTCTGTTGATTATTTTACAAAATGGACTAAAGCAGAACCATTGGCAACTATAACCTCAAAGAAAGTTATTAACTTTGTCTTGAAAAATATCATTTGCCAGTTCATGGTGCCACAAAAAATAATCACGGACAACGGAAGCCATTTCGAGAGCAAAGAGTTCCAAAATTTCTATGCCAAATACAAAATCCATAAAAACTTTTCAGCAGTAGCCCATCCACAAGCAAACGAGCAAGTGGAAGCAGTAAACAAAATCATGAAATCAATCATTAAGAAGAGGTTAGAGAAATCCAAAGGTGGTTGGGCAGATGAGCTTCCACTGGCACTATGGGCATACCGTACCACTTATAAAATTGCGACCGGGAAAACTCCCTTTTCTATAACTATTGGCTCTGAAGCTATGATTTCAGTGGAAATGGAAGTTCCCATCCATAGGAGGATTCACTTCAACCAAGAAGAAAATGAGAGGTTACAACTTGAGACCCTCGACCAACTCGAGGAAAAAAAGAAAGGAAGCAGAGCTCAGGGTTGCTGCACATCAGAGAAGGGTGGCCACACATTTTAATTCAAAAGTCATACATTGGACTTTCGAGATCGGAGACCTTGTGCTGAAAATAGTAATGATCGGAACTATGGTTTTTGGACCAAATTGGGAAGGAGCTTATGTTATAAACCAAAAACTTTGAGATGGCACGTTCAAATTGTCCACCACAGATGGATTCCAGATTCCTCGAGCTTGGAATAGCGAGCACATCCTCCATTACTTTCTATAACGCATCATTCAAATTTACTGTAAAAAGTTGTAAATATTTACAAACTTCACATTTGAGCTATGTACATATAAAAAACCATGAGTGAGAAACTCTACTTGCTTGCATGAATCATGTATTTGCAATCGAAGTTTGCTAAAAAAGTTGACTTCTTTATGTAGGCAAACGAGAACAATCACACTTTCAAAGTCCAACCACAACTGGAAGCTTCCTAAGCATATCCCAGTTAGAACAACTCAAGCATTAAGTGCTAAAATCATCATGCAATCTAAGCAAGAAAATAGGCACCGAGTCGGAAAGCTGCACCTTTCATCATAAAAACTCAAATCCTTAGCAAGCATCCAGCAAAAGGATTATTACCAAGCTGTGAAAATAATGCAAAGGCGGAAGAAACCCAATTTGTCCCACGGTTAAAAGATTGTGAGTACCACTAAAGAGGCACCTTGTTATGTGTAGGACATAAGTTCTTTAAATCGAAAGAAAACTTGATAAGAGGAACTAGTGTCCACCTCTTGGGACGAAGCATCAAGTCGGAAGGACCGACATGTTCCATAGTTAAAAGATTGCCAGTCCCATTAAAGAGGCACCTTGTTAGGTGCAGGACACAAGTACTTTAAATCGAAATAAAACTCGATAAAATGAACTAGTTTCCACCTCTCGGGATGAAGCATCAAGTCGGAACGACCAACAAAACCTAGGCTGGAAGTACCAGTCCCAGTGCAGGAAGGACCTGCAACAAGCTGGAAGGACTAGCATTAACAAAAATACTAGCCAAAGGGAGTATCAGATATGACAAATATCGAGGTAAAAAGAAATCCCAGCCGAAAGAGGGTAACAGAAATCCTAGCCAAAAGGAGGTAACAGAAATCCTAACTGAAAGGGGGTATCTAGTTTAATCTTCTTAAATTCCGAGTTAATCAGAACAAGAAAGGTATAAAATTGGTTTAAACATAAATGTGTATTTAAAACTAATCTCCGTAGGACTTGGGTCACCGGGTTAGTGATAAATTCGATTGAGTACATAAAAAAAATGTGTATTTAAACCATATCTCTGAAGGGCCTGGGTCATCAGGTTAGTGAGAAGTATGGTTAAATATGTCTAAAGAAAAAACATGTGTTTAAATCGAATCTCCACAGGGCTTGGGTCACCAGGTTAGTGAGAAATACGATTGAGTACACTATAATATATATAACCCTCTTTAGGAGGCATGCATTCAAGTCTAAACTCCAAAGGGGTTGGGTCACTAGGTTAGTGAAAATATCAATGAATGCATGACCACTAAAAGGGAGAAAAGTACCACGAGACCGATCAACTAAACTGAATTCTAGGTATGACTAAAAGAATTTAAAAAAATGATCACTTCCAATCTAATAAGGCTATAGAAAACTACTATAGCATCGAAAGCGAATCGGCAATGTTAAACTTTACATACCGTAAGCTCGCTACAATCACATAATCGACAAAGTAAATTGTGATGCAAGTGCAAAATGCAAGGTCCAAATAAAAGTGCAACAAAACGGGATGAAAGGCTGCAGTATGACAAACAAAATCACTATCCCATACTAATGAAGCAAGCACAACAACATCACAAAGTCACAAATCAGTCATAGGGCTACCAAAACACCAACATAAACGTAAGTTGCAACACAGACTAGCATAAAGTTAAATGCCAGGATCAACATTCGCTTATACAACCAATCGAAAGCATAGTTCAGAAAAGAGAACCGATCAAAGGCAAGATAAGAAGACTACAGATCCTTGTTCTTCCTAGGCCTACCAACCTTCGTTTTAACCTGAGTAGAGCAGGACGGAGGTTCACTAGCCAAGGGATTTTTACGCTCTGGACCTGCCAGCTCAACGTCTCCCTGAGCAAGAGAGGCAACAACATTATCCCGAGATCTGAGAGCCTGGATTAATTTTGCCTTGTCATTCTTTAGGATGGAGATGCGCTCAAGATTATCCCTGTATGGCCTTTGGAGAATGCAAGCTAGTGTGTGCTAACCACTCATTTGTTTCGCAGTGTAATCCTTGAGCATATTTATTTGCTTTCCAAACTGGTACATGGCAGTCTCAAATCAAGCAAGCATTTGGGTCATCGCGACATTTATATCACTAGAAAATGTTTACTGGTCAGATGGAGATATATCCACGTCATAAGACACTCTCTGCAGACTCCCTCCTCTGAATCGTTTGGCAAGCATAGAATTGCATGGCCTTGGGCATAACGAGGCCTGCTAATAATGGTTTAAGCTCCGCATGAGTTGGATTAACGAATGGGGAGTTCATATATGGCTGGCCAGTCGTTTGAGCTTCAGTCATCTGAACGTCTAAATCAAAAAAAAATTCCAGCTTACATCGCTCTTGAGTTGTATCTATCCTGTACAGATGAATTAATGAATAAATATACAATTTGGGGGTTTAAGGGTCGGTTAATATGAAAACAAGTGGTGCAACCAAAAGTAAAGCCACGAACGACCAACCCCTACAGCCCTGGCCGCGTATGATTAGTTCACATCGCTCTCGCATGCTTGACTAAAACGGTTGCTCATACCTAACCAAAACAGGACCGTTCAGGAATGACTCTTAAGGATTGAATAGGAGCGAACCGCTGCAAATAAGCTTGAGTGACCATAAGAGTCAAACCAGAAGTATAAATGATAACAACAATATCAAGCCCAAACAAGGCTGTGCAACTTAAAAATTTCATCAAAGTTTGTACTCGTTCAGGCACGACAGCTGGGATCAAACCGTTTGCACAAAATCATAAGATTGGAAGTTGTGTAAAATATGAACTGAAAGGTTGTTTAAAGCATTTCAGCAAGCATATCATGAGTACAAAGTTTAAAACAAGAGAAAAAGGGTATGTTGGTGTTGAACTTTCTCAAACAAATGCATACACAAAACAAATCGGATCCACTCCAAAATTCCGACTATTATCATCACAAAGGGACCAACAACAACACAAATCGTATAGGATGATCATATGAACTTTAGAAAACAATCCAGGGGGGCATAAATAAAAGCTTATCCCTATTAAATGATACGCTGCTAATTCAAAGGAAGAAAGGGAGAAGGACTTGCAAACCTGCGCTCCACAAATTGATAATATGAAAGGGTACGAAACTTTCTGACCGAAGAATCCAATCGAAAGGAAATCAAAGTTAGGATGATTGGAATTAGGGTTTTTTAGAAAAATGAAGCAGTTTCCATTAATGTGTTTCCTCCGAAAGATGGAAAACGAATTAAAGAGAGGAGCAGGAAAACAAAGGAGAAGACTAAAAGACTTACATCCAAATTTTTCTTGCCACGTCAGCTCATTTAAGTTTGAATACTTAACTATGTAAATATAATTGGCCCACCAGATCCAGCTCACTCGCCCGAGCCTCCATGGTTTGCTCGTCTGTGATAACACTTCAGTCCAAGAGGAAAGAGTGCGAGTGGCTCAGGCTTGTTCACTCATGAGAAAGGACGATCTCAATCTTTCTCAACCTTAATCGATCACCTCTACCTACCAGCGACCCTAAATTATGTGTGATCATCCATTAGAAAATCGAATTTAATATACCAAACTATGTTATGATTGATTATTTCGAAGCCTGTAATTTTTTGCAAAGAAAAAATTACAAACTTCGAGGGGCAAATTTTTATCCCTTAAAAAACCATACATATGTTGGTCTATTAAATATATGTAGAAACTACGGATCGAGCGTCCCTAGACTCGGTCATGCATAGTTCAATCCAATACACCCAAACAGATTGAGAAAGGTAAGGAATATCAGACACAATAAAAGGTAGAGAACCAACTAAAGGTTAAGAGGGCATGAAGGGTCGAGCGCGGCAAGGAAGAATAGTTAGGTCGTCTGCTCAACACTGCCAGGAACGGTCATACAACATAGCATGATCATACAGAGAGGTCGTGCATACAACGCGAGAACAAGTACGGCACGACACAAGGACAGTTAGGCTCGCACATACTGCAAAATTCGCCCATATTAGAGGAAGTCACTCATTCCTATATCAAAGGGGTCGGTCTCACAAGACAAGAAGAATAATTGATTTCGATCACGCATTCCAATTTGCAGGCGCTAGTTCATACTATCCTGGTCAATTGTAAATGTCTCTTGAGTAAGGAACCCAAAGATACTAGGGGTCGCATGCGCATCCTATGTCTGCTCATAGATTGCAATCCCAGTCGCTCGCTCATTCCACAATTAGTCACTAATGCTTCAATACCTACCAGTCGGTCAGTTACCGACTCCTGAAGGATCGCACTTACAATTTGATCTACAAAGCCTTAATTGCTCGCCTACGGACTACGGTGCTGGTCGCCCATCCATTTACAATCAGATATAGCTGCATCAACCAGACACTATCTATCGGTCAATCATTAAGGGTTAACGTGGCACTCAGTCGGCCGCCCATATACCGATCCTAAAGCTCTGACCAGTTTCCCGCATACTCATCACCTGACCACCCATTCAATCTGCTCAGATCTATGCAATCGCTCGCTCCTATGAAGTCGCTCGCACAGGACAACATGATACAGCTATCGACAGTTGGCTACAGCTAGGCGATGGCATTTTAGTAATTAATGGGATGAGCGACCCGTAGCCTGCATATATGGATTTCAGCTCATTTCTTCAGGGGAGCTCACCTATAAATAGGCCCTGGCTTCCACCATAAAGGGGATTGACTCCTTGCCGCCACAAAGTGTTGTCAGATCTTCCTTCCACCATTCCTTAGAAATCTAACGATCCTCATCATCTCCATTGGAAGATTTCTCGTCCACTCGGCCATGGCATCCATTGAAATCACCTAAGTGGCAAAGAGAATGAAGATTCTCGATTGAAGATTCTCCTTTATCCTCCTTCCAAACACAGACATTCTCCTTCCCCTCCGCTGATTTTTCCATTTCTCCATTGAATTTCATGAATATGTGTGGAATGTATATGTGAGAGAGGGGATATGTTGTATAAAGAAGAGATGTATGTACAAAGGGAGCTTATATGCCTTGTAGTCATTGTCATGATAATGGAAGCGACCTTCATAGTGGATGTAGGCCTAGCTAAGGGTCGAACCACTCTAAAACCTTGTCCCCATTTTACTTTCCTCACATTTTTTACTTTTAATCTTTGTTGATTGCAGCTCCATTTATCTTCTAACTACACTGGTGAAGTACGGTTCACGTACCATTTGTATTTGAGCCATTTTTGGTGAAAACAATAGCAATTCCCCTTTTTAACATATTCATATTATTCCAATTAGACAACTCAAACGGTAAAGGCATAATAAGACTGTAAGTAAACAATGACAGAAAGGGGATAAGGAAAAAGTATGTACATAAAAACAAGTAATAACTTAAAAAGGAATAGGTAATGAATAATAAAATTAAATTGGTACTTTCATATCCAATAATTTTTTTTATCAAAATTCTTTTTATTTTGATTACTACAATAACTATTATATCTATTTTAACATCAACTTAGAAGAAATCTGGAAATCACAGTAATACTCACATAACATTGTTGTAGATTTAGAAAAGGCCTTTGAAATTATTATAGAGGAATAATTATCCTTTCAGTCTATATTTTGACAACACCCTAACCCTTTCCTTATTTTATTTTATAATATAGCTTTATGGAGGAAGAAGATGAAGAAATGTTTACGTAGGAAAATAGTGAGGGTTGCTAGTCTTTTTATAGTACAGTTAGTGTCCAGGTTCATTAGATTTATTATTTAAGTTCAATGTATTTTACACATCAACAATACATAAGCAATTATCTATAACCAGGCTCGAAGGTGGGTTGACCCACCTCAGATATGGATCGACACTAGTATCGAACCCTGGTTTGACCCATATGCTGACCCAGTTAGGAGTTAGGTCACCTATTTATCGTTGTTTTATTTTATGTTTATAAATTAAATTCTCAAATGTAATTGCAAACTTTGATTGATCATAACTTGTTCATTTCCCATTCGATTTACTCAAACTAACAGTTTATGTGAATCAGAATTTCTTAACGGACGCAATGGAAAATATATTTTGTTTAATTCTCAATATTTTTATGATTAATATTTATTTTATCAGATTTTTCCTCAATTGATTAAGGGGATTTTCACTTAAAGGGTTTTATATGTTCAGGGTAATAAGTTTTAAGGACAACATTTCTGAAAAATTAGTTTTAAAGACAATTCTGCACGAAAAAGATGAAAGCAGTTGTCTTTTTACGTTATACAGAAACAAATATAACAGCTTTTATCATCTTCCTGTATAACTTAAAAAGATAACTACTTTTATCTTTTTCGTGCAGAATTGTCCTCAAAACTTATTATTAAGAAGTGTTGTCCTTAAAAATTATTATCCTACAAAAAGAATCCCTTTAATCTAGTTTCCACATTATTTAACTCATTAATTAATTATTGTTTGTTAAAAATTTGGGTTGTTACATTCTCCCCTTCTTAAAGGATTTCGTCCCCGAAATCTCCATAGCTGGAAGAATGTTATGAATGCTAACACCCATATACTCAACCATCATCCACTGGCATCCATTTTCCTTAGAATTTTTATTGCTTTGTATGAACATATGCAAAGGTATTGTGTATATGTCCCTAAGCTAATGTGAAAATCAGGCAATCTACTAAGTCAATTGACATCCTTAATGTAATTCATGTATGTGCCATGCATCCAACATGTATACAAAAGAATCCTAATGATACATATAGAATTCTATATTTTGCAACAACCATTCACCAAAATGCAACATCCAAGTGATGATTCAACAAATTTTTTCATTCATAGTGGAAATGAATTAAAATTCGCATACATCCATATGCAATATGTAAGTGTTTGAGCTGATCCCTAATCTAGTGCCTAGTTTGTGTATTTGCATCTACTAGAGAACAACTGCATGTACTTGCAACCATCAAACATAACATGTCTCAAGCACTTGTTTCAACTATATCATATCATTTGTAAGCTCGAATCCTAAGATCTACACTTCCCAATAATACACTAGAGGGGAGCCCCTAATCGATGGAAGGAGCGATAGATAGAATATCAAAGAGGAAATACTTGTCAAAAGAATACGGGTAAGAAACCTGAATCCCGTGGTATGGTTCTATTATCTAATTCATTTTTAGTTACTTTGGGGAGAAACTCTCAAGTAAAATAATTCAAAAGCTTGCCCTAATCTTACAAGTAAAGTAACACATTTCCTCCTTTCCACGTTTCTAGTCTTTACTTTACCCATCTTGTGTTCCTTGGCTTATTCCACTTATATTGTCCAACCCCATAAAGACTTACCACCCCACTATATATATATATATATATATATATATATATATAACTTTCCAAAACCTTATTCGAAAAATCTTAATGAGGCAAAATTTTTGTTGCCAAAATTTCTTTTTGAAACATATATAGTTTGTTTTATGAAATTTTCAAAATACGAATTTCATATCGAAATTGACTGCTCTTTCAAAATTCTTGTTCTTTAGAACTTTATACATATGGGGTTTGACTCAAAGTGGTTTCACAAATTTTCATAAATGTAACGACCCGGATTTTTGATTAATTTAAAATGTGATTTTAAATGAGTATGAAAGGATTATAAATGATTTGAATAAGATATTTGAATCCAAGAGCAATAGAAAATAAGTGTAAAAGTTGAATAATGTGTTAATAAAGTTAAAATGATATTATTGGGTTTTAAAAATTGGTAATTAATAGATATCAGCTGAAAACTAATAAAAACACGATATTTTGGTCACCTTAAAAATAGTCATTTTTCCAAAAGTCTCGGATTTCAACAATTTTAGTTTTATTGGATCCGTTACATCAAAATACAATAGTGGGTGAAGTTCCAAGTCAATCTGTGTCAGTATGTGACTGTGCGATAGGAAAACGTGTCTAAAAGGGAGAAATTTGAACTAAAAATAATTTGTTTTTGAAATTAACCTATCTATATGGTTGAACTTACTCTTTGAAACCTATTCCACTGAGTCTGGAATAGGGGTGATTAGGTGGATACACTTTTCGTTGGGTCAAATTCTGAGTTTTGGACATTAAGATAGGCAGAAAATACTATTTTGTATCGAATTTAAATTATTTGAAAATTCAAACGAATACGAATTTAAAATATTTTTACATGTTATTGAAGAGAAAGAAAAATTACAAAATATGGTGGGAAAACATTTTTAATAAGATATAAATAAGTAAGTCAAATTAACGTCTGAATAGAGCTGAGAAAACACACTTGTGCTTTAGTACCTGCATGGTCAGCGATCCACACCTTAAATTACTTTATAAATATCCCCTCACCCTTATCTCTTCCTTCCCTTCATTCTTACCATCAACCTCCATCCTTCTCCCTCTCAAACCCACGGCCATGGTAGCCAAAGGAAAAATAATATAAATAAAAAGGAAAAAGAAGAAAAATCAAGCTCTTTCACCTCTCCTCTTCCTCCTCCTTCTTTCTCCATGGCCGAATCCTCCACCACCAACCTCACCGTAACACCTTAGTTCTAACCAGAGCTCCCCTCTCCACAGATATCTTGGATCTACATAGATCCGAGACCGATCCGTCCATCTATCCAAACTATTTAAACCTCCAGCTAAAAATTACGCACCATGATCTTTAAACAGCCATAACTTCCTCATGCAGAGACGAAATCGCACGCTCTTGGAGGCGTTGAAATCCTAGGAATGATTACTTCAATCTAGATAAGGTTTTGGTAGCCCAAGAGCAGTTGAAAATTTCAGATCTTGCAAATAAGATTTCGGGTTTCATATAAATCGGTTTAATTAGTGATTATATATCTATACTTTAAAGGGTGAGGAAACTATACTTTAAAGGGTTTAATTAGTGATTATACTTTAAAGGGTTTAATTAGTGATCATATATCTATGTTTATAGGTTATTAGTGAGAAATTTAAAAGTAGAAAAAGAATAACCTATATACACATAAGGTGTTCGATGAAATGCCTAAAAGAAAAATATTAGGTAAATGGTCGGAAATTGGTTGTTAATGGTTTCTAAGTAAATTCATGAGGTACAAATGACATCTTAGTTCGGTTTGGGTATGAAACTCTTTAGTTTAGTTTACAAAATCTCACCTTTATGGAATATTAGGTGTGTACATGCTTTGGTTGGTTGTTGGTGGTCTATTGATAAATAATTTGATGTGGTAAAAGATGATGAACCCTTAAGGTTTTGGTCTTCATGTGTAACCATACGTAAAGAAGAAGTTTGTATGAGAAATCAATTTGTGAAAAGGGCTTTTAAGTTTGATTTATAACATGCACACAACATTTTTTTGAAATGTCTCAAAGAAATCTAAAGGGATTTTGTGATGAAATCTTCATGGATTAGGATTGAATTTAGTTCCTTAACACGCTTATATAGTATATATGTCACCTTGTTTAGGTTATGAGCCTAATTTTGAAAGTTAGTAAGCTAATTCCTTGTTTTGTGATTAGCAAAATTGGTCGATAATATAGGTTGGGTTGGTGAAGGTTATGAAAGTAAAACATGGTCTAAATTTGGTTAAAGACATAAAAAACATTCTTTATGTTTGGATTCATTTGAAATTTAGAGATCCTGGTCTCATAAATGTGTATGTGTATGAAACCTTAAGCAACGGACATGAAATCTTCTTTTGTGATTATTAATTAAGCATTATTCATGTGCGAATATTATGGTTTGAGATATCCTTGTTTGGATATTTTTGTTTGAATGTATGGTGGTTGTATTGGGAATGGTTATGAATATCGTTTGGTTGTTAATTAATAAAATGGAACCCAATTATGATACCGACATCTGATCTTAAATAACTAACGAGTTTGGTTGCAACTCATTAGACACATGACATCGTGTTTATGTTTATTGAATGCTTGTATATACCCAGATTCATAGATATAAAGCAAGTGAATAAGTCTCATTCCAGAAATTGGACTTTAAATGATTATTTTAATAATAAAATAATCAAAAAAAATAAATGTTTAAATTTAAGCTCCAACAATTTTCCAAAATGAAATTGAGTTTATAAGAATGAACTTTTACAAAAGAACGAACTGGTTTTTAACAAGTTAAGAACAAGTTATGGCTTGTCAAATGTCGAAATGAATAGTAAATTGATTTTACGATGAATAGTAAATTGAAGTTGCGTTTGCTTAGCAAACGGACTCGAATAACGTTATTATTGTTTTAACGTTCTTATTAATTTTTGTAATAGACGTCATCTAATTTTGAGTTATAAATGATTATTTTTGGAAAATAATATTATTTTAATGATTTAAAAATTAATTTAAATATTTAAATGTGGAATAATTAATTTAAAAGTCAGAATTATGGAAAAATCTTGGTAAATCATAATAAATAATTTTAAAAGTATTTTGAAAAGAAAATATAAGGTTTTGAAAATTTACGAATCCTTCGGGAAATCTGGATTTGATATTTAACTGAACCTTTATTGAAATATAAAGGAATTTAGTCTTTTAATTAATAATTGAATCATCAATAATGATTAACTAGAATCAGAATATTCCAATTAATCGAATGGAAATCAAATTGGTTATTGATTGAGATAAGTCTCCATGGATGACGACGTAGACTATTTGAGGGATTTAAAAGGTTGTGTCGTTATCCCGCTTATGGTATTTGTTGGATATGGAGGTTTATATCGATTATAAACCAATATGATTTCTGAAGAGATTCCAATATAAAAGGAAATATGAATTTGGTTTTGTTGTGAGTGATGTCTTCAATAACATTGTTCTTTGGCCCATGAAAAGGTAAGATATTTTCCAAGTTAAGCAGGTGAAATCTTTATTTATACAGACTTTTGGGAAAGGAATGAACATGTGTTTACATGAGGCAGATGGCGAATAATCGATAAGTATTATTGGAAAGATTTAACTTTGGATTTGAAGTTAAGTAATCAGAATATTTGGTTTGAAATAATTCAACAAGATTTGAAGGAAAAGGATTTGATAGGTAATTAAAATTACCAAAACATAAGATGATTAAAAATGGAGTATTACTAGTTTTTCTCCATGAGATAGAAATGAAGAGTTTGACGTCTTAAAACTTACTATAGTTTTATTGAATAGATTGAATAAAAGAATGGAATGAGGGTCATGAAATTTTGTAAACCGATTGGTTTTAAAAGATGCGCTAATTATTTGGAAAGGCTGGGTTTTTATCCATTCCGAATAATTATACGACGTGATGTCGATGTCATGATATCGGCGACGATGGTGGAAGACCCATATTTCTTCACATCAGATGGAAAGCTTGTTGATGCCTTGGGCGGCCAGCCATGTTAAAGTAGCAGCCAATCTGACCGTACTGAAGCGATCTGGTTAGCAAGGAATTGCATTCTCGAGCGGGGACGTCGAATCAAGTGCCTTCAATTTCGTTCCTATTCCTATAATGGACTTGTGGATGGATTTCATGTCTGACATGGAATGACCATTGGGCATGCCAAGTGCTGAGCAATGATCAAGGCTTTTGTTGAAAAGCAGGGCTCTGGGGTGATGATTAAAGCACATGGATTAAATGTGTAGCTTTGTGTACGATGAGACCTCGTGATAGCCTCACACCCTAGTATGATGGTATGATGATTGTCAGATTAGCATGACTTTATGTTTTGCGTGGATTCGGTCGACCGACGGTATGATAGGTTGCGAGATTAAGTCCATCAACCAGAGAGAATGGAATGGGTGTGGTGTTGTGTACAAATATGGTATACGCTGAATGCCCGAGTGGTCTTTCGATCAGAAACCATCAAGGTGGAATCCAAACTCCAATACGAACCTTTTACGATTTTCAGTTGTATACCTATGTAGCCAACATAGTGGTATGTGACACTATACAAGCTAAGATTTATAAGTTTACTTTCGAAGAGTTTTACGCACCTTAGACATTATCATAATATCAAATGATTTGGTTTTAAACTCTATCAAGCATGTTTTGCGATTATAAGGCAAACCCCTATCCTCTGGTGTGCGATTGCATTGTATGATGGGACATGGGGATTATTATCGTTCATTTATCTGAAGTCATGTTTTCAAAAATATGGTTTATGGTTGCTGTGTTTGGTTCTGGTTGCTATGGTTGTGCATGTATTCTTGGGAGGAAACCCGTTCCATGACATGCGGCATGGTCCCGAGATACCTTACTCAAATTAAGGCTAAGTATCAGATTAGTAATAAAGGTTTTCTCACACCAATCCCATGGCTGACTCGTAGTTTTTTTCCCTTGCAAACTGCGGGTGCCCACAATTTCCACACAGGCAGTCTGTTAGTTGTTTTTCAGTTATTGGGATCGGGCTCAAGCTTGAAGACTTGGAGTTCCAGAGAGAGATGGAGTTTCATATGAAGGTCGGACATACTATATTATCGGTATATTATGTTAAATCTTCATGGAGCAATGGTATGTAAAATCAGATTTGTATTCCAAAATGTTTCCGCTGCAATGATATACTCTTATTATATTTTATCTGTTCCATTGTGAGCTTTGTATTCTGCTGTGTTTTCTCTGATAACCCCTAACGAAACGTACTTTTGCTCATCTTGAATCCACGTAGGTTCGGTTTTTGGTCGGTTTGAAGTGAGTGGAAGTGCGGGCCGTCACACTTGGTATCAGAACTTAAGGTAAGCGATAGCCTTGGCTCTGTGAAATATAGACTTGTCAGAGATTGAATTAGTAGTATCCTAGGATAAGTAACTCGTTAGAGATATGGTTAGTAAAACCCTAAAATGAGTTGTGTGTGAATCTATATATACGAGAGACGTATTTGTAATTTTATATACAAATGGTTTTGTGTTGGATTAATTTGTTGAGTGGTTATGAACATTGGTCGATACAGTAAGAGCTCACTGTATCGATGTGTGTTTCTAAACACTTGAACAGAGCAGTCTAACCCAATTTTTTATGGATAAATGAAATATTATTGTCCAAAATATATTTTCATAAAAAGGATATATGTTTTGATGAAAGTTATGTTTTGGAAAATTTAATCCACTAATTGATTGCTGGAGATAATAATTAGTATAACTAATTAAGAAATTTGAATTCTCGACGATTTTGGACGGTCGAGGTATTTGCAAAAGAGATTATAAAACTTTTTGGTAAAATATTAAATGTTATAGGGTATGGATAACTGTGGTCTAACCTAAGATGATGAGTCAAAAACAAGCGAAAAGGATTTATGAGCAGATCGAAGAAGGAAACAGGTTGGACCAAAGTAATTACATTCATAGTTACTCTAGAAAGGATAATAAGAAAGGAAATTTGTGGGTGTTTGCCGTTATAAATGCCATAAAGAGGTACATTATCCAGTCCTATGCCCACTGAATAAGCAGATAAAGTTAAATAGTGGAGTTAACCAACAGTGCTCTAGGGTTAATAATCAAGGTATTTGTTAAGTATACGACCGTTAGTTCCAACCTCGATTTCGAGGGAGAAATCATTTCAAGTGGGGGTGAATATAACGACCTGGATTTCGGTCAATTTAAAATGTGATTTTAAATGAGTATGAAAGGATTATAAATGATTTAAATCAGATATTTGAACCCAAAAGTAATTGAAAACAAGTTTAAAAGTTGAATTATGTGTTAATAAACTTAAAATGAGATTATAGGGTTTTTAAAATTGGTAATTAATAGATATCAGCTGAAAACCGATAAAAACGCGATATTTTGGTCGACTTAAAAATAGACATTTTTTCAAAAGTTTCGAATTTCAACAATTTTAGTTTTATTGGATCCTTTACATCAAATATAGTAGTGGGTAAAGTTCCAAGTCAACCCGTGTCAGTATGTGACTGTGCGATAGGAAAACGTGTCAAAAAGTGTGAAATTTGAACAAAAAATAACTTGTTTTTTAGAAAACACTCGTACATTTTTGTACTTGCATGGTCAGCGATCCGCACCTTAGATTCCTTTATAAATATCCCCTCATCGTTATCTCTTCCTTCCCTTCATTCTTATCTTTAATCTCCATCCTCCTCCCTCTCAAACCCACGGCCATGGCAGCCAAAGGAAAAAATATATAAATAAAAAGGAAAAAGAGAAAAAGAAGAAAAATCAAGCTCTTTCACCTCTCCTCTTCCTCCTCCTTCTTTCTCTATGGTCTAATCCACCACAACCAGCCCTACTGCACCACCTTAGTTCCAACCAGAGCTCCCCTCTCCTCAAAAATCTCGGATCTACATAGATCGGAGGTCGATCCGTCCATCTATCCAAACTATCAACACCTCTAATTGAAAATTAGCACCCTGATCTTTAAACAGCCATAACTTCCTCATACGGAGACGAAATCATGCATTCTTGGAGGCGTTGGAATCGTGGGAATGAGTACTTAAATCTAGAGAAGGATTTGTTAGCCCAAGAGCAGTCGAAAATTTCAAATCTTGCAAAGAAAATTTCGGGTTTCATATAAACCGGAGAAAATTTGGATCTAGGAGCATCCGACCTTATAACGAGAGCCAGGACGTCATGGGGTGAGGAAACTATACTTTAAAGGGTTTAATTAGTGATTATATATCTGTATTTATGGGTTATTAGGGAGAAATTTAAAAGTAGGAAAAGGATAACCTATATGCACATAAGGTATTTGACGAAATGCCTAAAAGAAAAATATTAAGTAAATGGTTGGAAATTGGTTGCTAATGGTTTCTAAGTAAATTCATGTAGTAGAAATGACATCTTAGTTAGGTTTGGGAATGAAACTCTTTAGTTTAGTTAATAAAATCTCACCTTTATGGAATATTAGGTGTATACATGCTTTGGTTGGTTGTTGGCGGTTTGTTGATAAATAATTTGATGTGGTAAAAGATGATGGGCCCTTAAGGTTTTTATTTTCATGTGTAACCATACGTAAAGAAGAAGTTTGTATGAGAAATCAATTTGTAAAAAGGGATTTTAAGTTTGATTTAAAACATGCACACAACTTGTTTGTTGAAATGTCTCTAAGAAATCTAAAAGGATTTTGTGATGAAATCTTCATGGATTTGGATTGAATTTAGTTCCTTAACACCCTTATGTAGTGTATATGTCACCATGCTTAGGTTATGAGCCTAATTTTGAAAGTTAGTAAGCTAATTCCTTGTTTTGTGATTAACAAAATTGGTCGATAATATAGGTTGGGTTGGTGAAGGTTAGGAAAGTAAATTGTGACACCCCACGTCCGTTAATGTCACTCTTTATCAGAATGCATTAAGTTTCGTGAAGCGTTATAGGTAAACTTAAATATAAACATTACAAGACATATGTAAAATAACAGCGGAATTTAAAATTTTATTGAATAGAAAACATCATGGTCCAAAACATGGTTACATCATAAGTCTGAAATACTGAAAATATAAAACTTCTGCCTTTTACAAAAATCATCATCAGAGGACAATAATACATAAAAGAGCATAATCCCCAAATATAGCGATAGTAGAGAAGATAAGAAACCAAGTAGTACATCTAAGCGGCTCTAAGCAGAAGGAAAGAAGATTCCTGATCAAGCTTGAGTAATCCCACCCTGAGAACCTGGGGGAAAATGGAAGAGAAAGAAGAGGAAACAAAATGGGTCAGACGTAAAGTCTGGCGAGTCCAGTTACTTTTAACATATTAATAAGTAAAAGCATCATGACAGGCATATAAGTTGGAAGAGATAACAGTGTATAAGGCAGGTATCACAAGGTAAATAGGATAAACAAAATAGAACATGCAATGTGCTTCTCTAATACTTTTCTCTACACCACAACTAGTATAACAAGAACAAGATGGTCCTCTACAAGTACAAGAAGGTAGACATAGGTGTACTTCTAGTGAGAGGTTTTACCCCATAAAATAGCAGGTAGCCCAACTGAAATTACCGGTGGTACCCATAAGGATAATAATGGGATCCTAAACAAGAGAGTCTAGATGTACCCTAATTACTACCCCAATCAACCGGCTCCCTTCCTCCGTAGATTCAATGTGCTGGCCCCACAATAGGATGTATCACTTCCTAAAGTGGCAACCCTTCGTTTACAGGATGTGCACAACCAAATCTACTGATGTCACACCCTCTTATTTTCCCGAGAAGGAGGACTCATGCACGCACATGACCCAGATGGAATGTGCTGTTAGACCCTTTTCCCAAGTGACCTCTTATAATCAGCTCAGTAAGCGTGCCTCGACTCTGACATAGTTCGGAGTACTCATTTGATACCTATATGGGTTACTGACAGAAACGGATATCACACACCAGACGATACAAGCTTCCCCTAGGCTTGCATCCCCACTACTAGGATTTCAACGGTTATGCCTACCAGTTTAACAAGATTGCATAACCCCAACAGGTTAAATTTGTGGGCCTATATATATAAATATTACCCACCGCCCCAAGATTTACATAACCCTCCCACTGTTCCTAGCAAGTTTACTTACCCCTACTCAAGTTAATATGTTCATGTAATCCCCACGGATTCAAACAGGTTAAGTAATACAAGTTCATCACCATTTATTCATTTATGGTTATAATGCGCTAGACCTCCCACATTGAGCATACCACTTGTGGATGTTGGATATGTCGGTTGGTTTCGGGCATACTTCTTCCACAAGTCGGACTTAACCTCATGTCTTAGCACGCTACGTGTTCATGCACTTAGACCCCTCACATTAGATTTACCACTTGTGGATGGTGGATATGTCGGGCGGTTCCGAGCAGGCTTCTACCACAAGTGTAATCTAACCCCGTGTCTAAGCACGGTTAGAGTTTCTAATTGCTGTAAATCTAGGCATTTTCATTACTAATCAATTTTCATTTTTATTATGCCCTAATTCCCCGTCTGATCTACGATACAAGTTATGCCCCAAATTTAGATCAAGATATAGATTATGCGCCTAAATCCCAAGTTTTGGCTCAAAGTACAAATTATGCCCAATATTCCCAATCATTTTACAATATGAATTATGCCCTAAATTAATTGTTCCCAATTTCACGCGTTCGCGTATTTCAGCGAGATGCATTGGCTCGAAGGTAGACTGTCTATAAAAACAATAAAGGAGAAAAGGGGAAGAAGAGAACAAGAATAGGCATAACAAATAAAAGCTGGGATATGATAATAGAATTAGTCATACTAACAGAATAGGCATAGTGACATGATTAGGCAAACTAATATAATAGGCATAAGGTGACATGATAAACAAAATAGGGATATCATAAACAGGCATGATGAGTCCTAAACAACGAATTAGATATACAATTAATAACATATCTGGAATGGTTTCGTATTATTAATAGGCATAGGCTTAGATCCACACTTATAGGCATGTCAAAGTTACATTTTAGATTTTGTATCTAAAATTAACATAGACTCACTATGATTGGATTGAAGAAACAGAAGAATGATTTCAGATGTTGCAGCACAGATCTCTAAAGTAGTATATCTTGTTTGTTGAAGAAGAATAGGCTATTTTACTCTGAGTTGGGGCAACACCTCGTTGTCGCCATTGATTTAGACGAATAAAACAATTGGATTAAGGTCCTATTTATAGCCTACAGTCAACGAATATGGTCAGAAAACAAGTCCACATATGTAGAATTGAATCTGCCTCGGATTTAGGGGCTGTCGACATGGGTGTCGACCCATGGGTCGACACCCCTAGGGTGGAGTCGACCCCTAATGGTCTGAATTCCCGTCGTATCCCGCGTCTTCTGATTTCGAATTATTTTGAATTGTTCTGAATTGTTTTGTATATATATAATTCTCTTATGCATAAACAAACTTCAAACCTTAATGTCTTCTTCATACGATGTATGTTTTATGCAAACTTGGTGTCTATCTTAAGTAGAATTCCGAGACGAATGCAATGGCGCAGTCCATTTGACTTATTTCCCAATATTTAATTAAGAACTTCTTAGTTTATCATTTTAATGTGTTATAAAATTACGGGGTGTTACATTCTCCTCTACTTAAGGGAATTCGTACCCGAAATCTCCAAGTTAAGAAGAATGTATATCCTTACATCCTTCATCCATATACTCGTCCACCAATTACATGCATCCATTGTCCTTAAAGATTTCTAATGCTTATATGGACATATGAAAAGGTGTGTGTATATGTCCCTACACTAATGCGAAAGATCAGGCGGCCTATTGATTCAGTCGACCTCCTTAATGCAAGGTATGTTAGTGCCATGAATCCAACATGTATGCAAATAATCCTATTATAACATGAGAGTTCTATATGTTTGCGCAATCATTCATCCAAATGCAACACACACATGATGATACACCCATCTTCATCCATAAAAAGAATAAAAATGCACATGCATCCATATGCAGTATGAGAGTGATTGAGCCACCTAGTGCCTAATGTGTGTGTGTATGCATCCACGAGCAACAACTAGCAACCACTTGCATCCATCGAACATAACATGTCTCAAACACATGTTTACATCCATGAGATTCCTACCTAAAGGTCAAAGATTCGATCGACAGGATATACTTAAAAGATAGAAATAAGCATAAATAAAAGCTTTAGAAAGGAAGTTAAGAACATGCCCTTGAAAAGAAAAGGGTACGAAGCACGAATCTTGTCTACAGTCTCCCATGTTGCATCCTGTTGGTTATCTCCCCACTGTACTTTCATCAACTTGACTTCTCAGTTGCGTAGCTTCTTAACTTCTAATCCAATAATACGGGTAGGAACTTGTCTAATTGTCGCTTCCCATTCCGCCTCTACTTCCTCAAGCATACTCAGCTCAACTACTTCTATGGTACCATGTAAGCACTTCCGTAAATGAGAAACGTGGTAAACATCATGAACGTTGGACAGTCTCTCTAGTAGCTTTACTCTATAGGCCATTTGGCCAATCCTTTCTATTATAGGAAATGGCCCTAAAAATCTTGGTGCCAATTTCGATACAGATCCAAAATGAACTACATTCCTCAAAGGAGATATCTTGATGAAAACCATGTCTCCCACCTCAAACTCAATGTCAGTCCTTCTCTTATCTACGTAGGACTTCTGCCTGTCCTGAGTTGTCTTCGTACGCCTTCCAATAAGATCAATCTTTTCTGAAGTCTCTCTAATCATCTCAGGTCCAAGTAGAAGCCTTTCTGTAGATTCCCACGAACAAGTTGGTGATCTACAGGGTCGTCCGTACAATGCTTCGAAGGTGCCATCCCAATACTAGCCTGATAACTGTTGTTGTAGCCAAACTCTACTGAAGGAAGATGTTGTTCCCAAGTCCCCCCAAAGTCTTGGATACACAGTCTTAAAAGACACTCAAGGACTCTATTCACCCTTTCTGTCTATCCATCGATCTGAGGGTAATAGGCGGTACTCAAACACAACTATGTAACTAATGCTTCTTGCATGCTCCTCCAAAACTCACTGGTAAATATGGGGTCACGATCACTCACAAGACTGGAAGGTACTCCATGTAGACGGACAGACTTTCTCACGAAGATAAACTACTGCCAACTATGCATATATCCTCTTACTCTTAACAGGAATGAAATGAGCGCTCTTAGTAAGCCTGTCAACTATAACCCAAATATTTGTGTTGCTTATTCTGGATCTAGGCAAACCGTCAAAGAAATCCATAGAGATGCTCTCCCACTTCCCCTATGGGGCCTCCAAAGGATGAAGTAAACCACCGAGCTTCCTTTGCTCAGCTCTGACTTGCTGGCAAACCAAACATTGAGAAACAAACTCTAACACATCTTTCTTCATCCTAGCCCAAAAGAAAACCCTCTTCATATCCATATACATCTTATCACCGCCTGGACGAATAGTCATCCTAAAATGATGGGCTTCCTCAAGGACTGTCTTCAACAGACCCCCAACTTGGGGAACCCAAAGCCTTCCATCTCGTCGCAACCACCCTTTATCGTTCGTGGAATATCTACTGAGGTGACTAGAAGTTTCCCCTCTACTGAGCCTATCAAAGATGTCTGAAATATGTGGATCCACTGGTTTTGAAGTTCCTATCTGATCCAAAAGAGTAGGTCGCACCTCTAGTGATGCTAATAAACCAGGTGTAAATTCGGTGGAGGGTCTAAAATCAAAAGTCGATATAAACTCCAAGCTTTTCATCTCCACAAACAGAGGACTCAAAGTTATCCTCTACCTACTCAATGCGTCTGCCACCACACTACCCTTGCCAAGGGTATAAGCAATCTCAAAATCATATAACGCTAGGAACTCCATCCATCTTTATTGCCTTAAATTAAGATCCTTCTATGAGAACAAGTACTTGAGAGATTTATGATCGGTGTACAACTCAATTTCTCTCCAAGTAAATAATGGCGTGAAGTCTTAAGTGCGAATACTATGGAAGCTAACTCTAAGTCATGGGTAGGGTAGTTCTTCTCATAAACTCTTAGCTGTCTACCTCCATAATATACAACCCTTCACTCTTGCATTAGAATCGCACTAATCCATGTACCATATGCATCAGTGTATACTTTGAACACTTTGTTCCCATCGGGCTAGGTCAAGACTGGGGCTATTATCAGAGCCCTCTTCAATAGCTAAAAAGTATCGTCACAGTCTATATCCAAAGAAAATGTCAGATTCTTCTTCGTTAGTCTGATGAGTGGGGCTAATATCTTTGCGAAGTCCTTAATGAACTTCCTATAATAGCCCACTAATCCAAGAAAACTTCTCACCTCTATCGCATTCTTTGGGAATTGCCAATCTTGAACCACAACTACATTTGCAGGACCAACTTTTATCCCATCTTTAGGGACCACATACCCAAGAAATCTCACTTCTTTTCTCCAAAAATGGCATTTGGAGAATTTCTACCTAAGCTAGTGTGCACGGAGAGTTTTCATGACCTCCTTCAAATGTAGGTCTTGCTATTCCTCGTTCTTTGAGAAAATCAAGATGTCATTAACAAAGACCACAACGAACTTATTTAGAAACTCGAAACGCCCTCATGAATATTAGGTTACCCAGACATGTTGAAAAGAAAAGGAAAAAGAGATTCAAACAGAGAATTGAAAGATATTACATATGGCATTGGGGAATATATTTTTCAAAACAGACTTTTCTTTTGGAAATGCTTTCTTTTAAAACATTTTTGAAAATAATTTTAAAAATATTTTATCCGATCTGGTAACCTTCAGCTCTGATACCAAACGTGACACCCCACATCCGTTAATGTTACTCTTTATCCGAATGCATTAAGTTACATGAAGCGTTATAGGTAAACAGAAATATAAACATTAAAAGACAGATGTAAAATAAAAGCGGAGTTTAAAACTTTATTGAATAGAAAACATCGTGGTACGAAACATGGTTAAATCATAAGTATGAAATACTGAAAACATAAAACTTCTGCCTTGTACAAAAATCATCATCAGGGTACAATAATACATAAAAGAGCACAATCCCCAAAATATAACCATAGTATATAAGATACGAAATAAAGTAGTATATCTAAGCAGCTCCAAGCAAAAGGAAAGAAGAATCCTGATTAAGCTTGAGTATTCCCACCCTAAGAACCTAGGGGGAAGGGAACGAAAGAAAAGGAAGAGGAAACAAAATAGACCAGGCATAAAGTCTGGCGAGTCTAGTTACTTTTAGCATATAAATAAGTAAAAGCATCGTAATAGGCATATAAGTTAGAGAAAGATAATAGTGTATAAGGCAGGTATGACAAGGTAAACATGACAAACAGAATAGAACATGCAATGCACTTCTCTAATACTTTTCTCTGCACCATTACTAGTATAACAAGATGATCCCAAACAAGTACAAGATGATAGACTTAGGTGTACTTCTAGTGAGAGATTTTACCCCATACAATAACAGGTAGCCCAACTGAACTTACCGGTGTTACCCCTACGGATAACAACGGTATCCTAAACAAGCGAGACTAGACGTACCTTAATTACTATCCCAATCGATTGGCTCCCTAACTCTGTAGATACCCTGTGTTGGCCCCACAGTAGGATGTATTACTTCCTAAAGTGGCAAACCTTCATTTAGAGGATGTGCACAACCATATCTACTGATGTCACAGCATCTTATTTTCCCGACAGACAGACTCATGCACACACATGACCCCGATGGAACGCGTTGTCATACACCTTTTCCCAAGTGACCTCTTATAATCAGCTCAGTAAGCATGCCCCGACTCATACCTAGTTTGGAGTACTCATTTTATACATGTATGGGTTACTGACTGAAACGGGTCCCCACTACTAGGATTTCAATAGGCTGCCTACTAGTTTTACAAGATTGCATAACCCCAATAGGTTAACTTTGTGGGCATATATATATATATATATATATATATATATATATATATATATATATATTACTCACTGCCCAACATTTACTTAAACCTCCCACTGTTCCAAGCAATTTTACTTAACCCCTACTCAAGTTAACATGTTCACGTAATCCCTGTGGATTCAAATAGGTTAAGTATTACAAGTTCATAACCATTTATTCATTTATGGTTATAATGTGCTAGACCTCCCATATTAAGCCTACCACTTGTGAATGTTGGATATGCCGGTTGGTTCCTAGAAGGCTTCATCCACAAGTCGGACTTAACCTCATGTCTTAGCACACTATGTGTTCATGAACTTAGACCCTCACATTAGATTCACCACTTGTGGATGGTGGATATGTCGGGTGGTTCCGGGCAGGCTTCAACCACAAGTATAATCTAAACCCGTGTCTAAGCGCAGTTAGATTTTCTAATTGCTGTAAATCTATTACTAACCAATTTTCATGTTTATTATGCCTTAATTTCCTGTCTGATCTACGATACAAGTTATGCCCCAAATTTAGATCAAGATATAGATTATGCCCCCAAATCTCAAGTTTTGGCACAAGGTACCAAATATACCCAATATTTCCAATCATGTTTTACTAAGAATTATGCCCCAAATTAATTATTCCCAATCATTCCCAATTTCATGCATTCGCGTATTTCTGCGAGATGCATAGGCTCGAAGGCAAGCTTGCTATAAAAACAATAAGGGGAAAGGGGGAAGAAGAGAACAAGAATAGGCATAGAAAATAAAAACTGGTATATGGTGATAGAATTGGTTGTACTAACAGAATTGGCATAGTGACATGATTACGAAAACTAGCATAATAGGCATAAGGTGACATGATGAACAAAATAGGGATATCATAAACAGGCATGATGAGATCTAAACAGCGAATTGATATACAATTAATAACAGATCTGGTATGGTTTCAAATTATTAATATGCATAGGCTTAGATCCATACTTATAGGCATGTCAAGATTACATTTTAGGTGTTTATATCTAAAATTAACATAGACTAAATGTGATTCGATCTAAGAAAAAGAAGAATGATGGCAGATGTTGCAGCACAGATCTCTAAATTTGTTTATCTTGTTTGTTGAAGAAGAACAGGCTATTTTACCCTGAGTTGGGGCAACACCTCGTTGTCACCATTGACTTAGATGAATAAAACAACGGGATTACGGTCCTATTTATAGCCTAGGGTCAATGAATTTGGTCAGAAAATAAGTCTACATATGCAGAACTGAATCTGCCTCGGATTTGGGGGGTGTCGACATAGGTGTTGACACCCCTGTTGTGGTGTCGACCCATGGGTCGACACCTAACGATCTGAATTCTCTCCCTGTCCCGCGTCTTCTGATTTCGAATTATTTTGAACTATTCTGAATTGCTTTGTATATATATATAATTCTCTTACGCTTATACAAACTTCAAACCTTAATATCTTCTTCATACGATGTCCATTTTATGCAAACTTGGTGTCTATCTTAAGTAGAATTCCGAGACGAACACAATGGCGCAGTCCGTTTTACTTAATTCCTAATATTTAATTAAGTACTTCTTAGTTTATCATTTTAATATGTTATAAAATTACAGGGTGTTACATAAAACATGGTCTAAATTTGGTTAAAGACAAAAAGAAACATTCTTTATGTTTGGATTCATTTGAATTTCAGAGATCCTTGTCTCATGAATGTTATATGTGTGAAACCTTAGCCAATGGACATGAAATCATCTTTTGTGATTATTACTAAAGCATTATTCATGTGTGAATATTATTAGTTGGAGATATCCATGTTCGGATATTTGGGTTTGAATGTTTGGTGGCTGGATTGGTGGTATTGGTTGTACTGGGGATGGTTATGAATATCGTTTGGTTGTAATTAATAAAGTGGAACCCAATTATGACACTGACAATTGATCTTAAATAATTAACGAGTTTGGTTACAACTCATTAGACACATGACATCTTTTTTATGTTTATTGAATGTTTTTATATACCCAGATTCATGGATATACCGAAGTTGAATGAGTCTCATTCCAGAAATTGGACTTTAAACGATTATTTTTATAATAAAACAATCGGAGAAAATATAAGTTTGAATTTAAGCTCCAACTATTTCCGAAAATGAATTTGAGTTCATAACAATGAACTTTTGTAAAAGAACGCACTAGTTTTGAACAAGTTAAGAAAAAGTTATGGCTTTTCAAATGTTTAAATGAATAGTAAATCGATTTTACCATAAATAGTAAATTGAAGTTGGGTTTGCATAGTAAAGGTACCTGAATTTGTGTTATTATTATTTTAATGTTCTTATTTATTTTTATAATAGGCATAAGCCAATTTTGAGTTTAAAATGATTATTTTTGGAAAATAATATTATTTTAATGATTTAAATATTAATTTAAATATTTAAATGTGGAATGATTAATTTATAAGTCAGAAATGCGGAAAAATCTTGATAAATCATAATAAATAATTTTAAAAGTATTTTGGAAAGAAAATATCAAGTTTTGAAAATTTACGAATCCTTTGGAAAATCTAGATTTGATATTTAACCAAACCTTTATTGAAATATAAAGGAATTTGGACTTTTAGTTAGTAATTGAGTCATTAATAATGATTAACTTGAATCAGAATCTTCCAGTTAATTTAATTGGAATTGATGGAAACCAAATTGGTTATTGATTGAGATAAGTTTCCATTGATGATGATTTAGACTATTCGAGGGATTTAAAAGGTTGTGTCGTTATCCCGCTTATAGTGTTTTTTAGGAAGACGAATGTGTTGCATGGAGCTACATAGATGATTAATATATATATATATATATATATATATATATAATAATTAAACCTGTTGACAAGCCCAACTAGTGGAGATTATAGCAGTATCCATAGATGCAAGCAGTTAAAACCAGCAAAAACCTACAACCAGATTGTGTGCATAGTACAACATTCATTAATTTACATAGATAAACTGACCATCATAAGACACAACCATACCATCCAAGCAAAAGTGTCCCTCAAAATGAGATAGTCATTCAGCGCAAGTCAGGGCTTGAGCTTCCTTGATTAGAACCCATAAATTCTGCAAAACTGTCGGCAGTGGAATAGCTAGTCTGAAGCGAGCCGATGTTGAAGAACCTATCCAAGTTTGAAAGAGATGAACAATGAGTCTACAAATACCATCGAATTTTTTTTGAGGTTTATCAAAAGCTGAAGCATTTATCTCTTTCCAAATACACCAACAATAAATGGCTAGGAAGGAATCAAGTGAAGGGTTAATAGAACTATATTGCCAGCAGTCAAAAATTGGTGAAAAACAGGAATGAGACCAAGCAAATGAGCACTAATTGCAGCCAGAATTGGGTAGGATACATCACAGTCAAAGAATAAATGATAAATAGTGTAATAACCCGGAAATCTGAGCCAATTTAAAATTTTTATTTTTGCAATTTTAATGAATTTTGAAGATTTAAAATGAATTATTTTAAATAATAACGACGAGAAATTTATTTTGAATAGAATTAGAATGTATATATTTATTTGAATCGACGTTAGAATATAAATAATTATTTATAATTATAAAAGGAATTGAAAATGGCGCGGTAGTTCGAAAATTCGATTTCAAAGCTCAAATGGGTGTACATGATTCAAAATAAACCGGATTTTAGTGAAACCAAAAATATTTGAATCTATTTTAAAATATCTTTTCAATGAATCCGAAAAATTGAAATTTCATTGCGGGAATAAAAAGTAACGTCCAGTTGAAAATTCAGAATAGTCGCTATGGAATTTTGGCCCTTAAAATGGGAATTTTGCAAATGACCTTCGTTTTCGACGAAACCACCTTTGTTGGATCCGGCATGTCAATTTATTACTAGATTCCAAAATTCATAATTTCTGAATCAATATGTGGGCGTGGTGAAAGAAAACGTGTTTTGGCAGTTTCAGTCAATTTGGATCAACCAGAAAATGGGCATTTTTCAAACGAGCCCACAATTTGATGAAATTAGTTTTGTTGGGACCGTATCGTCAATACGAAGCTAGAAAATATTTTTCGGGAATTTTTAGTATCAGTATGTGGCCCCAGTAAATTTAAATGTTTGTTAAAAATTGAATATATAGATTTAAATTTTATTTTGAACGGAAACTGATCATAACTAGCGAATTGGCGTACGGGGCATATTCCATTGGGTTCGGAATGGGGGTATTTGGTTAGGGGCAATAGTCGTTGGGTTTCATTTGGAGTTGAAATATAAAGTCAACTTTTTGGAGAATAAAATAATATTTAAAATAAATAATAACATAAGTTTACACAAAACCCCCTCCACTTACCTTCTCCTTTCTCCATTCATTCACGTTCACAAATATAAAAAGAAAAATTCGTTGAATCCCTAAATCACCGTCGACGCCTATCGTCGCCTCCCCCCCCCCCAGGGTGCGCCGTCGTGCCTCGCCACCGCCACCTCGTCCTCCTCCTTCTTCTCCAATCTGACCCCATCCCAAACCTCTACACCAAAAAAAAAACAGCGCCTCCGATCAACTAAGGGCCCGCCACCGGCCGTACTGGCCACCACCTCGATGTTGACGCTCCCCCTTTCCCCCAATCAACGTGAGCAACCTTTCCTCCAACCATAGAAGCCAAAATCAGTGAGTTCTTATAATTTGATTTTAATTTCAGTTATAAAAATGAATAATATGAATTTTTACATGATAAAAGATTGAATCTTTACATGATAAAAGGTTAAATTTTTATATGTTAAAAGTTTGAATCTTTATATGTTGAAAGTTTAGATTGTTATAAATGAAAAGACCATACTTTTATGATAGAAAAGGTTTGATTTTTCAATATAATAGAGACATGAAAATATTATTTTTAGTAGACAAAAATATTATTTCTAATTAGATAAAAATATAATTTTTATCGTAGGTGTGAAATATTATTTTGAGTAAGATAAAAATAGAGTTTTTACATGTGTAGGAGAAATAAAAATCCGATTTTAATTTTGTATGAAGCGAAGTAAAAATACGATTTTTATCATCTTGAAGGTGAGGTAAAGTTATGATTCATATAATGTAAGGATTATATTTTTATTAAGGGAAACATTATATTTTTAAAAATATAAAGGAGCGATTTAAAAATGAGATTTTTATCATATAAACTCGAGATTTTTATCATATAAAGTCGAGATTTTTAATGTATAAAGTTAGGATCTTTTGATGTATAAAGGAATGATTTTTAACGGTATAAAGAAATAATTTTTGTCGCTATGAAGATATGATTTTTATTGTATTAAGAAAATCTCTTTGGCAAGTTAAAAATATAATTTTTAACAAGTGTATGGCATGGAAATATTCTTTGAAAGATCAAAATATGATTTTTATTTATGTAGCGAAATAAAAATATGATTTTTTAATACAACTGTGTGAAAACAGATTATGTTAAAAACACGGCGAAGATTTTCTACATAAAAAGAGTTGCGGCTTTTGGTTTAGCTTCTAGGAGAGAACTCCTCACTTTTACTTTAATTTCTAGTTTGAAATATATACTAGGATGCAGACGGTGCTTAGCAGCACCCGACACCCGTTGTCCATAGACCATGGACGACTTATTTGATTTTGTTGTGTGGTGAAAATTGATTGTGATGTGTTGAATGAAATATATATTCATGTGTTGAAATAAATTAGTTATCGTTAAAAATATAATTTTTAACGTGAATGTGAATAAAAAATATTCATTTACAAAACAGACGATTAGTTTATGTACACCTATTTGACTGACATTGATTGGGATGATAAATTTTACACATCGCCCAACTGCACAAATAAAAATCTGTGTTTGTTGATTTGAAACCCCATATGGGTATTGGGATGATATTTGACGTACACTAATCCCGATTGTTTAGTTGTATATCAATCGATGGGATGACTGACTATGTAAGCGTTAATTATTTATATTTAATGCTTATGTAGTTGTGTGGTGCACTTTGGATGATGGTTGATTATTTATCATTGCTATTATATACATGAGTTGTAGGGAATCCATATAATTAACATTATATGGTAATTCTTTAGGCCTCTTTCCAATTTGGAAAATAAGGAATATGATAAAAGAAAATTCATGTGTTGAATAGAAAGAAAATTCATGTGTTGAATAGAATAAAAATTTATGTGTTGAATAGAATAAAATTTCATGTGTTGAATAAAAATTCATGTGTTGAATAGAATAAAAATTCATGTGTTGAATAAAAGAAAATTCATGTGTTGAACGGAATAAATATTCATGTGTTGAATAAAAATATAAATTCATGTGTTGAATAAAATATATAGTCATGTGTTGAATAAAAGAAAATTCATGTGTTGAATAAAATATATATTCATGTGTTGAATAAAAATATAAAATCATGTGTTGAATAAAATATATATTCATGTTTTGAATAAAAATATAAATTCATGTGTTAAAGAATATATTCATTTGTTGAATAGAATAACGAAGTTATTGAAATATATCAAGCCGTGTTGATTAGATATGCGCCATTTTGACGTAAACGATATTTATATCGATTTTATTAATTTTTATAATGAATATCGAAAAGGAAGTGATTTCAAAATATAACGTTTTGAAAATATTATCATTTATAAATTAATGATGTGGAATATTCAATTTTGATTAGAAATTGAATATGAAGCTGAAATCGTTTTGAAAACGAATTTAAAACGATTTATAAAATACGGTTTAAAAGGAAATCGACGAAATATATATAATATATATATTATATATAATGGCCTAAATAGAACGTGCCGCTCTGCGGCAGTTCGCGAATTTTGACCATTGACTTCGAATGGACATTACGGAAGATCCGGCTGTTGGATTCATCTAAAACCGGAACCGATGGGTTCGTATCGAAAAGTGATTTCTAACAAATATTAGAGATTTGAAATCTAACAGTTGGATTTGGAATTATGTCCAAATCAAATTTGGAAAAGGTCGCTCTAAGTGCAGTTCGATGGCCGTTGATGGAAATCGACTGTACGGGCCTTGATAAAATTATTAAAAATAGCAATAATTTGTGTAAAATCATAAGAAATGATTTGGAAAGGATTGGGATGAAAAACTCCATATTTGAAAAGATAAAAATAGATTTTTACCGAAATGAACTAGTTTTAAGATAGAATTATAATCCATTTATTTTTGAAATAAATAAATTGGATTTGAAAGGGTTTTAAAATTAACCAGAATTTCCAATAGTTGAATTGGAATGGATTTGAATCGAAATTGTCTTTGGAATATTTTGATGTTGGATTTCGTGATAATACAGACATTGTTATGGAAATTTGAAAGATATATTTATATCGTTATTTCCAATACGATATTTGTTGGTCGTAGAATTTGATGTTGAATATATGCCGATATATTTTCTATTCAAAGCTTTGTATTTAATATCAAATGGGATTTGGGTTTGTCGTGAAAGGTGTCTTCATTAACACTGTTCTTAAATCCAGTTGAGAAAAAGATTAAATCTTTTTATTTAGATTTAATGAAGTATACCAGTTAAATGATATTTAATTGAAATTGAATTAGAATATGAATTTGGGTTTATAGTGAACCGTGTTTTAAATGACATTGGTTCTTTAACCCAGTTTAAGCCAGAATACGATTTCCCAAGTTAAATAATCATTAATATTGATTTTTGGGAAGATTAAAACCAAGTGGAGTTTTAATGAATCTTTAATTAGATTGAAATGATCGGGAATGGAGTATCACCAGTTCTTGTTACAGTCATGATGGGGGGTTCTCGCTTCGCGGTTTGGTGGCGAACGGGAGACTCTTACCCCCATATGTCCCTTTTTACGGTTGGCTAGGCAGTGGCTGGTAGGCTCGAGAGGGTCGCCGTAAAATAAGTGTACTCGGGGACCATGTTGAAGCCACGGTGGGTTTTACCTGCTGCTTTGGGGGATGAAGGGATGGTTGCAAAGCCTACCGGATTTCGTCGGTCTATCTTATAAAGTTGGTATCAAAGCTTTGGTTTATAGAGCTCGAGAACAAGACACATTAGAACCGAACGAAAGAATTCGTCAGAAATTGGATTAGTAATATCCAATGGGAATGACTTGTTAGAGATGGGATCAGTAGTATCCTAGAACGAGTGTGTAGAGTATATTTTTAAAATGAAAACAAGTTTTATTTTGAAAATGTAATTCAATTATTCGTATTTGAATATTTATTTGTATTGATTTGGACAATCCAGTATATAAAGATTCTGTGTATACGTCTGATCTGCGTGTATTTGAAATTTTAATATATTGGATAGATATAAAATCGCACTGTAGTCACCCGGGAATGATTCTGATGATGGGTATCCATCATCAGTGTTGTGTTCGAGTTTCGAAAGTGGGATAACTATATATCTCCAATTGACTGGTGTGAGAACCAAAACTAGATAGGGCTTATTGTTGTGACTTGGCATCAAAAACATGAGTTTTTTTGTATATATATCAAAATTATGAATTTGAAACGTTAATCAACTAATTGATTGTTGATTGTATTGTTTGATTATTGTTGTGATTAATTAGAATTGGAACCCTTTAGCCAAATTGAACCAAATAGTGAGTTGTATTGAAAACTAGTCGCATTTGCATGCATATACATGTATTTACATTGAACAGGTCATAGCGAGGAGGCTAGAGAAGAGGAAAAAATTGTTTGCCCGACAAATAGGTACATGTTTATTATATTTCTTGGGTTTTGGATGATTTCATTAGCCGATTGTCTAGCCGCTTGGCTGTTTCTTTTTCTTTTTGGATTGGTGACGGCCATGGGAGGCTATTTAAAATATCCCAAAGCTCCCGGTGCAGGGGAGGTTATGGCGAAATTTTTTGAAAATTTAGAGTGTTAGCTAAATTTTTGAAAACTTTGAAAAGTTCTTAGAAACTGAAGTGTTGGAGAACTTGATCCATAATGTAAATAATGGAAGTTGAGTTGGTTTGTAAAACAACTTTCAGATTCGTTCCTTTTCGGGGACGAAAAGTTTTAAGTGGGGGAGATTGTAATAACCCTTAAATCTGAGCCAATTTAAAAATTTTATTTTGGCAATTTTAATGAATTTTGAATATTTAAAAATGAATTATTTTAAATAATAACGACGAGAAATTTATTTTGAATAGAATTAGAACGTATATATTTATTTGAATCGACGTTAGAATACAAATAATTATTTAGAATTATAAAAGGAACTGAAAATGGCGCGGTAGTTCGAAAATTCGATTTCAAAATTCAAACGGATGTACAGGATTCAAAATAAGCTGGAATTTATTGAAACAAAAAAAATATTTGAATCTATTTGAAAATATCTTTCCAACGAATCCGAAAAATTGAAATTTCATAGCGGGAATAAAAAGTTATGTCTAGTTGAAAATTTAGAATAGTCACTATGGAATTTTAGCCCTTAAAAATGGGAATTTTGCAAATGACCTTCGTTTTCGACGAAACCACTTTTATTGGATCCGGGATGTCAAGATATTGCTATATTGCTATATTCCAAAATTCATAATTTTTTGAATCCATATGTGGGCGTGGCGAAAGAAAAGGTGTTTTGGTAGTTTCAGTCAAATTGGATCGACCAGAAAATGGCCTTTTTTCAAATGGCCTCAGGATTTGACGAAATTAGTTTTGTTGGGACCGTATCATCAATACGAAGCTGGAAAATATTTTTTGGAATTTTTAGAATCAGTATGTGTCCCTAGTAAATTGAAATGCTTGTTTAAAATTGAATATATAGATTTAAATTTTATTTTGAATGGAAACTGATCGTAACGAGCGAATTGGCGTACGGGGCATATCCCATTGTGTTTGGAATGGGGGTTATTGGTTTGGGGCGACAGTCGTTGGGTTTCGTTTGGAGTTCAAATATAAAGGTCAACTTTCTAGAGAATAAAATAATATTTAAAATAAACAATAATATAAGTTTAAACAAAACCCCCTCCCCTTACCTTCTCCTTTCTCCATTCATTCACGTTCACAAATTAAAAAAAGAAAAAACCGTTGAATCCCTAAATCACCGTCGATGCCTATCGTCACCCCCCTTCAGGGTGCGCTGTCGCGCCTCGCCATCTCTGGGCGCCACCGCCACCTCGTCCTCCTCCTTCTTCTCCAATCTGACCCCATCCCAAACCTCTACAGCAAAAAAAGGCAGCGCCTCCGATCAACTAAGGGCCCGCCGCCGGCCATACTGGCCACCACCTCAATGCTGACGCTCCCTCTTTCCTCCAATCAACCTGAGCAACCTCTCTTCCAACCATAGAAGCCAAAAACAGTGAGTTCTTATAATTTTATTTTAATTTCAGTTATAAAAACGAATAATATGAATTTTTACATGATAAAAGATTGAATCTTTACATGATAAAAGCTTGAATATTTATATGTTAAAAGTTTGAATCTTTATATGTTGAAAGTTTAGATTGTTATAAATGAAAAGACCATATTTTTATGATAGCAAAGGTTTGATTTTTCAATATAATAGCGACATGAAAGTATTATTTTTAGTAGACAAAAATATTATTTCTAATTAGATAAAAATATAATTTTTATCATAGGTGTGAAATATTATTTTGAGTAGGATAAAAATAGAATTTTTACATGTGTAGGAGAAATAAAAATCCGATTTTTATTATGTACGAAGCGAAGTAAAAATACGATTTTTATCATCTTGAAGGCGAGGTAAAGTTATGATTTATATATTGTAAGGATTATATTTTTATTAAGGGAAACGTTATATTTTTAAAAATATATAGGAGCGATTTAAAAATGAGATTTTTATCATATAAAGTCGAGATTTTTAATGTATAAAGTTAGGATCTTTTGATGTATAAAGGAATGATTTTTAACGGTATAAAGAAATAATTTTTATCGCTATGAAGATATGATTTTTATCGTATTAAGAAAATATCTTTGGCAAGTTAAAAATATAATTTTTAACTAGTGTATGGCATGGAAATATTCTTAGAAAGATCAAAATATGATTTTAATTTATGTAGCAAAATAAAAATCTGATTTTTTAATACAACCGTGTGAAAACAGATTACGTTGAAAACACGGCGAAGATTTTCTACATTAGAAGAGTCGCGGCGTTTGGTTTAGCTTCTAGGTGAGAACTCCTCACTTTTACTTTAATTTCTAGTTTGAAATATATACTAGGATGCAGACAGTGCTTAGCAGCACCTGACACCCGTTGTCCACAGACCATGGACGACTTGTTTGATTTTGTTGTTTGGTGAAAATTGATTGTGATGTGTTGAATGAAATATATATTCATGTGTTGAAATAAATTAGTTATCGTTAAAAATATAATTTTTAACATGAATGTGAATAAATAAATATTCATTTACAAATCAGACGATTTGTTTATGTACACCTATTTGACTGACAATGATTGGGATGATAAATTTTACACATCGCCCAACTGCACAAATAAAAATTTGTGTTTGTTGATTTGAAACCCCACACGGGTATTGGGATGATATTTCATGTACACTAATCCCGATTGTTTAGTTGTATATCAATCGATGGGTTGACAGACTATGTATGCGTTAATTATTTATATTTAATGCTTATGTAGTTGTATGGTGCACTTTGGATGATGGTTGATTATTTATCATTGCTATTATATACATGTGTTGTAGTGAATCCATATAATTAACATTATATGGTAATTGATTGGGCCTCATTCCAATTTGGAAAATAAGGAATATGATAAAAGAAAATTCATGTGTTGAATGGAAAGAAAATTCATGTGTTGAATAGAATAAAAATTCATGTGTTGAATAAAATAAAAATTCATGTGTTGAATAAAAGAAAATTCATGTGTTGAATAGAATAAATATTCATGTGTTGAATAAAAATATAAATTCATGTGTTGAATAAAATATATATATTCATGTGTTAAATAGAAGAAAATTAGTGTGTTGAATAAAATAAATATTCATGTGTTGAATAAAAATATTAATTCATTTGTTGAATAAAATATATATTCATGTGTTGAATAAAAATATAAATTCATGTGTTGAAGAATATATTCATTTGTTGAATAGAATAACGAAGTTATTGAAATATATCAAGCCGTGTTGATTTGATATGCGCCATTTTGACGTAAACGATATTTATATCGATTTTATTCATTTTTATAATGAATATCGAAAAGGAAGTGATTTCAAAATATAATGTTTTGAAAATATTATCATTTATAGATTAGTGATGTGGAATATTCAATTTTGATTAGAAATTGAATATGAAGTTGAAATCGTTTTGAAAACGAATTTAAAACAATTTATAAAATATGTTTTTAAAGGAAATCGATGAAATATATATAATATATATTATATATATAGAATGGCCTGAATAGAACGCGCGCGTTGCGGCAGTTCGCGAATTTCGACCATTGACTTCGAATGGACATTACGGGAGATCCGACCATCGGATTCTCCTAAAACCGGAACCGTTGGGTTTGTATCGAAAAGAGATTTCTAAAGAGTATTAGAGATTTTAAATCTAATGGTTGGATTTGGAATTATGTCCAAATCAAATTTGGAAAAGGTCGTTGTAAGTGCAGTTAAATGACCGTTGATGGAAATCGACTATACGGGCCTTGATAAAATTATTAAAAATAGTAATAATTTGTGTACAATCATAAGTAATGATTTAGAAAGGATGGGATGAAAAAATCCATATTTGAAAAGATAAAAATAGATTTTTATCAAAATGAACTAGTTTTAAACTAGAATTATAATCCATTTATTTTTGAAATAAGTAAATTGGATTTGAAAGGGTTTTAAAAGTAACCAGAATTTCCAATAATTGAATTGGAATGGATTTGAATCGAAATTGTCTTTGGAATATGTCGATGTTGGATTTCGTGATTATACAGACATTGTTATGGAAATTTGAAAGATATATTTATATCGTTATTTCCAATACGATATTTGTTGGTCGTAGAATTTGATATTGAATATAAGCCGATATATTTTCTATTCAGAGCTTTGTATTTAATATCAAATGGGATTTGGGTTTGTCGTGAATGGTGTCTTCATTAACATTCTTCTTATACCCAGTTGAGAAAATGATTAAATCTTTTTATTTAGATTTAATGAAGTATACCAATTAAATGATATTTAATTGGAATTGAATTAGAATATGATTTTGGGTTTATAGTGAACCGTGTTTTAAATGACAATGGTTCTTTAACCCAGTTAAAGCCAGGATATGATTTCCCAAGTTAAACAATCATTAATATTGATTTTTGGGAAGATTAAAACCAAGTGGAGTTTTAATGAATCTTTAATTAGATTGAAATAATCGGGAATGGAGTATCACCAGTTTTTCTCCAGGCGATAGTTAAATCTTTGATTAGATTTGAATGTGAAATGGTAATAGAATTTACCGGTAACACCGTGGTGTTAGATATGAAGTATGACTACTTTTACTTCATGGGATGAATAGGTTGGGGTTGGGAAAATTAAAACAAATGGTTACTTCGGTAAGGTTCGTTAATCCCGACTAGTTCGGATAGACCATAATTTGGTTTGAATTGATATTCAAAAGAAGATTAAAGAATAAATTTAAAGAATTTATCTTTGATAAAATTAATGGGAACCTTTCCCAAGTATAAGAATATTTGAATAAAAGAATATTCTGAATTGGAATGAGTCGTATGTTGTGTTTGTGTAACACTTGTTTATTATATACGTGAGTTATTTAGAAAGAACGGGTTTATCCCATTCTAAATAACTGATTCGACGATGTGTCGAGGATGAAGACGGTGGTCGAAGACTGGAGGTCTTCACATCATTTGGATAATTACTGATGATCTTGATTGGGATGTACACCCAAGAGGAGGGAATCAGTTGGTGATCGTCCAGACGAACTTGGAGATCGATGGATATGCAAGGTACAAGGTGCCTCCGGTTTCGTTCAGACCCAGAACGAACTTGTAAATGGACTGTGTGTCTGAGATTGGATTTTATTCTGTGTGATTGATTTCTATTAAATATATATCTGTTTGGCGGCGGAGAATTTATTCTTTTGCTTAACGCCCTTCTCTGAGACGTACGAGCTCAGAGGTTATATTTACGGATATCAATCGCATGGAGTGAATTGCCTGTGTGGCATGCCTAAGTGGCAAATGATCAAGGCTTTTGTTGAAAAGCAGAGTCTTGTGGTTGATGATCAAAGCACGGCCTGAGTGGCATAGCTTTGTGTAGTGTTAATTCGCGAGCCTCACACCCCGGTTGTGAACAAGAAACGGGAGAGGACATCAGGGAGGGTGTGCGTTTCCTTCTGGCTAGGGTGGTATCAGTGACCTACCAGCCCTGACATTTAATTTATTTTCACCTGTGTGCTTGTGGCTGTTGCGAGGCGCCTCGGATATATCGGTGACTATGCGGAGTCGATGGAGTCATTTGGCTCATTTACGCCCCAAAGGGCAGGAAAACGCAGTGTTCAGGCATTTTAATCCACATAGGTGGACCGACCCTGACGATCCAAGGGTCGATGCACTCTGACCCTGAGGCTCGGGCCAGAGAGTCTCGAAGCCGGTGAGGACGATCCCTTGCGTCGGTTCACAGATGGAAATCCAAATTCCAATACGTGATTTTGCGGTTTTGATTGTAGAGCCTAGTATGGCGACATGATATATGGTACCCATGCCGCCTAGGATTGATACATTTATATTTGAAGTTGTTTTATACACTATGCACTTATAATAGTATCAAATGATTTGTTTTAACGTACCAAGCATGTTTGGCTATTATAAGGGAAAACCCTATCCCCCGGCTTGCATTGCATTGTGTGATAGGTCCTGGGTCTTATAATAGCTTCATTTTTCTAAAAAGCATTTCGTTGTTTTGTTATATGCACTGATATTCTTGGGGGGAAACCCGTTCCATGTTATACGACGTGGTCCCTTGATATGTCTGATTTAAAGTGAAGTTTTAAATAACTATTTTAGTTCTCACACCAGTAACATGACTGACCCGGAGTTTATTGTTTTAACCTAAACTCTGGGTGCCCTTATTTTCGACCCGGGCAGCTAGTAGTTTTGGTTTTGCAGATTTATATTCACAGGATCCTGATTCACAGCTGGAGCGGTATTCGGAAAGCTCTGTATCCGTGTATCTGTTTTTAGTTGTGCTTTGTTTTGCCGCTGTGATGTGTTTAAATGTAATTTAAATCTTTGATATTTTCTGTGTAATATTTATTCATACACTGTAATATTCTTGTATTCTGATGGAATTTTTGTAATAAACAATGAAATGTTCTTTTGTTTGTGTTCCGATTCGTCTTGTCCTCGGTACAATCCGTGATTTCCCGTAAGGGGGATTTCGGGTCGTTACATATTGTTTCCTCATGACTGGAACATAAAGCACAGTTAGGGTTCGAGACTAGGTTATGACAATACATTCTATCCCTGGTATTAATTCTCTCATGAATGAGATACCACTGAAAAAAGAGAACTCTAGGTGGCAGTCTACATTTCAATAATCTTGCAAAATTAAAAGATCTACTAGCAAACTTAAGAAAGTGATATAAGGATGCAACAGAAAAATCTTTAGAACGAGATAAGGCCCAAATATAGTAATCAGGAATATCAAAAAGACAAGTATGATAAAGCAAATTAGCAGCAACTAGGAGATCAAGGAAAACAGGAACATCAAAGATAGATGAAGGAGAAAGACTAAAGGGACCAAAGTTCAGGGTATATGCAACAGAAATGTTCATATGTGAGGTTAAAGAAAAAAGAGCAGGGAAGGCATGAGATAAGGGAAGTTGATCATGCCAAATATCAAGCCAAAAGGGACACGAAATACCGTTACCCAGTTTGACATGAAATGATTTTTTATTGGATATGGAGGTTTATACCGATTATAAACCAATATGATTTTTGTAGAGATTCCAATATAAAAGGAAATATGATTTTGGGTTTGTTGTAAATGATTTCTTCAATAACATTGTTCTTTGGCCCATGAAAAGGTAAGATGATTTCCAAGTTAAGCAAATGAAATCTTTATTTATACAGATTTTTGGGAAAGGAATGAACATGTGTTTACATGAGACAGACGGCGAATAATTGATAAGGATTATTGGAAAGATTTAATTTGGGATTTGAAGTTAAGTAATCAGAATATTTGGTTTGAAATCTTTCAACAAGATTTAAAGGAGCACGATTTAAAAGGTAATTAAAATTACCGGAACATAAGATGACTAAAAATGCAGCATTAACAGTTTTGCTCCGTGAGATGGAAATGAAGAGTTTAACGTCTTAAAACATAATATAGTTTTAATGAATAGATTGAATAAAAGAATGGAATGAGGGTCATGAAATCCTACAAACCGATTGGTTTTAAAAGATGCTCCAATTATTTGGAAAGGCCGAGTTTTTACCCATTCCGAATAATTATACAACGTGATGCTGATGTCAAGATATTAACGATGATGGTGGAAGACCCAGATTTATTCACATCATATAGATGGCATGTTGATGCTTTGGGAGGCCACCTAGGTTAAAATAGTGACCAATCTGACTGTACTTGAAGCGATCTGGTTTGCAAGGAATTGCACTCCCAAGCGGGGACATGGAATCAAGTGCCTTCGGTTTTGTTCCTGTTCCTAGAACGGACTTGTGGATGGATTGCATGTCTGACATGGAATGACCATGGGGCATGCTAAGTGCTAAGCAATGATCAGGGCTTTTTTTGAAAAGCAGGGCACTGTAGTGATGATCAAATCATTACTTAAATGTGTAGCTTTGAGTATGACGGGACCTCGTGGTAGCCTCACACCCCGGTATAATGGTATGTTGATTATCAGATTAGCATGACTTTATGTTTTGTGTGTATTCGGTTGACCAATGGTATGACAGGTTGTGAGATTAAGTTCATTAACCTGAGAGAGTGGAATGGGTTCGGTGTTGTGTACAAACACGGTATCCGCTGAATGCCCGAGTGGTCTTTCGATCAACGACCATCAAGATGGAATCCAAACTCCAACACAAACCTTTTACGATTTTCAGTTGTATACCTATGTAGCCAACATAGTGGTATGGGACACTATGCGAGCTACGAGCTAAGATTTATAAATTTACTTTCGAAGAGTTTTACACACCCTAGGCATTATCATAATATCAAATGATTTGGTTTTAAACTATATCAAGCATGTTTTGCGATTATAAGGCAAACCCCTTTCCTCTGGTTAAAGATCTAGTTTATGGTTGCTATGTTTGTTTCTGGTTGCTATGGTTGTGCACATGTCCTTGGGAGAAAACTCATTATGTGACATGTGGCGTGGTCTTGAGATACCTTACTCAAATTAAGGCTAAGTATCAGATTTGTAATAAGGGTTTTCTCACACCAGTCCCATGACTGACTCGTAGTTTGTTTTTCCCTTGCAAATTGTGTTGCCCACAATTTCCACATGGGCAGTCTATTAGTTGTTTTTCAATTATCAAGATCGGGCTCAAACTTGAAGGCTTAGAGTTCCAGAGAGAGCTGGAGTTTCATATGAAGGCCGGACATACTCTATTATCGGTATATTATGTTAAATCTTCATGGAGTAATGGAATGTAAAATCAGATTTGTATTCAAAAATGTTTCTGCTGCAATAATATATTCTTATTATATTTTATCTGTTTCGCTGTGAGCTTTGTATTCTGCTGAGTTTGCTCTGATAAACCCTAACGAAACGTACTTTTTCTTACCTTGAATCGATGTGGGTTCGGTTTGATGTGAGTGGAAGTGCGGGTCATCACAATAAAACATTTCCTTATTACACCCTTGTCTTGAAACACAAGTATCCATCTAAAATTTCTATATTTCCTTAATTTACCTATTCATTAACCAACCTGTTACTTTCCTTAATTATGTTGTCAAATAAAGGTTTACCTCTTTTGTCCAATTGAAAAATTCTTGATAAGCATCAATACCCAAAAAAAATGTGTGTTAACAAATGGTGAATTCATATCCAATATAAAGCTACAATCTCAGGTTAAATTTCTTGTGTCTACAAAATATTCCTATAATGTTATATGAACCTTTAAAGTTCCAAAAATCCAAAAAGGTACGATAACTACTTCAAAAATTCTTTTACTTGCCTTTTACTGAAAACCTTTTCCATTACGAATGAAGTACGACTGCTTCCTTAAAACACATGTGGAAAGTTACAACATAAGGTCCACACTATTCTTTTCAAAAGATAGGGTTTAGGGAGGAAAATATCCCAATCCAAATAATCCTTCACAGGTCAACACTCGAGTTTGAGTACCCCTAAGAAACCCCACTTTCCTTCTGACATCTAAGATGACTTATTATACTGATAGCTTGCTTAAGCTTCCAACTCAGCCATTGATGGTATATTCCCATAGCTAGGAAAGATTCCAATCAAAAAACATGAAACTTGATTCTCACTTACATCATGTGCTTTATCCAAAAATGCCATAAATTTAGCTTTGCTACAAATCTAGATTCGAAAACTAATCTCTTTCTCCTAGAGATAATCTTTCAATCACTTACTATTCGGAATACATATAGCACAAAGAAAACTGAACCGATACTTCCTAGAGATGCACTAAGAAAAATAAAAATATCGACATGACTGACCCTTCGGGTCACAAGAAGTCTCAAAAATTAGACCATTGCGTGACTTAGTCCAATCATCTCCTTCTTGCAATCAAAATAGCCCCTAGAAATACTTAACAGATATTAAGCCCTTAACTTTTCCCTAAAAGTCCATATGTTATATTAAAGTCTATGCCATATTTTTGGCTTGTAATTTACCCCCTCATTGTAAATCAATGTGTTATACGAGTCCTAATCATAGCAATCTAATCCATACCCGGAAATGCCCCATCCATCAGGACTTTAGTTTCAACCCCGACTTACGACAAATAAATAATTAAGCCGATCTCTAAAGGGTTCAGAACCTACTACTGGGCCAAAGTACAAAACAATCAGTGGTGTTATCATCACACACTTAGGGATTTACTATATCTGTAAAGGACAGCTCTAGTAAGCTTGCAATATAAAAGCTATATAAGATTTAACTCATTGTGGCTATGGCCCTACGCAGTCACCCCGACCAATATATCAAAAGAAAAAGGGACAAAATATTCCAAAACAAAATAAGAAAACTAGCAAGAACTAAAGATACATAACATTCTTTCTTATAAAAAAAAAACTTTAATGATCTTGGTAACCTTTGGCTCCGATAACAAATATAGCACCCCACATTCCCTAATGTCACTGGTATGAGGATTTCATTAAGAAATTATGCAGCATTATAGGTGTAAAGACATAAAATATCACAGAGACAAAGATTTCAAAAGACATAAAATCATAAATATACAGCGAAAAAAGAAACTTTCATTTTATAGAATAAAAAACCATCTTTGTTTCAATTAATCAAATAGTTACAATTTGTCATGTCTCAAAAATCTCAGTCAAAAAAACATCAGAGTAATATAACATTATTCCCCAAGTAGTCAAAAAGGTACAACCTAACCACAGAAAGAGAAAAGGAAGTGCTCCAACTTTTGCAGAAATCCATCACGACAAAATCAACAAAGAAATCTAAGCCATATACTTTCTCCCCGTAAGCTTGGGGGAAATAAAAGAGAAAGGGAGAAATAAAGAAAGGAAATGGGTTAGACATAAAGCCTGGTGGGCTGTTGTGATTCCCAGATCGATTACAAAGTTAAGTAAAACAGATAAATAGTGGTTTTAGGGTCATAAAAGGGTAAGTGCCTGTACATGTCTAAAGGTGGACAATAACTGACAATATGGATTGGCTATTCTTATAAAAAGACAATGATGATAATAACAATAATAATAATAATCAAATCAGGCAGATTAACTATTTTGCGCTTCAACAGATTCAGACAGAAAAAAGTAATTAGGAAGGATTTTTCCTAGTGCTACCCATTGGTCGGCTCCTTAACAGACGCGAATAACCTATGCCAGCCATGATAGTCGCCGATATCAGTCCCGAACCCATAAACTTTAAAAGACACATCCCTATCCTCTGGTGTTACATCATCTTATCTTCCCCCGTCAGACCCATGCATGCTCATGACTCGGTCGGAATGCACCGGTACCCACATCCAGAATTTGAACCTCTTACAATTATCAGTCAGTGAAAGGCATCGTAGTCTCTACCTAGTGCGAGACTGGTTTAATAACAGGAGGGTATTCATTGATACAGGTTCCAGGCAAACAACAGATTGATACAAGCCACCCATAGGCTTGGCCCTCATACTAGGATTTTAAGAGTCCTCCCAAATATTTTAACAACAAACATGGACCTCTTAGGGTGCGTTCGCAGCCAGAAAATGGCATGTTTGAGAAGGTGCTCGCATCTGATGCATCCGACGCGTCAGACGCCAACACTTTTCCATCCGTTCAGGATGGACGCTAGGGGAATAGGAGAAATCGAGCCGTTGGTGTCGGATGCGTCCGATGCAAAGTAATATTAATGTCTAATCTAGTTAATTAACAAAAGAACATTTGGTCCATTTGGTACATGCACGTGCTTTTCTCTGGATAAACCAGGGTTCAAGTCCCACCTTCATCCAATTTTTTTAGTTCTTTGATGTACATTGTTTATTGATGCTTAATGCCTACTGTAGACTATTTTTTTGTAGACTGTTAACGCTTAATGTTGTTATAATGTATTTTCATCGATTATATTATTGTTTAAAATGGTTTCAACACATTCGCTATTTAGATTTATTGGTTCAATTAAAAATCAGTATTTAATTAGTTCATAATAATTAATTTAACAATTAAATACTCCGCTCAGATACTGCACTCAAATACCCCGTTCGTAGCTAAAAACGCATTCCCCATTCGCTACAGTACTACTCTCAAATACTCCGCTCAAATGCTCCGCTCAAATACCCCGTTTCCGTTCGCCAAGAACGCGCCCTTAGGTTATTAATCAGACAGGTTCAACTTAGCATGTTTAATTTCATTAATAAGCTTAATATAACTATAAGTTATATTTCACGGTTGTAAATAGCATTTCTTACTAGACGTAATTTGTTATTCAATCCTTCCCAAATCAGACAGACACCTGCTCAGATGTTTACAGATTATAGTAACTTGTTTTATTTAATTTATGTCTAATTTTTATTCACACGTGTTCCATTTGCATACGAATGTCCAATTAAGTATCATTAATTCCAATTAACATGTTTTCCATACAGATTACTTAATGCCATATTAATTACAAGTAATATGTTTTCCGTATTGACGTCAAATTAACGTATTCTTTAAATTAACGTCAATTGAACATATTTTCCAATTTCATGTCAAACCAACATGTTTACAAATTAATGTCAAATAATATGTTTTCCAATGTTAATGCCAAATTAACATTTTTACAAATTGATGTCAAATACGTATTTACAAATTAATGTCAAATAACATGCCATTTCCAAATGAACATAAATGCCTAATTAACATATGTTTCCTAAATTAACATTAAATGAACATAAATGTCTAATTAACATGTTTTTTTTTCTAAATTAACATCAAAAGAACATAAATGTCTAATTAACATGTTTTTCCCAAATTAACGTCAAATGAACGTAAATGACAACCAAACATATTTTCCTCAACTAGTGTCAGTTGATCATAAATGACAAATTACATGTTTTCTCCCATTAACATATTCTCCCTGATTAATGTCAATTAACATGAATGATAAATTACCACGTTTATTAAATTTTCATATTCTCCTTATTGTCAATTAACATGAATGACAAATTACCATGTTTCTCATATTAACATATTCTCCTTAATGCCAATTAACATGTTTCTCAAATTAGCATAAACATATATAAAAATTAATGTTAATTACATGGATTTAAATCAACGCCACATTAATCATATTTACGAATTAATGTCAAATACATGTTTTTCAGTCAATGCCATTTAATTATATCATAATTTAATGTCAAATACATTTTTTTCAATCAATGCCATATTAACATATTTACAATCAATGTCAAATAACATGTTCACCAAATCAATGCCATGTTCACAAACCAATGTCAAATAACATGTTTGCATATGACATGTTTACTGAATATATTATTATGTTCAGCCTATTCATGTTTACATATTCTTCCTTTATAATAATCCCAATTTATTGTCCATAATTCACAAATTCTAATATGCCCAATTCCCCTTTTTAACGTTATTTCGTATTATTCCTATTCTAGGTAACTCAAATGGTAAAGGCATAATAAGACTGTAAACAAACAATGATAGAAAAGGGATAAGGAAGAAGAATGTAGACACAAAAAAATAATAACTTAAAAAGGAATATGTAATGAACAATAAGATTTAACTGATACATTCAGTCCAATATGTTTTACTATCTAAATTCTTTTTATTTGGATTACTACAACAACTATCTGCTTTAAATTTAATTAAAACGAACTCACCGTAGTGTGGTAGTTCGTAACTTTACGTTTTCAACTTCAACTGAGTATATAGAACTCAATATAAGTCAGAATTCTTTAAAACAAGAATCGTACGGACCTGTTGAGTAATAATTTTTTTACTAAAAGAGAAAAATATGGATTTCTCCTTATAGATTTTGAGTTATGTCAAAATCAAATTTCAAGAAAAACAGTGGTACAATCATTTATAAACCGTAATGGTTTATTAAATAAAATAGAAGGATTTTGAGTGGTTAAAATTGGGATTTCCATTAGAAAATCCAGAATCTAGTTATAAATAAATATGAATTCAAGTGGAGTAAATGAATTGATTTTTGGAACAAAAATCATATTTTTAATTATTGAATGACATTAACTAATTAGAAAAGAATTTAGTTAGTGGAGTTTTGGATCGAACATGACTTTGGTTAAGTGAATTGAATTTGTGAACTGAAATTGGAAATTGAATATGGAACTTGAATTAAAGTTTATAATTGAACATGGAGTTTGAATTCGACATGTGTATAAATGAATAAAAATATATTTGAACGTGATATGTTCAAACTAAAAGTGGATTTAAGAAAAGTGCTAATTAGAAAATAAATTGGCAAGCAAAATGCGGTTGAAGTTAAAAGTTGAATTGGTTTGAAATCAATTGGAATTGGATGAGTATATGCTAAACAGGTATGGAATGAGGCTAATGGAATAAATATATTGAATGCTCGTCGAAAAGATACATATTTAATTAAATATAAGATTTGAGGAACCTATTTGGCAAGCGACTTGGCTTTTTGATTTTCTTTTTGAATGGAAAAGGCTCAGAGAGGCGATTTGTTGTTGTATTGATTAAGCATATAAAAGAGATGCTGGCGAATTTTTCCGAAAATTTAAGAAGATAGAAAAATTCTAAGAAAATTTGATAACTAAAATCGATTTATCGACTATATATAGAATTTGGAACTAAATTGGTTAATAAAATTTAAATTTTCATGGTAGATGTTTTTCATTAATAACAGTAAAGCGTGGATTATAACACTATTAATATAGTGAATAATTTCCAAATAGGAAATGATGTAAGATCGACCTTGGGATTTAAAAATATAGTTGGTTAAATACAGTATTTTAGGTTGTTGTAATGATGTTCTACGCAACATTCGTTTTAACCCAAGTAAATATGATTTGGAAAAGTTTTCCAAATAAAATAAGGAATATTTTCTAAGTGTAAAAAATGAATGGGTTTATGGGAAAAATAAGTTGAATGGAAATGTTTTCCCACCGTAATAATAGAATATTTTCTACATATAGAAAATAAGAATTTGATGGAAATTGGGAAATGTTCTCCAAGTATCTTGGGATGCTAAAGCATTTTTGAAAAATATATCAATAAGGATGTCTATGATGATTTAGGAAAAGAATTTAATTAATGAAATATTAATTAAAAAAGGGCTCAGTGATTATAAAGAAGGCGGTCTAAATCATTGATTTGATAGCACCCGAGTCAATTTGAATGATCAAAGGGCATGATAATAGGACTTTTGATCGTTTGGTACACATCAATAGTATTTCCTTTTGGAAATAAGGGATTTGGATGAATTTTTGTTTCTTCGATCGTTAAACAACAGACTATCGAAGGGTTGGCTAATTAAATGTTATCATTGTCAATATAGAGAGACCGGTTGGACTTATTATCTGAAACCACTCCGTATTGGCATAAACGTTGCGAATCAGATTATTTTGAAGATAGTCGAAGACGGAGTATAGTGCAAGGGTTGTTCTACTAATCCTATGTAAAAATTTCCTAAGATGGATTGATGGGATGATGCTTTCGGTTTCTCTTAGCTTTATGCTCGTGATATTTTTGGTGTAATCAATTAAGGATTTGGCGGGTTTGACGATGTGACATTCAAAGTGAATGATTTCGTGATGTTAAAAAGGTAAGTATGGCCTCATGACCTACAAGCTGGAAATGAAAAAAATCGGGCAAGCAGCATGGTTATGTGGGTCACTCCCATTAGCGTGTATTATCGTCTGATCTAGAGAAAAATCCATTGCTTCTTTATTCTAACGTTGATGTATGCTTCGGTAACTGCTGCTGATCCCAACTGTTAGTGATAATAGATTCGGTACACTCAAGAGAAATGAGTGGCCGGTCATGAGTGGTCGGGTTGCACGATATTCTTGGTTAACCTAGTGTATTCCTATCTAGAGATACACTATCGGAAGGTGGTTCCATACCTTGTTAGTTGAAAATCCATTCTCCAATAAGAGCCCACGGTTTTTGATTCTATACTTTATATATGGAGCGTGAGATGTAAGCGTTCTGCTAGATTGCTATTGATTTGATTGGGCACTATTATAAAATCATAATAGTGTTGATACAAAAAATATTTTGGGTTATCATAAGGTAAAAACCATCCGCATTTATGTGTGGATCGGTCTTACGATTATCCTTTCTTTTATGACGTTAATGTGTGGATCGATCTTACGATTATCCTTTCTTTTAAGAGGATTTTTAAAAGTTAAATCAAGTGGTTGGCGTTTACTCACACCAGACCCATGACTCACCCAGAGTTTATTTTGTTTTGTTTTACCCTAAACTCTTGGGTGCCCAAATTCGTACAGGCAGTCAAGTAGTTTGGGTATTTACAAATACTCTTTGAGGAGCGAGAAGCAGGAGGCTTCACGGTTAGTTATCTAGTGTTATTTTTTGCTACGTATTTGGAAATAGGTAACTATAAGTGTTTCAATGTTAGCTAGAAATAGTAGTTGTACTCTGATAATCGTATGTATATACAATTATAGTTCTGTATCTCAAAGCTATTATAAATAATATTTTATTCCGCTGCGATGTGATATTCTATGTTGTTATTTCTGTTCTTCTTTTGTCTTTTTCTTCTTTACCCATATTGATTCGTATTTCTGTTCAGTTTGGTTTGGACACGTGTTTTATTTAGTCAACTCATATGGTATGGATTTGTGGGCCATTATATAAGACGTACCGCCTGACAAATTGGCGAACTTTAAGTTATAAAATTTATTTTTATAACTAAAGCAAGATTTTTAACTATAGTTTTATAAGTTATATAATAATAATATAAGTTTTAAAAATAAATAGATATTTATATTTGGTTTTTATAATGTAGTTATAAATAGTTTATATAACGAATTCTTGTGTTTTTAATAAGTTATTAAATAAGTAAGTCGAAAATTAACCTGCGAGTTAATAATTTGGAATAATTGTTTTATGAAACAATTAAGTGATATTATTAAATTAATTATACTTAAGAGGAAGGATTAGTGGAAATCAATTAACAAGATTAACTGTGTTTTTAAGTTGACTAAGTCAACTGTTTTAATAGGAATTGGTTGGTAAATTAATTTGTTTTCAATTAATTAAATTGAAAAATATTAAACAAACAATCGCTTAAACTTGATAGTATTTCTTAAAAGATTAAATATCTTTTTTATAACTATGTTTTAAAGGTAGTTAACGAGTTGTTTATTATTAGTGTCAATTCTTATTTAAATAACTTTTTAAAGAGATTAACTAATTTATTTTTGCTAATAATGAAGTAAATTACTTCAGTTTCATCAAAGTTAACTATTATTTTAATTAATAATGATTAAAATGATTGCCTTTTTGAATGAATATTCATTTAGAAAGTAAATGAGTTTGTAATGAGATTTAGTTAAATTTAAGTGGAGTTTATGAAGGGATTTTATAGCAAAATCCGAGTTTTATAAACGAAGTTTATAAAAGAGATTTTAAGCAAAGCTGATAGTTTAAAATAAATGTTTTACTTAATATGTGAATCAAGTAAAAAGGATGATCAAAAGGAGGTTTTCAAGAATGCAAAGGAATATGTTTAAAGGATTTGTGTAAAGAATTGGGTAAAGGGAATTTAGTAATAAAATCCAAATTAAGTTATATAATAGGATGGACTTGGGTAATGAATTTGGTAAATGGATTTTAGTAATAGAATCCAAATTAAGTTTATAATAAGATGCTAAATGTTTTTGGGTAAAGATTCGAAAAATGGATTTTTTTAATAAATCCAAGTTGTAAATGAATTGTATTAAGAGATTTTAAAGCTAAAGGTGGTATTATCGTTAGTTTTTACTTAATAATTGAATTAAGTAGAAATATTTGAAATTTAAAAGAGATTTTTCAAAAGTAAAGGAAACTTGTAACGTCCCGAAAATTTGCGATCTTTGGTCATCGACATAAAACCCACGTCGATTATCCAAACATCGAAAATACCGGTAGTTAATGAAAGAAGTTAGAGGGTGAGAATAGATAAGATAGGAACTTAGAATGGAAGAAGAATAAGAACATACAACATCAGAGTAAACACGAATCTCACAGCGGAACGAATAAATATATTTCATAACATAACTTCGAAATAAAACAGTATCTGTATGTAATACCATTATTAGAGTACAATACTTACAACACAGCGGAAATAACAATAGCTATATGATCCTGAAGCCTCCTGCTCCAGCTCTTCAAGTATCTGTAAATCCCAACTACTTGACCGCCCGTAAAAAATTGAGCACCCAAGAGTTTAGGGAAAACAAAACAAAATGAACACCGGGTCAGTCATGTTACTGGTGTGAGTAAACTCAAATCATTCGATTTAACTTCCAAAAATCCTTTTGAACCAAAAGATAATCGTAAGACCGATCCATACATAAACATGGATGGTTTTTACCCTACAATAACCCAAAATATTTCTAAAACGATACTTGTCTGATATTATAATAATGTCCAGATCAAGTAAATAGAAATCTAGCAGAACGCTTGCATCTAACGTTCTACATATATAGTATACAATCAAAACCACGAGCTCTTATTTGGGGAATGGATTCCAACTATGACAAGGTATGGATCCACCTTCCGATCAGTGTACTCTAGAAGCGATACACTGGAGTTCAACAAGATCATCTTGCAACTCAGCCACACATGACCGACCACTCATTTCTCTTGAGTGTATCGAATATATTGCCACCCCTCGGCTAGTATTCCAACATAACTGTTCCCGGGAGATACATAATTGAAATAAGTACAAATATAAATATTCTTTAGATGGTGACAATATACCCTAATTGGGTGCGGCCCACTTAGCTATGTTGCCTGCCCGATTTCTGTCATTTCCCAGTTGATGAGGCTCGAGGTCAAAAAGTATCTTTTAACAGATCACTCCTCCATTTACTTCGAATGTCACATCGCCATACCCGCCAAATCACAAATTGATTTCCAAAAAAATATCATGGATATAAAGCTAAGAGAAACGAATTCCTCCGCCACCAAACGTAAATACGTTTGAAGAGATAAACTTCCGCGATCTATTAAATACACTCTGTCAGACATTCTTCCATACAGGTTGCCCTGGGACTAGACAAACCGAAAGCACTATTGATTACATCCATCTTAGGCAATCTCTACCTAAGATTTATACAACAGCCCTTGCACTTTACTCCGTCTTCAATATATTCAGCATACTTGATTTGCAACGCTTATGCCAATATGGAGTGGTTCTTCAGATAATAATCCAACCGGTCTCTCCATATTAACAACGTAAAAATGGTCAAAAACCTTGATAGTCGGTGATTTAACTATCAAATGAAAACACGTGTGCAAACAATGATATTATTTCCAGATGGAAATTATATCGATCAATCATCATTTAACATTTATCTCTTTAGTTCATTTTTCATCTCCTGTTTCCATTTATGCAATATTTCTTATTTTCTAAATTTAGAAAATATACGTTATAAATCATTGGAAAACATTTCCATCTCTTTTTCACGTATCACTGTCATTCCAGTATTCTTTAACATCAAACATTTCATTTTCTATGATTAGAAAATATCTCTGATTATATTTGGAAAATGTTTCCAAAACTCATTCATTGGATTTAAACAGATGTTTTAAATAGTACATCGCTATGCCAATTCAAACCATTACCTTCATTAACTATATTCATTTAACCGACCTTTACTATCGAACATTAGTCATTCCTTGGTTAAAAATGGAGTCCATCAAGTTGGGGTATAACTACCTCTCAGACCTTAACTGAACAACATTTCTAACTTCGAAATAGACATAGTTCTACTTTTAAATCTTTAACAAACTTCCTTAATTAATTTTCTTTCGAATAAATATCTATTCGATAACTCTAACTGATTTACTCTATCGATTAACCCCTTTTGATTTAACTCCTTTTCGAATAAGTAATATTCGAATAACTCCCTTTTCGAATAAGTAATATTCAATTAACTCCTTTTGATTTAACTCCTTTTCGAATAAGTAATATTCGATTAACTCCCTTTTTGAATAACTAATATTCGATAACTCCTTTCGAATAACTAATATTCGATAACTCCTTTCTTCAAATAAACAATATTCGATTAACTCCTCTCGAATAAACTATTCGATAATTCCTTTCAATTTAACTCCTTTTAGTCTATTCAAATAAACTATATTCATTAACTCCTTTCGAATAAACTATATTTGATAATTCCTTTCGAATAACTAATATTCGATAATTCCTTTCGATTTAACTCCTTTTAATCTATTCGATTAAACTATATTCAATTAACTCCTTTCGAATAAACTATATTCGATAATTCCTTTCGAATAACTTGTAACAACCCGGAAAATGCGAGCCAATTTAAAATTTTTATTTTGGCAATTTTAGTGAATTTTGATTATTTAAAATGAATTATTTTAAATAATAGCAATGAAAATTTATTTTGAATGAATTCGAACGTATATATTTATATAGATCATCGTTAGAGTAGAAATAATTATATATATAATTATAAAAGGAATTGAAGATGGCGCGGTAGTTTGATAACTCGATTTCAAATTTCAATTGAATGTACCGGGTGCAAAATAAACCGGATTTTAACGAAACCAAAAATATTTGAATCTAATTGAGAATATCTTTCCAACGAATCCGAAAAGTCAAAATTTCATAGCGGGAATCAAAAGTTATGGCCAAATGAATTTTCAGAATAGCCGCAATGGAAATTCTGGCCCTTAAAAATGGAAATTTTGCAAACGACCTCGGTTTTCGACGAAACCACTTTTGTTGGATCCACGATGTCAAGTTATTGCTAGGTTTCAAATTTCATATTTTTTTGAATCAATATGTGAGCGTGGCAAAGGAAAACGCGTTTGACCAGTTTTAGTTGATTTTAATCGACTGGAAAATGGCTATTTTTCAAACGGTCTCAGAATTCGACGAAATTAGTTTTGTTAGGACCGTATCGTCAATACGAAACTGGAAAATATTTTTCTGGAATTTTTCAAGTTAGTATGTGGCCCCGATAATTTGAAATGTGCGTTCAAAATTCAATATATAGATTTATATTTTGATTTTGACGGAAACGAGTTGAAACGATTGAATTGGCCTATGTGGCATATCCCATTGTGTTCGGAATGGGGGTAATTAGTTAGGGACGACAATTACTGGGTTCGATTTTGATTTCGAAATAAAATGTTACCTTTTTGAAGTTAAAAATTAAATTAAATATATTAAAATATATTCCCCCATCCTTTTACACGTTTAACCCCCCTTATTCTCTTCATCATTTCAGTTCAAAAAATAATAAAAAAAGAAGACGCTGGAACCCTAGCCCCTCCTCATCGCGACCCCAACGCCCGCGCCTCCTGACCTCCGCCGCCTCGATCCGCATCCCCCCTTCTTCTCCGCTTCCATTCCTCCTTCCTCCAGCTCCACGTTGAAACCCACGCCATCCCTCCTCGTTCCAAGAAACCAGTGCCTCCCCCCTGAGTTCCTCCCACCATCGAGCTGCCTCGCCGCCGCCTAGGGCAGGCGCACCCCCCCTCCGACCATCACCTGACCCCGCGTAGCCCTAGATCCACCACCTGACAGCCTGCTCCGCCCCTTACCTCAGTCGTCAGCGAGCATTCCCCCCCCCCACCCCCCCTATTTTTTCCGGTCGATGTCAGTGAACTTCCTCTCCCTTTGGACAGTAAGTTTATTTCCAGTTTCGTTTATTTATTTTCTATATACCTTGTTTTATATATATATATAGATTTGAAATAGGAAAATACGATTTCTAATCGTGAAAAGATCGTATTTTTAATCGTGAAAAGATTGTATTTTTAATCGTGAAAAGATCGTACTTTTAATCGTGAAAAGATCGTATTTTTAATCGTGAAAAGATCGTATTTTTAATCGTGAAAGGATAAGATTTTTATCGTACGAGAGGCATCGTAAAGCTTAGATCTTTGATTAGAAAATATAATTTTTTATAATATAGAAAAGTTAAAAATATAATTTTTATACTAGGATAATATTAAAAATATGATCTTTATATAATAGAAGATATAAAAATATTATTTTTATTTAGGTAGAGTTATAAAGAAAATATAAATCTTTATATTTGAAAAGGCGAAATCTTTATATTTGAAAAGGCGAAATCTTTATATTTGAAACGGCGAAATCTTTATATTCGAAAAGGCGAAATCTTTATATTTGAAAGGCGAAATCTTTATATTTGAAAAGGCGAAATCTTTATGTAGAGAACAGCGTGATAAAAATATAATCTTTATTATATGAACACCGTTGTAAAATTAGAATTTTTATCTATAAAGTAGCGATGTAAAAATAGAATTTTTGTCTATATAGTAGCGATGTAAAAATAGTATTTTTATTCATATGGAGTGATTATAAAAATATGATTTTTATATACATAGCAACAATATAAAAGTGTGATTTTTATATATGTAGTGGCTACGGGCAACGAAAGTGGTAAAAGGCGAGAACCGTGATGACTTCTACATAAGAAGAGTCGTGGAGTTTGGATTAGCTTTGGTGAGAACTTCTCACTTTAAATTTCTTTTTCTAGTTATAAATATATACTAGGATGCAGACGGTGCTTAGCAGCACCCGACACCCGTCGTCCACAGACCATGGACGGCTTGTGTGCTTGTTTGATTTGTTGTGAAATTTGTTTGTGATATTGATGTGAAATCGATAATATAGATCAATGTGTTGAAATAAATTAATTATCGTTAAAAATATAATTTTTAACGTGAATATGAATATAGTGAATGTGAATAAATAAATATTCATTTACAAACCGGACGGTTTGTTTATGTACATCTATTTGAAGGACATTGATTGGGATAATAAATTTTACACATCGCCCAACTGCACAAACAATATTCTGTGTTTGTTGATTTGAAACCCCACACGGGTGTTGGGATGATATACGGCATAAACTAATCCCAATAATTAATTGTATGTCGATCGATTGGTCGACAGGCTGTGTAAGCGTTAATTATTTATATTTGATGCTTATGCAGTTGTGTGGTGCACTTTGGATGATGGTTGATTGTTTATCGTTGCTATTATATACATGTGTTGTATGGAATCCATATAATTAACATTATATGGTAATTGATTGGGCCTCATTCCAATTGGGAAAATATAGAATATTAGAATATAAAAATAGTCATGTGTTGACGATGCTCATGTGTTGAGGATATTCATGTGTTGAAACTATTCATGTGTTGAGTAAAATATTTTAACAATAAAATTTACATCTTTATCATATTTAAGATTAGAACCTACTTTATGGTTGGAGTTTGATAAAAAATCAAACGATAGATACCATAATTTTATAAAATATATTACATAATTTAAATAATCATGTGTTGATAGTGCTCATGTGTTGAGAATATTAATGTGTTGAAAGAAATATAGATTCATGTGTTGAATAAAATAAATACTCATTTGTTGAATAGAATAACGAATTTATTGAAATATATAAAGCCGTGTTGATTAGAGTTGCACTATTTTGATGTGAACGATATTTATATCGATTATATTCATTTTTATAATGAATATAGAAAAGGTAGTGATTTCAAAATATAATGTTTTGAAAGTATTATCATTTATATAGTAATGATATGAAATATTCAATTTTGTTTTGAAATTGAATATAAAGTTGAAATGGTTTTGAAAACGAATTTAAAACTATTTATAAAATACTTTTTAAAAAGGGAAATCGACTAAATATAATATATATATATATATATATATATATATATATATATATATATATATATATATATACAATGTCCTGAATAGAACGCGTCGCGCCGCGGCAGTTCGTTAATTTCGACCATTGACTTCGAACGAACATTACGGGAGATCAGACCGTCGGATTCTCCTAAAACAGGAACCATTGGGTTCGTATCGAGAAGAGCTTTCCAATGAATATTAGAAATTTGAAATCTAATGGTTGGATTTTGAATTATGTCCAAATCAAATTTGGAAAAGGTCGTTGTAAGTGCAGTTCGATGGCTGTTGATGGAAATCGACTGTACGGGCCTTGATAAAATTATTAAAAATATTAATAATTTGTGTAAAATCATAATATGTGAATTGGAAAGAACTGGGATGAAAAATTCCACATTTGAAAGGATAAAAATAGATTTTTATCGAAATGAACTAGTTTTGAACTAGAAATAAAAATCCAACTATTTTTAAATAAATAAATTGAATCTGAATTGGTTTTGAAAATAACCAGAATTTCCAATATATATAAAGTGAACGTGGATTTGAATCAAAATTGTCTTTGGAATATTTCGATGTTGGATTCCGTGATTATACAGATATTGTTATGAAAATTTGAATGATATATTTATATCGTTATTTCCAATCCGATATTTGTTGGTTTCAGAATTTGATATTGAATATAAGTCGGTATATTTTCTATTTAGAGCCTTGTATTTAATATCAAATGTGATTTGGGGTTTATCGTGAATCGTGTTTTAGATGACATTGGTTCTTTAACCCAGTTAAAGACAGGATATTGATTTTTGGGAAGATTAAAACTAAGTGGAGTTTTAATGAATCTTTAATTAGATTGAAATGTGAATTGATAATTTAAATTATAAAATTTGAAAAGTGATCGAGGGTGGTTGGGATTGGGAAATAAAATAAATAATTACTTCGGTGTAGTTCGCTAATCCCGACTAGTTTGGAAAACCATAAAATGGTTTGAAATGATATCCAAAGAAAGATTAAAGAATAAATTTAGAAGAATTTATCTTTGATAAAATTAATGGGAACCTTTCCCTGAGAATGTGAAATTTTGAATAAAAGAATATTCTGAATTGGAATGAGGCGTATGTTGTGTTTGTGTAACACGTGTTTATTATATACGTGGGTTATTCGGAAAGACCGGGTTATACCCATTCTGAATAACCGATTCGACGATATGTCGAAGATGAAGACGACGGTTTAAGACCGGAAGTCTTCACATCGTTTGGATGATTATTGATGATCTTGATTGGGCTGTACACCTAAGAAGAGGGAATCAATCGGTGATCGTCCAGATGTACTTGGAGATCGATGGATATGCGAGGAAAGTGCCTTCGGTTTCATTCAGACCCAGAAAGAACTTGTAAATGGACTGTGTGTTTGACATTGGATTTTATTCTGTGTTGATTGATCTCTATTAAATATACATCTGTTTGGCGGCGGAGAATTTATTCTCTTGCTTAACGCCCTTCTCTGAGACGTACGAGCTCAGAGGTTGTATATCGATGGACATCAGTCGCATGGAGTGAATTGCCTGTGTGGGACGCCTAAGTGGAAGATGATCAAGGCTTCTATTGAAAAAGCAAAGTCTTGTGGTTGATGATCAAAGCATGGCCTGTGTGGTGTAGCTTTGTGTATAGCGTGAATTCGCGAGCCTCACACCTCGGTATGAGTCAAAAACGGGATAAGGACCCAAGGAGTGCAAAACGTTTCTTTCTAGCTAGTGATGGTGTCAGTGCTTAAACTGGTTGACATTTATATACTTTTCACCTGTGTGGTTGTTGGAATGCGAGGCGCCTTGGTTATAGGTCTGTAAGGACCGGGAAACGTGTGTTCAGGAATAACTAATCCTCAAAAGTAAGAGAGGATCGGCCTTAGAGGTTCCAAAGGATCATAGTGGGGTCCTGAGACATTTGCTAGAGTGTCTCGAATCGGAGAGGAGCTTGCCCCTTGCCTCGACTCATGACGGAAATCCAATTTCCAATACGTGATATTGCGGTTTTATTTGTAGAACCTAGTATGGCGACATAGTGGTATGGGTCATTCATGCCGCCTAGGATTGATATTTATGATTGAAATTGTTTTTAAACTATACACTTATTATAGTATCAAATAATGTGTTTTTAACGTATCAAGCATGCTTTGGCTGTTATAAGATAAAAACCCTATCCTCCGGCTTGCGTTGCATTGTGTGATGGGACCTGGGTCTTATAACAGCTTCATTTTTCTTTATTTAGCATTGTGTTGTTTGTTTTATGCACTGGTATTCTTTGGAGGAAAGCCGTTCCATGTTAAACGACGTGGACCCTTGATTTACCAAACTTTAAAAACCAATATTAATAACTGTTTTAGTTCTCACACCAGTCACATGACTGACCTGGAGTTTATTGTTTTAACCTAAACTCTGGGTGCCCCTATTTTCCACACGGGCAGCTAGTAGTTTTGGTTTTGCAGATTTATATCCACAGGATCCTGATTTACAGCTGGAACGATACTCGGAAAGCTCTGTATCCGTGTATTACTTCTAGTTGTGTTTTGTATTGTTTTTCCGCTGCTATGTAATTTATTGTAATCTCTGATATTTTTCTGTTGTATAATATTTATTCATGCTCTGTATATTCTTGTAATCTGATGGAATTGTTGTAATAAACAATGAAATGTTCTTCTGTCTGCGTTCTATTTTGTCGTGTTCTCAAGATAATCCGTGCTTTCCTTACCGGGGAAGTTACGGGCTATCACAGTTGGTATCAGAGCTTTGGTTTACAGAGCTCGAGAACATGACACATTAGAACCATACGAAAGAATTCATCAGATATTGGATTAGTAATATCCAATTAGAATGACTCGTTAGAGATAGGATCAGTAGTATCCTAGAGCGAGTGTGAAGAGTATATTTTTCAAATGAAAGCAATATTGTTTTGAAGATTTAAACCTTATTCTACGTATTTGAATATTTGATTTGTATTGAATTTGGACAATCGAGTATATAAAGATTTTGCATATACGCGTCATGAACGTATGTTCGATGTTTTAATATACTGGATAGATATAGAATCACACTCTAGTCGCCCGGAGATGATGTTGATAATGACCATGGCATCATCAATATTTATGTTCGTGTTTCGAAGGTGTGATATCTATATATTTCCATTATACTGGTGTGAGAACCAAAATATAGCTAGAATACATTGTTGTGATTTGGCATCAAAAATATGATTTTCTGTATATATATCAAAATTATGAATTTGAAACGTTAATCCACTAATTGATTGCTGATTGTGTTGTTTGTTTATTTGTTTGATAATTTAGAACTATTATGCCTAATTGTATCAAATGTTGAATTGTATCGAAAATTATTTGCAATTGCATGCATGTACATATATATGTGTGAACAGGTCATAGCAAGGAGGCTAGAGCAGAGAATAAAATTGTTTGCCCGACAAATAGGTATATGTTTACCATAATTACTGTTTTGTTTGGGTGATGATGATTTTATGAGCCGATTGGCTAGCCGCTTGGCTTTTTCTTTTTCTTTTTGAGATCAGAGGGCCTGTATGGCAATTTCGGGATTTTCCCGGTGCTCCCGGTGCAGGGGAGGTTATGGCGAAATTTTTCGAAAATTTAGGGTGTTAGCCAAATTTTTGAAAAATTTGAAAAGTTCTTAGAAACTGATAAGTTGAAGAACTTAAGCCGTGAGTAAAATACTGGAAGTTGAGTTGATTAGTTAAACAACTTTCGGCTTCGTTCCTTTTTGGGGACGAAAAGTTTTAAGTGGGGGAGAATGTAACAACCTGGAAAATGCGAGCAAATTTAAAATTTTTATTTTGGCAATTTTAGTGAATTTTGGTTATTTAAAATGAATTATTTTAAATAATAGTGACGAAAATTTATTTTGAATGAATTTGAACGTGTATATTTATATAGATCGTCGTTAGAATAGAAATAATTATATATATAATTATAAAAGGAATTGAAGATGGCGCGGTAGTTCGATAACTCGATTTCAAATTTCAATTGAATGTGTCGGGTGCAAAATAAACCGGATTTTAACGAAACCAAAAATATTTGAATCTAATTGAGAATATCTTTCCAACGAATCCGAAAAATCAAAATTTCATAGCGGGAATCAAAAGTTATGGCCAAATGAATTTTCAGAATAGTCGCTATGGAAATTCTTGCCCTTAAAAATGGAAATTTTGCAAACGACCTCGGTTTTCGATGAAACCACTTTTGTTGGATCCGCAATGTCAAATTAATGCTAGGTTTCAAATTTCAAAATTTTTTGAACCAATATGTGAGCGTGGCAAAGGAAAACGTGTTCGACCAGTTTCAGTTGATTTTAATCGACTGGAAAACGACCTTTTTTCAAACGGCCTCAGAATTCAACGAAATTAGTTTTGTTAGGACCGTATCGTCAATATGAAGCTAGAAAATATTTTTCTGGAATTTTTCGAGTTAGTATGTGGTCTCGGTAATTTGAAATGTGCGTTCAAAATTCAATATATAGATTTATATTTTGATTTTGACGGAAACGAGTCGATATGATTGAATTGGCCTATTTGGCATATCCCATTATGTTCGGAATAGGAGTAATTAGCTAGGGACGACAGTCAGTGGGTTCGATTTTGATTTCGAAATAAAATGTCACGTTTTTGAAGTTAAAAATTAAATTAAATATATTAAAATATATTCCCCCATCCTTTTACACGTTCAACCCCCTATTCACTTCATCATTTCAGTTCAAAACAAAAAAAGACGCTAGAACCCTAGCCCCTTCTCATCGCGACCCCGACGCCCACGCCACCTGACCTCCGCCGCCTCGATCCGCACCCCCCTTCTTCTCCGCTTCCATTCCTCCTTTCTCCAGCTCCACGTTGAAACCCACGCCATCCCTCCTCGTTCCAAGAAACCAGCACCTCCCCCCAGAGTTCCTCCCACCACCGAGCTGCCTCGCCGCCGCCTAGGGCAGGCGCACCCCCCTCCGACCATTACCTGACCCCGCGCAGCCCTAGATCCACCACCCGACAGCCTGCTCCGACCCTTACCTCAGTCGTCAACGAACATTCCCCCCCCCCCCCTCCCTTTTTTTCGGTCGATGTCAGTGAACTTCCTCTCCCTTTGAACAGTAAGTTTATTTCCAGTTTCGTTTATTTATTTTCTATAAACCTTGTTTTATATATATAGATTTGAAATAGGAAAATACAATTTTTAATCGTGAAAAGATCGTATTTTTAATCGTAAAAAGATCGTATTTTTAATCATGAAAAGATCGTATTTTTAATCGTGAAAAGATCGTATTTTTAATCGTGAAAGGATAAGATTTTTATCGTACGAGAGGCATTCTAAAGCTTAGATCTTTGATTAGAAAATATAATTTTTATAATATAGAAAAGTTAAAAATATAATTTTTATACTAGGATCATATTAAAAATATGATCTTTATATAATAGAAGATATAAAAATATTATTTTTATTTAGGTAAAGTCGTAAAGAAAATATAAATCTTTATATTTGAGAAGGCGAAATCTTTATATTTGAAAAGGCGAAATCTTTATATTTGAAAAGGCAAAATCTTTATATTTGAAAGGCGAAATCTTTATATTTGAAAAGGCGAAATCTTTATGTAGAGAATAGTGTGATAAAAATATAATCTTTATTATATGAACACCGTTGTAAAAATAGAATTTTTATCTATATAGTAGCGATGTAAGAATAGAATTTTTATCTATATAGTAGCGATGTAAAAATAGAATTTTTATCCATATGGAGTGATTATAAAAATATGATTTTTATATACATAGCAACATATAAAAGTGTGATTTTTATATATGTAGTGGCTACGGGCAACGAAAGTGGTAAAAGGCGAGAACAGTGATGACTTCTACATAAGAAGAGTCATGGAGTTTGGATTAGCTTTGGTGAGAACTTCTCACTTTAAATTTCTTTTTCTTGTTATAAATATATACTAGGATGTAGACGGTGCTTAGCAGCACCCGACACCCGTCGTCCACAGGCCATGGACGGCTTGTATGCTTGTTTGATGTGTTGTGAAATTTGTTTGTGATGTTGATGTGAAATCGATAATATAGATTAATGTGTTGAAATAAATTAATTATCATTAAAAATATAATTTTTAACGTGAATACGAATATAGTGAATGTGAATAAATAAATATTCATTTACAAACCGGACGGTTTGTTTATGTACATCTATTTGTAGGACATTGATTGGGACGATAAATTTTACACATCGCCCAACTGCACAAATAATATTCAGTGTTTGTTGATTTGAAACCCCACACGGGTGTTGGGATGATACATGGCATACACTAATCCCAATAATTAATTGTATGTCGATCGATTGGTCGACAGGCTGTGTAAGCGTTAATTATTTATATTTGATGCTTATGTAGTTGTGTGGTGCACTTTGGATGATGGTTGATTGTTTATCGTTGCTATTATATACATGTGTTGTATGGAATCCATATAATTAACATTATATGGTAATTGATTGGGCCTCATTCCAATTGGGAAAATAAAGAATATTAGAATATAAAAATAGCCATGTGTCGACGATGCTCATGTGTTGAGGATACTCATGTGTTGAGTAAAATATTTTAACAATAAAATTTACATCTTTATCATATTTAAGATTAGAACCTACTTTACGGTTGGAGTCTGATTAAAAATCAAACGATAGATACCATAATTTTATAAAATATATTACATAATATAAATAGTCATGTGTTGACAGTGCTCATGTGTTGAGAATATTAATGTGTTGAAAGAAATATAGATTCATGTGTTGGATAGAATAAATATTCATTTGTTGAATAGAATAACGAATTTATTGAAATATATAAAGCCGTGTTGATTAGAGTTGCGCTATTTTGACATGAACGATATTTATATCGATTATATTCGTTTTTTATAATGAATATAGAAAAGGTAGCGATTTCAAAATATAACGTTTTGAAAATATTATCATTTATATAGTAATGATATGAAACATTCAATTTTGATTTGAAATTGAATATAAAGTTGAAATGGTTTTGAAAACGAATTTAAAACGATTTATAAAATACGTTTTAAAAAGGAAAATCGACTAAATATAATATATATATATATATATATATATATATATATATAATGTCCTGAATAGAACGCATCGCACCGTGGCAGTTCGAGAATTTCGACCATTGACTTCGAACGGACATTACGGGAGATCCGACCGTCGGATTCTCCTAAAACCAGAACCGTTGGGTTCGTATCGAGAAGAGCTTTCCAATGAATATTAGAAATTTGAAATCTAACGGTTGGATTTGGAATTATGTCCAAATCAAATTTGGAAAAGGTCGTTGTAAGTGCAGTTCGATGGCCGTTGATGGAAATCGACTGTACGGGCCTTGATAAAATTATTAAAAATATTAATAATTTGTGTAAAATCATTATATGTGAATTGGAAAGAACTGGGATGAAAAATTCCACATTTGAAAGGATAAAAATAGATTTTTATCGAAATGAACTAGTTTTGAACTAGAAATAAAAATCCAACTATTTTTAAATAAATAAATTGAATCTGAATTGGTTTTGAAAATAACCGGAATTTTCAATATATATAAAGTGAAAGCGGATTTGAATCGAAATTGTCTTTGGAATATTTCGATGTTGGATTCCGTGATTATACAGATATTGTTATGGGAATTTGAAAGATATATTTATATCGTTATTTCCAATCCGATATTTGTTGGTTTCAGAATTTGATATTGAATATAAGTCGGTATATTTTCTATTCAGAGCCTTGTATTTAATATCAAATGTGATTTGGGGTTTATCGTGAGTCGTGTTTTAGATGACATTGGTTCTTTAACCCAGTTAAAACAGGATATTGATTTTTGGAAAGATTAAAACCAAGTGGAGTTTTAATGAATCTTTAATTAGATTGAATTTTGAATTGATAATTTAAATTATAAAATTTGAAAAGTGATCGAGGGTGGAGTATCACCAGTTTTGCTCCAAAGCGATAGTTAAATCTTTAATTTGATTTGAACTTGAAATGGTAATTAATTTTACCGATAACACCGTGGTGTTAGATATGGAGTATTACCACTTTTCTCCATGGGATGAATAGGTTGGGATTGGGAAATAAAACAAATAATTACTTCGGTCTAGTTCGCTAATCCCGACTAGTTTGGAAAACCATAAAATGGTTTGAAATGATATCCAAAGAAAGATTAAAGAATAAATTTAGAAGAATTTATCTTTGATAAAATTAATGGGAACCTTTCCCTGAGAATGTGAAATTTTGAATAAAAGAATATTCTGAATTGGAATGAGGCGTATGTTGTGTTTGTGTAACACGTGGTTATTATATACGTGGGTTATTCGGAAAGAGCGGGTTATACCCATTCTGAATAACCGATTCGACGATATGTCGAAGATGAAGACGGTGGTTGAAGACCGGAAGTCTTCACATCTTTTGGATGATTATTGATGATCTTGATTGGGCTGTACACCCAAGAGGAGGGAATCAGTCGGTGATCGTCCAGACGTACTTGGAGATCGATGGATATGCGAGGAAAGTGCCTCCGGTTTCGTTCAGACCTAGAACGAACTTGTAAATGGACTCTGTGTCTGACATTGGATTTTATTCTGTGTTGATTGATCTCTATTAAATATACATCTGTTTGGCAGTGGAGAATTTATTCTCTTGCTTAACGCCCTTCTCTGAGACGTACGAGCTCAGAGGTTGTATATCGATGGACATCAGTCGCATGGAGTGAATTGCCTGTGTGGCACGCCTAAGTGGCAGATGATCAAGGCTTCTATTGAAAAGAAAAGTCTTGTGGTTGATGATCAAAGCGCGGCCTGTGTGGCGTAGCTTTGTGTATAGCGTGAATTAGCAATCCTCACACCTCGGTATGAGTTAAAAACGGGATAAGGACCCAAGGAGTGCACGACGTTTCTTTCTAGCTAGTGGTGGTGTCAGTGCTTAAACTGGCTGATATTTATATACTTTTCACCTGTGTGGTTGTTGGAATGCGAGGCGCCTTGGTTATAGGTCTGTAAGGACCGGAAACATGTGTTCAGGAATAACCAATCCTCAAAACTAAGAGAGGACCGGCCTTGGAGGTTCCAAAGGATCATAGTGGGGTCCTGAGACATTTGCTAGAGTTTCTCGAATCGGAGAGGAGCTTGCCCCTTGCCTCGACTCATGACGGAAATCCAATTTCCAATACGTGATATTGCGGTTTTATTTCTACAACTTAGTATGGCGACATAGTGGTATGGGTCATTCATGCCGCCTAGGATTGATATTTATGATTGAAATTGTTTTGAAACTATACACTTATTATAGTATCAAATAATGTGTTTTTAACATATCAAGCATGCTTTGGCTGTTATAAGATAAAAAAAACCCTATCCTCCAGCTTGCGTTGCATTGTGTGATTTGACCTGGGTCTTATAACAGCTTCATTTTTCTTTATTTAGCATTGCGCTGTTTGTTTTATGCACTGGTATTCTTGGGAGGAAACTCGTTCCGTGTTATACGGCGTGGATCCTTGATTTACCGAACTTTAAAAACCAATATTAATAACTGTTTTAGTTCTCACACCAGTCACATGACTGACCTGGAGTTTATTGTTTTAACCTATACTCTGGGTTCCCCTATTTTCCACACGGGCTATCACATAACCAATATTCGTTAATCTTCTTTCGAATAAACTATATTCGATAATCTTCTTTCGAATAAAATATATTCGATAATCTTCTTTCGAATAAACTATATTCGATAATCTTCTTTCGAATAAACTATATTCAATAATCTTCTTTTGAATAAACTATATTCGATAATCTTCTTTTCAATTAACTCTATTCGATTAACTACTTTCGATTAACTCTAATTCGATTAACTACTTTTGATTAACTCTAATTCGATTTAACTCTAACTCGATCAACTCATATTCGATTAACTCATTTAATTCTATTCGAATAAACTATATTCGATTAACTCTTTTAATTCTATTCGAATAAACTATATTCGATTAACTTCTTTAATTTTATTCGAATAAACTATATTCGATTAACTCCTTTAATTCTATTCAAATAAACTATATTCGATAATCTTCTTTCGAGTAACTAATATTCGATAACTCATTTTCAATTAACTCTAACTCTAATCGATTAACTCTAACTCATTTTGATTAACACATTTTGATTAACACATTTTGATTAACTCCTTTGATTAACTCTACTTCTATATTCAGTTTCAAATATCGATGTTGAAATCGATTCTTACTTCTCTATATAAGTCCTGATTTATATATTTTATTTATCCAATGATAAATATTTTATTTAATTTATAATATATTATTCATAAATTAATCTTCTCAATCTATCGGTAACAACAGATTCTATTTAAAATCTTTGCTTTAAACCCATATCATGTTATACCCGTGTGCGAAGCACGGGTCTAAACTTTCTTGATGTAAAATTCTATTCATATACCAAATATTTCCTTATATGACATTCTTTTCATTTCCCAATAAATCCCTTTTATAACTCTATTTATTTTCTAAATAAATATTTCCTTTTTACAACTCTATTTATTTTTCAAGTGTTTCCTTTATATTTGGTTTACAAATATTTTCTTTTATATTTGGTTTACAAATATTTTCCTTTATATTTGGTTTACAAATATTTTCCTTTTCAAAACCCTTTTGATTTTATAACTGTTTCCTTTAAAAAAATCCTTTTTCTTTTATATATAAAATCCACCGATTTATATAAATAATTTATTTTCAAAACACAATTTGAAAATCCCCTTTTCTACATTCCAGTATTTCTTACGGTATTTAAAATACCCAAATAACAATGATCGATATCATTCAACACACGTAATCAGCACAGATTATATATCACATCATATATTACAATATATAAAAAACAATAAAATAAATGTTGAGGAATCCAGTTGGATCCCTCCAACCTGTTTCCTTGCATCGCAGATGCTAAACAATATAATTAACATCAACTTTATTTCAATATGAAATATTCTGCTAAACAGGATCAATATTTGATTAACTATTTATAAATATGTTGTTATCTATAATTTCAACCAATACATAAGCAATTCAACCAAACAGTTAACACACATCAATCAATCGATAATTATCAGTTCTGAAAATATGTTATAAAAATATAACTGTTCGGAGTTGGTGAGTTTTACTCACATTGGCGGTTAATCGTTAAATATCGATAACCATTGTCGATTAAGAACAAACAATTTATTTTTCTATAAATTGTAACAAACTCCAATTCACTCCCAATCGGTTCCATCGTGTGGCCCTCGTCCATACGATCCCAATGGATCTGACCGTTCAAAATTCTGATACCATATGACCCAGATATAACATTTACAAGTCAGATAGTATTTAAATAGATTAACTTAAGTTATAATTTAAATGGGCCTTACCCTTTTTACCATTGGCCCAAACCATCTTCTACACCAACCCGTGATGAACAGTGTTCATCTTCCTCAAATAGAATATCGCGACTCCAGAAAGCTTCAACACCATTACCGAACATTTCCATTCCATTGTCTCCTCCCTCACTTCACAACAATTCCAACAAAAATCTCCTAAATTCACCACATCAACTCCTTATCAATCTCAACCCAAAAAGAACCAACTCACCGTCACCTTAGGACCCGCGTTCGAAGACCAGTTATTCGAGCTATAAGGCGTCGAACGACGTACATTTGCGCCGAACTCCCTCAAACTTTGCCTACTCACGCAAAAACATCTCCTCAAACCAATAGTAACAACCAAAACAAGAACGGATGCCTAAATTTCTCGAAATCATAAACTCTAACACCGCTGTATAAAACAACAACTAAGAACAGTTGCGTCGAACCCCAAATAGGTACTACCAGATTGAAGAATTCCTCTTCCAAACGCAACAGGACTTGTTTCGGATTTTTACTATTTCTCTTCGATTTATTTAGGATTTATTCGTTTGATTTTCTTCCTTACGGTTTTTCATTGAAGTGGAGGCGCGATGTTTGTTGACTTTGGAAGATAGAAATTAGGTAGATGGTGTTAAGGGGTTTTTATAGGAAAATTTAATTACTATTATATTGATTATTTACTCCTACGTTGTCTATATTTGTCCTTAAAAATTCCTGTGATCGCATAGGATATCCAAAAATCACGAAACTGGACATACTTCAACATTACAGACCCAACGAAACTGGTTTTGTCGAATTCCGACTCTGTTTGCTCACACAACATATTTTTAACCGTCAAAATACTGACTGTTTTTCACATTAAAAATCCGTACGACCACATACTAACTCTAAAAATCATGAAACTTGGAATCTAACAATAATTTGACATTATGGATCCAATAAAATTAGTTTTGTCGAAAACGGAGGTCGTTTGCAAAACTGGCGAGTTTTAAAGCTCTAAATAACCCATTTAAATATATAAATATATTTAAAAATAATTAAATTAAATATTTAAAAATAAGTATTATCGTATATATCCACACTAGAATATCATACAACTCCAATTGGATTTATAACTCGATATTTCAAAATTCCCAGTTATATCGATATTCGATTTAAATATAAAATCCTTTTATAATATAAATATATATTTATAAATTTCAAAGGAATTCCATAGCGACTTTTCTAAAATTTGATTTGGACATAAATCAAAATCCACACAATGAAATCCCGATCATTCTCTTTCATTAGAAAAATATACTTCACCAGCTCCGAACGTTTCTTATTTCACAGAAATCCGATTTAAAACGGAACTTGTATATTCAGTTGAAGTTCAAATCGCCAAATAGCGAACTACCGCGCCATTTCGAGCTTGATTATAATTATAATATAATTATACGTCCAAACTTCGTTTATATAATATATTCGTGAATTTAATTCAACTCTAAACTGAATTATATATTTTAAATAATCCAAATTACACAATATTGTGAATTCCACTATTTTTGGTTATTTCGGAAATTATATTATTCTATTATTACTCTTAAATTAAATATTCAATTTTATTTAATTCTGGACATTTTAAATTACCAAACCATTATTTTAAATAATTAAATAAATTATTTATAATACCGTAAAATACGGGTCGTTACATTCTTCCCCCCTTAATATAATTTTGTCCTCGAAATTGTTAAGGTAAAAACAAACCCTATTGACTGGGTTAAAAATTATTCATTTACTTCTTTTTCAGTTTCAACTGAACTAATTAATTTCAACTAAAATATTACTTCATTCTCATTAACGAATATTTTCAAAAATCCTGAAAATTTTCTAATACCTTAACTTTTCAAAATATTTCGCCAACACTTCCTTTGTACTGGTCAATAGCTCAAACTCCAACTCGCCTCTCTAGGCCTTCTTCAACCCAAAAGAAAATCAAACAGCCAAGCGGCTTGCCTATTCGTCTCATCAAAATCTCATACCATATGAAATATAAAATTGTACCTTTTTGTCGGGCATATCATTATATCCTTTCCATTTGCTGCTAATTTAGCATATACCAATATCATCCAATCAAATTCCAATCTGTATTTATCCACAAATCCAACCATTCGCTTATACCTAAGTCGAATTTCATTTCAAATCAAATTTTCATTCTCGATTTTCAATTTCTTAACTCATCAATCCAATTTCATTTCGGATTGTCTCTAATCCAATCTAATTTGATATTTTCTATCTCAATTCATTTTCCACTTAACTGGTTTCAATTCAATTTCTATTTCTATTTGCTTTTACAATTTCTAATTAAATTTTTTAATTCAAATAATCTTTACCTGGGAGTTTCAAATAGCTTAGCCTTTCCAAAAATAAAATATCCTTTTCTGGAATTTCAATACAACTTGTTTTTCTCAAAACAATTAAAAAACAAAATCTTTGGTAGTAATCCATCATTTACAACTCGAAAATGAATACCGGTGATGTCATGATCATCATCGGAATCTATTTCTAGCTATCGAAGTGAGTTCATTACTATATCACTTTCAAAACCATATCTAACATTTCCATTTTGAAATTCATTTCAAAATACCATTTACAATGCTTTAAAACAATTTAAAATCTCCTAGGATTTTAAAATTCTCATATATTTAATTCAAATCCATTTACAAACACCTTTCCAAACCCCAGAGTTTTAAATTTCAAATCTGTTTTAAATTCAAATTTAATTTGAAACGACCCGCAAATCCGTGCTATCTGAGTTGACTAAATACATCACACGTCCAACCCAAATAACACAGAAATACGAACCATTAATAGAAAGAAGATAGAGGGTGAGAATAGATAAGAAAGAAAACTTAGAATAGAAGAAAAACGAAGATCACAACTCACAGCGGAACGAATAAAATATATTATATAACATAACTTTTGAAATACAAATCAGTTTTGTACATATATACATACCATCATCAGAGTACACATAACATTTGATTCAGCGGAAGTAACTCTAAATAACTAACGTTGAAGCCTCCAGCTTCAAGCTCCTCCAAGTGTATCTGTAAAAGCCTGAAACACTTGACTGCCCGTACAAATTTGGGCACCCAAGAGTTTAGGGAAAACAAAACAAAATAAACTCTGGGTCAGTCATGGGACTGGTGTGAGTAAACTCCAACCACTTGTTTAACTTCCAAAACTCTTTTCGAAAGAAAAGATAATAGTAAGACCAGCCCACACATAAACATGGATGGTTTTTACCTTACTATAACCCAAAACACTTTGATACGAAAATCCAGTGATATTATAATAATGTCTACATCAAGTAAATAACCAAATAGTAGAACGCTTGCATCTCACGCTCTACATATATATTATAAACTCAAAAACCGCATGGCGCTTATTGGAGATTGGATTTCCAACATGACAATGTATGGAACCACCTTTCGACTGTGTATCTCTAGAGAGGAATACACTGGGTTCAACAAGAACATCTTGTAACCCGGCCCTCACATGACCGACCACTCATTTCGCTTGAGTGTATCGAATGTATATCACCAACGGTTGGACTCAAACCACCGTTTCCCGAATGGGCAGAATTGATAGATTTAGAAACAAAAGGAATTTCTCTAGATAGGTGATTATACACCCTAATGGGTGCGACCCACATAGCCATGCTGCCTGCCCGATTTTTGTCCTTTCCGGTTGTTGAGGCCTGAGGCTACGAATACTTACCATTCATTGATAGCATCATCACTTTGAATGCCACATTGTCAGATCCGTTAATCACTAGTTGAGTTTGCACAAATATTCTGGATATTATGCTAAGGGATAAATCCGTTGCAACCATATACATTCATACAGGCCAACCCATTTGATCATTGGAAATACTCTGTCAGACATTCGTCCATTTACGTTCGTTCTGGGATTGAACGACACCGAAGGCACTATTTCTATTTAATAGAAAAGCCCTTGCACTTTACTCCGTCTTCAATATATTCAGCATACTTGGTTCGCAACGCTTATGCCGATACGGAGTGGTTCTTCGGATAATAATCCAACCGGTCTCTCCATATTGACAACGATGGTCAAAACTTCGATAGTCTGTGATTTAACTATCGAATAAAAACAAGTGTTCAATCAACATATCAACAAATCACTGGGCTCTTTAATTAATATTTCATTAATTAAATCTCTTCTCCATTTCCTTATCAATATTTGTTACCCAAATATTTTCAACAATCATCTTGGCCTCTTATGCCATTTGGGAAACGTTCCAAATGTCAACTTCTTTTATTTTCTATATATTAGAAAAATCTCTATTTGCAATTGGAAACAATTCCAATCACTTATCTCTATCCCTTTTTGTTTACCACATTCGATTTTTATATTCACTTTACTATCGAATTCAATACGTCGATACAATGATTTCAAATTATCAAAATATCTTAAAAATATTCTAACTCCTTAAATTTCCGGAAAATTTCGCCATAACCTCCCCTGTATCGGGAGCATCGGGAAATTTCAAATAGCTGTCCCGGTCCTTCTTATTTCAAAAAGAAAAAGAAAAAGAAAAAGCCAAGCGGCTTGCCGATACGGCGCATAAAACCTCATATATGAATTAAACAGGTACCTTTTGTCGGGCACATAAATAAAAATCTTCATATACTCCATCCCATATCTGTTTAACACCTGTTCACCTGTTTTCAATTCAATTCAACTCAATCCATTCGTTTGAATTCAATTTTGAATCGTTTGAATTCAGTTTCGCTCAATTATTCTTTAATTAGCCCTTTTGCCTATTTCACTTCTTTGTTGAACATAACACGTTCAAATAAAATGTTTAACTCGTTCATAATCAAATTGAATTTCAATTTCAATTCTAGTTCTCTTTTTCTATTTCGAATATAAATTCTCAAATCGAATTCACTTATTTAAAGCTCAATATTCATTCGAAATCCCATTAACTAATTTCTATTCAATTTAGTTAACTTTATTCAATAAATCAAAAATCTGATTTCTATTTCAGAAATCAACTCATTACTCCACTGGAGTTCACATATATTTTATAACTCACATCTGGATTTTTCTAAATAGAAATTTCGATTTTTATTTGCTTAAAATCCTTTAATTTAATTAAATAAACCGTTATGGTTTTATAATGGTTCTGGCGCTGTTTTTCTGAAAATTTGATTTTGACATAACTCAAAATCTATACGACGAAATCCAGATTTTTCTCCTTCATTAGAAAACTATTATCAAATCGGTCCTGACGTTTCTTGTTTCGCAGAATTTCGACTTCAATTGAGTCCTGTATACTCAATTGAAGTTAGAATCGCTAATTTACGAACTGCAGCGCTGCGGCGAGTTCGTTTTAATTATATTTATAAATATAAACTTTTTAACTTCTTTAAAATGAATTCAACTTCGTTTTAACCTTATTTGAATTCCTTGATTCAAATTCCAATCTCACTTTTGAATTCTATATTTCAAATCCCAATTCCTTTTCTATTTGATATTCAAATTCAATATTTGAATTTCTATTTGAATTCCCTATATTCAAATTCTAGACTTGAATTCATTTGAATTCTCTTATTCAAACTTTATACTCAAATTCCATTTGAACTTCTATATTCCCATTTCTATATTTGAATCCTATTGAAGTTCAAATATTCAAACTCCTTTTTAAATTCTATATTCAAAATTCCATAGTTTTTAAACCCATTTGAATTTCATATTCAAATTCCATAGATCAAATCCGATTTGAATTCAATTTGATCTCTTACATTCGAATTTCATTTTCCATTTCCGACCCCATTGGAATTCCTAATATTCAGATTCATTTCAACACCATTTGAATTTCTAATATTCAAACACATTTTCAACACCATTTGAATTTCTAATATTCAAACTCATTGGAATTCCCTTGAATTCAAATTCCATTTCAAAACTATTTGGATTTCCTATTTTGAAATCCTATTTGAAATTCTATTTCCAATTCTACTTTGAAAATCCTATTTCAAAGTTTATTTCAAATTCTATTTTGAAATCTCATATTCAAATTTCTACTTGAATTTCTTTATTCGATTCCATGTTCAAATTCAATACTCGAATTTCTATTTCAAATCTCAATTCGAATTTCTTTTTTTAAATTCCATTCAAATCTCCATTCAAATTTCACATTTGAATTCTTCCTTGAAATACTATATTTCAAATTCTATTCAAATCCTTCTTTGAAATTCTATATTTCAAATTCTATTTTGAAATTCTACATTCAAATCTCTATTTGAATTTCTTTATTCGAATTCCTTTGAATTCAAATTTGATTTTTAATTCCTTGAATTCAAATTCTATTTTTCATCCTAATTTCGTCTATTCAAATTCTATTTGAACTTCTATTTGAATTTCTAATATTCAATCTCCTTTTAAAATTCAAATATTTAACTCCCTTTTAAAATTCAAATGTTATACCCAAATTTCATTTGAGTTATATATATTTAAAAATTTCATTTCACATCCTGTTTTGAAATTTCATTTCAAACTCCAATTTCGCACTTGAATTTCTATTTCTGAATTATCAAATGATAATTCTTTTCACTTCATTTATAACTTCGTTATAAAAGAACTATTTATAAACTTCGTTTAAAAAGAAACTACTTGTTTTATTTTTCAAAAAAAACAAGTTTTATCTTATTCCATTAAAAATTCAAATTCTATTTAAAAATAGAATTTTCCCTTTTTAAATCTCCAATATCCTTTCACGATATTTTTAAATATCATTACTTAAGCCCAGTGATATTTAAACACACAAAGCAACGAATTATTTATTTTTCTAACACATCATATATAAAAATATATATGCAAACAAATAAACAAACAGATAATATATTTTTGAGGAATCCAGTTGGATTCCTCCAACCTGTTTTCCTGCATCCACAGATGTTAGCACATAAATAATACCAATTCTGCTTCGTGGCAGAATATCGCGGTATAGAAGGTCATCCACTAATCATAGCGTGGGGCGTATAGGGTAATCATCCGCTATGAAACTGCGGGCATCCGCTAATGAGACTGCGGGAATCCAACCAATCAATCAACCCAATATATATATATATATATATATATATATATAGCCTAGATAACTAATATATATAAAATAACCAGGAAGCATTCACACAAGCAACAAACAATTATAAAAATAATTCTAAAGGTGAGTGAGATTTACTCACCGGATTTTCCTTTGTCGAAATAAACATTGGTTTCTGATTAAATCAAACGAGTGTTTAATATAATCAGAATTACCAGCAAGCTCCCATCTAGTTCCAACCAAGTTTATTTCGAAGTATTCGTCGTTCTGGTTCCATTGTACTTCGTCTTACTCGAATCTAATATAAAAATAAATTATGATTTTTATAAGTTATTGAATTAATTAATTTAATTAATAAATCCATTAATGACCTTACTAAGGTTTATTATCATTATTAACACACTTAATCCATTATTTCAAATGATAACATTAGAAGCCCAACTTTTCCTTAATCTCGGATTAACCAGTTGATTTATGCTTTAATACTCCACTAGCTAACTCTATAAATTTATTTATACTGACTTAATCACTACTAATTATATACATCAATTTCTGTATATGTTTTCAAAGCAAAAATTATACCTTACTATTTCCAGGTTCGAATATTGTCTGAACCATCTTTCCATTCTTCATGAAATTTCCTAAATCCATTCATACTCAAACCCCTAGCTCGCAACTTCTTCCCAAATTCAATCCAGATGAACTTCGAACCCCTACATCACATCGCGACACCCCAAATCGCGACTCAAAAATCGAGCTCGAGTTCACCTCAAAATCAAGAGCCTAACTCCCTTTCAGCTCGCAAGCCTCCAGAAGCCCGAACCCCCAAAATCGAAACCGCATTTGAACTTAAAATCGTCGAAAACCCCGTACCCTTCGCAGAACATGTTCGGCAACTTCGTTTTTGATTTTGATTTCATTCGAATTGATTTCGAATTCCGAAACAAGAAAAACAGAAGGTGGCTTTTGATTTTTAGGCTTTTAGGAGGAGCGGTGTATTATATAAGGGAAACATGGGGTTTTTTAATTGAACCGAGAATGAATTAAAAGAGAAGCCTTTGTATGTGATTATAAGGGAGAACGGAAATGGATGGAAAATCACAGAACGAGGTCGCGTTTTATAGATGAGGGGGGAAAAGACAGAAGGTACACAGGCCATTAAAATTGTGTTTCCCTGATAACGAGAGCGGGAGACAGTTTTGTGGCTCGAGGGAACTAGGTTTCCATAGGAAGTAAATTAGGTCGGCTGATAAAACATTTTATAGGAATTTATTTAATTTGATAACTAAAATATCTTGTGGTACCCTTATTCGAAAATCAGAACCGCTATTTTACCGCAACCATTGTTATTTCAACAGTTTAACACATTCTGAACTAACCGAATATATTTTATATTTAATTTAAATGTATATAGAATAATCATTTTAAATAGATGAAAAATAAATTTAAATTTATAAACAAATAAATTCCTCGATAATATATCATTACCATTATCGATTACATTCACATAGAATTTATATTTATTATCTGAACTGTTTTGATTCAATTCTAACTTCGAATTCAATATATATCCCGTATTACGGTAGTTAGATTTATAACTCAATATGAAAATCGATTTATATTATCAGCTCTATATTATAAATAATATTAAATATTTAAAATAAACCGACCAAAAAATCTGGGTCGTTACATTCTTCCCCCCTTAAAATAATTTCGTCCTCGAAATTGCTAAGTTAAAAAAAATGCTACAAACCTATGTACTTTTTCAAACTCACTTATGAGTTCTACCAAAACTTTGGTTTTAATTCATATTTCACCTCACCTTTGTTTCCATTCATTCTTATTTGAATGGTACACAACTAATATATTCGTATCCAATTCATATCCCATTCATATGAATTCAACTTTAATCACATTGATTCTAATCAATGTATTCACTTCGATCCATTTTAACTTTCTTCAGTTAAATTTTAATTCCAGGATCCAAATCCCAGGGTTTTTATTCAAATCCTTTTGAAATCCCATAAATATATACATATATTTATTTCCTATTTTAAATTCAAAACATTTGAATTTTCAAATCACTTGTTTTCCTTCAAACCAATTTCCATCAAAACTTTCTAAGGTAGCAACCTATCACTTAGAAACTCGAAAATAAACACTGATGATGTTGCAATCATCATCAGAATTTTTTCCCAGCCACTGAAGTGAGTTCAGTGCTTTATTTAAAAATCAATTCAAAATGATTTTCATTCAAAAACCCTTTCAAAATAAAACTATATTATTTTAATTACTTTGAAAAATATTTTTCAACTTCCCAGGATTTTGAATTCTTAATTCTGGTTTGAATTTAATTCTAATTCATCTCATTTGTATATTTAATTCCTATACAATTTCTATTTTGGGTATAAATAACCATTTCATTTCTATAATCGTATTTGATTATAATATTAACATTCAACACATCCATATAATATAATGAATTCAAAAATCATTCTTTCTGTATCCAAAATATAATTTTGGGTAAAATTATTTAATCTACCCACTTGAAACCAATATCATGTTCAATCTTCTGTTCAAGCGTTTAGAAATTCCTATCGACTTCGTGGCGTCCCACGATTCGACCAGAATTCATAAACTACTCAACAGACAAGTCAACACAATATAAAACAACTTTTATATCAACTAACAAATACGCTCTCTCGTATTATACACTCATCTCATTCTAGGGTACTACTGACCCTATCTCTAATGAGCACATGTCACACAAGCCTAGGTGTTCGCTCAACCTGGCTCTGATACCACTGTAATGGCCCGCAAATCCGTGCTATCTGAGTTGACTAAATACATCACACGTCCAACCCAAATAACACAGAAATACGAACCATTAATAGAAAGAAGATAGAGGGTGAGAATAGATAAGATAGAAAACTTAGAATAGAAGAAAAACGAAGATCACAACTCACAGCGGAACGAATAAAATATATTATATAACATAACTTTTGAAATACAAATCAGTTTTGTACATATATACATACCATCATCAGAGTACACATAACATTTGATTCAGCGGAAGTAACTCTAAATAACTAACGTTGAAGCCTCCAGCTTCAAGCTCCTCCAAGTGTATCTGTAAAAGCCTGAAACACTTGACTGCCCGTACAAATTTGGGCACCCAAGAGTTTAGGGAAAACAAAACAAAATAAACTCTGGGTCAGTCATGGGACTGGTGTGAGTAAACTCCAACCACTTGTTTAACTTCCAAAACTCTTTTCGAAAGAAAAGATAATAGTAAGACCAGCCCACACATAAACATGGATGGTTTTTACCTTACTATAACCCAAAACACTTTGATACGAAAATCCAGTGATATTATAATAATGTCTACATCAAGTAAATAACCAAATAGTAGAACGCTTGCATCTCACGCTCTACATATATATTATAAACTCAAAAACCGCATGGCGCTTATTGGAGATTGGATTTCCAACATGACAAGGTATGGAACCACCTTTCGACTGTGTATCTCTAGAGAGGAATACACTGGGTTCAACAAGAACATCTTGTAACCCGGCCCTCACATGACCGACCACTCATTTCGCTTGAGTGTATCGAATGTATATCACCAACGGTTGGACTCAAACCACCGTTTCCCGAATGGGCAGAATTGATAGATTTAGAAACAAAAGGAATTTCTCTAGATAGGTGATTATACACCCTAATGGGTGCGACCCACATAGCCATGCTGCCTGCCCGATTTTTGTCCTTTCCGGTTGTTGAGGCCTGAGGCTACGAATACTTACCATTCATTGATAGCATCATCACTTTGAATGCCACATTGTCAGATCCGTTAATCACTAGTTGAGTTTGCACAAATATTCTGGATATTATGCTAAGGGATAAATCCGTTGCAACCATATACATTCATACAGGCCAACCCATTTGATCATTGGAAATACTCTGTCAGACATTCGTCCATTTACGTTCGTTCTGGGATTGAACGACACCGAAGGCACTATTTCTATTTAATAGAAAAGCCCTTGCACTTTACTCCGTCTTCAATATATTCAGCATACTTGGTTCGCAACGCTTATGCCGATACGGAGTGGTTCTTCGGATAATAATCCAACCGGCCTCTCCATATTGACAACGATGGTCAAAACTTCGATAGTCTGTGATTTAACTATCGAATAAAAACAAGTGTTCAATCAACATATCAACAAATCACTGGGCTCTTTAATTAATATTTCATTAATTAAATCTCTTCTCCATTTCCTTATCAATATTTGTTACCCAAATATTTTCAACAATCATCTTGGCCTCTTATGCCATTTGGAAAACGTTCCAAATGTCAACTTCTTTTATTTTCTATATATTAGAAAAATCTCTATTTGCAATTGGAAACAATTCCAATCACTTATCTCTATCCCTTTTTGTTTACCACATTCGATTTTTATATTCACTTTACTATCGAATTCAATACGTCGATACAATGATTTCAAATTATCAAAATATCTTAAAAATATTCTAACTCCTTAAATTTCCGGAAAATTTCGCCATAACCTCCCCTGTATCGGGAGCATCGGGAAATTTCAAATAGCTGTCCCGGTCCTTCTTATTTCAAAAAGAAAAAGAAAAAGCCAAGCGGCTTGCCGATACGGCGCATAAAACCTCATATATGAATTAAACAGGTACCTTTTGTCGGGCACATAAATAAAAATCTTCATATACTCCATCCCATATCTGTTTAACACCTGTTCACCTGTTTTCAATTCAATTCAACTCAATCCATTCGTTTGAATTCAATTTTGAATCGTTTGAATTCAGTTTCGCTCAATTATTCTTTAATTAGCCCTTTTGCCTATTTCACTTCTTTGTTGAACATAACACGTTCAAATAAAATGTTTAACTCGTTCATAATCAAATTGAATTTCAATTTCAATTTCAATTCAATTCTAGTTCTCTTTTTCTATTTCGAATATAAATTCTCAAATCGAATTCACTTATTTAAAGCTCAATATTCATTCGAAATCCCATTAACTAATTTCTATTCAATTTAGTTAACTCTATTCAATAAATCAAAAATCTGATTTCTATTTCAGAAATCAACTCATTACTCCACTGGAGTTCACATATATTTTATAACTCACATCTGGATTTTTCTAAATAGAAATTTCGATTTTTATTTGCTTAAAATCCTTTAATTTAATTAAATAAACCGTTATGGTTTTATAATGGTTCTGGCGCTGTTTTTCTGAAAATTTGATTTTGACATAACTCAAAATCTATACGACGAAATCCAGATTTTTCTCCTTCATTAGAAAACTATTATCAAATCGGTCCTGACGTTTCTTGTTTCGCAGAATTTCGACTTCAATTGAGTCCTGTATACTCAATTGAAGTTCGAATCGCTAATTTACGAACTGCAGCGCTGCGGCGAGTTCGTTTTAATTATATTTATAAATATAAACTTTTTAACTTCTTTAAAATGAATTCAACTTCGTTTTAACCTTATTTGAATTCCTTGATTCAAATTCCAATCTCACTTTTGAATTCTATATTTCAAATCCCAATTCCTTTTCTATTTGATATTCAAATTCAATATTTGAATTTCTATTTGAATTCCCTATATTCAAATTCTAGACTTGAATTCATTTGAATTCTCTTATTCAAACTTTATACTCAAATTCCATTTGAACTTCTATATTCCCATTTCTATATTTGAATCCTATTGAAGTTCAAATATTCAAACTCCTTTTTAAATTCTATATTCAAAATTCCATAGTTTTTAAACCCATTTGAATTTCATATTCAAATTCCATAGATCAAATCCGATTTGAATTCAATTTGAATCTCTTACATTCGAATTTCATTTTCCATTTCCGACCCCATTGGAATTCCTAATATTCAGATTCATTTCAACACCATTTGAATTTCTAATATTCAAACACATTTTCAACACCATTTGAATTTCTAATATTCAAACTCATTGGAATTCCCTTGAATTCAAATTCCATTTCAAAACTATTTGGATTTCCTATTTTGAAATCCTATTTGAAATTCTATTTCCAATTCTACTTTGAAAATCCTATTTCAAAGTTTATTTCAAATTCTATTTTGAAATCTCATATTCAAATTTCTACTTGAATTTCTTTATTCGATTCCATGTTCAAATTCAATACTCGAATTTCTATTTCAAATCTCAATTCGAATTTCTTTTTTTAAATTCCATTCAAATCTCCATTCAAATTTCACATTTGAATTCTTCCTTGAAATACTATATTTCAAATTCTATTCAAATCCTTCTTTGAAATTCTATATTTCAAATTCTATTTTGAAATTCTACATTCAAATCTCTATTTGAATTTCTTTATTCGAATTCCTTTGAATTCAAATTTGATTTTTAATTCCTTGAATTCAAATTCTATTTTTCATCCTAATTTCGTCTATTCAAATTCTATTTGAACTTCTATTTGAATTTCTAATATTCAATCTCCTTTTAAAATTCAAATATTTAACTCCCTTTTAAAATTCAAATGTTATACCCAAATTTCATTTGAGTTATATATATTTAAAAATTTCATTTCACATCCTGTTTTGAAATTTCATTTCAAACTCCAATTTCGCACTTGAATTTCTATTTCTGAATTATCAAATGATAATTCTTTTCACTTCATTTATAACTTCGTTATAAAAGAACTATTTATAAACTTCGTTTAAAAAGAAACTACTTGTTTTATTTTTCAAAAAAAACAAGTTTTATCTTATTCCATTTAAAATTCAAATTCTATTTAAAAATAGAATTTTCCCTTTTTAAATCTCCAATATCCTTTCACGATATTTTTAAATATCATTACTTAAGCCCAGTGATATTTAAACACACAAAGCAACGAATTATTTATTTTTCTAACACATCATATATAAAAATATATATGCAAACAAATAAACAAACAGATAATATATTTTTGAGGAATCCAGTTGGATTCCTCCAACCTGTTTTCCTGCATCCACAGATGTTAGCACATAAATAATACCAATTCTGCTTCGTGGCAGAATATCGCGGTATAGAAGGTCATCCACTAATCATAGCGTGGGGCGTATAGGGTAATCATCCGCTATGAAACTGCGGGCATCCGCTAATGAGACTGCGGGAATCCAACCAATCAATCAACCCAATATATATATATATATATATATATATATATATATATATATATATATATATAGCCTAGATAACTAATATATATAAAATAACCAGGAAGCATTCACACAAGCAACAAACAATTATAAAAATAATTCTAAAGGTGAGTGAGATTTACTCACCGGATTTTCCTTTGTCGAAATAACCATTGGTTTCTGATTAAATCAAACGAGTGTTTAATATAATCAGAATTACCAGCAAGCTCCCATCTAGTTCCAACCAAGTTTATTTCGAAGTATTCGTCGTTCTGGTTCCATTGTACTTCGTCTTACTCGAATCTAATATAAAAATAAATTATGATTTTTATAAGTTATTGAATTAATTAATTTAATTAATAAATCCATTAATGACCTTACTAAGGTTTATTATCATTATTAACACACTTAATCCATTATTTCAAATGATAACATTAGAAGCCCAACTTTTCCTTAATCTCGGATTAACCAGTTGATTTATGCTTTAATACTCCACTAGCTAACTCTATAAATTTATTTATACTGACTTAATCACTACTAATTATATACATCAATTTTTGTATATGTTTTCAAAGCAAAAATTATACCTTACTATTTCCTGGTTCGAATATTGTCTGAACCATCTTCCCATTCTTCATGAAATTTCCTAAATCCATTCATACTCAAACCCCTAGCTCGCAACTTCTTCCCAAATTCAATCCAGATGAACTTCGAACCCCTACATCACATCGCGACACCCCAAATCGCGACTCAAAAATCGAGCTCGAGTTCACCTCAAAATCAAGAGCCTAACTCCCTTTCAGCTCGCAAGCCTCCAGAAGCCCGAACCCCCAAAATCGAAACCGCATTTGAACTTAAAATCGTCGAAAACCCCGTACCCTTCGCAGAACATGTTCGGCAACTTCGTTTTTGATTTTGATTTCATTCGAATTGATTTCGAATTCCGAAACAAGAAAAACAGAAGGTGGCTTTTGATTTTTAGGCTTTTAGGAGGAGCGGTGTATTATATAAGGGAAACATGGGGTTTTTTAATTGAACCGAGAATGAATTAAAAGAGAAGCCTTTGTATGTGATTATAAGGGAGAACGGAAATGGATGGAAAATCACAGAACGAGGTCGCGTTTTATAGATGAGGGGGGAAAAGACAGAAGGTACACAGGCCATTAAAATTGTGTTTCCCTGATAACGAGAGCGGGAGACAGTTTTGTGGCTCGAGGGAACTAGGTTTCCATAGGAAGTAAATTAGGTCGGCTGATAAAACATTTTATAGGAATTTATTTAATTTGATAACTAAAATATCTTGTGGTACCCTTATTCGAAAATCAGAACCGCTATTTTACCGCAACCATTGTTATTTCAACAGTTTAACACATTCTGAACTAACCGAATATATTTTATATTTAATTTAAATGTATATAGAATAATCATTTTAAATAGATGAAAAATAAATTTAAATTTATAAACAAATAAATTCCTCGATAATATATCATTACCATTATCGATTACATTCACATAGAATTTATATTTATTATCTGAACTGTTTTGATTCAATTCTAACTTCGAATTCAATATATATCCCGTATTACGGTAGTTAGATTTATAACTCAATATGAAAATCGATTTATATTATCAGCTCTATATTATAAATAATATTAAATATTTAAAATAAACCGACCAAAAAATCTGGGTCGTTACATAATTCATCTGATTTCATATACTACACTTGTATGAATTCTGATTGGTTATTTACATAACCATTTAATTAATAATCTTACTTGATTATAATAACAACCAATATATCAAATATATTATAATTCCAATATATATATTTTCTTTATATCAAAATATACTTTGGGTAAAATTATTTTCATTTATCCTTTTTTCAAAACATATCGTGTCGACCCATCGTATTCGAGTGTTTAGAAACTCCTACCGATACAGTGGATCAAACTGATCAACCTGAATCCATAAACAACTCAACCAATAAATCACCACAATATAGAATATATTTTTTATATCAATTAACACATACGCTCACTAGTACTCAACTCAATCTAGGGTATTACTAACCCTATCTCTACTGATTCACGCCACAAAGCCAAGGTAATAACTTAAGCTCTGATACCAACTGTAAAGTCCCAAAAATTTGGTAGGCCTTTCAACCATCCCTCATCCCCCAAGGCAGAGGGCTAACCTCCCCCCGTGGCTTATAGAGGTACCCCAACTCCATGCTTTACGGCCAGCCTCTCGACTCGACAAACCCGCTATATTGCAGGACCTGTAGGGGTAAGAGTCTCCGGTTCGCCACCAAACCGCGAAGCGAGAACCCCCTATCAGACGTACCAGTTAAGCAACATGGACTAGTGTGAGTAAACTCAAATCATTTGATTTAACTTTCAAAAATCCTTTTGAACCAAAAGATAATTGTAAGACCGATCCATACATAAACACGGATGGTTTTTACCTTACGATAACCCAAAATATTTCTAAAACGATACTTGTCTAATATTATAATAATGTCTAGATCAAGTAAATAGAAATATAGCATAACACTTGCATCTAACGTTCTACATATATAATATACAATCAAAACCGTAGGCTCTTATTTGGGGAATGGATTCCAACTATGATAAGGTATGGATCCACCGTCTGATTAGTGTACTCTAGAAGCGATACACTAGAGTTCAACAAGAACATCTTGCAACTCAGCCATACATGACCGACCACTCATTTCTCTTGAGTGTATCGAATATATTGCCACCCCTCTGTTAGTATTCCAAACTAACTGTCCCCGGGAGATACAGAATTGAAAGAAGTACAAATATGAATATTCTCTAGATGGTGACAATATACCTTAATTGGGTGTGGCCCACTTAGCCATGCCGCCTACCCGATTTTTGTCATTTCCGAGTTGATGAGGCTCGAGGTCAAAACGTATCTTTTAACAGATCACTCCTCCATTTACTTCGAATGACACATCGCCATACCTACCAAATCACAAATTGATTTCCTCAAAAATAATACGGGTATAAAGCTAAGAGAAACGAATTCCTCCGCCACCAAACGTAAATACGTTTGAAGAGATCAACTTCCGCGATCTATTAAATATACTCTGTCAGACATTCTTCCATATAGGTTGCCCTGGGACTGGACAAACCGAAGGCACTATTGAGTATATCCATCTTAAGCAATCTCTACCTAAGATTTATATAATAGCCCTTGCACTTTACTCCGTCTTCAATATATTTAGCATACTTGGTTCGCAATGCTTATGCCAATACGGAGTGGTTCTTCGGATAATAATCCAACTGGTCCCTCCATATTAACAACGTAAAAATGGCCAAAAACCTTGATAGTCGGTGATTTAACTATCAAATGAAAATACGTGTGCAAACAATGATATTATTTCCATATGGAAATTATATCGATCAATCATCATTTAACATTTATCTCTTTAGTTCATTTTCATCTCCTGTTTCCATATATGCAACATTTCCTATTTTCTAAATTTAGAAAATATACATTATAAATCATTGGAAAACATTTCCATCTCTTTTTCACGTATCACTGTCATTCTAGTATTCTTTAACATCAAACTTTTCATTTTCTATAATTAGAAAATATCTCTTATTATATTTGGAAAATGTTTCCAAAACTCATTCATTGGATTTAAACAGATGTTTTAAATAACACATTGCTATGCCAATTCAAACCATTAACTATATTCATTTAACCCCCTTTACTATCGAACCTTAGTCATTCCTTGGTTAAAAATGGAGTCAATCAAAAACCTCTCAGACCTTAACTGAACAACATTTCTAACTTCGAAATAGAAAAAGTTCTTCTTTTAGATCTTTAACAAACTTCCTTAATTAACTTTCTTTCGAATAAATCTCTATTCAATAACTCTAACTGATTTACTCTATCGATTAACCCCTTTTGATTTAACTCCTTTTCGAATAAATAATATTCGATTAACTCCCTTTTCGAATAAGTAATATTCGGTTAACTCCTTTTGATTTAACTCCTTTTCAAATAAGTAATATTCGATTAACTCCCTTTTCGAATAACTAATATTTGATAACTCCTTTCGAATAACTAATATTCGATGACTCCTTTCTTCGAATAAACTATATTCGATAATTCCTTTCGATTTAACTCCTTTTAATCTATTCGAATAAACTATATTCATTAACTCCTTTCGAATAAACTATATTCGATAATTCCTTTCGAATAACTAATATTCGATAATTCCTTTCGAATAACTAATATTCGATAATTCCTTTAGATTTAACTCCTTTTAATCTATTCGAATAAACTATATTCGATTAACTCCTTTCGAATAAACTATATTCGATAATTCTTTTCAAATAACCAATATTCAATAATCTTCTTTCGAATAAACTATATTCGATAATCTTCTTTCGAATAAACTATATTCGATAATCTTATTTCGAATAAACTATATTCGGTAATCTTCTTTCGAATAAACTATATTAGATAATCTTCTTTCGAATAAACTATATTCGATAATCTTCTTTCGAATAAACTATATTCAATATTTCCTTTTCAATTAACTCTATTTGATAACTACTTTCGATTAACTCTAATTCGATTAACTACTTTCGGTTAACTATAATTCGATTTAACTCTAACTCGATTAACTCTTATTCGATTAACTCATTTAATTCTATTCGAATAAAATATATTCGATTAACTCTTTTAATTCTATTCGAATAAACTATATTAGATTAACTCCTTTAATTCTATCCGAATAAAATATATTCGATTAACTCCTTTAATTCTATTCAAATAAACTATATTCGATAATCTTCTTTCAAATAACTAATATTCGATAATTCCTTTTCAATTAACTCTAACTCTAATCAGTTAACTCTAACTCTAATCGATTAACTCTAACTCATTTTGATTTACACATTTTGATTAACTCCTTTGATTAACTCTACTTCTATATTCAGTTTCAAATATTGATATTGAAATCGATTCTTACTTCTCTATATAAGTCATGACTTATTTATTCTATTAATCCAATGACAAATATTTTATTTAATTTATAAAATATTATTCGTAAAATAATCTTCTCAATCTATCGGTTACAACAGATTCTATTTAAAATCTATGCTTTAAACCCATATCATGTTATACCCGTGTGAGAAGCATGTGTCTAAACTTTCCTGATGTAAAATTATATTCATTTGCCAAATATTTCCTTATATGACATTCTTTTCATTTCCCAGTAAATCCCTTTTATAACTCTATTTATTTTCAAAATAAATATTTCCTTTTTATAACTCGATTTATTCATTTCTATTTGGTTTACAAATATTTTCCTTTATATTTGGTTTGCAAATATTTTGCTTTATATTTGGTTTACAAATATTTTCCTTTATATTTGGTTTACAATTATTTTCCTTTTCAAGACCCTTTTGATTTTGTAATTGTTTTCTTTAAAAAAATCCTTTTTCTTTTATAAAATCCATTGATTTTATATAAATAATTTATTTTCAAAATACACTTTGAAAATCCCCGTTTCTACATTCTAGTATTTCTTACGGTATTTAAAATACCCAAATAACAATGATCGATATCATTCAACACAAGTAATCAACACATATTATATATCACATCATATATTACAATATATGAAAAACAGTAAAATAAATGTTGAGGAATCCAGTTGGATCCCTCCAACCGGTTTCCCTACATCACAGATGTTAAACAATATAATTAACATCAACTTCATTTCAATATGAAATATTCTGCTAAACAGAATCAATATTTGATTAACGATTTATCTATAATTTCAACCAATACATAAGCAATTCAACCAAATAGTTGACACACAACAGTCAACCGATAATAATCAGTTTTGAAATATGTTATAAAAATATAATTGTTCAGAGTTGGTGAGTTTTACTCACATTGGCGGTTTATCGTTAAATATCGATAACCGTTGTCGATTAAGAACAAACAATTTATTTTGCTATAAATTGTAACGGACTCCAATTCACTCCCAGTCAGTTCCATCATGTAGCCCTCGTCCATACGATCCCAATGGATCTGACTGTTCAAAATTCTGATATTGTATGACCCAGATATAACATTTACAAGTCAGATAGTATTTAAAAAGATTAACTTAAGTTATAATTTAAATGGGCCTCACCCTTTTCACCATCGGTCCAAATCATCTTCTACACCAACCTGTGATGAACAGTGTTCATCGTCCTCAAACAGAATATCGCGACTCCAGAAAGCTTCAACACCATTGCCGAACATTTCCATTCGATTGTCTCCTCCCTCACTTCACAACAATTCCAACAAAAATCTCCTAAATTCACCTAATCAACTCCTTATCAACCTCAACCCAAAAAAGAACCAACTCGCCGTCACTTTAGGGCTCGCGTTTGAAGACCAGTTATGTGAGCTACAGTGCGTCGAACGACCTACATTTGTGCCGAACTCCCTCAAACTTTGCCTACTCATGCAAAAACATCTCCTCAATCCTGAACGGATGTCTAAATTTCTCAAAATCATAAACCCTAGCATCGCTGTATAAAATAACAGCTAAAAACATTTGCATCGAACCCAAATAGGTACTACCAGATTGAAGAGTTCCTCTTCCCAAACGCAACAAGACTTGTTTTGGATTTTTTCTATTGCTCTTTGATTTGTTCGGGATTTATTCATTTGATTTTCTTCCTTACGGTTTTCCATTGAAATGGAGGTGCGATGTCTGTTGACTTTGCAAGATAGAAATTAGGTTAGAAGGTGTTAAGGAGTTTTTATAGGAAAATTTAATTACTACTATATTGATTATTTACTCCTACGCTATTTGTATTTGTCCTTAATAATTCTTGTGATCGCATACGATATCCAAAAATTACGAAACTGGACATACGACTAGAGTTCGACATTACGGACCCAACGAAACTGGTTTCATCGAATTCCGACTCCGTTTGCTCACACAGCGTATTTTTAACCGTCAAAATACTGAATTTTTTTCACATTAAAAATCCGTACGGCCACATACTGACTCTAAAAATTACGAAACTTGGAATCTAACAATAATTTGACATTATGGATCCAACAAAATTAGTTTCGAGGAAATGAAATTAAGAGGATAAATTGGATTGGAAAACGAAAGTAGATATGGAAATTTAATTATTATTTCCATAAATGCTATTGTAAGTCTTATTCGGCGGAGTTCTAAAGTTAAATAAAAGGTAAGTTTGGCTCAGGTCCAGTTTAGCTTTCAAAATACACAAAAACTCCTGTCTTAAAACTTTATAAATTAGGTCCCTATATTTCAAAAATCATCAAAAAAATCATGAAAATTCAAAATTAAATTCAACACATAATAATCATCATTTTCATGCATTAAAACTACAAAAAATGAATAAAAACAACACACTTTAGTATATTGCAGCAAACAATGCAATTATTTGCAATTACTGCTGATATTTCAGCAACTTTTGCAAATATTTGCATCAACTGCAAAAACATTGCTGAATTATTAGCAATATATTGTAACAATTGCATATTTTGCAGCAGTTTTCATTTCACCTTCAACTAGTTCAATTTTTCATCAAGCTTCAAATACTTACTGATATATCATCAATTGTACACTATTATTGCTGATATATCAGCAAGCATTCATCAACTCAGCAATTATATACAATAATTGTTGATTTATCGGCAGTAATTCACATTGCAGTAATTTTTAACATTGTTGCTGATATATCAACAACTATTCATTATAATTCCTTATTTTCCAGTTTTTTTTTTAGATTTCTCACCTGAATATTTGCAATTTCTAGAATTTTTTATACAGCAATGCCAAAAATTTGTGAAAAACCAATAACTTCAAGATTAGGGACCCGCTTTGTAATAAACTTTAGGGAGGGATGCCGCTTACTCCAAACTTGGAAATAAGGACTCGCGCCTAATTTCCGCTGATATAAAACCATTAGGTTTATATAAAAAACGATGTGTCATGTGATATTGTTTTGGCCTTATAAGATTTGTAGTTTGACTAATACCATTAGGTTAAACAATTATAGCGATATTTCCAAAGTAAAGAAAATAAAAAGAAAAGTTCATAAATGTATAGTGATATTTTCAAAGTAAAGAAAATAAACAGGGGGTTTGGCGAATATGATTATGCTAAAGTATTGGTGTTGTTTTTCAGAGTAACAAAAACATGAGAGATTTATGGAATAAGTATATAAAATAGATGAAATGATCTTTAATGGGTGATCTAATTAAAAGAGCCTGAGTTGTTGTTGTACAGATCTGTACTGTTTTTGATTTGATAGTTAAAATCCGACTATCAATAAATATTGCATTTGGAATTTTGACATGTTAGTTCAAGCCGGACCGGGATGGGAACAAGAACCAAAACCACTTCTAATCGATTTGCGTTCGAAACAAATTTGCAGGGATGCTTATGTGATGATTTGAAGGCATAGACCTTTGGAACGAGAGGGTTGCTCACTGATGTCTATGGTTAACTACCAGGATTAAACTTGTAGCAATAAACCTCTACATTTGGAAGTATCTTTGGTTTCGTTCAATCCCAGAACGAACTTGTGTGGATGAATATCTGACAGAGTATTTCTAAAGATCACGTATGTTGATTTTTACTAATAAACCAAGTTGTTGGCGTAGAAGGTAACTTCTTTTAGCTTAACACTAAGAGGATATGTAATACCCTGAATTTTTAACGACACTAAAATAAGGTAAATTAAATAATAATTTATTTAATATTCGAAATTAAGGAAATTGGACTGCGCCATTGCGTCTATCTCGAAATTCTTGTCAAGATAAACATTTGGTTTGCATAACACTGTACGAAGATTTTATGAGGGTTTTAAGTTTGTATACACGCAGAAAGAACATATATACACATGTGAGTCTCGTATGAGTCAGATATGAGTCACACCCTATTCAGAACAGTTTTAAAATCAAAAATTTGTCAAGGCAACAAATTTCCCGCTCTAGGAGGTTGACCCCTCTAGGGGGGTGTCGACACCGGGGTCGACCCCCCTTAAGGGGTGTTGACCTATGGATCGACCCACCCACAGGGGTGTCGACACCCCTAGGGCTGAGGTGACAGTAGGTTTCAGAGGGTTCTGCAGCTATATATATGTGTCAATTTCTCCTGTTTCTTCATTGGAAATCATGGGAGACAAATGCTGTTAGTGTGCGAACTGAGACGGATCCGTTTTCTTCAAACTATCAGTTTTGCAAATCAAATTCTGAGATTCAAAAATAGATTCAACACCAACTTCTTTTCTATCATCTTGACAATCCAAACACAGCGAGTTAGTTATTTTTAAGTTTAAATAAATAAAAGTAAATTATGAAAGACTGTGAATTGGATATGTTGTAAACTATGAATCCATGTTATTGTTAAACTTTATAATATGTCATGATAGATCTACTTCTCTGGATCTAATTGAATTGTGGTTTTTCTATTATGTCGCCTTGTGGATCTTGATTTGTAACTATATTGTGGTTAATATAAATTTGTTAATTTGGACAGTTATAACATTGGTTAGATCTAATTCTTTATGTAAATCACCTTTCACCTGTCATATTGTGATCAACTTAGATATGTTGTAAACTGGACATGTGAATCCATATTTAGATCTAAACATGCTATTATGTCATCCTAATGGTGTTAGATCTATTTTAACCTTTGGATCTGAGTTATGTGATCTAATTTATCACCTTGTGTTTATCATGTTAGATCTAAACCAATTAGACATCTAAACTGCTAATTTAGATCTCACTATGCTTATTGAGACATCATAGTTATATTAGAGTCAATTGACTGCCACAAGTTCACCAGTTTTATGTCCACCTCCTTATGATGTTAATTACATGTCCATGCTAGTATGTATGTTCACCTTATCACCATGATAGTATATGCCTATGCCAATATATGTTAAACAATCACTTTGGTTACACTCCTATTATTTTTCCCTTTTTCTCGTTTATGGCTAAGCTGTTATCTAGCCTAGGCATGCTGCCAATTTTATGAGTGCACGAGATAGGAAACGGGGGGAAAAAGGGTTAATAATGGCATAATTTGAATATGAACATTTTTGGACATATAATTTAAATTATTGGGTCGAGTGGGCATTAACACCTACGAAGGGAAAGGTTTAATTAATTGATTAATTCATTAATAATGGAATGTTTAGTAATTACAATTAGGAATTTTAATTGTACTCATGACACGAGGCAAGGTTGCATTAGTGGTGGAAGTCTGCCCGGACCCGACCGACATACCCAGCAGCCACTAATGTTGTACCTAATATGGGAGGTTCAAGTACGCAAATATGAATCGGGGTAAGACACGAGGTTAGGCCCAACTATTGAATAAGTATGCCCAGACCCGACCGACATATCCATCATCCACACGTTGTAGGCCTTAATGTGAGAGGTCTAACCCATTATAAACCATAAATGGACATGGTAATGAATTGGACTACTTAACCAAATCTAATCCATAGGGATTGTACGATTGTGAACTAAGGTTAGGGTTAAGTAAATTGATTGGATAGTGGATGGGTTAAGCAAATCTAGAGGGGGTGGGTAATATCTACATATAGGCCCACAAATTTAACCCGATAAGGTTATGTAATTAAAGACACCTAGTGGTATACATAACCAGAGGAAATAATAGAGTTATGTAATTAAAGACACCTTTTAGGGTAAGCATAACTGGTATAGGGCTATGTAATTAAAGACAACAAATGGTATACATAGTCAGTGAGAACATAGTGGGGGATACAAGACAAAGGGGAGAGCTTGTATCATATTGTATGGGACCCATTTTAGTCAGTAACCCGGAGTAAGTATCAAATAAAAGTACTCCGTACTAGGCGAAGAGGGGACATGCTTACTGACTGATTAAGAGATGCGAACTTGGAGTACGGTGTGGACGGTGCAAACCGACTGGGCAATGTGCATGCATAAGCCGGCCAGAGGGGGATAAGATGACTGTGACACATGTAGAAATGGGGTTGTGCATATCACTGATGGGTTGCCACTTTAGGACGCGATACATCCTACCGCGGGGCCGGCACAGAGTATCTACGGAGTAAGGAGTCGATCGATTAGGGCAGTAGCTAGGGCATATTTAGACGTATGCCCAAGTCTTCCACCGTGAAGTGTAAAGGGATCAACTCATTCTGGTTATACTAGTAATAGTGCAAAGTAGTCATTAGAGAAGTGTATACATCTTATCCTGTCTACCTTGTCACACCTGCCATTTATGTAATGATTTCTCTTATCCACTTTATATGCCTGTCATGCTACTTTTATTTATTTACTGGATAAAAGTAACTAGACTCGCAGGACTTTATGTCTGACCCTTTTGTTTCTCCTTCTTTCTTCCGTTTTCCCCCCGAGGTTCTCAGAGAGGAAACACTCAGGCTTTGTCAAGACTCGGATATTATCTTGCTAGGAGCTACTTCTAAAGTATTGCTCAAGTTCTTGTCTCTACTATGGCTTAAATTTTTATTTGGGGAATTATGCTTTTTATATACTTATGTACTCTGATTGTGCAAGACATAAGTTATTTCATTGTATTGGTTTTTGTGACTTATGGTATTGTGGACCACGGCATTATGATTTATGTTTGAAATAAAATTTTAAATTTTCACTGCTATCTTATTTATATCTATCTTGTAATAATTATGTGTCTGTTTACCTATAATGCTTCACGAAACTTAATGCATTCCCTTAGTGAGTGACATTAACGGACGTCGGGGGTCAACTTGGTATCAGAGCTGAAGGTTACCAGATTAGATAAAAGTTTTTGAAAATTATTTTCAAAAAGATATTAAAAGAAAGCATTTTCAAAAAGAAAAGTATGTTTTGAAAAATGTTCCCCAAAAATCCATATGTAGTATCCATCGATCCTTTATCTAAATTTCTTCCTTTTTCCTTTTTCAGCATATCTGGGAAACAAAATATTCCTAATATCCCAGAGGGCGTCACAATACCCGGATGGTTCCATAGGTATTTGGAGGCCATGGCGCCTGCCGAAGGCTAAGGAAATGTTCCTCCCCCAGTTGCACTTGTCATTCCTCCTCCTCCCTCTCCAAGAGTAGATAACTTCTCTAAGATCTGCAAAGACTTCCGTGCTATAGAAGGGAAGCCATTCCATGGGAACGAGACATTCATCGAAGCTCGGAATTGGCTCAAGGAGACCGAGGACTTGTTCGTAATCTTTGAAGTAGAGGATAAAAGGAAGGATCAATTAGCCACCTGGCTATTAAAGGACAAAGCCTCATTTTGGTGGGAAGTTACCCAAGCTGGACGTCCGGTAGAAACTTGGGAAGATTTTAGATAGAGGTTCGAAATGAAATTTCTTTCCCAAGCCAAAAGAAGCATGTAGATGGAGAGATTCTTAGCACTCAAACAGGGAAACCTGTTGGTAAAGGAGTATGTGAATAAATTCAACCAGCTAGCAAGGTTCGGTTTAGAGTTGGTGGATACGCCGCACAAAAGGGCTTTGCGGTTTGCTAAAGGGATGAATGAGCCTCTGCATAGGTTATCCATGTCCCATAATCTAATGGGGGCTACTTTTGAAAAGCTTGTCGATATGGCCGAAATGCATGAGGAAGATAAGGGAGATAAGAAGGCTGAGGAGACATCGCAAAATAGGAAGGTATGGCCCAAGAAGGGGTAGTGTTAGCCTACTTTGTGAACTAGGCAACACAAAGTCAAGGAACCAGACATTGAAGAACATTTTTAATTAGAAGACTTCGATTCAGATTGGAGAAGACACTACAACCTAGATTGAATAGCCGCAGTTGTTCGGGTCGGATCTGAGCAACATATCAGTTCGGGTCGGATTGAATCTCCCGTTCGGATCGGTGAACTGCTACTGAGTAAATTGGTAAGGTATATCTAATCGGATCAGAGGGCAACATAATCTCGATTGGATCGGAAAGCCACCTGTTCGCCACGAAAATGGATCGGAGCGGTTCAGATTAGAGAAGAAGAGAGCGTTGCATCCAAGCCAATCCGGGTCGGATCGGGTATCCCGATCCGAACCCCTTATCTGTGCGTCTCCGACCCGAGCCCATGTTCCATGTTATTCTCCTGCAAAAGCGCCTGGATATCCGGACCGGCTGTGACCAGTTCCTACCCATAACGCCCGTTACTTTGATGCGTTGTCAACACAATAATTCATCCGAACCCGAGGATAGTGGGATGGACGACACGTGGCCCCGACCCGGATCAAGTTTTGAGCAAATTTACACATATAAATACCCCGTCTGGAGACAAAGAGAAGGATCTTTTTTTTTAGGCACTTTGAGAATTCAACTACCTCCATAATCCGAACTCTATTACTCCCGGAGAATCCAAATCTTCTTTCATTACTTGGTTTAATCTATTGAGTGAATATAAGTGAGTTGTGAGTGAAGTCAAGTGACAATTACATTGTATTTGCAATTGAATCATTGAATATAGTGAAAGATAAGTGGACGTAGGCATTTCTTCGCCGAACCACTATAAATCCTGTGTGTTCATTTTTATTTTTATCTCATCTTATTTGTTTTTAATCAATTTGGGTGTTAGAACCACTTTTGGGTCTAACATTTTGGTGCTTTCACTGAGAACCCTCATCTAAATTCTCTATTTTCCGGGATCTCTTTCTACTTTTTGGACCGTTGAGTTCAAAGAAGTGAATCCTTAAGTTTCTCCGCTTTTTATATTTGTTGAAGTGATTGTCAAAAACTCATGGCCAAAGGAAAAGGCAAGGAAGTTCAACCTTTTCGAGGAAATGGAGCTGGTGAAGATCAGCAAAATGCTGTTGTAACAAGGTCTCGGGGGCAGAGTTCAGCAGCAGGAAGAGCCAATGCAGGAAATCCGAGCCGCCGGCAGGGGGAGAGCTCCGATCCGATCCGGGTAGGAGATTCTGAAGCAGTGCATTCCCCCAATCTGAACCGACCCGAGCTGCTTGCCACGCACCAATCCGACCAGGCTCCCCAGCTCCGAACCGATCCGACTTCCTACCTCCGATCCGACCCGATGCTTGGTGAAGCTGGAACCTCTACTCGAGTCCCTACGAATGCTCCAATTCCAGCCACCAGGGTTGGTGATCAGGTCAATCCATCTGCGCCCATCACTCAAGGAGATTTCTCGCGCTTGCTTGACATGCTTGAGAGCACGAGGGAGGCCATGAAAGTTCACGAGCGCACTAATCTCATGATGCAGGAAAATATGAGGCTCATGAGTCGGGAGATTAGTGAACTCCGTCGACAGAGAACTCCATCACCGGTTCGTCACACACCAGTAGATCAATCTTCATCTTCCGAGGAAGAGAGGCCCCGTGAACGAAGGCCACTCGAACGACCTCAGAACGTGGAGCAGCTGACATTTGGATCTTTGGGATCTCGTGAGGATATCGCACGAGCATTAGGAAACAATGACCCCACTCGGGGGCAAAGACTCCAGTCCCCTCCTCCCGAGATCGACCGGGAACGCAGGGAACGGAATCGAGCAGAGGCAGCTCGAAGAAGAAGGGCATCTCCTGAACAAGAGCCCAGAAGGAACTCGGATACTAGGGCCAGGGAACCTGAGCGGCCCCTAACTAATGTTGATGTATAGGCAATGGTTCGCCAGATCATGTCCAAGAGCCGGAATTATACAAATGAAGATTATGGCATTGAGCGAAGCCATACTCCCTTCACCGACGATATCCTCGACTTCCAATTTCCCCGACGCTTTAACTTGCCATAAATGGACAAGTACAACGGAAGGACTGATCCGGGACAGCATTTGATGTGGTATTCGTGGCTCATGAATGCTGCTGCTGCCCCTGATGAAGTGAAGTGCAAAGCATTCCCAATCTACTTAGAAGATGTGGCATTGTTCTGATTTACCCGACTTCCTCCTCGTTCGATTTCTAATTACAAGGAACTAAGCGAGCGTTTCATGAACCAGTTCCGACTACATGCCCGAAAGTCCAAAAGTGTTATTGAATTGTCGAGAATCAAACAGGCACCAGGAGAATCTTTAAGGGCATATCTTGATCGTTTTAACCAAGCTGTAATTGAGGTCAGTGACCCGCATGAGCCCACTATTCTGATGGCGTTGAAGGAAGGAGTCGATCCTGAATCTGAGTTTGGAGACTACCTTTGTGGGAAAACACCCTCCACAAGGGAGATATTCTACGAAAAAGCCGATATTTATCTAAGACGAGAGGAGGCCAGGGCAAACCGAAAGAGAAAGTCTGAGACGGCTTCAAAGGAGAATGTGCAGAGTAATATCGCCGTGAAGCAGTCTGGGGAGAATTCTGGCAAGGTTGAAGTAAATGTAGGAAACAAGGGTGGAAACAGCAATACTGGAAATGGGGGAAACAACAACAATAACCGTAATTCGAGCGGTAACAGAAGAAACAGAAATAGGGGAAGTGACCCTAACAAAAGACCCCAATTTCAGAATTACGAGGATTATACACCATTGAACCACACCCTGGAGAATATTTACCTGGATACGTATAATGTGTTACAATACAAAAGACCGCCACCTCGTGATTCGACCGAGAAAGAAATGGCGATAGGGAAGTTTTGTTTGTTTCATGGAACTCACGGGCATTCAACTAATGAATGTCGGCATTTGAGGGATGTGATTGAGAAACTGTTGCGTGAAGGGAAGTTGGATGAGTACAAGTTTGCCCCGAGGGACAGGGGGCAAGGAGAGCAGGCTCCAAAACAGATTCTACCTGCTCCCAAGCCTACAGCGCAGCAGAAAGGTAAAGGAATTGTTATCAACTCCATGGTAGGCAGACCTCACCCAGCAATCCGAAGTTTCAGATCAATGGATCAATATGTGAATGCTGCCTAGCATCTAGACGTGAATGAAGGTGATGATTTGGAGGATGTCACCCCCATAAAACAACAGAAGACCATGTTTGACGACGTGGTATTTCGCAGCCGAGACAATACTGGGATACAATCACCCACCAATGATCCGTTGGTTATTACTACCACCATTGGGCCGGCCTTGGTCCATAAGGTATTAGTAGACAATGGAAGTTCCGTTAATATTTTGTTCAAGAAGTCATTTGATCAGATGAAGCTTGAGTCCGAAGATCTGAAACCTTGTGAAGGATGGATCAGAGGCTTCAACGGGGCGACGACAGCTCCCATGGGATACATAGAGTTGCCCGTGACCCTGGGGCAAGGAGAACGTAGAAGAGTGTGAATGCTTCAGTTCGTAGTATTGGACGTAGATTCGCCTTATAACGCATTTTTGGGGAGACCTGCCCTCGCTGAATTTAGAGTTTGTATCGCCCCTTGGTGCTTGTTACTTAAGTTCCCAACCGAAGCCGGAACTGGAGTAATGAGAGGGGATCAAGTTTCCGGACGGGCCTGCTATGTGGCCGAACTAAAGATGTTGATGAAAGGACTTAACGTTGAGAGTAAGGATGCCTCGTCTCCCTCAAAGGGGGACTCGGCATAGCAATTAGAGAAATTGACCCCGAAGGAGTTGCCCAAAGGAACGCCTGAAGACCTGGATCCCAGAAAAGACGAGGAACCAGAGGCTAGGAATGCAACTCCTAATGAAGCGACAGTGGAAATTCCCATTGATAAAGCTGATCAGACAAAAGTTTTAAAGATTGGTTCTCAATTGGATCCACGTCGAGCTAAAGAACTAACGGACTTCTTGAAGGCAAACTTAGACGTGTTCGCCTGGACCCATGCTGACATGTGTGGGATATCGCCATCCATTATAAGTCACAAACTGAATGTAAATCCGAAGCATCCGCCTGTGAAGCAAAAGAGACGCATGCTGGGCCCAGAGAGGTCGGCTGCTCTCAAAGAGGAAGTAGAGAAGTTGAAGCAGAATGGATTTATTCGAGATTCGACTTATCCCGACTGGATATCGAATCCCGTCTTAGTAAAGAAGCCAAACGGAAAGTGGCGGACTTGCGTTGACTTTTCAGATTTAAATAAAGCTTGCCCGAAAGATAGTTTCCCACTTCCCAGGATTGACCAGCTTGTAGACTCGACAGCAGGTCATGAACTTCTCTCTTTCATGGACGCATATTCTGGATACAACCAAATTCCTATGCACGTACCAGACCAAGAACATACGAGTTTCATTACGAATTTGGGGTTATATTGTTATGTTGTAATGCCATTCGGATTAAAAAACGCTGGAGCTACTTATCAGCGCTTGGTAAACGGAATGTTTTATGATCAAATAGGAAAAACTATGGAAGTTTATGTGGATGATATGCTTGTCAAATCAAAGCATTCCTCCAGCCATACGCAAGACTTGGCGGAAATGTTTGGTATCCTGCGAAAGTACCGGATGAAATTGAATCCTCTGAAATGCTCATTTGGAGTGGCATCGGGAAAGTTCCTTGGCTTCATTGTGAGTTCCCGAGGAATTGAAATCAACCCTAGCCAGATAGTAGCGATTAGAAACATCGAAGAACCGAGGAGAATTAAGGACGGCCAAAGTCTTGCAGGGAAAGTAGCGGCGCTGAGTAGATTCATCTCCAAAGCCACAGATAAATGTGTTCTGTTTTTTGATTTGATTAAGAGAGGAAAGAAGAACTTCCAGTGGACTCCGGATTGTGTTGAGGCCTTTCAAAATCTGTTGGAACTGCTAGAGAAACCGCCGATTTTATCAAAACCCGTAGATCACGAAGAATTGTTTGTTTACTTGGCAGTCTCGGCTCACGCCGTCAGCACAGCCCTGGTTCGAGAAGAAGACAAAGTACAAAGGCCAGTGTATTATGTAAGAAAGAAATTAGCAGCGGCAGAACGCAACTACCCAAAAATTGAGAAGCTCGCTTACAGCCTCCTGATCGCATCCCGAAAACTTCGTCACTATTTCCAAGCCCATCCAATAACCATATACACCGACCAGCCCTTAAGGCAGGTGTTGCAGAGACCCGAAGCATCGGGAAGGTTGATCAAATGGAACATAGAACTAAGTCAGTTTGATTTGAATTTTCAACCACGAAAGTCAATCAGGGGGCAAGCTCTAGCAGACTTTATTGCGGAGTTCACCATTCCAGAGGAGGAAATAATCAATGACAGAGTGGTTAAATCCGAGGATGAGCTAGAGATGAATCCGTGGAAATTATATACAGATGGAGCCAAGAATGACCGAAGGTCCGGAGCTGGAATTGTCTTAGTCACTCCCGAGGGATGGTCGTTATATTACGCCCTGCGATTAGAATTTTCGGCAACTAACAATGACTCCGAATATGAAGCCCTGATCGCATGTCTGAAGCTTGCTAAAGACCTCGGAGTAAAAATGATAGACATATTTTGTGACTCTAAAATTGTTGTTTGTCAAGTGCGAGAGGAATTCGTGGCTCGAGGACCTCGACTTATCGCCTACCTCAAGAAAGTGAAAGAGCTATTGAATAGCTTAGAGCAGTACAACATAACACATATTCCCAGAGTTGAAAACCAGAAAGCGGATAGACTGGCAAAGCTGGCTAGTTCCGACAATCCAGAAGAGACTGAAGTAATTCCAATTGAAACGTTGGAGTCGCCAAGCTTTGAGTCAATGGAAATTGAATTCGCTTTTGAAGCGGAACCAGAGAAGGAGTCATGGATGACTCCAATTAAGAATTTCCTTAAGAATGGGACACTCCCATCGAAGAAGAGTGAGAAAAGAGCTGTAGTTCGCAAAGCTACCAGATATGTCATACAAGATGATACTGTCTATAGACAAGGATTTTCTATGCCCCTGTTACGATGTATAGCACACGACGACATCAAGCGTGTACTAAGAGAAGTACACGAAGGTGAGTGTGGAGATCATACAGGAGGTCAAACTTTAGCAAAGAAAATATTGCGGTACGGATACTTCTGGCCTACGATCAACAAAGATGCAGCTGATTATTCACGACGCTGCGATAAGTGCCAGAGATTCGCCAAAATCCCCAGGGCACCGTCAACCCAGCTTAAATCAATGGTGAGTCCTTGGCCATTTGCCACATGGGGAATTGATATCATTGGAGTTCTACCAATCGTTAAAGGAGGAGCTAAGTATGCAATAGTAGCCGTGGACTATTTTACGAAGTGGGTGGAAGCTGAGCCCTTGACCAAGATCACAACAAGAAAGGTGATAAGTTTTGTGGTCAGAAATATTATATGCCGATTCGGGATCCCAAGGACGATTATAACTGACAACGGGACCCAATTTGATAGCACTGAATTCAGAAATTTTTGCCAGAAGTATAAGATAGACAAACGATATACTGCAGTTGCCTATCCGCAATCGAATGGACAAGTAGAGGCAATAAACAAAGTAATAAAATCCATCCTCAAGAAGCGATTAGAGCGTGCAAAGGCAAAATGGGTTGATGAATTGCCCCTAGCTTTGTGGGCATATCGAACAACATTTAAAACGGCCACCGGTCATACCCCTTTCTCTCTCTCCTTTGGCTCAGAAGCTGTAATTCCAGTTGAACTAGAGGTTCCTTCCCACAGGGTGACATATTATGATCCGATGACAAATCGGGCGCTTTTACTTGAGTCTCTTGATGAAGTCGAAGAGAAAAGGGACGAAGCAGATTTGTGTGCAGCAAGACATCGGCGTCAGATGGCACGCTATTACGACAAAAAAGTTCGCCTCAGGACTTTTGAACCAGGAGATTTGGTGCTAAAGAGAGTCTTTCCATCCCTTCCTCTCCTTGGTCCGAAATGGGAAGGACCCTTTGTCATTCAACGGAAACTTGAAAAAGGAACCTTCAAGTTAACGACCGTGGATGGCGAAGAAGTCCCCAGAGCATGGAATGCCCAACACTTAATGCGATATTTGGATTAAAAACACTGTACTTTGTGTTATTTTTCTTATGAACTCTGTAATAAGGCACGACTTGCCTTGGGAAAATCTGACGATATGAATAAAGGACTATAAAGTGGATGTAGGCTACGACTTAGCTGAACCACTATAAAAATATTGTGTGTTATTTACCTTTATGCATTATGTATATATACATTTGTTAATTATTCTGTTGTAGGTATGAAGTACAGGGTGACTCACAGCCTAAAAAGGTTGAAGACAGTTTAGACATAAAAAGAAGCACAACGACTATTTGTGCGATAAGACATAAAAGAATGAGAAAACGACATTCTTAACTCTAACTCTCCAGAGAGAGAGAGTATAAAAGTGTCTCCGACTGAGCGCTGAAAAAGAGATTCTACTCCTAACTTTAACTCTCCAGAGAAAGAGAGAGAGTATAAAAGCGTCTCCGACTGAGCGCTGAAAAAGAAATTCTCCTCCTAACTCTAACTTTCCAGAGAGAAAGAGAGTATAAAGGCGTCTCCGACTGAGCGCCGAGAAAGAAATCTTTCCCCGTTGAAAGACCGGGGAATAAACAGATGACTAAACTCGAACTCTAAACTCTCAAGAGAAAGAGGGAGAGTATAAAAGAAATGCCAGAAAAAACGATAGGTACTGACGGCACAGGAAGTGCTATCCCGTCAGAAAATCGGGAGCTTTCAGATTGCTTGGTTAAGCATTGAATAACTTGTGGAAATTGACTGGGGACATTTATGTACACGCATATTTCCCCCCTCCACAACTTCGTTTCACAACTATAGACATGCATAAGTGCAGAACTACTAACAAACAAACATTGCAAAAAGTGAATTATTTTTATTTACAGATGAACGAATTTGTACAGGGAAATAGCTAAAAAAAAAAAAGGAAAGTGCAGGAGCTGCTTTTGTAGCAGCAATTATTGGTTCACAAAAATGCTAAAAAGATACAGGGCAATCCACTATTTAGATTTGGAGTGAGCCTTGGATTTCTTGGCGGCTTTCTCCGCATCTTTTGCTTCCTTCTCGGCTTCAGTCAAGATTCATTTTGATTTCTTTTTCCCTGAAGATGCGGTACTGGAGCCAGTAGACTTCTTCCCGGAGGGCGGGGCACTGGAATCAAGAGAAGATTTTTTAGCAAGTTCTTCGGTAATAGATCTAGTTGAGAGCTTAACAACTAACCTTGAACCCGCATCCACAACTGCGAGGGGCTTGAGGACCTCAGGGTCTAGTTCTTCGGCCTTTAATTGCAAACGCTTGTCTTGACCAGCCTTCATTGCAGCCAAGGTAACGTCATCAGCACTTTTTGACTCCCCGGTTATTGCAACTTCTGGTTCCTCTTCATGCCCCCCGTCTCCGCCATCGTCCTTTAAAGCTGCTATCATTTCTTCATCATGGGGAGTGGAGACCTTAGCTGGCTCACTTCCTTCTCCCAAGTCTATAGAAGCAGCCTTGTATTCCCCTTTTTTGGCCCCATCCGCAGGCTTTGTCCCAGCGGCAGCTCCTTGAGCTACATCTGTCTTTTCGAATGATTCGACACCTACAGAATGAGAAGCAACAGTTATCAACTCAGGCGAAAACAATGGGTCTCACATCGAATGTTCAATCACGTAGCGAACGGTAGTAATAGCTTTGGCGAATTGAGGAGAAAAGATAGGGATACCTTCCGAAGACTTCTCAGCGGGGGTGACTACTACCTCTGGGGCTATTTCAGGAATAGGGGATAGCAGAGTTGTTCGGGGAATTCCCGGATTTTCGGGATCATACCCTTCTACTTCGGGAGTTGCAGGGGCAGATGAAGAGGAACCAGCTTCGAGAATGGTTTTTTGTTTAGACTTCCGTCTCTCTTCTTCCATGGCCTCAGCAATGAGGCGGCGCCCTTCAGCTAGGCGCTCCGGTTCATCATCTCTCAAGTATTTTTCCATCAGTTTATCTTCATCGAGGGAATCGACCTTAAGTTCCTCTTTTTCCCACTCAACGATTTGATTCCATACTTGAACTAGAGTGGATGGATAGTCCTCGATCCAAGAAATGTTTCGACGACGAATAATGTGTGCGAAGAATTCAATCATTAGCTCGCCGAAGCCCTGAATATCAGCCTCCGCCTCTGATAATTGCTTGCGGGCTTCCTCCGCAGATTTAATAGCACACTCCACATTGCCCTCGGCCAGAGCAGCCCTGTTCTCTGCCTCCAACAACTTTGAAGCCAAGTCAGCGTTCTTCTTTTCTAATTCAGCACTCCTCTTTGCTAACTCGGCGTTTTTCCGCTCAAGCTCAGCATAAGCAATGCGTGTCTTAGCAGCTTCTGACTTGGCCTCGTCAGCTTGCTTTTTTAATTCAGAACGCTCCTGAGTATGAGATTCAAGCAAATCGTGATAACGCTTTTGCATGTCCTCGAATTGTTGTTTGAAATTAGAAGCGTCCCTTTGAGCGACCGCTAGCTGAGCTTGAGTGTCTTCCAAATCTTTTCCTAGAGCTTTTAAGGCCTTAGCATCCTCCTCCGCGGTCTTTTGCATTGAATCGGTATTTGTGATTAGAGTGCGGATGATTCTAGAAAGATTGCGCGAATATTTGAACATCTCAGTATATTGTTTTTGCACCGCATCAATCTTTGCTTTGGCCTCGTCTGCCCAATTTGACGAAATAGGTTCAAGGGAAGGTAAAAAAGTCAGAGTTTCGAAGTAGTGTTCGGGAAATTGCTCTTTCAAGTATGCCCGCTTTATTGCAGTTCCCGCATCTGGTGGGGGAGGAGCGAGGATTGTCAATTCGGTGTCCCTTCCTGAAGAGGATTCTGTAGTCTCTTTGTCTGTCCTAGGTCGTTTAGTAGCAGGGACCTTTTGCTTACTTCGAGACCCGGTTTCCTTTGGAGGACTTTTCTCTCTACTGCGTTTTTCATAGGCAGAGGAGGAGTCTTTGGATTGTGGTCTATCCTCCTCCCTACGGCTTTGGTAACCTTTGTATTTCTCCTGTTCCGGCCTAACGGGTGAGCAAGAACGTGAGGGTCGAGAGCGATAGGGATCATAAGGCCTTCTCTCCTCCCTACCACGATCATCCCGGCGATCATACTCGACATCCTGAGGAGGATTGGACATGCTGCGACGAAGCTTTCTTATATCATAGTAGGATCGAGACATTGTACCTGCACGATAAAACGAACGAAATTTAGAATTAATGGATTCGCGAGGAAAGAGGTGCAATGAAGGTAAATGCAATGCTGTTATGTAAAGTGTATCCTAAGTGGTGTGTTTCCCCCCAACCAACCCGAGTCTGTAGCTAGACTAGTACGGGCAGGCTCTTTGGCCTTAGCGGGAGTGGTCTCTTCAGAAGAAGTGAAGACTAAAGGATCCTTCCTGAAATCCTCTGAAGTGTATATAGTCTCAGGTAAGGGGAGATCCCCCAAACCTTGAAATATTTGATCATCAGTGCTAGGGGCATCCCCCTCAGAAGCGTGAAGTGGTGACTCTTGGGAAGATTTTGACATGTCTAGAGAAGTGGTTTCCTCAGGGGCAATATATCCTTCATGATGCTTTTCGGCCAGATTAGCCAATTCATCATCTTGCGTAGAAGATGGAGAAGGTGAAGTGTGAAGAGGCGCTGTAGGAATTCCCGAGCCTTCTCCTGTCTCTGGAACTATCTCCACTGGAGGAATGTATGCGTAAGGGACCGTCCCATGACCGATGCTATGAAAAACGGACAGCAGCCCATGAAAGTGAAGGTATTCATCTTTAAGGACCTCGTCGATAGTCAAGAATTTTTGATCGCCATTAAGAAGTCGGTGCATCCGATCAAAGAACATCTGATCTGATATCTGTTTGGGATTGTCGACTGCAAACAAAAAGGAAAACAGGTCAGGGTGATGATTCAAGTGTATAGAGTCCGGATTTAGAAAATCAACGCTTTACTTGATTTTGTCCATCTCCTGGCGCATCCAGGCTGTTGCTTCACGTAGAACCATTCTAGTCTGGAATCTCCAGCTTTACTGCTAAATGGTGCAGAGATTATCTTCCTTTTTGGAACTGATTCAAAGTAGCAGAAGGATGGAGTCTCTCGAGTCCGATGCTTGAAATTATAGAAGAAGTGAACGTCATCGAACGTGAGCTCTATGCCTAGGATTTCACGATATGCTATGTACAAGGTGTGCAAATAGGCATATGAATTGGGATGCAATTGCATGGGGGCAATCCGCATTTGTCTTAAGAAATCAACGATGAAAGGAGAGAATGGAGGAATGGCGCCGACCATGCACATTAATCGAGTAACCGCCATATATCCTTCTGGAGGGTTGTGGGGGCGGTCAGAGCGTGAAGGCACTAGAGTGTCCCTTTTCATTATCCCGTATTTTAGGCAAATTCGGACAAGTCGATCGTTGTCAATTGTTGATTCAACGGAGTCCGAAGGTGATTCCAATATGATGGCTGATTCAAATTCATCGGGTGCTCGATTGTCACCAATCCCTCCTTCCTCCTCAAAACCCAGAGAAACTTCATTCTCTGAAGACACCTCGTCGCTTTCCCGATGTCCAACCCCGTAATCTGGACCCTTGCTGTTCCATTCTGGATCAGACGAAGAAGATATATCCTCAAGAGTGATTTTGTTAGAAGTTTCCGGGGCTTCTTTCCTCTCAGCTAGTCGGGAAGAGCTTCTGGGCCTCATTGGCATGGAACTATTGAAGAAGTAATAGCACGGATTAGAGTTAATTAGCCCGTACCCCCCTGTGTATGTGTGTGAACTAAAATGTGTGCGGCAAATGTGAGAAATACAAAGTAAAAGTGCAACAATGTAAGACGAAGCTTTGAAGAGAAAGTGATAGTCAGAGTTGTTCTTAATGTTTCGTTTATGTCCGCAAGGCACTATCCTAACTGTTCATGAAGTTGGAAGAAACATCTTTTAAATAGTTGGACGAAAGCTTGTGTTTTAGATTGAGTGGTGTTCGGTTCGGGTGCAGACACCAGGTTCGGATCGGATAAGCAAAGATTCATGTTCAGAGAGATATATCCGGATCGGTTCGGAGATTGACACTCGGAGCGGATCGGGTTAACCTGGATAACCAGACCCCTATTCTCTCTTTTGTTTCACAACCGGGTCCGATCCGAGCGCATAAGTCTTGACCTTCATTGTATTCGTAGAACCGATCCGACCCGGTCAAACAAGTTAAGACTCATTTCTTGGCCCTATTGCTCCGACCCGATCCGGCCTTGTGAATTTCTCTCTTTTCCTTTTCCTCCTACTATTCTCCTATCCGAACCAATTTTCTCCAGTTTCCTTCCTCTTCCTCCTCTTGAGTAGTGAACCCGATCCGATGTCCCAGGCTTTAATTAAAATCAAGTGGGTAAGCGCTCAAGTATTCGACTGCGAGTCTTAATACCCTCCTTTAACGCCTCGAAATGATGCTGATGCCATTAACGATGAAGGCGGAGAATGAAGGAAGTCGCGGCGGTGAAATTAACCAATTATTTTGCTCGAATCGTTCAACTTAGCTACGAATGTAAATTAAAAACAATTATGGCAACGAGATTCAAGATTACAAGGCTACCTATGTATTTGATTCAAAGATTGAAGCGAGAATTTTGGAGTTTCTTGGAAAGACTAAAGTTTCGCTGTGAAATCGGTTCGGATGAGCAGAAACGATGAATGAGAGAAAGGAAGAAAAGAGAAGTGAATTTATATAAAAAACAAGCTGACTATTCGTATTCCCGATCGGACTGGCTCGAAAAGCCCAGTAACATAGCTTGGCCCACTGGTTCATTGCAGAGTACAGGAGGAAGGAGATCTGTTCGGGTCGAAACTCAAGCCAGAAATCCGTTCGGGTCGGAATCCGAACCGAACAGGATGAAGTACGACAATTTAGCGTGTGAACTCGAAAGGAAGGATGAAGCTTTTGCGCTATGGCAGTCAAAGCATGCTCTGTTTCCAACAGAAGCATCCTTTGAGGGGGCAAAGTGTTAGCCTACTTTGTGAACTAGGAAACACAAAGTCAAGGAACCAGACATTGAAGAACATTATTAATTAGAAGACTTCGATTCAGATTGGAGAAGACACTACAACCTAGATTGAATAGCCGCAGTTGTTCGGGTCGGATCAGAGCAACATATCAGTTCGGGTCGGATTGAATCTTCCGTTCGGATCGGTGAACTGCTACTGAGTAAATTGGTAAGGTATATCTAATCGGATCGGAGGGCAACATAATCTCGATTGGATCGGAAAGCCACCTGTTCGCCACGAAAATGGATCGGAGCGGTTCAGATTAGAGAAGAAGAGAGCGTTGCATCCAAGCCAATCCGGGTCGGATCGGGTATCCCGATCCGAACCCCTTATCTGTGCGTCTCCGACCCGAGCCCATGTTCCATGTTATTCTCCTGCAAAAGCGCCTGGATATCCGGACCGGCTGTGACCAGTTCCTACCCATAACGCCCGTTACTTTGATGCGTTGTCAACACAATAATTCATCTGAACCCGAGGATAGTGGGATGGACGACACGTGGCCCCGACCCGGATCAAGTTTTGAGCAAATTTACACATATAAATACCCCGTCTGGAGACAAAGAGAAGGATCTTTTTTTAGGCACTTTGAGAATTCAACTACCTCCATAATCCGAACTCCATTACTCCCGGAGATTCCAAATCTTCTTTCATTACTTGGTTTAATCTATTGAGTGAATATAAGTGAGTTGTGAGTGAAGTCAAGTGACAATTACATTGTATTTGCAATTGAATCATTGAATATAGTGAAAGATAAGTGGACGTAGGCATTCCTTCGCCGAACCACTATAAATCCTGTGTGTTCATTTTTATTTTTATCTCATCTTATTTGTTTTTAATCAATTTGTGTGTTAGAACCACTTTTGGGTCTAACAGGTAGCAACAACAACAACAACAACAACAACAGAAGAAGAAAGGAGGGAAAAATGATAAAGGCAAGGATAAGAGAAAATGTCACAATTATGGGAAGGAAGGTCACCTGATTATAGATTGTAAGCGAAGGAAGAACTCTTGGTACCACTATGGAGAGGTCGGACACTTTGCTAGAGAGTGCTCGAAGAAACAGGGATCACAGGGATAGGGTCAAAGGACAGGGACTTCTGGAGGGCAAGTGCATTCTCTCGCAATCAGTGCTCCTGATAAAGGTTAAAAATTTCTGTGGAAGTTTTAATTTCTCTTTCAAACCATCCTATTAGAACACTTTTTGATTCTGGTGCCTCACATTCATTTATATCAAGTTCTGTAGTTGAATCTCTGCACTTAATTACTAGTATGGTAGTGGATCCCGTTGTTGTTTCAAACACCATTGATAGTTCGGCTCATTTATCTATGATTTGTCGGGGTTTGAAAATATTTGTGTTTGGCGTCAAGTTTGAATGCGACGCGTATGTGCTCGGGTTTATGGGAAATGTGTTGATTCTAGGAATGGATTGGCTTACCATGTATCGGGCCATTCTGGATTGTGAGAGAAAGGTTGTTAGACTCCCGACTTGTCATAGGAAGACCCTCGAAGTTTCTTGTGACCCTCAAGGGTCTGTTATGCTTAGCTTCCCAGAGTCTCTAGATGCATTCATAGATGATTTGCAATCTGTTCTAGTGGTTCGAGATTATTCAGATGTTTTTGATGAGGCACGAGGTTTACCTCCAACGTGCGAATTTGACTTCCGCATATATCTGGTGGATAATGAAAGCCAGTTGCATTACTAATACACCACATGGCTCCATGGGAAAGGAGGGAGCTGAGTAAGCAAGTAGGGGAGCTACTTAAGAAGTGGTTTATCACACGAAGCATATCTGAATAGGGTGCTCCAGTAGTATTTGCGACTAAGACGGATGATAGGGAGTTGAATAAACTCGCCAAGTAGAATAGGCACCCGCTCCCAAGGATTGATGATTTGTTTGATCATCTTGTGGGTGCCTCAGTATTTTCTCAGTTAGACTTGGCCATGGGGTTTCATAAGTTGAGGGTGGCAGAGGATAGCATAGATAAGACTACTTTTAGACTCTAGATGGTTTCTTTGAATGGCTAGTTATGCCTTTCAGGCTGACGAATGCACCCGCCTATTTTGTCGATATGATGAGTAGGGTGTTTCGGGAGTTCCTAAATTAATTTGTTGTAGTCTTTGTTGATGATATTTTGATCTTCTCCAAAAGTGAAGAAGAGCATGCTCAACATTTAAGAGAAGTTTTGGAAACTCTCCATGACGATCAGCTTAAAGCAAAATTCTCCAAATGTCATTTTTGGAGAAAAGAGGTGAGATCTTTAAGGCATGTGGTCTCCAAAGAAGGGATAGTTGTAGATCCCGCGAAGGTGGTTGTAGTAAAAGATTGGCAGATTCCTAAAAATGCAACCGAGGTGAGAAGCTTTCTTGGGTTGGCAGGTTACTATAGGAAGTTCATTAAGGACTTCGCAAAGATATCCCCCCACTCACCAGGCCAACGAATAATAACTTGGCATTTTTGTGGGATATAGATTGTGATGTCGCTTTCCAATGAATGAAGAGGGATCTGACAACAGCCTCACTCTTGACCTTGCCTGATGGTAGTAAAGTGTTTATTGTTTACACTGATGCGTGTGGTACAGGGCTTAGTGCAGTTCTAATGCAAGAAGGGAAAGTAGTGTGTTATGGGGGTAGACAGTTGAGGGTTCATGAAAAGAACTACCCCACCCATAATCTAGAGCTAGCTGCCATAGTATTTGCGTTAAGGACGTGTCGTCATTATTTACTTGGAGAGAAGTTCGAGTTATACATCGATCATAAATCTCTCAAGTATCTGGTCTCGCAGAAAGACCTCAATTTAAGGAAACAACGGTAGATGGATTTTCTAGCTTCTTATGATTTTGAAATTGCTTATACCCCTGGCAAGGGTAATGTGGTGGCAGACGCACTAAATAGGTAGAGGGTGGCTCTGAGTCCTCTGTTTGTGGAAAGAAAGAATTTGGAGTTCATATCAGCTTTTGATTTTAGACCCTCCATCGAGATTTTACCTGATTTGTTTGCATCCTTAGAGATATGAACAACTCTTATGGATCAAATAGGAGCTTCACAACAAGGTGACCCACAGATTTTAGATATTATGGATAAGCTCAAAAGAGGAGAGACTTCTAGTCATCTCAGTAGATATGCCATAGATGAAAAGGGGTGGTTGCGATGAGATGGAAGGCTTTGTGTTCCTCAAACTAGAAACTTGATAAAGGTCGTCCTAGAAGAAGCCCACCATTCTAAGATGACCATTCATCCAGGCGTTGATAAGATGTACGTGGACATGAAGGGGGTTTTCTTTTGGGCTGGGATGAAGAAAGAGTTGGCCGAATTTGTTTCTCAATGTTTAGTTTGCTAGTAAGTTAAAGCTGAGAAAAAGAAGCCCGGGGGATTACTTCATCCGTTGGAGTTCCGCAGTGGAAATGGGAGAGCATCTCGATGGATTTCATGGATGGTTTGCCTAGACCAAAGAAGGGCAATACCAGTATTTGGGTTGTGGTAGATAGACTCACTAAGAGTGCTCACCTTATTCATGTTAAGAGTATGAGGACGACATCATGGTTGGCAACAATTTATGTTTGTGAGATAGTTCGTCTTCATGGAGTACCTTCCAGCACCATAAGCAATCATGACCCCATATTTACCAGCAAATTTTGGAGGAGCTTGCAGAAAGCATTAGGTACACAGTTATGTTCGAGCACCGCTTATCATCCTCAGACCGATGGACAGACAGAGAGAGTGAACAAGATTCTTGAAGATCTTTTGAGGCTGTGTATCCTAGACTTCGGAGGGACTTGGGAAGAGCAACTTCCTTTAGTAGAGTTTGCCTATAACAATAGCTATCAGTCCAGCATCGACATGGCACCCTTCTAAGCATTGTACGGACGACCCTATAGATCACTAACTTTTGGTGGGAATCTACAGAAAGATTATTACTTGGACCAAATATGGTTAGAGAAACGTCGGAAAAGATTGACCTTATTCGACGGCGGATGAAGATAGCTCAAGATAGGCAGAAATCCTATGTAGATAAGAGGAGGACTGACATCGAATTTGAAGTAGGAGACTGAGTTTTTATCATAGTCTCACCTCTAAGGAATGTGGTTTGCTTCGGATCAGTAGGGAAATTAGCACCTAGGTTTGTGGTTACATTTCCAATAACCAAGAGGGTTGGCCAAATGGCGTACAGAGTAAATCTCCCAGAAAATCTATCCAGTGTTCATGATGGTTTCCATGTTTCTCATCTGCGGAAGTGCTTGCATGACACTGCGGAGGTTGTTGAGCCGAGTGTGTTGGAAGAAGTCGAAGTGGAACGTGAGGCGACAGTCAGGCGAGTCCCAACCCGTATTCTGGGATCAGAAGTTAAGAAGCTATGCAATAAAGAAATCAAGTTGCTAAAGGCTCAATGGGGAGATAACCTAGAGTATGCGACTTAGGAAACCGAAACAGAAGACAAGATTCGTGCTTTGTAACCTTCCCTTTTCGAGGGTATGTTCTTAACTCCTTTTTTCCATAGTTTTATCAGTGCTTGTTTTTATCAATTGAGTATACCTTATCCGTAGTATTTTTCAACCTTTAGATAGGGATCCTATGGATGTAAACATGTGTTTGAAATATGTTATGCTTGATTGATGCAAGTGGATGCAAGTGTTTGCTAGTGGTTTCCTGTGGACGCATATACAAAAACATTAAGCTCAAAGATCGGCTCAATCACTTTCGTACAACATATGGATGTGTGTGTATTTTCTTTTCTTTTATGGATGGAAATGGATGTATTAGCATATGGATGTTGCATTTAGACGAATGAGTGTGCACACATATAGAGCTTACATGTTATAATAAGACTATTTGCATAGATATTAGATTCATGGCACTAACATACATTGCATTAAGGAGGTCAACTGAATCAGTAGACTGCCTGATTTTTCGCACTAGTGTTGGGACATAAACACACACCTTTGCATATATTCATATAAGCATTCGAAGTCTTTAAGGACAATGGATGCCAGTGGCTATTGGATGGGTAGACGGATGATGGATTGTAGGATATGCATTCTTCTCAACTTAGAGATTTCGGGGACGAAATTCTTTGAGTAGGGGAGAATGTAACACCCCGAATTTTTAACGACACTAAAAGAGGATAAATTAAATAATAATTTATTTAAAATTCAGAATCAAGGAAAATAGACTGCGCCATTGCGTCCATCTCGAAATTCTGGTCAAGAAAAACATTTGGTTTGCATAAAACGGACAACATATGAAGAAGTTATGAGGGTTTTAAGTTTGTATACGCGCAGAAAGAACATATATACACATATGAGTCACATATAAGTCAGATATGAGTCAGACCCTATCGACCCACCCATAGGGGTGTCGACACCCCTAGGGCTGAGGTGGCAGTCGGTTTCATATGGTTCTACAGCTATATATATGTGTCCAACTCTCCTATTTCTTCGTTGGAAATCATGGGAGCCAAATGATACCGGTGTGCGAACTGAGACAGATCCATTTTCTTCAAGGTATCAGTTTTGCAAATCAAATTCTAAGATTCAAGCATAGATTCAACACCAACTTCTTTTCTATCATCTTGACAATCCAAACTCAGTGAGTTGGTTATTTTCAGGTGTAAATAAATAAAAGTAAATTGTGAAAGACCGTAAATTGGATATGTTGTAAACTATGAATCCATGCTATTGTTAAAATTTATACCATGTCATGATATATCTACTTCTCTAGATCTAATTCAATTGTGGTTATTCTATTATGTCACCTTGTGGATCTTGTTTTGTAACTATATTGTGGTTAATGTAAATCTGTTAATTTGAACAGTTACAACATTGGTTAGGTCTAATTCTTTATGTAAATCACCTTTCACCTGTCATATAGTGATAAACTTAGATATGTTGTAAATTGGACATGTGAATCCATATTTAGATCTAAACATGGTATTATGTCATCCTAATGGTGTTACATATATTTTAACCTTTGGATCTGAATTATGTGATCTAATTTATCACCTTGTGTTTATCATGTTAGATCTAAACCAATTGGACATCTAAACTGCTAATTTGAATCTGACTATGCTTATTGAGACACCGTAGTTATGTTTGAATCAATTGACTGCCACAAGTTCACCATTTTTATGTCCACCTTGTTATGACGTTAATTACATGTCCATGCTAGTATGTATGTTCATCTTATCACCATGATAGTATGTGCCTATGCCAAGTTATGTTAAATAATCAATTTTGTTACACTCCTATTATTTTTCCTTTTTCTCGTTTATGGCTAGGTTGTTATCTAGCCTAGGCATGCTGCCAATTTTATAAGTGCGCGAGTTAGGGAACGGGGAAAAAGGGTTAATAATGGAATAATTTGAATATGAACAATTTTGGACATATAATTCAAATTATTGGGTCGAGTGGGCATTACCACCTATAAAGGGAAAGGTTTAATTAATTATTTAATTAATTAATAATGAAATGTCTAGTAATTAAAATTAGGAATTGTAATTATACTTACGACATGAGATTAGGTTACATTAGTGATGGAAGTCTGCCCGGACTCGACCGGCATATCTAGCAGACACTAATGTTGAACCTAATGTGGGAGGTCTTAGTTCGCAAATACGAATCGGGCTAAGACACGAGGTGAGGCCCAACTGTTGAATAAGTCTGCCCGGACCCGACCAGCATATCCAACATCCACGCGTTGTAGGCCTAATGTGAGAGGTCTGGCAGGTCTGGCCCACTGTAAACCATAAATTGACATTGTAATGAATTGGACTACTTAACCAAATCTAATCCATAAGGATTGTGTGATTATGAACTAAGGTTAGGGTTAAGTAAATTGATTGGATAGTGGATGGGTTAAGGAAATCTGGAGGGGGTGGGTAATATCTACATATAGGCCCACAGACTTAACCCGATAAGGTTATGTAATTAAAGAAACCTAGTGGTACACATAACAAGAGGAAATAATAGAGTTATGTAATTAAAGGCACATTTTAGGGTAAGCATAACTGGTACAGGGCTTTGTAATTAATGACACCTAATGGTACACATAGTCAGTGAAAATCTAGTATGGGATACAAGACAAAAAAGAGAGCTTGTATCATATTGTGTGGGACCCATTTCAGTCAATAACCAGGAGTAGGTATCAAATAAAAGTACTCCGTACTAGGCGGAGAGGGGGACACGCTTACTGACTGATTGTAAGAGATCCAAACATGGAGGATGGTGTAGGCAGCGCAAACAGACCGGGCCATGTGCGTGCATGAGCCGGGCAAAGGGGGATAAGACGACTGTGACACCTGTAGATTTGGGGCTGTGTATATCAGCAAGGGGTTGCCACTTTAGGACATGATATATCCTACCGTGGGGTCGGCATAGAGTATCTACAGAGTAGGGAGCCGGTCGATTAGGGTAGTAGCTAGGCATCTTTTGACGTATGTCCAAGTCTACCATCGTGAAGTGTAAAAGGATCATCTCACTCTGGTTATACTAGTAATAGTGCAGAGTAATCATTAGAGAAGTGTATACACCTTATTATGTCTGTAACACCCCACCTCCATTAAGGTCACTCACAAAGGGAATGCCTTAACTTCAGTGGAGCGTTTTTGGTAAACAGACAAAGAATATCACAAGACAGATATAAAAAATTTGCAGCGGAAAATAAACAACTTTATTAAATCACCAAAATATTTGTTACATAATACCATGAGTCATAAAACCATTAAAATACTTCTATCTTACATCATCAGAGTACATAGGTATTTAAAAGAAAAACATCATTCCCCATATTAAAGAGCAAGCCATATAAGAGACAGAGACTCGAGCCATACTTCAGAAGTAGCTCCTAGAAGATGATATCCAAATCCTGACTAGACCTGGGTGTTTCCTCCCTGAGAACCTGGGGGGAAACGGAAGAAAAAGGCGAAACAAACTAGGTCAGACATACGTCTGGTGAGTCCACTAACTTTTAGCCAATAAATAAATAAAGGTAAACATGACAGGCATACAAAGTGGATAAGAGGATTCACGGTACAGATGACAGGTATGACAGGACAAATAAGGTAAGGTGTATGTATGCTTCACTACTAACTACTCTGCACTATTACTAGTCAAATCAAGATGGGATGATCCCTTCTGCTAATGATAACGATGGTGGTAGTTTCGTGTATTCCTAGCTGATGTCATAGGTGCCGCCGACTCCTATCTCAACTAGTCATACCCACTACCCTCCTACTATAAATTAGTCGACTTAGGGCATATGTTTGGGTATACCCTAACCACTACCCTAATCGATCGGCTCACTACTCTGTAGATACCCAGTGCTGGTCCCACAACTAGGGGGTATCACTTCCCTAAAGTGGCAACCTAAGGTGTGCACAGTTATACCTACTGGTGTCATGGTCGTCTTGTCCCCCTCTGCCCGGCCTATGCACACACATGTCCCCGGTCGGTTTGCGCCGCCCACACCATCCGTCTCATTTTGGATCTCTTACAATCAATCAGTAAGCGTGCCCCTTCCCCGCCTAGTACGGAGTTCTTTACTTTGATACCCCTCCGTGTTACTGACTGAAATGGGTCCCACACAACATGATACAAGCTCTCCCCTATGTCTTGTATCCCCACTAGGTTTTCTACTGACTATGTATACCCTAAGGTGTCTTTAATTACATAGCCCTCAATCAGTTATGCGTACCTGTAGGTGTCTTTAATACATAACCCCTATTCTACCTATCGGTTATGCGTACCTTTAGGTGTCTTTAATACATAACTTTATCTATTCCCATTAGTTATGCGTACCCCTAAGGGTATCTTTAATACATAACTTTACTATTTTGCCCTAGTTATGTATACCATTAGGTGTCTTTAATTTCATAACCCTTTTTATCCGGTTAAGTTTGTGGGCCTATATGTATTAATATTACTCACCTACCCTTCAGTTGTACTTAACTCTCCCACTGATTTAATCCTATTTATTTAATGGTTAAGTTTGTGGGCCTATATATATTAATATTACCCACCTACCCATCAGTTGTACTTAACCCACCCACAATCCAATTCGTTTTACTTAACCTTAACTTATTTCTATCATCATATAGTCCATATGTATTAAGTTAGGTTAAGTAGTCTTTAATCAACACTAATTAATTATTGAGACACCTAGTCGTATTTCACATGCCACCCAAGGCACCCACTTAACCCCTCATGTCCCACTACATGTTTATCTGTTTAAGTGTTTCTTAATTCATTAGGACCATAACCTTATAAAGACCTCCCACATTAGACTGGCATTTGTGGCAGTTGGATTTGCCGGGCGGGTCTGGGCAGTCTTACACCACAAAAAGCCTAACCTCGTGTCTTTACAACTGTCACGCATTTAATTTATGCCTAAGACCTCCCATATTAGACTGGCATTTGTAGCAGCTGGATTTGCCGGGCGGGTCCGGGCAGTCTTACACCATAAAAGAGCCTAACCTCATGTCTTAGACGATTAATTACACAAAATTAATTATTCCCCGCTTTGAATTAATCTCTCTATTCAAATTATCAATCAATTCCAAATTTAACTATGGTCATAATTGACTCAATTAAGTCCATCTATTTATGGTATGTAAAATCATACCAATTTCATCACAAATTTATTTTATGCCATTTAAGGCATTTATGCTGATTCTCAATATTAAATCTTCAGACTTCAGTTGCTTAAACATTCCTCTTTTGATTAATTAAGTTAACTAATTAATCCTTTCCTTTTTATAGGTGTCAATACCTTTCTTATTAACTATTTGAATTTCCTATCCATAAATGGTCATATTCAAATTATACCAATTTTACCCATGTCATAATAGGTAATTATTTATATGTTTCCCCACTAGAATCATGTGTCCAATTTACATAATCACTATGCCTAATACAAATTCCCCTTTTTCCCCGTTTCTTTACTAGCGTAACCGTTTGTGTTTTTGGCGTCATCGAGGCTACAAGGTAGCCTCGCCATAACAATAAAATAAAGGGAATGACAAGGTGATTGTTTTCAGTACAATTTTGGCATAAGCATGACAACTAGGGAAAATGATTTGATAACTTTGCATATAATTATGATTCACTACATAATTAACACTAACATAGTTTCATGATTCACAACATAACAATTTGCATAGGTGACTTGCATAGGTTCATGAATAATAACTTGTATAGGTGACTTGCATGATCTCATAACAACTTGCATAGATTCATGATAACAACTTGCATAGATTCATAATAACAACTTGCATAGATTCATGATAACGACTTGCATAGATTCATGAATTCATCACACAATAACTTACATAATTTCATGATTAACAATAACAATAAACTTGCATAATTTCATGATCCACAACAATAATAAACTTGCATGACTACAAACAACATATACCCAAATCATAGTCTACCCCGATTCACTTTTATTTATTTAAACCTAAAAGTGACTAGAACTCATCGAAAAAGAGGTCTTGAGCTCTTGGATCTGAATTCTGTAATTGATTAGCATTCCCTTGTTGTAGACAATTTTGTTGTTGTAGTTTTAGGCTTGATTTGAATTGAATTGTTGTCTTTAATTTGCATCTAGTGGGTGGCGGCTACTCTAGGGTTTGGAGTGACAACATGACAACCATTGATCTAATTTTGAATTGATTTTAGGGTTTGAGTGTACATGTCTTTTTATAGAGTTTAGGATTAGTTTAGGCCGTCCTATCAACCCAGAATTAATCCCAACCAATCAGAGCAGATCAGAAACCCTAATGAGTCAGCATACAGTCAAAAACAGGTCATCACTCAAATCTGCCCGGGGGGCAGGTCGACCCCCAGGTCGACCCTATGGTCGACCTGGTTGGGGTAGGTCGACCCCCAGGTTGACCTTATGGTCGACCTCGCCATGGCGGGAATTTTTCCGCCTAGCCCATCTGACTCTGAATTTTGAATTTTCGAAATCTGTTTTGAATTTTCTGAAACTTCCGATGGCCATAACTTCTTCATACGAAGTCCAATTCATGCAAACTCGGACTCTATCTCAACCAGAATTCTGAGACGAACACAATGGCGCAACCTGTTTCCCTTAATTCTCATGTCTGAGATTAGTTATTCTTTAATTTGTGAACATTAACATTGAAATTTACGGGGTGTTACAATGTCTACCTTGTCACACATGCCATTTACGTAATGATCTCTCTTATCTACTTTATATGCATGTCATGTTACTTTTATTTATTTACTGGCTAAAAGCAACTAGACTCACCAGACTTTATGTCTGACCCTTTTGTTTCTCCTTCTTTCTTCCGGTCCCCTACCCTCCCAGGTTCTCAGGGAGGAAACACTCAGGCTAAGTCAGGAGTCAGATATTATCTTGTTAGGATCTACTTCTAAAGTATGGCTCTCAAGTTCTTGTCTCTACTATGGCTTAACTCTTTTATTTGGGGAATTATGCTTTTTATATACTTATGCACTCTGATGGTGCAAGACAGAAGTTATTTTATTGTAATGGTTTTTGTGACTTATGGTATTGTGTACCACGACATAATGATTTATGTTTGAAATAAAAATTTAAATTTTCGTTGCTGTCTTATTTATATATGTCTTGTAATTATTCTGTGTCTTTTTTACCTATAACGCTTCACGAAACTTAATGCATTCCCTTATTGAGTGACATTAACGGACGTGGGGTGTCACAGGATATTCGTGCAAATCAATTAGTGATTGATGGATTTGAAATTGTGGCATTCAAAGTTGGATGTGATGTTTCCGACAAGGTAATCGTGGCCTCATGCCTCATTAAGCGAGAAATAACTAAAATCAGACAGATAGCAGGACTGTGTCGGTCATACCCATTAGGGTATATCATCACCTGATCTAGAGAAATTGGTTGTCCATTTTTGTATGCTTCAGAATGGTATGGTTGTTGATCCCAACCGTGGTGATGATATATTCGGTACACTCAAGTTGAATGAGTGGCCAGTCATTTGTGGCTGCGTTGCAAGATATAATTGTTGGACCCTAGTGTACTGCTCTCTAGAGGTACATTAATCGGGAGCCGTACATTTTTAGATGTAAACCAACTATGTTGAAAAGTGAGATATAAGTTTATTTGCTATATTCCTATTCATTCGGAGGTTGTTAGACATTATTATAATATCACTGAATTTTGATATAAAAATGATTTGGGTATCGTAAGGTAAAACACATGCCATGTTTATGTGTGGTCGTGTATTACGAGAGTTCCATTCTTTAAAAATGATTTTCTAAAGTTAAGCAAGTTATTTGTGATGTGGGTTTTAACACTGTGAGTATTCCAAGCTGATCTGGGTGGTTTTGCTTTCCTTAAAATGTGTTCGGGTCAGACTAGATATTTTTTTGGTTTGGTTTATTTGGAGCTTCAAGAGTGGAGCTGGAGTCGAAACGTAATCCCATATTTTTTTGTATTAATTTATTTCCGAAGTGTGTGTTGTATTTATCAGCTTTGTATAGAATGATTTAGTTGTGTAATCAGATTATGTAATCATATATATACAATTTTCTCTTTGTTTAAAGAGTATTAAGATATTATATTTTATTCGTTCTGTTGTCAGATTCTATTCTACTAATTTTGTAGTGTTGGTGTTTTCTTCTTTTTCTTCTATTCTAACATTTCTTTCTTCTTCTCACCCTCTAACTTCTTTCTCCTAACCATCTACTTCTTGTGCCTTTGAACTGAATATGTGTGGTTAGCTTAAACGGTACGGAAAAGTCGGGTCATTACACTTGGTATCAAAGTTGCAAGTTAAGTAATAACCTTGGAACTATGGCATAACTCAATAGAAATGTGGTTAGTAATAACTTAGATTGAGTTTGAATGTGTATGTGTGTGTGTGTGTGTGTGTATATATATATATATATATGTATATGTATATATATATATATGAGAGCGAACTTGTTACTAATGCAAAAATTGTTTTATATTGTGTTGGTTGATTTATTGAGTGGTTTATGAACTTTGATCGATATAGAATGTACAACAGTATCGATAGATATTTCTAAACACTTGAATAGAGTAATTCGATACAGTATTGTTTTTAAGTGGGTAAATGTAATAAGTTTAACCAAAATTATATTTTGACGTAAAGGAATAATTTTCTGAAATTATTGATGTGGTTGGTTGTTCTTATTGTCAAATGAGATTATAATATTGAGATAGTTATACAAAAACTAAATAGAATTTGTATAAGAATTAAATATACAAATAAGCTTAATTAAAATTGGATTTAGACAAAAATGGAGAATTTAAACCCCGGATGTTTAGAAAATATTGTCTGCAGTATTATATAGTAATACATCATTACTTCAAAGGAATTTTTGAATAAGAATCATTTTAAACATATTTTTGAAAGTAATGAAATACTGAAGTCACTTTTGTCATTGGAAAAAAAATTCTAACAATGATTCAGAAATCATCGGTGTTTATATCTAAGTGACGGATTATAACACCCCGAAATTTAAACGACGCTAAAGATGATGAATTAAAGAATAATTAGTGTGAAATACACTATTAACAATGAATTAAGGAAAACTTAATTAAATATTCAGAATTAAGTAAAACGACCGTGTCTTGCGTCCGTCTCGGAATTCTGGTCAAGATAGACACCTGGTTTGCGTAAATCGGACACCGTATGAAGAAGTTATCAAGGTTCGAAGTTTGTATGCATATAGGAAAGATATATACACAAATAAAATTCAAAAATATTCAAAAATCAACAAAACCTGATATCCGGCGCGCAAATCGAGGAAGGGGCGACATTTTGAAGTCGACCTGAGCCCCTGATAGTTCGACCTAGGGGTCGACTCAGGCTCATGGGGATCGACCCCAGTGTCGACCTAAGGGTCGACACCTATGAAGGGGGATCGACCTAGGGTTCGACCCACATGAAGGATGTTCGACCCACTCGTGGCTCTAAAAACTTCTTTTCTGAACCTGGACAATTTTGGAGCTAGATTCATGAACCCTAGGCTATATAAAGGACCCTAGACCTAGGTTTTATTTATCTAAAAATAATGCTGACGGCGAAGCTCTGCTGAAACGAAAATTTAAAATGGCCTTTATTCTTCTAAATCAATTCAAAGAAGATTATACATATTCGAAGTTAGCTAAAACAAATTCAGCAATGGCTACAACAAGTTATTAAACATGTTCTTCGCAGTAATTTGGATCCATTTCCTTAGATTTATTCACTGTGAATTCTTGTTATTTTTAGATCTGAATATTTAAATAGTAATCTTGATATGTATATAAAAATTGGATCTTGAATCGGCGCCTAATCAATTCTATTATGACATATTTATATGTTCTTATCGCCACCATGTTAAATCTTGTCAAAATATGCCTATTCAGTTTATGTCTATTTCTATTAGTTTTTTACTGATTCGTTATTATGCCTATTCTTGATTCTCTTCTCTCCCTCTTTTTTCCTTTTTATTTTTATATAGCCAGGCTACCTTCGAGCCTAGGCCTAATGCTAAAAAAATGTGAACATGCGAAATTGGGAATGATTGGGAAAGGCATAATTTGGAGCATAATTGATATTGGAAAAATATGAATATAAGTTTGGGTATAAAATGTGGATATATACAAATATGGATTTGGGGACATATATTGTGTTGTTTAACATGAATATAAATTTAGGAAAACATTGGAAAATATGATTTAGCATAAATTATGTAAAGTATGATTTGGGCGTAAATTGGAATATATGTTAATAGAATTTGGGCACAACTTGTATTGAAATATGTGAATATGAACTAGGGACAAAAATTGGACAATATGTAGATTTGGGTTTATGCATAACATATATATATATATATATATATATATATATATATATATATATATATATATATTTGTGTGTATGTGTGTGTATATATATATGTATGGATGTATGTATATACCTTAACTTATAACTTGGGCAAAAGAGCAAAATAATTAAAAGGTGAATTGAAAAGTTGTGTAAAAATCTATGATTTGAATAATGAATAGGGCATATAATTAAATTTGGGGAAAAAGAGAAATAATCACCTATAATGACATAGGTAGATTTGGAAAAAAATGGAATGTCTAATAATTACAATTAAGAATTGTAATTGCACTTATGACACAAGGTTAGGTTGCATTAGTGGTGGAAGTATGCCCGGAGCTGACCGACATATCCAGCAACCACTAATGTTGAATCTAATGTGAGAGGTCTAAGTGTGCAAATACGAATCGGTCTAAGACACGAGGTTGGACCCAACTATGGAATAAGACTGCCCGGACCCAACCGGCATATCCAGCATCCACACGTTGTAGGCCTAATGTGGGAGGTCTAGCCCGTTATAACCATAATTGGATATGGTAATGAATTGGAGTACTTAACCTAATTTAATCCATAAGGATTGTATGATTATGAACTTAAGATAAGGTTATGTAAAATTGGATGAGTAGTGGGCGGGTTGAGTAAAATAGAGGGGGTGGGTAATATTTACATATAGGTCCACGAACTTAACCCAATAAGGTTATGTAATTAAAGACACCTAGTGGTGTACATAACTGGTGGAAAATATAATAAAGTATGCAATTAAAGACACCTTGTAGGGTAAGCATAACTTGTAGAAATGATAGAATTAGATATGCATAATAATCTACTAAGTAAACAACGATAAGTTGTAGTGACGATGTAAATTGAATTTATGATTAAATGAGAAAGAACGAGGAAAACTTGTAAAATAAATAAGTTATATTTAATCATAAATGGTAAGTGACATGTTAATTAGGAAACATGTGAATTGAGATATACTTAATAACGTGTTAAGGAGAACATGTTATTGTAATGATGTAACCAAGCAAGAATATAAAACAGATTGAGGATTATAGACCTTGGGCCACAATCTAGAAAATGACATGTTGTGGGCTTATTAATATACTTAAATGGATTAAGTTATATGACCAAAATTAATAAGCAAGAGGAACTTGGTAATTTGAATAAGAATTCAATATGAACGGGAATAACCAAGTAATTGGGAACCAGGTGAAGTAAGGCAAGCGCGTAAAAGAACGTTTAGACATAGGGTCTAACAACATATTAAAGAAAGGCGCTTGGACCATTCCATACGGTTGAGTGTGAATAACCCAACGGGGTATATCATCAAGGTGTTATAAGACACAAGGGGAGCGCACATTCATCTGATTGCTATGACGGCTCCAGGACTGGAAGGGGAAGCATGCGGCTTCCTGAAGTACGTAAGGTGCTCCTAGTAGTCCTTTGTGCGGTGACAGATGTCTTAGGCTATACTCGCAGAGGTTGGGTCTGCGCGTAACTACTAGGTGCGTGGGCCTTGACTGCAGATGTAGCTATGTAGTCAGAATGTTGTGACGAGGTGACACCAGGATGATTCGACGGTTGCCTCACGAGGAGGTAGAGAGGGTCACGACCAACAAGGACAGTAGACTGTCGGATATCTGTCATCGACAGCTAGCGGGATACGAAAGACTAGAGCTAAACCCAAGATATCATTTCACCTTTCACTATCGAGGTATGGGGTTGAGCGTAGAGACCGCATGGATGTTTATATTGGTTGTATTAGGGGCGATCGCTTAGCTCTTATAATATTTACTAGTTGAGGGAGGGGGAGAGATGGGGGCATAGCCACCATGGAAAACAGACCCAAGGAATATATGTATTCGAAGGCACTTAAAGGCGGCCTGTACAGATATAGAAAAGCTCCCGATCGAGTTCCGTGTTTCTTGTATCACCCTGCCACGGAACTCGGTGCACATTAGAGGATGTTCGACTTAGGCATCGAGCTACAATTACAGTACATACGTGGGACAGTCTAAATACATGCATATTTGCTCTGGGTTGTGTATCGTAGACTAGAGGGCATTATTTCGATATGGAATATGATTCGATCAATGGTGGCAGTCTGTACGCTTGCGTAGCATAGTAATGACAGATATATGCAGAATGTAACATATGTACATAGAGATCCGTACGTCACTCCGACGTAGGATGAGGGACTGCGTTCATTATAGAGGAGACTGTGCGAGTGGGGTACCATGAGGTGTATCTCAATATAGAGATAGCTACATATATTGTATTAGATTTAATCCATGGGAAAGGAAATGGGTACGATGCATGGATAAGCCTTGAGTTCTATTAACCAACGTAACCTAATAATTAAAAAAATGTAATGGAATTGTATTAGTAGGGATCATTCTACTTCTAATACACTAGTATCTGCATGTGCAGAGAAATGTATATAAAAAGCGCAATATATCATGTTCATCTTATCTTGCACAGTTCACACTTGTCATTGTTATTGTTATCTTGTTCTTCCAGTTTTATATATACCTACCATGATACTTTTATTTATTTATATTTAGAAGTAACTGGACTCGCCAGACTTTATGTGTAACGACACAAATTTCGCCCGTACCTAATCGATCGCTAAATCGACCAAGACCGTTCAAAACCCGCATACGCTAACTTTGGGCATACAACACATCAGAAAAAATAACAGAAGACTTTTATAAACATCATAATAATGTTACATCAGAGCACAGAATATCAGAGTACATCGAGTATAATATAGCGAGAGATAATTTACAATAAATTTATTACAACGCAGTGGAAGACTATCTGTCCTCTGGATACAGCTTTAAGCTTCAATCCAGAATCCTGCTTAATAAATAAATATCTGCAAAACAAACCACTCGACTGCCCGTGTGGAAAATATGGGCACTCGAGTTTGCAAATGAAACAAACTACGAGTCAGTCATGGGACAGGTATGAGAAATCTTACTTAACTTATTTAATAATAATGAGGCTAATCACAGGACCACGCCACTAACGCGGAACGGGTTTACTCCATTGGATTGTCGGTGCATAAAAAACAACCATAAATAAACTTATGGATCTACAATGCATCATACAACATGCAATTTTTTCCCAATCTACACATTTAGGCTTAATCCCTAAACTTTGATTTCAAAATCCAATTCTCTTTACAAATATTATTCCTTTGGACTTTATTTCTCGATTTCTTATTTCAAATCATTTGAAATACATACCTAGCTTTTATAATAAAATAGATTTCACTTCGGGATCTCAAAAACAAAACATTTGGAAAAATGAATTCCAAAACGTAACGATGTATGCAAACAAGTATGCAACCAAATATCAGTCATGTTCCCTCAGACAAGGCTGTACGCGCCTTAACCAATATATATATATATATATATATGTATATGTATATATATATATATATGTGTGTGTGTGTGTGTGTGCGCGCGCGCGTGTGTGTGTATATGCGCACCTAACAGCTACACTAACGATGCACCATCCCACCTACGGAGGAAAACATACACGGTCCTCCACTTTTAGTCACTCTTGGGTCATCCGCATCTTTAGCCACATACTAAATCATTTTATATCCTGAAGTGGGGAAATTCATTTCACAAGATAATAATCACAGGTACTTTCAAACTATAGTGCTTCATATCAGCAATTCACACGTATGATTAGTCACTATTAATCACATAACCTTTGAGCTCGTACGTCTCAAATAAGGTTGTTAAACAAAAAAATAAATTCCCCGCCATCGAACAGATATGTTATCAATACCAACTAATCGGATACGCGATGAACCACAATGTAAAACCATAATACACTTTAAAACCATTTCGAAATCATCGGGTTTATCCCTCGAAATCCTTTCTGTTTTATAAAACATTTTTATAAAACGTTCCTTGTCCAAAATCGGGAATACTATTCTTTTGACTTAAGAAATCTCATTACAAAATCATTTATTAAATTTTGAAATAAACAATATCGCTAAACACCTCACAGTCAAATCGTGAAGTGTTTCACAAGGTGTTAGCATATAGATATTTTACCCAACGCAATGCTAAATATAAAAACATATTTTGCTCATAAACTGGTCGAGCACAATCCAAATAGTCAATCCATCACAACCAATATCAGCAACCAATTGTATTTGGTTCAATCACATTTCATGTTACCATAAAAGAGTATTTTATTGTCTACACATTTTCTACATTTCATGTTACAATAAAAAAAGTATTTATAAAAAGAATAATTTTATTTTCTATGCATTTTTACATTTCATATGCATACAATAAAAAGAATAATTTCATTGTCTATGCATTTTTACATTTCATATGCATAAAAATAAAAGAATATTTAATTATCTACGCATCCTATGTTTAACATGACAAATAAAAAGAAGAAATTTTATTTTCATAACATCTTTATGTTGCTAATGACAGATAAAAAGAATATTATATTTGCATAACAATCTCTATGTTGCCAATGACAAATAAAAAGAAGATTTTATATTTGCATAACAATCTCTATGTTGCTAATGATAAATAAAAAGAAGATTTTATAATTTCATAACAATCTCTATGTTGCTAATGAAAAATAAAAAGAAGATTTTATTGTCATGACATTTCTATATCGCTAGTGACAAGACAATTTTCATTTTCAACCAATCCTATGAAAAATGAAAATATGATTTTTATTTGTATACAAATTTCTATATTTAGATATGACAAATAAAAAGATGATGTTAGATCCAAAATTGGGTTTAACACCCGAGCTGTTCTGATCTACGAAAAATTATGACTAAAATATGAAGAAAAAGCAGGAAGACACACGAAATTTATAATGGTTCGGCGTTAACGAGCCTACGTCCACTTTATATGTAGTTGATTATATGCTGAACGCAAGTACAATCAATAGTTTCACTCGATCTCACTCTTACAATTATGATTCTCTCAATAATTTCAAGACAATTGTAACACCACGCATTTTTAAGTATAATTAAAAATGAAATAAAATATATGAAAATATGCTTATGATAGGTAAATAATGGTGATGCATAAGAAGAATTAATTAATACATGAAAGAGAAGAAAAATTAGTTCGATAACGGTGTGTGTAACGGAAAAGATAGTAAAATGAGGATAATTAATTTAAGAATCAGGAATTAGGTAAAATGGACATCACCATTGCATTCCTCTCGAAATTTTACATGAAATAGAGTCCGATTTTTCGAAAATCGGAGTCCGAATGAAGAAGTTATGGCCTGTAGAAGATTCAGAAGGTTTCGGTCAGCACAGAACTGGGCAGGTCGACCTGGGGGTCGACCTGGGGGCTAGGTCTACCAGGGGGTCGACCTCCCCCCTGGGGGTCGACTATAGTGTCACCCCCCCCCCCCTACAGGTCGACCTGGTCGGCCTGTTTCGGTCCAGAACACGTTTTTGAAGCCTAGGGACGATTTTTGATGAGCCGGATTGGTTTTAGCGTTAATCTGATGGCTGAAATGAATTGCTACACCTATAAAAACAACCTAAGACCTAGCCTTCTCTACATACAATTCTATTCTGCTTCCTCTCTGCCTCTGTTCTAAATAAAAATAAAAATGGCATCGCTACTCTGCTGGAATCAAAACTAGAAGCTAATCAACATCAACCTAAGCAACTCAATTCAAGCTAGGGATTAAAGCTCCTACAACGATTCTACAACAAATTAAAGTTCTTTCTTTAATCCAACCAAGGCAAGTACAGTTATTTTCCGCTATAAACGTTAATTCTGATTGTGACATGAATTGTAAATCTGAATCTGAGATTATATCTGTTCTGCTCTGTTTAGATCTATCTTATTTTGTATCTCTTTCCTCTTTCTGTTCTATAGCCAGGCTACCACGAGCCTGAGCCAATCTCATAAGAGATTAACATACGCTAAAATGTTTGGGACAGTAAAATGAATGATGCATAAATTGGGCATGACCAATAGGTGACTAATTTGAGGAAAGAACATGGACTGTAGCTAGAACATGAATCTGAGACATATGACTGGACATGTTATATTTGTAACGTAAAGGGTATTGAACATATGACTTGAGATAAAGAGAATATGGCTTAGGTGTAAAGATTTACATTAAAGTAGGATATCTATTAAAGGAAAATAAACACCTAAGTAAGGGATCTTTGGTATATATGACATGCATTGAAATCGATGGCTATATTTGGTATAATTTATATGTGAATCTTTTGTACTAGGCAAGTTGAACTAAATTGGGACATGTAGATTATGACCATAACCTGTGATATGCAAATTCAATGCAATGTGAGGTATATGATCATAGTATGAATCATGACAACTATTTAGGCATGTAAACTTAGGCCAAATTTATAATTAGGCAAGATATGTTTGTGAAACTTTAAGGAATGATTAAATCTGATATATTTGCCTAATTTGCTAGTTATGCTATATTTGCCTAATCTGCTAGTCCTGTTATAATCTGTTAAATCTGTCATCTGCTAAGTCTGTTGAAAATGCCAAATCTGCTAAACTAAATCTGTTGAGATGCCTAATCTGTTATCTGCTAAATCTGCTAGTTTGCTTAATCTGCTAAATCCGTTAAGTCGCCTAATCTGAAAAATCTGTTATCTGCTATATCTGTTGAGTTGATATAATTAGTCTGCTATTGACATAATCTGAATTGGCTATAATTATGAATAATTGACATGTATATTAGGCGTGGGTGTAAATGGTAAATTATTAATTAATTGGCTGCAAAGATAAACATGGCGAACTCGAGGTTATAATGAGTTTGCGGCGTAATTCTGCCCGGAACCGCCCGGCATATTCCAGTGGTCGCAAACAATAGGTTCTAATGTGAGAAGTTAGTCATAATGTGCTTGAAACCCGAGGTTAGACTCAGTTTGCGACAGAAACCTGCCCGGAACCAACCGGCCTAACCAGTAGCCGCAAACTGTCAGTCTAATGTGAGAGGTATGGGCATTAATATTTAATTAATGAAAATCTAAGATAAATATGATGTCTAAAACGTGTTGGGTGGGCAAGGTTAAACCAGTTGGACCAATGAAATTGATAAACCCGTTTCGTGAATCTGTAGGCCCAATTACAAAGTTAGACAAATCTGTAAATCTGTAACTGGTTAATCTGTAAGCCTGTTAATCCGAACATCTGCTCCGTTAGTCTGAAAACCTGTTAACTTGATTGTCTGATCTGTGAACTAGTTGATCTAAACTCTGTATGTCTGAACTTGTAAACAAGTTAATCTGAAATCTGTTAGTCTGAGGACACAAGGTTAGGAGGGGAATTACTTATGTCATATGTTGTTTGGGACCCATATTAGTCAGTAACCCTTTCTGGTATCAAAACTTTGACCCAACAGTAGGTAGGGTCCGGGCACGCTTACTGAACTAATTATAAGTGGTTCATTCTGATAATGGCGAGGGGAGTTGATGGTGTGTTCCAACCGGGTCATGTGCGTGCATGGATCCCGGTCTGCCTTTGAGGATGTAAGACGCCGTGACATCTGTAAATAGGTCTGTGTCAATTGGTTGTCACTTTAGGGAGTGATACACCCTACTGTGGGTCCGACACAGGGTATTTATGTATTATGGAGCCGATCGCTTGGGGTAGGGTTTTAGGGTACACATGGTTCTGTCTGTTTCTGTTGGTAGCGTCTATTTCTGTTGGGTGGTAACACCTGTCTGTTTCTGCGTGGTACCGTCTATTCGGGTGGTAAAGGCCCAATTACTAGTGTACACCTAATTCTTCATTCTGTTTCCGTAGGGATTAATCTGACTGTTTTTGTTCGGGTGGTAAAGGCCCATTTTTAATATTTTGTTTCTGTCTGTTTGTGTTCGGGTGGTAAAGGCCCAATATCAGCATTCTGCTTCTGTCTGTTTCTATTAGGGTGGTTAAGGCCCATTATTAGCTTTCTGCTTCTGTGGGAATTATTCTGTACCTGTTTCTGTTTCAGTTTAGACATTAGGGTGACACCTAATCCTGTTATACTAGTATTAGAGCAGAGAAGTAAGATATGAATAAGAAGCATGGCTTAGTCTACATCATTCTGTTTCTGCTGTTTAACCTAAGTATATCTACTGCTCATGTTACTGCAATCTCCTATCCAGTTTTGCTTTCGTGTCATTATTATTATTATCTGTTCATATGCTGAAAGTCACTGGACTTGCCAGACTTTATGTCTGACCCTTGTTGTTTCGCCTCTTTTCTTCTGTTCCCCCCCCCCCCAGGTTTTCTAAGGAGGGAATACTCTAGCTAGATCCAGATTTCTTCTGCTTGAAGTGCTTAAAGTATGGCTTGTCTTCTTCTGTGGGGATTATGATTTTAGACTATGCATTCTGAAGGCTTTTGTACAAGACTGATATTTTGTACTTGAATTCTGAGATTTGGAAGGATGTAACCATACTAATTTCTGTTTTCGCTGAAACAAAGTTAAAAAATTTCAAGTACTGTTTTTATCTGTCTTGTAAGTTTCTGTTCTGTTTACTAAAATGCTCCACCAAAGTTAAGGCATTCCCTTTGTGAGTGTCCTTAACGGAAGTGGGGTGTTACACTTGGTATCAGAGCTGAAGGTTACCAGATTGGGTAAAGTTTTTGAAAACTATTTTCAAAAAGGTTTTAAAAAGAAGTATTTTCAAAAGGAAAGTTTATTTTGAAAAAAAAACATAATCCCCAAAAGCCATATATCTATCTTTTGATCCTCCATTTGAATCTTTGTTTCCTTCTTTCTCCGGGGCTCCCGGCTTTCTGGGAGGTAACCTCATCGCGGCATGGTTCTGTAGGCTTGATAAGACTACGACACTGGTCAAAGGGCAAATAAACGCCTGACTTCCATCTGTAGCCGCAGTAGTCTCGCCTACGGCTAATTTTCTTTCGAGCTTTCTAGGATTTTCCATGCGATGGAGGCCGCTTTCAAGGGACTTGTCAACATGTTACACACGGATAGTAAAGATGAGAATGAGGGAGTTTGGCTAAGGAGCACAACCCAAGGATGAGAAACTCATGGACATGGACTTGGTTCACAAAGGAGGCAAAAAATGAAACACAAAAGAAGGAAGAAAAGCCTGAAGATAAAGGAGGAGAAAAGTGCTTTACTTATGGAAGCTTGACTCAAGAGGAAGGACAGAGGACATGAGCTACTTCGGGAAGGCAGGCGAATGCTCTCATAGTTGGCGGATAGGATAGAAGTAGGAAAATTTCCGTAGAGAGTTTAGTTTCCTTATCTAATTGTTGAGTTAGAACTCTTTCCGATTATGGCATTCTGATTTTGTAGTCGAGTCTCTGCACTTTAATACTAGTCTTGTTTCTGATCTGGTTATAGTCTCAAACCCCATAGGGGTTACGACTCATCTGTTGGTGATAGGTTGGGGTTTGAGAGATATCTGTGTTAGGCGTCAAGTAGGACGCATACATTCTGGGTTTTATCATGCTTAGTTCAGTAACCTGATCTGTACCAGTAATCTGTAAATATCTGAATATTCCCGATAGGGTTAATATTTCCAGTTTTGACATTATCTAAAGAGGGTAATCCTCTGGGTGTCAATTTGATGTTGGTTTCGGTCTTCGGGGCCGATACTTAGGACCCATGTCTAATGGGAACCAAGTTTTTGTTTTATCTGTACTCGCTTCCATCATTCGACTGTATCCTATCGATCGAATCTTCGAACATTAGGTAGAAACTAATGGGTGTAAACCTGTGTTTGAGACATGTTATGTTTGATGGTTGCAAGTGGATGCAAGTGGTTGCTAGTGGTTGCTCATGGATGCATATACACACACTAGGCACTAGATCGGCTCAAAAATACTCTCATACTGCATATGGATGTGTGAGCATTTTAAATTTTTGTGAATGAAAAATGATTGACTCAGCACATGGATGTTGCATATGACTGAATGGTTGTGCACTCATATAAAAATGATATGTATCGAGTAGGAAAATTGCATACATGTTGGACTCATGGCACCGGCATAATTCGCATTAAGGAGGTCAACTGAATCAGTGGACCGCCTGATCTTTGCATTAGACAAGGAACATATACACACACTTCTTGCATATGTTCATACAGCATTAGAAATCTCTTAAGGACAATGAATGCCTGTGATTGGTGATTGAGTAGATGGATGATTGGATGGTAGGACACATTCTTCTTAACTTGAAGATTTCGGGGACGAAATCCTTTAAGGAGGGGAGAATGTAACACCCCGCATTTTTAAGTATAATTAAAAATGAAATAAAACATATGAAAATATGCTTATGATAGGTAAATAATGGTGATGCATAAGAAGAATTAATTAATACATGAAAGAGAAGAAAAATTAGTTCGATAACGGTGTGTGTAACGGAATAGATAGTAAAATGAGGATAATTAATTTAAGAATCAGGAATTAGGTAAAATGGACATCACCATTGCGTTCCTCTCGAAATTTTACATGAAATAGAGTCCGAGTTTTCGAAAATTGGAGTCCAGATGAAGAAGTTATGGCCTGTAGAAGATTCAGAAGGTTTCGGTCAGCACAGAACTGGGCAGGTCGACCTGGGGTCGACCTGGGAGTCAACCTCCCCCATGGGGGTCGACTATAGTGTCGACCCCCCCTACAGGTCAACCTGGTCGGCCTGTTTCGGTCCAGAACACATTTTTGAAGCCTAGGGACGATTTTTGATGGTCCGGATTGGTTTTAGGGTTAATCTGATGGCTGAAATGAATTGCTACACCTATAAAAACAACCTAAGACCTAGCCTTCTCTACACACAATTCTATTCTGCTTCCTCTCTGCCTCTGTTCTAAATAAAAATAAAAATGGCATCGCTACTCTGTTGGAATCATAACTAGAAGCTAATCAACATCAACCTAAGCAACTCAATTCAAGCTAGGGATTAAAGCTCCTACAACGATTCTACAACAAATTAAAGTTCTTTCTTTAATCCAACCAAGGCAAGTACAGATATTTTCCGCTATAAACGTTAATTCTGATTGTGACATGAATTATAAATCTGAATCTGAGATTATATCTGTTCTGTTCTGTTTAGATCTATCTTATTTTGTATCTCTTTCCTCTTTCTGTTCTATTGCCAGGCTACCACGAGCCTGAGCCAATCTCATAAGAGATTAACATACGCTAAAATGTTTGGGACAGTAAAATGAATGATGCATAAATTGGGCATGACCAATAGGTGACTAATTAGAGGAAAGAACATGGACTGTAGCTAGAACATGAATCTGAGACATATGACTGGACACGTTATATTTGTAACATAAAGGGTATTGAACATATGACTTGAGATAAAGAGAATATGGCATAGGTGTAAAGATTTACATTAAAGTAGGATATCTATTAAAGGAAAATAAACACCTAAGTAAGGGATCTTTGGGATATATGACATGCATTGAAATCGATGACTATATTTGGTACAATTTATATGTGAATCTTTTGTACTAGGCAAGTTGAACTAAATTGGGACATGTAGATTATGACCATAACCTGTGACATGCAAATTCAACGCAACGTGAGGTATATGATCATATTATGAATCATGACAACTATTTAGGCATGTAAACTTAGGCCAAATTTATAATTAGCCAAGATATGTTTGTGAAACTTTAAGGAATGATTAAATCTGATATATTTGCCTAATTTGCTAGTTCTGCTATATTTGCCTAATCTGCTAGTCCTGTTATAATATGCTAAATCTGTCATCTGCTAAGTCTGTTGAAAATGCCAAATCTGCTAAACTAAATCTGTTGAGATGCCTAATCTGTTATCTGCTAAATCTGCTAGTTTGCTTAAACTGTTAAATCCGTTAAGTCGCCTATTCTGAAAAATCTGTTATCTGCTATATCTGTTGAGTTGATATAATTAGTCTGCTATTGACATAATCTGAATTGGCTATAGTTATGAATAATTGACATGTATATTAGGCGTGGGTGTAAATGGTAAATTATTAATTAATTGGCCGCAAAGATAAACATGGCTAACTCGAGATTAAAATGAGTTTGCGGCGTAATTCTGCCCGTAACCGCCCGGCATATTCCAGTGGTCGCAAACAATAGGTTCTAATGTGAGAAGTTAGTCATAACGTGCTTGAAACCCGAGGTTAGACTCAGTTTGCGACAGAAACCTACCCGGAACCAACCGGCCTAACCCGTAGCCGCAAACTATCAGTCTAATGTGAGAGGTCTGGGCATTAAAATTTAATTAATGAAAATCTGAGATAAATACGATGTCTAAAACATGTTGGGTGGTTAAGGTTAAACCAGTTGGACCAATGAATCTGATAAACACGTTTCGTGAATCTGTAGGCTCAATTACAAAGTTAGACAAATCTATAAATCTGTAACTGGTCAATTTGTAAGCCTGTTAATCCGAACATCTGATCCGTTAGTCTGAAAACCTGTTAACTTGATTGTCTGATCTATGAACTAGTTGATCTAAACTCTGTATGTCTGAACTTGTAAACAAGTTAATCCGAAATCTGTTAGTCTGGGGACACAAGGTTAGGAGGGGAATTACTTGTGTCATATTTTGTTTGGGACCCATATTAGTCAGTAACCCTTTCTGGTATCAAAACTTTGACCCAACAGTAGGTAGGGTCCGGGCACGCTTACTGAACTAATTATAAGTGGTTCATTCTGATAATGGCGAGGGGTGTTGATGGTGCGTTCCAACCGGGTCATGTGCGTGCATGGATCCCGGTCTACCTCTGAGGATGTAAGACGCCGTGACATCTGTAAATAGGTCTGTGTTAATTGGTTGTCACTTTAGGGAGTGATACACCCTACTGTGGGGCCGACACAGGGTATTTATGTATTAGGGAGCCGATCGCTTGGGGTAGGGTTTTAGGGTACACTTGGTTCTGTCTGTTTCTGTTGGTACCGTCTGTTTCTATTGGGTGGTAACACCTGTCTGTTTCTGCGTGGTACCGTCTGTTCGGGTGGTAAAGGCCCAATTACTATTGTACACCTAATTCTACATTCTGTTTCCGTAGGGATTAATCTGACTGTTTCTGTTCGGGTGGTAAAGGCCCATTTTTAATATTCTGTTTCTGTCTGTTTGTGTTCGGGTGGTAAAGGCCCATTATCAGCATTCTGCTTCTGTCTGTTTCTATTAGGGTGGTAAAGGCCCATTATTAGCTTTTTGCTTCTATGGGAATTATTCTGTACCTGTTTCTGTTTCAGTTTAGACATTAGGGTGACACCTAATCCTGTTATACTAGTATTAGTGTAGAGAAGTAAGATATGAATAAGAAGCATGGCTTAGTCTACATCATTCTGTTTCTGCTGTTTAACCTAAGTATATCTGCTGCTCATGTTACTGCCATCTCCTATCCAGTTTTGCTTTCATGTCATTATTATTATTATCGGTTCATATGCTGAAAGTCACTGGACTTGCCAGACTTTATGTCTGACCCTTGTTGTTTCGCCTCTTTTCTTCCGTTCCCCCCCCCCTCCCCCCAGGTTTTCTAAGGAGGGAATACTCTAGCTAGATCTGGATTTCTTCTGCTTGAAGTGCTTAAAGTATGGCTTGTCTTCTTCTGTGGGGATTTTGATTTTAAACTATGCATTCTAAAGGCTTTTGTACAAGACTGATATTTTGTACTTGAATTCTGAGATTTGAAAGGATGTAACCATACTAATTTCTGTTTCTGCTGTAATAAAGTTAAAAAATTTCAAGTACTGTTTTTATCTGTTTTGTAAGTTTCTGTTCTGTTTACTAAAATTCTCCACCAAAGTTAAGGCATTCCTTTTGTGAGTGTCCTTAACGGAGGTGGGGTGTTACACTTGGTATCAGAGCTGAAGGTTACCAAATTGGGTAAAGTTTTTGAAAACTATTTTCAAAAAGGTTTTAAAAGGAAGTATTTTCAAAAGGAAAGTTTATTTTAAAAAAAAAAACATAATCCCCAAAGGCCATATATCTATCTATTGATCCTCCGTTTGAATCTTTGTTTCCTTCTTTCTCCGGGGCTCCCGGCTTTCTGGGAGGTAACCTCATCGCGGCATGGTTCTGTAGGCTTGATAAGACTACGACACTGGTCAAAGGGCAAATAAACGCCCGACTTCCATCTGTAGCCGTAGTAGTCTCGCCTACAGCTAATTTTCTTTCGAGCTTTGTAGGATTTTCCATGCGATGGAGGCCGCTTTCAAGGGACTTGTCAACATGTTACACACGGATAGTAAAGATGAGAATGAGGGAGTTTGGCTAAGGAGCACAACCCAAGGATGAGAAACTCATGGACATGGACTTGGTTCACAAAGGAGGAAAAAAAGGAAACACAAAAGAAGGAAGAAAAGCCTGAAGATAAAGGAGGAGAAAAGTGCTTTACTTATGGAAGCTTGACTCAAGAGGAAGGACAGAGGACATGACCTACTTCGGGAAGGCAGGCGAATGCTCTCATAGTTGGCAGATAGGATAGAAGTAGGAAAATTTCCGTAGAGGGTTTAGTTTCCTTATCTGATTATTGAGTTAGAAATCTTTCCGATTATGGCATTCTGATTTTGTAGTCGAGTCTCTGCACTTTAATACTAGTCTTGTTTCTGATCTGGTTATAGTCTCAAACCCCATAGGGGTTACGACTCATCTATTGGTGATAGGTTGGGGTTTGAGAGATATCTGTGTTAGGCGTCAAGTAGGACGCATACATTCTGGGTTTTATCATGCTTAGTTCAGTAACCTGATCTGTACCAGTAATCTGTAAATATCTGAATATTCCCGATAAGGTTAAGATTTCCAGTTTTGACATGATCTAAAGAGGGTAATCCTCTGGGTGTCAATTTGATGTTGGTTTCGGTCTTCGGGGCCGATACTTAGGACCCATGTCTAATGGGAACCAAGTTTTTGTTTTATCTGTACTCGCTTCCATCATTCGACTGTATCCTATTGATCGAATCTTCGAACTTTAGGTTGAAACAAATGGGTGTAAACATGTGTTTGAGACATGTTATGTTTGATGGTTGCAAGTGGATGCAAGTGGTTGCTAGTGGTTGCTCGTGGATGCATATACACACACTAGGCACTAGATCGGCTTGAAAACACTCTCATACTACATATGGATGTGTGAGCATTTTAATTTTTTGTGGATGCAAAATGATTGACTCAGCACATGGATGTCGCATAAGACTGAATGGTTGTGCACTCATATAGGAATGATATGTATCGAGTAGGAAAATTGCATACATGTTGGACTCATGGCACTGGCATAATTCGCATTAAGGAGGTCAACTGAATCAGTGGACCGCCTGATCTTTGCATTAGACAAGGAACATATACACACACTTCTTGCATATGTTCATACAGCATTAGAAATCTCTTAAGGACAATGAATGCCTGTGATTGGTGATTGAGTAGATGGATGATTGGATGGTAGGACACATTCTTCTTAACTTGAAGATTTCGGGGACGAAATCCTTTAAGGAGTGGAGAATGTAACACCCCGCATTTTTAAGTATAATTAAAAATGAAATAAAATATATGAAAATATGCTTATGATAGGTAAATAATGGTGATGCATAAGAAGAATTAATTAATACATGAAAGAGAAGAAAAATTAGTTCGATAACGGTGTGTGTAACGGAAAAGATAGTAAAATGAGAATAATTAATTTAAGAATTAGGAATTAATTAAAATGGACATCACCATTGTATTCCTCTCGAAATTTTACATGAAATAGAGTCCGAGTTTTCGAAAATTGGAGTCCAGATGAAGAAGTTATGGCCTGTAGAAGATTCAGAAGGTTTCGGTCAGCACAGAACTGGGCAGGTCGACCTGGGGGTCGACCTGGGAGTCGACCTCCCTCATGGGGGTCGACTATAGTGTTGACCCCCCCCCCTGCAGGTCAACCTGGTCGACCTGTTTCGGTCCGAAACACGTTTTTGAAGCCTAGGGACGATTTTTGATGGTCCGGATTGGTTTTAGGGTTAATCTGATGGCTGAAATGAATTGCTACACCTATAAAAACAACCTAAGACCTAGCCTTCTCTACACACAATTCTATTATGCTTCCTCTCTGCCTCTGTTCTAAATAAAAATGGCATCGCTACTCTGCTAGAATCAAAACTAGAAGCTAATCAACATCAACCTAAGCAACTCAATTCAAGCTAGGGATTAAAGCTCCTACAACGATTCTACAACAAATTAAATTTCTTTCTTTAATCCAACCAAGGAAAGTACAGTTATTTTCCGCTATAAACGTTAATTCTGATTGTGACATGAATTGTAAATCTAAATCTGAGATTATATCTGTTCTGTTCTGTTTAGATCTATCTTATTTTGTATCTCTTTCCTCTTTCTGTTCTATAGCCAGGCTACCACGAGCCTGAGCCAATCTCATAAGAGATTAACATACGCTAAAATGTTTGGGATAGTAAAATGAATGATGCATAAATTGGGCATGACCAATAGGTGACTAATTTGAGGAAAGAACATGGACTGTAGCTAGAACATGGATCTGAGACATATGACTGGACATGTTATATTTGTAACATAAAGGGTATTGAACATCTGACTTGAGATAAAGAGAATATTGCTTAGGTGTAAAGATTTACATTAAAGTAGGATATCTATTAAAGGAAAATAAACACCTAAGTAAGGGATCTTTGGGATATATGACATGCATTGAAATCGATGGCTATATTTGGTATAATTTATATGTGAATCTTTTGGACTAGGCAAGTTGAACTAAATTGGGACATGTAGATTATGTCCATAACCTATGACATGCAAATTCAATGCAACATGAGGTATATGATCATAGTATGAATCATGACAACTATTTAGGCACGTAAACTTAGGCCAAATTTATAAATAGGCAAGATATGTTTGTGAAACTTTAAGGAATGATTAAATCTGATATATTTGCCTAATTTGCTAGTTCTGCTATATTTGCCTAATCTGCTAGTCCTGTTATAATCTGCTAAATCTGTCATCTGCTAAGTCTGTTGAAAATGCCAAATCTGCTAAACTAAATCTGTTGAGATGCCTAATCTGTTATCTGCTAAATCTGCTAGTTTGCTTAATCTGCTAAATCCGTTAAGTCGCCTAATCTGAAAAATCTGTTATCTGCTATATCTGTTGAGTTGATATAATTAGTCTGCTATTGACATAATCTGAATTGGCTATAGTTATGAATAATTGACATGTATATTAGGCATGGGTGTAAATGGTAAATTATTAATTAATTGGCCGCAAAGATAAACATGGCTAACTCGAGGTTAGAATGAGTTTGCGGCGTAATTCTGCCCGGAACCGTCCGGCATATTCCAGTGGTCGTAAACAATAGGTTCTAATGTGAGAAGTTAGTCATAACGTGCTTAAACCTGAGGTTAGACTCAGTTTGCGACAGAAACCTGCCCGGAACCAACCGGCCTAAACAGTAGCCGCAAACTGTCAGTCTAATGTGAGAGGTCTGGGCATTAATATTTAATTAATGAAAATCTAAGATAAATATGATGTCTAAAACGTGTTGGGTGGGTAAGGTTAAACCAGTTGGACCAATGAATCTGATAAACCCGTTTCGTGAATCTGTAGGCCCAATTACAAAGTTAAACAAATCTGTAAATTTGTAACTGGTTAATCTGTAAGCCTGTTAATCCGAACATCTAATCCATTAGTTTGAAAACCTGTTAACTTGGTTGTCTGATCGGTGAACTAGTAGATCTAAACTCTGTATGTCTGAACTTGTAAACAAGTTAATCTAAAATCTGTTAGTCTGGGGACACAAGGTTAGGAGGGGAATTACTTGTGTCATCTGTTGTTTGGGACCCATATTAGTCAGTAACCCTTTCTGGTATCAAAACTTTGACCCAACAGTAGGTAGGATCCGGGCACGCTTACTGAACTAATTATAAGTGGCTCATTCTGATAATGGCGAAGGGTGTTGATGGTGCGTTCCAACCGGGTCATGTGCGTGCATGGATCCCGGTCTGCCTCTGAGGATGTAAGACGCCGTGACATCTTTAAATAGGTTTGTGCCAATTGGTTGTCACTTTAGGGAGTGATACACCCTACTGTGGGGCCGACATAGGGTATTTATGTATTAGGGAGCCGATCGCTTGGGGTAGGGTTTTAGGGTACACTTGGTTCTGTCTGTTTCTGTTGGTACCGTCTGTTTCTGTTGGGTGGTAACACCTTTCTGTTTCTGCGTGGTACCGTCTGTTTGGGTGGTAAAGGCCCAATTACTAGTGTACACCTAATTCTACATTCTGTTTCCTTAGGGATTAATCTGACTGTTTCTGTTCGGGTGGTAAAGGCCCATTTTTAATATTCTGTTTCTGTCTGTTTGTGTTCGGGTGGTAAAGGCCCATTATCAGCATTCTGCTTCTGTCTGTTTCTATTAGGGTGGTAGAGGCCCATTATTAGCTTTCTACTTCTGTGGGAATTATTCTGTACCTGTTTCAGTTTTGACATTTGGGTGACACCTAATCCTGTTATACTAGTATTAGTGTAGAGAAGTAAGATATGAATAAGAAGCATGGCTTAGTCTACATCATTCTGTTTCTGCTGTTCAACCTAAGTATATCTGCTGCTCATGTTACTGCAATCTCCTATCCAGTTTTGCTTTCGTGTCATTATTATTATTATCTGTTCATATGCTGAAAGTCACTGGACTTGCCAGACTTTATGTCTGACCCTTGTTGTTTCACCTCTTTTCTTCCGTCCCCCCCCCCCCCTCCAGGTTTTCTAAGGAGGGAATACTCTAGCTAGATCCGGATTTCTTCTGCTTGAAGTGCTTAAAGTATGGCTTGTCTTCTTCTGTGGGGATTATGATTTTAAACTATGCATTCTGAAGGCTTTTGTACAAGACTGATATTTCGTACTTGAATTCTGAGATTTGAAAGGATGTAACCATACTAATTTCTGTTTCCGCTGTAATAAAGTTAAAAAATTTCAAGTACTGTTTTTATCTGTCTTTTAAATTTCTGTTCTGTTTACTAAAATGCTCCACTAAAGTTAAGGCATTCCCTTTGTGAGTGTCCTTAACGGAGGTGGGGTGTTACAACAATTCTAAGTAGAAACAATGGAGATATGATAATGGTGGAGTCAGATCTCTCAATTGCCAGAAAGCTCCCCAAAAATGCCAAGTTCTGGGCTATTTATAGCTGATTTCTTCAGGCGAATCGCGGTCATACATGGCACAAATCCCGAGGACCTTGTACTGGTTCGTATCTTGATGGAGAATTGGTCAATATGACAGTTGTGGACAAGTGTCGCGAGATCCTGTATTCTCGGATCGTGAATGACTTAGTCAGGGGCTTCGCTGTGCCTTATGGGATTGGATCGCATCGCAGGGAAGAGGGTCGGATGGCTCTTGGGCGCAGCGAACCGAAGAGGGTGTCGCGATCCGCGGAGGATGGTCTGACCACGATCGGACTTTTGTGAACTAGGGGAGTATAACTTCATATTTTCTTCTTATGTGTGAACCTGGATGGCTTGGTCAAAAAGCTAGCTAACATTTTGCCTCCTCGAAGTATGTTTTATCGAGGATGGAACATGCTTCGAAACTGCAGAGTTGTATTTTCATAGGGAGATGCAAATCAGTGGTTGCCTCTGTCTGAAATGTTGTGTTATTTCGGAAAGTTGCATCTTTTGGTTAGTATAAATATCTAACAAAGTCTTCCATCATTTCTTTGTTTATTGAATAATTTTCATTTCTGGAATCTTTGGAGACCTCATTATCAAATTTGCCAGGTAAACTTCTGAATTTACACTTCGGTACGTGGTTTGTCGGTTCGGATCGCTTCAGCTCACCGCGGTCCGCATGGTGAAACGCTGGACTCGGTCAAACGAGGGTATTCGGGCTTCGGATCGTGATGGGCTTTTCCACGAAGCATGTTGGGCTTTGGCTCGCGGTCCACCATTTCCGCGATTCGAGTAAGACAAAAAGGGGGAGACTAACGGTCGCGGTTTTATCTATATAAACCCGAACCTCCCTCTTTATTTTCTTTTCTTCTTCTCCTTGCTGGTCGCCGCCCCCCTTCACGTTCCCAAGCCGAAAACCTAATTTTTAATACTCCAACTACCCAATTGTTTCATCCTTTTCAAAAAGGTAATTATAAAAAAGAATATCTTCACGTAATTCTGCCCTTTTTTGTTTTGAGTTTTTGACAATTTTGGGAGGAAAAAGTGGTGCAATTCGTAGCATTTGAGGTTTTGGAGGCTGGTGAGGTAACACGGCTAATGGGTTCGACTGCTCGCGTTCCGCGATGGAGAAGAGGAGGAGAGGAAGGAGAAGAAGAAGGGAAGGAAAGGGTTAACCAGGTCGGATCATGAGTGAGGAGGGATGAGGACGGAGATGAAAGAGAATGGCGAGGCAGCGGATCGTGGGAATGGCAAGGGAGCGGATCGTGAGGATGAAGGAGAGTCGGTTCGTGGGGGAGGGAAGTAGAGCGGATCATTGGGAGTTTGTCACGATCCGTTCCGTAATGGGTCAAGTACTTCAGCCTCTCACGGTCCGATGCTCCTCCACGATCCGGAGCCTCTACGCGATCCGAGTCTCTCCCACGAACCAGTGTTTTCGCTGTGAATCCATACCTGTTCCACGATCCAGAGATATACCACGATCCGACATCGCGTCACGATCCAGATGATGAACGATCCGATGAACCTTAAATGCAACATAACTCTGGTACATCAATGGACAGTTAGGTTAGAGCCCTTAACACGAACTTTCTGGACTGATCAGCATCATAACTTAACAGCGGACAACTACTAATATCTTGATGATCTTGTTAACCTTTATGCTTTCTTCCTATGCATGCACAAACACACACTTGCACTTGCACACACGGGGGACGGGTAATTATATTCTAATTTCTCATGTTTACTTGCCTAAACAGTAATGTCGGATAATCGTTCCCCTTCAAGATCTGAAACAGAGATGGATCCCGAGACGCCTGAGCACCACAACCCTGAGGTTCTTCGAATCAACCCAGAGGGTGAGGATTCTGTATCCGAATATGAGGCAGAAACGGAATCGGATTCATTTGAGAGTACCTTGCTTGATGAGGAGTCTGAAGTAGATGACCGAGCTCCCGATGAGATTCCTGGTGCACTAGAAATAGAGAAATTCGCTGACTCTTTAGCTTCCAAACTAGATGACATAAAGCTTAAGAAAATCTGCTTGAAACACGGGATCCCCTAGGATGATGTGAGAACACTTGGAAGCGAAGATAGACCTCATCTGGCTCCGGAGGGGTATATGACAGTCAGCCGACCCATGTGTTGGGTAGGCGCTATTCCTCTGTTTCCTCCAATCATCATTGAAACCTTAAAACGATTGGGTATTGCTCCGAAGCAGATTTATCCCAATGCCTACGCAGCTCTATACACTTTATACATCGCGTATGCGGAAATCCTGCAAACTGAGCTCATGTTTAAAGACTTGAAATTCTATTACCTCTTCAAGCGTCGTTCTACAGCAACCCCAAATTTTTCTTTCTTCTAGTCAGTAGTAAATAGGAAGGTCTTGTCTGATGGTTACAGCAACATAGGGGATCCCAAGGCCGATTGGTTCTATATAAAGAGACAGGCTGGGTGTGCGAGAAGATGGCTTAAATCAAGTAAATTTTAAACCTTTGAATGAATAATCTGTTTAAAAAATCAAAGTGCTAACATACTTCTTTCCTCTATGCAGATCGCACTTTTCCAAAGACGGAAGGCTCAGTGTATAACAATCGACTATCCCTTCTTATGAAAAGCAAATCTGACTTTCTAAGGATCAAGAAATGTATTACTAACGAGAATCTTCACAAGCACCGCCTTCTGGATATAAGATTTGGACTTGGCGCGGGTGGCTAACCTTACAAATATGTACCCCCGGCCGAGGGAGAAGGAACGTCACAAGCAGCAGAGACAACTAAACTTCATAAGAGTCCTTCGCCGATAATTAACCAGGACGATGAAGATTTAAATGTATATAGAGGAGATGAGGCCCGTGTTGACGAGCTTAAGGAAACCCCAGACTCTCCGAGGGGTTCCCCCTCAAGGGCCTCTCTACCTGTTGAGCCTGCCACTCCCGATGATTTAACAGAGGAGCAGTTATTTAAAGAATTGAACAAGATTCCTATACCCGACGATGTATATACACAGGAAGATTTCGAAGGGGAGCCATTTTTTCCTATCTCTGAGGAAACAAATGCTCCAGTTTAAGAACGAGAAACTACCCAGACGAGCCTAACTTCGGGCCCTGGTCTGTTGGGGGGAATTATATGGGATGCACAAATCACATGCATTGTCTGACCCCACACTTCTATACCAATAGTATTCAAGGTCTTAATTTGTACTTGTTTCTCTTGCAGGAAAGATGACTCGCAAATGATCTTATTCTTATCGCTCCCTTCGTGAAGGCACACCTAGTCTTCATCCAAATCCTGCTCCCAGTCGTCCACGATCTCGATCTCCTTCCAGGTATGGTCCCAGGAAACCTCACAGTCGTCCACTGCCACCGGCTAGGGGTAAGTAGCTTCCTATGGACTTAACCCCTCCAAAAAGTACGCCTTCTCACATCCAATCTTCCAAGAAACAGCGCGGGTCAGAGGACAAAAATAAAGACGAGGGCAAGATCGTGAAGAAAGGAAAAGAAGCTCTGGCCTCCCCTGATGATCACGACTCCGACGGTCTCGTTGCATGAGATGCTACCCATAGTCCCGAAAATCAGGCTAGATTAGCACGCTTGCGCAAGGAATTCCCAGATATTTCTTTGAGAGGATGACGTTTGTACCGGATCTTCAGCCGGTTCCCAGGGACTCGAATACTGAGGTGATAGGGTATGTGTGCCATATAGCCAAAAAGTATGAGGTAATGAAAAAGCACGCCGTTAACCTTTCGAATGCCATCTGTCAACTAGAAATGAATGCGGCCAGATCCAAAGTGAGAATTGAGAATAATGAAAGGGCCAGGAGCAAAATGGAAAAGGAACTGGAGGATGCACAGGCCCAACTGGCTTTAGCTCAGCGAGACGCAGAGAACTACAAGACAAGATTGGAGGAAGCTAGGAAGCGTTTTCGTAGCAAGCTAGATTCTAACAGCCAAGAACGATTATCTTTGAAAAAGAAAACAGACGATCTTAGAATGGCCAACGCTGATTTGAGGACAGCGCAGAGTCATTTTGATGCTGAGAAGGCTGCTTGGGAGAAGGAGAGAGCAGACTTGAAAAACAGTCTTGCGGCTGCTAAGAAAGAAAAAGAGGTCTTGAGAGGCCAACTTGTTCGGGCTGAGGGGCGAGCGGTTCTTGCTGAGACTAATGCTAACAGCATTCTTGAATCAGCTTCCACCACCGCTGACAAGCTTGCCGAAGCCGAAAAAGAAATAGAAGGTTTTGGGGAGCTGATATTCGACTTCTTAGGCCAAGTCATCAAAACTCGAGACATTTCTTGGAACCCAGACTATCATGTTACTCTTGCCAACATATGGGATGCAATTGTCGAGGACGAGAAGCAGCGATTGAAGGTCAATGAGATTGATGAAGGCCAGCTAACGCAGAGGCTCCTCAAAGGAAAAGAACCTGAGGATTTGGAGGAGGGGAGATGCCTAATCCGAGAAGAGGTGGAAAGGGAGAAGACTGAGGCCAAAGGCAAGAGCAAACTTGATGAGGGTTCGATCTCAGTGGCGGAACTCAAGGCTCCTGAAGTTGAGGAATATAATCCTGACGATCCGTTAATTCCCTTACGCCTAACTCCTCCGGCCGTCGGAGTTTCTGCTGTAAACTTGGATGAAATGTCAACTGAAGGTATATCCATATTTTCTCCGCAATTTGCACTACAAGAAAAACCGAGATTAGCGACAGATTTTTAGCAGTGGAAAATTCCGTCGCTAATTAGCGATGGATTTCCATGGGCTTTGTAAGAGAAAATATTTTGGATTTTATATGTCATCTTATTATAAATTATTACCGTCGAATACTGATTCTGTCGCTAAATCAATGGAAATTGCAGCTCTTTACCGTCATACAATATTTAACGCTAAATTCCGTTGCTAATAGAGTCGGATTACCATCGGCATAATTTTGAAGCTATTTTCTTGTAGTTTTCCAAGAGATTTGAAACGAACTTTTATATTTATTATTTATAAAATGTTTTAAATTTGTGTTATTACTTAGTAATTAATTAGTAAATTTAAATTTTAAATAATTAATGTTAATAATACATTAGTAATTAATAATAAATAATAACTATTAAAGTAAATAAAATTCAATAGTTAATGCTGATTTTTTTTTGAAAATTAATGCTGATTAATTATTATTATATAATATAAATAAGAGGTAATAGTAATTAATAAAATACATTATTGTTCGATGTTTATTAAATTTGTTTTGATAATCAATGATTATTTAATAGTCTTTAATACGATTAATTAAATTAATATCAAGAAATTATTAATACATATTTGCTTTTAAGAAATTGATTGGTACGTATTATTTGATAATTAATTAGTAATTAAGAAAAACAAAATGGTCTAAGTTTAAAAATAAGAAGTTAAATAAATATTAAAGAATTTCGAAATTCAAAAAATTCAAACATTACCATACAAGTTATTATTTTCATGCATATTAATGTATTATTAAATAATTAATAATTGATATGTGATAGTTAATATAAGCATATAATAGTTATTATAAATTAATATCTACTATTAATAATTAGTTGTTGGTAATCTATAATTAATAATAAATTTTTAATTAGTGATTAATTACAGCTGAGCATAAGATTTAAGTAGTGCACTTATCTCTAATATATTGTGAGACAACACATTTTCAATTTGTAAAGATCAAAATTTAAACTGTAAGAGTATATATACATATATAATATCATGTTCTTTTATACTGGTGTATAATGTGATTTCAGTATACATGTTTCCTAAATTCAATAAGTACTGCAATTATCTCTAATATAATATGAGACAACACATCCTCAGTTTTATTCTACAATTCAAAGTTAAATATATAATATATGTATATAAACACATACATAATATATATATACACACATTATATACATATATATGTATATATGCGTGCTTTTTTTATGAATTTTCAGATTTCTTTACTTGGTCATATAAGATAAAAAGATCTTCTACCATGTTAATAAACAAACCGAAAACATAGCCTGCAAGGTTAAAGATTACCATCCTAATTACAAAAATTAAGAAAAAAGCCAAGTCATAACGATCATAAAATGATGATTGTAAAAGACCCCAATTTTACAATGGTTATAATACCTATTGTAATGGGTGTTAATTTTACGACGATAATGGTCAAAATTTATCGTATCAAATAATATATATTAAATTCATGTTTGGCACTCCTGAACAATATCGTATCAAATAATACCTATTGTAATAGGTCTTAAATAGACGGCATTCTTGAATAATTTAACAAGCACTCTAGAACAAGGGTATATCGATTTAGTAACCTATATCCCATTCATATATATAAAGATTGATATAGACAATACTATGTCATTATTTGATATTTTGTAAAAAAAAATGGTTACAGGTTATGTTTTGATTTTCTAAATTGGTTGAACTGATAACCAAACATATTTTTCAACTGTAAATTACTATTCGTAGTGTCCCCAATTAATGTACAGTTTTTTTACACAAATATAAGTTCTAATTTAACTGGTTATATTTAAGATAAACTTTATGGTACATTATCGTTTATAGACATTATTGGTAAACTTTAATCTATTAATTTATTGTTGCTACAACAAAATCACATTTTTACAATATTTTTTTCACAATGACTGATAATAAGACTTTGTAAAAGGTGTGATTTTACAACGATTTTGACAAAACGGTTTAAAAATCTTATGTTTTCAGAACATTTTGTTTAGAAACATTGTAAAATATAAACTTTTACAACATTTTCATATGACACTGTAAAGCAGGAAGTTTTGACAACATTTACTTCTAATGATTATCTATTTACCTTTTAACAACTGTTTAAAAGGTTATAAAAAAACATTGATTCTAACCAGATATTAAGTTACGAAAAATTGTTTAGAAGTAATTTGACTTTATACATAGGTTTGTGGTAGAAAATTTAAATAGATTTATTATTGCTTAAAATACCATAGTAACAAATAATTTATAGTTAATAACAAATATTAAGTATAAAGTCAAATAATTTATAAATGATAATTAATAATTAATAAACTATAGTTGAAAACTTAGAAGGGTTAATTATCCATAATTTATAATTAAATGACTACAAATAAATAATTTATAATTTATAATTCACAGATATTGTTTATAATTAGTAGCTAAATTTAAATTTAATGTTTTATTATGATTAATTATGAATGGTTAGTAAATCACACATGATAATTTATTTTTTATTTTTTATTTTTTATTTACTGCAGGTTGAAACTCTTGGCTCCAAAGTTGAGACTCTTGGCTCCAAGCAATGAATTTTTGGCTCCAAATTTGAAGCTTTTGGCTCCAACCGGCAAAATTTTGGCTCCAGCCTAAAAAATTTACTTCGTAACTGCTGTTTTTACTGAACCTAAATTTTTTTGGCTCCTCTTCTCCTCTGCCGCTCTCTTCTCTCTTCCTCTTCATCCAGATCTCCCCTTATCTCCGTGTCCTCTTCCTCTATTCGCCCTCCAACTCCTCTCCTTCTTCCTACGTCCAATTTCTGCAAATCCTCCTCCTCCTTCTCCTGCAAGAAATCCCTCAGAACAATCTACGAATCTTGTGCCCGCATTTTACTCAATCTCTTATGTACAATTGTCGGCGATTCTCAATTGAGGCTCTTCACCCTCTCACTGATTGAACTGTTGATAGACGACGGAGAAGATAGTCTCGTGGATCAGATCCGGTCCGATTTTTTCTCCGCCACAGCAACTACCATTTCGAGCTGCCCATGTTTAACATACTGGTCGATTTCCTGTAGGCGCCATACGAATCTAACATAACCGAGGTTTCAAGGCGGCGGCTGCAGGAGACTAGAATTCCAGATGTGATGGTGATGGGGTCTGGGCTATGGCACATGCTGTGCAGATTATGGTTAATGCATTACTCGTTGAATCAGAACAGAGGGTTGGCCTAAAGACATAAGCTTTCTCGACTGCTTCGTGGTGATTTAAAGTAATTGAGTTGAGATACTAAGGCTATCTTTTTGTCTTGGAATTTATTTTGATATTTCTGTCTGGGTTCTTATTGGGGTTGCGAGTGCTATTAGCTAACCTTTCTTAGTCGGGTTTCTGTCATTTAGCTACGTTTCTATGTTCATTAGCAGCTTTTTATTGTGCTTGTGTTATAGTGTTTCAAAGGCTCTCTTCCCTTTCCTTCAATTGCTCAATATCAACTTCTAACCATTTGGTTACTGGCATTAGCGATTGTTAGGCAACGGGGGCTGGTTTAGTGTGGTTATAGTGAAAGTTTAAGGGGTGTAGCACCGTAGATGCTCATTCATGATAGTGCTGGTGGCCTTAGGAATCTGAACTAGTTATGAATCAAATGGTTAACTAAACAGGGCATTTATGACTACTTTAAATTTAAAATTGCTGCTCCGTGGACCTAGGACAATATATAAAACTCCAATTATACAATAATAATAAAAAAATGAAGCCAACAACTTTAGATATGCATGAAATACTGGTAAAAATAGAGAAATTAAAGATAGCTAGATCATAATAATTAAATATGAACTCATGTGATCATGTAATTAAAGAAACACCTCCTGATACTGTTACAACTTAGAAAAGTACTGAGCAATGGATCATTGCTAAAAAGTGAAAAAACAATAGGTGATTAGACCCCAAATAAGTCATTAACACGCTTAATTATGTAAATACTTAACTTTCAAGTCAGTCTAATCCCATTTTAAAGTCCTAATACATTGAACTTAAATAATATTTATTAATAGTTAGCGGGCTAGAATCCTATAAGGCTATAATTCTTCTATAGTTTTTAGTGATGGTGGGTAATTACGTTGTTAATCTCTGTAAGTCAATAGCCCATTAGCCCCAGCTTTTGCGATGGGATACACGCAAGTTTATGGACAGCTTAATTTTTATGCGGCTATAGTTTACTCATGCTATATATATAGAGAAAGCTAGGGTTATTTAAAGAGTGGAATTATGCCATCGTATTACGCAGGTGATTAATCAAGTAGGAAATTGAAGAACGCCACTGTCACGTTTGTGATATAATAAATTTGTTGTAGATGTTGCTTGAATAGACGAGATTGTCATTACCTATTAGAAATAGAGGAGTCCTAAGTAAGTTTGCTAAGTACGTTGAATCTCACATGCGAAAGTACTTTGAATCTGCTAAGCGATTGTTAAGGGATTAGTCTGCTAAGTAAGTTTGCCTAACAGGCTATGTCATTTGTTCCCAAGTATTATTATACAATCATATTAATGTTTATTTATAGTAGCGGTTGTTTTAGTTTATGAACCAAATAAATTTAAGTGAACGGGCAAATCTAAACATAACACGGCACAAAAGATTTAAGTTTGATGTAAAGGTGCATTCGCATGTGAGACAACATCTTTCGTGACATCTCTTCAAATCAAAGAGTTTCAGCTGCTCCCATCTATTGCTTCTCATTTAATCGAAGTGACAGCATGAGAATGAGAATCAAAAGTGACTGAAAATAAGGGGAAAAAGGTGGAATGTGAAAAGAGAAACCATAGTATAGAGGAATGAAATAGAAAGACACAGAAAACGTTTCTGATTACAGAAAACGGTTATAAGCTGGCCTTGTTAACTGATATGTATCCTAGAATGTATATCTGCTATGTATCCTAATATACTGTAAACAATTTTTTATACAAAGTAATTCGGTCCGGTTTAATACGGTCGGTTTCACCTTTCAAACCGCAACCGGACCGTAATGAAATGGTTCGGGTCAGTTTTGTATATTCGGTTTAGAGAGATAATACAGAGCGGTTTTCCGCACCGTTTCATCGGTGCGGGTCGGACGTTTTCCGTTTAACGGTGCAGTTTATGCCTACCCCTAGGATTTGGATAATTTATGGAAAATGCAGAGAGATAATTAGTAGATGTTTGAATGTAAAAACTACATACCTTGGTCAATATGCATAGTATGAAGATTCCCAAAAATGCCATAACTAAGTATGTCTATTACAGTGGAGTTATAATAGAACTTTAGGGCATATGCTTAAACCTATCAGCCAACATAAGACGATGACCATTATTAAAGCAATAGTATAGCTTCACTGGGTTGGTCATAAAATGTGCTATCTAGTGGAATAATACTTTTTTTATACAAACAAGTTCTAATGTGTTATGGTCGATACAATTTTCATATTGTTGCTTTGATATTACAACAACAAATAGCACTGTACAGTTTTTAATGTCATTTGTATGGGGTTTGATATGCATTTAAATATCACAGTTCATTCATCTTGACAGGCACAAATCTTGGTTTATGTTGAGTATTTCGGCCAGCTCCTGTCTGAACAATTTCATGAAGATGTGGCTCAGGTATTAAAAAATTGATATCATCTCTTTATGTATTTCCTTCTGCATGACAGTGTTTAAATGTCCACTACTAGTTGTTCGAGGCTTAACTTTTTAGTAACATTTATCATGCAGTTGATTTAAAATCGTTATCCATCTTCATAGCACCGTCTTCTGGATGAAGTATTGGGTAATCTGAATGATATTTTATATATTCAAACTTTGACTTGTCTTAAAACAATAGACTGACAAGTCTGTAGTATTATTTTCATCAACTTTTGTCTTGAAACAATATGCAGCACGATTAAGGCTTGAGGCGGATAGAGAGAGCAAGTGGGCTAAGAGCCAGCGCTCTAAAGAGAACAATCAAGACTCTCACAACAGCAAAAGGCAGATGGGGAGAGCTTTGAAGCACAAATGGCAAAGGCGATGCTTAACAGCTATGATAAAGTTTCGCGTTCGCCTTCGCTTTAGATTTCATGTTTTCTTGCACCATCGCCGTCGGCGTCTTCGTAGATTAGTTGGGTATGTTAAGACTTATTCCGGTGTAAATATGACGTTGTGTGTTACACCCCGCCTCCGCTAGGGTCACTCGCAAAGGAATGCACTAGCTTTAGAGGGGCATTATTGGTAAACATGCACAGAAATATCACAAGATAGAACATATATAAATAGCGGAAGTAAAATCAAACTTTCATAACATGAATAAATAAGGTCTAAAGCCTTTTACATCAGAGTACATCAAAACCTGTCTTGCAATAATAAAGAAGCATAAAAACCTTTTCATAAATTATTCCCCAAGTAAAAAAAAACAGTAAAGTAGCCATAGCCAAGAGAAGTCCAAGTCATACATGATGACCTTCAGGCGGAAGAAGTCCGAACTAAACAGCATTGTCTCCTCCCTGTAACCTAGGGGGGGGGGGGGAACGGAAGAAAAGAGGCGAAACAAAACGGGTCAGTCAAAAAGACTGAGTAAGTCCTATCTACTTCCAGTATAAAAACAGGTAAAGGTAACATGACATGCATAAACTGAAAGTAAACATAAGGATAACTACAAGATAGATAAACCAGGATAGCCGGTTGAACTACTGTGACAAGGTAAACCAAGGTATCATGATAAACTGCGGTGTTATGGTAAGTCAAGGTATCACATCGTCAGATTCCTATCGAGTACATTATCCCAAGGTATCTACCCCGTCTAACATCCCACGGTATCTATTATGTATATTCTTCCTAGTCCTAACATGTATATTTGCTCTGCACCTCTCGTACTATTATCCCTACCCGCGTCATGTGTTAACCATGAATGTCCCATGCTCAAAGTCGTGTAATGGTCCATGTCAACCTAATATATTGCATATATAGGTTACTCAAATCATATGTTTCTTTCCATGTATATAAGTTCAGTCCTTTGCCGTACCTCATACGGGCTTCCTCATGTCGTATTATCCTTGAAATCGTTTGGACTATCACCCTTGTTCTAGCTAGGCTCTTCCATGTGAATCATCGTTTGAACTACTAAGACTTACGCCACCTAGCACCACTAGGGATTACGCTTACCTATTGCACGCTTTCGTATTTCGGTTTGGGTTAAACCACCTAGGCCACTAGGGATTACGCTAACCCTCAACCGCGCCCTTTTTCCCACGCATTCATCGTGAATCGTTTTTCTATAACTGTATGCACATGTATCACATCGTGCCATCCGAGTCCTGTCACAGGGTAAACCAAGAAATACAGGGCTCGGTCGGGAGCTTTAGATTTATCTGCCGATGCAGATACTAAGGTCTGCTTTTCTACACGTGGCTATGGTCCCACGAGACCCCTCCCTCAACTAGTGAAAGGCAACACAAGAGAAAATCTTGCATGAGAACTACACTCCGGTCAGCCCACATCCTACGACCTACCTCACCCATAATTAGATAGCAAATTATGGTCTGTTGGGTGTCCCCTGCCTTTCCGTACGTACACGCTTGACTTAAGATGGTAGATGATCGACGAACTTGCTATCTCGGGCACCTTATGTATTCGTCGACTCACTGCTATCCACCCCAGTCTTTAGGTCGCTCGCATAGCAACCAAGGCATATTCTTGGTTCTTCTACCGCAGACCTCAACCTCTCGTGAGCCTAGTATAATGACCTGGCAGCTCACAGAGGGATCCCAAGAATATCCTCACGTTCCCCGAAGCCGCTGCTTCGTTACCCAGTTCGCTGGAGCCTTTATCTAAATCAGATAGCCTGCTCCTACGCGTATACTTAAACGACGACCTACCGTATCGGGTTACTCATCTATCTAAGAAGTGGTCCAGATTTCCTTGACTAAGAATTATTACTTAGTTTCCCTTAACTAAGGTTTACCACTTAGCCTTATTTCCATTACCCTTGTTAACTATGGTTATTTACCTAATCCTCCGAATTAGGGTTTATCTAATGGGTTAAGTGTCACTTAAGTTCATAACTTAGCCCGTCTACAAACCATGTCAAAATTGGCTAAGTATCCAAGTTCAAGACTTAACCCTACAAACCATGTGTCAGGTTGGCAAAGTATATCAAGCAATCCATAACTTAACCTCGTCTAATTATCATTTTAGATTGGTTAATTATATAAATTAACTTGACCTTGTCAAATTACCGAGTCAAATCGGTCAAGCGTATTCAAGTGATTCGTGACTTAGCCTTATCATGTTTTCACGTTAGATTGGTTAAGTATAGATTAACTTAACCTCATCAAATTAACGAGTTCGATTGGTTAAGTATAGGTCACTTAACCTCATCAAATCATCGTGTTAAATTAGTTAAGTGTTTAACTTAACCCCATTAAATTACCAAGTGGGATTAATTAAGTCTAGGCTAACTTAACCCCATCCGATTACCATTTAGATTAGTTAAGCCTAATCTTAACCCCATCCATTAACTGTATTATACGGTTAAGTGTCATTAAGAAAATTTACTTAACCTTATCACGTTATCGTGTTGGATTGATTAAGTGTTGGTTAACTTAATCCCATCCACTAGTCGTATAAAAATGGTCAAGTGTCATTAGGCAAATCAAGTTACTTAACCTACCCAAGCTTATTATGTTTTGTTAAGTATCATTAGCCTAATCAAATTATTTAACCCATTTGTCCATATCATATTTGGTTAAGCCTCATTAATCAAATTAACTTAACCCTATTATGTGGCATTAATTTAATTAATGCACCCTCAACCTCTCACATTAGACCTTGTTGTGGTTACTAGTTAAGCCGGGCGGGTCCGGGTAGATTTACACCACAACCTAGTCTAACCTCGGGTCTTAAGCGCGACATGACCAACTTCTCACATTGGGTCCTATTGTTTGCAACTACTAGTTAGGCCGGTCGGTTCCGGGTAGTTTTACGTTGCAAACTCAACCCAACCTCGAGTTGGCCATACTTATATTATCTAAGTTCATCATGTTTCCAAAACATGTTACAAGTTTTTCAAGCATTTGGGTAGACCTAACTTAATAGGTAAATTCCCAAAGGGTAGACCTAACTTAATAGGTAAATTCCCAAGCTCATGTTTTTATGCATACTTACATGCCAACTTCCATGCTATCTTTCAAGTCATATTTTCAAGTATAAACACATGTCATATTCAAGTTAGGATTTTGCGACATGTTCATGTTTAACTAACTACCCAAAATCGTGTCTTCCCAACGCAAGCAAAGCGAGTCAACATAGTAGGTATACTATGGCTACATGTAGACCCCAAAACATGCACGATGCCACAAAGGGGATTGGCTCCAAACATGCATGGCGTCATAAGGGGGTTTGGCCTTAAAACATGCATGATAGAGTCATATAGGGATTGACCATAAGCATGCATACTAACATATAGGACTTGGCCACAAACTCGCATAATATCATAAGGAGGTTTTGTCACAAACATGCATGAATCATAAGGGGTTTGTGTTCATATGCATGCATAAGCCCCAAGGTCAAGTATTTGCCTATGTTTCACAAATCAAATGGTCCCCAAAGGTTCATGCAACTCTTCCATAGACAAAGATCCCAACTTGCAAGATGAACTAGGCTAAACATAACATGAGTGACATGATTAAGTTGCTACATCTTAGTCTAAGGTCATAGATCATAGAAAAGGGACAAAGTTAAGTTCACATACATGCATACTTATGCTTTGTCTCATTTTATCCCATGTCAACATTAAAAATACCGTTTTGATCCAAAAGTAGCTAGAACTTACCTAGGCAAGGCTTAGGAAAGGGATCATGCATCATCTTGACGAAGAAAGGTGGCTCCTTTGAAGAAGAACCATCATGAAACTCGCATAGCAATGTCGATTTGGCCTCTATTTGGTGTAGCAAGCTTGCATCTTTTGATTTGAACCCGATTTGAATGCATAGGCTCTAGGGATTTGAGATGGAGGCCATGATCAAAATTGATTTTGGCAGCACTTAGTTGCTAGGTTTGATTTTTAGGGATTTAGGTTAGGTTTAGGGTCTTTTTATAGAGATTAGGATAGTTTTAGGCCCTTAGATTAACCCTAGGGTAGATTAGGACCATCAGATCTCGGAAGTTTCCAGAACCAGCCCAAGAACAAGACCAGGTGAGACAAACAGGTGCGCCAGGCAAATTGCCCCGGCCACCCCCTGTCGACAGGCAGGTCGACAGGGCTGTCGACTTGGTCTGGGCCCAAGTCGACAGGCCTGTCGACAGCCCTGTCGACATGGCCCAGGCGGGAAACTTCCCGCCTAGCCCCAGGTCTAATTTCCAAAACTGGTTCCGAAATTCAAATTTCCAGAAATCTTCTTTGGGCCTTTAACGGGTCATACGGACTCCGATTCTCGAAAACTCGGACTCTATTTCGCGTATTTTTCCGAGATGAACGCAATGGCATAACCCGTTTTACTTGATTCAGAATTTAAAATTAAATTCTGCCTTGATTCTCGTTTTAACATGTTATCGAAATACGAGTTGTTACATTGTGTGCTTTTAGTACAATTATAGATGGTATGTGTTTCTATATGGGATAATGTTAGCACCAACTAAATAGTTTTGATGTAGATGATTTTTTTATGTGATACATTAATATTATTGTTGTTGCTTATGATATAGTGTTATTAGTACGTGAATGGCAAATTTATATTGGTTTTTGGTCAGTTTTTTATGTTAGTATTTATAGTTGAATAATATTAGTTAGTAAAGCTTAAAGGAGAGGATGGTAAAAATATTTATTGCCATATCAGTGAGGGAATAGCGACGGATTAGTTGCAAAAAAGGAAAGCCAAATAAAAACGTTGATAAGGTTCCGTAGCTAATCCCTTGGCAATTAGTAAGTGTTTACCAACATTTTTTATAAATAATAATTTATTATAAATTACTTATCCGTCAGTAAACAGTTGGTAAATAAATTAAAATTAAATTAATAAATAAAAGTATATTTTAATTATATAAATAATATAATGTCGGAAAACTATCGGAAAACTCACGCTAAATTCCGTCGCTAAATTTGACACAATTACCGTCATGGTTTTACCGACAACAGTGTTATACAGGAAATCCGTCGCTAAAACCAAAATAACGACGGATTGGAAGCGGGTTTTACCACTGCAAAATCATCTTTTTCTTGTGGTGTTGCCAAAGCAGTTATGACTTTTCGCCGTTCTGCGGAGCAGCCCATTGAGTTACTAACATGTGCCTCTCATAATACAGGTGACACATTGACCGAGAGAAGGGGAGAAAAGAAGGCGGAGGCAAAGAAAGTCGACATCCTCTCAGGCACCGATGCTGAAATTCCTGAGATTTCAAAGAAAACTGAAGGTAGTGAAAAGGTAACCATGGCATCTGTGGCATCCAGCACTGATGTTCCTGCAGATGCCGAGGTCATTGCTGCTTTGAAAGACACGGACGGTGGTCACGGGGATGAAGAGGATGACGTTGTTATTACAGACGAAATCAAGGGTGGTAGTGATACCTTGGCTGATCAACGGGCTGAGGAGGAGAGGCAGTTGCTTCTTATGAAAGGGGAACAGGACCCAGTATATGTGCCCCCCATCTCTGAAATCGATCCCAAAACTGGGTTGGTCATAGGATTTTCCTCCGGATCAATAACCTCACAACTAGCCTCTCAATCTTCTAGTTCTTCGCCAGAGCCACTTGTTGATAAGAGGAAGAGGAAAAAAGGTGATCGTTCGGATGTTGACAAGGAGGAGTCGGGGAAGCATAAGAAGAGCAAGAAGCCAAAATAACCCCCCAAGCATGAGTAGGATGCAGATTTTAGTTCATATTTTGTTCTTAGGATTTTTAGGCTTTCCACTGGGCAGAAAATGTAATTGTGGGAATGGCCCTTACTTTTGTTTAGCTATCTTATCTCGTATCCCTGCCGCTTAGTAAATAAAAAATTTATTTTTGTTGCCTTTAAATTAATATGCAATGCAGTGATTCCAAGTTCCTTGCATCTCTGTGCAACTTCCTGAGTAGCCAACATAACGGCATGGGGGGATGATTCGTCTTGGTCGACCTTGACTTTCATCCTTGTCATGATACGAACAAGAGTTTCCCTTCAAGATAAATTAGTCACATAAAAAGGAGAAATAAACCTGCAAACCTACAATTTTAATTTATCGCATTAGCCACAAATATTTAAACCATAACTAATCGAAAATTAATTCATGAATCGCATTAGCAAAATTTTAAAATTTCTGTGCAGAGATGTGATGTGCGTGTATATGCCCCCAATCAATCATTTAATATGATGCCTGGCCAGGGCTTATTAATGATTGATCAGAGTCATGTGTGTTGCCCCCTATTATGAAAGGTGGGGGGGGGGGGTAGGGATTCTTTTAGCACTAAATTTCTAACAATTTTATACTCTCCCGATCCTTCAGCGGGTTAAAGTTCGAGCTCGTTCTAGGTCTGCTCTCTGATCCTTCAGCGGGGCAGAAGTTCTAGGGGCGCTAAATCTTTGGCGCCTTTATACTCTCCCGATCCTTCAGCGGGTTAGAGTGGTGGCAAGGCGGTTTTATCATGGTGCACCTTCACGCCTTGTAGACGTCATCTTCGCGTCCTTTATACTCTCTCCTGATTCTGGGGAGTTAGAGTTTGATCATGGGATGATTTACTTTGCCGCACCTTGTGGTCCTCGATTATGGTTCCTCTTTCACCTATTAGGTGCTTCAATATTGCTGCATAACCTGTGACAGACTCAAAAAACAACAATAATTTATATTAATCGAGATAAAGCAAATAGGTAATGGTGCAGTAAAGGTAAATGGCACACGATATTTTATAGTGGTTCGGTCGAATCATGACCTACGTCCACTTTATAATCTTTTGCTCAAGTAACCAGACTATTCTAGGCAAGTCGTGCCTTTTTAAATGGTCCTAAAAACAAAAGAATGAAACTGATGATTTCACGTCAGGTAAGGCCGTAAATGCTGGGCATTCCACACTCTGGGGATTTCGTGTCCATCTATGGTTGCTAGCTTAAAGGTTCCATTATCAAGTCTTCGCAGGATGGAATATGGTCCTTCCCATTTCGGACCCATATCCTCTGAGTATGGGAAGATACATTTTAGAACCAAGTCTCCGGGTTCAAAGGTTCGTGCTCGGACTTTCTTGTTGTAATATTGAGCTATCTGTTGCTTATGTCTTAAGGCACGTAAATCGGCTTCGTCCCTCTTCTCTTCGATCATGTCCAAGGATTCAAGGAGCAACTTATTGTTGGTCATCGGGTCATAATAGGTGACTCGGTGAGAAGGTACTTCTAACTCGACCGGGATGATCGCTTCAGTTCCAAAGGCGAGGGAAAATGGTGTATGGCCCGTTGCCGATTTATAGGTCGTTCTATAAGCCCATAGTGCCAAGGGCAACTCATCGACCCACATGGCCTTGGCCCGCTTCAATCTCTTCTTCAGGATAGATTTAATCGTTTTATTTGCGGCCTCCACTTGGACGTTCGCTTGTGGATATGCCACAAAGGTGTACCTTTTCTCGATGTAGTATTTCCGGCAAAAATCTCTGAACTCGGTGCTGTCAAACTGAGTTCCATTATCCGTTATGATGATTCTTGGGATTCCAAATCGGCATATAATGTTTCTAACAACGAAGCTGATTACTCCCTTGGTTGTTATTGTGGTTAATGGCTCTGCTTCTACCCATTTGGTAAAATAATCCACAGCTATGATAGCGAATTATGCTCTGCCCTTCGTTATGGGGAGGCTTCTAATGATATCGATTCCCTACATAGCGAAGGGACACGGACTCGTCACCATCTTCAGCTGGCTTGATGGGGCCCTATGGATCTTAGAAAATCTCTGGCAGGCGTCACAACATCGCGCGTATTTGGCCGCATCCTTATTTACGGTTGGCCAGAAATAACCGTATCCTATTATTTTCTTTGCCAATGTTTGTCCTCCCGTGTGATCTCCACAATCGTCTTCATGTACTTCTTGCAATACGCGTTGAATATCACTATGGGCAATACACCGGACTTGTCTATACAGGACTCCCTCTTGCAACACATACCGAGAGGCCATCTGAATTATTGCACGCCTCTCACTTTTCTTCGCAAGGAGCATTCCATACATTAGGAAATTCTTCAAAGGGGTCATCCACGACTCCCTTTCAGGTTCAACATCCAGTACCAGATCAACTTCCATCTGATCTATACTAGGTGACTGTAAGACTTCCATCGGGACCATTCTGTATTTTCAGGACTATCAGAGCTGGCCATTTTCGGTAATTTATCTGCTTTTTGGTTCTCTGTTCGAGGAATGTGAGATATGGTGTGATGGTCAAAACCACCCAGCAACTTTTTCACTTTTTCTAAATATGATACCAGCCTAGGACTTTTGGCCTGGAATTTTCCTATGACCTGGTTCACAACTATTTTGGAGTCGCAAAAGATGTCTAACTTCGGAATCTTCAACTCCTTTACGAGTTTCAAACCAGAAATTAGGGCTTCGTATTCTGAATCGTTGTTAGTGGCGCGGAACTCCAATCTGAGAGCATAGTATATCGGCCGTTTTTCTGGAGTTTCGAGCACCACTCCGGCACCAGATCGTCTATCGTTCTTTGCTTCGTCAGTGAACAACTTCCAGGCACTGGGATCGAGGAGTAGCCTTGGCAGATCGACTTCTTCGCTTATTGTGTCATCTTCTGGGATGGTAAACTCTTCTATGAAGTCTGCCAGCACTTGCCCCCTTATTGATCACCGGGGTTGAAAATTCAAATCGAACTGACTTAGTTCAATGTTCCACTTAAGTAATCTTCCCGAAGCCTCTGGCCTTTGAAGAACTTGTTTTAACGGGTGATCAGAGTATATAGTAATCGGGTGAGCTTGAAAATAGTGGCGAAGCTTCCTTGATGCAATCAACAAACTGTACGCAAGCTTTTCTATCCTTGGATAATTTCGTTCAGCTGCCGCCAACTTCTTACTCACATAATATACTGCTCTTTACACCTTATCCTCTTCTCTAACCAAAGCCGAACTGATCGCATTGGATGACACCGCTAAATATACGAATAATTCTTCATGATCTATGGGTTTAGACAAAATCGGGGGTTTTTCTAAATGATTTAAGAGATTCTGGAATGCTTCAACACAATCAGGGGTCCATTCGAAGTTGCGCTTTCCTCGCTTTATTAATTCAAAAAACAGGATACATTTATCTGTAGCTTTGGAGATAAATCTACTCAATGCTGTTACTTTCCCTGCGAGGCTTTGCACATCTTTAATCTGTCTAGGTTTCTGAATATTCCCGATTGCTGCGATCTGATCTGGATTAATCTCGATTCCACGTGAATTGACGATAAATCCTAAAAATTTCCCCAATGCTACCCCAAATGAACATTTCAAAGGGTTCAATTTCATTCCATACTTCCGGAGAATTTCAAACATTTCTGCTAAATCGGCAGTATGGTTGGATGATTATTTGGACTTCACTAACATGTCATCGACATACCCCTCCATCGTCTTCCCAATCTGGTTATAAAACATCCTATTGACCAATCGCTGATATGTAGCACCGGCGTTCTTCAAGCCAAAAGGCATCACTACATAGCAATACAATACTAGATCTGTAATGAAGCTTGTGTGCTCTTGATCGGGGACATGCATAGGGATCTGATTATACCCCGAGTAAGCATCCATGAAAGAGAGGAGTTCATGGCCAGCTGTCGAATCCACCAGCTGGTCAATTCTTGGCAACGGAAAACTGTCCTTTGGGCAAGCTTTATTCAGTTTCGAGAAATCAATACAGGTGCGCCACTTTCCATTGGCCTTTTTTACCAAGACTGGGTTGGAAATCCAATCTGGATATGTTGAGTCTCTAATGAACCCATTACTTCTCAATTTCTCAACTTCCTCTTTCAAAGCAGCCGACCTCTCCGGGCCAAGCATTTGCTTTTTCTGTTTGACAGGAGGATGCTTCGGGTTGATGCTTAGCGAATGACTCATGATCGAAGGAGATATCCCACACATATTCGAGTGGGTCCAAGTGAATACATCTAAATTGGCTTTCAAGAAATCCGTTAGATCTCCGGCTCGAATAGGGTCTAACTGGGATCCAATCTTTAGGACCTTCTCTGGGTCTCCATCAACGATTGGAATATCCACAGTTGTTTCATTGGGAGTCACCATTCTGCCCCCAGGCTCTTCGTCCTCTCTGGGATCTATGTCCTCGGGCAGTTCTCTGGGTGACTCTCCCATGGTTATTTTCTTTAGTTGCTATAACGTTTCCTCCCTTGCCGGGGAGGAAGCGCTTTTGGTCTCTACATCTTTTCCTTTGCGGACCATCTTCAACTCTGCAATGTAGCATGCTCGGGCCACAACTTGATCTCCTCTTATTATACCTATACCAGCTTCAGTCGGGAACTTCATTAATAAACACCAAGGGGCTATACAAGTTCTGAACTTTGCTAGGGCTGGTCAGCCTAGAAATGCATTGTATGGGGACTCGACATGCAGAACCACAAAAGGAAGGATTCTTACTCTCTGGCGCTCCCCTTCCTTAAGGGTTACCGACAACTCTACATATCCCATTGGAGCAGTTGAGGCTCCATTGAATCCACGTATCCACCCCTCACATGGTTTTAAATCCTTCAGCTCAAGTTTCATCTGGTCGAACGTTTTCTTGAACAAAATGTTGATCGAGCTTCCGTTATCTACCAGAACTTTATGGACTATGGTCGGACCAATTGCGGCTGTGATTACTAATGGATCTTCGGTTGGGGAGTGAACGCGAACGCTATCCATGTCATGAAATATGATGTCATTGGTCATTGTCTTCTATTGTTTGGCTGGAGCAATGTCCTCAGGGTTACTGCCTTCTCCTGCCATGAGGGGTTGTTTAGCTGCGTTGACATACTGGTCCATTGCCCTAAAGATATGCCTGACCGGATGAAGCCCTCCTACTATGGTGTTAATGACAATGTTCTTCCCCTTTTGCTGAGCAGTCAGCCGGGGAGTAGGCTGGCTCTGATTCTGATTCTGGTTTTAATTTTGGTTTGGGGCAGATGCGGCTTGCCCCCTGTCTCTGGGTGTGACCCTGTACTCATCGAGTTTTCCTTCTCGGAGAAGCCTCTCGACCAGGTCTCTCAGATGACGACATTCATTTGTGGAATGACCATGGATTTGGTGAAACAGACAGAACTTTCCTGTTTCACGCTCTCCGTCTGTCGACTCTCTCGGAGGAGGCCTTTTATATGGAAAGACGTTATAGGTATCCAGGAAGATATTTTCCAATGTGTCATTTAACGGTGTGAAACTCTCAAATGGCCTGGGTCGAGATCTTCTCTGAGAATCATTTCCTCGGTTTCTCTTCCGATTATTGCTATTATTGTCTCCTGGTTGATGACCATTTCCTTGATTTTTATTCCCAATGTTGACTTCAACATTTCCTGAGCTACCTCCTGTCTGCTTGATGGCCACATTGCTCTGGATGTCTTCCTTATCAGTAGCCTTCCTTTTTCGATTAGCATATATCTCTTCCTTTTGTAAACGGACATTAGCTTTTCATAAAATATTTCTCTGGTCGAAGGTGGTTTGCCGGCTAAATATCTTCCAAACTCGGTATCCTTATTGACACCGTCAATTAAGGCCATTAACACAGTTTGCTCATGAGGATCTTTAACTTCTGTGACTGCTAAATTAAAACGATTCAAGTACGACCTCAAGCTTTCGTCTGGTCCCTGCTTAATAAGAGACAGCTCAATCACATTCTCAGATCTCTGAGCGTCAAGGCGGAATTGGTTCACGAACTTCTCACTCAATTCCCTGAAACTGGATATCGACCGGGCTGGCAAGTGGGTAAACCACACTAATGCCATATCTTCCAGAAATATAGGGAATGCCTTACACTTTATCTCGTCTGTAGCTGCGGCGGCATTCATGGACCAGGAGTATCGCATCAGAAGCTAAATTGGGTCATACTTGCCCGCATAGTGATTCATTGTTGGCATATTAAAATGCCTCGGGAATGTGACCTCCAACATATCATTGGTAAAAGGCGTATGACTACGATCTATGCCCCAATCGTCATCCCTATACCCTCGGCTAGCTATTACGTTTTCCCTGATCATTGCTTCAACATCTGCCCGGGTCAAGGTGGACTCAGAATCAGCACTTCTTGCCCGATGGGCTTCTTCAGCATTTCTTTGACGTGCAGCTACAAAGTCTGGGATTCGGGCGGAGCTTCCTTGCCCCGTGTTGCCGAGGTCAACTAGGCGACGAGCGGGGGGAGGGGGGGGGGGGTAGGTCGATTATGAGCAGGGTCAACCACGTTTACATTCCTCAGCGGTAAAGCAGGTCCATTCAAGTTACGATTGTTAGTTTCCTGGTTAAGCACTTCTTCTTCCCGAGATCGAAGTTGCTCTATGTTCTCAGCTCTTTCTAGCGGAGGCCAACGTCGGTTTCTTCGGGGCTCCTCAGACGAGGATGTGTGTTCCGGAGAAGGAAGACGGGTTGGTGAGGAAACCCTCTGCCTTATGAGGTCGTCAATTCGCCTGTCCATAGCAGTCAGATTCTGCCGCAATACTGAACTCTCTTGCTGCTGAGCAGCTAACTCGTCAAATAATCTTTCCCACATGTCAATAATGCGAGAGAGATCCCGTTCAGTAGCCAGGGCAAAAGGGTCAAATTGGTTGCCAACATTCTCTCTTATACGTAAAGAGTTTGTGCCAAGACGAGCAGATGTACCAGCAGGGGAGGATCGAGCCATAACCTCCTTTCCAGGTCGGGTCGTAGTCTGCTTGTCTTTTTGGATCGCGGGATCCTTACCTCGATGGCTCGGAGCGCCCCCCGGGATCGGATCGCGGAAGCGTTATGGGGACGGTTCGAGACGTGGTCATGGGAGCGTATGGCAACTCCTTCAGCTGGTTGGATGGCGATCCCCTCAACGGATCGGTTCGCCCCCTCCTCTCGGCGATCCGTGACCTCCTCCTCGTGCTTCTCGCGCACACTTTCTTCAATTGCTTCATTTTCAACTTCGTTCGCCTGCGAAGCTCGTACTTCCTTAGACTTCTTTCCAGCCATGATACCTGAATTTCATTGAAATCTTCAAAAATTGAAACAGTGGAGTTTTGGACTGTTTTCTTCGGACTTGAGTATCCAAACAACGGAACAACAATCCAAAGTGCTAAAAATTCGTTCTCGGTGAAAGCACCAAAATGTTTGATCCAAAATTGGGTCTAACACCTGAGTTGTTCTGATCTACGAAGATTTATGACTAAAATATGAAGAAAAAGCAGGAAGACACATGAAAATTATAGTGGTTCAGCGTTAACGAGCCTACGTCCACTTTATATGTAGTTGATTATATGCTGAATGCAAGTACAATCAATAGTTTCACTCGATCTCACTCTTACAATTATGATTCTCTCAATAATTTCAAGACAATTCTAAGTAGAAACAATGGAGATATGATATGGTGGAGTCAGATCTCTCAATTGCCAGAAAGCTCCCCAAAATGCCACGTTCTGGGCTATGTATAGCTGATTTCTTCAGGCGGATCGCGGTCATACGTGGCACACATCCCGAGGACCTCGTACTGGTTCGTATCTTGATGGAGAATTGGTCAATATGAAAGTTGTGGACAGGTGTCGTGAGATCCTGTATTCTCGGATCGTGAATGACTTAGTCAGGGGCTTCGCTGTGCCTTCAGGGATTGGATCACATCGCAGGGAAGAGGGTCGGATCGCTCTTGGGCACAGCGAACCGAGGAGGGTGTCGCGATCCGCGGAGGATGGTCTGACCACGATCGGACTTTTGTGAACTAGGGGAGTATAACTTCATATTTTCTTCTTATGTGTGAACCTGGATGGCTTGGTCAAAAAGCTAGCCAACAGATGATTTTTATTTTCATAACATTTCTATGTTGCTAATAACAAATAAAAAGATAATTTTTATTTACAACCAATTCTATGTCCATATATGACAAACTTTATTTATATACAAATTTCTATATATTTTAATGACAAATAAAAAGGATTTTCACTTGCATACAATTTTCCATATTTAACATAACAAATAAAAATGAATATTTTTATTTGTATACAATTTGCAACAATTAACATGACAAATAAAAATGTATTTTTTTATTTGTATGCAATTTCAATATTTAACATGCCAAATAAAAATGAATATTTATTTGCATAACAATTCCAATTTCAACATGACAAATAAAAAGAAATATTTTTATTTTCATACAATTCTAATTTCAACATGTCAAATAAAAAGAAATATTTTTATTTGTGTACAATTCTAATCATGACAAATAAAAAGAAATATTTTTATTTGCATACAATTCCATTTAAACATGACAAAAAAGAAATACTTTTATTTGCATACAATTTCAATATTTAACATGGCAAATAAAAATGAATATTTTTATTTGCATACAATTTCAATATTTAACATGGCAAATAAAAATGAATATTTTTATTCGCATACAATTCTATTTTAAACATGGAAAATAAAAAGTTGTTTCTGATGTTATATATTAGAAATAAATTCTGACTTCACGTATTGACATAATGAATAAGGACAATAATTTGCAAATATGAAATAAAGGCTTAAAAGAATATTATTATGCAAACCTTTGTGTGAAATATGTGTACTTGTGGTTTTGGTTCAAATAGACATGATTTAATGATTTTAATGGTAAATGTTGAATATGTTGACATAAATATGAATTTTGAGGAAAGTATGTGAAGATAAAATATAAAAATGAAAATTTAAGATGTAAAATATTAATAAGTGCAGGAAATATGAATTTTTTTTTGTTTATAGGGTGATTAATGATTTGTGTATTAAATAGAAACATTTGTAATTTTTAATTTATATGTTATGTGAAATTACAGAAGTTTAAAATAAAATTGTTCATATTTAGTGTAAAAGGTATAATTTGTTGTAAACTGTAAATATTAGTGTTAGAAAGCTTTAAAATGTTTACAAATGTTGTTTACAAATTTTAAATGTGTTGTGGGAGGTTAAAATAGGTTAATAATTGTGTGTAGTAGTGGTGTAAATATAGGTTAAATAGGCTAGAATTGGCTAAAAATATGTGTCAATTGGCTTAAACCCATGTTAATTAGATTATGTATATCATCTTGGGCTTAATTACCTTGTTTTGGGTTCTAATAATTTATTAACAAAAGAAATCTCCAGAGAGAATATTATAGTACATAAGTTTCTCTAAAGACTTCCTTCCCCATTTTACAATATCCTAGTAAAACTAAGGAAGACAAAAGAAATTCAGTATAATTTAATTCTAAACCTCCAAAACATCTTAAAGTTTTTGATTTTGGTTTCTATTCTTCTTCTATAGTAGGTGGTCTCACCAAAAATGTTATTTCCATCTGCTCTCTGATTTGTGAAATCTTTATTGTAAGTTAAACTCTGCTTTTGCATGCTACTATAATGTGTTATACTTGTAGAAAGTGAGTATCTTCCGAGCATTTGAGCTCCAAGTTTCTTTAATTCAATCGTATACTCGTTGTAATCTGCAATCAAGGCGAGTTATACTCATACTTTCTAGTTATGGTGGAAATTCTATTATTGCATTGAATTTGAGCTTGAACGAAGTATCCTATAACAAAATTTTGTTTCTGTTATTCGAAGCATCCAAGTTATTGCTATAGACTGCTCTATCTTTGTCGTGCTTTAATGAAATTGGACTATTTTAGTTGTTATCCATAGTTGAATGTTGCTTATACGGCTGAAACTTTTTTAGGCCGATCTAATCACTAAATCTGTGTTAAAACTATGGTCAAAATTGAATGCCAACCCGGTTTCAACTTATAAAAAATCGCGTAGAATGGGTCGACCCAGGCCTTTGATGTGTCGATCCAAGGTTCGATACACTTTAAGTGTGGGTCGACCTCCTAATGTATTTTTGCATAGGAGGATTTCGTGCTTGGTTTATTGATTTCTAAAGAAACTACCTACATAAAATTGATTTCTTATTAATTTCCGAAAGCTATTCACCATGGTTTGTTGTAGCTTTAGCTTATAAAAGTGAAGTTTGTACCATGATCAATCTGAATTCTGGATTTATGGAGATTTTCGATGGTTTATTTGATATGTTTTTATAATGGATTTCGTTGGTGTTTCATACACGTGTGCAACTTTAAACTAGTTTTCTTATATATGTATATGTACATCGTTTTCTCTTTAACTTAAAGGCAAAATGGTTTTTTTGTTATGGTTTTCAACACGAATTATCTCAAAGCAATAGTACAAAAAAAATTTGGAAATTATAAGAGTTTTAAAGAATAAAATTATGAAGGTTTTAAAGTCGGTTTAGAAAATCATTTTTGGAAAGCCAAATATATATTCAATATATAAACTCACACATTTCTACACTCTTCGAGAGGACAAAATGAAGATTAAACAATATCTTAAACCACATAGTATGGGACATAATGATATACAAAACCGGTAAATCCAAGCTCGTCTAATCGAAGATGATGACTTGGTGTCTCTATTGATTTGATGATTTCTGATGTTTTCGGTTGTGCATCTGACTAGCGAGTAGTAAACCTATAGTGAGAACCTATGATATGGGATGAACAATTACCATTACTTAGGGTTACTAACTGCGAGTTTGTAACACATATTATTGTTTGTTGTTGAGCCAGTATTCGCTATGGGGGAAGCAAAACTCAGGGATAATCTCATATACGTATTCACTTAGCCAAGGAGGTAAAGTTACACTTGGTCGGGGGGTTCGTAGTGATAGGCGCCTGAATACATATATAGTATTTGGTTAAGCTCAGGAGGAGCTTCTTTGTTGATGCACGTACAAAAAATTTATGAAGTTGGATCCACGTTGATGCTTTGGTGATTTATCTTATCATCATACATTTTTGGCATTTTGATATTAGATTTTTATCCATATATTATGATGATTATTGGAGTTTGTTGCTGGTGATTATATTAGAGTTATCTAAACTCTTATGGTTTATCTTTGTTGTCTTTAATGAATTTAGTGTATTGAGCTTTGATGTTATTTGATGGTTGATGTATGTACTTAGCTTATAGCTAGTATATAATCTAAATGGAAGTTTCTCATTGTTGTCACATTAAAACAACATCTTTACTTCACCCTTTGTGTTAACTAGTTAACTCTTCTAGATGGAGAGTTATTCTCATATTTTATGCTATCTTTGTGTATTATTACTCACTGTTAACTAGACTGATCCTAGTGTGTTAATGCTTGGGTCAGATTGAGCCTTTAGGTACCTTTTGTTGCTTCTAGCATGTGTCGCTTCTGCTATGGATCTTTCATTTCCTTTTTGGGCATCGTAGTAGTGTTGTTTTAATGTAGATAGTTTGTTCGACCTTGTATTCTGATATGTACCCTATTATTTTGACTTGTATATATATATATATATATATATATATATATATATATATATATATATAGTGGTTGTATACCACATCTTGGACACTATGTATTGTATGACACTTGAATCTGTATATATTGATGGGATGTCTATTATATGATATGCGATGTTACATGACAACATAGTACTTTATTGAATAAACATTAAGGATGTTGATCCACACGAGAAAACTTACAGCATCTATCGACGCTCTAAATGTCACTATTCTCTGCAAGACTTATGGTTGATCGCCCCTAACCGTTGAAGATTTTGTTGAAGTGTGTTTATTAAATACAAGACTTATGGTTGGTCGCCCGTAACCAGCCCGATTCTCTGCAATAGTAGTTGAAATTACTTGTTAATGTTTTTTACTAATGTGGGTTTCAGGGTAGGGCATCATAGCTTGGTATCAGAGATGATTTTAGAAAAAAGTGACTAATATAGAAACATACAATATAAGTTTTGACATCAATCCCCAATGTCCTTTCCTTGAATAGAGTTCGTGCCTAAGTTGTGTCCTGTTAACTTCGTCCTTGCCTTAGGGGTAGATATAAAAAAGAGAATACGCCTAGGAATGTAAAATTTTGAGAGTTACGTAGTACTCCTTATTGTTGAATACATGAATATATCTTATAGTTATGTTTAATCCAATCTTATCGTATCTTTTAGCTGATGGCTAGTCTTGGTAGAGGACGTGCTTCGGGTTCTCGGACGGCCAGTGTCCCTGATTCCGAAAAGAGAGTTGGGCCATCCAGTGGCCCACAGCCTGAGGAAAGGGTTGAGCGGTCCAATGGCTTACGCCCCTGAGAGATTTTCATGCTACCGACCATATTTTGGAGCTTATCAGGAGCACTTAGCCTCCTACTCCACCTCACTCCTCCCCACTACGTAAGTTTGCCTTTGCGCGTATGTGCAATGATTTTTCCTCTCTTGGAGGGAAGTCATTCTAACTCTATCCTTGAGGTAGAGGCTTGGATTCATACATGTGAGCGTATATTTACTCGCATGGAGATTTCTGATCATCATTTCATCCTTGTCGCATCTTGCATGTTGCAAGGGTGTATATTAGATTGGTACGAGTTGCTTGTTGCAGAAGTTGATGAGGCTTCCTTGGACTGGAAGCAATTCTAAGAGCGTTATGAGCTTAATTTTGTTCCAGAATCAAATGAAGCCATTCTAGCTCGCCACTTGATCTCAAATAAGTAAAATCGATCGTTTCTGAGTATGCCTCTTCATTAGAGGCCCTATCTAAGTATGGTCTTGAGCACATCAGCACTTCATGTAAGAAGAATCTCAAGTTTGTCTCTGGTCTAAAGAATCCCTTATGTTGTAGTTGAAGTTATCTTTTGAGGAGATAGTTGATGCAACCCTGCATCTCGACGTTGCCAAGAATGAGAGGGATAATGATAATGGTACGAAGGTTCGTAAGGACCCTAGTAAGAAGAAGTTTCCTTTTCATAAGTGCAAATCTTATCCGAGCAAGAAGAAGAAGCTAGTTAGCTCGAGTTCCCACCCTTCTATAACACCTTCTTCTAAGAGGGTATGCTACAATTGTGGTACCAGTGATCACCTTATTCGTGACTATTTTAAGCCGTGGATTTGCCTTTATTGCAAGAAAGAAAGATATTGGTCCTCTTCTTGATCTTCAGCTCCCAAGTCTTGCAAGTCTAGCATGCTCAATGTTGCAGAGGGACGGTGGTAGTTCATCTCAACTTATAGCTAATCTTTCTATCCTTGAAGGTTCTATATTTTTTCATGATCTTATGATTCGAGGTTTGTTCGATACAGATGCATCTCACTCATTTGTATCGAAGGAACTCGTGCAAATTATTTCTTTGGACATATCTTGTTTCCTGACTTCCTTGAGGATAGTGAATCATATTGGAGGATCTGCCACACTTAACCTTATGTGCGAGGACATAAAGATATTTTTTGTGGGTTTTTTCCATGCTAATCTATGCATCATCTATTCTCTTGGGTTTGATACGATTCATGGTTGCCTCGTGCGATATGAGCCAAGATTCTTTGTGTTAAGAGAATTTTATACCTTCAGCATCCTGATTCGCCAGCGCAGCTTTCTCTTATTCTTTGTGATGTCGACCACAACATTGAAGCTTCTTTATTTTCTCTTGAGTCGCGAGACCAAGAAGATGTTGATGTGTCTCGTATTCTAGTTGATGCGACTTTGCAGATATTTTTTGAGCCAGTTTAGGGGTCGCCTCCCAAATGGGCTATTGAGTTTCATATTGACCTGGTTCCTAGTTCCACTATGCCATAAATGGCCTAATGCAACAGAAAAAAATTGCTCGCACAAGCCCAAAAAATGTTGGCATAGGTCTTTGGAAATTTTTTTAGGGTGATGCAATTTTCACCGTTATTTATACCTCGAAGGCAACATTTTGACTATCTAAGGCAATATAATAAATATTGTTACAATAGAACCCTATTTGGATCTATAGCAACATCCTTAGGTATCTGTAGCAACACTCTAAAAATGTAGCTACATATGTTAATTTTATTAATAAATCTAGCGGGCCCTATTGGGCCTACGGCCCAATCTAATCCCATCCCTACGACAACACCTTGTATGACTATTGCAGTATTATTTCAAGCAAATTTATAACTTGATGGAAACACTATATTAAAGCTACTACAACACAACACTAAAGGTACAACAACATCAAACTAAAGAGACATTAAAAACCACAATATCACATAAACACTTTCATAATACACGATACACATCACAATTTGTACGGCGGTCCACATTAGAATTCATGTCAACAACTAAAAAAGATCCAGTACTAACTTAAATGAAAAATATCCTGTACACATAACAATTCATAAACAAGAATAAGAGCTAGTGTCTCCGCTCAGATTTTCATTGTCACCGGACATGGTTGTGGAAATTAATTCCTCACAACATTCCACTCTATTTACTCAATTATACATACTCAATTACATATACATTCACTAACACTGACACACTAAGTCTTTTTGTGCTCTAATCCAGTCCAGTCATTTGTATACCTATCACAGAAATGTACCTAGTTTAAAGCAAAGAATTTTGCATACTGGAGATCTCGACAAACATCATCACTGCCTCTTCCTTACCGCCGTCCAATAGCAAGTATGCTATTTACAACTGCTACCTAAAACAAACACAACTTGAGATTAAATTTAGGCAAAATATGTTTTTTTTTCATCCTTACCAATCATCTCAAATTATTGGCATTTATATAAGCCTACAGTAAACGGTTTGTTCTTGAAGAGGTACAAAAGATGGAGAACTGGTTGAACTAGGAGCACCAAAAAAAGTGCTACAAATGGCACAAGCGGTAATGCATTTCAACCCAAACTCACTTTATCACAACTGGAATCCTTAAGGCAAGAGCTTTGGTCACTCCTACTGCTATTTTTAATCTTGGCAGACCATGGCCAAGATGAAAATCCTACACATATGAAAGAGGAGGTTTTATATGTGCATATATTTGTATAGTCGTATTAATTTTACAACCAGAAACTTAATATTCTACTTCATTCCTATATATATAAACATTATAGGCTGCATATGAATAAACCTCATAATTACACTAATGACAAATCCACCAAGGATGATAAACCAATATGGTTGGTCAATTAATTGTAAAATTTATCGCTTCTTTAGAATAAAGGGTGAAACAGAGGTTTTGAATACTACTTGCCACCTAATAAAGGTTGACAAAAGGTAAATATTATACATATTCATTGAATCAAGGATGATAATATGGATGCTTAAAATAGTTAGGATCTTGAGTATTTCAGATTTAATATCATAACAATCCAAAAGAATACTGAATAATATGGTGAGTTCTATATTTCCAATACTCTCATCATTGCAACTTCAAATTTCTCAATCGAGAACATATTTGTTAAATAATTTTACCGACAATTATGCTTCAGTTTCATGCTATATCCAGAGAGGTACTATGAAATGTTATAAGAAATAGAAATAGCAAATAATCAATCAAGAATGATTCATACGTTTAAACAGATGGTTCTCTAATCTACCCTTGGACATGTACTCATACACAAGAAGTTTATGCTCCTTTTCTTACCATTATCCAACTAGTATTACAAGATGTGGATGCTACAATTACCCCAGAAATATCAGTTCAATCTGAAAACATAAAAACATTTAGCATATAAAAGGAACCAGATTATGCAAAACAACTGCGAGTTAGGCCATCCAGTTACAATCAGAAGGTGATTGCTTTTGATTATGTAGTCCCAAAAGTTTAACTCTCAATCAATTGCCAAATATAGTAGAAGTTAATTTAGCTTAAAATGTAAATGTTTATCTATTCAAGGTTAGGTGAACAAAATTGTACATTTAAAATAAATCGTATGCATATTAAAAAAATATGAAGCAGTACAAAGTGTCTACCACAAAATTTAACATGCAAGTGAATTTTTTTACGCAATTGTATACAATTGTTTGAAATAAAAATATAATATAATATAATCATGATTAAGTCAATCTATTAATCATTTTTTAGTGTATAGTAGGCGTCACTACACTATTGAAGTTAAACTGTATTTTCATCCTAAGCAAATTATCAAGATTTAAAGTTATAAACTTAAAATTAATTAATAGTTGAATTATTAAAAAAAACTAAACCCACTCGGCCCAAGCCCACCAACATTCTCTAAAATCTCCTTTTCTCTTTACCTTAATAGTTTAAACTTAAAACATTCCCCCCACAAAATTCAAACTGGCACCCAAACATATACAAGTTGGTGTAGCCACTGACCGTCCATACCAAAGAAGTTATCTTCTAAATAACATTGGATCAGAGTTTGAATAATATTACTATATATGAGTATAGACTCCTCTTAACCATACTTTCATACTAGCAAGGCAGCAGCTACATATTTACAAAGATAAACACCGAAATATCAAAATAAAAATATCCTGATGTACTCATGTACAACAGGGCATGCTAACATTTTGTCTAGAACTTATATGCAAGTGCTAAAAAAGGAAAATGATACAAATCGTACCTGTTATGCTATGACAACATCTTGAGTGTCATTGGGTGTAGGCGCTGAAAGCAGATCCAGTAACAACAGAAGTGCAGACTCGAGAGTATGGGCTGGGTGTAACGACCCATATTTATATGGATAATAATTAATTTATTTAATTATTTAAATAGTGGAAATAGATGTTTAATTAAATTATATTGAATATTTAATTAATATAAATAATATATTTAATTTTTGAAATAATCAGAAATAGTGAATTGACAATATAATGTGAACTGGACAATTCAAAGTATTTAATTCAGCATAGAATTGAATTAGAATGACGAATATATTATTTGAACGACAGTTTGAACATATAATTATATTATAATTAAAATCAAGCTCCAAATGGCACGGTAGTTCGCTATTTGGCGATTCGAACTTCAACTGAATATATATAGTCCATTTTAAATCGGGTTTCTGTGAAACAAGAAACGTTCGGAGCTGGTGAAGTATATTTTTCTAATCGAAGAGAAAAATCGGGATTTCATTGTGTAGATTGGGAGTTTTGTCCAAATCAAATTTTAGAAAAATCGCTATGGAATTCCTTTGAAATTTATAAATATATATTTATATTATAAAAGGATTTTATATATAAATCGAATATCGATATAACTGAGAACTTTGAAATATTGAGTTATAAATCCAATTGAAGTTGTATGATATTCTAGTGTGGATATATACGATAATATTTATTTTTAAATATTTAATTTAATTATTTTTAAATATATTTATATATTTAAATGAGTTATTTAGAGCTTTAAAAATAGCCAGTTTTGCAAACGACCTCCGTTTTCGATGAAACCAATTTTGTTGGATCTGCAATATTTAATTATTTCTAGATTTCAATTTCCGTGATTTTGAAGTCAATGTGTTGCTGTGTGGGCATACGTAGTCAGAATTCGACGAAACCAGTTTCACTGGGTCCGTAATGTCAAACTGTAGTTGTATATCCATTTTCATGATTTTTGGATATCATATGTAACCAGACGAATATTTAATCGATAAATGGAGATAACAATACAACAGAACTCAATAAAAACGAATAAAATATTTGGTCTTTACCCCAAATACTGCCTTAGCTAAAGGTAAAATTCAAGCCATGATTTGTTTCCTCAACCGCCCGTTTTCTTTGGTCTCAAAACAAAATACGTGGCCTTCAAAAAATCCTCACAAATCAAAGAAAATTTCTATAAATTGTGAAACTTATATGGTTGGAATCGTGAGAGGATTATCTTTAACTTTGTACACGTTTTCCTTTGTTCGACGTCCGTTCTGCACTTGGGTTTTTAACAGCGAAAAGCTAGGGTTTGTGTGACACCCCATCTCCATTAAGGTCACTCACAAAGGGAATGCCTTAATTTTGGTGGAGCATTTATTGTGTACAGAACAGAAAAGTAAACAATACATATAAATATATCGGTACTTGGAAAATAAAAACCACTTTTATTGCAGTAGAGAAATATTTTGGTTACATCACATCAAAAACCAACTACAAAACCAAATACACTTATTATCCATCTTGACAAATAAGTTCTGAGTACATAAAATAAAAGACATAACCCCAACATAAAATAGCCATAAATAAGATAGGCTGAACTTTACTTTAGCAATCTAAGCAACTTCCAAAAAAAGAGAAAAGGTTGTCCAAATCAAGCTCCACTAGTACTAGTCCCACCCTGAGCACCTGGGGGGAAAGGAAGAAAAGAGGTGGAAACAAAGAGGGTCAGACATAAAGTCTGGCGAGTGCAATAACTTTAACAATATAATCATTAAAGTAACTAGGATAAGGCATAAGCTGGTAAATAAGGAAATGATTGTGAACCAATGGGCAGGACAGAGAAAACAAAGGAAATAAGATGAACAAAGATAACGTTAAAGGCACGCCTAATCATTATAAGATAATTACTACATTGCACCACACCAAACACCCAAAAAGTTGGTCCCGCCTACAGAACTTAATAATGATAATGGTAGTTTCGTGTGCCCCTAGCTGCCTTCATAGGTGTCGTCTACCCCTATCTCCACTAGTTGTACCCACTACCCCCATTCGATCGGCTCCCTAACTCGTAGATACCCGTGTCGGTCCCACAGTGGGGTGTATCACTCGCCAAAGTGGCAACCCGGTACCACCAAAGATGCACGGCTTATACCTACACGATGCAACAACGTCTTACCTACCAGCCCGGGCCCACACACGCACATGACCCCGTTGGACTTGCGTTGCCACCGCTAACCCATTTTGACCTCTTACAATCAAACCCAGTACGCGTGTCCCGTCCTCGACTTGGGTCGAGCCCACAAAGATACTTAATGGGTTACCGGTCTGATAAGGCCCCCTCATGCCTGACACAAGCCTTCCACCTATGCTTGGTCCCCACTTAACCTCATTCTTATTCATGTCTTCTTACATGTTTCACTTGGTTAAGTGCATCTAATCGTATTTCACATGCCACCCAACGCACCCACTTAACCCCCTATGTCCCACCACATGTTTATCTAGTTAAGTATTACTTAATTCATTAGAACCGTAACCTTATAAAGACCTCCCACATTAGAGTGGCATTTGCGGTTGTTGGATTTGTCAGGTGGGTCCGGGCAGTCTTATACCGCAAACGAGCCTAACCTTGTGTCTTTACAACTATTACGCATTTAATTCATGCCTTTGACCTCTCACATTAGACTGCCATTTGTGGTTGCAGGATTTGTCGGCCAGGTCCGGGCAGTCTTATACGACAAAAGAGTCTAACCTTGTGTCTTAGGCGGTTTATTATTACACATCTTTATTTAACCCCAAAGTGGATTAATATCCCTATTCAAATTTGTAAATAAATTCCAAATATACTTATGTCCATAATTGTCACCTAAATTATGTCCATTTATTTCAGGTATACAAATTATACCAATTATTGCCTCAAATTAATTGTATGTCTTTTAAGGCCATTACATTCCAATTCTCAATATGTGTATATTCAATATTACCCCCATCGTCCCCACGTTGTCCGTTCGCTTATCATGACGTGTGTGTCTATATATATATATATATATATATATATATATATATATATATATATATATAGACTAGCAATTAGTCTAACACATAAAAGGGAAGAACACCGCAAATTTGCATAACACACAAATTGGATCTAACTTACAAATAAGGATTACAACATATCTAGAATAAACTTGGTATTGTCATGAATCTAAACATAGGCCTAAAGGTTTGAACTTGCATATATGAATATAGTTTTCACCCAAAACTTGCATAGGCCATAGTCATAAACTTGCATAAAACTATGTACGTCACAGATCTAAACCTAAAGGTGTAAACTTGCATATATGTGAATCCAATTTCTACCTAAACTTGCATATAGTCATTTTACTTGGTTCACATGTAAACTTGTGTACAATTCACATAGAAACTAGCATATAATCTACACCCAAACTTGCATATAAAATGATGTCAAACATGAATCAAGTTGAACATAGGTGATTGGGCATATACAAAGGAATCCACAACAAAAACTTTCATTATGAACAAATAGCATATATTCACAAAATATCACATTTTTCCAATGTTTCACAAACATAGCCATATAACCCAAATTACAACTTAACCCAATTTACTTGTTAATTATCTTATTAAAGAAATTGAACTCACAACTCAAAGAAGGTATTGAGTTTTGGGATTTGTGTTCTGAAATTGATTTAGTTCGCCTTTGAAGTAGACAAATTTGTTGTTGTTGTTATTATAAACTTGAGTTGAATTGAGTTGATTAGCTTTTCTTTGCTCCTAGTTGGTGGCGGCTACTCTAGGTTGCAGGGTGATAGCATGACAGCCATGGTTCTAATTTTTACTAGGTTTTAGGGTTTGAGTCTACATGTGTTTATATAGAGATTAGGATTAATTTTAGGCCATCCGATCAACCTAGAAGCAACCAGAACCATCCAAAAAGACAACTCAGCCCTAATGATTCAGCAGCAGCTCAGAATTGGGCTAAATTCAAATCTACCCGAGAGAGGTAGGTCGACCTATAGGGTAGGTCGACACTAAGGTCGACCTGGCCTGGGGCAGGAAATTTCCCGCCCTGCCCGGTTCTGAGTCTGAATTCGTTTTTGAATTTAAATTTGAATTTCTGGAAACTTCCGACAGTCATAACTTCTTCATACGAAGTCCAATTTACGCAAACTCGGACTCTATCTCAACCAGAATTCCGAGATGAACACAATGGCATAACCCGTTTCCCTTGGTTCTCACATTTAGAATTAATTATTCCTAAATTCATTAGTTTAATGTTAACAGAAAACACGGGGTGTTACAGTTTGGTTCAACGGGTGGTTTGCGTCGCCGGAAAGGAGTTCGAGGCTGTAGGCGTGGTCGCCGTAGCAAGAGGGTCAAGACGGTGGTCATTTGGTGGTTGATGATGATCGGTGGTGGAATGCGACAGGGGAAGGAGGGGTCGACGAAAGCAGGTCCGAAATTGGAGGGGTGTTCGAGTATCACCTGAAGGGGATGGTCGAGTAGGGTTTGCGAAGAGGAACGAAATGGTAGTGGCGGCGCTGGGAATAAATGGTCGGAGAGGGGTTGGTGGGAGGTCAAACTAGCGGTCAAAGTAATGGTGAAGGGAGCGGAGTTATGTTTGGAGTGGAAGAAAGAAAGCTTTGAATGGGTTTATAAGGGGCATGGGCCAGATTTAAAAGGTTAAAGCCCATTATAATATAATGAATTCATGTTTTAATTTAGTTTGAATTAGTACAAACTTGTTTATATCGTATCTAATTCATACGTAAACAAAATCGAATAAACTAGGATCCATTGGGATCGTGTGGACGGTGGCTATACCATGGAATTGAATGGGAGTGGATTGGAGCTCGTTACAATTTATAGCGAAATAAATTGTCCGTCTGAATCAAGCGATGGTTATCGCTATTATCGATGATCGTCCAATATGAGTAAATCTCACTAGCTCTAAACAGTTATATTTTTATAACTTATTTTTAGAACTGATAAATGTTGGTTGATTGCTGTGTGTTGACTGTTTGGATGAACTGCTAGTCAGCTGGTTGAAATTAATTAATTATATATATACATATATATATATATAGTAAAATATATATTGATTCTATTGATCAGAATATTTCATGTTGAAATGAAAGTGATGTTAATTATGTTGTTTTAACATCTATGGATGCATGGAAACAGGTCGGAGGAATCCCACTGGATTCCTCAACATATATTTTATTGTTTTCATATATTGTGATATATAATATGTTATTGATTATGTGTGTTAGAATGATATTAAATTGTGATTTGGCATGTTAAATACCATAAGAAATACTTGGATATAGAAAAGGGGATTTTTAGAGTGTATTTTGAAAATAAATTATTTATATAAAATCAATGGATTTTATATATATAAAGAAAAGGATTTTATAAAAAGAAATAATTATAAAATCAAAGAATAAGAGGGAAGGAAATATTTGTGAAAACAAATAGAAAAGGAAATATTTGTGAAAACAAATTGGAAAAAAGAAATATTTGTAAAACATTTACAAATAGAATATGAAAGGAAATATTTGTATACCATTTACAAATAGAATTGAAAAGGAATTACTTATAAAGAGAATGTTATATAAGAAAATATTTATTTAGAAAATAAATAGATTATAATAGGAAATATTTATTTAGAAAATAAATAGAGTTATAAAAGGAATTTATTGGAAAATGAAAAGAATGTCATATAAGGAAATATTTGGCAAATGAATAGAATTTTACATCAGGAAAGTCTAGACCCGTGCTTCGCACACGGGTATAACATGATATGGATTTAAACAAAGATTTTAAATAGAATCTATTCTGATCGATAGATTGAGAAGATTAATTTATAAATAATATTTTATAAATTAAATAAATGTTTATCATTGGATAAATAGAATATATAAGCTAGGGTTTATATAGAAAAGTAAGAATCGATTTCAACATCGATATTTGAAACTGAATATGGAAGTAGAGTTAAAGAAAAGGAGTTAATCAAATGTGTTAATCAAAATGAGTTAGTGGATTTAATCGAATTATAATTAATCGATTTGAGTTAGAATTAATCGATTAGAGTTAGAGTTAATAGATTAGAGTTAAACAGTTAGAGTTAATCAGTTAGAGTTAATTGATTAGAGTTAATCGGTTAGAGTTAATCAGTTAGAGTTAATCAGTTAGAGTAAATCAGTTAGAGTTAATCAGTTAGAGTTAATCGATAGAGTTAATTAAATAGGGTTAATCTAATATTAGTTATTCGAATAGAGTTAAAAGGAGTTATCGAATATTTGTTTATTCGAAAGGAGTTAATCAAATATAGTTATTCGAAGAAAGGAGTTATCGAATATTAGTTTATTCGAAAGGAGTTAATCGAATATAGTTATTCGAAGAAAGGAGTTATCGAATATTAGTTTATTCGAAAGGAGTTAATCGAATATAGTTATTCGAAGAAAGGAGTTATCGAATATTAGTTTATTCAAAAGGAGTTAATCGAATATAGTTATTCGAAGAAAGGAGTAATCGAATATAGTTTATTCAAATAGAGTTAATCGAATATAAGTTATTCGAAGAGAAGAGTTATCGAATATTAGTTATTCGAAGAGAGTTAATCGTCGAATTCGATTATATCGAATTCGAGTACTTTCCAGTTTTTAAATCAAGATTTATTTATTTATAAATTAGGTGTTTATTTATTTATTCAAATTAAAGAATAAAAGTTATATTTGAAGATTAGATATTTCGAAAATAGGGATTATAACGTTATCGTTATAACCAATGTTTTTATAAAAGAAGTGGATTCGTAAATAGAATCCGAGAGTTACGTAAGCAAGTTTGTTAAAGGTTTAAAAGATAAACTTTGTTTATTTCGAAGTTAAAACGTTGTTCAGTTAAGGTCTGAGAGGTAATTATACCCCAACTTGATTGACTTCCTTCTTAACTAAGGAATGGCTAAGGTTTGATAGTAAAGGATGGTTAAGTGAATTTAATTAATGAGTGAAATGGTTTGAGTTGGCATGGCGATGTTTGATTTAAACATCAATTTAAATCCAGTGAAGGAGTTTTGGAAATGTTTTCCAAATAAGAACCAGAAATGTTTTCTAATAATAGAAAATAAGAATTTAGAATATATGGAAACAGGAGATAAGTAAATTAATGAACTAAGGAGATAAATGTTAAATGATGGTTGATCAATATAATTTCCATATGGAAATAATATCGTTGTTTGCACATGTATTTTTCTTTGAGAGTTAAATCACAGACTATCAAAGTTTTGACCATTTTTCCGTCGTCAATATGGAAAGACTAGTTGGATATTTATCCGAGAACCACTCCGTATGGGCGTTAGCGTTTCGAATCAAATAGATCGAAGACAAATTAAAGACAGAATTATGCAAGGGCTATCCTGTTTACAGGATAGGGCCTTCGGTTTGTCCAGCCCCAGGACAACCTGTATGGAAGAATGCTTGACAGAGTATATCTGGTGGATCACGTGAGTTGATCGTTTCAAATGTATTTACGTTGGTGGCAGAGGAATTTGTTTCTCTTAGCCTATACTCATGGTATTTTTGGGGCAATCAATTTGTGGTTTGACGAGTATGACGATGTGGCATTCAAAGTAAATGAATGAGTAATCTGTTGAAAGATACGTTATGACCTCTAGCATCATCAACTGGAAAATGACAGAAATCAGGTAGGCAACATGGCTAAGTGGGTCGCAAACAAGTAGGGTATATTGTCACCATCTAGAGAATAATCATATTTGTTACTTCTTTCAATTCTGTATCTCCCAGAAATGGTTATGTTGGTTTACCAACTGTAAGGTGACAATATATTCGATACACTCAAGCGAAATGAGTGGTCGGTCATGTGTAGCCGAGTTGCAAGATGTTCTTGTTAAACTCCAGTGTATCGCTTCTAGAGTACACTGAGCGGAAGGTGGATCCATACCTTGTCATAGTTGGAATCCATTCCCCAAATAAGAGCCCGCGGTTTTGATTGTATATTATATATGTAGAACGTTAGATGCAAGCGTTTCTGCTAGATTTCTATTTACTTGATCTAGACATTATTATAATATCAGACAAGTATCGTTTTAGAAATATTTTGGGTTATCATAAGGTAAAATCCATCTGTGTTTATGTTTGGATCGGTCTTATGATAATCCTTTGTTTCAAAAGAATATTGAAAGTTAAATCAAATGATTTGAGTTTACTCACACCAGTCACATGACTGACCCAGAGTTTGTTTTGTTTTGTTTTCCCTAAACTCTTGGGTGCCCAATTTTGTACGGGCAGTCAAGTAGTCGTGTAACACCCCACGTCCATTAATGTCACTCACAAAGGGAATGCATTAACTTCCATGGAGGTTTTAAGTGAATATAGAACAGAAAAATTACAACAAGACAGATAATAAGTAGTACTTGGAAATCTAAAACTTTATTTCATTGCAGCGGAAATTAAACATGTTAGTTACATCATAAAACCATAAATCAGAGTCAAGTACAATATCCATCTTGATAAAACAAAATACATAATACCATTACATAAATAGCCATTAAAGAAGATAACAAGCTGGACTTTACTTCAACGGTCCAAGCTTTCCAAAAGAGAGATAAAGCAATCCAATCAAGCTCCACTAGAGCTGGGCCCACATTGAGGACCTGGAGGGGGGAAAAGATAGAAATAGAGGGGGTCAGACATAAAGTCTGGCGAGTATGATAATTCTAACAATACTATTATCAAAATAACTAGACTAAGGCATAAGCTGGAAAACAAGGAAATGTCTATGAACTATTGGGTATGGAAGAGCAGATAAAGATAACGTTAAAGGCACACCTAATTACTAACGAATAATTACTACACTGCACCACACCAGTCACCCTAAAGGTTGATCCTACTTGCTTCACTTAGAAATTATATAAATAGCTTTGCATATCCCTAGCTGACTACATAGGTGCCGCCTGCCCCTATCTCCGCTAGGTGTACCCCACTACCCACTTGCGATCGGCTCCCTACTCGTAGATACCCGCGCCGGCCCCACAGTGGGATGTATCACTCCCCTAAAGTGGCAACCCGATACAACTTGAGGATGCACGACTTATACCTACACGATGCAACAATGTCTTACCTACCAGCCCGGGTCCACACACGCATATGAAACCCGTTGGACTTGCGTTGCCACCGCTAACCCGTTTGGCCTCTTATAGTCAAGCCCAGTACGCGTGTCCCGTCCTCGACTTGGGTCGAGCCCACAATGATACGTTTTGGGTTACTGGTTGAAATGGGCCCCCACTATTTACCACAATCTATCCACCTAAGCTTGTCCCCACTAGTATATCCCACTTAACCCTCTTCTTAGTCATGTTCATTTACATGTGTGTTTGGTTAAGTCTTACTAATCGTATTTCAAATGCCACTAAAGGCACTCACTAGATTCCTTATGCCACCCAAGGCACCTACTTAACCCCATGTCCCACCTCACATGTTTATCTGGTTAAGTATTTCTTAATTCATTAAGGCCATAACCTTATAAAAACCTCTCACATTAGACTGGCATTTATGGCAGCTGGATTTGCCGGGCGGGTCCGGGCAGTCTTACACCATAAAAGAGTCTAACCTCGTGTCTTTACAACTGTTATGCTTTAATTTAGGCCTAGGACCTCTCACATTGGGCTGACATTTGTGACTACTGGATTTGCCGGGCGGGTCCGGGCAGTTTTACGTCACAAACGAGTCCAACCTCGTGTCCTAAGCATTGATTAACACTTATAATCTTTTACCCCAGTTTTAAATATATCCCTATTCAAATCATTAATTAATTCCAATTTTAATGATGTCCATAATTGACTCAATTATGGCCATCCACTTACGGTATGCAAAATCATATCAATTGCACCCCAATTTCTTAATATTAAATCCTTAATATTACCCCTACCCCACGTTATACGTTCGCTTATTCAACGCAAAATATACGTTAGACTCGAATAGTCTAACTCATAGCACAACATATAGACAAATAAAATAGATCTAATCATAATAGGGGTGAAACTTGCATAAACTACACATGTCATGGATCTAAAGGTGTCAACTTGTTTGGTTAAATGTCACAATTTACATAATATGATCATAACCCAAATTCATGTATAAACTTGCATATATGGTTTATGCAACATAATGATGGTGTGAACTGGCATCTAACACATAGAACTCACACATGTCATAGCATAATTCTAGATCTAAATAGATGTCATAATTCTAGATCTAAATAGATGTCATAATTCTAGATCTAAATAGATGTCATACAATATGTGAGACTATACATACTAATAAATCTAAACTTGCATAGGTACATGTGATTTATCATGTGAATCATCATAACCCAAATATATATAATCAACATCATGATTCATAAGCTAACTACAACATAATAACATCATGGCTTTGTAACATCGTAACTTATCATAGAAACTTGCAACATATATAATATCATCATAGCATGATTTACAACATATAGAATATCATCATCACATAACATAGGATTTACAACATACATGATAGCATAAGGTTTACAACAACATATATGAAAATTCACATCATTTTCTTATGATCCATATCACATCTTAATCTAATTAGTTTACTAATAATCTTATTAAGATCATCATACTCACAATTAGAAAAGAAAAAGAGTCTTGATTTGCTTTAGAGTTGAGTAGAATTAGAGTTTTGATTAGCTTTCTTCCTTCTTAGTTGGCGGCGGCTACACTGAGTTCCATGGCGATGGCATGACGGCGGCTATTCTATTTTTCATGTGAATTTAGAGTGAGAGACTACCTAGGTATATATAGAGTTAGGATTTATTTAGACCGTCAGATCAACTTAGAACTAACCTGAACCGTTAAATTAGCCAACTCAACCCTAAAGACACATCAGCAGCTCAAGATTGGGCTCAGCCCAAACCTGGCCGACTGGACCAGGTCGACACCCAAGTCGACTGCGCAGTCGACCTGGTCCTGGGGGTGTCGACTGCCCAGTCGACCTGGGTGCTGGGCGGGAAATTTCCCGCCTGGCCTGTTTGACTTCGAATTTTGAATTTTCTGAAACTTCTGATGGCCATATCTCCTCCATACAGAGTCCAAATCACGCAAAATCGGACTCTATTTCAACCAGAATTCCGAGACGAACACAATGGCGCAACCCGTTTCCCACAATTCTCACGTCTGAGATTAGTTATTATTTAATTTGTAAACATTGTTATTAATAGAAACACGGGGTGTTACAAGTCGGGATTTACAGATACTTGAAGAGCTGGAGCAGGAGGCTTCAAGATTATATAGCTATTGTTATTTCCGCTGTGTTGTAAGTGTTATACTCTAATAATGGTATTGTATACAGATATTGTTTATTTCAAAGTTATGTTATGAAATATATTTATTCGTTCCGCTGTGAGATTCGTGTTTACTTTAATGTTGTATGTTCTTCTTCTTCTTCTATTCTAAGTTTCTATCTTATCTATTCTCACCCTCTAATTTCTTTCATTAACTACCAGTATTTTCGATGTTTGGATAATCGATGTGGGTTTTATGTCGATGACCAAAGTCGAAATTTTTCCGGGACATTACACTGGGCTCCTTTCATCCTTCGATATATACAAATAGATTGCACCGTTTTGGCTACTGAAACTTGGCATCGCTCCGTCAACTATTTTAAATAATTTGCGCTTTACCCACGTCATCATAAATAAATTCCATGCTAAATCTTCAACTCTTGTTCTGATTGCAACTCTTCTCAAATGCGCCCTCTTAACACATTTTATTTCATCAAATTCCAATGTCATGCATGCATGCATTGTGAATGTGAATAGTCCCAACCATTCTGATATCAATTCAATAAATTGCCCTTTAATTTCAACCCACTCTCTCTAATTTATGTGAACATGTATTCAGATCTATCCCGCAAGATACTCTATGTGATTATGTTGGTTTTACAATCTTTAAGACATATCATACACTAACCGCCCCTGTTTACTTCTATATATACTCCACCCTCGTTAACTACTATGAAATCCTACCGTTTATATGGTGATCATGAAATAAACCTTGCTATAATTCCTGCATGCAAGCATTGAGCATGCACATTGCACTAGACCACCTATTCTCCCTGTCACTCACACCACTTTTTGAACATGACTTCACCAAATCATAAACTCAAACCTCATATTCCATTGTTGCGCCATCAACTACAACGATTCAAAACCAATCTGACGTACAATACAAAAAGCTAAAAAAATTAACTGGTGTACAAATTACAATAATGTACCACTATATATAGAATGATATACCTGTGAAGAAAGCTCACCTCATGCTACATTTTTGTACCATTTACTGGCGGAAAACTCATCCCTCACTACACCATATATGCTAATTAGGCTATGTTCTTAGTCGCATCTAACACAATTAGACACGGCTTTAAGCCGTATCAAAAAATGGTGTGTTAAATTATTAGATACGACTTTAAACCGAATCTCACTAGTCATAACATACGACTCTTAGCCGTATCTAAATGATTACTAGACACGGTCTTAAAACGTATCTAATTATATGTATATTATATATATATATATGTATATATATGTGTGTATATATATATATGTGTGTGTGTGTAAACAAAAGCTATAGCATATATTTTTCATAACAGAAGCTGTAGCATATATTTTTCATAACACATCATATAACATAGTTTATACAAAGGATAACACAATTTGTACTCAAAGCATATATAACAAAAAGTTTCATAACACTAACACAATTTATACAAAGCACATACAATAAAAGGAAACTATAAAAGATTTTTCATCAAATTACAAAGTAACAAACTTAAAGGAAAAAAAAACAGATCTGCAGGAGGCTGGGAAGATTGAGTGTGTTGATCATGCTGATGAAACGTACGTTGTTGTAAAGCAAAGCGGTGATGAGTAGGCTAGATGCTGATATACAGAATGTACAAAATTTATATGGTTCGAGCAGTGATGAGTATAATTAAGCCAATTAACTATTGATGTGTGCATGAATCATGTGCATAGTTTGTGCATATTCATGAAAATACTAAACCACTCATTACACAAAATTCAAGTACGAAACAGTAATGGCAACAAATCAAGTCAATAATGGTGACAACACGAAAAATTCCATATATAACATGAATTAGCAGCAAAACTTGGCCAGTAAAGACATGGCACAGCAGAAATACATGACAATGAGCATATATAGACAAGTGAATAAGTGCACGAATTTCAAACAAGCATTGTCATGCAAGAGGTATAGCGCTGCATATCAGTTACAAAAGGTATAGCACTGAATATCAGTTACAAGAGGTATAGCGTTGAATATCAGTTCAAATTAGAAACTTTGAAATCGACGACCTAATCCTAAAGAGAATTTTCCTTACTTCGGATAATTCTGAACCTCAACGGAAAAGGCCTTACGTCATCAATCAGAGTCTCTTGGTTTCTCATATTCTTGGGTATTTTCTTATCCATAGTACGATAGTTGTGATACAATCAATTTACACATACAAGCGCAAAATACTAAAATACGATCAATTTACACATCCAATCTGAATGCTTATAACTCGAGTATCTGACCACCAACCCTTGTTTCAGGACTTGGGAGAATTAAAATAAGCCTAATTGATGTTGAGTGATCATAAATCTAAAGGCAAAATCCGACCATCGCACTAACTCCACTGCATGTGAGGAGGGCTAAGTACAAACACTTATAGGGTTAATCACAGTGCCTAAACTCTAAGTCTACACGACTTAAGGCCAAAAGCTAAAGGTCGATTTGAATGATGTTCGAACTTAAAAGCGACCAACTAATATGTATGTGTAAGTACCAGGGACGGATGCAAAGGTAAGACTACCTAGGCTATAGCCTATGTAAGTATTTGCAAAATAATAACAGTATACATTAAGCTACTTAATCCACTTGTATTTGTTATTACATTTTCCATATACTTCTTTTGTGTACTCATACTCTTTCCTTTTATTTATTTGATTACAAACCTATATAAAATTAAAGAATACAAAAGACTGAGCAAACTTTGAAGTAAATTACCTTTTCAAAAATAGGGACCTGCTCTTTTTTAGTGTTTTTCAAGCACTTCACTATATTATGGCCATAATATCGTTAGTGTTAATTATTAAAAAGATTATTGTGGTCACATCATGAAGTAATTTTATTTCTCGGGTCATGTTTGAATCCTAGTTCCGTCCCTGAGTGTAACTAATATGTAACTTAAAAGTGACCAACTAAAACTTAGAAAATACATACAAGTTTTGTGTTCAACTATCCAAAAGTTAGGGTTGTGCTTGCATAAATCGGGATAATAAAGGTCAGAAATAAGTAAATATAGAGAATACAAATTTACCTTTCTCACATGCCTTCCACATCAGACTATCTTCCTCCTCTTCCTTTTGCAAAATACTTGTCATTTTCCGTCTTGAATACCTCCCAAAACCACGACAAATCCAGATGGCGGAGGACCTATGCATTGAATATCAGTTACAAAAGGTATAACAGTAAGACTTTGTTTTCAGTCTAGACAACCTAAATTCATTGGAGTAGTGGATAGGAACCCAAGTTTATGTATAGCAACTTCGTTCATAACATACATATTGTGCTTAAATACCATTAAATCTCTACTATAAAACCACTACAAAATCATGGACTCTTGTTGATCAAGGAGCAGTAATCTTGGACATAACCCGCATTTTAAGGTCTAAATTTTTGGCCACACATAATTCATATGCAAGTGTAAGAGTAAAATCAAACTACCATATGCACATAATAATTATGGACATAATTTTAGCAAGACATCGTACAAGTGCAAACAACATGTCCATATAATTCTTATGTTAGATACTACGTAGAGTTAAGTGTAAAATTATATATACCTGCTCCAACGTCTAAAGAATCATCATCTTCGGTTGTCTTCAATACTCGACTTTCCGGTTAAGAATATACTAAGTGATCTACCAGGTGGATGCACTTTAGCTCACGTGCAGGGTCAGCTATCCATCTTTATTAACTTTATTCAAGTGTCGAATACGTCTTCACTTAACCTTTGGAAAAAGCTGCTTTTTCTCTGAAGCAAACTATGTAGTGCAACTTACACTAGACAGTCTTTGCTATAAAGTCGGTGAAAGTTGCTAGTGAAAGCAGCTTTTTACTAAGGTTAAGTGAAGTGGCATTTGACACTTAAATAAATCTAATAAGAATGGATAAGTGACACTGCACGTGAGTTAAAATGCATCCACCTGGTGGATCACCCGTTAAATTCTTAACCATGAAGTCGAGAAATCATCCATCTTTCAAATTTTCAGCAAAGCTATTAATATATTTTCAGTAATCATGTTATCCCTCAAAACAGAGTAATCATTACAAAGTATGATATAGTATGACAACATTATAACACAAAGTAGAAATCATGTGAAAATTAGACAATAACAACTTGCAATTTCTTACCAAAAAGAATTCAAAATCCTTTAGATAATACATACCAATCGGAAACAAAATAAAAATACACTAATGTATACTTGAACTTGTCACAGTAAGATTAGAACTTGTGACTGGACTAATTCAAAATCCTTCAACTTGTGACCTACTATTAGGCATACACAACACAATTCAATTGAAACACATACCGACACATTTCAGTACAATTAACATCTCAAATTTCGTTTCATTTTTAACCATCGAGAAAAATAAAAAGAATGGACTTCACAAAATTAGAAACACATACCTGCTTTCGAAGGAGGACAAGGGACCTAAGGTTGCTCGGTTTCTGTTGAAGGAGAGGGACGCTCATTTCTGTTGGAGGAGGAGATTCCATAAAAATGTGGAAGCACGATTTGGTGACCGAAAACTCTATTTTGGGTTTTCGATCACCATTGAAGTAAAAAATGGAAGGGGAGCAGTCGGAATTTTTTTCCTAAGTGATCAAAGGGTATGTACAATATGATACGCATTCAATTCGCCCCAAAGCCGTATCAAATTAACTAATTCGGAGATTTGTTGATGGACGTTCAGATTTAAGGTGTTTGGGGTGGTGCGGATCGCAAAATGTGGTTTGATACGGATGTGAGTACTACCAAATTTGATACAGCTTTAAGCCGTATTTTGTCTCTGCATCCTTGTGTTCCAAATTTCCTGTTTTGGTGTAGTGTCTACAATATATATCTTGATTTCATTCAGTCACGAGATGGTCTAAGAACCGAGCAAGCAGCTATAGCCTATTTCTATAATACACAATAATAATAAATAATAGTGGGAGGTTAATGAATCAGGATCTAGCTATAGCTTTTTTTAGTACATACCTTTTTTCAGATTAAGTAGATAGGAACTTAAACAGGGAGGAGAGGGTGAACTGATAGAATTATGGCCACCAAAATAATTAGCACGAAATTTCTACCAAACGATACGAAAATTGCATGCACATATGAACCACGGTTGCTAACCGTTAAAAGCCTGGGATAGAAACACAGCTGAAAACTAATATATGTCAACCAACGTGAGCATCATTAACCATAGGTCTAATACAGTAAACATATTTCCATAGTTCAAACAAAAAGAAATTTCCTTCCTCAAGCAAACAACCATCAATTCGGTTGTAAAGTTAACACAACAGTTCATAAAATATCAAAGGAAAGTTACATTCATATTTTAAATATCCTAAAAAATATTCAAGACATGAATGATATCTTAAAATCTGTTATGAACATAAAAATACTCATTGCAATGAGATGACCTAACAAAAGAAAATAAGAAACTTAAATCCAATTTTAACTAAAAATAAGCGATAATAAATGCAAGGAGTTAAACTAAAACAGTCTTTATTAACATCAGGTAAATCGTTAGAATTTCAAGTGGACGAGCTTCCACATACAGATGGTTATGTTTGTTTAGGGATTTTCTCATCATTGTGCAGCATGACTTCTCAAGCACTGTTTCTCCGAAAGAAACCACAGGATCAGAAACAATGATCTCTGCGCCACACATGAAATCTTCCTAGTGTTCCTTAAGGCATATTTCCAAATGGAGCTCTCCTGCCCCAACAATGATCAGAAACAATCATAGACCAGGAATATTCCTAAATCTAAGACTGCTTTGACATCTTTATTAACATTCAAAATCAATTACACTTCTATTTTCAAATTTCTCAAAAACAAAGTACTACATTTACATTTGCTTGTATGTTCCATATGACTTGATTATTGGTTGCTAATTTATGCATATATGATATTGTGAGATTAATAAATCTTGTTTCATACACATAGAAAACAAAATCGATTTTTTTCCTTTTTCATGCCTTGCCAAGAAATTTTTAACGTTTTCAACAACATATCATGAATAAGATTAGCAGTAAATTATTTCATATGGCTAGATCTTGCAGCATAAATTAGAAGACAAGATGCAAACGTAGGATGTTAAAATTGCCCTCACTTGGATAAATAGGTGTGATGACAAGTGAAGAAGTTGCAATCTAAGGGTTCATGTTTGGAATAGCTTATAACAAGTAAGTTGCTTCACTTCCGAAGCATGACCAAAGTAGGAACAATCGTTGGCAGAGCAACAATCTCGAACATCGAAGACCCAGTAAGGTTTCTAATAAATTCTTCTTTGAGGTGTTTATTAGGGTTCAGTGAGTTTTTGGCGAGATCCATCGAAGAGAAGATGAGAAATAACAAATTCAAAATTGCTAATTCAACCGGTGGAAACATCATTCAAACCCAAACAGAGGATTGAAACCTCGCCAGCATTTCAATAGGAGATCGAAGAGTAGCGGAAGCATGGAATTTCAGGAATCAAAGTAAATCGCAAGACCCTAAGCGTGGAATTTGGAGGGAGAAAGAAATGAAAAGGAAGCACATAAATGAAAATGTTAGTGGGAAATAGAGAAAGCGTAGTACCTAGATAGTGGATGGACGGTTGAGATTTTGTTTTAACCAATGGTGTGGATCGCTACGTAAGACAAAGAAAGGTGCGTTATAGCAACACTGTATTAAAATGTTGCATCGTATTACACTTGTATAGCTAGAGAAACACATTTTTATGGCTAAGATAACAAAAAAAATAGAACGTTGCAGTAGGACCCAAATATCATAGCTATTGAGATATTTTAGCTGGCAACACCTTGCAAATCTGTTGAAATAGGTCGTTCATGGCGTAGTGTGCACAGCCTGTTAGTCGGCCACCTGCGTGGATGTCCACTAAGGAGAATGAGGAACTCAAGAAGCAGCTTCTCGAGCTCGAGTCCAAGCAATTTATTCATCCCAGCTCTTCACCGTGGAGTGCCGCAGTGGTATTCGTGAGGAAGTATGATGGGACTCTTAGGCTTTGCGTTGATTACCACAAACTTAGCGAGTTAAAAATCAATAATTATTACCCGTTGCCCGGGATCGACGTTATGTTCAATCAGTTAAGTGGGGCAAAGGTCTGTTTTCAGTTAGAGCTTGCCCTAGGTTTTCATCAGCTCTAAGTCACAAAAGATAATATTCCTCTTACAGCTTTCCGCATTCTTTATGGTTCTTATGAGTGGGTTGTCATGACATTCAGTTTGACAAATGTTGTCGCATTCTTCGTTGATCTCATGAATTGGGTGTTTCGAAAATATCATGATCGGGGAATTCCTACGTTCGTTTTCACCATTTCTAAAGCCAAGTCGAGTGGAGGAAAGCTCTAGAAGGCGCTACAATAACTTTCTGCCGAGTTTGGGCAGCCGATCCAAACCGAGGGAAGCCAATCGTTTTTCTGGGCCAATCTTAATCTGGAATCATTCGGGCCTCCAAAATGCGTGCTGATCGCGAAATTCCTACGTTCGACTTCTCCCATTCGGAAGTTAAGTCGAGTGGAGGAACGGCCCGGAAGGCACTATAATAACTTTCTACCGAGTTTGGGCAACCGTCTGCCACTCCCACCCTACGGGGGGCAGCCAATCGTTTTTTCGGTTGAGCCAATCAAAATCTAGAATCGTCAAGGCCTCCGAAACGCGTGTTGATTGGGAGTTTCCTGCGTTCGGCTTCGCCAATCCGGAGCCAAGTCGAGTGGAGGAACGCTCCAGAAGGCGCTATAACAACTTTCTATCGAGTTTGGGAAGCCACCCGCCCAACTCACCTTCCCCAACCACGGAGGTAGCCAATCATTTTCTCGATTGGGCTGATCGCGATTCAGATGCGTCCGGGCCTTCCGAAATGTGTGTTGATCGGGAAATTCCTGCATTCGGCTCCACCAATTTGGACGACCCAGAAGGCTCTATAAAAACTTTCTGCCAAGTTTGGGAAACTACTCGCACCACCCACGGGGAGCATATGATCGTTTTTCCAGTTCGGTCGATCGCGATCCGGAACAGTCCGGGCCTCCGAAACACATGGTGATCAGAAAATTCCCCCATTTTGGTTTGCCAATCCGAAAGCAAAGTCGAGTGGAGGAATACCCTGGAAGGTGCCGTAATAACTTTCTGCCAAGTTTGGGCTGTCGCCCTCCCCACCCACCCACCCTACGGGAGCAGCCGATAGTTCGGTCTCTTTAATTAAATTTTCCTTTTCTTTTGTTTATATTTAAATCTAATTATGTTGTCATAGATTTAAAAATAAGGATATAAACCCGCTTCAATTCTAGCGTAACGAAGCTCTGATTAATCATACAAAATCAGCGTAATGATTTCATTTATGATCTTTTGTTTTGTGCTTAGTGTAAATTTTGATGCTAATTGAAGTTTATTGTTTATTATTGAATTTGATAGCTTATGTTATTCACAACAAATATGCTACGCTTAATCAAATATAAACACAAGTGTAATTTTCATCTAAACATGATTTTGATAATAAAAGTGAAAATAGAATCAAAATTTGATATTATATATTTGCTAGCTAAAAGTAGTAAATAGATCATGTTTAAAATAGATTTTAATTTTATTTCATAATGATTTTCGTTAGATTTGACAAGTGGGTTTAGATGGTCTATTAAAATTTGATGGTTTAAGTTATGTTAGTTAATATTTACAATTAAACCATACTTATAATAATGCATTAATTAATTCCACATGTATATATAAAATAGAATAAAAAATTTCTTTTGTGTTGATTTACATGAACATGAGAGTAAATTCACGTCTAAACTACCCTTTAATATCATAGTTCTCACCCCACCATTCTCTCCCCCCTCCCCCAATTTGCTCCAGTAATTTATAATTTCAATTGACTTATTTTGAAGCGTTTTGGATAATTTGATTGAGTAATATTGTGATTTTTGTTTTTTCCATGTGATGGACTCGTTCTTACATACATACTATGATCTTATGTTGTGCATTGGCAGTATTTTAATCTTATCAAAATTCAATGTTTTTCTAATCAGTGAAAAATCTACGTTTGAAAACTATGTCGTTTGTAGCATACAAATGCATTTTCCATTCTGCCATCTTCTCGTTCAAAGTCGATCCTTTCCATTGCAGATTCCTCCTTAAACACATCATGAGAAGGCTAAGGCTTCATTTCGATTTTCTAAAAGCCAAAAAGTGACTTAAATAAGTCGATCTAAACTAGACTTAAATGTTTTATTTTTTGTGAGAAAAAAAATACTTGACCATTGTGCTTTGTTCCCATCTTTGATAGTCAACCTGCGGAAGAGTAAAGACTGGAAAGCAATCAAGCTCTCGCCCGACCCAGTAAATAAAGGAGAACAGGGGTAAGCCTTAATCATATATTGAACCCTCTTAAATAACCTATATCACAAACATATCTCAATTTTGAAACTTAATTACGACAGCTAATCAATTGACTTATCAATGCTTTGGAGCTCATCTTGTCGTCGTCAATTTTACTTATCAAAACTTTTATTAATAAAATATTGTTATATCCAATGAAAAAGAAAATGCGTTGATCAATAGCATGAATATGCTCTAATATCCAGGGATCAATTCAGAAAAGGTCCAGATATCTATTAAATAGATTTCTAACATTGGACACCTATCAAATAGTCGCTTAGATCATTAAATCAAAACAAAATCTGACCACCCACCACTTTGCATTTATCACATTAAGAGCATCTTCAATGCTTGTCCAAAAACAATGTAATGTCTATTACACACTATCAAACGTCAGATTGTCGGTGGCAACATATGGTGATGGATGGTTTGGCTTGGCGGTATCCCTGTTGCAGATGTATACTGGACCCTGCTTTGGTCCATTATATGTGTTGCCAGGAGTATTGTCAACCAAATTGGTCATCACTGCATGCCGCTAGATTGAGATTGGATTCTGGAACTGTACATATGACGTGGGATTGTCAATCTAATGACAGCTCCGCTTTGCTACAGTTCACACAGGAACTTGTGGTGCGTTTCTTAACATACCCTACATTTATGATTGGTTTTTCGTCTTCCCTAGTGCGTACTTCCCAGCCCGTTGTTGACTCTGTGCTTTTGATCCGGTGTCCTCTGTTCATGTTTCCTCTCCCCTTCTTAGTAAGGCTGAGACAGCGATCATTAATGATTGCCTATCTCGGCTTACTAAGAATTGTTATCCTGCTAGGTCTAGCGTTGGGGTTTCTTCTCCGGTCTGTGAGGCTACTCGCGCTAGGAGGTTTTCTGCTTCCTGCGAGACATCGATTAGGCCTTCTTCTCGTGCCTCACGCCGTAGTCTTCGTCTGTATTCTCGCACCCCCTGCACCATTCGCACACGCTCTATAGCAGTGTCTTAGCATATAGTTAGATCTACTCGACACACTCTAAATATTAACTGAGCTAGGAAGTGAGCTTGCTTTCTGTCGCCTTCTTTTGTGTGCCTTTTTTTTGGTTTGGTTTTGATGGAGAGCTTTCTTTTCTGGAACGTTTGAGATATTGGTAATGATGCGTCTATAGCTAGACTCAGCCGCATAGTTAAGAAGCACTCTATCTGCTTGGTAGCGCTTATGGAACCACTAGTAGGACCGGATGCTATCACCTCTTCTGTTTTATCTCTTGGCTTTGATGGTGTCTTAGCCAACGTGTTCGACAAGATTTGGATAATCTAGTCCAAAGGCGTTGTCGTCCACCCTATCTTCGATTCGGACCAGCTACTTTCGGTGGCTTGTTCGTTTCCCTCTTTCTGTTTGTCTTTTTTGTTCTCCGCGGTTTACGCTAAGTGTGACAGGATTGAGAGACTAGCCCATTGGTCTGATATTCTATCTCTTTCCAACTTGGGCTTTTTTATTTTTGTTTTGGGTGGCGACTTTAATGTTGTCGCCAGCCAAGCAGAAAAACATGGAGGCAATGTCGTTAACTGTTTGGTGGTTGCGGACTTCAGTGCTTTCATCATCAGCTCGGGTCTTTCAGAAGTTTCTTTTATCGGATCGGCCTTTACTTGGTGTAACAACCAAGAAGGTCCAAACCGGATTCTCTCTAGGCTTGACAGAGACTTCACCTCTCAAGAGTGGTTCATCCTACTCTTCACGTTCAGTATCTCTCATCTGCATCGTACCTTTTTCGACCATGCTCCTATGATTCTTAGTTGTTCTCCCCTTTCCCTCTCTAGCCCATCCTCCTTTAGGTTCCAGAGTATGTGGAGATCTCACAATTCTTTCCACAGTGTTGTGGAAGATTCTTGGAACTCCCCTGTGAGCGGTCCCCCGTGTATGGTGTGTTCTCGTAAGCTGAAGCATCTTAAGACTTGTCTTAAGGCATGGAATCTTCTTGTTTTCAAGAATATCTTCGACCGTGTTCGGGCAGCTGAAGAAACTCTTATCGTAGCAGAGGCGTCTTTTGATGAGGAAACCTCTGCTGCCAACAAGGAGGCATGGGCGTTGGCTCAGCTTGCCTTCTCGTCTGAATTTCGTAATGAACAAGACCATCTTCGCTAAAAAGCGAGGATCAAATGGGTTGTTGATTGAGATATGAACTCCAGATTTTTCTCCTATCTATTCGTAAGAAGAATAGTCTTCTCACCATTCTTCAGATCCATCGCCATGATCTACCCTTGGCTTCTACCCGGATGAAGTCAAAGATGCTATTATGTCCTACTTCCAGTCCTTCCTTAGTGCTCCTTCGGTCTTGGCTTTTGACCTATCCCTTCTCGCCTTCATTCCTAGACTAATCTTCCCGTCGGATAGCTCCGACCTTACCGCACCTCCTTCCTCGAAAGAAATACATGCTTGCGTATTTTCTCTAAGTAAGGACACTGCGAGTGGGGCAGATGGTTACAACGGGTTTTTTTTTACAAGAGTGTGTGGTCAGTTATCCAGGCGGACTTTTGTCTCTCCTTTCAGTTCTTCTTCTCTGGTGTAGATCTCCATGCGGGTTAGACCTCCAAAAACTTGGTCCTCATCCCAAAATTCGACCATCCTAGTTCTTGTGTCGATTTCCGACCAATCAGCTTGTGTAATTTCTCAAACAAGGTCATATCTAAGGTCCTAACCTCTAGGCTAGCACCGTTTCTCGAGCGTCTTGTATCTTCTTTGTAGGCTGGGTTTGTAAAAGGACGTTTGATCAAAAAAAACATCCTTTTAGCCCAAGAGCTGATTTCTCAGATTGATAAGAAGGTACGATGTTCTAATGTTGTCGTTAAGCTGGATATGGCTAAGGCTTACGATCGCATGTTGGTGTTCTTCATCATCAAGGTTCTGAGGGCTTTCGGCTTTCCGGAAGCCCTTATCGATGTTTTTTGGGGGCTTATCTCCAACTGCTGGTTTTCCCTTCTCATCAGCGGATCAACCACCGGTTATTTTAGGTTCGGAAGAGGTCTTCGACAAGGAGATCCCCTCTCCCCATTTTTATTCGTCATTGCTGCTGAGGCTTTCGCTCGAAGTGTGCACTCTCTAACGATGGCTAGGCAGATCCATAGGTTCGGAAACCCTAGGGGTTGTCCTCTTATCACTTCATTGTCATTCGTTGATGACATCATCATTTTTACCAATGATTGTCGTCGATCTTTTTGTAGCCTGTTGGGTCTTATTCAGCAGTATGAGAGATGCTTGGGGCAACTCTTTAACTCATCTAAAAGCTACTTCGTTACCGCAAAAGACTTGTCTTCGGTTAGATCTTCCTGGATCGATACATCTACCGGTTTCAAGGCAGCCTCGCTTCCGCTTCCTTACCTTGGTATTGTATCATATCGAGGCAGGAAGCTCAACGCTATCTTCGACCCCCTAACTGACAAAGTCAATGGCAAGATCATTCAATGAAATGCTACCCTCCTCTCTCAAGCTGGCAGATTGGTTCTCATTAAGTCCGTCCTTGACTCTATGAGATCTCATATCTTTGCTATTATGACTCTCACTGCTTCCTTCTTCCACTCTTACTGATCCCTGGCTTCTTCCTTTTCCTGGGGGTACCAAGGACAACGCTTCTAGCCACCACTGGATTTCTTGGAACTCCGTTTGTCGTCCCAAAAGTGAGGGAGGCCTGAGCCTCCGTAACCTTAAGGACATCTGTTCGGCCTTTGCTTGCAAGCTATGGGCGAGATTTGGAGCGAACAACTCCCTTTGGACGACGTTCCTCCATGCCAAGTACCACAGGCTGACTGGTACGAATTACACTGCTGTCCCGTCCTACGCCAACGAGACGTGGAAATGGATGCAATCCGTGAAGGTCGTAACGGATGCACATGAGGGTGGAACCATTTGGGACGATAGTCCCTTCTTTCTTAAGGCGGTATGGATTTCTTTGCGATCTCCTGGTCCATGTCTCCATCTTTTCTCTTTCATTTGGAATGTCTGTATTCCCTTGAAGGTTTATCTATTTATGTGGAAAACCTTGCATAATGGTTTCCCAATAGATGAGAAGCTTCCAACAATCGGCATCCCTTTCGTGTCCAGGTGTTGTAGTTCTGGTTGCTATGAATCCTCTTTTCATTTGTTGTTCTCTGGGTCTTGTGCAAGGTACGTCTGGAACTACTTCGGGAATCTGATGGGTTGCCGAGGTAATGCCACTTCGCTTGAAGATTTACTGAGATTCTGATAGTCCAGCTCAAGTAAATCTTTTAGATCGATCCTTCTTCGTCTGATCCCTTGTATTGTATGCTGGCACATCTGGTGCTCGCGAAATAAGGCAATATTTAACGAAGTGCCTATGGACCCTCCTTCCATTATCCGGAAAGTAAGAAACGATGTGTTATTTGTGTTTCGAGATAGACCTTTCAGGGGCGGATTTAGCTCCTGCTCAAGGAGGTTGGTTGTTACCTTTGATGTTTCATCGGTAGCGGCCACTCCTAAGCAGGTATAGGTTGATTTATGCTTATATGTTTATGTTTACTATTGCTTTTACCTTTCTCTCACACTATCCCCCCTCCCCTCCCAATCGATCTTATGTCGTTTGCTAGTTGTGCAGATCATGGATTAAAAGTGTTGGATTTGGTCTGCTTGGCATTGGTAGGTGCTTTCAGTACGTCATCCAAGGCGGGTTTTCTAGAGTAGATGAACCTGAAGTTTTTGATGGAGCAGGATATCTGACACTTTTCACTAGTATCGCTTGCTACCTTGGATAGGATCGAGCATGTAGAGCTGGAGGTTTTGAAGGTTCAAGACCGACAGCTTAGACTTCACAGCCTTTACCAGTGGCCTTATTTGGAGGGCTCGTCCGTTGCTCTAGCTCTATGTCCGTCATCTATGGAGCTTGGGGTTTTCTTCGTCACTCTTCTCTTAGGTGTCCTCCTACTGTGGCTTCTTCTGCCTTGACTGCTGCTTTGCTTGCTCTTGGCTTTAGACCGTCTTTTGGTTTTAGATATTGTTCTGTTACATTTGTTTGTGTGTGCGCGCGAATTCTACATTTTGTAGAAACCATTTTTGTGAGCCATTGGAGAATGGCTAGATTCTCCCTTTTGTCATATTATATTATAATTTTTTGGTTAAAAAAAGTATTCCATTTTAAGATCAAAAAAAAAAAAAAAAAAAAAAAAAAAAAAGAGGTAGATTGTTTAAATTGTACTCTCCAACGACAGTATTAATTGAAATGTCATGTTGATGTGACATAAAATTTATTAGACATTGTCAAGTGAAATGTCATAACACTCCAAGCGTTCATTTAATACACACATAGACATAGTTGAGCGTCTATTAAATAAACGTCTAGGTGTGTGTTAGTTTTTTGAACATTCAAAACTGAATCTTTTTTTTTTTTTTTTTTTTTGAGCAAAAATGTGTGTTCCTCCAAGAGGAAGAGAGCACACATATATATAATAAAAGTAAAGTGATACAAATATCCAAATACAGACCCAAAGAACGGGAGCCTCAAATAGTAATGTAAGGGATAATAGATAGATGAGTTCCGGCAAGGCCACCACCCATCATACTTCATTATCGAATTCCGGCAAGGCCACCACCCGATAAGAAGTATATCTATTCCCATACCTATAACTATCTAAGTGCACAACATGTAGTGAGACAAATCACCAAAAAAACAAACACCCCTACTCTACATACACCAAAATATCCAAAGCAAATCAAAATGGATAATCCAAACAGCAATCCCAAAAGCTCCACAGCTACATCTACAACCTGTAATCTGAAAGACTGAAACAAAATTATTAGTAACTTACACGTATATATGAATATATGCCTATATTTAAATATATATATATATAAATATGCATATATCCATATATACATGTACAAATAAAGGAGAAGGACATAAGAAACAAACTAGTAAGAGGAAAATGTCAAGCCAAGTAACATGAATCAACAACCCAGACGAGGTCTATTGCATCTAAAATAGCTACTAATACGAATGAATAAACTCAGGTTATATCTTACCTTGGACAAATAACGCCTAAATTGCAATTTACCAAATAGTTTATAGTGCATATTAGACATCCAATCCAGACAGAATTTTACTATGTTGACAATTAAATTATCCTTAGGTACAGAAATTGAATGAAAAATTCTCTGGTTCCTTTCAACCCAAATGAACCAACTAATGAATATTACTAAGGAATCCAATATGTGTTTCTGTCTTGAATTATATCGTAATCTATGACAATTCCAATAATCAATACAACTACTAAAGGAATTAAAACAATCAAAAGTAAAAATCCTAATAATCATATTTAAAATAGAAAAGGTAAAAAAGCAAGAGTAAAATAAATGGTCTACATCCTCCTCTCCAGTATTACAAAAACAACATTTTACATCAAAAATTACATTTTTCCTTTTTAACAACTCAATCGTATTAAGCTTCTTATGGATGATCAACCACATTAGAAACTTTGCTTTAGGAGTAGAAATAGATTTCCAAAGAAGTTTAAAGGGATATAATGAAATACCAGAAAAATTAATAAATCTGTACATAGAATTGACAGTGTAAACTAAGCTCTTATCTATACCCCAGCTAATAGAATCGCCATACTCGTCCAAATGGTACAATGCTAACTTAGTTTTAAGTAATGCCAATTGTCTTAATAAATCTTCTTCTAGTATATTATCAAAGGAGAAATCCCATGGAGGATCTAAATCTGATTTATAAACATCCTTAATTAATGCATTCTTAAATCTACTAATGTTAAAGAGCTTACTAAATTCAATTTTAAGTGGCACACTAGAGATCCAAGCATCGTGCCAAAAATAAGTAAGGTTTCCAGAATGAACTAACACTTTGCACCCTAAGTTAAAAAAGTCAAAACAATTCAAAACAGACTTCCAAAATTGAGATAAACTATTATCCCAACGACCACTATTTCCGATAAAAAAACTCCCCTCTTGAATAATAAAATTTGGAAACGATAGACTTCCAAGAAGCCTTCACTTCTGGACATATATATTTCCATAACCATTTAGCGAGCATAGCAGAGTTAAAATTATGTAAATTTATGATCCCCAGACCCCCCCTCTATCTTCGATTTACAACACATGTCCCAATTAACTAGACATTTATAACCTCTACAACTAGAATCACCATTCCAAAGATAATTACGCCTAATCCTATCAATTTTCTCTATTACCCATTTAGGAAATCGATGAACAGCCATCCAATAAGAGGGGATGGTCGATAGTACCGAATTAACTAGAACTAGTCTACCTGCTCTAGACAGGAATCTATTGTTCCAGTTAGATAGTCTATTACTAATCTTATCAATGATAACAATCCAGTCTTCCTTTTTAAGCTTTGACGGTCTTATTTTAAAACCTAAATAATCAAAAGGAAATTTCATAATTGAACAGTTTAAAGTGCTGGCTACCAAAGTCCCAACATTGTTAAAATCATTAAGTACCATCACGGCACTTTTATCAAAATTAATTCTAAGACCCGATAACATCTCAAAACAGTAAAGAATGAACTTAAGAGCAATAATATGCTCAGGCAAGTGGGAAGAAAATAATAATGTATCATCTGCGAATTGAAGGATCGATAATTCATTATTAAATTCCTCATTCCCAACACTACCTAGGACACCTAATCTCCCAGCCCGCTTAATAATTCTAGAGAAGACATCAACCGCTAAGTTAAATAGGAAAGACGATAAGGGATCGCCTTGTCTAAGTCCCCTCCTTGATTGTATCTTCTTACCTACTACCCCATTCACAACGATGCTGGAACACCCAGACTTAAGCAGTAACAAGATCCAATTGGTCCATCTAACACTAAAACCCCTAGCGAGACATAATTCACATATAAAGTCCCAATCAATTGAATCAAATGCCTTCTCAAAGTCTAACTTCAATATGGCACATGATATATTATTCTTACAACAGACATTAATGTATTCTTGTACCGCAGCCACACCATCCACTATATTTCTACCTTTAATAAAAACAGTTTGGGAGCAGTCAATAAGTTCATTCATCTTACTACTCAGCCTATTCGCTAGAACTTTAGAAATGATCTTAACAGAAACATTAATAAGAGAAATAGGCCTAAAATCCGTAGGAGAATTAGCCCCCTCTCTCTTATGAATAAGTATGACATTGGCAAAATTGAAACTACCTAAACGCAAATTCCCACTATAAAATTCATTAAATAAGTCAATAATATCAAACTTCAAAACTTCCCAAAATTGTTTGTAAAAATTAACAGAAAATCCATCAGGTCCAGGAGCTTTGTCACTAGGCATATTACTGATTGCCTTCCAAATCTCCTGCTCTGAAAAAGGATCATCTAAACTATCAAGATTAATCCTAGTTTCATAAGGATATAAATCATTCCATCTAACATTTATTCTTCTCTTAATCTTAGAACAAAAAATTTGTTTATAGTAACTAGTGAAAGTTTCATTTAATTCCTTTTGCGGAGTCAATTCCACATCATTGATAATAATAGAATGAATCGTATTATCGCGTCTCCTTTTGTTCGCCACACTATGAAAAAATTTCGTGTTGTTGTATACGAGACCTTTGCCTCCACATAACCTCTTCTTTTTCCATAATCTGTTTAAGATCTTGTCTAAGGTTGCAATACTCAAAACTGAATATTTAACCCTAAATCGGTTGAAGATGATCTAAGTTAATATCGATCACAAACTTCACAAACTACAGAGCCGATGATTCGTCTATTGCCCTTTATCAATTAACTTCTAGCATCATGCTATTTAATGTGTCTACATACATTATAACTTGCGACATTTCGAATGTATTTAGACAAATTTTCAATTTTAATGACGCGGTAGAATCAACCATTTGCACTTTGGTGTTTCAGTTAACACAGTGGAATAGCTAAAATCCGTATTACAGTGTAGTGATAGCACAAACGCCTTTCCTTTCACTTGCCAAAAAACAATGCAATGGCATTCTTCATTCAGATAGCAAACTGCATCCTTAAAGCTTATTTCAAGACGTCTATATTTTCCATTCGGGTACTTGCTTTCATAGCCTGTAAATATATATCAAAATTTCATCAACAAATTTAGGACTTTTTTCCTCGTCCAATCATACATCTCAATTGCTTTTTTACACATGCCGGTTAAGTCAAATTTTTTATATTACCATGCCTGAGATCATAATCAAATTTAATAACCAATAAAGAGAACTTGAATGTGCATTTTTCTAAACAAAAAAAAAAAATACTATTACTTATGTGAAATGTATGTATAATCATTTTTCTATCCTTACAAACAACTAGAAAGAACACGGTTTATTTCTACATTTCATCTCAATAAACAGGCCAGTCTTCTATAAAAGTTAAGAGTTCGCCCTCTATACGTTTTCACTTTTGCTTTTTTTAGTACCGTTTCAAGCTTAAGTTGAACAAAGAAAGAAAGAAAAAGAAAAACTGCAACGGTAGAAGAAACAATCTTACCTCCTTGTCCCAATCGCTTCGAACGGTCATAAATGCTAATATCAGAGTTTGAACAGCTGTTCCACCTATCATTCCTCCCCAAATTCCCTGGTTTCCAGATTTTATCATTGAACTACATATTTTCAGAAGAAGAAATGTATATCATGATAAGCTTCAATATAATTATGTAAAAAGACAAACCAGAACTCCAAGGTTGAAGAACCATCCTAAAAGAACTCCAACAGGAACTCCAATTAGATAATACGTTCCAATGTTAACATATGCCACCGTTGCTTGCCATCCTGATCCTACCGCAACACCTACAATTTAAGTGATGCATGTAAGCCTGTAGTAATATACTATCTCTCAAGAACATAGCTAACATTACAACCCAAAGTTCAAAACTTCGTCCATATAAACAAGGGACTAAATGTGGATTATGGTCCCATGTGCTAATTATTTCTCTTTTTACACGAATCTACCTATTTTCTGTTATTATGTAAAATGCTATACCATTACATATCTGGAAGAAACTGATTTGCAAAATCCACAGAGATTTCGTGTATTTCGCATATCAATTTTACTGTTATATGTAAAGATTTACCAACTGTTAGCAGCAAAAATCGTTTATATTCGAGTACCTGAAGCCAACAGATGGCAATAAATAAGGCGCGTTGCTTACCAGAAAGAATGGGTTGAACACTATTAAGTAGAATGGTCAAAGCCAGATATCCAGAGAGTTTTTTGACAGCCTTGATTATAACCTCGCTTGAGGTGAAAATTAGAGCGATTTTGTCACGAAGAGTCATTACAATAATGCAAAAGAAAATTCCAACAACTGCAGATGTGACTACTGAGACTATAGTAGCAAATCTTGCACCGTTTCCATTCCCAGCACCAAGTTCATTGGCTACTCTTACTCTAACAGAAGCAATAGAAATAAAATGCTTAGGCAACTAAACTTTTTAGCCATCATGCTAATATAGATAAATGCACATAATATGTCTTTGACTGCTAGTGGCACAATCGTATCCCATGTGAGGCAAGCCTAAACGCAAAAATATTGCTGAATTTACACAATATATGAAAATAGCATGATACAATGATTTAAGCATTGTGCATGGTTTTTCAAACCTTGATATGAGCACTTCATGCTTTCTGAACTTCATTTTCCAGTCATACGCTTGTTCCTCTTAATCATACACATGTTAGTAATAGGGATGTTATGGTAATGGTTACCATTATCATTTCACAAATACCATTACCATACTGTTTTTACTGGTAAACTGAAACTGCTTACCGTTATCGTTACCGATCGACTGATATATCAAAGAGTAAAATACCGATAATATGGTAACCGTTACATTGATAATGGTAAATTACCGTTTGTTCATCAAAACATGTGCATTGACATGTTTTTGTACACTATAATGCATCTCCATTATACTGTATACTGTGTGTGTTAGTAAAAGATACAACTAAGAAAGAAAAGAAGCGTATATGGAATAATTTCACCCGGTTATTGAATTAAATTTAATCATTTATGTGGTTTCAAATGCACGTAATAAAGTATATCAAAAGAGTACACATGTTTCTAATTGACCGGTAAAATTACCATTACCGCTGGTATTAAAAAATATTACCGATAATTTACCGTGAAATATGATAAATTTACAGTTACCATATCATTTTGACTGGTATACTAATTTCAATCAATTTTTTTTACTGATGGACTGATAATTGTAAATTTACCGTTACCATAACAGCCCTATTTCAAAACAATAATTTCAAATTTTAAGATAAATGCATTTTAAATTTGAAACTTTACTAAACACTTATATTAATTAGTAATGTAAATATATAGGAATGACACTTTTTTTTTGGGGGGCCTTTCTCAGATCATCCATGTATTATTTAAAAGTAGCAATATATTTCTGCATGAAGGGTGATTCAGTCGTTTATACTAGAGAACATAGGTAAGGTGGTATATTACTAAATGGTTTGTTACATGTCCAACTAGTTAATTACAAACATATGCAGCAACCGGGGATACATCCCTCTTTTATAAACATATTTGTTCTCGCTTTTAGGAACTATTTTCTATGTTTTTCTTCTTCTTCTTTCATTTCCAAATTTACAAGCGGTCACTTCAACCTATACCACGACGGTTATGAGTTATGGATCCATGTATACCTAAAAGCACATGTTTGTTAAATTTGAATGATTCAAATTTATGCCAAAGAAAGAAAAAATATAACTAATTGATTTTACTAGTCAATTGATTATCAAATCAATTAATTAGTCAGTAGATTTATAAATGAGAAAAGAAAAGGAACTCTAGTTGTTGATTTTGCAATATGAAGAAGAAAAGAAAATGTGGATGGAGATTCAATCAATTCAAGAAACTTATGGAAACCCAGATCTCCACACTTTCAATTTGCACTAAAATCAAATTAATGATATTTGGAAAGTTTCAAGACGATTGGAAAATCAAATTGATTAATCTTCAAGCAATTCCCTCATTCCGAAGTCTACATGAACGCGTTCATCTTCATATTGGTTTGACTGTGAGTGTTAGAGAGAGCATACACTATCATCCTTTTTTAAGTAAACCCTAATTTCTACAGTCAAATCAAATTAAAGATTTGGAGCATAAACAAGTCTTTGGAAAAAATTCGATTTGTGATTATAGGTTAGTCTCCCTACTATGCTACCTATAATTTTCTAATCTCACTTGAATTTTCTTTTGTACTTTGTTCTTAGTGAAATGAAGGATGGTTGTTAATTTTGCGGACATAGACATAGCCAAACCACATTAAATCTTTGTGTTATCTATTTTTCAGTTTTTTTCTTTATTTGGTGATTGTTTTTCATTGAATTGACAGTTAATAATTAATCGGCAAGCTAGATCTTTCTTTTACTGCTTCTACGCCTTTGTATTCCGCTGTAGTTTTGGAGTTTGTGCAAATTAGTCATAATTGTGCACATCATATTGGTATTGGAACAGTAAATTTCACTTAGCAATGTTAAGGTTGGTAATATTATTAAAATGGCCCTGCGAGTTTCACCTTCTTTTTTCAAAATAGAAATCCAAATTATAAAAGAAATTTGGTATGGATGTAGTGCTAGATTTTCATAAAATGTATGCAAAAATTTCCCTAGTCTTTGTCACATATCCTCAGTCAATGGAAGATGGGTTAATTTTCCAAGAGTTCTCCAGAACGACATGGAGTAAAGCTTTTTACAAAATGTTTGATTATTTATTAGCCGGCACACAGGGATAGATACTACTGGGAATAGCGGATTTTTTTAAATCTGAATTAAGAACTATAGATATTGTGTATGGCTAATAATGCGAAAACATAGACAACCTCATAAATGATAAATATAGAAACAAAAGTAATAATAAATAATTTTATATATTTATTAGAGCTTACCCTGTCCCAGTAAAGAATGCTAGAGGAATCATCATTTGCCATGCATTTACGCTCATACTGTACAGAACAAGTCACAACAAAATTCGTATAGAGCAAGTACTAAATTATATCAATTTCAACAAATCATAACGAACAGGAATTACCATACAGAGAGAGAATCCATGGCAATTTTTGCATTTTCCATATTGCCGGTCAATAAAAGTAATATTCTATAGTACCAACTTTCCAAACTGTGGCATCCAAACATAATATTTTAGAATAAGAATTCAAAGGGAAACTTTCTAGAAATTTTTTATTTGCCACAATACCGTACCAAATCATAACACCAGAAGCAGCGGATAACTTAGCAAAGTCCCAGAGTCCAGCAAATGCTTCCATGGAAAACCCATTCCAAGTATCCGGGCAGCAACCAAAAGAAACATAACCAAACAAAAGCAAAAAATTGACCCACCACGAGAAGCCAAGAGTAAGTGAAATTCCAATCAGTCCAAACTTCAACTTATACACAAACAACCAACTAAAAAAGATATGCACAAATAATGCAATTGCAGTGGTCACTGCAATCACGGAGTTTTTCAGCTGGCATTGCAAAAATCTTTGAATTGGAAAGGCAAACACATATGAGTAGTGAAGAGGAATAAGCCACTTTGATATCATGCCTACTTGTTTTGCTACATCGGAAGGTTGGCCTAGGAATTCAAGAATCGCAGTTGAGAAAACGTAAGTGGGAAGTAGAAGACTGGCACATATAAAAAGAACTATCCATGATCTTTGCATGTATACTCCCAGCATGTGGTATCTTTTAGCACCAAATGCTTGGCCACATACTGTTTCTAATGCACTTGCCATGCCTAGCTACATTTGACCAATGTTTTACAATATAAGTTTTACAGAATTTCAAGCTTTTTTGAATATCTAAGCAGACGACAAGCATTGTCCTTGGAAAAAAACGACATGTACTTCAAGTAACTAACAAATAAATTTACTGTCATCATTAAAATTCCACTCTCCCAACTCATCTTAATCTTCTTGTCAGATAGCCCTTTGAGATTACGGCAATATGTTTTGCGTTTGAGAATAACTACCATAATGTTAGCAGCTAATATGGACAGATTTAAGTGTGACAGCGTTAAAGGCACTTCATATTAAGCTTAAAATAGCCCAATTTCTACCATATTCAGCGACCCATTTTCATCATCTTATGCACTTCACATGACACATTGCATTATATACTTCTGTAGAAAACTTTGGTTTCCAGACTGCTTTCGATATCTATAACATTTTCAACATGTAAATATGAAACCACTCGCTGACGAATCAGTTAATAATATATTTGGTTTCAGCCTTTCAAGGAAAAACAAAAAAGACTCCCAACTCTTACTGATTTAGATTCAAATTAAATATATCATTAATCCAATTTTGAGGATGGACTTGTCCTAATTCACATTAACTTGTGAGAAAATTGATGAAGTGGCCAAAATAATGTTTTGCGGCAGATAACTTTGAACCAATGTTACAAACTAACTAACTTACTAAAATCTTAAAACCCAAACCTTCATTGAGCATCATTGTGCTATACGGTAACAAAATCAAAAATCGGTCCACAACCTTATTAAAAAAAAAAAAAAAAAAAAAAAAAAAAAGGAACAAACAAACCAGAAGAGCGTAATTGAATCCAACAAGAACAACATTAGCAATGGCCATGGAAGCAAGCTCGAGATCACCCAAATGTCCAGCGCACGCTTGCGTGATCACATTCATGCTATACGAAACTACTCGACTGAATATAGCGGGTCCCACTATTTTCCACAGTTTTCTCGATTCGACCCAGACACTGTCTCTCAAGTCTACTAAACCTAGCTTTCCTTCTTCTCCGTTGTCGTAGCACTCTCGAAGAAGTGGGTCCACTAGCTCTTCTTCTCCGTTGTTTTCCGCCATTCGAGCGTTTTGGGTTTGTAGGAATTAGTTCTCTGAATCGAATATAAATGAAGCATTGCTTGTAGATATGTCTGCAGTTTTGTCCGGATTCTTTTATGGTGGAAATCTAACTGGCCATCACTAATGCGTAGATCGTTGGGTTAAACAATATAACAACAGTTCCCACCATAGCACAACCAACAATGTGTTGTTTAGTTACTAAACAAACCACGAAGCAACTAGATATGTCTGATTCAATGATCCGTGGTCAGTCCCGAATATAACCAAAAGAAGATTAAGTGGATGTCTTTAAGCGGCATTTTCAATAAATGACACCAAACCGAAGTTGTATCGGAGGCGGATTCCAGAATAGAAGATATTGAGGATGAACATGTCGAAGGGGAAGGAACAGCAGCAGCGGATGGAAGAAAAAAACAATTTAAGTTTACTTCCGAGCGGTACATTTCACTTGCTAGATCATGGATACGCATTTAACAGGACAACATTATTGGGAATAATATGAAAGACCATAAATTTTGGGAAGGAGTTGCAGATTTTTACAATTCATTGGAAGCGATGAGTAGAACATGGGGATCACTTAGAGGCGGTTATAGAGTTATGAATGTCGCATGTCAGAACTATCTGGCAATACTGACAAGATTGCAGAATAGGCAGCAAAGTGGTGCTGCACCTTATGATGTTGTAAGTACCATAGATTATTTTAAAAAATAGCATACTGTACTATGACTAGTTAGAAATGTCATACACTCATACAATTTCGACTTTGTGTTACAGATTGAAGAGTCACGAAAGGTCTGCCAACAACAGTATGGACATCCACTTAAGTTTCAAGACTGCTTCGAGCTTCTATCTCGTTTGCCGAAGTGAAAGAACCCAAGCAAATTCATGTTTGAGCAACAGAACAAAGCTAGAAGGATGAACTACTCTGATTTTAGTCCAGGAAGTGATCCGAGTTCGCAAGAAAGAAGCCCTTTATATGGAACTAGTGACGGATGACCTATTGGCAGAGCCAAGTCAATTCAGCTGGAGCAACGCGGTGCAGAGTTTTCTAGATTTATGGAAACAGTGGAGAATTCAGCTAAGGAGACAAGAGAGCATAGAGTTAAATTTTCAGCGCAAAGAAACCGCAGCGACGAAGAGTTCCAAAAGGCAATTAGGGATGATGAGAGCTCCGAAGACAAGCACAGATGGAGAAACAAGTCATGCTATGGGAGAAGGAGGAGAAGAAAGCTATGATGCGAGAGAAGAATTATATTAAAATGATTACATGTGATTTTAGTAAGCTTTCCTCTCTACAGCAAGAACTATTAACCGAGCAGCTTGGAGAGTACAGAAAATATAAAGGAAGCGGAAGTGATAGTGGTTCGTATAAGGACTAGCTATATATGTTGGGTTGAGTTGTAATATGATTGTGAACTGTTTATAGTATTTATGTACTACTTGTTGTTTATGTTAGGGCAACTCCAGTGGATTCAGGGTTGTTGTTTATATACTAGTTGTGCTTATAGTTAAGTAATTGTATTATTGTGGATAAATGTCGATTAGTCTAAACGGGGACAACATACAACTACGATAAAGGATACATCATTATAACAAAATATAAACATCATTATAACATACAACATATAACATACAACATCAGTATACCCAAATATAAGATACAAGATACATTCCGCATTCAATCCAACATACAACTACAATACAATATGGCAGAACGACCGAACAATCCAGATTACTAGTAGTCTTACTTTCGCGAAGAACCGCTCCACCCATACAACATTTCTGCTTTTGTTGCAACGTTCAATCTTTCCAAGCGACCGACCTCTGCTTGCATCTCCAGTGCATACTGTACACCCCTCTCAGTCAAAGGTGGATCGTACCAGGAGAAAAAAATACAACGTTGCAACCCTTGTCGGTTCTATGCAGAATTGTACGCCTTGCACCCATAAAATCGACGACCAACATTGGTTTGACTCTTAGAAACAACCGCATTGCATTCCACTCCACAATAGCAAAGAACAGGCCGACCTGTAATGTTAGAGGTCGACCTTTCGGGGTTCTGACGAGCAATTACTTCCATCAACCAAGCATGATGGGTTTATTGGATTGGTCCAATTCTTGGGACAACAACGTTTGGTTGCGTGGCACTAAAAAGTTCAGACTCCACTTCTCCAGGTTCGACTTGGACATCCCCTTTTTTTTGGCACAATCTCTATATATTCGATTGGTTGCTTATTCCTTTCATACGCATCGTACAGTTGAACTATCGTTTCATCATCGTATTCCCAATTAGACATAATGAAGACAGAAAATTATTGGAGAGTTAGAAATAATGAAGACAGGAAGAAGATGCAGGTTCCTATCTAATAACGCAAGTCCATTTCCCGATATATTAAAGCATTAATTGGGGCGACTTGTCAACTCATTTTTATTTTTCTGTGGTGCGGGTTTTAAGAATGATGGACAGGTATCAGAGATTCTCTGTCTCATTTGTACTAGTGATGTCGACTTTATTCTGAAGCTAAGCCTAACAATGATTCGTTGTCTCATTTCTAATGTGGATGCTAACCAGACCATGTTGCTTGATATACAACAAAGATTCCTTATCTAGTTTGTACAGTTGACGACGACTTTACCCTGCCACTTGCTCACTGGTAAAGACATCTTTAATCATTTATAATGTTGTTACCGACTTAATTAGCTTTTCTTGTAAACTAAATACTTGAGAACAAACAGGATACATATACTACTTCGCAAAATGATACAATTAACAGTAAGCATAATCCCACAACAGATCACAAAGATACATCAATTACGATAAACAATGCCAAGTACAACATCAAAGCAAGAAACGTAGGAAATAGTTTGTGAAGCGAACGTCTCATTACGTTGAAACTCAAGGGAGTCTCCTTACGTTCAATCGTAACTGCTCATTTTTGATTTCCAGGCGTCTAATCTTCTATTCTAGTTCGTTTGCATAGGCTATTCCCCTTGGGCAAAGTGGGTCATCAATCCATTCCGTTTAATTGCATCCATTAGGATACGATGGACATTTCTGCATGCGGTGACCTATATTGTTTCCCTCTATTCGAACAACCATTTCAGCCGCATAACCGCAATAGCAACAAACTGGATAAGAGCCCACTTCCTATTCAAAAGGTGGTGCTCGATACACCTCAACTTCTTGTCATGGTTGAGGGACCGACTGTTCGTACGTTGGTTGAACATGGGCTACTTGAGCTTCAGGTGGATGTTGAACGTTCCCCGGTCCGTAAGGTGCTTGAGCCTGAAGTTTTAGTCTTAGTTCGTTTAGAAACTGTAATTCGTCTTCCATCCCCTGAAGTCTCCTCTGTTCGTACGCCTCTTCCTCGGAGTCAGTAGCTGATGGCCACGAAGGCATGGCTATGGGAATGAAAAGAGGAGTCGGAAACAAGGTTTTATGAGTGAAGTAAGTTGGGAGTATTTTGAGAGAGTTATATAGCTGCCCGCCACAAAATAATGTAACCGGTCAATGCTCACATGGAAGAGGACTGGATTGAATTGTTTAATGCACCGGGGGATGACCCCTGTTTTTTAACTCCTACATGTATACAAACTTGATAAGGTGACAATACAACTCACCATAATGTTTCCAAAGCCTGCTACAGTCATTGAAAGGACTTGACATAGAGACATATTTCGTAATCAATGTAGAAAGGAAGCAGAAGAGCTCATATGTTAATTTAAAGACTTAACCACAACTGAGACATAGCATAAAACATTGACAAGAATACACACTGAGACACTGACAAGCCTACTACAATCTTTGACAATAATACACACTGATACATAGTACACGAACACTGTTGAAAGATAGTACGATACAGCTAATGTTGTTACACAGACTAACATGAATAGTAGCACAAACACCTCTACCTATCATAACCGAAGCGCGTTAGCCAGCTGTAATGAAGTTCATACGCTTCATGGCCTACGAATTCCATTCCATGTTCGAAAAGATAACGTGAATCGAAAGTGGCACAATTAGCTTTGAAAATATCTTCATCTTTAACTGCCTCGATTATCTGTCGGTATCAGGCACAATCATCCCAAAAGGTCCTATGTCTACTATGAATCTCTTCTTTAGACCTCCACGACGGACACTTGGGGTTGTCATTGTAATTTTTTGAATCAATTGCCAGTACATTTCATGGGTTACTCCTCCACCTCCTTGCAGCATTTTGTCATGCATTTCTTGAAAGTCAATATACAATTCGACAAGTATAAATAACTCAGAGGGAGACCAACTATCAGTGGACATGAATAAAGGAGAGTAACAGGGAATGAGAAAATGTTTACGGGGTGAAACTAAGGATCTAAAGCACCCATTATTTGTAGCCCAAAGTTTTGTCAATAGTTCTGTGCATTTTGTTATGATTCATGTGTATTCATAATGTACCATTCACATGGGTCTTAACATGATTAAACCGTTCACTGAATACAAAACAGTAAGGTTACTGTGCTTGAATTGACCCAACACCGAGGAGATCGACAGTAAAGATACCGTGCATGCTTTATAGCTATCGAATATGACTGCAATGTCTGCTTTATCAAAAAGATAATAAAGGCCTAACATTGATTATGGTGCCATAACTTTTCCCAACCATATAAGGACGCGAATATTATGAACTATTTGTAGTATTCATGTACTAGTTGTTGTTTATGTACCACTTGTTGTTTGTGCAGTATTCCAGCTACTTTCTAATATCTTGTTAATGTTTAAGTTGTACGCAAACAGTACATAGCTACCAACACACAAATTTGTTAACAAAATATAGTACACATACATGATAAAAGTCTTGCAAACATAAACTAGCAACTAATGATTCTGACTATTCCTTCCTTTATGCGCCCACCAATGTTCCACTAACTGGTCACGCAATTGGAAGTGCGCAAATTGATCTTCAATGTGTTAAACCATAGCAACATATTCTCTTATTGAGTTTATAACTTTATGGGGTCTTGCACTCTTGCATTAGACCCCTCAAACATGTCAGGATAATTAGACTTTCGATTCTTATATCCGCATCTTTCAGACTCCACAATCATGTTATGTATTAGTATACATGCATATATGATTTCTGAAAGAACTCTTGCATTATGAAAACGAGCAGGATTTCGTAAAATGTGAAATCGGGCTTGTAAAACACCAAACGTACGTTCGATGTCCTTTCTGTAGCTAGCTACTTTTTCAATGAAATAACTTTCTTTGTCATTTGATGGTACTCTGAATCCTTGCATCATAGTTCTCCACTTTGGATATATTCCATCCACTAGGTAGTATCTAGTTTTGTGTTCGATATTACCAACATTATATGAAACATCTATTGATAGCCCGTTAGCAAGTTCTGTGAAAAGGTATGATCATTTTAAAACATTTATATCATTTAATGAACCTGGGACTCCAAAAAAAGCATGCCAAACCCATAAATTGTTTGTTGCTACTGCTTCAAGGATCATTGACGACACTTTTTTTATGTCCGGTGAACATTCCTTTCCATCCCGTTGGGCAGTTTTTCCAAGGCCAATGCATGCAATCTAAACTTCCAATCATACCTAGAAATCCTTTAGTTTCTCCCCTACGTAATATCCTTCTTGTATCGTTTGTTCTAGGCATTCGTAGATACTCCTCCCCGAACTATTGAACAACTGTTTTACAGAATTCTTTCAGACACTTTATTGATGTTGATGCTGCGGTTCTGATATTCATCCATTTGGTTACCAAATGTTCCATAGCTTAACATCCTCAATGCTGATGAAATTTTGATGTGGGGTGAGTGGCCGATTTCTTGTGCTCCGTTCAGTCTACAAGTGAAGTTTGGGTTTGATTGATGAGGTTTACAATAAATTTTTGCGAAAATAACCGGACCCATATGAAACCGACGGCGGAACAAAGTTATATCGTAGGTCGGATTGTCGATGAAGTAATCCATCATTAGTCTTTCATGGCCATCATTGTAGTCTCTCTTATACCGCCGGTCAATCCGGCCATGTATACTACCTCGACGGTTGTTCATTGAGCCTTCAGCAAAAAAATTGGAATATCCAACCATTGCTTGATGTTCTAGCTCCACCTCCGTCTCTTCCTCCATTTCTAGTTCGGTATCGTTAGTTTGATTCATGAGTTCGTAGTTCTGGTAGTACAGGTTTGTATTTCTACAACTTTAAGTTAATTTTTTATATGTGCTTCTTGAAATGATGCGTTGTAGATGTGGTTGGTGCTAATATATATAGTTCAAAGACACCAGCATAGCCACAGTGTACGCATTAAGAGGTAGTAGTTGTCACATTATATATTTTAAGCCCAACATCATGGCTATAGTGCATGCAATAAGAGATAGTAGTTGTCACATTAATTATTTTGAAGACAATATCATGGTTACACTGTATGCCATCATGGCTACAGTGTACGGTACAGAAGAGTAATTTGTCACATTGGTTACTTTACGGACAACATCATGGCTTCAATGTTCACCATCATAGCTACAGTGCACGCTATAGGAGAGTAATTTGTCACGTTAGTTACTTTGAGGACACGATCATGGCTACAACGTACACCATCATGGCTACAGTGTATGCTACATGAGAGTAATTTGTCACGTTAGTTACTTTAAGGACACCATCAATGGCTACAGTGTACACCATCATGGCTACTGTGTACGCTACAGGAGAGTAATTTGTCACATTAGAAACATCATATTTATACAGCTTGGTTGGGAGATTGTTTCATCATTATCCATAATGCCAAGTCCGGCTTGGAGTCCCCATGGTTATTTGGTGTTGATCAAACTTAATCCAGGCCGACAATAGACACATGGAAGAGGAAGTTGAGGAAGAGTTTTGGGTCACTGTCAACAAAACTTACAACAACCATCCAGAGTGTAGGATAAGGAGACGTAATTTGGATACTAGAAGTGCATTAGTTACGTTCAGTAGAAGTTGCAGGCGATACCGATGGATTATCACCGAGGTAGAACGAGATAATGTTTTCCAACCTACCCGAGCAACTTTCGACTCACTTTACTTTATGGACTATCGAACGCACTTTGTTGGACATGTTGCCTATGCCTTATGGATAGATCACATCAGGCAGTTCGATTGTGAAGTGCTTGGGTTAGTACAACTACGAATAATGTGTTTGTTAGTCATTGTATGTTTTTTTGCAAATGATTGTAAGTGTATGTCCGTATAAGTTTGTAGTATGTTGAATTATTAATGAAGTGGAAGTTGAATTGTATGAATATGTTGGATTACTCCTTTCTTTATTAAAGTAGGTTGTCTTCTTGCTATTAGTAAAGTCTGTAGTGAATCTAGTGATAGATTCTTTTGTTCATTAATTTAAATGAGTAGTCTTCGTGATATTATTAAAGTAGGTTGTCTTGTTTACAAAAGATTGTAAGTGTATGTCCATATAAGTTTGTCGTATGTTGAATTATTAATGAAGTGGAAGTTGAATTGTATGAATATGTCGGATTCCTCCTTTCTTTATTAAAGTAGGTTGTCTTCTTGCTATTAGTAAAGTTTGTAGTGAAAGAATTCTTTCTCTAATCAATTTGACTGAGTTGTCGTCTTGCCATTATTAAAGTAGGTAGTACGTTGTGACATATTCTTTCTTTAATCAATTTGACTGAGCTATCTTCTTGCCATTATTAAAGTAGGTGGTACATTTATAAAGATTCTGTCTTTAATAAATTTTCTTAAGTAAACATGAGTTCACAAATACGATAATAAGAAAACATACTACATAATGTCGGATAGTAGAACATACTTAAAATGCTTGAACATAGTTAACCAATAAGTACGAACGTAACAATCCTAACGAAAAACAAGTACAGCAGCAAGCTTAATCAAATAGCACACACACAATATGAACATACAGCTGACAACTGCGAAAATGTAATACATCGATAGTACATAATAGTGATAGTCAACAAATACAGAACATCTACTCAAACAATATGAACATACAACTAACAACTGCGAAACTGTAATACATCGATAGAACATAATAGTGGTAGTAAGTCACTGGTCCGATCCATCTATACGTGGATGTTTGTGGTGCCAACGACGTCTCTCATCATCATCATCATCATCATCTGGAGGATGACTCGATCCAGCACTAGACAAGTGGTGGTAATACATCTACATGTCCTGAAATCTCTTGCGCTCTGCCTCAAGCTGGGCCTCTAAATGCGCCTGATGTTGTCGTGCCTCCTCTGCAACATGACGCAGCTCGACATCATAGTAATCTAGGCTACGCCTATGCTCTACGTAGCCTGTATGTCGTAGCCCCATCTGCATATCGAACAGATCAGCATATGATATCTGTGTAGGATCCGGGTAATCATGATGGGCCGGAGGATGAAGCACGTCAACGTAACGATCTCGTCCAATAGTAGGGACTGCCATGGTCCAACCAAAATGACCAGCGGTCGCCACATGATCAGGTGCACGAAAACCCTTGCTGGGTTGGGTAATATCCTCGATAACAGGTGGATGTATTTCGTGTCGTATAGCAGATGGCCCTACTAAATCAATCGAATCTGCATGTGTAATCGTGTCTGAGGACACGGTGAAAAATCTGCGCTAAAAGACAATGTATGACTGTCCGGTGATAATAAAGCTCTCGACCGTCCACCAGCTTGCTGCCTTGGCAAAATCTAGCTGATCGGACGGGTAAATCATACACCGATAAGTATGTGGGTGTGGATTAGCGGGAATAGCGTTGAAGTCAAACAACTGTCTCCATCACCTCTCACCACGAAACCAATAAGCACCTAACGCCGAGGGATAATATATGAGTGGAAATCTCCGTCCGGTAAGCATCCTAGCAATCCCTATGATATCAAGACCAAATGATGTACTCTGCTCAAATGGATGCCATATAATCTGATCCCTATACATCCTCAAGTCGATCTGGTTGTGGGCAACTGAATACAAATGGCGTGACTCATTATCCCTGGGGCCCCGGTTGTTCGTAGTCCAAAACTATATACGGGGGGAAAAGGTTGAAGGGTTTGAAGTGCGGGTGGCGAAATGAAAGTTCCTAGAGTACTCAAAATACCAATACTGTAACAACTCCCAGAAACCATATAAAGAAACCTGAGAATCAGATATGGTGCACTGTATGTCAAGACATCTGTATAGGTATGCAAGCATAGGTGTGCCTTAATCATATAAAATCACCCCATCGGGATTTAACTCAGCCGCGACCTTAACAAATCCGACAGGCAAACTACTGCTCATTGAACTAAGGAATAAGTTACCCATAAGGTATAACACAAATAATCGAGCAAGCTCCAAGTCATCATCACCAGAGTACTGAGCGAGTATGCTAGAGATGGCTGCATGGATGGCACTCACTCTAATAGCGCCTTCGGTCTGATAAAACGCATAAGAAACTTCAAAATGAGGCAGTAGATCATGAAGAAGTGCACGATCATGCCATCGAACATCATCAAAAGGAAGTGGGGGATAAGCAACTACTCTTATACTAATACCAGTAAGCATGGATAAATCTAGCAGTGTAAGTCCTAACTCACCGCAAGGAAAGTGAAATATGTGGGTGGTTTTGCACCACCGTAGAGCAATGGTGGCGCACAATTGAACATCAGCATTTATAACATGGTTGATTCCTAAAATTGTAAAGCGCACAATAAGATAAACTAGGACTAATAAATTATCCAGTAGTTTCATTAAATGGTCATTAATATTACTTAGAAAATACTGAAATCCAAGAGCATGTAACAGTGCGACGACCCTCTCCTTACCCGCCAAGTGTGCATGATAATATCTAAGTGTGTTCGCTAACGAACCACGTGAACGTATATTCCGCGACTGTCAACAATTCAATAAAAGTTATACTATATACCCAATGTTTAATAATCAAAGAATATTATTTAAATAATACTAAAAATACTTACAGCCAAACTCGACTGCGTGATAACGTGTACTTGTCCTTCTGGAAGTGAGCGAAAGTTGGATAGCATAGGAAGCTTCGCGGCTCTGAGGTTCGGATCCACACAACCATCGAGATCGGCTTGTCTAGTGGAAACCGATCCCAAACCCCTATGCGACCTGCCCGCTCGTCTGCCCCTATGCCTGCCACGTCCACGACGACCGCCTTCCTCTGCTCCTATACCTAGGTCTTCCTCGTCGCCTACTTCTTGGTTCTCCGTGTTTTCGGCGGCTGCAAGAAAATCTTCTAATCCGGGCACGTACGGTACGACTGGTTGTTCGCCACTACCACCTCCACCATTCCCGCCTGTGCCACTACCGCCAGTGCCACCATCATCGCCGTGCATGATTTTTTTGCGAACTTTTTTTGTAATCTAGACATATTTTCGAACGAATATCTCGAAAACGGTAGTTAATTTGGTTGGAAGGTGACAGATTGGTGAATTAGTGGAGATATTTGGGTTAAAAATGGGGGAGGGTTTGAGATTTTCGGGTTGGGGAAAATTGGAGGAAGAATGAAGATGGAAGGCCGCAGGGGAGTGTTTATTGGGTGGGATTATAGCGGCAAACTCTTTGTCGTTATAACTTTATAACGGCAAAGGGTTTGTCGTTATAAATTACAACGACAAAGAGTTCTCTGTTGTAATTTTATAATGGCAGACTCTTTGCCGTTATAATCCACCCTGTGGCTAGCCCCGTGGCTGCTTCCCCCTTTCTGGTTGCTCGGTGTAACGACACGGATTTCGCCCGGACCTAATCGATCGCTAAACCGACCAAGACCGTTCGAATCCCGCATACGCTAACTTTGGGTATACAACACATCAGAACAAATAACAGAAGACTTCAATAAACATCATAATAATGTTACATCAGAGTACAGAATATCAGAGTATATCGAAATATAATACACAGCGGAAGATAAATTTACATAAATGTAAAACAGTGCACAGCGGAAATATAAACTACACAGCGGAAGACTGTAAATGCCTGGACACAGCTTAAAGCTTCAATCCAGAATCCTGCTCAATACATCTGCAAAATAAAACTACTCGACTGCCCGTGTGGAAAATAGGGGCACCCGAGTTCGCAAGGGAAAAGCAAACTACAGGTCAGTCATGGGACTGGTGTGAGAACTCAAAAACAGTTGTTAAACTTGTTTAAAAATAAGGCAAATCACGGGACCACGCCACTTTCGCGGAACGGGTTTACCCCCATGAAAGCCAGTGTATAAGCAACAATCAATATAGATATATGGATCTACTATGCATCACACAACATGCAATATCCCAATCTACCCACTTAGATTAATCACAACACTTAGATTTTCCAAATCCAATTCAATTTACAGAAATTATTCCTTTGGATTTTATTCCCGATTTCTTATTTCAAATCATTTGAAATACATATCTAACTTTCTATATCAAAGTAGATTTCACTTCGGGATCTCAAATCAAATCATTTGGAAATATGAATTCCAAAACATAACAATGCATACAAACAAGTATGCAACCAAATATCGTGCTCCCCATCGACAAGGCAAAGGGTACGCACCTCGCAACTCGATATATATATGTGCACCTACCCCACATAGGAGTAGGCTACACCGACGATGCACCTCCCACTCAGGAGAGCATACACCGCCCTCTCACCCATACTTTTAGTCTCAGGGTTACCCGAATCTTTAGTCACATACTAAATCATTTCATATCCCGAAGTAGGGAAAATCATTTCACAACATAATAATCACAATGTAACATATAATACATTTCTAAATCACTTTAGAAATCATCGGGTTTTGGGCCTCGAAATCCTTTCTGTTTTATAAAACATTTTTATAAAACATTCCCTGTCCAAAATCGGGAATACATTTCTTTTCACTTAAGGAAAATATCATTTCACAATCATTCGTTAAATTTGAAATGAACACAACATCGCTAAACACCTTATCGTCAAATCGTGAAGTGTTTCACAAGGCGTTAGCACACAGATATTTTCAACCCAACCCAATGCTAAATGTAAAAGCATATTCTGCTCATAAACTGGTCGAGCACAATCCAAACCATCAATCAATCAAATTTGACATTAAATATAAGGTTTTAAATAGAGAGAGTATTGACTTATATTTAACATCAAATCCTGAAACCAACAGATATCATATCGGGAATAACGATATCGATATCTTCCAAATTCCCATCACAATATCTGTAATCACGGAATCCAATATCGAAAATATCCATTGATAATTTCAATTCAAATCTAATCCAATTTATTTATTTATAACCATTGGATTATTTTTCTAGTTAATAACTAGTTCATTTCGATAAAAATCTATTTTTATCTTTTCAAATATGGAGTTTTTCATCCCAATTCTTCCCAAATCATTTCTTATGATTTTACACAAATTATTACTATTTTTAATAATTTTATCGAGGCCCGTACAGTCGATTTCCATCAACGGCCATCGAACTGCACTTACAGCGACCTTTTTCGAATTTGATTTGGACGTAATTCCAAATCCAACCGTTAGATTTCAAATTTCTAATATTCCTTAGAAAGCTCTTTTCGATACGAACCCAACGGTTCTGATTTCAGGAGAATCCGACGGTCGGATCTCCCGTAATGTCCGTTCGAAGTCAATGGTCGAAATTCGCGAACTGCCGCGGCGCGGCGCGTTCTATTCAGGCCATTATATTATATATATAATATATATAATATATATTTCGTCGATTTCCTTTTAAAACGAATTTTATTAATCATTTCAAATTTGTTTCAAAAACAATTTCAACCTTTATTTCAATTTCAAATCAAAATTGAATCTTCCTTTATAAATTCTTTTAACATTCACTTCGATTTGATTTCAATTCAAATCGATTTCAATTTTATTTCAATTCGAATTCGTTTTCTATTCAGTTCAATTCGAATTCATTTTCTATGTTATTCAATTCGAATTCGTTTTCTATTCAATTCATTTCGAATTCGTTTTCTATTCAATTCATTTCGAATTCGTTTTCTATTCAATTCAATTCGAATTCGTTTTCTATTCAATTCATTTCGAATTCGTTTTCTATTCAATTCATTTCGAATTCGTTTTCTATTCAGTTCAATTCGAATTCATTTTCTATTCAATTCAATTCGAATTCGTTTTCTATTCAATTCAATTCGAATTCGTTTTCTATTCAATTCAATTCGAATTCGTTTTCTATTCAATTCAATTCGAATTCGTTTTCTATTCAGTTCAATTCGAATTCATTTTCTATTCAGTTCAATTCGAATATTTCATATACATCGTTTTCAATTCGAATATTTCCACTTTCAATATATCCGATATTTTCACTTTCAATTTATTCGATATTTTCTCTTTCACTATATATAAATTTCACTTCGATATATATAATATTTTCACTTTCGATATATTCGATATTTTCACTTCGCTATATATATAAATTTCACTTTTCATATATTCGATATTTTCACTTCGCTATATATATAAATTTCACTTTTCATATATTCGATATTTTCACTTCCTTTTATATATATAAATTTCACTTTTCATATATTCGATATTTTCACTTCGCTATATATATAAATTTCACTTTTCATATATTCGATATTTTCACTTCGCTATATATATAAATTTCTCTTCATATATATGTTATTTCACTTCGCTATATATATAAATTTCACTTTTCATATATTCGATATTTTCACTTCCTTTTATATATATAAATTTCACTTTTCATATATATGTTATTTCACTTCGTTATCAATCAATTTTCACAACAATTTCAACCAATAAATATCGTCCATGGTTTGTGGACGAGGGGCGTATATATATATATATATATAGATATTTATATATAGCAATTCACTTCCACTTTCAACACATATATAAAATTATAAAAAGAAATTGAAGAGTGAGAAATCCTCACCAATAGCTATCCACTCACACGACTCTTCCTTTATGGAAATCTTCGTCTATTTCGTCTTCTTGTCGCTTTCGTTTCCCTTATTCTCTACATAAGTAAAAATCGAATTTTTACTATGTTATTCAATATATAAAGATTATATTTTAAAAACAAAGATTATATTTTTAATATTTCTATGATGTAAAAATTATATTTTTATTACTTTAAAAATATAAGAATCACATCTTACTTCTTCTACTTAACAAAATTCTGTCTTTTCTCTTTTTTAAAAATATGATCTTTATTTTTAAAAGTTCAAATCTTTTTCTACTGAAAGATTAAATCTTTTTAATTTCAAAGTTTAAAATAAAATCAGTTTTCTTTTCCTTTTCAAATCAGTTTTTATTTTCTTTTCAAAACCGTTTTTAAATTATTTTCAAAACAGTTTTTATTTTCTTTTCAAAACCGTTTTTAAATTATTTTCAAAACAGTTTTTAAAGCTTTAACCAATCAGTTTTTACCTTTTATAAAATCTGTTTTTATCCTTTTTTTTTTTTTTTTTTTTTAAAAATCCAGTTTTTGAAATCCTTTTAAAACAGTTTTAAAATTCCTAAAACAAAAATCAGTTTCTTTTCTTTAAAAAAAAAAACAGTTTTTAAATTATTTAAAAATACAGTTTTTAAATTATTTAAAAATACAGTTTTTAAAACTTTACTGTAAAACAAAAATAAAACAAAAACAAAATAGCTAAAAGCTCACCGAGATTTCGACGTGGAGGAGGGAGGAAGGAGCGTCGGCGGTGTGGTGTGGTTCAGGGAGCTGCGGTGTTGCTGCGGGGTGGTCGGCGACTTCGAGATGCGGTTCGAGGTCTTCGCTGGAAGGAGGAGGTCGTCGAGGGGTTGTTCGGTGGTGGGAGGAGTTCGTCGGCGGCAAGGGTCCAGGCGGCGCTCGACGAGATTAGGTTTAGGGTTTGGGTTTTTTTTTCTTTTTCTGTTTTCTGGATTGTGAATCGGGGGGGGGGGGGCCAAGAAGGAGGGAAAGTATATTTATTTATTTTTATTATTATTTTTTTTTTTATTTAATTATTAAATTTCGCAAAAGGTTGACTTTTACATATGACCTCGAAACGAGGCCCACCACCTGTCGTCCATAGCGTTTTACCCCCATTCCGAACACAATGGGATATGTATCGCTAGCTGATTTGATCGTTACAATCAGTTTCCTTTTGAATTTTCATTTAAATCACTATATTGAATTTTAAACGTACATTTCAAATTACCGGGGTCACATACTAACTAGAAAAATTCCAGAAAAATATTTTCTAGCTTCGTATCGACGATACGGTCCTAACAAAACTAGTTTCGTCGAATTCTGAGACCGTTTGAAAAATGACCAATTTCCAGTCGATTAAAATCAACTGAAATGGTCAAAACACGTTTTCCTTTACCACGCTCACATATTGATTCGAAAAATTATGAAATTTGAAATCTAGCAATAACTTTACACTGCGGACCCAACAAAAGTGGTTTCGTCGAAATCCGAGGTCATTTGCAAAATGTCCATTTTTAAGGGCCTGAATTCCATAGCGACTATTCAGAATTTTCAACTGGACATATCTTTTGATTCCCGATATGAAATCTTGATTTCTCGGATTCGTTGGAAAGATATTCACTATTAGATTCCATTATTTTTGGTTTCACTAAAATCCGGATTGTTTTGCACCCGGTACATTCAATTGAAGTTTGAAATCGAATTATCGAACTACCGCGCCATTTTCAATTCTATTTATAATTATATATAAATATTTATATTCTAACGACGACGCGTATAATATATACGTTCGAATTATATTCAAAATAAATTCTCGTCGATATTATTTAAAATAATTCATATTAAATAATCAGAATTCGCTAAAATTGTCAAAATAAAAATTTTAAACTGGCCCAGATTTTACGGGTTGTTACAATCTCCCCCACTTAAAACTTTTCGTCCCCGAAAAGGAACAAAGTCGAAAGTGGTTTGATTATTCAGCTCTACGCTCGACCTGGCTTCCATTCTCCAACTTTTCAGTTTCTGAGAATTTCTAAAATTTCAAAAATTTGGCTAACACCCTAAATTTTTGAAAAATTTCGCCATAACCTCCCCTGCACCGGGAGCATCGGGGAATTTCAAATAGCTTCCCCGGTCCTTCAGATCTCAAAAAGAAAAAGAAAAAGCCAAGTGGCTAGCCAATAGGCTCACAAAATCATCATCACCCAAACAAAACAGGAAATTATGTAGTAAACATGTACCTATTTGTCGGGCAAACAAATTTTATTCTCTGCTCTAGCCTCCTTGCTATGACCTGTTCAATGTAAGTGCAAGTATATGCATGCATTTGCAACCAAATTTCAATACAGTTTACTATTTGGTTCAATTGGCTAAATGGTTAAAAATTATCAAACAAGTAAACAACACAAACATCAATCAATTAATTGATTATATTTTCAAATATATAATTTTATATATTTAAAATCATATTTTCTAAAATCAGATTATATATATAATCACAGATACGTTATTTATAAACAAATAACTCTCGACTCATTCTGGGGCATTTCTAACCCCATCTCTAACGAGTCATTCATCCTAGAATGCTACTGATTCTATCTCTAATGAGGATTCTTTTATAGGACATTACTAATCCTACCTCTGATGAGTCTTTTGTTCAGTTCTAATGAGTCGTACCCCAAAGATTTGAGTTTAACCAAAGCTCTGATACCACGTTGTAACGACACGGATTTCGCCCGGACCTAATCGATCGCTAAACCGACCAAGACCGTTCGAATCCCGCATACGCTAACTTTGGGTATACAACACATCAGAACAAATAACAGAAGACTTCAATAAACATCATAATAATGTTACATCAGAGTACAGAATATCAGAGTATATCGAAATATAATACACAGCGGAAGATAAATTTACATAAATGTAAAACAGTGCACAGCGGAAATATAAACTACACAGCGGAAGACTGTAAATGCCTGGACACAGCTTAAAGCTTCAATCCAGAATCCTGCTCAATACATCTGCAAAATAAAACTACTCGACTGCCCGTGTGGAAAATAGGGGCACCCGAGTTCGCAAGGGAAAAGCAAACTACAGGTCAGTCATGGGACTGGTGTGAGAACTCAAAAACAGTTGTTAAACTTGTTTAAAAATAAGGCAAATCACGGGACCACGCCACTTTCGCGGAACGGGTTTACCCCCATGAAAGCCAGTGTATAAGCAACAATCAATATAGATATATGGATCTACTATGCATCACACAACATGCAATATCCCAATCTACCCACTTAGATTAATCACAACACTTAGATTTTCCAAATCCAATTCAATTTACAGAAATTATTCCTTTGGATTTTATTCCCGATTTCTTATTTCAAATCATTTGAAATACATATCTAACTTTCTATATCAAAGTAGATTTCACTTCGGGATCTCAAATCAAATCATTTGGAAATATGAATTCCAAAACATAACAATGCATACAAACAAGTATGCAACCAAATATCGTGCTCCCCATCGACAAGGCAAAGGGTACGCACCTCGCAACTCGATATATATATGTGCACCTACCCCACATAGGAGTAGGCTACACCGACGATGCACCTCCCACTCAGGAGAGCATACACCGCCCTCTCACCCATACTTTTAGTCTCAGGGTTACCCGAATCTTTAGTCACATACTAAATCATTTCATATCCCGAAGTAGGGAAAATCATTTCACAACATAATAATCACAATGTAACATATAATACATTTCTAAATCACTTTAGAAATCATCGGGTTTTGGGCCTCGAAATCCTTTCTGTTTTATAAAACATTTTTATAAAACATTCCCTGTCCAAAATCGGGAATACATTTCTTTTCACTTAAGGAAAATATCATTTCACAATCATTCGTTAAATTTGAAATGAACACAACATCGCTAAACACCTTATCGTCAAATCGTGAAGTGTTTCACAAGGCGTTAGCACACAGATATTTTCAACCCAACCCAATGCTAAATGTAAAAGCATATTCTGCTCATAAACTGGTCGAGCACAATCCAAACCATCAATCAATCAAATTTGACATTAAATATAAGGTTTTAAATAGAGAGAGTATTGACTTATATTTAACATCAAATCCTGAAACCAACAGATATCATATCGGGAATAACGATATCGATATCTTCCAAATTCCCATCACAATATCTGTAATCACGGAATCCAATATCGAAAATATCCATTGATAATTTCAATTCAAATCTAATCCAATTTATTTATTTATAACCATTGGATTATTTTTCTAGTTAATAACTAGTTCATTTCGATAAAAATCTATTTTTATCTTTTCAAATATGGAGTTTTTCATCCCAATTCTTCCCAAATCATTTCTTATGATTTTACACAAATTATTACTATTTTTAATAATTTTATCGAGGCCCGTACAGTCGATTTCCATCAACGGCCATCGAACTGCACTTACAGCGACCTTTTTCGAATTTGATTTGGACGTAATTCCAAATCCAACCGTTAGATTTCAAATTTCTAATATTCCTTAGAAAGCTCTTTTCGATACGAACCCAACGGTTCTGATTTCAGGAGAATCCGACGGTCGGATCTCCCGTAATGTCCGTTCGAAGTCAATGGTCGAAATTCGCGAACTGCCGCGGCGCGGCGCGTTCTATTCAGGCCATTATATTATATATATAATATATATAATATATATTTCGTCGATTTCCTTTTAAAACGAATTTTATTAATCATTTCAAATTTGTTTCAAAAACAATTTCAACCTTTATTTCAATTTCAAATCAAAATTGAATCTTCCTTTATAAATTCTTTTAACATTCACTTCGATTTGATTTCAATTCAAATCGATTTCAATTTTATTTCAATTCGAATTCGTTTTCTATTCAGTTCAATTCGAATTCATTTTCTATGTTATTCAATTCGAATTCGTTTTCTATTCAATTCATTTCGAATTCGTTTTCTATTCAATTCATTTCGAATTCGTTTTCTATTCAATTCAATTCGAATTCGTTTTCTATTCAATTCATTTCGAATTCGTTTTCTATTCAATTCATTTCGAATTCGTTTTCTATTCAGTTCAATTCGAATTCATTTTCTATTCAATTCAATTCGAATTCGTTTTCTATTCAATTCAATTCGAATTCGTTTTCTATTCAATTCAATTCGAATTCGTTTTCTATTCAATTCAATTCGAATTCGTTTTCTATTCAGTTCAATTCGAATTCATTTTCTATTCAGTTCAATTCGAATATTTCATATACATCGTTTTCAATTCGAATATTTCCACTTTCAATATATCCGATATTTTCACTTTCAATTTATTCGATATTTTCTCTTTCACTATATATAAATTTCACTTCGATATATATAATATTTTCACTTTCGATATATTCGATATTTTCACTTCGCTATATATATAAATTTCACTTTTCATATATTCGATATTTTCACTTCGCTATATATATAAATTTCACTTTTCATATATTCGATATTTTCACTTCCTTTTATATATATAAATTTCACTTTTCATATATTCGATATTTTCACTTCGCTATATATATAAATTTCACTTTTCATATATTCGATATTTTCACTTCGCTATATATATAAATTTCTCTTCATATATATGTTATTTCACTTCGCTATATATATAAATTTCACTTTTCATATATTCGATATTTTCACTTCCTTTTATATATATAAATTTCACTTTTCATATATATGTTATTTCACTTCGTTATCAATCAATTTTCACAACAATTTCAACCAATAAATATCGTCCATGGTTTGTGGACGAGGGGCGTATATATATATATATATATATAGATATTTATATATAGCAATTCACTTCCACTTTCAACACATATATAAAATTATAAAAAGAAATTGAAGAGTGAGAAATCCTCACCAATAGCTATCCACTCACACGACTCTTCCTTTATGGAAATCTTCGTCTATTTCGTCTTCTTGTCGCTTTCGTTTCCCTTATTCTCTACATAAGTAAAAATCGAATTTTTACTATGTTATTCAATATATAAAGATTATATTTTAAAAACAAAGATTATATTTTTAATATTTCTATGATGTAAAAATTATATTTTTATTACTTTAAAAATATAAGAATCACATCTTACTTCTTCTACTTAACAAAATTCTGTCTTTTCTCTTTTTTAAAAATATGATCTTTATTTTTAAAAGTTCAAATCTTTTTCTACTGAAAGATTAAATCTTTTTAATTTCAAAGTTTAAAATAAAATCAGTTTTCTTTTCCTTTTCAAATCAGTTTTTATTTTCTTTTCAAAACCGTTTTTAAATTATTTTCAAAACAGTTTTTATTTTCTTTTCAAAACCGTTTTTAAATTATTTTCAAAACAGTTTTTAAAGCTTTAACCAATCAGTTTTTACCTTTTATAAAATCTGTTTTTATCCTTTTTTTTTTTTTTTTTTTTTTAAAAATCCAGTGTTTGAAATCCTTTTAAAACAGTTTTAAAATTCCTAAAACAAAAATCAGTTTCTTTTCTTTAAAAAAAAAAACAGTTTTTAAATTATTTAAAAATACAGTTTTTAAAACTTTACTGTAAAACAAAAATAAAACAAAAACAAAATAGCTAAAAGCTCACCGAGATTTCGACGTGGAGGAGGGAGGAAGGAGCGTCGGCGGTGTGGTGTGGTTCAGGGAGCTGCGGTGTTGCTGCGGGGTGGTCGGCGACTTCGAGATGCGGTTCGAGGTCTTCGCTGGAAGGAGGAGGTCGTCGAGGGGTTGTTCGGTGGTGGGAGGAGTTCGTCGGCGGCAAGGGTCCAGGCGGCGCTCGACGAGATTAGGTTTAGGGTTTGGGTTTTTTTTTCTTTTTCTGTTTTCTGGATTGTGAATCGGGGGGGGGCAAGAAGGAGGGAAAGTATATTTATTTATTTTTTTTATTATTATTTTTTTTTTATTTAATTATTAAATTTCGCAAAAGGTTGACTTTTACATATGACCTCGAAACGAGGCCCACCACCTGTCGTCCATAGCGTTTTACCCCCATTCCGAACACAATGGGATATGTATCGCTAGCTGATTTGATCGTTACAATCAGTTTCCTTTTGAATTTTCATTTAAATCACTATATTGAATTTTAAACGTACATTTCAAATTACCGGGGTCACATACTAACTAGAAAAATTCCAGAAAAATATTTTCTAGCTTCGTATCGACGATACGGTCCTAACAAAACTAGTTTCGTCGAATTCTGAGACCGTTTGAAAAATGACCAATTTCCAGTCGATTAAAATCAACTGAAATGGTCAAAACACGTTTTCCTTTACCACGCTCACATATTGATTCGAAAAATTATGAAATTTGAAATCTAGCAATAACTTTACACTGCGGACCCAACAAAAGTGGTTTCGTCGAAATCCGAGGTCATTTGCAAAATGTCCATTTTTAAGGGCCTGAATTCCATAGCGACTATTCAGAATTTTCAACTGGACATATCTTTTGATTCCCGATATGAAATCTTGATTTCTCGGATTCGTTGGAAAGATATTCACTATTAGATTCCATTATTTTTGGTTTCACTAAAATCCAGATTGTTTTGCACCCGGTACATTCAATTGAAGTTTGAAATCGAATTATCGAACTACCGCGCCATTTTCAATTCTATTTATAATTATATATAAATATTTATATTCTAACGACGACGCGTATAATATATACGTTCGAATTATATTCAAAATAAATTCTCGTCGATATTATTTAAAATAATTCATATTAAATAATCAGAATTCGCTAAAATTGTCAAAATAAAAATTTTAAACTGGCCCAGATTTTACGGGTTGTTACACTCGGCTTGTTCGATCAGTTGCAAAACAAGAGTGAGAATAAGTGAACAGAACAGATTGTTGGTTATGGTCTAAGGGGGACATCACTAATGCGTTCTGTCACGAAATGGGCTATTTTATAATGGCTGGTTCTATTTTCATCTATTTTGCTCCAATCACACGCCTATTTGATTTAAAAAACCAGCACATCCTGCTTTTTTCCTTTCACCCCCATTTAATCCAAAATCACCCTTAATTTTTGTGAATCACGTTCATAATGGACTTTATTTGTTTATCAATCTCGCTCATCTGGACTAGGTTATAACACAAACCACGCTCAACCTAAACCAGGTTAATATGTGAACCTTGCTCGGTTCATACTAGATTTATATATGAACCTCGCTTGGATTGCACTATGTTTTTACAAGTATATCTCTTGTTGTAGTTTAATAGCTTTTATTTCTTTAACCATAAGTCATGCTTGTTGTTTGAAGATAAGGAAATTTTGGAAAATCTAAAATGTATAAAATAGAGGGATTGAAAAGGAGAAAAATGAGTTTGAATAAAATTGGCATTTTATAATTTCTAAGTATATTGTTTGTGCATTTGTACTGTAATTAATTTGAAGGCGCAATTAATTTGAAGGCGCAACTTTTTTGTTCGTGAACTTTTAAAAATACCTCTATATATCTTTATTTTCATAAATCGCTTATAATTAAGATCTAGCAATTAATTTTTTATTCATTTAAAAAAAAAGAGGTAGCAGTTCTTTTTCCAGATTCAAACTGCACTTCTACTACTAATAATTAATTTTAATATCACTTAAAAGTAGAATCTAACAAATAAATATTCCTTACAGCAATGTTTTTATAATTTACAACACAAATGAAGATCAAAACTAATAAAAAGCTAGGTATCACAACTTAGAATTAAAAATTCAAACTACTTGCACATGATTTAATATAGAAAATAAAACTAATTATTCATGCAAATAATTCTCTCGAATGTATTAAACATACACGGCTTTTAAAAATATAGTTCACGTGCAAATCATATGTTATGATCATGCGTGAAGTACGTACAGTAATGCTCATTTAAATAAACGAATTTCAATGGGATCTCTCCTCGTATATAAAATCATTCCTTATAAAAAGGATGATTTTCGAAGTCTTGATCATATAAAATAAATACTTTGATTAAACGTACAAAGTGAAGCTTTTTCGTCATTTTTAAAAATATCCATGCTATTGTTGAAGTTCTAAGATCCGCCTATATGTTCCAACGTTGGATGACGTGGTTTAGTCTTTTCATGATGTGAAACTTTTTTTCCATTATATGTACCCATGCCTAAGTTTCTTTTCCATCTGTCACCTTCTCTCTCACATGTGTTAGTTCATCTTCCATTCGATAATAAATTCAACATTAAATCAATGACTGAAAGTCAGGAAAAATTATCATAGAGGCCTGCAATATTTCTCAAAGCAAGATTTGAAATTTACTTCATTTATTTTGTTTCTAGAATTATGTTTTCCCTCTCTTAGGCTAAAATTCATTTTTCTAATTTTTCTATTTGGAGATTCATGTTTAGACTTTGACTTATTTTGTTCATTCCCTTTCTTAACTATTTTAGTTATACAAAAATAACTATAATTTTGTTTCTTCTTCCAATTTCTATTAGTAAAAATACCAAATTTCGAATATTATCTACTATTTTTATATTGTTCTTACAAGAAAATTATTCATTTTGATCAATTACATTCTTTGATTACCTTAATTCGATTAGTTTACTTATGTATTGTTGCTCATTAATTATACACTGAGCATAAGCAAGTATATACGTAGTTAGATTTACGCAATTGTTTGTATTACTGCAAAAAATGGGTTCATTCTTATTTATCTTCTTTGCAAAACATGTTCAACGATTTGATGGAAAATGTAGAAATTTGTTTCGTCAATTTTATTATAATTTCATGTTGTATCAAAAGTTGAATTGTATCAAAATTTCAATTCAGCCTTTTAATTATGCAACAAAGCAAACCATATTTAAATGTTATAGCAAATTTTCGAATAGTCACAAATGATACGGTTTACACATATTTTAATATACACTGTAACGATCTAGAAATTTCAGAACCAATTTAATATCAATTTCTCTTAAGATATAGCAGTTTCTTAAGGAAGTAGTAGCTAACGAGCTCGATTTCGATGGAATCAGTTTCATTAAACCAGGAATGATGAAATTAGGTAACCACCAAGTTACGTAATTAGATATGTTAAATTCGCAAAAGATTCAAAATTTGAACTAAAAACGGATGATTTTGAGAATATCTTGAGAAAGGAATTTTGCTAGATCATGGGACCACCTCCAATGGATCCGGAATAGTGAATTTTAGTACTCAAGGAAGTTTCGCGTAAAACGGTATCTGTATGGGGAAAATAAAAGGCCAAAATTTGAAATAAATTTTGACGGTAATTGGAATTTGATAGTGTTAACGGCAAAACTAGAACCTGAGACCTATCCAGAAAAATTTAGAACATAGAATATTAGCTAGTATGAAGTCTGGGGAAATCCAGTATCGAATATAGAAAGTTATTAAGAAAACAAAATTAAAATAAATTATTTGAAAATCCAAACGAACTCCGATTTTGGATTTGAACACATAGGATTGAAGTACATTAGAAACCAGACAATATGGTTGAAGAATTTCTAAAAACCGTCATCGTTTGATACTCCGAAATGAGATCGGAAAGTCGATAAGAAAGCATATGAGAAAACACACTTTTGGATAAGTATGAAAAAGGATAAAGATGAATATAAACCATTCATTTCTTTTCCCTTAGATTTGTGACATGTCACCAATCCATGTGAATTTCTAAGCTATAAAAGGACCTTCCCCCTCCACTTTAATCTCACTTCCATCTTCTTCTTCCTCCTTCTCCCTTAGGCTCATGACCATGGATGAAATTTATTAATAAAAAAATAAAAATAATAAAGCAAAGGAAAAGGAAGAAAAGGAAAAAGGAGGACAAGACTAGGAGCTAGGGACCCTTAGGAAAAAGCTTGGACTTCACGGGGTGAGAAAAACTGAACATTTAAAGGGTTTTGTTGTTTGATTTAATGATTGCATGTATGATGTTCGTTATGATGGATGATGGTTGTTTAGTTTAAAACACACAAACAATTAAGCATTAGTGTTATAACGCTTGTGCACAGTTATTATTTAATTATCTTAATAATGGTTGTTATGAACGTTTATAATGATTGTTGTTTCGCACACAGTCATGACACATCAATTATGGTATTACATTGGTGACTGACAAATCTCCTCCGCAATTAGAAGAAATATTTTTGAAGTTGAAGGATAATAATTTATGATAAAGTCTCTTTAGATGAAGAAATAAATACTGAACCATTCAAGGATGACCGAGAGGATAGTGTCTAGGCTTGGGTTGGAAAAATATAGTTTCCTGCTCTCCCTGGCTATCCCTAACTGATCCGACAGATGAGATGGATAATTAAAATCTTATTTGAAATTATTTGAGATTGGAAATAAATTGGAATTTAATTTATTAAGAGAAAAATAAAAGTTGAATGTTAAAACCAAAATAATTTGGAAATCCAATTTAATTTTTAAGTGGTTTATATAAGTATATAATGGTTTTCAAAGGTATTTCGAAGGATCGCAGAATAATTTTATTTGCGGTCAATTTAGAGTTTGTTGCACAACGGCAATTCGTGTTATTTTGTTTATAAACTTTAAATGCTTATAACTTTTGCAATTTAAATCGGATTTCCACAAAACAAAGTACGTTTGATTCCTATTTACAAGAGCTTTCAAATGAGTGAAAGATAATTTTAATATCGGGTTATAATTTTCAAGTTATAAAGGGGTTTATTTACTAGTTTTATATGATATGTCTCTTAGGAAATTAATGGTTTATATGTGGTTATATTGATGATATATGTTTGCTAATGATTCTTAAATAGATTTATGGAGTAAAAATGACATATTTATGGAAATTGTAAGTGAAACACCTTATGTTACTTTACAAAATTATACCTTTATGGAATATTAGGTATATACATGCCTTAGTTGATTTGTGGTGGTATATTTGAATTATTTGCAAGTGACTTTATGTAGTAAAGAAAATCAAACCCCTAAAGATTCGATCTTTAAGTAGAATTTGGGTAGTCACTCAAGTATGTGGGAAGCTATCAACCGATTAAGGGCTAATTTAATATCGACAATTGTTAGTGAGCTTATATGATTATATGTGGTTGATAATACAAGTTCATTATTGTGATTGATTGATTGGTTGGATTGTGCTTGACCAGTTTATGAGCAAATAGTTGGTTTTATATTTAGCATGGGGTTGGGTAGATAATATGAAACACCCCACCTCCGTTAAGGTCACTCACTAAAGGAATGCCTTAAATTTGGTGGAGTATTAAAAGACACAGAAAATTTACAAGACAGAAATATAAGCAGCGAAAAACAAACATTTATTTCATACGTGGTTCAATACAAAAAATCATTACAGTAAATTGTCTCAAAATAACTTCCAAAATATTTCATCATAATCTCTGTCTTGATTAAAACATAAGAAGCATATAAATAAAACTGCATAAATCCCCAAGTCTAATGTGTCCAAAGCCATAGCCAATGATAATGGGATCCAAGCCGAACATCACAGAGTCTTTAAGCTTGGAAAGATGAACGGTCCAAATTAAGCTGAGCTATTCCCTCCTTGGCTACCTAAGGGGAGGGGAACGGAAGAAAAGAAGATAAAAGAAAAATGGGTCAGACATAAGTCTGAGTAAGTCCAGTGACTTTTCAGTATGTGAATAGGGAAAAGGTCATGATAGGAATAAATTGAAAATATGACAGTACCAAAACAGCAAACTAACATAAAACTATATAAGGCAGGATAAACCGAATATACATTGCACCCATGTTTAATTCTCTATACCTACTTATAGTTGTCCAACTAGCACTACGTGTTCATGGTGAAATGATCCCCTTATATCGATCGGCTCCTACTCGCATGCATTTATGGCGTGTGTCATTCGGCCCCCGCTTGACTGTAGATACCTGTGCTGGTCCCATCACGGGGTGTATCAAATCCTAAGGTGGCGACCCGACATGATTCAAGATGCACAGTGTATGACTACTGATGCCCAGTGCCTTCTTTTCCCACTCCAGAGTACGTGCACGTTTCTTCGTCTGAACCTACACTGACGCGCCCCCCGCCGATGTTTTGACAGCTTAAAATTCAGCCCAGTAATCGTGCCCCACCCTGCCTAGTTCAGGGTCCTATGATACATCTATGTGGGTTACTACTGAAAAGGGTCCCCGTTACTAGGGTTTTCCACCCAACATGTTAAATTGGTTAAGTGTCCTAACCCCACCCATCAGTTTAGTTAACATGTTAAATTGGTTAAGTGTTTCCTTAATTGACTTAACCCTACCAATCTTGACTTAGCTTTATTAAAGCACCAACCACTCACATTAGACAGGTATTGTTGTGGTCACTGGATGTGCCGGTCGGTTCCGGGCAGTTTTACACCACAACTCAGTCTAACCTCGGGTCCTTTTTGGGCTCAATGCACTAACCACCCACATTAGATAGGTATTGTTGTGGTCATTGGATGTGTCGGTCGGTTCTGGGCAGTTTTACACCACAACTCAGTCTAACCTCGGGTTCGGCATATTCGTCTTTTCTAAATTTACATATTTGTCCCTTTTATGCTTATATGTAAATTTTTCAACAATTTATTGTCATGGCCCACTTTCCTTCTAAATCAAATTCATAATTTTTGGTAAGTAAATTATACCATTTCAATGCCATACCATTTACATGGTTATGAGCCAAATATGTTTATTACGTATAGTTTCATGTTTTCCCCAATGTTACCCCCGTTGTACGTTCGCGAAATTACATAGGATGTTAGGCTCGACGTTTTTAGCCTAATTAATAAACTAAAAGGGGAAAAAGAGGAACTTGCAACATTCCAACATTATATAAAAATATGGATCTCACTACAGATGTGTCACATGAACTTGGCATAATATACTTTTAATTATGAACTTGCAAACTAGATCTATGCAACATGAGTCATAAAATAATAGTTTTACATAGAACTACCAAAACTTAATTAGACATGTAGTGGTGAACTTGCATAGGGGTTGAATCATGCTAATATGGATCTAACATAGAGGCATATGGATTTAACATATAAAGTGTAGATCTAAACATATAGGTTTACATAATCATGTTTTTAACCTAAAAACTTGCATGTATATATAACATGATAGCATCACTTAACTTGCATAAACATGACATAATTTCTGAATTGACATACAACATATAGATGTCATCACAAAATTATACAAGGTCGTAGATCTAAACATGTATGCAGAATGGATCTAAACAGTTAGGCATAAACGACATGATTTAGCCTAAAACTTGTATAATATCACCAAATGTACATATGATAATATCATTCCCAAATTCCTATACGACATCATAGGTTTATTCACCAATTTCCACATAACATGATAGGTTCGTTAGACCACAATAGTTCATAGGTATATATGATAGAATAGACATGAACAAACATAAATCAGCATCACATACGACTTGATACAATTTTATTTTACAATTCATTACAAACCATGTCTTTAATTTATTCACATCTGAAAGATAACTACACTTACAACCAAAAAGGAATTCTTGAGTTCAAGGATCTATATTCTATAACTGAATTGCTCGCCTTTGATGTTTGATCATTGAATTCTCTTAGTTGAATTAGATTAGATTTAATTTGATTTTGATGTAGCTTTTATCTTGCCTTTGAGTTGAAAGAGATGACAGATATTCTAGGTTCACCATTGATGGCATGGCGGCTCTTGGTATGAATATTTGTGATTTATGGTCGAGAGTCAGGCTGCTTTTATAGAGGTTTAATTAATTTAGAGCCGTCAGATTAACCCTAGAAGTAATCAAGACCATCCAGTCAAGATAGGATAACACCTCAGCTCTAATGACTCAACAGGGAGTCAGAATTCGTCATCTTTTCAGATTGGCCCAGGGGAGGGGGGTAGGTCGACCCCCAGGTCGACCTGTAGGATAGGTCGACACTAGGGTCGAACCACTAGTCGACCTGGCTTGGAGCGGGAATTTTTCTGCCCTGCCCTCTTCTGTGTTTAAATTTGAATTTTGAATATCTTGAAACTTCTGAGGGTCATAACTTCTTCATACGAAGTCCAATTCATGCAAACTCGGACTCTATCTCAACCAGAATTCCAAGACAAACGCAATGGAGTAACCCGTTTCCCTTAATTCTCACATTTAAAATTAATTATTCTTTAATTCGTTACTTTAAGGTTTACAGAAAATATGGGGTGCTACATTCTCCCCTCCTTAAAGGATTTCGTCCCTGAAATTTTCAAGTCAAGAAGAATGTTTGTCCTACCATCTAATCGTCCATCTACTCAACCATCAAACACAGACATCCATTGTCCTTAAAAGACTTCTAATGCTTCATGATCATATGCACAGTGTGTGTGTATGTCCCTATCTAATGCAAAATCTGGCGGTCTACTGATTCAAGTGACCTCCTTAATGCAAGTCATCTCGGTGTCGTGCGTCCATAATGTATGCAATCTTCCCTAATCATGCTTTCTACATGAGTGCACAATCATTCGTACAAATGCAACGTCCACATGATAACGCATAAAGTTTCAATCATATACAAGTACATATATGCATATGCAATATGAAAGTGACTGAGCCGATCTAATACCTAAAGTGTGTATATGCAACCACTAGCAACCACTTGCAACCACTTGCAACCATCAATCATAACATGTTTCAAATACATGTTTACATCCATTGATTCCTACCCAATGATCGAGAACAGCACTAAGGATACTAAAAAGATAGATACGAGCATGAAAAATTTTAAGGAAAAAGAGATCAAAGATATACCCTCAAAAAGAAAAGGATAGGCTGTGCGTATCTTGGCCTCAGTCTCCCAAGTCGCGTCTTCCTCAGCGTCACTCCATTGAACTTTTACAAGTTTGACTTCGCGGTTGCGTAGCTTTTTGACTTCTGTACCCAAGATACGAGTTGGAACTCTTCTCACAGTCGCCTCTCGTTCTACTTCTACATCCTCTAATATGTTGGTTCGACCACTTCCGCAGACTCATGTAGGCACTTTCGTAAGTGAGAAACGTGAAGGACATTATGAACTCTAGCCAATCTTTTGTGTAACACCCCACGTCCATTAATGTCACTCACAAGGGAATGCATCAATGTCCATGAAGCGTTATTGTTGTATAGAACAGATAAATTACAAGAATAAATAAATAAAACAACACAGCGGAAGATAAAACTTATTTTATTTCATCATAACTCAAAACGAGTTTTACATAAGTAGTCTCCAAAACCATTACATTAGGATCAGTAGTCTTTTCCAAAAACTTCAAAGTACATAAAGAAGCAAACACTTAAATGACATAAATGCATAAATCCCAACTGAGCATAAGCAAAGCCATAAAGATGAAAGAGTCCAAAGCGGTACATCCACTCTTCTTCAAGCAACTGAAAGAAATCGGCACTAAGCTGTAGTATTCCCTCTTTGCAAACCTGAAGGGGGGAGGGAAGAAAAGTGGTGGAAAGAAAAGGGGGCCAGACATAAAGTCCGGCGAGTGCGATAACTTTAACAATATAATTATCAAAGTAACTAGACTAAGGCATAAGCTGGGAAAATAAGGAAATGACTGTGAACAATTGGGTAAGACAGAACAAACAAGGAAATAAGATGAGCCAAGATAACGTTAAAGGCGCCCCTAATCACTATAAGATAATTACTACACTGCACCACCACTAGTCACCCTAAAGGTTGATCCCGCCTACAGAACTTAATAATGATATTGGCAGTTCGTGTACCCCTAGTTGCCTTCATAGGTGTTGTCTACCCCTATCTCCACTAGGTGTACCCACTACCCTCCCCATTCTAATCACAGTATGTAACACCCCACCTCCGTTAAGGTCACTCACAAAGGGAATGCCTTAACTTTGGTGGAGCATTTTATTAAACAGAACAGAAACTTACAAGACAGATAAAACAGTACTTGAAAAATTTATAACTTTATTACAACAGAAACCGAAATAAGCTTGGTTACATCCTTTCAAATCACAATATCAGAATTCAAGTACAAAATATCAGTCTTGTACAAAAGCCTTCAGAATGCATAGTTTAAAATCATAATCCCCACAGAAGAAGACAAGCCATACTTTAAGCACTTCAAGCAGAAGAAATCTGGATCAAGCTAGAGTATTCCCTTCTACAAAACCTGGGGGGGAAACGGAAGAAAGGAGGCGAAACAACAAGGGTCAGACAAAAAGTCTGGCAAGTCCAGTGATTTTCAGTTATGAACAGATAATAATAACATGACATGAAAATAAAACTGGATGACAGATAACTGTAACAGGTGTAGCAGATATAACTGAAAAACATAATGATATAAGCTATTGCTTTACACTTTTCTGCACTAATACTAGTATAACAGGATTAAGTGTTACCCTAATGTCTAAACAGAAACAGAAACAGAATAATGGGCCTTTACCACCCTAATAGAAGGTACAGAAACATAATGCTAATAATGGGCCTTTACCACCTGAACAGAAAGTACAGAAACAGAATGCTAGTAATGGGCCTTTACCACCCGAACAGAGACAGAAACGGAAACAGAATAATCCCTACGGAAACAGAATGTTAGAATTAGGTATACACTAGTAAATGGGCCTTTACCTCCCGAACAGACGGTACCACGCAGATAGGTGTTGCCACCTAACAGAAACATACGGCACCAACAGAAACAGACAGAACTGCGTGTACCCTAAAACCCTACCCTAAGCGATCGGCTCCCTAAACATAAATACCCTGTGTCGGCTCCACAATAGGGTGTATCACTCCCTAAAGTGACAACCAATTGGCACAGGCCTATTTACAGATGTCACGGCTTCTTACATCCTCAGAGGCAGACCGGGATCCATGCACGCACATGACCCGGTTCGAACGCACCATCAATACCCTCTCGCCATTATCAGAATGAACCGCTTATAATTAGTTCAGTAAGCGTGCCCGGACCTTACCTACTGTTGGGTCAAAGTTTTGATACCAGAAAGGGTTACTGACTAATATGGGTCCCAAACAACAGACGACACAAGTATTTTCCCTCCTAACCTTGTGCCCCCAGACTAACAGATTTCAGATTAACTTGTTTACAAGTTCAGACATACAGAGTTCAGGTCAACTAGTTCACAGATCAGAAAATCAAGTTAATAAGTTTTCAGACTAACGGATCAGATGTACAGATTTAACTGAATTTCAGATTTGTCTAACTTTGTATTGGGTCTACAGATTCATGAACGGGTTTATTACATATATTAGTCTAGTTGGTTTAACCCTATCCACCCAACACGTTTTGGACATCATTTTTATCTCAGATTTGCATTAATTAATTATTAATGCACAGACCTCTCACATTAGGTCGCAAGCTTGTGGCCGCTGGATGGGCCGGGCGGTTCCGGGCAGACTTCTGCCATAAGCCAGACTTAACCTCGTGTCTAAGCACATTATGACTAACTTCTCACATTAGAACCTATTGTTTGCGGCCACTGGATGTGCCGGGCGGTTCCGAGCAGGATTACGCCGCAAACTCATTCTAACCTCGAGTTAGCCATGTTTATCTGTGCGGCCAATTAATTAATAATTTACCATTTATGCCCACGCCTAATATACATGTCAATTATTCATAGCTAATTCAGATTATGTCAATAATAGACTGAATATATCAACTTAGCAGATAACAGATTTTCGTAGATTAGGCGACTTAACGGATTCAGCAGATTAAGTAATTTAGCAGATTTAGCATATAACAGATTTGGCATTTTCAGCAGACTTAGCAGATGATAGATTTGGCAGATGAACAGATCTAGCAGACTAGGCAGTAGAGCAGAACTAGCAGATTAAGCAATATAACAGAACTAGCAGATTAGGCAATATAACAGAACTAGCAGATTAGGCAAATATAGCAGAACTAGCAAATTAGGAAAATATAACAGATTTAACCATTCCTTAAAGTTTCACAAACATATCTTGCCTAATTATAAATTTGGCCTATGTTTGCATGCCTAAATAGTTGTCATGATTCACACTATGATCATATACCCCACGTTTGCATTGAATTTACATGTCAAAGATTATGGTCATAATTTACATGTCCTAATTTAGTTCAACTTGCCTAGTACAAAAGATTCACATATAAATTATACCAAATATAGCCATTGATTTCAATGCATGTCATATATTCAAAAATCTCCCACTTAGGTGTTATTCACATTGGATAGTTATCAAATCTTAATATAGATCTTCACACCTAAGTCATATTCTCTTTCAAATCCTGAATTGTTATATAAACAATATGCCCAACAATCTAGTTATAACAGATCTTAATTCAAAATATGCGTTATATCCAATGCCTCAAGTCACATGTTAACATACCATGGTTCCTCTTCTTCCAATTCACAGAATATGCATAGATCTAAATCTAGTTTACAACCTATGTCCTTTTTCTTAAATCAGTCACAGATTAGCCATGTCCAATTATGCCACATTCATTATTTGTCCCAAACATTTTAGCGTTCGTGCGTTAATCTCTTAGGAGATTGGCGCAGGCTCATAGTAGCCTGGCTATAGAACAGAAAGAAGAAGAGATACAGAATAAAATAGATCAGAACAGAACATACACCATCTCAAATTCAGATTTACAATCATGTCACAATTATGATTAAAGTTTATATCGGAAAATAATTGCACTTGCCTTGGTTGGATTAAAGAAAGAACTATAATTGTTGTAGAATCTTTGCAGGAGCTTTAATCTCTAGTTTGAATTGAGTTGCTTAGGTTGATGTTGATTAGCTTATAGTTTTGATTTTAGCAGAGTAGCGACGCCATTTTTATTTTTATATAGAACAGAGGCAGAGCAGAAGCAGAACAGAATTGTGTGTAGAGAAGGCTAGGTTTGGGGCTATTTAAATAGGTTAAGGCAGATGAATCTGGACAGAAATTGGACTGGAAACATCAGAACGAACACTGGCCCAAAAATGGGCTCGAGGACCAGGTCGACACCCAGGTCGACTGCCCAGTCGACCTGGTCTGGGGGGTCGACTGCCCAGTCGACTCCCCAGTCGACCTGGGTCTGGGCGGGAAATTTCCCGCCCAGTCTGTTCTGCGTTTGAAATTCGAATTTTGAATTCGAATTCGAGCTGTTTTGAACTCTGAATATTTCTGAAACTTCGGAGGGTCATATCTCCCTCATACGGACTCCGATTCTTGCAAACTCAGACTAGTTTTCAAGCAGAATTTCGAGACGAACGCAATGGAGCAACCCATTTCCCTTGATTCTTATTTTAAAAATTAATTATCCTCTGATTTGTTACTTATACGTTCACAGAAAATACGGGGTGTTACATTCTCCCCTCCTTAAAGGATTTCGTCCCCGAAATCTTCAAGTTAAGAAGAATGTGTCCTACCATCCAACATCCATCTACTCAATCATCAATCACTGGCGTCCATTGTCCTTAGAAATTTCTAATGTTGTATGAACATATGCAAAAGTGTGTGTGTATGTTCCTTATCTAATGCAAAGATCAGGCGGTCCACTGATTCAGTTGACCTCCTTAATGCGAATTATGCCAGTGCCATGAGTCCAACATGTATGCAATTTTCCTACTCGATACATATCATTTCTATATGAGTGCACAACCATTCAGTTATATGCCACATCCATGTGCTGAGTCAATCATTTTGCATCCACAAAAATTGAAAATGCTCACACATCCATATGCAGTATGAGAGTGTTTTCGAGCCGATCTAGTGCCAAGTGTGTGTGTATGCATCCACGAGCAACCACTAGCAACCACTTGCATCCACTTGCAACCATCAAACATAACATGTCTCAAACACATGTTTACACCCATTAGTTTCTACCTAAAGTTCGAAGATTCGATCGATAGGATACAGTCGAATGATGGAAGAGGGTACAGATAAAACAAAAACTTGGTTCCCATTAGACATGGGTCCTAAGTATCGTCCCCGAAGACGAAAACCAACATCAAATTGACACCCAGAGGATTACCCTCTTTAGATAATGTCAAAACTGGAAATCTTAACCTTATCGGGAATATTCAGATATTTACAGATTACTGGTACAGATCAGGTTACTGAACTAAGCATGATAAAACCCAGAATGTATGCGTCCTACTTGACGTCTAACATAGATATCTCTCAAACCCCAATCTATCACAAACAGATTAGTCATAACCCTTACGGGTTTGAGTCTACAGCGGAATCAGAAATAATACTAGTATTACAGTGCAGAGTATCGATTACAGAATCAAAATGCCATAATCAGAAGGAGTTTTAACTCAACAATCAGATAAGAAACTTAAACCTTCTACTCAAATTTTCTTATTTCTATCCTATCCATTCGCTTGTCCTCCAGAAGTGGGTTTTGTCCTCTATCCTTGCCCTCGTTTCTTCGGGCAGTCCCTAGTGAAGTGTCCCATCTCACCACGGTTGAAGCAAGTTCCCTTCCTTTTTCTGCAATCCTTGTTCAGATGAGTCGAGCTTCCACAAGTAAAGCACTTTTTCCCCTTCTTATCTTCAGACTTCTCATCCTTCTTTTGTGTTTCTTTTTTGGGCCATGCTTTCTTATTCTGTGGTTCTTCCTTCTTTGTCTCTTTCGGGCCCTTGTCTTCCTCGTGCAGTAGTGCCATGTCCACCAATTTCTCGTAAGTCGCTCCCATGGGTACATGGGTCATGGCTAGGCTGTGCAGTGGCTCGTTCAATCCTTTAACAAAGCGGAGAGCCTTTTTATGCTGAGTGTAGACTAAATCCAATCCGAACCTAGCCAGTTGGTTGAACTGGTTGACGTATTCCTTGACCGTCATACTTCCTTGCTTAAGAGATAAGAACTTTTCCAGTTGTAGACTTCGTTTAGCTTGCGAGAGGAATTTTGTCTCAAACCTTGTTCTGAAATCCATCCATGTTTCAACTGGCCTCTCGGCATTAGTGACTTCCCACCAATAGGAAGCTTCGTCTTTGAGCAGCCATACCGCCAACTGTACCTTCTGCCTATCGTCCACCTTGAAGATAACGAATAGATCCTCAGTTTCTTTGAGCCAGTTTCTCGCTTCTACGAATGATTCAGTTCCCTTGAAATCCTTCCCACCCGTGGCCCTGAAATCTCTACAGATCTTTGAGAAAGAAATTGCACGAGGAGGGAGTGGAGGAGGGGGATCATTTGCCGGATCTGCGGCGGCGGTCCTAGCCTCAAGATATTGACGAAACCAACCGGGTACATGAACACCCCCTGGTATCTCGGATGCTTCAGACATGCGGAAACGAAAAAGGAAAGATTCAATTACAAAAAGGACTGAAGGAAAGGTATATGGCTCTTCGGGATTATGTTTTTCAAAATAAGCTTTATTTTTGAAAATACTTCCTTTTAAAACCTTTTTGAAAATAGTTTTTAAAAACTTTACCCAATCTGGTAACCTTCGGCTCTGATACCAAGTGTAACACCCCACCTCCGTTATGGTCACTCACAAAGGGAATGCCTTAACTTTGGTGGAGCATTTTAGTAAACAGAACAGAAACTTACAAGACAGATAAAACAGTACTTGAAAATTTTATAACTTTATTACAATTGAAACCGAAATAAGCTTGGTTACATCCTTTCAAATCACAATATCAGAATTCAAGTACAAAATATCAGTCTTGTACAAAAGCCTTCAGAATGCATAGTTTAAAATCATAATCCCCACAGAAGAAGACAAGCCATACTTTAAGCACTACAAGCAGAAGAAATCTGGATCAAGCTAGAGTATTCCCTTCTGCAAAACCTTGGGGGGGGGGGATGGAAGAAAGAAGGCGAAACAACAAGGGTCAAACAAAAAGTCTGGCAAGTCCAGTGATTTTCAGTTATGAACAGATAATAATAACATGACATGAAAATAAAACTCGATGAGAGATAACTGTAACAGGTGTAGCAGATATAACAGAAGAACAGAATGATATAAGCTATTGCTTTACACTTCTCTGCACTAATACTAGTATAACAGGATTAGGTGTTACCCTAATGTCTAAACAGAAACAGAAACAGAATAATGGGCCTTTACCACCCTAACAGAAGGTACAGAAACATAATGCTAATAATGGGCCTTTACCACCCGAACAGAAAGTACAGAAACAGAATGCTAGTAATGGGCCTTTACCACCCGAACAGAGACAAAAACAGAAACAGAATAATCCCTACGGAAACAGAATGTTAGAATTAGGTGTACACTAGTAAATGGGCCTTTACCTCCCGAACAGACGGTACCACGCAGATAGGTGTTGCCACCCAACAGAAACAGACGGTACCAACAGAAACAGACAGAACTGGGTGTACCCTAAAACCCTACCCCAAGCGATCGGCTCCCTAAACATAAATACCCTGTGTCGGCTCCACAATAGGGTGTATCACTCCCTAAAGTGACAACCAATTGGCACAGGCCTATTTACAGATGTCACGGCGTCTTACATCCTCAGAGGCAGACTGGGATCCATGCACGCACATGACCCGGTTGGAACGCACCATCAACACCCCTCGCCATTATCAGAATGAACCGCTTATAATTAGTTCAGTTAGCGTGCCCGGACCCTACCTACTGTTGGGTCAAAGTTTTGATACCAGAAAGGGTTACTGACTAATATGGGTCCCAAACAACAGATGATACAAGTATTTTCCCTCCTAACCTTGTGCCCCCAGACTAACAGATTTCAGATTAACTTGTTTACAAGTTCAGACATACAGAGTTCAGGTCAACTAGTTCACAGATCAGAAAATCAAGTTAATAAGTTTTCAGACTAACGGATCATATGTACAGATTTAACAGAATTTCAGATTTGTCTAACTTTGTATTGGGCCTACAGATTCATTAACGGGTTTATTATATATATATATTAGTCCAGTTGGTTTAACCCTATCCACCCAACACGTTTTGGACATCATTTTTATCTCAGATTTGCATTAATTAATTATTAATGCACAGACCTCTCACATTAGGTCGCTAGCTTGTGGTCGCTGGATGGGCCGGGCGGTTCCGGGTAGACTTCTGCCACAAGCCAAACCTAACCTCGTGTCTAAGCATATTATGACTAACTTCTCACATTAGAACCTATTGTTTGCGGCCACTGGATGTGCCGGGCGGTTACGGGCAGGATTACGCCGCAAACTCATTCTAACCTCGAGTTATCCATGTTTATCTGTGCGGCCAATTAATTAATAATTTACCATTTATGCCCACGCCTAATATACATGTCAATTATTCATAGCTAATTCAGATTATGTCAATAACAGACTGAATATATCAACTTAGCAGATAACAGATTTTCGCAGATTAGGCGACTTAACGGATTCAGCAGATTAAGTAATTTAGCAGATTTAGCATATAACAGATTTGGCATTTTCAGCAGACTTAGCAGATGACAGATTTGGTAGATGAACAGATCTAGCAGACTAGGCAGTAGAGCAGAACTAGCAGATTAAGCAATATAACAGAACTAGCAGATTAGGCAATATAACAGAACTAGCAGATTAGGCAAATATAGCAGAACTAGCAAATTAGGCAAATATAACAGATTTAATCATTCTTTAAAGTTTCACAAACATATCTTGCCAAATTATAAATTTGGCCTAAGTTTGCATGCCTAAATAGTTGTCATGATTCACACTATGATCATATACCCCACGTTTGCATTGAATTTACATGTCACAGATTATGGTCATAATTTACATGTCCTAATTTAGTTCAACTTGCCTAGTACAAAAGATTCACATATAAATTATACCAAATATAGCCATCGATTTAAATGCATGTCATATATTCAAAAATCTCCCACTTAGGTGTTATTCACATTTGATAGTTATCAAATCTTAATATAGATCTTCACACCTAAGTCATATTCTCTTTCAAATCCTGAATTGTTATATAAAGAATATTCCCAACAATCTAGTTATAACAGATCTTAATTCAAAATATGCGTTATATCCAATGCCTCAAGTCACATGTTAACATACCATGGTTCCTCTTCTTCCAATTCACAGAATATGCATAGTCTAAATCTAGTTTACAACTTATGTCCTTTTTCTTAAATTAGTCACAGATTAACCATGTCCAATTATGCCACATTCATTATTTGTCCCAAACATTTTAGCGTTCGTGCGTTAATCTCTTAGGAGATTGGTGCAAGCTCATAGTAGCCTGGCTATAGAACAAAAAGAAGAAGAGATACAGAATAAAATAGATCAGAACAGAACATACACCATCTCAAATTCAGATTTACAATCATGTCACAATTATGATTAAAGTTTATATCGGAAAATAACTGCACTTGCCTTGGTTGGATTAAAGAAAGAACTTTAGTTGTTGTAGAATCGTTGCAGAAGCTTTAATCTCTAGTTTGAATTGAGTTGCTTAGGTTGATGTTGATTAGCTTCTAGTTTTGATTTCAGCAGAGTAGCGACGCCATTTTTATTTTTATATAGAACAGAGCCAGAGCAGAAGAAGAACTGAATTGTGTGTAGAGAAGGCTATGTTTGGGTCTGTTTAAATAGGTTTAGGCAGATGAATCTGGACAGAAATCGGACTGGAAACATCAGAACGAACACTGACCCAAAAATGGGCTCGGGGACCAGGTCGACACCCAGGTTGACAGCCCAGTCGACCTGGTCTGGGGGTCGACTGCCCAGTCGACCTGGGTCTGGGCGGGAAATTTCCCGCCCAGTCTGTTCTACGTTTGAAATTCGAATTTTGAATTTGAATTCGAGCTGTTTTGAACTCTGAATATTTCTGAAACTTCGGAGGGTCATATCTCCCTCATACGGACTCTGATTCTTGCAAACTCGGACTCGTTTTCAAGCAGAATTTCGAGACGAACGCAATGGCACAACCCATATCCCTTGATTCTTATTTTAAAAATTAATTATCCTCTGATTTGTTACTTATACGTTCACAGAAAATACGGGGTGTTACACAGTATTTATTCATAATATGGTAGTTGTACTCCTAGCTATCTTCATAGGTGCCGTCTGCTCCTATCTCCACTAGGTGTACCCACTACCTTCCCCATTCGATCGGCTCCCTAACTCGTAGATACCCATGCTGGCCCCACAGTGGGGTGTATCACTCCCCAAAGTGGCAACCCGATACAACCAAAAATGCACGGCTTATATCTACACGATGCAACAACGTCTTACCTACCAGCCCGGGCCCACACACGCATATGAACCCGTTGGACTTGTGTTGCCACCGCTAACCTGTTTTGACCTCTTACAATCAAATCCAGCACGCGTGTCCCATCCTCGACTTGGGTCGAGCCCACAAAGATACTTAATGGGTTATTGGTTTGAAAAGGGCCCCCACACAAGCTTTCCCCCTATGCTTGGTCCTCACTAGAATTTCCCGCCTAACCCCTCTTATTCATGTCTTCTTACATGATTCAACTTGGTTATGTTTTTATAATTATATCCCACAAGTCACTCATGTTACTTACTCAACAAATCAACATGTGTTATTGGTTAAGCTTGTCTTAACCCTATCCACTTATCAAATTATTGGTTAAGTTTGTCTTAACCCTACCAGATCAATGTATATTATTGGTTAAGTTTGTCTTAACCCTACCCACTTATCAAATTATTGGTTAAGTTTGTCTTAACCCTACCCACTTATCATTTTATGGGTTATGCTGGTCTTAATCCTTTTACTTAGTATATGATTAGGTACTTCTTAGTCCACAGATACATTGGTTAAGAGAATAACTCCCTATGTACCAACCTCGAAGACCGAGATCAACATCAGATCGTTACTCAGAGAATCAATCACTCAACCAAATTTCTGTTTGTCATCTATATTTGTCTTTAATCAGCAGTAATTAATTATTGAGACACCTAATCGTATTTCACATGCCGCCCAAGGCACCCACTTAATTTCACATGCCACCCAAGGCACCTACTTAACCCCTCATGTCCCACTACATGTTTATCTGATTAAGTGTTTCTTAATTCATTAAGACCAAAACCTTATAAAGGCCTCTCACATTAGACTGACATTTTGTGGCAGCTGGATTTGCCGGGCGGGTCCGGGCAGTCTTACACGACAAACGAGTCTAACCTCGTGTCTTTACAATTGTTACGCATTTAATTTATGCCTAAGACCTCACACATTAAACTAGCATTTGTGGCAGCTGGATTTGCCGGGCGGGTCCGGGCAGTCTTACACCACAAAAGAGTCTAACCTCGTGTCTTATGCGATTAATTACACATAATTAATTACCCCCAATTTGAATTAATTTCCCTATTCAAATTGTCAATCAATTACAAATTTAACTATGTCCATAATTGACTCAATTATGTCCATCCATTTATGATATATAAAATTATACCAATTAACATCACATTTAAGGCATTTATGCCAATTCTCAATATTAAATCTTTTAATATTATCCCATTGCCCCATGTTGTACGTTCGTTCGTTTAACGTAAAATATACGTTAGACTCGAATAGTCTAACTTATGGAATAAAGAGAAAACATCACAACATGCATAGAATATAAATTAGATCTAACTTATGAACAAAAAGTCATAACATAAATTAGCATATAGATCTAAACATACGGGGTGAACTTGCATGTGTGAACAAGGTGTTCATCTAAACTTGCATAGACAATGGGTGTCATAGATCTAATCATAAGGTGTAAACTTGCATAGGCAATAGTTACAATCTTACATTACATGATTCACACTCCAATATATACTTGCATATGTGATTTATGCAACATAAACTGTAGTGTAAACTTGCATCTAAACTCACACATGTCATTGCCTAACTTTAGATCCAATTTACACATAAAATAGATGTCATGAAACATGTAAGGTTGTATATGATTCTCACTAACTTGCATATGATTCATATCTAAATTAATATCTAAACTTGCATACATACATATGATTTAACATATGAATCAGTTCTAATAACATAACCAAACTAGCATATGAAACATCATTATGAATTGATTGTACATAAGCCAGCAATTAACATAGATTTACAACATAGATGATAACATCACAGCTTTACAACATAGATAATAACATCACAGATTTACAACATAGATAATAACATAACGGTCAATGATTCACAACATAACCATATAATCCAAATCATAGCTCAATCCAATTAAATTGTTAATTATCTTATTAAAGAAATCGAACTCACAAAAATAAGGTCTTGCGTTTTGAAATATGAGTTTTGAAATTGATTTAGCTCTCCTTTGTAGTAGATTCGTTATTGTTTAGATTAGAGTAGAATAGAATTGAGTTGATTAGCTTTTCTTCCTATCTAATTGGTGGTAGCTACTGTAGGTTACAAGATGACAGCATGACGGCCATAGTTCCAATTTTTATTTTGATTTAGGGTTTGAGTCTACCCATGTTTATAGAGAATTTTAATTTAATTATAGCCGTCTGTTGATCTTAGGGTTAATCAAAACCATTCAGTCGGGATAGGGTGACACCTCAGCCCTAATGACTCAGCAAGGAGTCAGAAAGGACTCAGCAATGAGTCACAATATAGATCAGATCACACCAGAAGGTTGTCCAGGCTACCTGCTCGGCCTGGGCGCACTTGGCAGGTGCGCCAGTGCAATATTTGTACTGGCGCACTTCCTAAGTGCGCCAGTGCAATTTTTTTTCTCTGATTCTCCCGCCTAACTTCGTTCGTCCATATCTCCTTCATCTGGTATCTGTTTTACGCAAACTCGGACTCTATCTCAACCAGAATTCCGAGACGAACACAATGGCGCAACCCATTTCCCTTAATTCTCACGTCTGAGATTAATTATTCTTGAATTTAGTTAATTCGATTATTCAGAAATTCGGGGTGTTGCATTCTCCCCTACTTAAAGGATTTCGTCCTCGAAATCTCTAAGTCAAGAAGAACGTATCCTACCATCCAATCATCCATCTACTCAACCATCAACCACTAGCAACCATGGTCCTTAAAAGATTTCTAATACTTTTCATGTACATATGCATAGTGTGTGTATATGTCTGTATACTAATGCTAAATCAGGCGGTCCACTGATTCAGTCGACCTCCTTAATGCAAATAATGATAGTGTCATGTATCCATCATGTATGCAAAGAACCCTATACATATCATTACTACATGTGTGCACAACCATCCATTTAAATGCAACATTCATATGATACACACATTCAATGTACATTCATTTTACTAAATACATCCATTTATATGCAATATGAAAGTGACTGAGCCGATCTAGTGCCTAAAGTGTGTGTATATGCATCCACGAGCAACCACTAGCAAACACTTGCATCCACATGCATCCATCATACATAACATGTCTCAAACACATGTTTCAACCATAGGACTACCCTATCTAAAGGTCAAAGGTACTAGCGAGAGGACATACTAAGGATAAAACGAGTACAAGCCAAGCGATAAAGGAGAAATTAAAAGACATACCCTCGAAAAGAAAAGGGTACAATGAATGCATTTTCTCTTCCGTCTCCCAAGTAGCGTTGCTCTTATCATCTCCCCATTGCACTTTAACTAGCTTGACCTCTCGATTCCTCAACTTCTTAATCTCCGACCCAAGAATGCATGTAAAAGCTCGTCGCATCACCCTCTATCTCCACCTCTCTAAGCAAGCTCGGCTCTACCACTTCCGCGGTCTCGTGCAAGCATTTCCTCAAATGTGATACATGGAATACGTCGTGTACACCTCTAAATCTCTCGGGCAAATCTACTCTATACGCCATTTGTCCATTCCTCTCCTAGAAAACTTCTTATTTCCGTTGCTTTTCTTGGAACCTTCAATTCTTGGATTGTCGCCCCCTTCGTGGGATCCACAGCTATCCCTTCCTTAGAGACCACATGTCCTAAGAATCCTGCCTTCTTCCTCAAAAAAAAAGGCATCAACATAGGGTCCTAAAAAATCCATTACTTCACATCCCACTCGAGTCATCTCATAACCCTATTGAATCTAACTCGGGATAGCCCATACCATCGAATAGTCTTATCATGTCACAGCTGCACATCACTTCTTGAGAAAACCAAGATATCATGCAATGAAAATCGCCATAGCTATTTATCTCACACAAACCATCCTAGTCGAACTCGACATTCCCCAAGCACAAGCCCCAAAGGCCTAAACCAATATCAGACAAGCACCTAAGGAATATCTCCTCCGAATTCAGACAATCTTCGTGAGATGATACTAGCAAAGCAACCAAACAATTGAGCACCCCACTCCGATATACTACGTATTATGAACCCCTTCTCAAGCAACTCCCCTACTTGCTTATTGAGATCCCTCCTCTTGCAAGGAGCCGTGTGGCGTACTAGCAGAGATACTGGTTTTGCATTGTCTATAAGATAAATTCGAAAGTCTATCCCATGCCTGGGGGGTAAACCTCGAACCTCTTTGAAGACGTTACTATATTCACGGACCACACGAACAGATTTCAAATCATCATTGGATACGTCAAGAGATTCTAGGTAACTAAGCATTACTGGACCTCTAGGGTCACAAGAAATATCAAGGGTCCTTCCACAACGAGTAAAAAATCTAACTACCCTTCTCTCACAATCTAGGATGGCACCATATCTAGTTAGCCAATCCATACCTAAAACCAAGCCGTAGCCCATGAAGCCAAGAACAAAGGCGTTGCATTCAAACCCAAGGCCCAAGATAGACACTCTCAAATCCCGACAAATCATAGAAAGATGAGCCGAACCACCAATAGGATTTGAGACTACTATGGGATCTGAAACTAGACTAGTATTTAGGTGCAGTATTTTCAACTAACGAAGCAGATACAAGCGAGTGTGATATGCCAGAGTCAAACAAAAAACTAAACTTTCAACGGAAATTGTTCTACCTGGTTCTTGCAGCGGTGGGGCCATGAGAGCCTGAACCTGCCCTCTTGCCTGCCCTGGTGCCATGAGAGCCTGAAGCTGCCCTCCCGAGGTAGACCCTTATCCATGTTTCCTTGGGCAGTCCTTAACTAGATGACCTGCCTCTCCACCGTGGAAACAGCCGGTTTTCTTCTTTTTCCTACAGTCTTTACTCAGACGGTCTGGTGTCCCACAATTAAAGCACTTCTTCTTTCCCTTGCCATTGTTGTCTTTACCACCCTTCTTGTTCTGCTGTTGCGATTTTTGATCCCCTTTCTTCTCGGGTGCTTTATTAGCATTGGCGCCTTTCTCTTCTTCATGCATAAGCGCCATGTCAACTAGTCTCTCAAAGGTAGCCCCCATAGGGATGTGGGTCATAGCTAACCCATGTAGTGGCTCGTTCAAACCCTTAACAAATCTCAGGGCCTTCTTTTCGGGTGTATTCACCAAGTCCAAGCCAAATCTCGCCAACTGATTGAACTTGTTGACGTATTCTTTTACTGACAGATACCCTTGCTTCAACGCCAAAAATCTGTCCATATATAAATTCTCTTCAACCCGTGAGAGAAACTTTGCCTCAAACCTATGCTTGAAATCTGGCCATGTATTAACTGGACGCTCCCCATTAGTGACTTCCCACCAAAACGAAGCTTCATCCTTCATCAACCAAGCAGCCAATTGGACCTTCTTACAGTCGTCCAAATCGAAAATGCCAAACAGATCCTCCACTTCTATCAACCAATTTCTAGCTTCAATGAACGTTTCAGATCCACTAAAAGATTTTCCACCCATCGAACGAAAGTCTTTAAATATCTTGGAGAAAGTATCTCCACGCGGAGGAATGACTGGAGTTGGGGGAGGAGGAGGAGGAACGTTGGCCGGACCCGCGGTAGCGGCCCTAGCCTCGAGATATTGACGAAACCAACCGGGTACATGAACACCATCTAGTATCTCAGATGCTCCAGACATGCTGAAAATAAAAAGTAAGAGTTTCAAAGCAAGGGAAGCGAAAGAGAGATGTATGGCTTGCGGGGATTATGCTTTTTAAAGTAAACTTTACTTGAAAATAGCTTCTTTAAAACAAGTTTTTGGAAATACTTTCTAGGAAAATAATACTTTTGGAAACACTTTTCAAAACTTTTTATCTGTTCTTGTATCCATAGCTCTTATACCATGTGTAACACCCTACGTCCATTAATGTCACTCACAAGGGAATGCATCAATGTCCATGAAGCATTATTGTTGTATAGAACTGATAAATTACAAGAATAAATAAATAAAACAACACAGCAGAAGATAAAACTTAATTTATTTCATAATAACTCAAAACAGGTTTACATAAGTAGTCTCCAAAACCATTACATCAGGATCAATAGTCTTTTCCAAAACATCAAAGTACATAAAGAAGCAAATACTTAAATAACATAAATGCATAAATCCCCACTGAGCATAAGCAAAGCCGTAAATATGAAAGAGTCCAAAGCGGTACATCTACTCTTCTTCAAGCAACTGAAAGAAATCGGCACTAAGCTGTAGTATTCCCTCCTTGCAAACCAGAGGGGGGGGGGGAAGGAAGAAAAGAGGTGGAAAGAAAAAGGGGTCAGATATAAAGTCTGGCGAGTGTGATAACCTTAACAATATAATTATCAAAGTAACTAGACTAAGGCATAAGCTGGGAAAATAAGGAAATGACTGTGAACAATAGGGTATGACAGAACGAACAAGGAAATAAGATGAACCAAGATAACGTTAAAGGCGCCCCTAATCACTATGAGATAATTACTACACTGCACCACCACTATTCACCCTAAAGGTTGATCCCGTCTAAAGAACTTAATAATGATAATGGCAGTTCGTGTACCCCTAGCTGCCTTCATAGGTGTCGTCTTCCCCAATCTCCACTAGGTGTACCCACTACCCTCCCCATTCTAATCACAATATTTATTCATAATATGGTAGTTATACTCCTAGATGTCTTCATAGGTGTCGTCTACTCCTATCTCCACTAGGTGTACCCACTACCTTCCCCATTCGATTGGCTCCCTAACTCGTAGATACCCGTGCTGGCCCCACAGTGGGGTGTATCACTCCCCAAAGTGGCAACCTGATACAACCAAAAATGCACGGCTTATATCTACACGATGCAACAACGTCTTACCTACCAGCCCGGGCCCATACACGCATATGAACCCGTTGGACTTGCGTTGCCACCGCTAACCCGTTTTGACCTCTTACAATCAAATCCAGTACGCGTTTCCCGTCCTCGACTTGGGTCGAGGCCACAAACATACTTAATGGGTTACTGGTTTGAAAAGGGCCCCCACACAAGCTTTCCCCCTATGCTTGGTCCCCAATAGAATTTCCCACTTAAACCCTCTTATTCATGTCGTCTTACATGTTTCAACATGGTTAAGTGTTTATAATTATATCCCACATGTCACTCATGTTACTTACTCAACAAATCAACATGTGTTATTGGTTAAGCTTGTCTTAACCCTATCCAGTTATCAAATTATCGGTTAAGTTTGTCTTAACCCTACCAGATCAATGTATATTATTGGTTATGTTTGTCTTAACCCTACCCACTTATCAAATTATTGGTTAAGTTTGTCTTAACCCTACCCACTTATCATTTTATTGGTTATGCTGGTCTTAACCCTTTTACTTAGTTTATGATTAGGTACTTCTTAGTCCACAGATACATTGGTTAAGAGAATAACTCCCTAAGTACCAACCCCGAAGACCCAGATCAACATCAGATCGTTACTCAGAGAATCACTCACTCAACCAAATTTATGTTTGTCATCCATATTTGTCTTTCATCAGCATTAATTAATTATTGAGACACCTAATCGTATTTCACATGCCACCTAAGGCACCCACTTAATTTCACATGCCACCCAAGGCACCCACTTAACCCCTCATGTCCCACTACATGTTTATCTGGTTAAGTGTTTCTTAATTCATTAAGACTGTAACCTTATAAAGACCTCTCACATTAGACTGGCATTTTGTGGCAGCTGGATTTGCCGAGCGGGTCCGGATAGTCTTACACCACAAAAGAGTCTAATCTCGTGTTTTTACAATTGTTACGCATTTAATTTATGCCTAAGACCTCTCACATTAGACTGGCATTTGTGGCAGCTAGATTTGTCGGGCGGGTCCGGGCAGTCTTACACCACAAAAGAGTCTAACCTCGTGTCTTATGCGTTTAATTACACATAATTAATTTCCCCCAATTTGAATTAATTTCCCTATTCAAATTGTCAATCAATTACAAATTTAACTATGTCCATAATTTACTCAATTATGTCCATCTATTTATGGTGTATAAAATTATACCAATTAACATCACATTTAAGGCATTTATGCCAATTCTCAATATTAAATCTTTTAATACTATCTCATTGCCCCACGTTGTATGTTCATTCGTTTAACGTAAAATATATGTTAGACTCGAATAGTCTAACTTATGGAATAAAGAGAAAACATCACAACATGCATAGAATATAAATTAGATCTAACTTATGAACAAAAAGTCATAACATAAATTTGCATATAGATCTAAACATAAGGGGTGAACTTGCATGTGTGAACAAGATGTTTCATCTAAACTTGCATAGACAATGGGTGTCATAAATCTAATCATAAGGTGTAAACTTGCATAGGCAATAGTTACAATCTTACATTACATGATTCACACTCCAATATATATATATATATATATATATATACATATATATATATATTTGCATATGTGAAATTTTCACATATTTTTCAATTAAAAATGGCAGAAAAACGGATCCCCTTTCCGCCAAATATCAAATCCACAAATATTTCAAATCGAGTTTCTGTTCCACCAAATTCTGAATCTAAAGCAGCTGATTCTTCAGCTACAGTCAATCCTTCAATAGATCTGAAGGCGTTGAAGTATGTTAAACCAGCTTCGAATCGTATTTTTATCTCGGAAGAAGTGTTCAATGAATCGAAAGAAGTTTGGCGTGATACAATCGCTTTACATCCAATCGAATTCCGCCTTTCTGTTGTGAAATTGAAGGATTATATTAGTAAGGTTTGGAGACCTAAAGGTAATTTCATTATTCATATTGTAGATGGCTTTCACTTCACAGTTCAGTTTATGGATTCCTTGGATTTTTTATCTGTTCTTCAATCTAATACCTACTCATATTTTGGTAATCTATTGATGATTAGTGAGTGGTATCCTGGATATAATTTTGATAGTTTCAACTTTGACAAGGTTCAGATCTTGGTCAAGTTGTTTAATATTGATATGGAATTGTGGTAAACTAATGCTCTGTCTTTAATTGCAAGTTATATTGGTGAGCCTAAATGCATTGATGATAATACTTTGCATAAAAGGATTACCAGATTTGTAAGGGTGCTAATATCTGTTGGAATTGAAGATGAGTTACATGAGAAAATTCCTGTTCAACTCCATAATGGTATAGAGAGATCTATAAGAGCAGAATATGAGTTTATTCCTCCTCGTTGTGTTGTATGTAAAGCTTTTGGCCATGACTCTTTAGTACATGAACTTCATAAAGCTCCTTCATGGGTTCAAAATGAAAATACTAACTCAGATTTGGGAGATAAGGAGAAAGGGAATCAGGGTACTTCAAATCTGAGTGATGGAGCTTCTACATCCAATCCAGTTAATGGGGATCTAGATTTTCTTGATAGTGATTTACCAGAAAAGATTATACCAGATAATATGACACATGTTGCTGAGAGTTTAGAAGAAAAAACTTCTGAGGAAGAGGAGAGGGATATGTCACAAAATGTTAGTAAGAATGATGAGTATATGAAACATTTAAAAGGCAAGGCAAATGCTGAAACTTCAAAAGCTTCTTCTAAAAGACTTACAAGGAGCTCTGCTCCTATTAAATGACAACATTATGCTGGAATGTCAGAGGAATGTCTTCTCCATTCCGTATGAGAGAAATCACATCTCTTCTGACAAAATTCAGACCAACTTTTGTTGGTCTTGTTGAAAGTAAAATTAGTTCAAGTAAGTTACAATATTTTAGAAGACTTTTGCCAGTTAATTGGAATATATTGCCTCAACATGATGAAGCATATTCTGGTAGAATAGTGTTAATCTAGAATTCTGAAGTCTGGTCAATCAATACTGTCTCTTCATCATTTCAACATATTACTGTGGAAGCAACTAATTTGGGAGGTATGTCTAACTTCTTTACAGTAGTATATGCTAGTAATAATTATCATGAGAGATAGTTTTTATGGCAACATATCATTAATGAAGCTGGTTCTTTAAGTGGTGATTGGGTTCTGATTGGGGATTTTAATAATTCGACTTCTCCATTAGACAAAAGAGGTGGTTTACCAGTCCCTTTTCAACAACTTCAAGCTTTTAATAATTGTTTAGCTCAGTCGGGTCTTATTGAAATTAAATCGGTGGGCTTCAATTATACTTGGAGGAGGAAAGGAATGGCTAATCGTATAGATAAAATTTTTGTGAATTTATCCTGTTTACAAAAATATAATGACATGAAGGCTTTGTCTTTGAATCAATTATCAAGTGATCACAATCCCCTACTTCTGGATCTTATTCCAACTACTATGCTGAAAGGATTTCCATTCAGATATTGTAATGACTGATGTTATAAAGCTGGATATGGAGAATGTATTGAAAAGTGTATTCAGACTAATATTGATGGCTATCACAGTTACAGATTCATTCAGAAACTTAAGGCTTGTAAAAAAGAACTGAAGCTATGGAATAAAACAAGGCCTAAAGATGATGCTCTCCTTAATGTAGCTGAAGAGAAATTTAATTCTTTAGAAGCTGCTGTGGATTTAGATCCTGAAAATTTGGAATTATATGAAGAAATGCTGATAGCCAAGCATCAATATTTGATTCAAAAGCAAGTTAAATTCTGGAATTTTAGGCAGAAAGCTAAAGTCTCGTGGTTACAGGAGGGAGACACAAACTCCAAATTCTTTCATTCTAAAATGTCAAATTGAAAGCATTGTAATAACTTGAAAGCTTTGATTAATGATGCAGGTGATTTATTGTATAAACAGGAGGAAATTGCTGAAGCTGCTAAGGAATATTTTACAGGAATGTTCAATGGAGCTACTTTAGAAGAATTTCCTCTATTCCAATCAGAGTATGTGATTAATCAGCAATGTCAGATGGACTTACTAAAACCAATTTCAATGGAGGAGGTTAAGAAGGCTATTTTTTCAATTCATGATGATAGTAGTCCTGGACCAGACGGTTTCAATTCGAAGTTTTATAAAATTCATTGGGAGGTACTTAAACAAGAGCTGCTTGAAGCAATGCAAGATATGTTCAATTCTGCTATCACTCCAAAAGGTGCTAATCACACACTTATCACTCTTATTCCTAAGGTTGATTGTCCATCTGAGATTTCTCAATTTAGGCCAATTTCTTGTTGCAATTTATTTTATAAAATCTTTAGTAAAATACTTTGCAATAGGTTAAAATGGCTACTGCATCATCTAATCTCTCCTAACCAATGTGCTTTCATTCCTAAGAGAAATATTGGAGATAACATTTTATTGGCTCACGAATTGATTAGGGATTTCAAAAAACCTGGAGTTAATAAATTTTGTGTGAAGGTGGATTTGCAAAAGGCTTTTGATAAAATTAATAGGAAATTTATTTGTCATATCATGAGGAAGATGGTGTTTCCTACTCATTTTATCAATGTGATTTATGCATGCATTTCTACCCCCACTTTTTCTGTCATGATACAAGGGATTCCTTCAGGTTTTATTGAGTCAAATAGAGGACTTAGACAGGGGGATCCCCTCTCACCTTACCTCTTTAAAATTGCTATGGAGTATTTCTCCTTTTGTATGAAGGAAGTGGTGTTAAAGAAATTATTCATTCCAGTGCATAAGTTTGAGCCTATTGTGTCGCATTTAATCTATGCTGATGACCTAATGGTCTTTGGGAGGTGTTCAACTGATGGGGCTAATGCTTTAAAATCTGTATTTGAGAAGTTGGAGCTATATAGTGGCTTGTCAGTTAATTCCATGAAGACAAAGATATATTTCAGTGCCTTTGCCTCAAGAGTTCAGGAGATGATGAATATCCTTCGATTTAATATTGGTTCTTTGCCTATTAAATATCTAGGGGTGCCTCTAACTACAAACTATATTCACTATCATGACTGTCTGGAATTGATACATAGAATTCAACAAAAGCTTCAATCATGGGATTCAAAGTTTTTAAGCTTTGCAGGCAGAGCAGAGATGATTCAATCTGTGACGGCAAGGAATCTCGCTCGGTCCGAACCAGTCGCTAAACCGACCCAGACCGTTCGAAAACGCCTTATCGTTTGAGAACACGACAAAACAGAACGCATACAAAAGAACATTTCATTGTATATTACAACAATGCATCAGATTACAAGAATATACAGAGTATAAATGAATAAATATTACACAGAAATATCAGAGATTTAAATTACATTTAAATACATAGCAGCGGAAAATAATACAATACACAACTAGAAGTAGATATACGGATACAAAGCTTTCCGGATATCGTTCCAGCTGTAAACCAGGATCCTGTGAATATAAATCTGCAAAACCAAAACTACTAGCTGCCCGTGTCAAAAATAAGGGCACCCAGAGTTTAGGTTAAAACAATAAACTCCAGGTCAGTCATGTGACTGGTGTGAGAACTAAAACAGTTATAATTCTTTATTTTAAATCATTAGGTAAATCAAGGGACCACGCCGTATAACACGGAACGGGTTTCCTCCCAAGAATACCAGTGCATAAAACAAACAGCGCAATGCTAAATAAAGAAAAAAATGAAGCTGTTATAAGACCCAGGTCCCATCACACAATGCAACGCAGTCGAGGATAGGGTTTTCCCTTATAACAGCCAAAGAATGCTTGATACGTTTAAAACAAATCATTTGATACTATTATAAGTGCATAGTGTATAAAACACTTCGAATCATAAGTATCAATCATAGGCGGCATGAGCGCCCCATCCCATTATGTCGCCATATATAGGATTACAACTAAAACCGTAAATGTCACGTATTCGGAAATTGGAATTCCTTCTATGAACCGAGGCCAGGGATCGTCCTTACCGTCTTCGAGACAATCTAGCCCATGTCTCCGGAACAGCCGCAACTACCCCTTGGAGCGACAGGGCCGGTCCACACGGAGTGGATTATAGTGCCTGAACAATACGTCTCTCCGCCCTATGGGGCGTAAATGAGCCAACGAATGACTCCATCGGTTCGAGAACGACCGATCAATCCGAGGCGCCTCGCAACAGCAACAACCACATAAGTCAAACTCGTCAGGGCGTGTAAAACCACTGACGCCACTTCTAGCTAGAAAGAAACGCATGTCCTCCCTGAAGTCCTCTCCCGTTTTTGGTTCATACCGGGTGTGAAACTCGCGAAGTAAACGTTACACAAAGCTACGCCACAAAGGCCGTGCTTTGATCATCACCACAAGACTTTGCTTTTCAACAGAAGCCTTGATCATTTGCATCTTAGCATGCCACACAGGCAAACCATCCTATGCAACCGATATCAGTCACACAGAATGAAATCCGATGTCAGACACACAGTCCTTTTACAAGTCCGTTCTGGGTCTGAACGAAACCGGAGGCACCTAGTACCCCGCATATCCATCGATCTCCAAGTACGTCTGGACGATCACTAACTGTTTCCATCTTCTTGGGTGTACAGCCCAATCAAGATCATCAGTTATCACCCAAACGACGTGAAGACTTCCGGTCTTCGACCATCGTCTTCATCTTCGACTTATCGTCGTATCAGTTATTCAGAATGGGATAAACCCGGTCTTCCCGAATAACTCGCGTATATTTTATAAAAGTGTTACACAAACACAACATACGCCTCATTCCAATTCATTAGTCACTAACCGTAAATTAATCAAGAGAATAATTCCCCAAATATTAACCCCGAAGGCCGAAACCAACATCAGATCAATATCCAGAAAACCCTTCTGCTTGGCTAACCGACAGTTAGTTTCTAAATTTCACATTCATAGGGAAAGGTTCCCATTAACTTTATCCAAGATAAATTCCTTGAATTTATTCTTAGATCTATTTTTGAATATCAATTCAAACTAGTCGGGATTAACGAAACTTACCGAAGTAATCACTTGTTTTAATTTCCCAATCCCAACCTATTCATCCCATGAAGTAAAACTGGTAATACTTCATATCTAACACCACAGTGTTATCGGTAAATTCAATTACCATTTCACGTTCAAATCTAATTAAAGATTTAACTATCGCCTGGAGCAAAACTGGTGATACTCCATTTTCGATCATTTCAATCTAATTAAAGATTCATTAAAACTCCACTTAGTTTTAATCTTTGACTGGGTTAAAGAATCAGTGTCATTTAAAAACACGGTTCACGATAAACCCAAAATCACATTCATTAATCATCGGGTTAAAGAACAAGTGTTATTTAAAAACACTGTCCACGATAAACCCAAAAATCATTCCATTAATTATCAGGTTAAAGAACAAGTGTTATTTAAAAACACTGTCCACGATAAACCCAAAAATCAATCCATTAATTATCGGGTTAAAGAACAAGTGTTATTTAAAACACTGTTCACGATAAACCCAAAAATCAATACTAATTCAATTCCAATTAAATATCATTTTTAATTGGTACACTTCATTAAATCTAAATAAAAAGATTTAATCTTTTCTCAACTGGGTTCAAGAACAGTGTTAGTGAAGACACCATTCACGACAAACCCAAATCACATTTGATATTCAATATAAGGCTCTGAATAGAAAATATATCGGCTTATATTCAATATCAAATCCTACGATTAACAAATGTCGTATTGAAAATAACGATATTAATATATCTTTCAAATTTCCATAACGACACCTGTATAATCACGAATTCCAACATCGAAATATTCCGAAGACAATTTCGATTCAAATCCACTCCAATGCAATCATTGGAAATTCTGGTTACTTTTAAAACCCTTTTCAAATTCAGTTTATTTATTTAAAAATAAATAGAATTATAATTCTAGTTCAAAACTAGTCTATTTCGATAAAAATCTATTTTTATCTTTTCAAATATGGAGTTTTTCATCCCAATTCTTTCTAAATCATTTCTTATGATTTTACACAAATTATTACTATTTTTAATAATTTTATCAAGGCCCGTACAGTCGATTTCCATTAACGGCCATCGAACTGCACTTACAGCGACCTTTTTCGAATTTGATTTGGACGTATCTCCAAATCCAACCGTTAGATTTCAAATTTCTAACATTCATTAGAAAGCTCTTTTCGATACGAACCCAACGGTTCCGGTTTTAGGAGAATCCGACGGTCGGATCTCCCGCAATGTCCGTTTGAAATAAATGGTCGAAATTCACGAACTGCCGCGGCGCGGCGCGGCGCGTTCTATTCAGGCCATTATATTATATATATAATATATATAATATATACTTCATCGATTTCTATTTAAAACGAATTATATAAATAGTTTTAAATTCGTTTCAAAAGCAATTTCAACCTCCTTTTCAATTCAAATCAAAATTGAATTCTTCTTTATAAATTCGTTTCAAAATTCATTTCTATTCAATTCAAATTTCAATTCAATTTGAATTCATTTCAATTCGTTTTCAATTCAATTCAATTCATTTCGAAATCGTTTTCAATTCAATTCATTTCGAAATCGTTTTCAATTCAATTCATTTCGAAATCGTTTTCAATTCAATCCATTTCGAAATCGTTTTCAATTCAATTCATTTCGAAATCGTTTTCAATTCAATTCATTTCGAAATCGTTTTCAATTCAATCCATTTCGAAATCGTTTTCAATTCAATTCATTTCGAAATCGTTTTCAATTCAATTCATTTCGAAATCGTTTTCAATTCAATTCATTTCGAAATCGTTTTCAATTCAATTCATTTCGAAATCGTTTTCAATTCAATTCATTTCGAAATCGTTTTCAATTCAATCCATTTCGAAATCGTTTTCAATTCAATTCATTTCGAAATCGTTTTCAATTCAATTCATTTCGAAATCGTTTTCAATTCAATTCATTTCGAAATCGTTTTCAATTCAATTCATTTCGAAATCGTTTTCAATTCAATTCATTTCGAAATCGTTTTCAATTCAATCCATTTCGAAATCGTTTTCAATTCAATTCATTTCGAAATCGTTTTCAATTCAATCCATTATATTCGATTTCGAGATCACTTTTCAATATTCATTTTTAAGATGAATAAAATCGATATAAATATCGTTCACGTCAAAATGGCGTCAATCTAATCAACACGGCTTCATAAATTTCTATTTTCAAATATTCTATTTCAAATATTTCTTTTTTCAAAATAGTTGTTATTATCAAAATATTTCGTTCAACACATGACCAATCTCAATGAATGAGTACTGTCAACACATGAACTTTTATTTTATAATATTCTTTATTTTTCAAATTGGAATGAGGCCCAATCAATCACCATATAAAGTTAATTATATGGATTTTCATACAACACATGTATATAATAACATTGAAAATAATCAACCATCAACCAAAGTGCACTACACTGTAAAAGCATCAAATATAGATATTCAACGCTTATAACAGCCTGTCAATCTATCGATCGACATATTTAATCAATCAGGATGAGTGAACTTCAAATTTCATCCCAACACCCGTGTGGGGTTTCAAACAATCAAACACATATTTTATTTGTGCTGTTGGGCGATGTGTAAAATTTATCGTCCCAATCTATGTCATTCAAATAAGTGTACATAAACAAACCATCTGGTTTGTAAATGAATATTTATTTATTCACTTCACTATTTTCATATTCACGTTAAAATTTATATTTTTAACGATAAAACATTTTATTTCAACCTATGAATTTCTATTCATTCAATAAAATGATATTTTTATTTTTCTAACTTATTTTAGAAAATTTCGGCGGCATAACGGCACGATACTAGAAACGGGACGAGGCCTAGCCTTATCCCCGGTCTAGTGAAGGCCCACGCCATTCACACATCAATCAAATCAATTCGTTATGCAAACCACAAAATTTGGAGTAAGAGTCTAACCTAGCCTTACTCCTTCGCCTTATAACGGCGCACGTCTAATCCTAACCAATTTATCGATTCGATTTTTCACACCACAAACCACATTCAAACCAATATCGCAATCAATCACCAAACAGTCAAACAAACAAGTCCATGGTCTGTGGACGATTGTGTCGGGTGCTACTAAGCACCGTCTGCATCCTAGTATATATATAACTAGAAAAATTAAATTGAAAGGTGAGAAATTCTCACATATAGCTATCCTAGCTCCACGGCTCTTCATTTGCAGAAGTCTTCGTCGTTTCGCCTTTTTGTCACCTTCGTTGCTGCTTCCACTACATACGTAAAAATCACATTTTTACTTCGCTATTCAATATATAAAAATCGAATTTTTAGTTCAAAGTTCAATATATAAAAATCGAATTTTTAGTTCAAAGTTCAATATATAAAAATCGAATTTTTAGTTCAAAGTTCAATATATAAAAATCGAATTTTTAGTTCAAAGTTCAATATATAAAAATCGAATTTTTAGTTATATAGATTCCGCCTTTTCCATTTCAAAGATCTAATCTTTTCTTTTACTTTTCAAAGTTTAAATCTTTTACCTTTTAAAAATTCAAATCTTTTAAAACCTTTTTAAAATTCAAATCTTTTAAAACCTTTTTCTTATATTAAAGTTAAAACCTTTTTCTTATATTAAAGTTAAAAAATTCAGTTTTTCTATACCTTTAAAAAAAACAGTTTTATATACTTTAAAAATTCAGTTTTTTCTATACTTTAAAAATTCAGTTTTTTCTATACTTTAAAAATTCAGTTTTTAAAATCTTTTCTAAAAATTTCAGTTTTAATTTTTTTTTTTAAAATCAGTTTAAAACCCTTTTAAAAATCAGTTTAAAATCCTTTTAAAAATCAGTTTAAAACCCTTTTAAAATCAGTTTAAAACCCTTTTAAAATCAGTTTAAAACCCTTTTAAAATCAGTTTAAAATCAATTTAAAATTCAGTTTTAAATCAATTTAAAATTCAGTTTTAAATCAATTTAAAATTCAGTTTTAAATCAATTTAAAATTCAGTTTTTAAATCAATTTAAAATTCAGTTTTTAAATGTTTTTTTTTTTTTTTTATAAAATCAGTTTACTCTATTTAAATACATAAAAATAAATTAATAAAACCAAAAAAAAACTTACAGAGGGGGGGGGGGTTTCTGCAGATCGGCGGAGGGCTTCTCGAACTGGGCGGCGGCGCTAGGGTTTCGAGCGAGGGAGGCTGATGCGTCGCGAGCTTCGAGGTGGGCGGACGCTGGATCGGCGCGCGGTGGGGGGCATCGTCGTTGATGACGAGGGGGGGGGGGGGGGGTGGCTGCGCGATTCCGCCATCGTCTCCCCCTTTTTTTTTTTTGTTTTTGTTTTGATTCTGTCGATTTGAACGGGGGAGGGGCCAGAGGGAAATAAGGGGGAGAAAGGAAATATTTTTTTTTTATTTTTTTTTTATTAATTTATTTATTTTATCCTAAAGAGTTGACTTTCACATACGACCTCGAAACGAGGCCCACCGCCTGTCGTCCATAGCGTTTTACCCCCATTCCCAACACAATGGGATATGTATCGTCAGCTGATTCGGCTGTTACAATCAGTTTCCGCTAAATTTACATTTAAATCACTATATTGAATTTAAACGCGCATTTCAAATTACCGGGGTCGCATACTAACTCTAAAAATTGCAGAAAAATATTTTCTAGCTTCGTATTGACGATACGGTCCTAACAAAACAAGTTTCGTCGAATTCTGAGACCGTTTGAAAAATGGCCAATTTCCAGTCGATTAAAATCAACTGAAACTGGTCAAACGCGTTTTCCTTTGCCACGCTCACATATTGATTCGAAAAATTATGAAATTTGGAATCTAGCAATAATTTGACACTGCGGATCCAACAAAACTGGTTTCGTCGAAATCCGAGGTCATTTGCAAAATGTCCATTTTTAAGGGCCTGAATTCCATAGCGACTATTCAGAATTTTCAACTGGACATATCTTTTGATTCCCGATATGAAATCTTGATTTTTCGGATTCGTTGGAAAGATATTCACAATTAGATCCTAAGATTTTTGGTTTCACTAAAATCCGGATTGTTTTGCACCCGGTACATTCAATTGAAGTTTGAAATCGAATTATCGAACTACCGCGCCATTTTCAATTCTATTTATAATTATATATAATTATTTATATTCTAACGACGACGCGTATAATATATACGTTCGAATTATATTCAAAATAAATTTCACGTCGATATTATTTAAAATAATCCATTTTAAATATTCAAAATTCGCTAAAATGGCCAAAATAAAAATTTTAAACTGGCCCAGATTTTCCGGGTTGTTACAATCTCCCCCACTTAAAACTTTTCGTCCCCGAAAAGGAACAAAGTCGAAAGTGGTTTGATTATTCAACACTACGCTCGATCTGACTTCCATTCTCCAACTTTTCAGTTTCTGAGAATTTCAAAATTTCAAAAATTTGGCTAACACCCTAAATTTTTGAAAAATTTCGCCATAACCTCCCCTGCACCGGGAGCATCGGGGAATTTCAAATAGCTTCCCCGGTCCTTCAGATCTCAAAAAGAAAAAGAAAAAGCCAAGCGGCTAGCCAATAGGCTCACAAAATCATCATCACCCAAACAAAACAGTAAATTATGTAGTAAACATGTACCTATTTGTCGGGCAAACAAATTTTATTCTCTGGCTCTAGCCTCCTTGCTATGACCTGTTCAATGATATATATGTATATGCAAGCAAATGCGACCAAACTTCAATATAATTCAATATTTGATTCAGTTAGGCATAATGGTTCAAAATTAGCAAACAAATAAACCAACAACACAAACATCAATCAATTCGTTGATTTAGAGTTTCAAATTCATAATTTTGATACATATACAAAATCAAATTTTGATGCCAAATCACAACAATGAATTCTAGCTATATATAAGTTTTGGTTCTCACACCAGCCTAATGGAAATATATAGAAAATCACACCTTCGAAACTCGAACACACACTACTGATGCTATATAGTCATCAGTAGAATCATCTCCGGGCGACTAGAGTGTGATGCTATATCTATCCAATATATTAAAACTTCGAATACACGTGGATCAGACGTATACCCAAAAATTTTATATACTGCATTGTCCAAATCAATATAAACAAATAATCAATTACGAATAGTTGATTTAAATTTTCAAAACCAAAGATTTGTTTTCATTTTCAAAAATATACTCTTCACACTCGTTCTAGGATACTACTGATCCTATCTCTAACGAGTCATTCTAATTGGATATTACTAATCCAATATCTGATAAATTCTTTCGTAAGGTTCTAATGTGCCTTGTTCTCTGCTTTGTAAACCAAAGCTCTGATACCAAATGTGACGGCAAGGAATCTCGCTCGGTCCGAACCAGTCGCTAAACCGACCCAGACCGTTCGAAAACGCCTTATCGTTTGAGAACACGACAAAACAGAACGCATACAAAAGAACATTTCATTGTATATTACAACAATGCATCAGATTACAAGAATATACAGAGTATAAATGAATAAATATTACACAGAAATATCAGAGATTTAAATTACATTTAAATACATAGCAGCGGAAAATAATACAATACACAACTAGAAGTAGATATACGGATACAAAGCTTTCCGGATATCGTTCCAGCTGTAAACCAGGATCCTGTGAATATAAATCTGCAAAACCAAAACTACTAGCTGCCCGTGTCAAAAATAAGGGCACCCAGAGTTTAGGTTAAAACAATAAACTCCAGGTCAGTCATGTGACTGGTGTGAGAACTAAAACAGTTATAATTCTTTATTTTAAATCATTAGGTAAATCAAGGGACCACGCCGTATAACACGGAACGGGTTTCCTCCCAAGAATACCAGTGCATAAAACAAACAGCGCAATGCTAAATAAAGAAAAAAATGAAGCTGTTATAAGACCCAGGTCCCATCACACAATGCAACGCAGTCGAGGATAGGGTTTTCCCTTATAACAGCCAAAGAATGCTTGATACGTTTAAAACAAATCATTTGATACTATTATAAGTGCATAGTGTATAAAACACTTCGAATCATAAGTATCAATCATAGGCGGCATGAGCGCCCCATCCCACTATGTCGCCATATATAGGATTACAACTAAAACCGCAAATGTCACGTATTCGGAAATTGGATTTCCTTCTATGAACCGAGGCCAGGGATCGTCCTTACCGTCTTCGAGACAATCTAGCCCATGTCTCCGGAACAGCCGCAACTGCCCCTTGGAGCGACAGGGCCGGTCCACACGGAGTGGATTATAGTGCCTGAACAATACGTCTCTCCGCCCTATGGGGCGTAAATGAGCCAACGAATGACTCCATCGGTTCGAGAACGACCGATCAATCCGAGGCGCCTCGCAACAGCAACAACCACATAAGTCAAACTCGTCAGGGCGTGTAAAACCACTGACGCCACTTCTAGCTAGAAAGAAACGCATGTCCTCCCTGAAGTCCTCTCCCGTTTTTGGTTCATACCGGGTGTGAAACTCGCGAAGTAAACGTTACACAAAGCTACGCCACAAAGGCCGTGCTTTGATCATCACCACAAGACTTTGCTTTTCAACAGAAGCCTTGATCATTTGCATCTTAGCATGCCACACAGGCAAACCATCCTATGCAACCGATATCAGTCACACAGAATGAAATCCGATGTCAGACACACAGTCCTTTTACAAGTCCGTTCTGGGTCTGAACGAAACCGGAGGCACCTAGTACCCCGCATATCCATCGATCTCCAAGTACGTCTGGACGATCACTAACTGTTTCCATCTTCTTGGGTGTACAGCCCAATCAAGATCATCAGTTATCACCCAAACGACGTGAAGACTTCCGGTCTTCGACCATCGTCTTCATCTTCGACTTATCGTCGTATCAGTTATTCAGAATGGGATAAACCCGGTCTTCCCGAATAACTCGCGTATATTTTATAAAAGTGTTACACAAACACAACATACGCCTCATTCCAATTCATTAGTCACTAACCGTAAATTAATCAAGAGAATAATTCCCCAAATATTAACCCCGAAGGCCGAAACCAACATCAGATCAATATCCAGAAAACCCTTCTGCTTGGCTAACCGACAGTTAGTTTCTAAATTTCACATTCATAGGGAAAGGTTCCCATTAACTTTATCCAAGATAAATTCCTTGAATTTATTCTTAGATCTATTTTTGAATATCAATTCAAACTAGTCGGGATTAACGAAACTTACCGAAGTAATCACTTGTTTTAATTTCCCAATCCCAACCTATTCATCCCATGAAGTAAAACTGGTAATACTTCATATCTAACACCACAGTGTTATCGGTAAATTCAATTACCATTTCACGTTCAAATCTAATTAAAGATTTAACTATCGCCTGGAGCAAAACTGGTGATACTCCATTTTCGATCATTTCAATCTAATTAAAGATTCATTAAAACTCCACTTAGTTTTAATCTTTGACTGGGTTAAAGAATCAGTGTCATTTAAAAACACGGTTCACGATAAACCCAAAATCACATTCATTAATCATCGGGTTAAAGAACAAGTGTTATTTAAAAACACTGTCCACGATAAACCCAAAAATCATTCCATTAATTATCAGGTTAAAGAACAAGTGTTATTTAAAAACACTGTCCACGATAAACCCAAAAATCAATCCATTAATTATCGGGTTAAAGAACAAGTGTTATTTAAAACACTGTTCACGATAAACCCAAAAATCAATACTAATTCAATTCCAATTAAATATCATTTTTAATTGGTACACTTCATTAAATCTAAATAAAAAGATTTAATCTTTTCTCAACTGGGTTCAAGAACAGTGTTAGTGAAGACACCATTCACGACAAACCCAAATCACATTTGATATTCAATATAAGGCTCTGAATAGAAAATATATCGGCTTATATTCAATATCAAATCCTACGATTAACAAATGTCGTATTGAAAATAACGATATTAATATATCTTTCAAATTTCCATAACGACACCTGTATAATCACGAATTCCAACATCGAAATATTCCGAAGACAATTTCGATTCAAATCCACTCCAATGCAATCATTGGAAATTCTGGTTACTTTTAAAACCCTTTTCAAATTCAGTTTATTTATTTAAAAATAAATAGAATTATAATTCTAGTTCAAAACTAGTCTATTTCGATAAAAATCTATTTTTATCTTTTCAAATATGGAGTTTTTCATCCCAATTCTTTCTAAATCATTTCTTATGATTTTACACAAATTATTACTATTTTTAATAATTTTATCAAGGCCCGTACAGTCGATTTCCATTAACGGCCATCGAACTGCACTTACAGCGACCTTTTTCGAATTTGATTTGGACGTATCTCCAAATCCAACCGTTAGATTTCAAATTTCTAACATTCATTAGAAAGCTCTTTTCGATACGAACCCAACGGTTCCGGTTTTAGGAGAATCCGACGGTCGGATCTCCCGCAATGTCCGTTTGAAATAAATGGTCGAAATTCACGAACTGCCGCGGCGCGGCGCGTTCTATTCAGGCCATTATATTATATATATAATATATATAATATATACTTCGTCGATTTCTATTTAAAACGAATTATATAAATAGTTTTAAATTCGTTTCAAAAGCAATTTCAACCTCCTTTTCAATTCAAATCAAAATTGAATTCTTCTTTATAAATTCGTTTCAAAATTCATTTCTATTCAATTCAAATTTCAATTCAATTTGAATTCATTTCAATTCGTTTTCAATTCAATTCAATTCATTTCGAAATCGTTTTCAATTCAATTCATTTCGAAATCGTTTTCAATTCAATTCATTTCGAAATCGTTTTCAATTCAATCCATTTCGAAATCGTTTTCAATTCAATTCATTTCGAAATCGTTTTCAATTCAATTCATTTCGAAATCGTTTTCAATTCAATCCATTTCGAAATCGTTTTCAATTCAATTCATTTCGAAATCGTTTTCAATTCAATTCATTTCGAAATCGTTTTCAATTCAATTCATTTCGAAATCGTTTTCAATTCAATTCATTTCGAAATCGTTTTCAATTCAATTCATTTCGAAATCGTTTTCAATTCAATCCATTTCGAAATCGTTTTCAATTCAATTCATTTCGAAATCGTTTTCAATTCAATTCATTTCGAAATCGTTTTCAATTCAATTCATTTCGAAATCGTTTTCAATTCAATTCATTTCGAAATCGTTTTCAATTCAATTCATTTCGAAATCGTTTTCAATTCAATCCATTTCGAAATCGTTTTCAATTCAATTCATTTCGAAATCGTTTTCAATTCAATCCATTATATTCGATTTCGAGATCACTTTTCAATATTCATTTTTAAGATGAATAAAATCGATATAAATATCGTTCACGTCAAAATGGCGTCAATCTAATCAACACGGCTTCATAAATTTCTATTTTCAAATATTCTATTTCAAATATTTCTTTTTTCAAAATAGTTGTTATTATCAAAATATTTCGTTCAACACATGACCAATCTCAATGAATGAGTACTGTCAACACATGAACTTTTATTTTATAATATTCTTTATTTTTCAAATTGGAATGAGGCCCAATCAATCACCATATAAAGTTAATTATATGGATTTTCATACAACACATGTATATAATAACATTGAAAATAATCAACCATCAACCAAAGTGCACTACACTGTAAAAGCATCAAATATAGATATTCAACGCTTATAACAGCCTGTCAATCTATCGATCGACATATTTAATCAATCAGGATGAGTGAACTTCAAATTTCATCCCAACACCCGTGTGGGGTTTCAAACAATCAAACACATATTTTATTTGTGCTGTTGGGCGATGTGTAAAATTTATCGTCCCAATCTATGTCATTCAAATAAGTGTACATAAACAAACCATCTGGTTTGTAAATGAATATTTATTTATTCACTTCACTATTTTCATATTCACGTTAAAATTTATATTTTTAACGATAAAACATTTTATTTCAACCTATGAATTTCTATTCATTCAATAAAATGATATTTTTATTTTTCTAACTTATTTTAGAAAATTTCGGCGGCATAACGGCACGATACTAGAAACGGGACGAGGCCTAGCCTTATCCCCGGTCTAGTGAAGGCCCACGCCATTCACACATCAATCAAATCAATTCGTTATGCAAACCACAAAATTTGGAGTAAGAGTCTAACCTAGCCTTACTCCTTCGCCTTATAACGGCGCACGTCTAATCCTAACCAATTTATCGATTCGATTTTTCACACCACAAACCACATTCAAACCAATATCGCAATCAATCACCAAACAGTCAAACAAACAAGTCCATGGTCTGTGGACGATTGTGTCGGGTGCTACTAAGCACCGTCTGCATCCTAGTATATATATAACTAGAAAAATTAAATTGAAAGGTGAGAAATTCTCACATATAGCTATCCTAGCTCCACGGCTCTTCATTTGCAGAAGTCTTCGTCGTTTCGCCTTTTTGTCACCTTCGTTGCTGCTTCCACTACATACGTAAAAATCACATTTTTACTTCGCTATTCAATATATAAAAATCGAATTTTTAGTTCAAAGTTCAATATATAAAAATCGAATTTTTAGTTCAAAGTTCAATATATAAAAATCGAATTTTTAGTTCAAAGTTCAATATATAAAAATCGAATTTTTAGTTCAAAGTTCAATATATAAAAATCGAATTTTTAGTTATATAGATTCCGCCTTTTCCATTTCAAAGATCTAATCTTTTCTTTTACTTTTCAAAGTTTAAATCTTTTACCTTTTAAAAATTCAAATCTTTTAAAACCTTTTTAAAATTCAAATCTTTTAAAACCTTTTTCTTATATTAAAGTTAAAACCTTTTTCTTATATTAAAGTTAAAAAATTCAGTTTTTCTATACCTTTAAAAAAAACAGTTTTATATACTTTAAAAATTCAGTTTTTTCTATACTTTAAAAATTCAGTTTTTTCTATACTTTAAAAATTCAGTTTTTAAAATCTTTTCTAAAAATTTCAGTTTTAATTTTTTTTTTAAAATCAGTTTAAAACCCTTTTAAAAATCAGTTTAAAATCCTTTTAAAAATCAGTTTAAAACCCTTTTAAAATCAGTTTAAAACCCTTTTAAAATCAGTTTAAAACCCTTTTAAAATCAGTTTAAAATCAATTTAAAATTCAGTTTTAAATCAATTTAAAATTCAGTTTTAAATCAATTTAAAATTCAGTTTTAAATCAATTTAAAATTCAGTTTTTAAATCAATTTAAAATTCAGTTTTTAAATGTTTTTTTTTTTTTTTATAAAATCAGTTTACTCTATTTAAATACATAAAAATAAATTAATAAAACCAAAAAAAAACTTACAGAGGGGGGGGGGGGGGGGTTTCTGCAGATCGGCGGAGGGCTTCTCGAACTGGGCGGCGGCGCTAGGGTGTCGAGCGAGGGAGGCTGATGCGTCGCGAGCTTCGAGGTGGGCGGACGCTGGATCGGCGCGCGGTGGGGGGCATCGTCGTTGATGACGAGGGGGGGGGGGGTGGCTGCGCGATTCCGCCATCGTCACCCTTTTTTTTTTTTTTTTTTTTGTTTTGATTCTGTCGATTTGAACGGGGGAGGGGCCAGAGGGAAATAAGGGGGAGAAAGGAAATATTTTTTTTTTATTTTTTTATTTATTAATTTATTTATTTTATCCTAAAGAGTTGACTTTCACATACGACCTCGAAACGAGGCCCACCGCCTGTCGTCCATAGCGTTTTACCCCCATTCCCAACACAATGGGATATGTATCGTCAGCTGATTCGGCTGTTACAATCAGTTTCCGCTAAATTTACATTTAAATCACTATATTGAATTTAAACGCGCATTTCAAATTACCGGGGTCGCATACTAACTCTAAAAATTGCAGAAAAATATTTTCTAGCTTCGTATTGACGATACGGTCCTAACAAAACAAGTTTCGTCGAATTCTGAGACCGTTTGAAAAATGGCCAATTTCCAGTCGATTAAAATCAACTGAAACTGGTCAAACGCGTTTTCCTTTGCCACGCTCACATATTGATTCGAAAAATTATGAAATTTGGAATCTAGCAATAATTTGACACTGCGGATCCAACAAAACTGGTTTCGTCGAAATCCGAGGTCATTTGCAAAATGTCCATTTTTAAGGGCCTGAATTCCATAGCGACTATTCAGAATTTTCAACTGGACATATCTTTTGATTCCCGATATGAAATCTTGATTTTTCGGATTCGTTGGAAAGATATTCACAATTAGATCCTAAGATTTTTGGTTTCACTAAAATCCGGATTGTTTTGCACCCGGTACATTCAATTGAAGTTTGAAATCGAATTATCGAACTACCGTGCCATTTTCAATTCTATTTATAATTATATATAATTATTTATATTCTAACGACGGCGCGTATAATATATACGTTCGAATTATATTCAAAATAAATTTCACGTCTATATTATTTAAAATAATCCATTTTAAATATTCAAAATTCGCTAAAATGGCCAAAATAAAAATTTTAAACTGGCCCAGATTTTCCGGGTTGTTACACAATCGGTGATCACTCCCATGGTATTCTATTGGTTGATGGTTTATCAAATCCCTGAGTATACAATTGGGAAGTTAAATATGCTTTGTGCAGATTTCTTTTGGGGAAATTCGAAACATAAAATGAAATGGGAGATGGTATGTTCTCCAAAAGAGGAAGGGGGAGTAGGTTTTAAAATCATTCAAAGACCTGAAAAAGGCAGTGTGTCTAAAGCTGTTGTGGAAATTTCTATCTCAAAATTCCTTATGGAGTGATTGGATGAAAGCTAAATATTGTCAAAACAAGCAGTTTTGGACAATGGAGGAGGATAGTAATTCTTCAGGAACGTGGAAAGCAATACTGAGATTGAGGACATCTGGTGAACAATATTTCAGGAGAATGATTGCTGATGGTAATTCAACATCTATGTGGTTTGATCCTTGGTTGAATGGCAAGTGTCTGGTTGACATTTTAGGATTTTCCAAACTGCAGGCTTCAGGTCGGCATGATGATAAAGTCAATTTGATCTTCAGGAATGGCAGTTTAAATTTCCAATTGTATTCAGCTACTAGAGAAGTTCAACATTTAGTTGGAAATGTGGAAGTGATGAGTAATAGACAATGTGATTACTATGCATGGAAAGATGGTAATTAATTTACATTGAATAAAGCCTGGGATAATGTTAGAGGTCGAGCTCCAATATTGTCATGGTACAAGACTGTGTGGCAATCGAAGAATGCTAAGAAAATGTCTTTTATATCATTACTAGCACTGAAGAACAGGTTAAGTACCAAAGACAGACTACTTAGACATGGTGTCATTGATGATTCCAGATGTGTTTTATGCAATGAGATGGAGGAAAGCTCAAATCATTTGTTTTTTCAATGTTCCTATTCAAAGTTTGTTTGGTCTCACATTAAAGATAAACTGGGCTTGAATTCCAGATTTATTGGTTCTATTGAGCAAGAGGCCAATTTAATTTCTGAAGTGTTTAAGGTGAAGGATCAAGTTAAGGACATTGCATGTGGAGCTTTTAGAAACACAGTTTATCATTTATGGGAAGAGAGAAATGCAAGACAGTTCAGAAACAACTTTATCACAAAGGAAATCAAGCTCTTACTGATTGAGAAGGAAATCATATACCTAGTGAAGGAGAATGGGAGTAAAACAGTTCGGTCGTATGCCAATGAAGCTTTTCTAAGGAGATGGGGGGTTGACTTAATTGATACAGGTTGACTGAGAGTTGGATAGATTTACAGTAACTTGTTTATGTATTTTTTCTTTTTAGCTTGATGTTTATTGTTCAGTTTTAGCACGATTACTTGTACATCTTTAGTATATGGAATACAAAGGAACCAATTTTCAAAAAAAAAAAAAAAATTTGCATATGTGATTTATGCAACATAAACTGTAGCGTAAACTTGCATCTAAACTCACACATGTCATAGCCTAACTTTAGATCCAATTTACACATAAAATAGATGTCATGAAACATGTAAGGTTGTATATGATTCTCACTAACTTGCTTATGATTCATATCTAAATTAACATCTAAACTTGCATACATACATATGATTTAATATATGAATCAGTTCTAATAACATAACCAAACTATCATATGAAACATCATTATGAATTGATTGTACATAAGCCAACAATTAACATAGATTTACAACATAGATGATAACATCACAGCTTTACAATATAGATAATAACATCATAGATTTACAACATAGATAATAACATAACGGTCAATGATTCACAACATAACCATATAATCCAAATCATAGCTCAATCCAATTAAATTGTTAATTATCTTATTAAAGAAATCGAACTCACAAAAAGAAGGTCTTGCGTTCTGAAATCTGAGTTCTGAAATTGATTTAGCTCGCATTTGTAGTAGATTCGTTATTGTTTAGATTAGAGTTGAATAGAATTGAGTTGATTAGCTTTTCTTCTTCTCTAATTAGTGGCGGCTACTGTAGGTTACAAGATGACAGCATGATGGCCATAGTTCCAATTTTTATTTTGATTTAGGGTTTGAGTCTACCCATGTTTATATAGAATTTTAATTTAATTATAGTCATCGAATGATCTTAGGGTTAATCAAAACCATTCAGTCGGGATAGGGTGACACCTCAGCCCTAATGACTTAGCGAGGAGTCAGAAAGGACTCAGCAATGAGTCACAATATGGATCAGATCACACCAGGAAGCTGTGCAGGCTACCTGCTCGGCCTGGGCGCACTTGGCAGGTGCGCCAGTGCAATATTTGTACTGGCGCACTTACCAAGTGCGCCAGTGCATTATTATTTTTCTCTAATTCTCCCGGCTAACTTCGTTCGTCAATATCTCCTTCATCTGTTATCCATTTTATGCAAACTCGGACTCTATCTCAACCAGAATTCCGAGACGAACACAATGGCGCAACCCATTTCCCTTAATTCTCACGTCTGAGATTAATTATTCATGAATTTAGTTAATTCGATTATTCAGAAATTCGGGGTGTTACAATTCGGGCAGCTCTACTCTGTAAGTCATCTTCCCAATCCTTTCAATAATAGGAAACGGCACTAAAAATCTTGGTGCCAACTTTTCTGCGGACCCGAAGCGAACGACGTTCCTCAAAGGAGATACTTTAAGGAAAACCCTGTCCCCAACCTTAAACTCAAGGTCGGTCCTTCTCTTATCTACATAGGACTTCTGTCTATCTTGGGCAGTCTTCATTCTTTTTCGTATCAAGTCCACTTTCTCTGAAGTTTCTCTAATCATATATGGTCCAAGTATGAGTTTATCTGTAGACTCCCTCCAACAAGTTGGTGATCGGCACGGTCTTCCATATAAAGCTTTGAAGGGTGCCATGCCTATGGTGGCTTGGTAACTATTGTTGTAGGCAAACTCCACCAAAGGAAGATGATCCTCCCATGTTCCTCCGAAGTCAAGAATGCATAATCTCAAGAGGTCTTCTAACACTCTGTTCACTCTTTCCGTCTGACCATCGGTTTTGGGGTGATAAGCTGTGCTTAAGCATAGCTGTGTGCCTACAGCCTCTTGCAAGCTCTTCCAAAACTCACTCATAAAGATAGGATCTCGGTCACTAACAATGATGGAGGGTATCCCATGGTGTCGAACTAACTCTTTAAGATATATGGATGCTAGAAATGAGGCAGTCCTTCTACTGTTAACGGGTATGAAGTGAGCATTTTTTGTGAGCCTATCCACTATTACCCAAATATTGGTATTGCCTCTTCTTGACCTATGCAGTCCATCAATTAAGTCCATTGAAACGTTATCCCATTTCCACTGCGGGACTTCTAGACGATGAAGCAAACCACCAGGCTTCTTTTGCTCCGCTTTGACTTGTTGGCATACTAAGCACTTCGAGACGAATTCAGCTACATCCCTCTTCATGTCATCCCAAAAGAAAACCCTTCTTATGTCTTTATACATCTTGTCCCCATCGGGGTATATGGTCAACTTGGAATGGTGCGCCTCTTCGAGAACCTTCTTCACCAAATCCCTTGCTTGTGGGACGCATAGCCTTCCATTCGCCTCAACCAACCCTTATCATCAATGGAGTATCTATTGAGGTGACTAGAAGTCTCATCCCTACTCAACTTATATATCACATCAACTAGCTGAGGGTCTTCATGTTATGCGGTCCCTATTGAGTCCAAAAGAGCAGGCCGCACCTCTAGCGATGCTAACAAACCAGTCACATGATCGACAGAGGGTCTAAAATTAAAGTTGACTATATACTCCAAGCTTTGCCTTTGTACAAAGAGAGGGCTTAAGGTCAGCTTCTTTCTACTCAATGCGTCTGCTACTACATTGCCCTTGCCAGGGATATAGGAAATCTCAAATTCGTAGGATGCCAAGAATTCCATCCACCTTTGTTGCCTCAAGTTAAGATCTTTCTGCGAGAAAAGGTACATCAACGATGGTCAGTATACAATTCAAATTTCTCACCTAGGAGATAATGGCGCCAAGACTTAAGTGCAAAGACGATGGCAGCTAACTCTAGGTCGTGGGTTGGGTAGTTTTTCTCATGTATTTTCAACTGCCTGCCTCCATAAGCTACTACCTTCCCTTCTTGCATTAAGACATCACCTAGTCCCGTACCACATGCATCCGTGTATACGGTAAACATCTTGCTCCCATCCGGCAATATCAGAACTTGGGCTGTTGTTAGAGCTCTTTTTAATCGTTGGAAGGCAATATCGCAATCCAAATCCCAAGTGAAAGTTAAGTTCTTCTTTGTCAACTTTGTAAGTAGAGCTGAGATTTTCACAAAATCTTTGATGAACTTCCGGTAAAAGCCCGCTAGCTCGAAAAAGCTTCGGACTTCAGTTGCATTCTGTGGGACCTTCCAATCTTGCACATCAACTACTTTTGCGGGGTTCACGGCTAACCCTTCCTTGGATACCACATGTCCAAGAAATCTTACTTCCTCTCTCCAGAAGTGGCATTTGGAGAATTTGGCTTTCAATTGATGTGCACGAAGATTATCCATGACTTCCTTTAAATGTTGGGCATGCTCTTCCTCACTCTTCGTGAAGATCAAAATGTCGTCCACGAAGACCACTACAAACTTGTTGAGGAACTCCCTAAACACCTTGCTCATCAAATCGACGAAATAAAAGGGTGGCATATATATATATATATACATATATATATATATATATATATATATGTTGATATGCTTATATAGTAGATATTTGAGGTTTTCAAATATGTTTTGGATTGAGATCCCGAAGTGAAAGCTAATTTGATATGAAAGCTATATATGTATTTCAAATGATTTGAAATAAAAATTCGGGTATAAAGTCCATAGAAATAAGTTTTGTAAAGTTAATTGGATTTTGAAACCTAAGTTTGGAAGTTAAACCTAAATGGGTAGATTAAGGAATTGCATATTGTTTGATGCATTGTTGGCTTCGTAAGTCTTTTTTTGGTATTTGTTTGTGCACTGGCATTCGTATGAGTAAACTTGTTCCGTATTATGCGGCGTGATCCCATGATATACCTAACTTTGAAATAAAGTGAATAACTGATTTGAGTTTTCTTACACCGGTCCTTGTTTGTTGGTGAGGCAGCGTGATAGAGGGTTCTCGCTCTTGGTTTGGTGGCGAGCAGGGGACTCTTAGTTCTACACGTCCCAAGAGGGGTTGGGTAGGCAGGAGGCCGATACAGTCGAGAGGCTGGCCATAAAAAAGGTGTCGGGGTACCAGTGTAATGCCACTGCGGAGTATTAGCTGCTATCATATGGTTGAAAAAGACCAGACGTCACACTTGGTATCAGAGCTTAGGTTTGATAAACCTTGACTCTGTGGGATACATACTTGTCTGAGATAGGATCAGTAGTATCCTAGAACAAGTAACTCGTTAGAGATAGGGTTAGTAATACCCTAGAATGAGTTGTGATTGTATGTATATATATATATATATATATATATATATATATATATGAGAGACGTATTTGTAATTTGATATACAAATGGTTTTGTGTTGGATTAATTTGTTGAGTTGGTTATGAACATTGGTCGGAATAGTAAGGGTCCACATATCGATAAGTGTTTCTAAACACTTAAACAGAGTAGTCTAACCCAGTTTTATGGATAAATGAAATAATTTTTTCCAAAATTATATTTACATAAAAAAGGGATATATGTTTTGATGAAAGTTATGTTTTGGAAAATTTAATCCACTAATTGATTGCTGGAGATAATAATTAGTATAACTAATTAAGAAAATTAAATTCTCAATGACTTTGGGCAGTCAAGGCATTTGCTGAAAAGATTATAAAACTTTTTGGTAAAATATTAAATTTTGTAGGGTATAGATAATTGTGGTCTATCTGGAATTAAACCTAAGATGATGAGTTGAAAACAAGCGAAGAGGATTAATGATCAGATAAAAGAAGGGAATAGGTTGGACATATGCAAGTATATTCGTAGCTACTCCAAAAAAGAAAAGAATAAAGGAAAATTTATGGGTGTTTGCAGTTATAAAGAGGTATATTATGCAGACCTATGCATAATGAATAAACATATAAAGTTAAATAGTGGAGCTAATCAACAAAGCTCTAGGATTAATAATTAAGGTATTGGTTAAGTGTACAACCATTAGTTCCGACTTCGATTTCGAGGACGAAATCATTTTAAGTGGAATAGAATGTAACGACCAAGAAATTTCAGAACCAATTTAATATCGATTTCTCTTAAGAAATAGCAGTTTCTTAAGGAAGTAGTAGCTAACGAACTCAAATTTCAATGGAATCAGTTTCATTAAACCCGGAATGATGAAATCAAGTAACCAACCAAGTTACGTCAAAAATGGCATCCGTTAGATATGTTAAATTCACAAAAGATTCAAAATTTGAACTAAAAACGGACGATTTTGAGGATATCTTAAGAACAGAATATTGCTAGATTGTGAGACCACCTCCGATAGATCCGGAATAGTGAATTTTAGTATCTAGGGAAGTTTCGCATAAAACGACATCCGTATGGGGAAAAGAAAAAATAAAAGGTCAAAACTTGAACTAATTTTGACGGTAATTGGAATTTGATAGAGCAAACGGCAAAATTGGAACCTGAGACCTATCCTGAAAAATCTAGAACATAGAATATTAGCTATATATGAAGTTTGGGGAGATCCCGTATAGAATATAGAAAGTTATTAGGAAAACAAAATTAAAATAAATTATTTGAAAATCCAAACGAACTCCGATTTTGGATTTGGACACATAGGATTGAAGTATGTTAGAAACCGAACAATATGATTGAAGAATTTTTGAAAACCGTTATTGTTTGATACTCCGAAATGAGATCGGAAAGTCGATGAGAAAGCACATGAGAAAACACACTTTTGGATAAGTATGAAAATGGATAAGGATGAGTATAAACCATTCATTTCTCTTCCCTTAGATTTGTGACATGTCACCAATCCATGTGACTTTCTAAGGTATAAAAGGACCTTCCCCCTCCACTTTAATCTAGCTTCCATCTTCTTCTCCCTCCCTCTCCGTTAAGCTCATGGCCATGGCCGAAATTCATTAATAAAAAAATAAAGCAAAGAAAAGGAAGAAAAGGAGAAAGGAGGGCAAGAATAGGAGCCCGGGACCCTTAGGCAAAAGCTTGGACTTCATGGGGTGAGACAAACTGAACTTTTAAAGGGCTTTGTTGCTTGATTTAATGATTGCATGTATGATGTTTGTTATGATGGATGATGGTTGTGTAGTTTAGAACACACAAACAATTAAGCGTTAGTGTTGTAACGCGTGTGCACAGTTATTATTTAATTATGTTAATGATGTTTGTTATGAATGTTTATAATGATTGTTGTTTCGCACACACCATGACACATCAATTATGTTATTACATTGGTTACCGACAAATCTCCTCCGCAATTAGAAGCAATATTTTGGAGTTGAAGGATAATAATTTATGATAAAGTCCCTTTATATGAATAATAAATACTGGAACATTCAAGGATGACAGAGAGGATAGTGTCTAGGCTTTGGCTTGGAAAATATAGTTTACGGCTCTCCCTGGCTATCCCTAACTGATCCGACGGATGGGATGGATAATTAAAATTTGATCTGATATTAATTGAGACTAGAAATAAATTGGAATTTAATTTATTAAGAGAAAAATAAAAGTTGAATGTTAAAATCAAAATAATTTGAAAAGTCAATTTATTTTTTAAATGGTTTATATACGTATATAATGGTTTTCAAAGGTATTTTGAAGTATCGCAGAATAATTTTATTTGCGGTCAATTTAAAGTTTGTCGCACAACGACAATTCGTGTATTTTGTTTACAAACTTTTGATGCTTATAACTTTTCCAATTTAAATCGGATTTCCACGAAACAAAGTACGTTTGATTCCTATTTACGAGAGCTTTCAAATGAGCGAAAGAAGATTTTAATTTCGGGTTATAATTTTCAAGTTATAAAGTGGTTTATTTGCTAGTTTTATATGATGCCTGTAAGGTGTTTGATGATATGTCTCTTAGGAAATTAATGGTTTATATGTGGTTATATTGATGATATATGTTTGCTAATGATTCTTAAATAGATTCATGGAGTAAAAATGACATCTTTATGAAAATTGGAAGTGAAACACCTTATGTTAATTCACAAAATTACACCTTTATGGAATATTAGGTACATATATGCCTTAGTTGATTTGTGGTGGTATGTTTGAATTATTTGCAAGTGATTTGATGTGGTAAAGAAAATCAAACCCCCAAAGATTCGATCTTTAAGTAGAATTTGGGTAGTCACTCAAGTATGTGGGAAGTTATCAACCGACTAAGGGCTAGTTTAATATCGATAATTGTTAGTGAGCCTATATGATTATATGTGGTTGATAATACCAGTTCATTATTGTGATTGATTGGTTGGATTGTGCTTGACCAGTTTATGAGCAAATAGTTGCTTTTATATTTAGCATGGGGTTGGGTAGATAATACTTGTATGCTAGTATCTTGTGAAACACTTCACGATTTGACTATGAGGTGTTTAACGATGCTTTTGGGGTTCATTTCAATTTAATGAATGACTTTTGGAATGTGATTTTCTTAAATGAAAAGGAATGTTTTCCTAATTTTGGGCCAGGGAAGTTTTATAAAAATGTTTTATAAAACAGAAACGATTTCGAGGGATGAACCTGATGTTTCCGAAATGATTTAGAAAAGTATTATGTGTTTGACATTGTAGTTCTTCGCATAATCGATTAGTTGCTATTTATGATATATCTGCTTGGTGGCAGAGAATTTATTCTCTTGCTTAACACCCTTCTTTGAGATGTATGAGCTCAAAGATTATATTATTAATAATGATTGATCATATGTGTGAATTGCTGATGTGAAGTACTATAGTTTGAAAGTACTTGTAATTATTATTATTGCGAAATGCTTTTTCCCACTTCGGGATATAAAAATGATTCCTATGTGATCGGGTAATGGCACTGGTGATGAAAAATTAGGGATGTATATGGAAGGTATGGTTCGCTCTTGAGGTGGAGAGAGAATGTACCTGGATTATTATCATGACGGTAAGGTGTACCTGGGGCCTGATCATAAGGAGGATCTCCCGATCAGGTGGCATATATATATATTGATATGTTGTATAGTAGATATTTGAGGTTTTCAAGTATGTTTTGGATTGAGATCCTGAAGTGAAAACTAATTTGATATGAAAGCTATAGATGTATTTCAAATGATTTGAAATAAAATTCGGGTATACAGTCCAAAGAAATAACTTCTGTAAAGTTAATTAGATTTTGAAATCTAAGTTTGGGAGTTAAACCTAAATGGGTAGATTAAGAAATTGAATATTGTTTGAGGCATCGTAGGCTTCATATTTTATTTTTGGTAGTTGTTTGTGCACTGGCGTTCGTGTGACTAAACCCGTTCCGTGTTATGCAGCGTGGTCACCCAACTTTGAAATAAAGTGAATAACTGATTTGAGTTTTCTCACACCAGTCCCATGACTGACTCATAGTTTGTTTTTCCTTTGCAAATTGCAGGTGCCCATAATTTCCACACGTGCAGTCTGTTAGTTTGTTTTTCAGTTATCAAGATCCAGTTCAAGCTTGAAGATTTGGAGTTCCAGAGAGTGCTGGAGTTTCATACGAAGGCCGGACGTTCTCTACTATTGGTACATTATATTAAGTCTACATGGAGTAATGGTATGTAAAATCAGATTTGTATTCAAAAATATTTCCGTTGCAGTAATATATTCTTATTATATTTTACCTGTTCCGCTGTGAGCATTGAATTCCGCTTTGTTTGCTCTGATAAACCCTAACGAAACATACTTTTGCTTACCTTAAATCGAAATTGGTTTCGATTTTTGGTCGGTTTGAAGTAGGTGGAAGTGCGGGTCGTCATAGTCAGTTACATGCAAGTTGATAAATAAAGAACAGATAGTTTTAGGGCTTTTGCCCCTTTATATCTTTAGACCCATATATATTCCTTATTTCTAAAACCCTTACTAGAATGACATCTGAGAATGTTGAACCGATTCTTATTTCTTACTCCCTCTTTCAAAATTAGGGTTCTCGTAACCTTAAATTTTGCGTTTCCAATTGAATCCAAGTTAAGTGGTGATGAGATCACTCTTGTGAGAATAAGACAGCCTTCTTCTTTAGCTCTTTCAAAGTGAAGGTTTGTTGACAGAAGCGAGATAGATCTGAGTTGTATATGACTTTTAGACTTCTTCCAAAGTAGGTCTAGAGGCTTCATACAATTGTTGATTTGTACATCATTTCTTTTGGATGTTCAGGTCATTATGAAATCTGGTAAAGCTTTCACTGTTAAGGCTTTTGTTAATATATATTCTATTTGGTAAGTTGAAGATATGAAATTGACTTGAAATTCGCCTTTTTGCACTAATTCTCAAACAAAATATTAGTCAATTTGGATGTGTTTTGTTCTCGTGTGTAGTAGTGCATCTGCAGACATGTATATCTTGTTTTGGTTTTCACACCATATTGTAGGCTTGATGTCGCACTTACACTTTAATTCACTAAGTCAAGATTAGTCTTAGCAACGCTTCTGTACTCGGCCTCTGTGTTAGATCTAGATTTTTTTTTGAACACTGTAATATAAGATTTATACCTATGTTTATGCAGTATCTTGATATTCATTTTCGATCAACTGAATTTGAGGTCCAATCTGCATCATCATATCTAGTGACATTTAGTTGCTTGCATGTTTTAATAGATAATCCATAACCAGTTGTGCCTTTTAGGTATCTCGGTATCCTTTTGACAGCCTTTCAGTGCTCATTTAAAGGATCCTACATGAATTGAGACATCTTGCTAACACTAATATCAATGTCGGGTTGTGTTATACTTGCATATTATAGTGCTCTTATAACACTCTTGCATTGTTTAATGTTAAATATGGGTTCTCCACCCTATTTAAATAAATCATGATTGCTTGTCATTAGTGTTGCTTGAGGGTTTGCATCATACATTTTAGTTTTGATCAATAGCTTTGTTATGTACTCCTTTTGGCACAATATGATTTTTGAACTTGATTTCCTTGTTACTTCAATGCCAAGGAAGTAAGCGAGCTCCTCTTTGATACAAAAAAGTTGATTGTGGTACTTGTAACGACCCATATTTTACGTATCGACCGATCGTAAAATAGTTATATTTTATTTCCTAGGGGTCAGATCATTCCCGAATTTTAATATGTCATTCAAGGGGATGTGAGACATGTCCATGATTTTTATTGAATTCAAATATGACTATTTTTCCCTTTAGTTTACTGTTTGGGCAATAACATTTGATAGGGATTGAATTAGGTGCAGAAATCAGTCTCATTAGATTGGAATGATTGCTTATGATTCTGTAGAGTGGTCATATGAAGGATTTGGTTTAGCAGTTTTGGAGGAATTATTGTTTAAAGTTTCAATTGTAGTTAAGCTGTCTGATTGGTAACTAATGGGCTGATTACCTAAGCCCATCAGACCAATGACCTACAGATATAAATAAGGGGGTTTGGGGAGAGAACTAGGGTTACTCTCTTCATTCTAAATTTTAGGTTGGATGTATATGATTCCCCGGTTCATTCTAAAAACCTAATTCTCCATTCTTTTCATTCGTATTCATCGTAGAGTGCATCTAGAAGATAGATCTCATCAAGGGAAGTTAGATCACATCAAACTGCATCAAGTTCAAAGATTATCAGCGTTATTCCGATCTGATCTCATCGGACATTGAATTGGGGACTAGATAGATATCTCTCACATGGAAACTATGGATTGTATGGGTAAATTAGGATCAAATTCATATATTATATGCTAAATTCACACTAGATCTAATCATATATGTTTAACTCAAATTAAAACGTCTTAGGAAAACCTAATTTGATCATGTTAACCGGATAATTGTTAAGTTAATTATGTTTATACATATATTTAGATCCAAATAATGCTACATCTTATGTTCATGATATGTTTATGCTATAATTGTGATTTGTTCATGTTTATATAATCAGTATTATATGAATTGATGTTTGTTTTTATTGAATTGATTGCATTGTTTGACTTGTTTGTTGGAATTGGTTGTCATAGATCTTAGGATTGAAGAACATAGAAAATCATAGGTTCAAATGAAAATTAATAGAGGCACTATAGAAGACGATACGAGAGGACATAGAAATTTTGAGCTAAAAATAAGCTAAGTATATGTATTGGTGTCGGTCCATGATGGACCAGTGCCGAACCATAGGGATGGGTCGGATAGTGACAAGATTTTGGGGAGTGCAATGTGAAGGTAAACTAAGCCTGCCTACAAAATTTCAAGTCATTCGGAGTTGATTCAAGATGGGATGAGGATTGTTTATTCGAGGCATGGATGGAACGATAGAGGTTGTTGTATATAACGGTGTTGTATACACAATTATATGATTTTTGTTTGATGATGACAACCAAATAAATATTATTTTAATGTGTTTGATACTGTACTGTTATTATACATCACAGACTGGAATATAATATTTATACTTAAATAAAATACGACTGTACAGAAATTTAAATACTCACACAGTATTTTATTTAATATAATATTTTATTTCAATATTTAACAGTACAGATTTACAACTCCGCTATTAGCTCATCATTGTAATTCACTGAAATCAAATTCTTTCATTTACAATTTCTTTTGTTACACAGCTCATCAATACAACACTCAGGCTATACATCTCATATATATATATATACACACAAAAACACTCAGTACTTTTTCATATATACATCTGTTCACTGTTATACACACTGACACTGCAATATACTTGTCTTCTGTCTTCAAGCTTCAATCTTCACAGTCAGTCCAGCCACTTCAGTCCAGTCTCATCTTCTTACCTGTCACATGAAAAAGAAACACACAGTACACTGCAATAAAAAAAACAAAATACATGCAGATTTGAATTTTATTTTTGAAATTATTTGCCTCAGCTTTTTGGTGTGTTTCTCATCATTTTTCTGACTCGATCTGATTTATAAAACCATCATTCTGTGTCTAGACAGCTTGTGATATTCACAGTGATACACTGTAAATACCACAAGGCAGACAACATATATATATGTATATACAGTGCAGGGACAGGAAAATTTGTCTGATGGCTGCATATACACACGTGTATAAATATACACGTGTGCACTGCCTCGCCAATCAGCGAGCAACTGATGAGTAGCAACATGGACCATCTCGACTCAGTGCACAACATAGCTAAATGGTCGAGGATCACAAATATGGTGCAACTCAAAAGTGCTCAGCATACAAGGATCAAAGCAATGTGGCAAAAGTGAAAATCAGCAACTACAACGTGCAAAAGAAACTACAAAGTGGGTCAAGCAAAGAAAACCAGGACAAGTAAAACTAGTGTGTGCCAGCATGTTCAAGGCTCAAGTGCAGCAACTAAAATCAAAACATGAATGGATGCACAAATTCAAAGTGGTGCAGTTCAGATCAACCAAAGTGGTCAAGGAAACTCAATAATCAAAACAGCAAATTCAATGTGCAACAAGAATGCCAAGTGTACACAGCAAGTGTACAAAACCTTTTTTAAAATCATATAGTGCAAGTGAGGCAAGCAGCTCAGGTGTCGAGCCATGCAAATTCAAGTCAACTCAGTTTTCAAATGGCACGAGCAAATACACAAGTGTGGCAGCATGAACAGTGAACATGGGCATGAGCAAGTGTGCCAAAGTATCAAGTCAGACCTGTATCTCTAAAGTGGTGCAGGTACATGGTCTAACAGCAAATAAAATACATGGTGCAAACTCAAATATGTTCAGGGTGTATCACTTACAAATCAGTGGTGCAACAAAGTTATATTCAATGCAAGTGGGGCAAGCACAAGTGCTACAGGTTCAGGCATTAGGCAAGGCACACACATATATTCAAGCATTCACTGTAACATTATGGGTACTGCATGAAGCATGGGCTCATGTGAATGTGTGCACAGAACAAGCAATGGATGGTGCAACTCAATGTGTCAACATATATATGCAAATATATATAATGGAGCAAATCCGTAAACGAGTCAAGCAGGAAATCTGAGCAATGCAGCAATAAGTTTTGCAATTAATCATGCATGAACCACAATGAGCAATCAAGTCGTGTTCAAGAAATTTCGTGAAATAAATGGTGAAGATTTTTTTTTAAAAACATGGCAAGGAATGAAGACAAATGATTTACTGAAATCAGCATATCATATATGGCAAGAAATTAATTTCGAAATTACCAAATTTCATTGCTGGAATTTTTCCATCAAGTGTAATCAAGGAATTCATTCATGGAAGAATCAAGGCAACTAATTCAAGAAAGTCATTCAAGACATTTTTTTAGGCAACAAATCTCTTTTTCATTCGAATATGACAAATGAGGAAACTCACAAATCAGATTCAAATCAAGATGGTGTAAGGCAGAAAAACCAAATTCAATCGTGCCATTTCAAAAGAGGAAATGCCAAAAATCCATCATTTAATCACGCAAGAAATTCATTTCATATTCAGCCGCGAATTCAAGCTGAGAAAATTCATTTTTATCTGGAAATAAAAAGGGGAAACTCGCAGCAATCAAATCGAGTCAATATAATGAAATCAAAGAGCATTTATAGGATGTAATAATCCTATATATTTTCACCTTTTACATCATAGGCATATAGATCGAAAAACCCACAAAATCATTCAAGCTTTTCAAAGCAAAACATTCAGAAAACTCACTGTTTCGATCGAGAGCCAGAGGAAGAGAAATCCCAAATTGAAGCACAGAAAGTATTCGGCAACTCAAGAGCATCAAAGAATTCAATCATCAGAGAAATCTTTTTCACAAGCAATTGAACTCGATTTGGGTGTATTTCAGCAAACCCTAGTTTCAATTTCTCATTCCCAGCCGCCATTTCTATTTCATCAGAGAATACAAGAGGCCGACAATTTTGTTGCAAATGGGCTAAGGAGTTAAATGGGTCGGCCACGTTTTTAATAAAGGGGTGTTTAAATTCTTTTTGAACTAGGGTTTGATTTACTTGTTTTTTGTATTGTTTTCAATTTTGTAATCCTACTCAAACAGTTTCTAGAAGTCTGTAAAATTCTAGGAATCCAGTTAGGATTTAACTGGCAGTTTTCTAGCGTCTGTAAAACTAGGGAAAATCTGATCGAGTGTATATCGGTCAGTCTAGGGTTTTGAGCGTAGGGTTAGGACAGGAGCAGGCACTGCGAGTGTACATGGTCTTGTATGCGGGATCTATTTATAACACCTAGTAGAAACCTTAGGAATGCAGCAGTAGGCAGGGTTTTGCCGAAGCTGGGTATATCTGTGTGTGATTTATTTTCTGCACTTTTATTTCTGCTGCATTCTGTGATCTGTTTATTATTTTAATATCCTGTCAGTTTTTCAATTCAGTTTAAAAACTGTGATAAACCCTATTCACCCCCCTCCCGGGTTAATCTAGATCCAACAATTGGTATCAGAGCTGGTATAAGGTTACAACATTATAGGGAGTTCTCGCTCTATGATCTAGTGGCGAAGTAGTGACTCTTATCCCTACATGTCCGTGGGTGGTTGTCCATGTCGAGAGGCAGGACGCGAAACCAGTCTCTGAGGTATCTTTGTTTGCCACCGGGGTGTCATTAAATTCCTCGAGAAAGCGAGAACATTTGGTATCAGAGCAGGTATTCTGTTTAACTCTAGAGTAATGGTGATTCCTAGTTGTCAATTGATAGAGAGTCAGTCCAGTTCATTTCCAACTATTTTCGATGGAATAGATTTTTTAAACTGGAAATCCAAAATGGAATTTTATTTAAAGTCTGTTAATATTAAATGTTGGAATGTTGTTATCCATGGATTTGATAGTGTAGATATTACCTTCAATACCCGTGCTATGAAAATTATATTTGATTATCTTAGTACTGAGCAGTTTAATCTTATCTGCCATTGTTTATCTGCACAGGAAATCTGGGATACTCTCAATACGAAGTGTGGAAAATCTGACAACAGCTCAAAACCCTAGAATGTCAACTCAGATTCAGAATTCTGTTTAACAGGGTTTACAAATGAAAATTCAGAAGGATCAGATGATGGAGAATCAACGGATGCTGAAGTTGAAAATTTCTCATACGAAGATTTGGTTTACATGTGTGTTGATTTAACTAAATCTGTTGATAAACTCAAATCTAAAAACAAATCTCTAAAATCTAGGAATTCTGAGTTGACCAACAAAATTGATGATTTGGAATCACAGCTTGAATATTTAAAAAATTCTTCAAATTCAGATTGCAAAAATTGTTTAAAATTGAAAACCAATCTTGTTCATCTCAATAAAAATATTCAAAAGTTTGAAAAGGAAATTCTGATCTTAAAAGAAAACAAGATTGAGTTATCAAATTTGAACAATCTTCTACAAAAAGAATTTGAAGTTTTTAAGACTGATATAGGTTCAAAATTTGAGATTGCTGAAAATGAAAATTTGGTGAGAAGTGATTTGATTTTGATAGAACTTGAAAATGAGATTGAAAAATCCAAGATTTTTGAGTCTAAAAAACAAAAACGGTTTAAACTTGAAATTTTCGAATCCCAAGCCAAAATTAAATTGCTTGAAAATGAGAATTTGGTTTTGAAACAGTCCAACGCTGAACAGAAGATCGCTATAAATAATTGCTCAAATTTACTAAAAGAAAATAGCGATCTAAAATCCAAAGTTCAACGATTAGAATCAACTTTGGATAAATTTTCAAGTGGGGAAAAATCGTTGAATATGCTGTTACAAAACCAAGTTTCCATTAGAAATAAATCTGGTCTTGGCTTTGAGAAAAATAATGTTTTTGGAAAACAAAATCCAATTGATTTGAAAAATCCTTTAGACTGCTTTGGAAAGAATCGATATGGAAATTCAAACTCTGATAATCGCAAAGGATTTTTGAATCGTAAACATGATGAGAATTTGTTTTATAATAAACCATTTAAACATATCTGGATCCCAAAAGGAAATAAAACAAATTCAGTTAACTTCAAACAGATCTGGGTTCCTAAGGGTACAAAGGTTTATTCCGATGGTTTGTTATATAAACAAGTCTGGGTACCAAAATATGTGAATAAAACTATGAGTGGTTTTACAAACTTTGTTAGACCACTCGATTCTATAAACTGTTAGATACCGGAGGAGGCTGAGGGATTGCTGTGCAAAAAGAGATTTGAAACCAAGCTGGACTATATTTCTGTATTATTCCCAGTTCCTTAGCCATGTATGTTGAGTTAGAGATTCTTTTGCTTACATCATATTCTGGTATGATCTCTAAACTCAACTTTGTAAATATTTTTTTATTTTCTTTGTTTATTCCTCCTTCTACCCCATTCTATTTTTTGTTTTTGATTTGTCACTGCCATATTATTATTTTTTATTCTGGGCTTCCTTAAACTTCCAATTGTAGAATGCTGGAAATTCACTTCATTTATATAATACTCTAATGTTTTAACCATTTCCAGATCTTGAATTTAAGCTTGTAAATTCTGCAATTGTTTCAAGTTTATTTTTCTGATTTCTGAATTCATAACAGTGTTGATGTATTCTTGTCATATCTTGAACACTATTAATTTGAATTCTAAATTTTTGAAGATCTGAAAGTTTAATGGAAATTCACACATCGTTGCTGTTTTGAGATTCTTCTAATTCATTTTATAAAAGCTTGAAATATTACACTCATTACAGCCCTCTATTATTTATCAGTAGTGATACTTTCATTATTTTTCAGATTGGCTTGGAAATTTTAAAATTGTCTAAAATCTCAGTGATACATCTTGAAAATCATTGTTATTCATGATCATCATGGTTAGAATCTGTTTGTCTGAAATCATCTGAAATTATTAATATTTTGAATAATCACACACCTCCTAAATTTGAAATTATCAACCTTGTGTGACTGATTCATTATATTTCAAAACTTGACATTGATTCAAGTGATTTCGAATAAATTATTTTGGATCATGAATATCTATCAAACCTGATGTAAATGATCTTTTTTTTTGGGTTTGTCAGAAATACTTGTGAAATTTTCTTTGAAAATTTGGTCTTAAAATTCTCTATTATTTCATGGTTATTTGATTTTAATATATGTTTGTTTAAAATCATTTGAAATTATTGATTTATTGAATCGCACACATATCTTGAATCTGAAATATAATATTGTGTGATTGATTCATTAAATCCTGTTATATTCACATTTCTTCAAATGATTTAAAATAGACTAAATTTTATAATCATGGATCATGGAATATATTGTTTTTTGTGACCTTCAGAAACATCGTCTGACAAGTCTGTTGTGATATTGATTTTTCTGTGTTGCTCTGATACTGTTTTTAAAATGTTTGTTCTAGAATCACTTACTTGCTGCTCTGATACATGTGCATAATCTATTATCTCGTCTGTTTGGGCTTAGTACTTAATAATTCTTGTGTCTATGACATTCTTGTTCAGTATCATGTTAAAATTCCTCGTAAATAGAGACACCAAGTGGTATCAGAAGCGCCTTATATTTGTCTCACCCATCTGTACTTAGATTCAAATCTTCACCATGTATAAATTCGCACACTCTTTTTGTCTTGTACACATTTTGCCCTCTTGTCGTGTATAGATCAGCATATTCCTCTTGTATTTGATTTTCAATTTTAGAATTATTTATTAATTATTCATTCAGAAATTAAAATCAATATCCAAATTGTTCTGTATTTATAATTCATCAAAATATATCAGAATTTGAAATTGTGATGAATTATGACTGCAATATATTTCACAACAAGAGGAGATTTTATCTGGATTTTCATGATGGTTGAATATTTATTATAATATCTTTGAACTGACAATTATTTCACGACCATCCTCATTATCTATCATCATTCTGCCATCCATGATAAAAAAAAATTTAAATGTGGAGAGTTTAATATTTTTTTTTAAAATCATCTTGAATAAATAGTGAAAATATTTGTGATGGAATTGTGTTTATGTTATTTTTCAGAATTAGTGTCAATTGAAAATTTTCAATAATCCCGGTACAGTTGGTCATATTTCATAATATAATTAATTTAGAAATTTATTTCACAGTCCATTTCTGTATCTATCACATTTCTATCATTCATATTGGTTGTATATACTGGGGAGTTTTTTTTATTTAAAGCTGAAAATGATAAAATATATAATTGATACCTAAGCGTGTCTCTAACCTCATTTAAAAATCCAAGCTCTGGTTATGCATGGTTATGAGACAACTTATAATTTAAGCTGCGACTGACCTCATTTAAAAATCCAAGCTCTGGTTATGCGTGGTCAGGGTGCTCTTAAATCAAAAGAAAAAGAAAAGAAAATATTTTGCAATAAATAATTTTTTTTATGAAATTCTCCTTGGTGTATAATAACCAGCCTATCAATCCACTTTCTAATCTGTGAAATGTGTTGAAATTTTATGACGTATTATGACTTGTTGAGTGATAGGTATTGGGATTTGAGATTATTCGATTTTGCCACTTAAATTGAATTATAATTATAATCCAAATCCATCATTGTTTTTTTTAGCCTCATTTTTATAAAAATTCGTTTGAAAATTAATTGAAATTCATTTTTATATAACTCTCCTCATTTATATAAATTTCGTCGTAAATCAGTCATTTTCTGCAATGTGAAATATGCCACTAGTTCTCAGTTTATTATGATTTTTGTTTGACTGATTGAGGTTTATGATGATCATTCTTCCTCTTATGCTGAATTATACTTTTAGTCATTTTTCATCTGTATTTTAATTTCTGTATCCTTTTGATGATAACAAAAGGGGGAGAATGGGTTGAGATTTTGATTTATGAGTGAATATTTTATAAATATTTTCAAAAAAAATTCATGGTTCTTCACTCAAGCACAGTTATAGGGGGAGCTTTCTGTTGTAGGAGGAGCTAATAAATATGGGGAGTTCATTTTTCATCATCAAACACAGTTATTGTATACAAAATCTTTCATTTGTTTGTCATCATCAAAAGGGGGAGATTGTTGTATATAATGGTGTTGTATACACAATTATATGATTTTTGTTTGATGATGACAACCAAATAAATATTATTTTAATGTGTTTGATATTGTACTGTTATTATACATCACAGACTGGAATATAATATTTATACTTAAATAAAATACGACTGTACAGAAATTAAAATACTCACACAGTATTTTATTTAATATAATATTTTATTTCAATATTTAACAGTACAGATTTACAACTCCGCTATTAGCTCATCATTGTAATTCACTGAAATCAAATTCTTTCATTTACAATTTCTTTTGTTACACAGCTCATCAATACAACACTCAGGCTATACATCTCATATATATATATATATACACAAAAACACTCAGTACTTTTTCATATATACATCTGTTCACTGTTATACACACTGACACTGCAATATACTTGTCTTCTGTCTTCAAGCTTCAATCTACACAGTCAGTCCAACCACTTCAGTCCAGTCTCATCTTCTTACCTGTCACATGAAACAGAAACACACAGTATACTGCAATAAAAATAAAAACAGAATATATGCAGATTTGAATTTTATTTTTGAAATTATTTGCCTCAGCTTTTTGGTGTGTTTCTCATCATTTTTCTGACTCGATCTGATTTATAAAACCATCATTCTGTGTCTAGACAGCTTGTGATATTCACAGTGATACACTGTAAATACCACAAGGCAGACAACATATATATGTATATACAGTGCAGGGACAGGAAAATTTGTCTGATGGCTGCATATACACACGTGTATAAATATACACGTGTGCACTGCCTCACCAATCAGCTAGCAACTGATGAGTAGCCACATGGACCATCTCGACTCAGTGCACAACATAGCTAAATGGTCGAGGATCACAAATATGGTGCAACTCAAAAGTGCTCAGCATACAAGGATCAAAGCAATGTGGCAAAAGTGAAAATCAGCAACTACAACGTGCAAAAGCAACTACAAAGTGGGTCAAGCAATGAAAACCAGGACAAGTAAAACTAGTGTGTGCCAGCATGTTCAAGGCTCAAGTGCAGCAACTAAAATCAAAACATGAATGGATGCACAAATTCAAAGTGGTGCAGTTCAGATCAACCAAAGTGGTCAAGGAAACTCAATAATCAAAACAGCAAATTCAATGTGCAACAAGAATGCCAAATGTACACAGCAAGTGTACAAAACATTTTTCAAAATCATATAGTGCAAGTGAGGCAAGCAGCTCAGGTGTCGAGCCATGCAAATTCAAGTCAACTCAGTTTTCAAATGGCACGAGCAAATACACAAGTGTGGCAGCATGAACAGTGAACATGGGCATGAGCAAGTGTGCCAAAGTATCAAGTCAGTCCTGTATCTCTAAAGTGGTGCAGGTACATGGTCTAACAGCAAATAAAATACATGGTGCAAACTCAAATATGTTCAGGGTGTGTCACTTACAAATCAGTGGTGCAACAAAGTTATATTCAATGCAAGTGGGGAAAGCACAAGTGCTACAGGTTCAGGCATTAGGCAAGGCACACACATATATTCAAGCATTCACTGTAACATTATGGGTACTGCATGAAGCATGGGCTCATGTGAATGTGTGCACAGAACAAGCAATGGATGGTGCAACTCAATGTGTCAACATATATATGCAAATATATATAATGGAGCAAATCCATAAACGAGTCAAGCAGGAAATCTAAGCAATGCAGCAATAAGTTTTGCAATTAATCATGCATGAACCACAATGAGCAATCAAGTCGTGTTCAAGAAATTTCATGAAATAAATGGTGAAGATTTTTTTTTTTAAAACATGGCAAGGAATGATGACAAATGATTTACTGAAATCAGCATATCATATATGGCAAGAAATTAATTTCGAAATAACCAAATTTCATTGCTAGAATTTTTCCATCAAGTGTAATCAAGGAATTCATTCATAGACACAATCAAGGCAACTAATTCAAGAAAGTCATTCAAGACGTTTTTTTTAGGCAACAAAACTCTTTTTCATTCGAATATGACAAAGGAGGAAACTCACAATTCAGATTCAAATCAAGATGGTGTAAGGCAGTAAAACCAAATTCAATCGTGCCATTTCAAAAGAGGAAATGCCAAAAATCCATCATTCAATCACGCAAGAAATTCATTTCATATTCAGCCGAGAATTCAAGCCCAGAAAATTCATTTTTATCTGGAAATAAAATGGGGAAACTCGCAGCAATCAAATCGAGTCAATATAATGAAATCAAAGAGCATTTATAGGATGTAATAATCCTATATATTTTCACCTTTTACATCATAGGCATATAGTTCGAAAAACCCAAAAAATCATTCAAGCTTTTCAAAGCAAAACATTCAGAAAACTCACTATTTTGATCGAGAGCCAGAGGAAGAGAAATCCCAAATTGAAGCACAGAAAGTATTCGGCAACTCAAGAGCATCAGAGAATTCGATCATCAGAGAAATCTTTTTCACAAGCAATTGAACTCGATTTGGGTGTATTTCAGCAAACCCTAGTTTCAATTTCTCATTCCCAGCCGCCATTTCTATTTCATCAGGGAATACAAGAGGCCGACAATTTTTGTTGCAAATGGGCTAAGGAGTTAAATGGGTCGGCCACGTTTTTAATAAAGGGGTGTTTAAATTCTTTTTGAACTAGGGTTTGATTTACTTGTTTTTTGTATTGTTTTCAATTTTGTAATCCTACTCAAACAGTTTCTAGAAGTCTGTAAAATTCTAGGAATCCAGTTAGGATTTAACTGGCAGTTTTCTAGCGTCTGTAAAACTAGGGAAAATCTGATCGAGTGTATATCGGCCAGTCTAGGGTTTTGAGCGTAGGGTTAGGACAGGAGCAGGCACTGCGAGTGTACATGGTCTTGTATGCGGGATCTGTTTATAACACCTAGTAGAAACCTTAGGAATGCAGCAGTAGGCAGGGTTTTGCCGAAGCTGGGTATATCTGTGTGTGATTTATTTTCTGCACTTTTATTTCTGCTGCATTCTGTGATCTGTTTATTATTTTAATATCCTGTCAGTTTTTCAATTCAGTTTAAAAACTGTGATAAACCCTATTCACCATCCCTCTAGGGTTAATCTAGATCCAACAGAGGTTTCTATAAGAGTGTCAAAATGCGTGGAAAATGGACCAGTGGGATGCTTTTGAGATAGGGATGGATCAGAGCCAAATAGCGAGCGAATTCTTGCTAAGTGTATGGACCAATACCGATCCATCGGATTGTTGCAGATGGGTTCCAAACTTTTGGAGCTTCATTATAATGGTTTCTTGGGGTTGCTGGTGAAGTTTGGATGGAAATGGACTTCAGATGATTGATGTGCAACTCAAAGATGGATGATGCTTCGATTGTGAACTCGAGTTAGAGTGGTCGAAGCCAGATTTATGTTATATTGTGATGTGATATTTAGTCCAGTTTGATAATGGATTAGTAGGATGAGAATCAATCATGGATGATAATGGAATGGTTTGAGAAATGGATTGAGTCGCCGAGATGAAAGGCTTGACAGATTTGAAGTGCCAAGGAATCATCGGTAATCGAAGGGTTCTAGCATATTCAAAGTAAGTGTATTGTAAGGATGCCCATTAGGATCAGAATGGATAGATCGAATACCATAGGAAGTCGTGATGAGCCTAGTTGTCTTCATCGAGTAAGGCAAACATACGTAGTTACGATGGAGGATGGTATTTGGCAAGAAGCAGGGTTTTCCATTAGCCCTTTTGATCGTTAAAAGTAAGTTCGATTATCGATGGATTCAAGGCTGTAGTGGGTGATAGTTAGGATATTTGATGCTAGGGATGTTATCGTTGATGGTGTGTTTTCTTATCTGTTTTTCTCTAGGTAGGCTATCACCATAGGATGTTGAAGAGAAGCGGGATTGGGGTTTTTCCTTTCCTATTATGTAATGGCATGTGACGAATGGATTTCACGTGTTAACTTAAAAGTTGCTGGGCAGATCAGACGGTTGATCTTCTTATACTCATATTATCCTCTGTAATTGTTGTTGTTATTTTATCGATCACTAAGATGGTTGTCTGAGTCGAGGTTTTAGGTTTCCCTTTTATTACCTTAGGATGTTCATCAATGTTGTTGATGAGAAGACTGAGTAGCGGGTAGCAAGTTTGGTGCTGTTGATGTTGTGTGATGACGAGCAGGAGGCTAGCGTACTATTACTACCTACTATTTAGATATTTCCTTTCTATTTCCATTGTATTGCGATGGTTATTAACACTCTAAGGGATGTAGTGAGACATATTGTATTCAAAGATCCATGTACTGAGACGTGTTGTACTTGAGTTTCTATGGTTTTATGAGATTTGACTTTCTGTTCAATTATGCTTCACTACTATATCATGTTGTATATTTCGTTATTATATATTATTCATGCATAGTGACTTATACGACATGTTTCATTTCGAGTTATTCTTCCTTGATGATCGTCCCATATCGACCTGACACGTCATATAGCGCACATCTTTCCTTAGTTCGGTGCTAGATGTGTGGGGTGGTCGTTAGATTTTATATCAGAGCTTTGGTTAAATGATTTTGCCAAAAGTTTGCGAGTGTAAAAACGTATGAGTTATATATATAGTATAGTATTGTAGAATAGTAAGCACTTGAACACCAATGTGGTTTTCTCTAATGTGAATTGACTCTCGTTTCAGATAGGGAATGAATCGACGAACTTCAAGACACACTACTAGGGATAAGCATGTGACTAGATGGATAGGGGAAGGTAGCCAGTCGGGGATGCAGGTGCTATGCCCATTTATCATGTTATGTCTGAGGCCATGATATCAACGATCATGAGGAGGATGCCCACTCCAGGAGCGGCAGTAGAGCATGGCGTTCCTATGCAAGCACCTAGGGTTATTAATTTGTGAACTTTGCAAGGACTACACTTCTCTAGGTAGTAAGTCATTCATCAGGACGGAACCAGCTGTTGAGATTCAGAATTGGTTGGATACTTCTGTTTGGATTTTTAGAGACTTAGGAATCGATGATGCAATAATGAGGAAACTTTCATCAAGGCAGCTACAAGGACGAGCGATGGATAGGTGGAACTCTATTACTTTGGGAACTCCAGAGGACCAAATCACTTAGGATCAGTTTAAAACTAAGTTTGAGGAGAAGTTCATTTCTATAGTCCAAAAGTCGATGCTCTTTAAAAATTTGTTGAACTTAAGCAAGGAGGTAGACTATTGTTTGAGTATGTGGTTGGGTTTGAAGCTTTATCTAAGTATGCTCGTTTGTATATTAATACTCCTTATTAGAAGAACGAGAAGTTTATCTTAGGTCTGGATGAGGGTCTTGGAAAACAAATGATAAACCATATTGTTGATTCCAATGAAAATTGGTCGAGAAAGCTTTAAGGAAGGAAGCTTGTTTCCAAAGAAGGTGGAGGTTGTTGTTGAGGATAAGAAGGAGTCGAAACCACAACGAGGTAGTAGTAATAAAAAAGGAGGAATGGTAAACGTAAATAGCAACAACAAGGGAAGAATGGCTAGGAGAAATCGAAAGGCAGGATTACTTGTTATAACTGTGACACCCTAGTCTGTTAATGTCACTCTTTAACAAAATGCATTAAGTTTCGCGAAGCGATATAGGTAAACAGAAACAGAAACATCACAAGACAAATATAAAATAACAGCGAAATTTAAACTTTATTTTCCAAATACAAAATATCGTGGTCCAAATTTAGTTACAACATAAGTCTGAAATGCAGAAAACCCATTAGGCCAATTTAAAATATCTATCTTGTACTAAAATCATCAGAGTACGGTAAAATAAAAGTATAGTCCCCAAAAATAGCCATATCAAAGAAGACATGAAATCAAAGCGGTACGTCTATGTAGCTCCAAGAAGAATGAAATAGAGAATCCTAATCAAGCCTAAGTATTCCCGCCCTAAGAACCTAGGGGGAAAGGAAGAGAGAAAAGTAAACAAAACGGTTCAGACATAAACTCTGGCGAGTCCAATTACTTTTAGCATATAAATAAGTAAAAGCATCATGACAGGCATATAAATAGGATGAGAGAGATAACAATATCATAAGACAGGTATAGCAAACTGAGCAGGATAAACAGAACAGAATATATTGCGCTTCTCAAGTACTTTTCTCTGCACTAATACTAGTATAACAGAAACAAGATGAACCCAACAAGAAACAGAATGGTAGACTTAGGTGTACTTCTAGTGAGGGGTTTTACCCCGTACAATAATAACAGGTAGCCCAACAGAAATGACTGGTGTTACCCCAACGATAATAACGGGCTCCTAAACAAGCAAGACTAGATGTACCCTCATTACTACCCCAATCGATCAGCTCCCTATCCCGTAAACACCCTGTGCTGGCCCCACAGTAAGATGTATCACTTCCTAAAGTGGCAACACCTTTATTAACGAGATGCACAACCATCTACTGATGTCACAACATCTTATTATCCCAATGCAAGCAGATTCATGCACGCAAATGAATTTGATGGAGTGCACCGTCAACATTCCCACTAAATGAACCTCTTACAATCAACTCAGTAAGTGTGTCCAGACCCCGACCTAGTTCGGGGTTCCTCATTTGATACCAAGATGGGTTACTGACTGATATGGGTCCCACACAACAGATGATACAAGCTTTCCCCTAGGCTTACATCCCCACTACTAGGATTTTGACAGGTTATGCCTAATAGTTTAACAATGTTGCATAACCCCAATATAAAATAAGGTTAAGTTTATTGGGTTTATATATATAACCCGCCCCCACAGATTTAACAAGATTAACTTAACCCCCACTGATTCAAGCAAGTTTACTTAACCCCTACTTAATGTGACAAGTTCATGCAACCCCCACATATTTAACCAGGTTAAGTATTACAAGTTAACATGTTATTACCATTTTCCATTTATGCATGTTAATGCACCAGATATCTCACATTAAGTCGACCATTTGTGGATGCTGGATATGTCGGTCGGTTATGGGGAGACTTCTACCACAAGTCAGACTTAACCTCGTGTCATAGAAACGTTACGTGTACATCTATGCAGTCGACTCCTCATATTAGATTAACCAGTTGTGGACGCTGGATTTGCCAGGCGGTTCCAGGCAGACTACTACCAAAAGTGTAATCTAACCTCGTGTTTAAGTGTGGTTACAGTTTCCAATTACTATAGATTTAGGCATGTTCATTATTAAACAATTTTTCATGTTTATCCAAGGTTATACCCCAAATCCCAGTCTGATTCATGATACAAGTGATGCCCAAATTAAAGTTTTAGATCAAGGTATAGATTATGCCCCCAAATCCCAATCATGTTTTACAATATAAGTTATGCCCCAATTTATCATTCCCAACCGTTCCCAATTACATGCGTTTCCATATTTTAGAGATAGGCCTAGGTTCAAAGGTAGCCTACCTATAAAAATAAAAAGGGAATGAGGGAGAGAAGAGAACAGAAATAGGCATAAAATCAAAATAGGCATATGATGGTAGAAATAGGCATAATAACAGAATATGCATATTGTGTCATGATCAGGAATAATAACAGAATAGGCATATCGTATCATGATTAGGCATAATAACAGAATAGGCATAAGAGCGGGCATATGAGAACTAAACAGAAGATTAGATGTACAACTAGAAGCAGATTTGTTTAGTTATGATTCAAGTTATTAACAAGAACAGGTTTAGATCCAAACTTATAAACATGTCAATATTTCTATTAAATGTTTATATCTAAAAATAACATGAACTCACTATGACTGCATCTAAAAAACAGAGAATTGACTGCTGATGCTATAGCAGGGATTCTTGTATAATTATATGTTGTTGTTGCAGAAGAATAGGCTAATTCAATATGAGTTAGGGAAACACCACATTGTCTTCATTGTTTTTGGTGAATGTAGGGCATGCTCTTCCTCGCTCTCTAAGAAAATCAAGATGTCATCAACAAAGACCACAACGAATTAGAAACTCCCTCAACACCCTACTCGTCGGATCCACAAAATAGGCTGGTGCATTCTTTAACCCAGAAGGAACGATGAGCCATTCGAAGAAACCATCTGGAGTTCTAAAGGAAGTCTTGTCTATACTATCCTCGGCAACCCTCAACTGATGAAACCCTGTGGCCAAGTCTCACTTGCAGAAAACAGATGCACCAACAAGCTAGTCAAACAGATCATCTATCCTCGGAAGCGGGTGCCTATTTTTCTTAGTGAGCTTGTTCACTACACATAAGGGAAGCGAACCATCCGCCTTTATGGCAAATACTATTGGAGCACCCTATTTAGATATGTTTCGCCTAATAAACCATTTCTCAAGTAGCTCCCTTACTTTCTTGTTGAGCTCCCTCCTTTCTTTTGGAGCCATATGGCACACAGGCAATGCAACTGACTTTGGATTGTCCCACGAGTATGTACGGAAATCAATCTCGCGCCTTGGAGATAAGCCCCTAACCTCCTCAAAAACATCAGGATGCTCACAGACTACTAGTATATATCATAAATCATCGATAGATGTATCAAGCGACTCTAGGAAACTAAGCACGACAGACCCCTTAGGGTCACAAGAAATCTCGAGGATTCTCCCATGGAAAGTCAAAAGTCTAATGACCCTCCTCTCACAATCTAGAATGGCACGATACATGGCTAGCCAATCCATCCCTAGAATCAAACCATAGCCCATTAAACCAAGCACATATACGTTGCACTCAAACTCGACGCCCATCACAAATATTCTCAAACACCGACAAATCATAGACAAATGAGTCGTACCTCCAATGGGGTTTGAGACAACAATGGGATCCAAAACCACACTAGTACTAAGGCGTAGAGTCTAAACCACATAATCAGATATAAAAGAATGCGAAGCGCTAGAATCAAAAAAAGTCCTAAGAGGATGATTGGAAAGAGAAATCAAACCTTTAGCAGAAACTTTCCAACCACTATTTGGTACACCAACCACGAGAGCATGCACATACCCTCCATAAGATCCTGCCCTTTGGCCCTGTCCTTGATTCTTCGGGCAATCCTTAATAAGATGTCCGACCTCTCCACAATGGAAACAAGCATTCTTCCTTTTCCTGCACTCTTTGCTCTAATGACCCATGCATCCACAATTATGACATTTTTTCTTTTCTCGGGTTTTATCGTTATTTCCACCCTTCTTTTGTTGTTGTTGTTGTTGTTTTTCTTGGGCCACACTTTCTTATTTTGTGTTTCATCAATCTTAGCCTCTTTATTTTCTCATTTATCTTCTTCGTGCATCAATACCATATCAACAAGTTTCTCAAAAGTTGCTCCCATGGAATATAAGACATAGCCAACCCATGAAGGGGTTCATTCAATGCTCTAGCCAACCTCAAAGCTTTCTTATACGGGGTATTCACTAGCTCCAAACCTCGCCAATGGATTGAACTTAATAACATACTCTTTGACAGACATGCCTCCTTGCTTAAGTGCTAAAAACCTTTCGATTTGCATACTTTCCTCGTCTTGAGAAAGAAATTTCATTTCGATTCTCTGTTGGAAATCATCCCAAGTAACAACTGGACGCCCTACTTGTGTCACTTCCCACCAGAACGAAGCCTCATCTTTCAGCTGCCAAACGGCCAACTAAATCTTTCGACGGTCGTCAATCTCAAAAATCCCAAACAAATCCTCCATCTCTTTAAGTTAATTCCTTACTTCTACAAAAGTCTCAGTTCTTCCGAATGGCTTTCCTCCCATAGAATAGAAATCCTTGCATATCTTGGAGAAATTATCCGCTTATGGAGGAGGAGGAGGAATATCGGCTGCAATTGGGGGAGAGGTGTGTGCTTGGCCTCCGATAGCACCGTAGCCTCAAGATACCTACGGAACCAAGCTGATATCGTAACGCCCTCAGGATGAACCAGTTCCCCAAACATGTTGAAAAGAAAAGGAAAAAACAGATTCAAACAGAGAGTCGAAAGATATTTCATATGGCTTTGAGGAATATATTTTTCAAAACAGTGTTTTCTTTTGAAAATCTTTCTTTAAAAACCTTTTTGAAAACAATCTTCAAAATCTTTTATCCAATCTGGTAACCTTTAGCTCTGATACCAAATGTGACACACCACATCCGTTAGTGTCACTCTTTCACAGAATGCATTAAGTTTCTTGAGGCGTTATAGGTAAATAGAAATAGAAATATCACAAGACAAATATAAAATAACAGTGAATTTAAAACTTTGTTTTCCAAATAGAAAACATCGTGGTCCAAATTCAGTTACAACATAAGTCTGAAATGCAGAAAACCCATTTCATTAATTTAAAGTATCTACCTTGTACTAAAATGATCAGAGTATAGTAATATAAAAGCATAGTCCAAAAAATAGCCATATCAGAGAAGACATGAAATCAAAGCGGTATGTCTAAGTACCTCCAAGTAGAATGAAAGAGGGAATCCCAATCAAGTCTGGGTATTCCCACCCTGAGAACCTGGGGGAGGGGGGGGGGGAGGAGGAGATAAAAGGAAACAAAACGGGTCAGACATAAAGTCTGGTGAGTCCAATTACTTTTAGCATATAAGTAAGTGAAAGCACCATGATAGGCATATAAACAAGATGAGAGAGATAACAGTATCATAAGACAAGTATAACAAACTAAGCAGGATAAACAGAACAGAATATATTGCGCTTCTCAAGTACTTTTCTCTACACCAATACTAGTATAACAGAAAAATGATAATCCTAACAAGAAACAGAATGGTAGACTTAAGTGTACTTCTAGAGAGAGGTTTTACCCTGTACAATAATAACAGTTAGCCCAATAGAAATGACAGGTACTACCCCCAATGATAAAAACGGGCTCCTAAACAAGCAAGACTAGATGTACCCTCATTACTACCCCAATCGATCGGCTCCCTATTTCGTAGACACCCTGTGTTGTCCCCATAGTAAGATGTATCACTTCCTAAAGTAGCAACCCATTTATTAACGAGATGCACAACCATCTACTGATGTCACAGCGTCTTATTATCCTAACGCAAGCAAATCCATGCATGCATATGAATCCGGCAGAGTGCGCCGTCAACATCCCCACTTAATGAACTTCTTACAATCAACTCAGTAAGCGTGCCCAGACCTCGACCTAATTCTAGGTTCCCCATTTGATACCAAGATGGGTACTGACTGATATAGGTCTCACACAACAGATCATACACGCTTCCCCTTAGCTTGCATCCTTTACTACTAGGATTTTGATAGGTTATGCCTAACATTTTAACAAGGTTGCATAACCCCAACATATAAAACAGGTTAAGTTTGTCGGGTTTATATATATAACCCGCGCTCACAGATTTAACAACATTAACTTAACCCCCACTGATTCAAGCAAGTTTATTTAACACCCCTACTCAATTTGACAAGTTCATGCAACCCCCACAGATTTAACCACGTTAATTATTACAAGTTAACTGGTTATTACCATTTTCCATTTATGCATGTTAATGCACTAGACCTCTCACATTAAGTCGACAACTTGTGGATGCTGGATATGCCGGTGGTTCCGGGCGGACTTCTACCATAAGTCAGACTTAACCTCGTGCCTTAGCACCATTATGTGTACATTTATGCACTCGACCCTCATATTAGATTAACCACTTGCGGACGCTGGATTTGTCGGGCGTTTCCGGGTAAACTTCTACCACAAGTTTAATCTAATCTCGTATCTAAGTGCGATTACAATTTCTAATTACTGTAGACCTAGGCATGTTCATTATAAAAAAAATTCATGTTTATCAAAGGTTATGACCCAATTCCCAGTCTGATTCACGATACAAGTTATGCCCAAAATTAAAGTTTTAGATCAAGGTATAGATTATGCCCCAAAATTCCAATCATGTTTTACAATATAAGTTATGCCCTAATTTATCATTCCCAACCATTTCCAATTTCATGCATTCGAATATTTCAGCGATAGGCCTAGGCTCGAAGGTGGCCTGGCTATAAAAATAAAAAGGGAAGGAGAGAGAGAAGAGAACAGAAATAGGCATAAAATCAAAACAGGCATATGATGGCAGAAATAGGCATACTAACATAATAGGCATACGATATCATGATTAATCATAATAACAAAATAGGCATATGGTGTCATGATTAGGCATAATAACAGAATATGCATAAGAATGGGCATATGAGAACTAAACAGTAGATTAGGTGTACAAGTAGTGGCAGATCTATTTAGTTATGATTCAAGTTATTAACAGACATAGGTTTAGATCCAGACTTATAAACATGTCAAGGTTTTTATTAAATGTTTATATTTATAAATAACATGAACTCACTGTGACTGCATCTAAAGAACAGAGAATTGACTGTTGCTATTGTAGCAGGGATTCTTGTATGCTTATAAGTTGTTGTTGCAGAAGAATAGAATAATTCAATATGAGTTGGGATAGCACCTTGTTGCTTCATTGTTTTTGGTGAATAAAACAATTGAAATGAGGTCCTATTTATAGCCTACAGTCAACAAATCTGGTCAAGAAACGATTCCACGCTCACAGAAATGGATCTTCCCCAGACCTAGGTGGGGTCGACCCAGGGATCGAAACCCACGTGTAGGGGTTGACCCATGGGTCGACACCTATGGGGCATGTGGTCGACCCCTAACGGGACGAATTCCCTCCCTCTTTCCCGCTGTTCGATTTTGATTTCTGGACTTGTTTATTTATATTTATTTCGCTTATATGTATACAAACTTCAAACCTTAATATCTTCTTCATATGATGTCCGTTTTACGCAAACTCGGAGTCTATCTTAAGCAGAATTCCGCAGCGAACGCAATGGCCGAATCCATTTTCCTTAATTTTTAATATTTTATTAAGTATCTTAAGTTTATTATTATAGCCTTCTTGAAAAATTACGAGGTGTTACATTCTCCCCTACTTAAAGGATTTCGTCCCCAAAATATCTAAGCTAAGAAGAATGTATATCGTAACATCCATCATCCTTCTACTAATCCACCAATCACAAGCATCCATTATCCTTCATAGATTTATATTGCTTATATGATCATATGCAAAGGTGTGTGTATATGTCCCTATACTAATGTGAAAGATCAGGCGGTCTACTGATTCAGTCGACTCCTTAATGCAATGCATGTTAGTGCCATGAATCCAACATGTATGCAAATAATCTAGTCTAACATGTAAGTCATTCATCAAAATGCAACATCCACATGATTATTCACCCATTTCCATCCATAAAATTTAAAATGCACACACATCCATATGCAGTATGAGAGTGATTGAGCCAATCTAGTGCCTAATGTGTGTGTATATGTATCCGCGAGCAACCACTAGCAAACACTTGCATCCACTTGCATCCATCAAACATAACATGTCTCAAACAAATGTTTACATTCATTGGAATTCTACCTAAAGGTGGAAGATTCGATTGATATGATATACCTAATGATAGAAACAAATATGAGTAAAAGCTTTGGAAAAAGAAGTTAAGAACATATCGTTTAAAAGATAAGGGTACGAAGCGCAAATCTTGTCTTCAGTCTCCTAAGTTGCATCTTTGCTATCTTCTCACCATTGAATTTTCATCATTGACCTCTCAGTTACGTTGCTTCTTAACCTTTGATCCAAGAATATGGGTAGGAACTCGTTTAATTACCGCCTCCCATTCTACCTCTACTTCCTCAAGCATACTCGGCTCAACTACTTCTGCCGTATCATGCAAGCACTTTTGTACATGAGAAACATGGAAAACATCATGAACACCAGCCATTCTTTCTCGTAACTTCACATTATAAGACATTTGACCAATCCTTTCTATTATGGGAAATGTCCCCTGCAAATCTGGGTGCCAATTTCCCTACAGATCCGAAATGAACCACATTCCCTAAAGGTGATACCTTGATGAAAACCACGTCTCCCACTTCAAACCCAATATCGGTTCTTCTCTTATCTTTGTAGGACTTCTGCCTATCCTGAGCTGTCTTCATGCATATGCTGATAAGATCAATCTTCTCTGAAGTTTGCCTAATCATCTCAGGTCCAAGTAGAAGCCTTTCTGTAGACTACCACCAATAAGTCGGTGATCTGTAGGGCCGTCCGTACAATGCCTCGAAGGGTGTCATGCCAATACTGACCTGAAAACTATTGTTGTAAGTGAACTCTACCAAAGTAAGTTGCTCTGCCTAAGTCCCTCTGAAGTCCAGGATACACAGTCCTAAAAGATCCTCAAAAACTCTATTCACCCTTTCCATCTGTCCATCGGTCTGAGGGTGATAAGCAGTGCTTCTTCTGCTCAGCTTTGACTTGCTGACAGATCAAACATCGAGAAACAAACTCCGCTACATCTTTCTTCATCCCAACCCAACAGAAAACCCTCTTCATATCTCTATACATCTTGTCACCACGTAGACAAACAGTCATCCTAGAATGATGGGCTTCCTCAAGAACTGTCTTCAATAAACTCCCAACTCGGGAAACACAAAGCCTTCCATCTCGTCGCAACTACCTTCTATCATCCGTGGAATATCTACGAAGGTGCCTGGAAGTCTCCCCTCTACTGAGCCTCCCCAATATGTCTGTTATCTATGGGTCCTCTTGCTACGAAGTTCCTATCTGATCCAGAATAGTAGGTCGCACCTCAAATGATGCCAATAAACCAGGTGTGAACTTGGTAGAGGGTCTGAAATCAAAAGTCGATATATACTCCAATGTAACGGCCCGCCCCACACCAACCGACATTTCCAATGAAAGTACGTTGTGCCAACGTCCAACCAGCACGGGGCGGTCGTCAAAGAAAGGAAAGAAGGAAAATTAAACTAACAAGGAACCTGTAGTATATCTCACAGCGCATGGAATAAAATATAATAATAACATAACTTGACATAAAACAGGTGAGACAGTGCATAAGCTGAAAACTTAAACCATCTTAGAAGTAGAAAATCCAAAATTACAGCTTATGTTCCACATCATCTTTATTACAACTTCTAAAACTATCTGTAAAGAAAAATAGGAAAGGTACACTACTAATGCCCAAAGTAGTGACCAGCAGTGACACAGGGAGAATATATATAGAGAATAGTACGTGTAAGCCTTCTGCTCGTCTCCGGACAGCTACTCTTGCACAACCATCTAACCTGTCTCTAGTCTGCCCGTTTAAGAGCACCCAGAGTAATAAGAAGAGATATAAAACTATGGGTCAGACAAAAGTCTGGTATGAGCGATAAGCAGTAAAACAAAACAATAACAGGCATACTAAACCATACCTGAACCTGGACCTGCAACCAAAGAGTCAGCACAACAAGGTGTACAATACTCTAAGGTAACACTAACATAAGGTGTCAAGATAACGGGGGTGGGGTGTGCATGTCATATGATGGCAAACAATCAAGCATAGCAACCATCCTCACATCTCTCGCTCAGTGCGTAAAGCTTACGATATCCACCGCTTTGATCGTCCAAATCCTTGCTATGATCAATCTGCCTCATGGAGTCGTGGCGACTCCACTGCAATGATCCATAGCTACTAGTCCTTGCTATGTCCACTCTGCCCCACAAAGTCATGACGACTCCACTGCACTGGCCCATAGCCATGCTACAATCACTCTACCCCATGGAGTAATAACTACCCCACTGCACTGATCCGTAGCCTAACATCCGTCTCGGTGGTGTATCAAAGTTATGGACTTCGATAACCCCTTCTCACACGTCTCGCAGCAAAGTCCAACTCATGAAGTTCACTCATTGGTTCCCATATAGATCCTGAGTTACAACTTCCCACTCGGACTACCTTTGCATCTAGGGTTTTAGTCTCCTCCGTATCGGTTCGGTCCTTCAGTCATCATTGGTTCCATTCGGATCGATCCTCTTCCCCTCGTTTAGTCTATGGTCATCAACCCTATTCGAGTCGTGCTCCCCAGAGTGGTTCAGATCAGTTCATGTTCTTCCACCGGGTCGGGTCGTGCCATCATGCCACTGTCAGATTGGTTCGTGGTCATCGTTCAAGAGAAGGTCAGTTCAGAGAACTCTAGATGAAAGCAGGTCGTGACTAGTGGTTTAGTTCGTTCTCCTTCCACTGGGTCGGGTCATGGGCACCCATTAGGTTTGGGTCGGGCCCCTTCATTGCTTCAGATCGTGACACCAGGTCGTGGCTCTGCTCGCAGCTCGTGGAGGTCAGCTCGTGGTGACATGCTTGGCTCGTGAGGCTATCTCATGAATGGAGGGCTTGGGTTGTGATGGCTATCCACAGTCGGGTCGGGATCGGGTAGGGGCGATCCGATCCGGGCTGGCTCCTGCATATTCTTCCAACAACTGTTTTTACGCCACAGGACGGCGTTTTCGACCATTCTAACTGTTCTAAACAATCACAAAGCATACCATACAGTCATAGCAATATGTAGAATTGACCACAAACACCAAAACAACAATTTGATATATTAAAATGGATCAAACATACCCAAAACACATATTTTCCCCTTAATCATGTTTAACAATAACTAATGTTAGGATTAGCAAAACGTAACCAAATCAACCCAAATTTCTAACAGAGGCCTAAAACAATATTTCAAAATTTATAAATATTTTTCCAGAATTTAATCATGTATAAATTCACTAACTACCACTAATTACCCTTAATTAACCTTAATTAATGTAAAAACAAGGCTAATCACTCACTTCAGCCACAAATAAATTCAGATCTGAAACTTTTGGACAAAATGGTTCGGATTCCAATACACTCCAGCAGCTCTACCTCGTTTTTTATGCTAATCTGCTTTGATTTAATGTAGATTTGGCTTAATTAGCGATTAGAACGTGATTTGGAGTGTTTTAGCAAGTGGAGGTCATTGCTAGGGTTCAAAGGTTATAAGTGGCGGCTAAGAAATGAAATAAAAACTGATTTACTAACACATCTCAGCTCTCCCATAACCCTAATGCTGAAATGGTTTCTGGGCCCTCTTGCTAATCACCCTAATTTGGCCCGATTAAGTTGTTTTTCACCTTCTAAACCTTGTTTCAGCCATATCTCCCAAACGGTGAGTCCGTTTGGCTAATGTGACCACTCTACGAAAAGGTAAACTGTCATCCGGAACTAATGGAAGTGGCTTAAGGTCAAAATATCTTACCAATCAAAAGTTATGTCTAAAACAAGATCAGCTAGGGGTAAAATGGTCATTTAAAAATCGGCAAAAGTCATGAATATGGGAAATGACCCCAATAGTCGTCTCCCAAAGTTACATGGCTATATGACTTTGCATGGGAAAGAAATAATTATTCTATGATCCTTCGATGCGTAGAATGTGGGTCGTTACATTCTCCCCCCTTAAGAAATGTGCCCCTGAAATTCCTTAACTAAGAAACAAGCAAAGGTTCCCGCAGGCCTATCAACCATTCACAACAATCAAACATACAAAAACAACAAACAAGTCTTTCCTAGCATGAGGAAAACTAAATTGCAATTAAAATCTTACTAGCCAAAGAGTCTTGGATACGTCTTCTTAATGCTCTCCTCTGTCTCCTAAGTACAGTCATTCTCATTCTCGCCCCCACTGAACATTGACTAGATTCAACGCTTTCCTTCGAAGTTGCTTCGTATCGTGCTCGACAATACGAATTGGCTTGCAGTTCCCAACTGCATTGGGTTTTACTTCGATATCATCCAACCGATCAGGTGAAATAGTCATATCGGGGTCGTGCACGAATTTCCTTAACCGAGAAACATGAAATACGTTATAAACTCCTTCCATCTTCTCTGGTAATTCAACTTTATATGCCAAATTCCCAACTTGCTCGAGAACTGGGAATGGACCAACAAATCTTGGTGTTAACTTGCCTCTCCTACCAAATCGTATCAAGCTCTTTAATGGAGAAATCTTGACAAAAACCAAGTCACCAATGGAGAATTTTAAATCTCTTCTCCTCTTATCAGCATAACTCTTCTGCCTATCTTGGGCAGCCTTCATTCGTTGTCGGATGATCTTAATCTTGTCCGAGGTTCCTCTTATCACATTTGGTCCAAGCACAAACTTCTCACCGGTTTCTAACCAACATGACGGTGAGTTGCATGGTCTTCCATACAAAGCTTCAAATGGAGCCATACCGATACTGGATTGATAACTATTATTATATGCAAAATCTACAAGATGTAAATGGTTATCCCATGATCCACCAAAATCCAATATGCAAGCTCTCAAGAGATCTTCTAATACTCGATTCGCCCTCTCTGTCTGACCGTCAGTTTGAGGATGATACACGGTACTGAGGTGTAGTTCTGACCCTAGAGCCTCTTGTAAGCTCTTCCAAAACCAACTAGTAAACAATGGGTCTCGGTCACTCACAATGCTTTTAGGTACTCCACGAAATCTCACTACCCATTTCATATATAGTTTCGCTAACTTAGCTGTCGTTCTATTTGACTTGACGGGTATAAACCTTGCACTCTTAGTCAATCGGTCCACAATCACCCAAATGCTATCATGGCCCGATCTAGTTCATGGTAACCCATCAATGAAATCCACTGAGACTTGTTCCCATTTCCAATCTGGAATTTCTAATGGTTGCAACAAACCACTAGGCTTCTTTTGCTCAGCTTTAACTAGCTGGCAATTTATGCATTTGGATATAAACTTCCCAATGTCTCTTTTCATCCCTTTCCAGTAGCAGATCTGCTTCATGTCTCGATACATTTTGTTACCACCTGGATGTATAGTCAGTTTTGAGTGATGACATTCTCTAAGCACTTCATCTCTCAATCCATCGACATTGGGCACAATTAGCCTACCATTCTTTCTAAGCCATCCATCTCGATCAAGCCCATACTTTTTCAACTCTTCGTCGATTCCCATCTCTAACTTTGAGATGATTTCCAATAGGTTAGGATCGTCCCTCTGATTGGAACCAATCCGCTAAATCAAAGTGGGTTTAATCATCAAATTTGCTAACATTTCAGGATCCAATTCGCACTTTGTCTGAAATCATACCCAGCTATGTACTCCAGTTGCTTCCATTCTAGAAACACAGCCCCTAAAATGGCATATCTCCTACTCAAGGCATTAGCTACCGCATTGCCCTTTCCTGGTGTATATGCGATATCGAAATCATAGGAAGCCAAGAATTCTAACCATCTTTGTTGTCGGAGATTTAGATCCTTCTGAGAGAAAAGATATTTTAACGATTTATGATCGGTAAACAACTCGAATCTTTCTCCTAAGAGATAATGTCTCCATATCTTCAACACGAATGCGATCGCTACCAATTCCAAATCATGGGTAGGATATCTTTTCTCATGCGGTTTTAGTTGCCGACTAGCATAAGCTACAACCTTACATCCTTCCATCAATACAGCACCTAGTCCGGTACCACAGGCATCTGTGTATACCGTCATCTCTTCATTCCCTTTAGGAATGACTAACACAGGTGCGCATGTCAACTTTTCCTTTAGACTCTTGAATGCATTCTCGCACTTTTCGTCCCAGATGAAAAATTGATTTTTCTTGGTCAACTGAGTCAACGGTGCCACTATCTTGGAGAAGTCTTGGATAAACTTACGATAATATCCAGCCAATCCCAAGAAACTTCTTACGTCTGTTGCATTCTTGGGCGTAGACCAATCCTGTACCGTAGCCACCTTCGCAGGATCCACGGCATTACCATTCTCTGAAACATCATGGCCCAGGAATCTCACTTCACTCCTCCAGAAGTGACACTTAGAAAACTTTGCTTTAATTGGTGTTTTCTCAATACCTCCATCACTATCCTCAAGTGTTCCTTGTGTTCTTCCTCTGTCCTCAAATAAACCAAGATATCGTCTACGAACACAAGAACTAACCTATTCAACTAATCTCTGAATACCCTATTCATAAGATCCAAAAAATATGCTGGTGCATTGGTCAACCCGAATGGCATGACCAACTACTCATAAAATCCAGACGGCGTCCGAAATGCCATTTTAGCTATACTCTTAGCTTCCACTCTAAGCTGATGAAAAACCTGTCGCGAGATCCAACTGGGAGAACACTCTCGCGCCACTCAACTGATCAAACAAATCATCTATCCATGGAAGAGGATACTTATTCTTCTTCGTTACCTTATTCTTCTCGCGATAGTCCACACACAATCGAAGGGAACCATCTGCCTTGGTAGCAAAAACAACTGGTGCTCCCCACTCAAAAACACTTCTTCTAATAAATCCCTTCTTCAATAGATCGCTTACTTGCGCCCCGAGCTCTCGCTGCTCCTTTGGTGCCATACGACGAAGTGACATCACTATAGGTCTGGCATCTTTCACTAAATCAATACAGAACTCAATCTCTCGGTGTGGTGGAAGTCCGGTCACTTCCTCGAAGACGTCCGGATACTGGCCAACCACGGGTACATCTGACAACTCATCATGCGGGATGTCGAGGGAATTTAGAAAACTAGGCGTTACCCCATCACTAGGTAGACCACCAAACACTACCCTTCAGCCATCATCTGCTCTAACTGTCACCAAAAAGCCCTCACAGTCTGCCACCACCCCGTATCTTTGGAGCCAATCGACTCCCAAAATAATGCCAAACCCAGTAAAGTCCAAAACAAAGCAATCACAAGAAAACGTACATCCATGACTTGATAAGACCACATTACGACAAATCATGCTAAGGCTAGTTGAACCACCAATCGTGTTCGTCACCGCTAAAGGTCTATCGACTATCTCGGGTTCCAATCCCAACCTATCTACCAGGTCGCTAGATATGAAGGAACGGGAAGCTCCGGTATCAAACAATACTCGAATAGGAATATCATAAACAGAAAGCATACCTTGAACGACGACATTCTTTCCTTTCTTCGTCGCGGTTGGGGCATTCGACGAAGAAGGAACAACATTGACAACATATGCTTTCACAATCTTCTTTTCTTTAGTGGGTTGCGGACACTTACCCTTGTGATGTTCCACTTGGCCACAGTTGAAGCACTTCCTGTCCATTGGCTTTTCTCGACATTCTTTAGCATAATGGCCCTTCTTGCCACAGCTAAAGCACTCAACATCTTTCTTGCTCTTTTTCTGACCATCCTTAGCTTGGTTCCGACTTTGCTTCCTTTTATTCTGAGAATTATTCTTGCCTCCAACGCTTACTTGCGGCTTTGGCCCCTCTGCAGATGCGACAACGACTTCAGTCTTGGGTTTAGGATAAAGGCTCTCTAACCTCAATGCTTTCCCCACAATTGATTCAAACGTCTCATCGATATGGTTTATAAGCCTTTCTCCAAAGTACTGATCTAAGCCTGTTATAAACTTTTCATTCTTCTTCTCGGGAGTATCGATAAGGGATAATCCATACTTGGATAAAGTAACGAACTCAGCAATATACTCCGAGATTGCCCTACCATTCAGCTTAAGCTCCAAGAACTTCCTAAACAACTCTGACTTCTGAGCAGCTGGGATAAACTTTTCACTGAATCGGGCCTTAAACTGATCCCATGTAACTTTATCCTCTGGAGTAGCCACCTTAATAGCATTCCACCAATTCATCGCCCGTCCTTGCAGCTGACGGGATGCTAGCTTTCTCTTCATCGCATCCTCAATACCCAAGTCTTCGAAGATACGCTCACAGTTAGCCGATTCCGTTCTGTGGAATGGCTTTCCACCAAGATTAGTGTAATCCTTGCATAGCTTGGCGAAATCGGCCCTAGGCGCCTCCACCGCTGCACCACCACCATTTGCAGCATTAGGAGTTGCCCTCTGAACATCCCTAAGCATCTCTCTCATGAGGTCAGTGAACATCGTCCTCATATCAGGAGAATTCCCATTATTATCTCCTCTACCAGTACCCCAAGTATATCGGCTCATTGTTCGATCTATCAGGAGAAAACGATTAACCATCTCTTCAGTGGTGCCAGTGCAATGCGACTTCATCCTTAAATATACTAATAGTGTGTGTATATATATAGCTTTTGAAAACCAAAATATCACAAATACGTGCTCTCATATACATACTATCTCTCTCTGATGTCTTCCCTAAGTTAACTACGCAACTTAGAGCTCTGATACCAAATGTGACGGTCCGCCCCGCACCAGCCGACATTTCCAATGAAAGTACGTTGTGCCAATGTCCAACCAGCATGGGACGGTTGTCAAAGAAAGGAAAGAAGGAAATTTGAACTAACAAGGAACCTATAGTATATCTCACAGCACATGGAATAAAATCTAATAATAACATAAGTTGACATAAAACAGGAGAGACAGTGCATAAGCTGAAAACTTAAACCATCATAGCAGCGGAAAATCCAAAATTACAGCTTATGTTCCACATCATCTTTATTACAACTTCTAAAACTATCTCTAAAGAAAAATAAGAAAGGTACACTACTAATGCCCAAAGTAGTGACCAGCAGCGACACAGGGAGAATATATATAGAGAATAGTACGTGTAAGCCTCCTGCTCGTCTCCGGACAGAAACTCGTGCACAACCAGCTAATCTGTCTCTAGTTTGCCCGTTTAAGAGCAACCAAAGTAATAAGAAGAGACATAAAACTCTGGGCCAGACAAAAGTCTGGTATGAGCGATAAGCAGTAAAATAGAACAATAACAGGTATACTAAACCATACTTGAACCTGGACCTACAAGCAAAGAGTCAGCACAACAAGATGTACAATACTCTATGGTAACACTAACATAAGGTGTCAAGATAACGGGGGTGGGGGTGTGCATGTCATAGTGATGGAAAACAATCAAGCATAGCAATCATCCTCACATCTCTCGCTCGGTACGTAAAGCATACGATATCCACCGCTTTGATCACCCAAATCCTTGCTATAATCACTTTTCCCTATGGAGTCGTGGTGACTCCACATCACTGATCCATAGCCACTAGTCCTTGCTATGTCCACTCTGCCCCATGAATTCATGACGACTCCACTGCACTGGCTCATAGCCATACTACAATCACTCTGCCCCATGGAGTAATAACTACCCCATTGCACTGATCCGTACCTAACATCTGTCTTGGTAGTGAATCAAAGTTATGGATGTCGATAACCCCTTAGCACGCGTCCCGCAGCAAAGTCCAACTCATGAAGTTCACTCATTGGTTCCCATCTGGATCCTGAGTTACAACTTCCCATTCGGACTACCTTTGCATCTCTGGTTTTAGTCTCCTCCGGATCGGTTCGGTCCTTCAGTCATCATTGGTTCCATTTGGATCGGTCCTCTTCCCCTTGTTCAGTCCATGGTCATCAACCTTGTTCGGGTTGTGCTCCCCAGAGTGGTTCAGATCGGTTCATGTTCTTCCACCGGGTCGGGTCGTGCAATCATGCCAATGTCAGATCGGTTCGTGGTCATCGTTCAAGAACAGGTCGGTTCAGAGAACTCCAGATGCAAGCAGGTCGTGACTAGCAGTTCAGTTCGTTCTCCTTCTACTGGGTCGAGTTATGGGCACCCATTAGGTTCGAGTTACGCCCCTTCATCGCTTCGGATCGTGACTCTAAGTCGTGGCTCTGCTTGCAGCTCGTGGAGGTCAGCTCGTGGTGACATGCTTGGCTCGTGAGGCTATCTCACGAATGGAGGGCTCGGGTCGTGATGTCTCTCCACGGTCGGGTCGGGGTCGGGTAGGGGCGATCTGATCCGGGCTGGCTCCTGCATATTTTTCCAGCGACTGTTTTTACGCCACACGACGACGTTTTCGACCATTCTAACTATTCTAAACAATCACAAAGCATACCATACAGTCATATCAACACGTAGAATTGACCACAAACACCAAATCAACAATTTGATATGTTAAAATGGATCAAATATACCCCAAACCTATATTTTTCCCATAATCATGTTTAACAATAACTAATGTTACGATTAGCAAAATTTAACCAAATCAACCCAAATTTCTACCAGAGGCCTAAAACAATATTTCAAAATTTATAAATATTTTTCCAGAATTTAATCATGTATAAATTCACTAATTAACCTTAATTAGTGTAAAAACAAGGCTAATCACTCACCTTAGCCACAAATAAACTAAGATCTGAAACTTTTGGACAAAATGGTTCGAATTCCAATACACTCCAGCAGCTCTACCTCGATTTTTATGCTAATCCGCTTTGATTTAATGTAGATTTGGCTTAATTAGCGATTAGAATGTGATTTGGGGTGTTTTAGCAAGTGGAGGCCATTGCTAGGGTTCAAAGGTTGTAAGTGGCAGCTAAGAAATGAAATAAAAACTGATTTACTAACTCATCTCAGCCCTCCCATAACCCTAATCCTGAAATGGGTTATGGGCCCTCTTGCTAATCACCCTAATTAGGCCCGATTAAGCTGTTTTTCACCTTCTAAACTTTATTTCAGCCATATCTCCCAAATGGTGAGTCCGTTTGGCTAATGTGACCACTCTACGGAAAGGTAAACCATCATCCGAATTTAATGGAAGTGGTTTCAGGTCAAAATTCCTTACCAACCAAAAGTTATGGCCAAAACAAGACCAGCTAGGGGCAAAATGGTTATTTAAAAATTGAAAAAAGTCATGAATATGGGAAATGACCCCAATAGTCGTCTCCCGATGTTACATAGCTATATGACTTTGCATGAGAAAGAAATAAATATTCTACGATCCTTCGATGCATAGAATGTGAGTCGTTACATCCAAGCTCTACCTATCTACAAATAATGGACTCAAAGTCATCCTCTGCCTACTCAGTGCATCCGCAAGAACATTACCCTTACCAGGGGTATAAGCAATCTCAAAGTCATAGGATGCTTGGAACTCCATCCATCTTTGTTGCCTCAAATTGAGATCCTTCTACGAGAACAAGCACTTGAGTGATTTATGATTGGTGTACAACTCGAACTTCTCTCTAAGTATATAATGGCGCCAAGTCTTAAGCGTGAATACTATGGTAGCCAACTCTAAGTCATGGGTCGGGTAGTTCTTTTCATAAACTCCTCACCTCTGTTGCATTCTTTGGAATCTGCCAATCTTGAACTGCAAATATTTTCACGGGATCTACTGTTATCCCATTCTTAGAGACCACATGCCCTAGAAATCTCACCTCCTTTCTCCAAAAATGACATTTGGAGAATTTCGCCTTAAGCTGGTGTGCACGGAGAGTTTTCAAAACCTCCATTAAATGTAGAGCATGCTCTTCCTCGCTCTTCGATAAAATGAAGATGTCATCAACAAAGACCACAACGAACCTATTTAGAAACTCCCGAAACATCCTATGCATCAGATCCACAAAATAGGTGGGTGCATTCGTCAACCCAAAAGGCATGACGAGCCATTCGAAGAAACCATCTGGAGTTCTAAAGGAAGTCTTGTCTATACCATCCTTGGCCACCCTCAACTGATGAAACCCCATAGCCAAGTCCAACTAGGAGAAAACAGATGCACCAACAAGCTGGTCAAACAGACCATCTATCCACGGAAGTGGGTGCCTATTTTTCTTAGTGAGCTTATTCACCATACATAAGCAAAGCGAACCATCCGCCTTATTGGCGAATACTATTGGAGCATCCCATTTAGACATGCTTTGCCTAATAAACCCTTTCTCAAGTAGCTCCCTTACTTGCTTGCTGAGCTCCCTCCTTTCTCTTGGAGCCATATGGCGCACAGGCAATGCAACCGGCTTTGCATTATTCACCAAGTATATACGGAAATCAATCTTGCGCCTCGGAGGTAATCCCCGAATCTCCTCAAAAACATCAGGATACTCACAGACTACTGGTATAGATCGTAAATCATCGATAGATGGATCAGGAGACTCAAGGAAACTAAATACGACAGACCCCTTAGGGTCACAAGAAATCTCGAGGGTCCTCCCATGGCAAGTCAAAAGCCTAATGACCCTCCTCTCACAATCTAGAATGGCACCATACATGGTTAGCCAACCCATCCCTAGAATCAAACGATAGGCCATGAAACCAAGCACATACACGTCACACTGAAACTCGATGCCCATCACAGATATTCTTAAACCCCCCGATAAATCATAGAAAAATGAGCCGTACATTCAATGGGGTTTGAGACAACAACGAGATCCAAAACCATACTAGTACTAATGTGTAAAGACTCAACCACATAATTAGATATAAAAGAATGTGAAGCGCCGGAATCAAAAAGAGTCCTAACAGGATGATTGGAAAGAGAAATCAAACCTTCAGCATAAACTTTCCTGCCTCTATTTAGTACACCAACCACAAGGGCATGCACCTTCCCTCTAGAAGATACTGCCCTTTGGCTCAGTCCTTGCTTCTTCCGGCAATCCTTAATAAGATGTCTAACCTCTCCACAATGGAAACAAAGCAATCTTCCTTTTCCTACACTCTTTGTTCAAATGATCCATGCATCCACAATTATGACATGTCCTTTTTTCTAAGGTTTTTTCATTCTTTCCGCCCTTATTTTGTTGTTCTTGTTTCTTGGGCCACACTTTCTTGTTTTGTGTTTCATCAATCTTAGCCACTTTGTTTTCATTGTTATCTTCTTCGTGCGTCAGTGTCATATCAACAAGTTTCTCAAAAGTTGCTTCCATCGGAATATGAGACATAGCCAATCCATGAAGGGGTTCATTCAATCCTTTAGCAAACATCAAAGCTTTCTTGTGCGGGTTATTCACTAGCTCCAAACACAACCTTGCCAATTGATTGAACTTATTAGCATACTCTTTGACAGACACGCCTCCTTTCTTAAGTACTAAAAACCTTTCCATTTGCATACTTTTCTTGGCTTGAGAAAGAAACTTCATTTTGAATCTCTGTCGAAAATCATTCTAAATCATAATTGGACGCCCTGCTTGTGTCACTTCCCACCAGAACAAAGCCTCATCTTTCAGCTGCCAAACGACCAACTAAATCTTCCTACGGTCGTCAACGTCAAAAATCCCAACCAAATTCTTTGTTTCTTTAAGCCAATTCCTTGCTTCTACAAAAGTCTCAGTTCCTCGGAATGGATTTGCCTCCCATAGCATAGAAATCATTGCATATGTTGAAGAAATTATCCGCTCGTGGAGGAGGAGGAGGAACAACGGCTGCAACTGCGGGAGGCGTGTCTGCCTAGCCTCCGGCCCGCCATAGCCTTAAGATACCAACAGAACCAAGCCGGTATCATAACGCCCTCTGGAAGAACTGGTTCCCTAAACATGCTGAAAAGAAAAGGAAAAACCGATTCAAACAGAGAGTCGAAAGATATTTCATATGGCTTTGAGGAATATGTTTTTCAAAACAGAGTTTTCTTTTGAAAATCTTTCTATAAAAACCTTTCTGAAAACAATCTTCAAAATCTTTTATCTGATCTGGTAACCTTCAGCTCGAATACCAAATGTGACACCCCATGTCCGTCAATGTCACTCTTTAATAGAATTCATTAAGTTTCATGAAGCGTTAAAGGTAAACAGAAACAAAAATATCACAAGACATATATAAAATAACAGCGGAATTTAAAACTTTGTTTTCCAAATAGATAATATCGTGGTCCAAATTCAGTTACAACATACGTCTAAAATGCAGAAAACCCATTACATTAATTTAAAGTATCCGCCTTGTACTAAAATCATCAGAGTATAGTAACATAAAAGCATAGTCTCCAAAAATAGCCATATCAGAGAAGATATGAAATCAAAGCGGTACGTCTAAGCATCTCCAAGCATAATGAAAGAGAGAATCCTAATCAAGCCCGAGTATTCCTACCCTGAGAACCTGGGGCGGATGGAAGAGAGAAAAGAAAACAAAATGGGTCAGACATAAAGTCTAGCGAGTCAAGTTACTTTTAGCATATAAATAAGTAAAAGCTTCAAGACAAACATATAAACAGGATGAGAGAGAAATAATATCATAAGACATGTATAGCAAACTGAGTAGGATAAACAGAATAATCAGAACAGAATATATTGCAGTTCTCAAGTACTTTTCTCTGCACCAATACTAGTATAACAGAAACAAGATGATCTCAACAAGAAACAGAATGGTAGACTTAGGTGTACTTCTAATGAGGGTTTTTACCCTATATAATAATAACAGGTAGTCCAACAGAAATGACAGGTATTACCCCTAACGATAATAACGGGCTCCTAAATAAGAAAGACTAGATGTACCCTCATTACTACCCCAATCGATCGGCTCCCTATCCCGTAGACACCCTGTGTTGGCCCCAAAGTAGGATGTATCACTTCCTAAAGTGGCAACCACTTAATTAACGAGATGCACAACCATCTACTGATGTCACAACGTCTTATTATCCCAACGCAAGCAGATTCATGCACGCACATGAATCCGACGGAGTGCGATGTCAATATCCCCACTTAATGAACTTCTTACAATCAACTCAGTAAGTGTGCCCAGACCTTGACCTAGTTCAGGGTTCCCCATTTGATACCAAGATGGGTTACTGACTGATACGGGTCCCACACAACAGATGATACAAGCTTTCCCTTTGGCTTGCATCCTTTTTCTACTAGGATTTTGATAGGTTATGCCTAACAATTTAACAAGGTTGCATAACCCCAACATATAAAACATGTTAAGTTTGTCAGGTTTATATATATAAACCGCCCGCACAGATTTAACAAGATTAACTTAACCCCCACTGATTCGAGCAAGTTTACTTAACACCCCTACTCAATTTGATAGGGTCATGCATCCCCCATAGATTTAACCAGGTTAAGTATTACAAGTTATTAGACCGAAAATTGGTTATAACACCCAAAGAAATGATAATATCAAATAGAATTGAAGAAGAAACAGTAAGAACACACGATTTATAATGGTTCGGCTTTAAAGAGCCTACGCCCACTTTATTCTTTTTTGATTGATGATACAAGTACAAACACAATGTTGAATTTCACTCAGTCTCTCTAATATAATTGTAATTTCTCTCAATGACTGATAAAATACACCAAAAGTTGACGGTGATTAGAATGAAACAATGAAATTTAGTGGTTGTGAGAGTTAGAGTCAAGATTTTGCCATAAAATCCCTTCAAATGGTGCTTTGAGGGGTATTTATATGCAGAAATTCAACCCGGATCGGTGCCACGTGGAGATCATCCCGTTCGGTTCGAAGCTGGAGGATTGGAGATGGTGATAGCACATTAGATATTATGGGATCGTGTAGGATACATGCTCCCACTACACCAAAACAACAAATTTGGCACACTAGGATGTAGAGATTTGATACGGCTTTAAGCCGTATCAAATTTAGTAGGGCTTATACCCGTATCAAACTTTTTTTTGCGATCCGCGTCATCCCAAACATCTGAAATCTAACCGCACATCTTCAATGCCTCGGATCACTTCATTTGATGCAACTTTGGTCCGTATCAAATCCTCGTATTTTTGCTGTCTCCAATTTGGCCGCTGTTTTTCATTTCTCAACAGTCCCCGTATCATTCAATCCCTAAATCCGGTTTCTCTCTCTCGGCAAATTTACTAATTTTTTTCCTCTTTTCAGTTACACGCTCCGTCTTCATCTCCTAGGAAATTTCCCAATTGTTTTTCCCCTTTTCACCTTCGCTGTTAGGTTTCGAGCTCCTGCAAACCCTACTGGTTTTCCCCTATTTTCTCTGCCTTCGACATAAGCGGTACCTCCGCTTCTTGCTTGATATTATGTGAATCGCATTCTCCTTAGTGGTCAGGTCGATGATAGAACCATTCATAAATATGAGAAGGAAGCTAAGGACAAAAATCAAGAAAGCTGGTAACAGTTTCCCCTAGATTATTCAAGAATGATAATAATATTATCCGCTCATCTATAGAACACAGCGATTGCTGTTTTCATAATCCTTGTGCTATTGTACCACATGCTGTAATTTCAGTTCTATGATGTTTTCTTTTACTTGCTTGAGTAAAAGCATATGATTTTCCTAGTAAAACTACTTTATTGCTGACTTGTATTTCAAACGGGGTACAAGTTAGTGATACAGTAATCTCAACCAATAGATTTTCTACCCTATTAAACTGCATATATTTGTTAGAACAACAGATGTTTGCCGTTTAAAGTGCATAGATGCGCAGTTTAAAATGAACATATTTGTAAATAAATACTTGCAGTGTGGACTGCAATTGTTTAAAGTGTGTAATGCGCATTTTTACGGTGTAGACTGCAAGATTTCATTTAAAAAAGTGCAATTAAATCCAAATAAGAATGCAAACTTGTTTAGTTCTAACTGCAAATGCATGTAGTTTAAATTCTATTTTTTCGGTTTTCGCTAAAACATTTGGCATGAGTTTTCGTAAAACCTATTTTTTTAAAAGGGTGTGTGAAAAAACATCCCAAAATAAACACCAAGGCCTCTTAATGCTCAATATGTTGGTATAACCCAATGATCCATAGGTAGCTTTAAAATATTATCAACCTTTTAATTCTCATGCAAACGAACAATCCGATGAGCCATAAGGTACTATAACCTATCATTTATGAAATCTTTTATTTAATGATTACATCTATGCAGGTTTTGTTCCAGAATGATTCCTCTACTACTCTTCTAGCACGAATTATAGGGTTCATTGGTCCCATTGACCAAGCCATGCTTGCAAAGGGACATGATACATACAAATGCTTCACAAAAAATCACATGATATATGAAAGAAATCAGGTAAATTTTGTCATTCCTTTTGTGCTTACACTTTCAAGTTGTTCATACACTGTGGGTTGCCATTGGAAATTAGTCTTTTATAAGAAAAGTTCAAAAGGATGTGCTTAGGGTACGAATTTGCATCCTATGGAAATACATTAGTTGCCTTATTTGTAACATCAAACCGACCTACTCATGATTAGAAGATATTTTTTATGTTCATTTCTATAACTGTCAAGAATTATGTTTGCAACTTGTTCAGGTTTCTGTTTGACTAATTGTCGGAAAGCGTGGTTTCTTTTCATCCAAATCATGGTTTACCTATTGTTAATGTACCATAGTTAGACCATCATTTTGTTTTTGTTTTTGGCCTTCTATTGAAAATCTGCATTTAAAAGATTCTTATGCTGCTTTTGTTTGATTCATATATGTGTTGTGAAGCCTTTTGTTATATGTGTTGATTATATTCCTCGGCATTTTGACCTAAAAGCATTAGGAAGGGAAACTATGCTAAACTTCTCAACTTTATTCCATGGAAGGTAACCTACTAATTACATTAGACTAATGAAAGTATTTCATTTACTATGTGTTGATTATTCATCATTGGTTTGCACAGGGAATTGAATTAAAACTGAAGAAAGCTTCTGCTGTTGATGTTTATGGTCTGGCCAGTGTGCGTGAAACAATAGGTGGATAGTGGTTGGAAGATATATCTCAAAATCAGGTTTCCCATCTATTCATTGTGCTGATTACAATGTCTGTCTCGTGCTGATATAATGTATTTGTACGAGCGTAACGGCACGCGCTTTCGCGCGTGGACTATTGTACCTCGATATTGCACATGCACGATTAGTTAATGTTTAGTTTTTTTCAGTTGGTTAATAATACCATTAGGTGCAATTTGGTAAGGGAGTGATCAACATATTTGTAAATACACATGCACATACATGTATGTATGTGCATAGCAGTTGTGTATTTATATTTGTTTGTTTGTTTATTGTCAGTAACTTGGTTCAATTCCTACATGATATGCTATTAGCAAGAATTGAACTCTTAGCCTTACATGTGAGTAACCCATTACACAAATCATGAAATGAATTTTTGTTTTGGTGTATAACAAATCATATACAGACTTTTCCTATTCCACTGGATAGAATTGGCAATCAATTGTAGATGGTAGCATGTTTATGTATATTAATGTCACATTAATATAAGGGTGATCAGTGTAGTTCATATGTTTCTAACATTTAGCTATTAATCAAATAATTAGAAAATCAAAATACAGGCATGACAGACCTTTTTTTTTTACTCAGATAATTTACTGTTACCGACCTCGTACAATAATTGTTTTCTCAAGGTGATATCAGTCTGTGCAATTGTCTATATCGGGTCGTACAGTAAGGACAGGAAACATCTCTCGGGACATGGTAAATAGGAACAAAAGTAGATCCGCAAACAACAAACGGGTTTAATCATAGTTTAACTGCACCGTATCATGCTTACCACTGCAGGCATTCAAAATCTTTTAAATTTTAGCAGCCAAGTTTGCAGGTGGGTTATGTTCCAAAAGCATCCTCCCAAAATTATATCAACTTTATTTTGCACGATATAGACAATTGCTCCTGCTAGCTCACATGAGTAAAGTGCTTCAACTATCCTGTTCATTCTTATGTGCAGTTTACTTAATATACATATGCCATGCCTGCATCACACAATGCGAATTCAGTCCTTGCCCCCACTGCTTTTTTCCCCATATTTTATCATTAGTACATTCTCATTTTCATGCACTGAGGTAAGCTTCACATTTTACATGCTCCCCGTGCCTCAATTATTGGCAAAAAAAAGCTTACTAAATGACTGCTCGTTTTGATGCATGACTAAGACTATACTCACAACACTTCCATGCCCCCTCTGTTTCCCAGCATACTTCCAGTTGTTTGCATCCTATTTCATGTTTCCATGCAGAAAATACTTTGTCGCTCTGTAACTCCAGTTTCTACATGCTTGCCTACAATAACACGATATTAAAATCTCTAGTTTAAATTGTATATTGAAAGAATACAATTATAACTTAAATTGGTAATAAATTCTTATAAATACCCATATAACAATATACTATGATTGTGAAATAGGGCAGCTTTCTTACTGGAAGACGTGAAATATTTCCCAATAATATGATTATTAGTCAGGTTGTCAGCTTGAGGAACAAATCCAACTAATCTCTGTTCATTTTTCAAAAACCAAAAGGTGCACAACTAACCGTTTGAATAATACTTGAAATAAGCGTTATATGAAAATGGATCCTCAATATTTTAAACTTGAAATAAGCATTATAGAAAAAACGTTCATATATATATGTATATTTAAATATTTTCACGGTCCTACTGAGCAATAATACATCAGTCATCCGTATATGCAGCAGGAAAATAATAATCCCGTCAATAGCTTTAACAATAAAAGGGATGATGTGTAATTTTCATAAACACCATGAAATAAAAAAAATCATAGAGATGAAAGGAAACAAATATCATAGAGATGAAAGGAAACTAATTAAACATTTTTTTAATAGCTTACAGTAGCCATAGCTTTTTTGAGGAGTATCTCGCTTGAAGCTGTTGGTCTTGGGGTTCATTTGGCAGCTGGTGCTCATGAGACACTTTGGAAAACACAATATGTCCTCACGAGTGTTCCATCTTCTGAACCTATGTATGATAGGACTAGAGCGAAGACTACAGCAAGATTTAATCAACCTGAACGTGCTCAATAGGGGATTCATCAGGTGCATTTTTTTAATAAGCTCGCAGCAAATACACAGCCTAAAATGCTAACTTAGTAGAACATGCCCTCTTGCTATGAGATTTAGGTGTGTGTTTGTGCAAAGTGCAGACATATCTTGATGTGTTGAACGGATATTCCTAAACAAATGGTGGTATCACCAGTTATCTCCACTTAGTAAAATTTATATTGGTAAATTCCACATGCACTTGTTACTAAGAACTGAAGTATTATTATTATTTAGTCTGTGATTTCATTTCACAACATATATACAGAACATAAATCATGTGCCAGTAGATTTTTATGAAGCTATACCATATTACCATGTATACAGAGATAGCCTTATACCAGATGTATCATCTACTGATTTTTCTCTTCATATATTGCAAGTTAAAAAAATCACTTGAACTCATAACAATTAGGAAAACTGGAAGCTCAGATGTGTCCTAAACAAATTTTCATTTGATTTCAAATTGAGTAGCTTGGAAAAACCTTCCTTACACACACATGTATGGGAAAGATCACCCTGTATATGTGTGTGTGTGTATGTAGGTTTAAATTAATGTTTTATGTCGTTCCCCTAGTGAAATTGTTTGTCTGTTGTACTTTGATATTTGAGGTTTATGCAAGTCTTGTGGTAAAATTGTAGGTGTATATATGTTTGGTAAATTTTATTTTATGCTGCTACTTCAGCTTGTCCAGCATGTTTATTAGACTTTATGTTTTTGATATTAAACTAAACTGTCCTTCACCAATTTAATATACAAATCTATTTACCTGCATTTTTAATGAACTCGATTTTTGAATAAGAGAGCACCAGCTTTAAGTGTACCCCACAGTTAAATGAAAAATTGTTATGGAAGGATGTGATAAATAGAGTCAAATACACCGTGGTTATCTTACGAAAACTGAATTGAAATCCCTTTAACAATGCTCTTATTTATTGGTAATCTGTATTATTAATAAGTAACTATCTTATGTAGGTAGATTGTGGATGGACATTTGTCTATGTAAATTTATTTGAGTGAATTTCACCTATAAGCATGATACTGGTATTTAACATTTACAGAGACATTGAATAATAAGTTAAATCTGGATTGTCTAAGCATCAACTAACTAATATTCATTGACATATGCAGCCTTGATCCAGAGCACAAAAGAGAATCCAAGGAGAAATATCATAGATCTTCAAGGCCATAATATCTCCGTTCATGAATTGCTTGTGAACCGCTTCAGATCATGTATTCATGTGTGCTGTTCCGAGACATATTTGGTGATGATCTTTGGATGACAAATCTGGAGTTACCTGACGACAACTATTCACTATATTGGCATGCATGTACACCGTATGCTTATTACCCTTTGTTGACATTATACATCATATCTTGATTTTCCATTATTCCCCCATGCATCTTTTCAAATTTAAAATCTAGATTGAACTAATTTTTTTGTGGGAAATTTATAGTGACGCAAAATTGGTCACAAGTAATTACAACCATTAGATTTCTGATTCCTTCAAAAACCATTAGATTTCCGTTGATTTCCACCTTTCATGTAAAGACAATTTACTGATCAATTTGAGTGCATAAATAAAATGGTCAAGTAGCTGCTATAGCCGTAAATTGTGTATGACTATTGTTATTTACAGAATAATACACCATACATTTATGATGTTTTCAGCAATTTCCTGTATAAGTTAAGTGATAAGTCTGTATGCTATGTACAATAAAAATTATTGTTTACATGGACCTCAGTGAATTTTTCTTCCTGATGTTCACAATGCACATATCACTGTTGAGATTTTGAGAATTTGCTTCAATTTTCAAGCTGCGTCGTATAAGGTTTGCGGCAAACGGAATAATGATATGGATATTACATTGAAGATCTGATTGATTCAAAATTTTACGGAAGTAGGATCATGACAAGTAGAATCGAAGGTATGTATTTTTTTTCCTTCTTATGTTTTTTAGTGTAACTGCAAAAAAATGATATACCACATTACGGCTCAGTTTCACTGAGCCTTACACTCAGTTTTGGTTTTTTCCTGATCTTAGAATCTAATTAACGCTCTAAAAGAAACATTACAATATTTGCATAAATTACAGTAAGCATGCTGTGATTCATAAAGAAGCAAACAAATTTAAAGTATTTCTATTTTCTTATTTTGTGGTGTGTGTCACATGTATGCTCTCTCTATTTAAAAAAATGTGTAATTTTGGTTAGAAACAAAAATATCATAGAGCATTACAACATTATCATTGGACTATTTGCTGCTCACGTTCCTAGCCGTAGATCTGTATAAATTACTTTTTATCCACCATGCAATGTAAAAAAGCCACTATAAAAAAACATTCCCTTAGGACAGTTTAATGCTTCATTAAATATTTGGTATAAATATATGAAAATGAAACTTTCATGTACAAATAATCATTGGAATTTTTTTGAAACATTTGACTCAATTATAGAAAGAAGTTTTTGATATTTTCGATACAGCTGTTTTAACTTTACTAATGTAAAAACTAGATTTTGGTTATATAAGTAAGAAATGGAATGTGAATAATTGATTCACACAGAGGACATTTTTATTGTCATAACAGAGATTTGCATTTTTTTGGTTAAATGACAATATATGCATTTTAAGGAAGTATCTAATAGTAGGAATTCAACATTGTATCCCAATAAAGTCAAGAAACACACAATTATAAATATGTTATTAAAGTTAATAAACAAAATTTGGTAATGGAATTATTTTTATTTAAGACAATCACTAAATGATACATAAGAAAATGTAACAATCAACAATTGGGCAGTCAACTATTTTCCGACAGACAGTGCTTGAATGGCGAGAAAAAAAGATTTTAACTTCACAAATAGAATCTCAAATGCGAAAAGGCTCAGCGAAACTGAGCCGTAAGGCTCAGGTAAAACTGAGCTTTACGGCTTAGTTGAAACTGAGTGTAAGGCTCAGCAGCGAAACTGAGTCGTAAGGCTCAGGTGAAATCAGGACTTGTTGTTGTGGAAGGCTTAGGTGCAATGATATTATATTTTGCTTTGCATATTTAGTGTTAGTTGTGAAATCAGGACTTGTTGTTGTAGAGGCGAAACTAAACTGATATTTGTTATTTTAAATTCTTTTTAGGCTTTGGAACAAGCATGAGTTGTATGGGCTCGACAATTGCAGTTTTGTTGTCTCTTTTTTTTAGAGGTAGAACTATGAACATTATGCTTTGTATATATTGTGTTATGTGGGTTGTATTAACTGAAGTTATGGTTTATGTATTAATTGAATTATACTTAGCGTATCTTCTTTATATACTGTTATATGGGTGTAGCGTATCTTCTTTACTGTGCATATATATATATATATATATATACATATATATATATCAATGGGTGAAGTGATTTTGTACGTTGCATATATGATATACCAATTTTGATACGGTTAAAAGCTGTATCTAATTCATTGTTAACATTGTAGAAATGAGACATTAAACACGGTTTTAAGCTGTATCAGTATACCAGCTTAATACGGTTTTAAGCCGTATCAAATTTGTCAATTGATACGGCTTAAAACTGTATCAATCTATGAAGTTGACATTGCCAGCATACCAATTTGATACGGTTTTAAGCCGTATCAATTTAGAAATTTGACACGGCTTAAAACCGTATCAAATTCGAAGTTGGACAGTGCCTACATGCTGATTTGATACGGTTTTAAGTCGTATCAAAATTTTAATTTGATACAGTTTTAAACCGTATCAAAGCAACAGAGACGCCATTTTTTGATACAGTCCAGGGCACTGCCAAATCGATTTTGATACGGCCATGAGCACTGCCAAATTGGCATTTCTGGTGTAGTGTCCAGATTTTCAGGTGAACATTGGGCGTGGCAGCTGTATCATCCCTCCTCGGTTCGGATCGGAAGGTCAAAATGGGGAATCTGGGTCGGAGAGCTCCGATCAGATCCAAACATGTCTTCTTTGCCATTTTCTGATCTTGTTTGTTTCAAATCGGCTGGGGTTCGGTTAGGGGTCTCTGAACCGATCCGAGTTCCAGCCATGGATTCTTCCTTTAAACTTATTCATTGAGTAATCTCTTAGATTTGTGTAGCGCGATCACAAAGTGGGCTAACATTTTGCCCCCTCGAAGTGCACGTTGGTTGAAAATGAAAGTATGCTTCGAAATGCTCAAATCAACTACTGATGAATCGGTGTCAATTAGTGGTTGTTTCCATCCATCCATAGAGTTGCAACATTTCATGAAGTCATATATCTTGATATTTGCTGAGCCTATAAATATGTCATGGTGTCAGCAATTGTTTTTGTTATTCTTCACTGGTTCCAAAACTTCATTTAAGCCTTGAGAAATTTCCTCAAGTAATCTTTTCGCATGCATATATTTTTATAATATCTTTTGATTTCATTTGCTTGTTATAATCACCGGATCGACAGCTGTATCTCCCTTCGGGTCGGCTTGGCGTTATCTTCCGCATTTCTAGCTTGCCATTGCATTAATGGGCCGAAGGGTTTTAGACCCGTTTTTTTGAGAAGGTTGGCTTGGGTATTAGAGCCCACTGGAGTACGAATGGTTAGCTTGCTTTATATAAATTCATGAAAACCTCTCCCCCCTTCTTTTATTTTCATTTCCCCAAATCGCTGCAAACCCTAAATCCTGAAACACGAAGAAAAACCCTTAATTTCTGAATTTGATTCATAAGTAGGCTTTTCAATTATCATGAGTTTCAATTTCAATCCGATTTAATCTCGAATTTCGAGTCGGCATGTGTGAATTTCTCTGATTCATCATCTAATTCGATGTCGGAGCTTTCGTTTCATCACCATCGTCGTTGGTGGCTTCGTCGCTTCCACGAGGTAGAGGTGACAACAATTTGACTAGGAGAGCTTTGATTTAGCAACAGATTTTCGATTAAAGCATAAATGAAGTGTTGGGTTCGAGTTGAATACTTTAGTGGGACAAAGAGGAGAGGTTAATGGTAAAGGGCAGAATTGGTTCGGAACGGTTGAAAGTAGAAGGAGCTGGAGTTTATTCAAGGGAACATACAAGAGAAAGCGTTTGCTACGTGGGATCGGTTCGGATTGAAAAACCTCTAGGGTAGGGGCTTGGCTTCTAAAGAGCTGCTTCGGATTGGATATGTGTTGATCAATCCGAACCTCTTTGTTTTCGTCAGATCTGATCCGATCCGCCCTTATTTTGTTTCAACCTTCGAACCGATCCGACGAGCTTATTTAAAAATCTCCATTTCATCGCGATACTTCATACTATGAACTTCCGAACCGATCCATTTGAGATTCGAATGCCCGAACCGATCCTTTGATAAAAAAAGATATCCTAACTGATAGGTTGTCATACAACACAAAATGCAATCATGTTATAACCAATTTAACCAATACTAAATATGGCTGGTATCTTCATGAAAAATTAGGATAGAGCCTTCCGAACTAAACTGAACCTCTGAGACTGTTATGAACACATAATTGCTTTGCCAATTTTTGCATTGCACTCTTTCATATTGCTTTTTATCTCGTATACTTTAATTCCATCATTGCATACACATTTGCAGACTTTAGTTAAAACACATGCACTGGGGGACATGGGAAACTTCACTCTAATTTCTGCTATTGTTTCTTCAATAGTACATCCGCTATGACTCAGAGATGCTCATCTAGATTAGCAGAGAGAAGAGAGTCTGCAGGGTCATCTAAAAATATCATCATTGAGAATATATCTTCTACTTCAGATTCAGGTTGAATAGTACGGGTTCAAACAATGAAACAGGGGTCCAAGAGAGTGGAGTATCATCCGGAGGTGATGTCTCTATGGATGAGGAAGAGGAAGGAGGATTTGGAGATAATTGTGCTCTCGACAAGTTTGAAAATGTCATTGTCTTGGAAAATCCAGGCGATTTTGTCGCATCAACGATTGACAAAGACAAACTAGCATGAATTCATTCAAAGCATGGGATTCTCCGAAGAGATACCGAAGTTGCCTTCTAAAACAGATCGGCCTTGTAATCCACCCGAAGGGTATATGGAAATCACTAGGTTAATGTGTCTGGTTGGGGAAATACCTCCATTTGCGCCATTCATCGTCGATTTTCTAAGACAAACGTAGATTGCTCCAATGCAGCTTCAAACCAATTCCTACGCTTATCTGTATACTTTATATGTAGCTTATGGAGAAATTCTAGGTTTAGAGCTTACCTCCGAAGATGTTCATTTCTTCTACAATTTCAAGCACCGGACCCAGGACACCCCATCTTTTGTATACTTTGAGTCAGTTCCAAAAAGGAAACTCATTAGCGTTCCTTTTAGCAGCAAAGTTGGTGATCTAAGACTTGAATGGTTCTATATCAAATAGCAACCAGGGTGTTCCATAATATGGCTTAAATCGAGTAAGGACATTAACCTTTGATTTCTAATTTCCATCACTCTTGTAAATGTGTTGATTGTTGTTAACTTTTACTTGCAGTTCCTAACCCAAAACAGGAAACGAACCAGGTGTATTTCGGTCGCTTAAACCAGCTTCTCAATGGTGATAAAAGTTCTTGACCATCATAGATGTTCTTGTGGATGAGTATCTCCATCATCATCGATTAGTAGTTATTACTTGTAGCATAGGCCACGAGAGGGCCCTTATGTATATATATACCCCCAGTCGAGGGGCCAATTGCACTTTAACTGAAAGGGGGGAGAGTTTAAAAGATCCAACAATTCCTGAGAAAAGTCCTTCCCCCACTTCAACTCAAGATGATATATTAGCAAATACTGCTCACAAGGATAGAGATAAATACATCACTCCTGAGGATGTGGCTACCCCTGAAAAGTCGGTTTCCCCAAAAGAGTTACTGGCAGTCATTCCCCGAGGAGATGATTCCTCTATAGATGATTCTATATACCAAGGTTGGGGAAACTTCGCCTACCCGAGGCCATTTATACCTCAGAAGACTTTCGAGCAGATCCCCTTACTTTTACCTTCGAAGAAGAAGTTACCCCCGTGAAGGCCGTGGAAACTGCGCACGCTGACCTAACTCCAGGCTTTAGTCTGTTATGGGTTCACTTAGGATACATACAACACTTTAGTATTACACATCATAGCACTTGTGATTTATATTGACCTCGATTCTAATGTTTACGTATATTTCTTTGCAGGACAAATGGTGAGCCATCGATATTATATGAGAGATGTTCGCTCGAGCATGCCCCCGATGGAGTCCGGTGCTGGACATGACCAACATGAAAGTCGAGGTAGAGACGACAAGGGAAATTGACCCTCTCAACCTCATTGATCCTATCGCTCTCGATCTCCTCGTCGCTCGGACTTTGAAATACATATAAGCCACTATACTTATCATGAAGGAGACAAACATACTTCTAAAACTACAGCTTCCTTTAAAGACAAAACTCCCCAGGAAAAACCACCGAAGAAAAGCTCTGATCCAAAAGAGAAACAAAAGGAGCCAAGCAAGGGATCTGATAAAGATAGGACATCTATCATGCCATCTAGGGACGTAACATCGACATCACCACCACAAGGCCGGTCATACTCGCCGATGAGAACAAAGCCAAATTAGAGCTTCTGGAGAAATAATTTCTCGAACACCACTTCAGGAACATGCATTTTTTTATAGCTCTTAAGCCATTGGACTCTGACTGGACAGCGGTGGTTAAAGCCATGGTTAATGAAGCAGACACTCAATACAAAGAGATAAAAAGATATGCGCAGACGTTGTCCAGGATCATTCAAGACTTGATAGCCGATGTAAAGACCATGAAGGATGCTGCCGAATTCGATGCAAAAGCTATCGAAAATTCCGAGAAGGACCTCGAGGATGCTCAAGCCCAACTTGCTTTTGTGAAATGTGATTTGGATACCTACAAGAAGCAATTTTAAGAATTAAAAATGTGTCATCACGCCGAGCTTGATTCCCATAGCCAAGAATTCATATATTTAAAGAAGCAGGCTGAGGATGCTAAGTCCGAAAGCACTTCTGCAAAGCTGGCTTGTACTTGAGCAAGAGAAGGCAGAGTTAGCTAAAAAGAATGCAGAACTAGAAGCCAAATTAGTAGAGGCTGAGGCACGGGCAACCCTTGCTGAGGGAAATGCAAACGTAGCCTTACAGCAAGTTGAGAAAATTAATGATCAGCTTGCTGGAGCGCAAAGAGAGTTGGATGAGAGTGCTGAGACCTTGATGGGATTTTTTGCTCAAGTGATCCGACATCGAGACATTGTGTGGATTAAGGATTACCCTACCACACTAGTATATGTATGGGAATATGAGATTGAATAGGAAAACAAGAGCTCAAGGTGGATTCAATCGTCGAGGATAAGCTCATGGAGAAGTATTTGAAAGGTGAGGAGATGGCACGCTTAGCCGAAGGGCGTAAGCTTATTGCCACTGCCATGAAGTAGGAGAGGCACCAGGCCAAAGGAAAAGATACCATCGATGCTGGTTCCCCTTCTGCTGCCCCGGGGCCTCTGAAATGGAAGGATATGATCCAGAGAATCTAGAAATTCCCAAGGCATCATTTTTGCCTCTTATTGCTGAAACAACTTCATAGACTCCTGTTACTCACATCGAGAAATCACCCGAAGGTATCTCCACCTTTTCACCTCAGTTTGTTAGAGCTATCTGAACTTTTCGTCATATTGTTGGGCAAACGATCGGGGAACCTATTCTTTTTCCTGAGCTAATAACTGTTATTTCTTGCTCTATAGGTGCATAACCCGCTGGGAAGACCGATGAACAACCAGGGGCAGTTACTAAGGCTAAGGCTGTTGAAAAGGTGCAGGAGAAAAAAGATGACTTTACTAGCTCTGATCCTATAGAGAAGGCTGAGGAAAAGAGGGATATGTGTTTGACAAGACCTTCCAGCATTCTAGCGCTGAGATTCCCAAAGATGGGGATAAAATAGATGCCTCGAAAGATGATGACGACAATGATGGGCATGAGGAAGACAATGATGTTGTTATGACTAGAGGCTCAGGGGATACTGACAACATGACATTGACTGATATGAAGACCAAGCAAGATAAGGTTTTAAAAGTCAAAGCTGAGGAGGAAGATCCTGGGAATCTTAAACCTCTCGCGACAGTCTCTCCTGGGTCAAGGTTAGTTGTCAAACTTTCAACCAAGTCAATCACCAAAGAGCTTGCTAAAAAATATTCTATTGATCCCAGCGTTCTAAGCTAAGGGAAGAAGAAGCCAAAGCGTGTTATGACCGAGGCTGAGAAAGAGGAAAAGGAAAAATTTAAGGCTGCCAAGAAAGCGAAATCTACTCCAAAGTTTAAATAAGAGGCAGCTTTATCCTTTGTTTTGATTTTCCCCTGGCCCGCTGTTGTTGTAGCGAGTGCGGCCATCACATTTCTTTGTTTAGTATTTTTGTATAAACCTGCACTCACGTAAATAAAGTGGTAAATTAGTTTGTTTTTCTCTCTATGATGTAGTATATTTGCATGTTTGTCATTCGTTTTGATCAAAATAACAAATAACATGTTATATAACAAAATAACATAAGTAGCTGTACCCAACAGTATGTGAAATGTCACAACTTCATTATCGAGCTAAGCGATTATTAATGGGGAATTGTAGCGTGTATGCTCCCAATCAATCTTGAAAAAAGTGCCTGGCCAGGGCTCATTCGAGATTAATAAGGTTCGACATTAAATTTCCCCCAGCCCCTTAGTGGGGCTAAGATACTTTTTCATTGGTACTCATTCTTAATACCTTTACACTCTCCTATCGTATAGTCAAGTTAGAGTGGATTCAATGCGGTCTTTTGTCATGGTGCACCTTCATGCCTTAGGGACGGCGTCTTCCCTTCCTTTATACTCTCCTTCCAATCGTGAGAGTTAGAGTTTGGGACATCGTCTTCCTGTCCTTTTTATCTTGTTACACAAACGGTTTTCTTGTTTGTTCTGATTTTAAGTCAAATTTAGTGTTTTATATCCAAATCACAGAACATATAGAAGGATTTATGCAAGAAAAGTAAATCACACATGATGTTTTTGTAGTGGTTCGGTCAAGTCGTGACCTACATCCACTTTATAATCTTTTGCTTATATTAACCAGACTTTTCTAAGCAAGTCATGCCTTTTTACGTGGCTTATAAAACAAAAGAGAACAATACAAATTTATGTCAAGTATCGTCGCAAATGTCGGGCATTCCAAGCTTTAGGAATTTCTTCACCATCCATGGTCGTTAACTTGAAAGCTCTTGTATCAAGTTTTCACTGGATGGTATATGGTCCTTCCCACTTTAGACCTAGATGAGCTGGAGGAGGGAAGACTCGCTTTAGTACTAAGTCCCCAGGTTCAAAGGTCCGAAGGCGAACCTTTATGTCATAATAGCATGCCATTTGGCACTAGTGCCTTGAGGCACACAAGTCTGCTTCTTCTCTTTTCTCTTCAATCATGTTCAAGGATTTAAGGAGGAATTTTTTGTTTATCATTGGATCGTAATACGTCACCCTATGAGAGGGGACTTTATGCTCCACCGGAATTACCACTTCTGATCCAAAGGAGAGTGAAAAAGGGGTGTGACCCATTGCCGTCTTGAAGGTAGTCCGATAGGCCCATAAAGCTAGTGGCAATTCGTCAACCCACAAGGCTTTTGCTAGTTCCAATCTCTTTTTAATAATAGACTTGATGACTTTTTTTTATTGCTTCAACTAGTCCGTTTGATTGTGGCTGAGCTACTACCATATACCTCTTGTCAATCTTGTACTTCTGGCAGAAATTTCTGAATTCTGTGTTGTCGAATTGGGTCCCATTGTCAGTTATAATGGTTTTTGGTATCCCAAATCGGCAAGTGATATTTTTGACCATAAAGTTTATCACCCTCTTTGTCGTGATAATAGTTAGGGGTTCGGCTTCCGCCCATTTTGTGAAATAACCTATGGCCGCAATTGCATATTTAGCTCCTCCTTTGGTGATTGGTAAGGTCCCAATGATGTCTATTCTCCACATAGCGAACGACCATGGGCTCACCATGGATTTAAGCTGACTCGGGGGTGCCCTTGGAACTTTAGCAAACTTCTAACACTTATCGTAGCGTCGTGAATAGTCAATTGCGTCTTAATTTACGGTGGGCCAAAAATAGCCATATTGTAATACATTCTTTGCCAAAGTTTGGCCTCCGGTGTGGTCTCCACATTCATCCTCATGTACTTCTATCAGTACACGTTTGATTTCGTCATGTGCTATACACCGAAGTAGGGGCATAGAAAATCCTTGGTGATAAAGAATTCCGTCTTGTAGGACATATCTTGTTGTTTTACGTACCACAGCTCGTCATTCGCTCTTTTTTGATGGGAGCATTCTGCTTTTAAGGAAGTTCTTAATCAGTGTCATCCATGACTTCTTTTCTGGTTTAGCTTCCAGTACTTGGTCGACTTCCATCTGATCGAAGCTTGGCAACTTCAGTACCTCCGTCGGGACCATCTTTGTCTCTTCTAGGTTTGTCAGAACTTGCTAACTTAGCCAATCTGTCTGCCTTTTGGTTTTCTATCCTTGGGATATGAGTTATGCTATAATGCTCCAGGTTTCCTAGTAGCTCCTCCACTTTTTCAAGGTAAGTGATGAGTCGAGGTCCCCTGGTTTCAAATTCCTTTCGAACTTGGTAAACAACTATTTTGGAATCACAGAATATGTCTAGTCTAGTCACCCCTAGATTCTTAGCGAGTTTTAGCCCGACAATCAGGGCCTCGTATTCGGAATCATTGTTGGTGGCAGAGAATTCTAACCGCAAGGCATAGTAAATAGATCATCCTTCAGGGGTAGTCCGAACAACTCCAGCGCTGGATCTCCGATCACTCTTAGCCCCGTCTGTATATAATTTCCACAGACTACTTTCTAAATTATGTTCTGAAGGGTCAACCTTATCATCCAATGCATCCTCTTCGGGAATCATGAATTTTGCAATGAAGCCAGCTACGGCTTGCCCCCTTATTGATCTTCTTGGCTGGAAATTTAAACCGAATTGACTTAATTCAATGTTCCACTTAAGCAGTCATCCCGATGCTTCGGGTCATTGCAGTACTTGTCTAAGTGGCTGATCAGTGTATATGACTATCAGATGAGCTTGGAAATAATGGAGCTTTCAGGATGCAATCAAGAGACCATCAGCAAGTTTTTCTATTTCTGGATAACTGCGTTCTGTCGCTGCTACTTGCTAACGTAATATCACCGGTCTCTGGGCTTTGTCTTCTTTGCGTACCAAAGCTGAGCTGACAACATGAGACGACACTGCTAAATATACGAATAGATTCTCATGATCCACTGTTTTGACAATATCATAGGTTTCTCTAGAAAATCCAACAAGTTCTGGAAGGCCTCTACACAGTTGGGGGTCCACTCGAGGTTTCGTTTCCCCCATTTAATTAAGTCAAAGAAAGGAACACATTTGTCTGTGGATTTGGAGCTAAATCTGCTCAACGCCGCAACTTTCCCAGCTAAGCTTTGAATGTCTATAATCTTCTATGGCTCTTCTATGTTTCGGATTGCTGCTATTTAATCAGCATTGATCTCGATCCCTCGAGAGCTAAAAATGAAACCAAGGAATTTTCATGATGCAACCCCAAATGAACATTTTAAGGGGTTCAACTTCATCCCGTACTTTCGTATAATGCCAAACATTTTCGCCAAATCTCTTGTATGATCGGAGGACTGGCTGGACTTCACAAGCATGTTGTCCACATAGACTTCCATCGTTTTCCCGATCTAATTGTAGAACGTTTGGTTTACCAAACGCTGATACATGGCTTTGACATTCTTTAGTCCGAATGGCATTACCACATAACAGTATAATCCAAAGTTGGTAATGAAGCTCGTGTGTTCTTGATCCGGTACATGCATGGGGATCTGGTTGTATCCTGAATATGCATCCATGAAGGAGAGAAGTTCGTGTTCTTCTGTTGAGTCCACCAGCTGATCAATCCTAGGAAGTGGGAAGCTATCTTTTGGACAAGCCTTGTTCAAATCAGAAAAGTCAATGCACGTTCGATATTTCCCATATGAATTCTTAACTAAGACGGGATTCGATATCCAGTTGGAATACGTCTAATCTCTAATGAACCCATTATTTTTCAACTTCTCTACTTCTTCATTTAAGGCTGCTGACTTCTCCGGGCCCAACATACGTCTCTTCTGCTTGACCGGAGGATGCTTTGGGTTCAAGTTTAGTGAATGGCTCATAACTGCGGGAGAAATTCCACACATGCCTGCATGAGTCCAAGCAAACACATCAAGGTTTGCTTTCAGAAAATCAGTTAATTCCTTCGTCTGGAAAGAATGCAGATGAGACCCAATCTTCAAGACCTTTCTCGGGTTGTTGCTATTGATTGGGATGTCAAAAGTCACCTCGTTGGGTGTCGCCTTTTTAGTTCTTGATTCTTCGTCCTCTTTGGGATCGATATCTTCAGGGATTTCATCAAGCTATTCCTTAGGCGGTATTGTCTTTAGCTGCTATGCAGAGCCCTCCTTAGCGGGAGAGGAAGCATCCTTAGATTCTAAACTCTTTCCGTTATGCAACATTTTTAACTCTTCCATGTAGCAGACCCTTCCGGTAACTTGATCGTCTCGAATCATACCCACACCAGCATCTATTAGAAATTTCATTAGTAGGCACCATGAAGCAATGCAAGCCATGAACTCTGAAAGGGATGTCCATCCTAGGAAAGCGTTGTAAGACGAGTCGATGTCCATGATGACATACTGGAGAATCCTCACTCTTCTATATTCTCCTTCGCCTAATTCTACGGACAGGTCTATCACTTCGATAGGGGCAGTGGAGGTTCCATTAAAGCCATGAATCCAACCTTCACATGGCTTTAAGTCCTTCATTTCCAGTTTCATCTGATCGAAAGCCTTTTTAAATAGAATGTTTATAGAGCTCCCATTGTCCACAAGGACTTTCTTGACTATTGTAGGCCCAATAACCATGGTTATTACTAACGGGTCAGTACTTGGCGCTTCAACTCCAATACTTTCCCTATCACAGAAGACAATGTCATCGGCTGCTGTTTTCTGTTGTTTCGATGGTGCGGTTTCTTCAAGGTTACTACATTCTCCTATTTCGGGATGTTAGGCCACATTGACGTACTTTCCATTGCCCTGTTGCTGGATCCAGCTGGGTGCGGTCCTCTAACTATATTGTTTATGACAATGCCTTTTCCCTTCAGTTGATCTGTGGGTTTAGGAGCAGGCTAATTTTAATTCAGGGCTTGCCCTCCTTGCCCCCATCTCTTGGGGCAACCTTGTATTCATCTAACTTTCCTTCCCGCAGCAATGTTTCAAAAACATCTCTTAGATGACGACACTCATTAGTAGAGTGACCGTGAGTTCCATGAAACAAATAAAATTTTCCAGTCGTAAGCTCCTTCTCGGTGGAGTCTCTGGGCGGAGGTTTCTTATATTGCAAGACATTATATGTATCCAGATAGATGTTTTCCAACGTGACATTTAACGGTGTGTAGTTTTCAAAAGTTTGGAATCGAGGTCTTTTTCCAGAGATGTTTCCTCGGTTCCTATTTCTTTTATTGTCGTTTCTGTTTCGGTTGCCACTTCCTCCGTTTTTGTTGCCAACGTTAACCTCGACCTTTGTCGAACTGTTGCCAGACTCTTTCACAGCAGCATTAGTTTGAATATCTTCTTTAGAAGCCCCATCAGATTTTCTTTTTCGACTAGCTTATATTTCCTCTCGCCGTAGGCGAATATTTTCCTTTTCATAGAATGCCTCCCTAGTCAATGGTGGTTTTCTATCTAGATATCCCCCGAAATCAGTGTCTGAATCGACCCCATTTATTAAGGCCATCAAAATGGTTGGTTGGTGGGGGTCACTTATTTCGGTAACTGCTAAGTTAAAGCGGTCTAGGTATGACTTCAGAGATTCGTCGGGGGCCTGCTTGATTCTGGACAGCTCAATGACACTTTTAGCTTTCTGGGTATAGAGTCAGAACTGGTTCATAAAATGCTCACTTAGTTCTTTAACGTTCGATACCGATCAATGGGGAAGTCGAGTGAACAACATTAATGCGACATCTTCTATATATATCGGGAAGGCTTTGCATTTCATAGTGTCAGGTGCGGGTGTGACATTCATATACCATGCATACCTCATCAAATGTTGTCCCGGATCTATCCTACCAGCATATCGGTCCATTTGTGGCAGAGTGAATCGTCGGGGAAATTGGAAGTCCATGATGACATCGGTGAATAGGGTGTGACTGCGCTTAATACCACAATCCTAATTAGTGTAGCATCGACTGTTGGCCATGATCTATTGCACCATCGCTTCCACTTCTGCATTAGTAAAGCTGGATCAGGATCTACGCTTCTATTCCTTCTAGTATGTTCAATGCCTACGTTAGGCGATGCCCCTTGGTTCCGGGCTGCGGCTAACCTCCCTCGCCCTTTATGATCTTGGTCATTCACGGGACGAGTGGGCTGGAGAAGCTGCCTTTTGAGCAGGGTTGGCGATGTTTGGATCTCTGGGAAGGATGCAGGATCCATACATCAGTAATAGCATTGGTTCCTTAAGTGTGGGGTCATCGAATCCAAGGACACGAGTTGCATCTTCATGAGACCACAGCGATCCAAATCTCAACTGCTCGAGGTTCTCAAGCCTTTCATTCGGACTTCTCTTACGTGGACGCTCTTCGTATGAAGCCGATGAGTGATCCGTGGGGAGATAATGAGTTGGAGAGGACAATCTTTGCCTACGAAGCTCGCTTATTTTGCCTACTCATGGTCTTCATGTTCTCTCGCATGAGAACACTGTCGTGCTTACGGGATTCTAAAGCATCTTTGGTGTTATCCAGCATATCAAGTAAGCGTGAGAAATCCCCATGTGTAACAGGCGCAAAAGGAATAGGTTGATCACTTGGCAACATGGCTGGTATCGGAGCATCTGTAGGGGCTCAAGTAGAGGTACCATCCTCTGCCACATTCGGTTCAGATCGGGCCATTATTGTGCTTCTGTTTCGGTTCGGAGAGGAATTGTGAGCAATGTCAAGGGCATCAGTTCGGTTCAGGTCCGCACCTTCCATCCGGTTCGGAGCTTCGAGATCAGGTCGGTTCAGAGATGCCCGATTGGGTCGGTTCAGAGAACCCTTCTAGATTGGTTTGCTCCTGAGCTTTGTCCCCGCGACCTAGTTTCAACCATGGCCTACTGATCTTCGCTTGCCTCGTTTTCCCAAGCACTCTGCAGTTCTTTTCCTTTGGTCATGATATCCGATTCTTTCGAGATAAGTCGGAAAACCTCCAAAAACACTGAAGAGAATGGATTAACTTCATTGAACTTGAGGGTCCAAATAGTAGAACGATAAACCAATGCGCTGAGAATTCAAGTTCTCAGTGAAAGCACCAAAATGTTAGGCCAAAAATTGGTTCTAACACCCAAACAAATGATAATTTCAAATAGAATAGAAAGAAAAATGGTAAGAACACAAGATTTATAGTGGTTCGGTGTTAAAGAGCCTACGTCCACTTTACACTTTGTTGATTGATGATACGAGTACAAACATAATGTTGAATTTCACTCAATCTCTCAAATACAATTGATAATTTCTCTCAATGATAGATAAAATACACTCCAAAAGTTGATGGTGATCTGAATGAAGCAATGAAATTCGATGACTGTGAGAGTTAGAGTCAAGATTTTGCCAAAAAGTCCCTTTAGTGTTTTGAGGGGTATTTATATGCAGAAATTCAACCCAGATTGGTGCCACGTGGCGATCATCCTGTTTGGTTCAGAGCTGGAGGCTTGGAGATGGTGACAAAACATCGAAGATCATAGGATCATGTAGGATAACAACTTCGAATTTTCACGTGAACGTGGGGCGTGGCTGCTATGTCGTCCCTCCTCGGTTCGGATAGGAAGGTTAAAATTGGGAATTTAGGTCGGAGAGCTCCGAACCGATCTGGAGGTGTCTTCTTTTCCATTTTTTGATCTTGTTTGTTTCGAAGTGAATGGGTTCGGTTCGGAGTCTCCGAACCAATCCGAATTCCAGCTATGGATTCTTCTATTAAACTTATTCGTTACGTAATCTCTTAGATTTGTGTAGCCCGATCGCAAAGTGGGCTAACATAAGTTAACAGGATATTACCATTTTCCATTTGTGCATGTTAATGCACAAGACCTCTCACATTAAGTTGACCACTTGTGGATGCTGGATATGTCGATTGGTTCCGACCGTTACATGTACATTTATGCACTCAACCCCTCATATAAGAATAAACACTTGTGGACGCTAGATTTGCTGGGCGGTTCCGGGCAGACTTCTACCACAAGTGTGATATAATCTCGTGTCTAAGTGCGGTTACAATTTCTAATTACTTTAGATCTTGGCATGTTTATTATTAAATAATTTTTCATGTTAATCCGAGGTTATGCCCCAAATCCCAGTCTGATTCACGATACAAGTTATGCCCGAATTAAAGTTTTAGATCAAGGTATGGATTATGCCCCCAAATCCAAATCATGTTTTACAATATAAGTTATGCCCCAATTTATCATTCCCATCCGTTCCCAATTTCTTGCGTTTGCATATTTCATGATAGGCCCAGGCTTGATGGTAGCCTAGCTATAAAAATAAAAAGGGAAGGAGGCAGAGAAGAGAAGAGAAATTGGCATAAAATCAAAATTGGCATACGATGGAAGAAATAGGCGTACTAACAGAATAGGCATATAGTGTCATGATTAGGCATAATAACAAAAAAGGTATATGGTGTCATGATTAGGCATAATAACAGAATCGACATAAGAATGGGCATATGAGAACTAAACACAAGATTAGGCATACAAGTAATGGCAAATCTATTTAGTTATGATTCAAGTTATTAACAGACACAAGTATAGATCAAAACTTATAAATGTGTCAAGATTTCTATTAAATGTTTATATCTAAAAATAACATGAACTCACTGTGACTACATCTAAAGAATAGAGAATTGAGTGTTGATATTGTAGCAGGGATTTTTGGATGCTTATAAATTGTTGTTGCAGAAGAATAGGCTAATTCGATATGAGTTGGGGCAACATCACGTTGTCTTCCTTGTTTTTAGTGAATAAAACTATAGAAATGAGGTTCTATTTATAGCCTACGGTCAACGAATCTGGTCAAGAAACGAGTACACAATCACAGAAATGGACCTGCCCCAGATCTGGATGGGGTCGACCCCGGGGTCAATCCAGGGGTCGAAACCCCCGTCTAGGGGTCGACCCATGGATCGACACCCATGGGGCATTAGGTCGACCCCTAGTGGGCGGAATTCCCTCCTTTTTTCCTGCTCTTTGATTTTGATTTCTGGACTTGTTTATTTATATTTATTTTGCTTGTATGTATACAAACTTCAAACCTTAATATCTTCTACATACGATGTCCGTTTTATGCAAACTCGGAGTTTATCTTAAGAAGAATTCCGAGACGAACGCAATGGAGCAGTCCATTTTATTTAATTCCAAATATTTAATTAAGTATTCTTAAGTTTATTATTATAGTGTTCTTGAAAAATTATGGGGTATTACAATAACTGCCAATAGAAGGGTCATCTCTCCAAGGTTTGTAAGAACGTCAAGGTGGAAAGATGTGATTTAACTGTGATAAGCCTGGGCATATAAAGAAGAATTGCACAAAACCACCGAAAGATAAGTAGATTGTGAGAGCGTATGTTTTGGATGTTGTTTCATCTTCCTCGAGGGTTCCGATTGCTGAGTAGAAAGGGAAGAGTGTCATTGTGCAAGGTGCACTTTCTATTAGAGACATTTTAGTCAGAGTTTGTTTGATATTGGAGAATCCCATTCTTTTATTTGTAATGACCTTGTTTGCAAGTTAGGTTTAAGACCTAAAATTGTCGATAGACCGTTAATTTTGGCTAATCTAATAAGGGGTTCGTCTAGCCTATGTATGATTTGTCGTGGTCAAGTTTTATCGAGTTGTGGTTGTTCTTTTGTGTGTGGTTGTTTTATTTTGAATTTTGATGGGTTTGGGATTATTTTGGTTGTAGAACGACTCAAGAAGTATGCGGCTATAGTGGATTGTAAAAGGCTTGAGGTGACAATCGGGAATATGCAAGGGCGAACGATTATGGCACGTTGTCTACCGAAGGATGGAGTTATGGTTAGCTTTTTATATTCTCTTGTGATTCCATGGGATAGGTTGTCATCTGTGCCAATCGTATGAGAGTTTTCTGATGTGTTTGATGAGGTCGGAGGATTGTCGTCGCAGCGAGAGATTGAGTTCCAAATTGATTTAATGGATGGAGCCGTACCTATTGTTATGCCTCTTAGGTGGATGGCGCCTAAGGACCAACAAGAGTTATAGGTGCAAGTGAACGATCTTTTGAGTATGGGATTCATTCGAAGAAGCATATCCGAATGGGGTACACTAGTCGTATTTACAACAAATGCTGATGGATTGTTGCGATTATGTGTGGATTATAGTGAGCTGAATATGGTGACCAAGAAGAACAAGTATCCATTGCCGAGAATCGATGACTTATTTAATCAGTTTCACAAAGCCATGGTGTTTTTCAAAATGGATTTGGCAATGGGATTTCACCAACTAAGAGTGGCTAAAGGTTGTGTGCCGAAAACTGCTTTTAGGACACCATCCGGATTTTATGAATGGTTGGTGATACCGTTTGGATTGACTAACGCACCAGCATATTTTGTGGATCTTATGAATCGTGTCTTCAGAGATCAGTTGAACAAGTCCGTACTTGTAATGACCCATATTTTTAGTCAAATTAAAATATGGATTTAAATATGTTTAAAAGAATTTTTACATGGATAAGTCTGATTTAAATTTCAAATTTTCAGTTAAGTACTGAATCTGGACTTGAAAATAATTTGAAACTAAATTTTAAACTTGGTTTTATATTTTTTTGGGAGTAAAATAAGGTCAGTAAACTTTTGAAATCAATTTTAATGAGAAATTTTGAAAATCAATATTTTAATATTATTTCAATAACCTAAAAATAGACCATTTTTAAAATAGTCTCGAATTTTGACAAAACTACTTTCATCAGATCCAGAAAAGTAAATTATTATTAGTTTTCAAATTTCAAGTCAATTGGAGTTAGTATGTAAGCATACGTAATATAAACACATATTGGGAAATTAGTCAGAATTCAATAACTTAAAAAGTGACATTTTTCAAATGATCTCGAAATTTGATAAAACCAATTTTATCGGATCCGGAACATTGAAAAATGATGAGGTTTCAAATTTCATAATTTTTGGAGATAGTATGTGAGCGTATGAAAAATAAATGCGTACTGGGTCAAATAGTCAAAATTAAGTAAAAACGTGATAAAATAATAAAACGGATAGTCAAACGAACTCCAAACTCGACGAGGCATGTTTCACAGGATCCATAATTTTGAAATATGTTAGCATCAAAATTTTGGGTCAAACGGATTTTCCGTTTATCATACGAGCGATAAACGCCTGAAAAAGCTTTAAAGAACTTCACATTTGAAACAAGTGAAGAACACTTGTTTGGTTTGAAATCTCAAGCTCCTAAGGAACTAGGTTGTGTTTTCTCTCCATTTCCCATCTCTTGACAACTCAGCAGTCCATCCCTTTCCACTTCTTATAAAACAAAGGACTTGTATCCATTTTCCATTTTTTTTCCTTCAGCCCTCCTTCCTTCTCCTTGCGTCTAGACATGGCCGCCACCCTTCTCCACCACCCCAGCCAAATTCCCCCTTCTCCTCTCTCTCCACCCTACATGCACCAGCCACCAGCAGCACCACCTCACTCGTCGTGGCCCCACAACCTCTCCATAGCCCCAAAATACCCTTAAAACCCTAAAAAATCACATCTTTAACCTCCTCCACCCCAAAGCTCACCAATTCAGCCCTAACCAGCCCTCATTTGAACCAACTTGGCCCCATATAGCCCCAATTCCTCCCCCACTATCCAATAGGTCCCACTCCCCACAAGGCCATACTCCCCTAAACCCGATACCCTGTCCCATTTGCTACGAAAACCCGATTCTAGCTCCATTTTGTCCGGCTGTTAGTTTAGAAACCTCGACGCATTAAAACTCTGCCCAATTTGTTTCCAGAATTCTCCATTGACACCGTGAGGCTATCAAAGTCATTCAACAACATTTAGATCCCTTCTGCTTAAAAGGTTGACGGAGTGGAACCCTCGGTGAGAATTTTTTAACCGATTAAGGACTAGTTCAGTATAGATTGATGTGTGCGAATTGATTGAGTTATAAGTAGACTTGTAATGGATGATTTGGGTTTATGATTTTGTTTAATGATGTTTAACATGATAAAAATGTGATTTTTTAAGTGATATACATGTAGTTGCTTAGGTATGTGACATTTATAACTAAGAGTATTGACCTGGAAATTGACTTGAATCTTAAATGGTTATGAATTGGGAAAATTAACTAAATATTGGTTATTAGATTTGGGTATGAACACCATTGGGCATTGAATGATATGATTGTTGATGATTGATATTGCAGTTAATCGGTTGATTGACAAACCCATATAAGCGTTAATGGTTTAAGGCATATATGATATATACCGCGATATGTGGATTGGATGTTATATTAATTATTTATATGTTGTTAATAAACTGTTTGAGATTATAGTCTATTCGATTTATTTAAAAATCGATTTTTTGTCAGAATAGGACTAGTCGCGTAGTGGTAGTTCACGAATTTCGACCATTGACTTCAAACTAACGTACCGGGAGATCCGACCATAAGATATTCCTGAAAAAATGTTGGGTCTGAAATAAAAGAAGTTTTCAAATGTATCTAAGAATGTTAAGATCCAATGGTTGGATTGTGAGATAAGTCAAAATCAAATTTCGAAAAAAATACGGATTTTGTAATTTAAGACCCAAAACTGGATTTTTAAAGAATGAGCTATCTTTAAATTATTAAAAATAGAGATAAATTATGGTAAATCATAATAAATGGTTTGAAAGTGATTTGGATTAGTAATGTGAGGTTTAGGTCACATAAAAGTCATTTTGACAAAATTAAATGATATAAGTCTATTCATAGCGCTTTTTGTGACGCTATTGATTAACAATATAATTTGATTCATACAAAATTATGAAATGAAATGTTGATTTCGAGAAGATGAAAAATATTTGAGAATAAAATTTTTGAAGCGATAAATGGTTTATAAAAGATGTTTTATAAGCGAAGAGGATTTCAACGGCTTAAACCCCAATCTTTAAATGATTTGGAAAGAGAAAGTGCTATATTTTCAAAGTATTTGTGATTATTATTGTGAAACGATTTATCACTTTGGGATAGAAATGATTTGATATGTTACCTATGATTTAGGTAACCCATGACTAAAAATTTGGGAAAAGGGTATGGGTCTCTCTGGTTATATAGGGACATACCTTATGGGATTCCTCCCAATATAGAGGGACATACACTAGAATGATTATCGAGATGGGAAGGCTTGGCCCCAGCTGCCTTGTTATCAGCAGAAACCTCCAGAGTTGATTGCATACGTTTTGATGTGCTTGTATTCTAGATATTTGGAATTTTCCAAAAGTGATTTGATATTGAAATCCGGAAGTCAAGTATGATTTAATATGGAAGAAATATCTAGTATTTCAAATGATTTGAAGTGAAATGGGGGTTTTAAGTGTGAGGAGATTACTTTCAAAAGATTTTTTTTGAAAATAAATTAGATTCAGTAAAGCTAATGGTGAAGATAAAACTTGTTTAGTTTTGAGTTATTATGAAGCATATTATATTTGATAAGTCTGAAAATGTTGATAAAACTATTTTGGATTGAGTTTGATGAACCGGTATTCATGTCGAGGAAACTTGTCCTGTGCTATATGGCTTTATCCCGTGATATGCCTCACTTGTGAATAAGTTAATTTAATGAGCAGTCAGGTAGTTTGTTTTCTAGATTCTTAGAGCAGGATTCTTTATTGAAGCTAGAGTTGTGTCCAGAGCATTTGATAGTCTTCCACTGAATGTATTTATCTTTCCGTTGTATATTGTATTGTAATTTATTATACTCTGATGTAACATTGTAATGATGTTAATGAAAAATCTTTTGTTTCCATCTGATGTGTTGTATTCCCAAAGTTAATGTCTCGAGGGTTTCTGCCATTTTGGATCAGACTCCTGTGGCTTACGGTTGATTCGAAAGGTAGGGATTTTTGGGCCGTTATAATACTTGTGTTTGTAGATGATATATTATTTTATTCGAGGATCGAGGAGGAACATAAGACGCACTTGAGAACTGTTTAGGAAATCCTACGGAAACATCGACTGAAGGCTAAGTTTTCAAAATGTCACTTATAGAAGGAAAAAGTAAGATTCTTGGGTCATGTCGTATCGAGACAAGGAATAGTGGTGGATCCCACTAAGGGGGCAGAAATTCAAGATTGGGATCAACCCAAGAATGTGACGGATGTTAGGAGTTTCCTTAGTTTACCTGAATATTATCTATGATTTATCAAGGATTTCTTTAAGATTGTTGCATCATTAACCGGATTAACAAAGAAGAATCAAGTCTTCGTGTGGGATGCAAAGTATGAGCAAGCCTCCGGGATTTTGAAAGAAAGATTGACGAGTGCTCCTGTGTTGATATTACGAGTGGAAATGAAGAGATGATGGTATACACCGATGCATGTGGCACTGGACTTGGAATGGTGCTAATGCAAAATGAGAGAGTTGCGGCTAATGCGAGTTGACAACTGAAGCCACATGAGAGGAATTACCCAACTCACGATTTAGAGTTATTGGCAATAGTGTTTTCTTTAAAGATTTGGAGATTCTATTTATTGGGAGTTAGATTTGAGCTGTTTACAGATCATAAGTCGTTAAGTATGTTTTCTCCCAGAAGGATTTGAACCTTCGGCAGAAGCGATGGTTAGAGTTTCTAGCATCATATGACTTTGGAATTGCTTACCTACAAAGGTAACGCAGTGGCCGACGCGTTAAGTCGAAGAAATGCAAGCTTGGGAGCCATGTTTTCATAATGGAAGCATCTTGAGTATTAGGATAGATATGATTTTATACCTTATTGTGAGTTAGAGCCCGAGATGTTAGGAAGCTTATCGATTAGACTGACTCTCATCAAAAGGATTGGCGAAGGGCAGAAGCTGGACAAGAATCTTTTGGAAATCATTCGGAGATCAGAAATGAGGATCAATCCCAAGGAAATTAAGGATTTTGAAGTCGATCGAGATGATTGGCTTCATAGAAATAGACGACTGATTGTTCCTGATATAGATGGACTGAGAGATGATGTTTTGAGAAAATTTCATCACTCTCGACCTACGATTCATCCTCGTGGTAATAAGATGTATTGAGATATCAAACAAGTCTACTACCAGGAATGTATGAAAAGAGATATTGGGAAATTTATCTCGAAGTGTATGAATTGTCAACTAGTTAAAGCTGAGTAGAAGAAGCCGAGTGGATTGTTACAGCCATTGGAAATTCCTACGTGGAAATAAGAACAGGTGTCGATGGATTACCTAGGACAAGGGAAAGAAATGATAGTACATGGGTCATAGTGGATTGCATGATCAAAAGTGCAAGGTTTATTCCTATCATATCAACTAGGACGACATCAAAATTAGCTAAGCTATACCTCAAGTGGATAGTTCAATTACATGAGATTTTGAAGAGTATTCTTCGTGATTGAGATATGTTATTCACTAGTGGATTCTGGAATTGTTTACAAGAAATGTTAGGAAGCCAAACTATGTATGAACACGACTTATCATCCCCAAACAGATGGTTAGACTGAGAGGATTAATCGAGTATTCGAAGACCTTCTCAGAGTTAGTGTACTGGATTTTGGAGAATCATGGGAAGAACATCTGCATTTAGTCGAGTTTGCTTGTATAATAGTTACCAGTCGAGTATTGGAATATCACCGTATGAGGCATTGTATGATAGACCGTGTAATTCTCCATTTTGTTGGTTAGAAACCAGCGAGAAGTTGAGATGATAAGAGAAATTATAGATAATACTGAAGTCATTCTGCAACAAAAAAAAGCAGCCCAAGACTGTCAGAAAAGTTATGTCAAAAAGTGATGGAAGGATGTGGAATTTTCAGTTGGAGATTTGGTGTTCGTTAAGGTTTCATCTCTGAGGAATATTGTTCGTTTTAGAAGGAAACGAAAGTTAGCGCCAAGATTGGTTGACCCATTTCCGATTGTCGAGCGGACTAGGAAACTCGCTTATAGATTGAATTTACCTGAAAGATAAAGAGTACGCATAATGTGTTTCATGTATCATTTCTACAGAAGTTTGCACAACTAGAGTGTTGTGATATCTCCTGATCAGTTTGAAGATTTAGAGGTCGAGTTCGACGTTTCTAGGCCTCGTAAGTCACTTAGTGACGTGGGAAGTTACATGAAACAATTTAGGAGGAAGGTTGTTAAGCTAGTCAAGGGACAATGGGGGTGAAAACGATGACGATTACACATGGGAAACAGATGAGAGCCTGGAGTCGACTCATCCAGAGCTCTTTGAGTGGTATATTCCACGTTTCGTATCCTACTTGTACCATTGCATCTTGTACTATTAGAATTTTGCATGCTAAGTTAGGATTTTGATTGCATGGATTATTGGATGCAAGATTGGATGATAAATTTCCTACTCATGGATGGTAGGCATGCAAAATGCTATTTTTTCTCTTGTTTTCCCGCGCTTGCTTGGAATATCGGGGACAAAATTCCTAAAGAGGGGAGAATGTAACGACTCATATTTTACATATCGATCGAATGAAAAACAATTATATTTTATTCCTAGGGGTCGGATTATTCTCAAATTTTTGTATGTCGTCTATGACCATTTTGCCCTTTAGCTTACTGTTTGGGATATAACTTTTGATACGGATCGAATCAGGTGCTGAAATCTATATCACTAGATCGGAATGGTGGTTTATGAATCCGTAGAGTGGTCACACGAAGGATTTGGTTTAGTATTTTGGAGGAATCGCTCTATAAAGTTTCAACTGCAATTATGCAGACTGCTTAGTAACAAATGGGTTGATTAGCCAATCCCATTAGACAAATGACCTGCAAATATAAATAGGGGGGTTTGGGGAGAGAACTATGGTTACTCTCTTCATTCTAATCTTTAGGTTGGGCGTCTATGATACTCCAGTTTAACCAAAAACCCTAATTTTCCATTCTTTTTGTTCATATTCATCGTAAATTGCGTCTAGAGGATAATCATCATCAAGGGAAGTTAGATCACATCAAATTGCATCAAATTCAAATATTATCAGTGTTATCCAGATCCGATCTCATCGGATTTACATTCAATTGGAGATTATGTGAGTGATAGACATCTCTCACATGGAAACAAAGGACTGTATGGGTAAATTAGGATCAAATTCATATGTTATATGTTAAATTCACCCTAGATTTGATCATATATGTTTAACTCAGATTTAGACGTGTTACAAAAACCTAATTTGATCATGTTAATAGGACAACTCTTAGAATAATTATGTTTATGCATATATTTAGATCCAAACCATGCCAGCTCTCATGTTTATGATATATTCATGCCATAATTGTGATTTGTTCATGTTTATATGATTAATATTGCATGAATTGATGTTTTTTAGTTTGAAATGATTACATGTTTTAATTTTTTGTTAGAATTGGTTGTCGTAGATCTTAATATTGAAGAACAGAGCAAATCATAGGTTTAGATGTTCGTATTCAGATGAAACTTAGCAGAAGCGCTCTAGAAGACGATACAAGAGGGCTCAAAAAAATTGAGCCAATAATAAACTACGTATATGGACCGGTGACGATCAATAAGGATGGGTTGGACGGCGACGAGATTTTAGGGAGTGCAACGTGATGGTAAACGGAGGTTGCCTGCAAAATTTTAAGTCATTCGGAGTTGATTCGAGATAGGTTGAGGATTGTTTATTTGATGCATGGATGGACCGATTAAGATTTTTATAGGAGTGTTGAAATGCTTGGGAAATAGACCAGTAGGATGCTTTTGAGAAAGGGATGGACCAAAGCCAAACACTTTGCAAATTTTCACTAAGTGTACGGAACGGTACCGGTCCATCAGATTGAGGCAAATGGGGTCCAAACTTTTGGAGCTTGGTTGTAATGGTTTCTGGGGGTTGCTGGTGAAGTTTGGATGGAAATGGACTTCGAATGATTGATGTGCAACACAAAGATGGATGATTCTTCGATTGTGAACTCGTGTTGGAGTGGTCAGAGCCGGATTGACGTGGTACTAGTCGTGATGCAATATACTATCCGGTATGATGAAAGATTGGCAGGATGAGAGTCCATCATGGATGATAATGGACTGGTCCGCGACCAAAATGGTTAGAAGACCATGAGCTGAAGCTCCACCAAAATGATTCGAAGAACTCGCGCCGCGACCCCCCAATATAGAACCGAAGTTCCACTAGAGCGATTAGAGATTGTTAAACAAGCATCCATCAAATGAACCGAAGTTCCACCCTAGCGATCAGAGATCATCAAACAAACATCCATCCATCAAATAAACCGAAGTTCCTCCAAATGATCTTAATTCATCAAAGAAAGTGTAAATTACTCCAATATTGTAGCGACCTAGTTTTTGGACTAATCTATAATCTATAATTTATATATTATCTTGGTAATTAAATTCAAATAAATAAAACTTGGATTCAAATATTATAGAAAATTCTCAATAAACAATTATTATGAAATTCTAATAGTATATTTAAATTTACCAGTGTATGTATGTATATGTAAGCAAGTAAACTCGGGATTTATTGCACATGAAAGGTAAACAAGATAAAATCTACCTCTTGTTATTGAATACATAAAAATAGATATATGAGAAGAATTACATATTTATTAAATAAGTTTTCTTATAACAGTGTTTGTTGTAGAATTTTGTTAACAAATCAAAAGAAGATTTATTAAATAATCTTCTTGTAGTAATATTTATCTTAGAATTCATTATTTTACAAGGAAACAAATCAAATAGAACTAAAGTAAAGCAAGTAATTTATAATATTTGCTTTAATTAAGTATATAAGTGACACACACACATATATATATATATATATATATATATGTGTGTGTGTGTGTGTGTGTGTGTGTGTGAAAACACACATATTTATACAACTCCACATAAGTAAAAATTTAGAATTCAAAAACATTTTGTATATTGCATATTGATTCAAAAAAATAGTATATGTTATATAAAATTCAAATTTTAAGTCTACCTTATTTTGTGCTATCTCTCTCTCTCTCTCTCTCTCTCTTTCTATATATACACACACACACACACACACACACACACACACAAGATACTTGAGACAAGTATGGATTTAAACTATGTACATTGTATATGCATCAAAATGTATGCATGTAGTTATTAAAATAAGAATGAAATGAAAAGGGAAATCTAACCAAAAACTAAAAAGAAACAATAGCCTATAAGTGTACAAAAGTGGCAAAGGGAGCGCAGACATTTAAAATGGAAAAGAAAGATTTAACAACATAGACTATTAAGCATTGAAAAGGGAAGCAAACAAATCAAAAGAGAGGGTAAGCATGTAAGTTGATATCTTATAGGTTTAGGCCATCTTAGCCATGTGTAAACACATGTAGACCTCCCTATAATGCAGTGCACAAGCGAAAAGAAAAATAGGAGATCAAATAAATATAACCATGTGCAAAAATCTGAAATATTAGACAGTCTAGAAAAAAACTTAAAATGCAGGCCAGCCAAAGGGATAGGAATTGATAGAAAAGCGAAGCACATGGAATATGGGTACAGCAAGATCAAATCCATTTAATGAATTGTTTACTTGTGTGCCAAGCTTGAATTGTTATTATATATAGTACATGCCTATGAACATATTTGTGCAACTAAGAACACGGCATAACTCTATTACTTAGGATCAAAGTTCGTAAGCATCTGATTGAATTGTACACCACACATCATTCATATAGATTGCTGCATATATTACCTAACGTGCTATCATTACTTCATGCCAGCCGAATTCATATCTTGAAGTTCATCTATAAATACACATAGAAACCCATACACACACTAGTTCCCTGGAATTTGAAGCAAAGTAATAAAAATTGTAGAGCAAAACTGAGAAAGAAGAATAAGAACAATAGCAAAGACAATAAAATAAATAAACTGAAATCAAATCCTAAATTGAGAAGAAAAATCTGGAAGTTAAAAAAAATAGCGGACAAGATAGCAAGGCAGTGAATAAAATAGATGTAATGATAATGTGAGTAAACACCCTTACTTCCTTTTCAATTCTAATGCATGATTTTTCTTGTCATGCTTCAACATATATATATATATATATACACACACACACACACACACATCTGGTTTGTGCTTCATTTTGTATAAGTTGCACACCGGGGTAAAATCACCTGGAGTTATCTCTGTTAAAACTTTAAAACATTTACATGTTAAAACAAAACACACAAACACGCCTCCTATTGGTTCAAAAATCAACAACATGAATCCTAGTTGTCTATAATGAATGAGTCCAACATAAAAGATGTGTGTTTGTGTCTCGAGTATACGCTAAAATTAGTTTCAATTCAAATAAGAACATATATTAGTAGAGCTTAGCACATTATAGTAGGAGGTAAGAAAAACTCAAATTCTCAGAGATAATTTTATTATGTTTCAGGTATATAAATGAATTGGTCTTAGAAAATCATGAATTTTGATATTCAAATCTCGATTTTTAGTTCAATAGGTTGTAAGATTTTGAAATTGATTAGACTTTGAACTTTTGTCAAATTACGACGTTAATTGTGGTTGTGGACGTCGGCGCTGGAGCTGGAGGAAGATGAAGAGTTGGAGATCTTAGAAAAAACGCTAATTGATTTTTCTATGGAATGGTTTGTGAGAACGAAGTAAAAATAGGTGAATTAGTTTTTTTTTCTTAGCTTAATCAAATTTTGCCGCAGTGGGGGTGTTTTAGACGTTCGCACCTGGGGCGTTAGAAACAAAGAAGGGTCAGCTTCGTATGACTGGAATATGGTGGGAATCGAATGTAGGAAGTGGCAGTACGAGGCATTTTGGTTGGGGCAGATTGTTCAGGAGTTGGATGGAAAACATCTGATTTTGATTGAGATGGAGGAAGCGGGTTGTGATGGGGTGGTTAGATTCGGGTGTGGCTATGGCAGTTGTGGTGACGGAGTTGGAGGCAAAGTCGTCGGAGGAGCAACGGTGCATGTGTATTGTGCACTTATGCACGGTGAAGAAAACATCAGGTAAGAAGGAATAGAAGCAACATGGATGAGGAGAAGAAGAGTTTTGGAACGGGTTTTGGCATGATGAAAGACTGATTCGATCCATGATTTTATGTTGCTAAGCCGTATTTTTTTTTCTTTCGATTTTCGACCGGTTGGAAATGCAAAAAAGAGAGAAAGAAATTTCACATTTGAGTTAGCTAGCCAGAATGTGTAAAGTTATTACAATTGCAATTTTAGTTAAGAGTCATGTCGATATCTATTAATCTGACTAGATTAATACCTTTTCAATGTTTAATCTTTTTTCAGTTTAATGTTCAAAAGGAACTGCAGACCTAAAACAAACAGGTGTCACTTCCCTACCCTCTCCAGGCCCAAGGTCCAATAGCACACAATCAGCCCATGCCTTAATTTTTTCCCCAGGTGCAACATGAATTTCTTCAGCAAAAACATACAGTGCTATTTGTTCTCTGCGAGTTTGATAAGGATTCTTCTAAGCGCTGGAGTCCGAAGGGTCCGAAGGAGTGGTATCAAGCCTGCTCGTAGCTCACCCGTAACCCGTAAAGTAGGCAATCTGTAATATTGTTGAGGAGCCTGTTACCCCATCCGAAGAGGAGAACCTCTAATAAGCTTTCTTCGAAGCCCAAGTGAAAATACATGCGCCTAAGGAGAAATGCGAAGTGAGCCGGGGAGCCGAGTGACGCGCTACTACTTGACTTAAGTGCCAGCCAAGAATTTCAGGGGCTTTCAGCAAGAATTTCAGGGAGCCTTTCGAATTTCACGTGTGAACCGAAGTCGAGTCGCTCGTTCCCAAAAAACACAGTGGAATCATGCAACACACGTTGCTTGTGTGCTTCCTGCCCACGAGGTGCGAAGTCTCTAAGTCGAGGGACCAAGCAAGTAGGCGGCTGCACAGGAGTCTGAATGCCTTCCCTGGTACCTGGCTTCTTCCTCCGCCCTTCCTCAATTGATCTACCTGGCTTCCTCCCCTGTATCTTTCATTACCAACATTTACGATCTATCCACTTATTTCTAGTTTCTTTCAAGGTACTTGGTTGTTGAAAATGAAGAGAACAGGTAGCGTATCTCTAACAAGGGAGGTTTACATAATGTACTTTAGTATATAGGTTCAACAACGATCAAAGTTCACCTAAATAGTTATAAGAAATGTTAGTTTAAGGGTATGTGAACAAAATATTGAACCATATTGGGCCTATGAAATTCAAAGTTATTTAATTCTATCAACTTAATAAAAATTGATTTTTAATCGAAGTAAAAGATATATATATATATATATATATATATATGTACATATAATATAAAGAATGGATTGGAAAGCTGTTAAATTATTTCATGATTGCAAAATAGACGTTGTCGTAAAAGCTTAAGTTTGAATATCCAATATATATATATATGTATATATATATATATATATACAGTCTATTGGAAACAGAACAAATATTTTAAATAAAATCAATGTATTTACTTCCAAAGAATTTGGAATAAATACGATGTGAAATAAGTTGCTATCCAAGATCAAATAATTTCAAACTATTATTAGTTCGAAATTAAACGTCGAATCATTGTTGATTGTTAATGTTGTGATTGTTGCTAATTATCTATTATGCAATGAAGTGAACAGTCGAATCTAAATTAGTTAAAATAAAATGTTGACACATTTTATTGTATTTTCCGATTACTATTCTGAAATTAAAAATGAAATTGTGTAAGTTAATTAAATTGAATAGATATGTTATAAAAATATATTTGATATGAACTAATTTAAATAAATGGTTTTACTTTTCTATATTGTTTAAATTTGATAGTTAAAGAACCGATTATCAAATAAATATTACTTACATGTTAGTTCGAAGAGACCGGGATAAGAACTAGACCGAAAACCACTTTGGGCCAACTTTTTATAAACTAACTAATAGGGATGGTTATATGACTTAAAGAGTTGAAGACCTTAGATCTTCATGAGCGGAAGAACCACTTGTTGAATGTCTCTGGTTAGCTCCTAGAGATATTTTGACAACAATTATATCATGATTGAAATATGTGGATTGCAAGGACTACTTACTACTGATCCATGGGGTGAATCCTATATTGGATGCAGTAGGAGAGTACCTTCGATTTGTCCTATTCCTGGATGACTTGTATGGATGAATGTCTAATAGAGTATTTCTTAAAAAATCACGTATGTTGATTTTTATGATTATACCAAGTTGGTGGCGAAGAAGGCAACATCTTTAGCTTAACTACTAGAGTATATTTATGGACATCAATAGTGATTTGATGGATCTAACAATGTAGCATTCAAAGTGAATGGTAGCCAATTGTTCTAAAAAGGTATTTCAGCCCTAAGCCTAATCAATTGGGAAATGAAACACCCCGAATTTGTACTGACACTAAAAGAGGATAGATTAAATAAAAATTAATTTAATATTCAGAATTAGAGGAAATGGACTACACTATTGTGTCCATCTCCAAATTCTGGTCAAGATAGACATTTGGCTTGCGTAAAACGGACACCGTATGAGGAAGTTATAAGGGTTTTAAGTTTGTATACGCATAGAAGAATTATATATATATGCATGAGTCAGAGGTGAGTCAGTGATGAGTCATAATTTTAACTAGAATGATTCAAATTCGAAAAATTCGTCAAAGCGGCAGAATTCCCGTTCTAGGGTGTCGACCCCCTTAGAGGGGTGTCGACCTAGGGGTCGACCCACCCACATGGGTGTTGAAACCCCTAGGGATGAGGTGGCAGTCGGTTTCATAGGGCTCTACAACTATAAATATGTGGCTATTTCTCATATTTTCTTCATTGGAAGTCGTGGAGGCCATATGCTGTTGGAGTGTGAACTGAACCGTTTTCTACAACAACACACTTTGCAAATCAAATTCAGAAATTCTAGATCCGTTCTTTCTCAATTCTCTAAACCTAACGCTGTGAGTTTCTAGATTACTTTTAGTTTTAGATAAATAAAAGTGAATTGTGAAAGACTGTAAATTGGATATGTTGCAAAACATGATTCTGTGCTAGTATTAAATCCTATACTAGGTCAAGACAGATCAAATTCCCTAGATCTACAATTCTATTATGTTGTCTATGTGGATCTGGACTTGTAACTATATTATGGTCAATGTACATCTATTGGACAGTTGTAACATTGGCCAAATCTTGTTCTTCATGTAAATCACCTTTCACCTGTCATATTGTGATTAGTTTAAATATGCTGTAAACTTGACATGTGAAGCCATTTTTAGATCTCAACATGTTGTTATGTCACCCTAATTATGCTAGGTCTAAATAGTTGGACTAGATCTCATTACATTGCTTTTACATCGTAGTTGCCACAAGTTCATCAGTTTTATGTCCAACTTGTTATGATGAAAATTACATGCCTACTCACCTTGTTATCATGTTAAGTTTATGTGTATGCCAAGACATGTTGAAAAACTATCATCCTTTTTCATATTCCCTTTTTCTTTGTTGTGGCTAGGCTACTTTATAGCCTAGATGCCGCCAAAATACGTGCGCGTACGTTAGTTAAGAAATGGAGAAAAAGGGGTTTATAATTGGCATAATTTATGTAATACTGGACATACAATTCAAATAGGGAAACACAGAAATAATCAAGTATAATGACATAGGTAGATTTGAATAAAATTGGAATGTTTAGTAATTACAAATCGGAATTGTAATTGTACTTATGACACGAGGTTAGGTTGCATTAGTGGCGGAAGTCCGCCCGGATCCGACCGGCATATCCAGCAGCCACTAATGTTGAACCTAATGTGGGAGGTCTAAGTACGTAAATACGAATCAGGCTATGACACGAGGTTAGGCCCAACTGTGGAATAAGTCTGCCTGCACCCAACCGGCATATCCAACATCCACATGTTGTAGGCCTAATGTGGGAGGTCTAGCCCATTATAACCATAATTGGACATGATATTGAATTGGAAGACTTAACCTAATTTAATCCATAAGGATTATATGATTATGAACTTAAGTTAGGGTTAAGTAAAATTGGATGGGTAGTGGGTGGGTTAAGTAAATTAGAGGGTGCAGGTAATATTTACATATATGCCTACGAACTTAATCCAATAAGGTTATGTAATTAAAGACACCTAGTGGTATACATAACCGGAGGAAAATATAATAAAGTTATGTAATTAAAGACACCCTTTAGGGTAAGCATAACTGACATAGGGCTATGTAATTAAAGACACCTTATGGTATACATAGTCTATGAAAAAACTAGTGGGGATACAAGACAAGGGGTAGAACTTGTATAATATTGTGTGGGAGCCATTTCAGTCAGTAACCCGGAGTTTCTATCAAGTAAAGAACTCCATACTAGGCAGAGAAGGGGCACACTTATTGATTGATTATAAGAGATCCAAACGAGACGGATGGTGTGGGTGGCGCAAACCGACCAGGCCATGTGCATGCAAGAGCCGGGCAGAAGGGGATAAGACGACCGTGACACCAGTAGGTATGGTTGTGCACACCTTATTGGTTGCAAGTTTAGGAAGTGATACCTCCTACTGTGAGGCCAACACAGGATATGTACCACCCCGTATTTTCTGTTAACGGTATAATAACGAATTAAACAATACTTAATTTAAAACGTGATAATTAAGGGAAACAGGTTAAGCCATTGTGTTCGTCTCGGAATTCTGGTTGAGATAGAGTCCGAGTTTGCGTAAATTGGACTTCGTATGAAGAAGTTATGGCTGTCGGAAGTTTCCAGAAAATTCAAATAAATTCAAACAGCTCGAAAACGAATTCAAATTCAAATCAGAGTCAAAAGCGGGTTGGGCGGGAAAATTCCCGCCCAGGACCCAGGTCGACCCTAGTGTCGACCTCCCCCATACAGGTCGACCTGGGTGTCGACCTGCCCCCCCCCCCCCCAGGCAGATCTGAATGGTGACGATTTTGTGACTCAGTGCTGAATCACTAGGGTTGAGGTGTCACCCTATCATGACTGGATGGTTGTGGTTAACCCTAGGATCATCCGACGACTCAAATTGAATTGAAATTCTATATAAACAACCCAATGCTCCAACCTAAAAATCACACAAAAATAATCCTAGAACTATCATGCTGTCGATTGAGAACTTGGAGTAGCCGTCACCAATTCAAAGACAAGATAAAGAACATAAATCTAAAATCAAATTAGAAGATTATCAAATTCAACGATCTACATCAAAGGCGAGCTTACCAATTTCAGAATTCTGATTTCAAAACGCAAGAATTCCTTATTAGTTTGTAAGTTAGTTATTATGCAAATTTAAACGTTTTCAAATGAATCATGACATGTTGAAATTGGAATATAGAATGATGCTTATGTATAAGATTTGATTCTCCTTTGTCTTAAAGTATCGTTGCAATTAATCATGTCTATATGCTTGTGGTGATGAACATATTATATATTAGTCATGTCTATATGCTTGTGTTGATGAACATATTGTATATTAATCATGTCTATATCCTTGTGGTGATGGACATATTGTATGTTATTGGAATCTATTATGATTGGGTAATGGATTTATTATGCCAATTAAATGGTGAAACATGTCATATTATAAATTTGTGGTTATTTGCAAGTTTATGATCTAAAACACATGCTTATATGTTAGATCAACACTCATGTATATCCACTGTTGGGTTGAATCTAATTATGTTGTAAAATTTGGAATTGTAGTCCTCTTATGTTTTAACACATAAGTATCATGCTAAGTTGTGATTCGAATATGTTTATAACAACCCTCTTATGTTTAACACACACATAAGTTATCATGTTAGGTTGTGATTCGAATATGTTGATAATAGTTCTCTTATGTTTAACACACATAAGTTAATATACTAAGTTGCAATTTAAAAATTATTATAGTAGCTTTCTTATGTTTTGACATACAAAAGTTAATATGCTAAGTTGTGGGCTGAAACTGGGATTATATGTTAAACCTCCATGCTAGACCATTGTCAAGTTTACATGACAATTAGACCCAACTTAGTCACAAGTTCACCTTTAACCGTTTAATTAAAGTTAATGATATTTCTATGCCAAGTTACACATGACAAGTTGAAATGTATGCTATTTTATGTTTATTTCATGTCCCTTGTTTATTACCCTTTTTGTTTATGGGTTTGGGCTAATTTACTAGCCCAACATTTTATGTGATTCATGCATATGTTCCACGGGGGTAGCGATGGGAAATTATGAAAATTCATGGCATAGATTTGTTCATAAAATGGTATATTTGATATACCTTTTATGGTGAGCATAATCAAAGGATAATTATGGCATGATTAAATTAAATTAAATTTACATAAAGAAATTAGACATATATAGAAAAATGTGAACTTAGAAAAAGACGAATATGCCTAACCCGAGGTTAGACTGAGTTGTGGTGTAAATCTGCTCGGAACCGATCGGCATATCTAGTGACCACAACAAGACCTGTCTAATGTAGGCGGTTAGTGCATGAAGCCCAAAAAGAACCCGAGGTTAGACTGAGTTGTGGTGTAAACCTGCCCGGAACCGACCGACACATCCAGTGACCACAACAAGACCTGTCAAATGTGGGTGGTTGGTGCTTTAATAAATTAAAGCTAAGTCAGGATTGGTAGGGTTAAGTCAATTAGAGAAACACTTAACTGATTCAACATGTTAACTAAACGAATGGGTGGGGTTTGGTAAACTTGGACACTTAACCAAATAAACATGTTGATTAGAAAACCCTAGTAACGGGGACCCATTTCAGCAGTAACCCACATAGATGTATCATGGTACCCTGAAACTAGGCAGGGTAGGGCACGATTACTGGGCTGAGTATAAGCGGTCAAAACGTCGGCGGTTGGTGGGCCAGTGTAGGTTCCGACGGAGTATGGACGTGCACGTACTCCGGAGTAGAAAAATCAGGCACTGGGCATTAGCAGTATACACTGTGCATCTTCAATCGTGTCGGGTTGCCACCAGAGGGACTGATACACCCCATGGCGGGACCAGCACAGGTATCTGTAGTCAAGCGGGGCCGAATAACACAGGATATGAATGCATGCGAGTAGGAGCCGATCATTACGGGGATCGTTTGTTATAAACACGTAAGGCTGGTTGAACAAATGGTTAAGTAGGTGCAGAGACTATAGTAAATGGGTGCGATCACATGTTCCTCTTATCTTATATTAGGGTGTTGTCCTATGTTCTGTTATTTTACTGTCATGACCCCCTTTCTTTGTTTAAATGCTAGTAATCACCGAACTTACCAGACTTATTGTCTGACCCGTTTTCTTTCGTCCTCTTTTCTTCTGTTTCCCCCTCCCCAGGTCCACAGGGAGGGAATACTGCAGCTTAGTCAGACTCTTCGCAAGCTTCAAGAAAGTAGATGTATGATTTGGACTCTCTCTCAAACTTGGCTATGGCTCTTGGACATTATCCTTGGGGATTTATGCAGATTTATTTACGCTTTATGCTGCTTTATTAAATAATCAAGACAGAGATTATGTTGTAATGTTTTGGAAGTTGTCTTGAGAAAATCTGATATAATGCTTTTGTATTGAACCATTATTCAATAAATGTTTGAGTTTTGCTGCTTGTATTTATCTGTCTTGTAAAGTTTTCTATGTCTTGTACCTATAACCCTCCACCAAAGTTAAGGCATTCCCTTTGTGAGTGACCTTAACGAAGGTGGGGTGTTTCACTTGGTATCAGAGCAAAGGTTTACCAGATCAGATAAGAGTTTTTGAAAATTATTTTCAAAAAGAAATATAAAGAAGCATTTTACAAGAAAAAAAGTGTTGTTTTAAATTTAAAAAGGCATAATCCCCAAAGCCATATGCACTATCTTTCTATCCTTCATTTTGAATCTTTTCTTTTTCGTTTCAGCATGTCTGGGAATCTTAACCTTCTAGAGGGTGTACCGATACCTGGCTGGTTCAGGAGGTACTTAGAGGCTTGGGCCAATGATGCAAGCCCGCCAGATATTCCTCCTCCTCCAGCTGCAGCGGTTCCTCCTCTTCCTCGTGCAAATGCCTTCTCAAAGATTTGTAGAGACTTTAGGGCCATGGGTGGAAAGGATTTCAAGGGAACTGAATCATTCGTAGAAGCAAGGAACTGGCTCAAAGAAACTGAGGATTTGTTCGTTATCTTCGAGGTGGATGATTGGCAGAAGATATGGCTTTATGGTTGCTCAAAGACGAAGCTTCCTATTGGTGGGAAGTCACTAACGCTAAAAGACCAGTTGACACATGGATGGATTTCAGAATAAGGTTTAAGATGAAATTCCACTCACAAGCAGAACGAAGTTTATAGCTGGAAAAGTTCTTATCTCTTAAGAAAGGAAGTATGACGGTCAAGGAGTACATAAATCAATTCAACCAGCTGGCCCGATTCGGACTGGACTTAGTGAATACTCCTCATAAGAAGACTCTCTGTTTTGTCAAGGGATTGAATGAACCACTTCACAGCTTGGCTATTAGCCATATACCTATGGGGGCTACATACGAGAGGTTAGTGCACATGGCACTCTTACATGAGGAAGATAAGGGCAAGAAAGAGGCAAAAGCGGAAGTGCCTCAAGATAAGAAGGGGGAGGGGTCGCAAAACAAGAAGGCTGATTCAAAGAAAGGCGGGAAGAACAACAAACCCCGTGACAAGAGAAAGTGTAATTTCTGTGGCATTCCTGGGAATCTAATCAAGGACTGCAAGAAGAAGAAAAGGAAGATGGGTGGCTGTTTCCACTGTGGTGAGACAGGACACATGGCTAGGGCCTGCCCAAGGAAGCAAGGGCAGGGAGCTGGACCTTCTTCTGGAGGACAAGTTCACGCTCTCACGGCACCTCCGCAAGAACGAGGTAGATATATTTCTGACGAAAGTTTAGTCTAACTTTTTGATCACCCTGTTCGTATACTATTTGATTCTGGTGCATCACACTCTTTTATATCTACTGCTTTAGTGGAATCTCTGCACCTAGACACCAGTATAGTAGAGGATTCCTTGGTTGTTTCAAATCCAATTGGGGGCTCAGCTTATTTGTCAATGGTTTGTTTGGATTTGAAAATATCTATACTAGGCATTGGGTTTAGATGTAATGCCTTTGTTTTGGGCTTAACGGGCTATGGGTTGATTCTAGGCATGGACTGGCTATCCAGTAATGGTGTCGTCCTCGATTGTGAAAAGAGAGTGGTTAGGCTCATGACTCACCTCGGCAACACTCTCGAAATTTCTTGTAATCCCATGAACTCCGTTATGCTTAGTTATCTAGAATCTCTTGATGCGTCCGTTGAGAACTTGTAGTCTGTAAGGTTAGTCCGTGAATATTCGGATGTGTTTGAAGAGGAAAAGGGCTTAACTCTGAAGCGGGAGATAGATTTCCGTATATACCTCGTGGACAACGCAAAACCTGTTTCTTTACCCGTTAGACACATGGCTACGAGGGAGAGGAAAGAACTCAGCAAGCAAGTCTAAGAATTGCTTGAGAAGGTGTTTATAAGGCGGAGTATTTCTGAATGGGGTGCTCCAGTAGTATTCGCAACTAAAGCGGACGGTTTGCTTCGCTTGTGTGTTGATTATAGGGAGCTAAACAAGCTGACCAAGAGGAATAGGCATCCACTCCCGAGAATAGATGATTTGTTCGATCAGCTTGTAGGTGCATCGGTTTTCTTCCAATTAGATTTAGCCACCGTGTTTCATCAGCTAAGAGTGGCTGAAGACGGCATTGATAAGATTGCGTTCAGAAATCCAGATGGTTTCTTCGAGTGGCTTGTCATGCCTTTCGGCTTGACCAATGCACCCGCATACTTCGTTGATTTAATGAGCCGGGTGTTCCGAAAGTTCCTCAATAAGTTTGTGGTGGTCTTCGTAGACGATATTTTGATCTTTTCAAAGAATGAGGAAGAGCATGCTCAGCATCTAAAAGAAGTCATGGATACTCTCCGTGCACATCAGTTGAAGGCGAAATTCTCCAAATGCCATTTTTGGAGAGAAGAAGTTAGGTTCCTTGGACATGTGGTGTCAAAAGAGGGGATGGCTGTGGACCATCGGAAGTGGTTGTTGTGCAAGACTGGAAGGTTCCTCGAAATGCAACCGAAGTCCGAAGCTTTCTCGGGCTAGCAGACTTTTATCGAAAGTTTATCAAAGATTTTGCAAAAATCTCAGCTCCACTGACAAGATTGACACAGAAGAACCTAGCTTTCAATTGGGATTTGGATTGCAATATTGCTTTCCAACGTTTGAAAAGGGCTCTAACGACAGCCCCAGTTCTGACATTGCCTGATGGAAGCAAGATGTTTACAGTATACACAGATGCTTGCGGAACGGGACTAAGCGCTGTTCTGATGCAAGAAGGGAAGGTAGTGGCTTATGGTGGAAGGCAGTTGAAAGTACACGAGAAAAACTACCCAACCCACGACCTAGAGTTGGCAGCCATCGTTTTTGCACTTAAGTCTTGGCACCATTATCTCCTAGGTGAGAAATTTGAACTGTACACTGACCATTAATCGTTGAAATACCTTTTCTCGTAGAAAGATCTCAATTTGAGGTAGCAAAGATGGATGGAGTTTCTTGCCTCGTTCGATTTTGAGATTTCCTATACTCCTGGCAAGGGCAATGCAGTAGCAGACGCCTTGAGTAGAAAGAAATTTACCTTAAGCCCTCTCTTTGTGGAAAGGAAAAGCTTGGAGTTCATAGCAAGCATTAACTTCAGACCCTCCACTGACTTTCTACCTGGCTTGCTAGCAACATTAGAAGTTCGGCCAACTCTATTAGACTCAATCGGAGCCACGCGAAGAGAACACCCTCAGATAGCCGATGTGATGGACAAGTTAATTAGGGGTGAGACTTCCAATCACCTCAATAAATACTCCATTAATGTCAAGGGCTGGTTGAGATGAGATGGAAGACTATGTGTCCCACAAGTAAGGGATTTGGTAAATGCGGTTCTAGAAGACGCACACCATTCCAAGCTGACCATACACCCAGGCGGAGACCAAATGTATAAAGACATCAAAAGAGTTTTCTTTTGGAATGGCATGAAGCAAGACGTAGCTGAATTTGTTTCTAAGTGTTTAATATGACAACAAATCAAGGCAGAGCAGAAGAAGCCTGGTGGTCTGCTCCATCCCCTAGAGGTCCCACAGTGGAAATGGGATAGCATCTCGATGGACTTTATAGATGGGTTGCCTAGGTCAAGAAGGGGCAATACCAGCATTTGGGTAATACTGGAAAGGCTAACAAAAAGCGCCCACTTTATACCCGTTAAGAATAGAAGTACTGCCTCATTTCTAGCATCCATATATCTTAAAGAGATAGTTCGACTCCATGGGATACCCTCTAGCGTAGTGAGTGATCGAGACCCTATCTTCACAAGCGAGTTTTGGAAGAGTTTACAAGAGGATGTAGGCACACAATTATACTTAAGCATGGCCTATCACCCTCAAACTAACGGCCAGACGGAAAGAGTCAACAGAGTATTAGAAGACCTCTTGATATTATGCATTATTGACTTCAGAGGTACATGGGAGGATCATCTACCTTAGGTGGGATTCGCTTACAACAATAGCTACCAAGCCACCATAGGCATTGCGCCTTTCGAAGCTTTATATGGAAGACCGTGCAGGTCACCAACTTGCTGGTGGGAGTCCAAAGACAAGCTCATACTTGGACCAGACATGATTAAGGAAACTTCAAAGAAAGTAGACCTGATACGAAGAAGAATGAAGACTGCCCAAGACAGACAGAAGTCTTACGCAAACAAAAGAAGAACTGATCTTGAGTTCGAAGTTGGAGACAAGGTGTTCCTTAAAGTATCTCCTTTGAGGAATGTCGTTCGCTTTGGATCCGTAGGAAAGCTAGCACCAAGATTTGTAAGGTCGTTCCCTATCATCGAGAAGATTGGGAAAATGGCTTATAGCGTACAGCTCCCCGAAAGATTGGCCAGGGTTCATAATGTCTTTCATGTCTCTCACCTGCGGAAATGCGTACACGAGTCTGCGGAAGTGGTTGAACCAAGTATGCTAGAGGAAGTTGAAGTTGAACGAGAAGCAACTGTGAGTAGAGTTCCAACCCGTATCTTGAGAACATAAGTCAAAAAGCTACACGACCGTGAAGTTAAGCTCGTCAAAGTTCAATGGAGCGACACTGAGGAAGACGCGACTTGGGAAACTGAGGACAGAATACGCGCAGCCTACCCTTTTCCTTTTGAGGGTACATTCTTAATCTCTTTTTCCTTAAGTTTATGCTCGTATCTATATTTTTAGGTATATCTCCTCGATCCTATCCTTTATCCTTAGGTAGGAACCCATTTGGATGTAAACATGTAATTGAAACAAGTTATGATTGATGGTTGCAAGTGGTTTCTCGTGGATGCATATACACAAACATTAGGTGTTAGATCGGCTCAGTCACTTCCATGTTGCATATGCATATATGTATTGGTATATGGATTGAAACTTGATGTGTTATCATATGGACGTTGCATTTGTATGAATTATTGTGCACTCATGTAGGAAATTTTGAGTAGGAAAAATTGCATTCATAATAGACTCATGGCACTGACATAATTTGCATTAAGGAGGTCAACTGAATCAGTAGACCGTTTGATTTTGCAGTAGATAAGGACATGTACACATACAATGCATATGATCATGAAGCATTAGAAATCTTTTAAGGACAATGGACGCCTGTGTTTGATGGTTGAATAGATGGGTGATTGGATGGTAGGATATAAGTTCTTCTCGACTTGAAGATTTCAGGGACGAAATCCTAAAAGGAGGGGAGAATGTAATACACTGTATTTTTTGTTAACGGCATAATAACGAATTAAACAATACTTAATTTTAAATGTGAGAATTAGGGAAAACAGGTTACTACATTGTGTTCATCTCGGAATTCTGGTTGAGATAGAGTCCGAGTTTGCGTAAATTGGACTTCGTATGAAGAAGTTATAGCTGTCGGAAGTTTCCAGAAAACTCAAATAAATTCAAACAGCTCGAAAACGAATTCAAATTCAAATAAGAGTCTGAAGCGGGTTGGGCGAGAAAATTCCCGCCAAGGACCCAGGTCGACCAGGGGGTCGACCCTAGTGTCGACCTGCCCCCCCCCCCCCGGGAAGATCTGAATGGTGACGATTTTGTGATTCAGTGCTAAGTCACTAGAGCTGAGGTGTCACCCTATCTTGACTGGATGGTTGTGGTTAACCTTAGGATCATCCGACAGCTCAAATTGAATTGAAATTCTATATAAACAACCCAATGCTCAAACCTAAAAATCACACAAAAATAATCCTAGAACTATCATGCTGTCAATTGAGAACTTGGAGTAGCCGTCACCAATTCAAAGACAAGATAAAGAAGTTGAATCTAAAATCAAATTAAAATATTATCAAATTCAACGATCTACATCAAAGGCGAGCTTACCAATTTCAGAATTCAGAATTCAGAAAGAAGAATTCCTTATTAGTTTGTAAGTTGGTTATTACGCAGATTTAAACGTTTTCAAATGAATCATGACATGTTGTAATTGGAATATAGAATGATGCTTATGTATAAGATTTGATTCTCGTTTATCTTAAAGTATCGTTGCAATTAATCATGTCTATATGCTTATGGTGATGAACATATTGTATATTAATCATGTCTATATGCTTGTGGTGATGAACATATTGTATATTAATCGTGTCTATATGCATGTGGTGATGGACATATTGTATGTTATTGGAATCTATTATGGTTGGGTAATGGATTTATTATGCCAATTAAATGGTGAAACATGTCATGTTATAAATTTGTGGTTATTTGCAAGTTTATGATCTAAAACACATGCTTATATGTTAGATCAACACTCATGTATATCCATGTGAGGTTGAATCTAATTATGTTGTAAAATTTGGAATTGTAGTCCTCTTATGTTTTAACACATAAGTATCATGCTAAGTTGTGATTCGAATATGTTTATAACAGCCCTCTTATGTTTAACACACACCTAAGTTATCATGTTAGGTTGTGATTCGAATATGTTGATAATATTTCTCTTATGTTTAACACACATAAGTTAATATGCTAAGTTGCGATTTAAAAATGATTATAGTAGCTTTCTTATGTTTTGACATACAGAAGTTAATATGTTGAGTTGTGGGTTGAAACTGTGATTATATGTTAAACCTCCGTGCTAGACCTTTGTCAAGTTTACACGACAATTAGACCCAACTTAGTCACAAGTTCACCTTTAACCGTTTAATTAAAGTTAATGATATTTCTATGCCAAGTTACACATGACAAGTTGAAATGTATGTTATTTTATGTTTATTTCATGTCCCTTGTTTATCACCCTTTTTGTTTATAGGTTTGGGCTAATTTACTAGCCCAACATTTTATGTGATTCATGCGTACGTTCTACGGGGGTAGCGACGGGAAAATATGAAAATTCATAGCATAGATTTGTTCATAAAATGGTATATTTGATATACCATTTATGGTGAGCATAATCAAAGGATAATTATGGCATGATTAAATTAAATTAAATTTACATAAAGAAATTAGACATATATAGAAAAATGTGAATTTAGAAAAAGACGAATATGCCTAACCCGAGGTTAGACTGAGTTGTGGTGTAAATCTGCCCGGAACCGACCGACATATCCAGTGACCACAACAAGACCTGTCTAATGTGGTTGGTTAGTGCATCAAGCCCAAAATGAACCCGAGGTTAGACTGAGTTGTGGTGTAAACCTGCCCGGAACCGACCGGCACATCCAGTGACCACAACAGGACCTGTCTAATGTGAGTGGTTGGTGCTTTATTAAATTAAAGCCAAGCCAGGATTAGCATAGGTTTGTTCATAAAATGGTATATTTGATATACCATTTATGGTGAACATAATCAAAGGATAATTATGGCATGATTAAATTAAATTAAATTTACATAAAGAAGTTAGACATATATAGAAAATTGTGAATTTAGAAAAAGACGAATATGCCTAACCTGAAGTTAGACTGAGTTGTGGTGTAAATCTGCCCGAAACCGACCGGCATATCCAGCGACCACAACAAGACCTGTCTAATGTGAGTGGTTAGTGCATCAAGCCCAAAAAGAACCTGAGGTTAGACTAAGTTGTGGTGTAAACCTGCCCGGAACCGACCGGCACATCCCGTGACCACAACAAGATTTGTCTAATGTGAGTGGTTGGTGCTTTAATAAATTAAAGCTAAGTCAGGATTGGTAGGATTAAGTCAATTAGAGAAACACTTAACCGTATCAACATGTTAACTAAACGAATGGGTGGGGTTAGGTAAACTTGCACACTTAACCAAATAAACATGTTGATTAGAAAACCCTAGTAACGAGGACCTATTTCAGTAGTAGCCCGCATAGATGTTTCATGGTACCCTGAAACTAGGCAGGGTGGGGCACGATTACTTGGCTGAGTAAAAGTGGTCAAAACGTCGGCGGTTGGTGGGCCAGTGTAGGTTCCGACGGAGTATGGGCGTGCACATACTCCGGAGTGGAAAAATCAGGCACTGGGCGTCAGTAGTATACACTGTGCATCTTGAATCGTGTCGGGTTGCCACCAGAGGGACTGATACACCCCAGGGTGGGAGCAGCACATGTATCTACAGTCAAGCGGGGCCGAATGACACAGGATATGAATGCATGCGAGTAAGATCCGATCATTAAGGGGATCGTTTGTTATAAACACGTAAAGCTGGTTGAACAAATGGTTAAGTAGGTGCAGAGACTATAGTAATGGGTGCGATCACATGTTCCTCTTGTCTTATATTAGGGTGTTGTCCTATGTTCTGTTATTACTGTCATGACCCCGTTTCCTTGTTTAAATGCTAGTAATCGCCGAACTTACCAGACTTATTGTCTGACCCGTTTTCTTTCGTCCTCTTTTCTTCCGTTTCCCCCTCCCCTCAGGTCCATTGTAACGTCTCGCATTTTTGTCGGTTGGTATTTGAATATTTAAATCAGTTTAAATATTGAATTCAGAATATAAATGGATTTATATATTAATTAAAACGAAGTTGAACGTATAAAGATATATATTAATTATAATCGAGCCCATAACGACGCTGCAGTTCGTAATTTAACGTTCTGAACTTCAACTGAGTGTACCGGACTCGTTTTGAATCGGATTTCTTTGAAATGAGAAATGTTGGAATCTGTTGAACTGTATCTTTCTAACAGAAGTGAAAAACCAAGATTTCGTCATATAAACTGCAAGATATGTCCAAATCAAATATTCAAAAAGTCGTTGTAGAAGCGTATATCGATCGTAACAGTTATTTGAATATAACTTGATATCGGGCGCAAATCGGGACAAGGTTCTTTTGAGGCGCAGCGATAATTTAATTTTTAGAATTTTTCTGTAATTTTTAATTAATTAAATATGCAACTTTTTATTTGGAGAATTGTGCACCCTGTATCGGTATTTCGGGATTTCAAAATATGAGTTAATCTACCGGTATTAATATATTTTTGGGATCGTGGCACCTCGCTGAACACGATCGTATCCTTAATTCTGTCCGTAGCGACTCGAACGTGAATGTGATTTTACGAAATGGATACGTTAAACTAAAGGGAAAAATTGGAGCATTGAATATAAACAAACATTAAATTGGGAAGTTTTACAATACACGGCATGGTACTTTGTGAACAGAAACTTAGGGTAAAGTACTATGCAAAAGGGACTTATTAAATAAATAAATAAAAACAAACTTAAACACTAAGCAAACAAAATCTCATCCCATACTATGACTATACTATGGGTATCCTTACGGCATTGACAAATTATATACGAAAATATTGGTACATGGCTATACAGTAAAAACGATATGGTCAAATATAGGTAATAGGAAAAAATATATATATATATTTACCCATCTTCCTAGAAGACAAAGCTTCTGAAATACGTTTTGTACAAGGACGTGGCTGATCTATGAATAGCCCCTAAGTGATAATCAAAAATATATATATATTATTGCTTAACTTCTAAGGCAGCCTGTTTTCAACGCAACATTTCATTTCAGTAAGGAAAATATCACCATCAGTAAGGAAAACATCACCATCATTATCTCTAAGCCGAAATTCTGCTGGTAGCTTTACCCATGTAAATCTAATAAAATATATAATAATCAAAATATCAACTTCAAACCATTCCCCTGTACGTACGTAACACGCCATGAACCTTCGAAGAAAGAAAGAGTCCTTATCCCTAGGTTTGCGCCACGCCATGAACATTCTCCTACCAGTAAGCCTAAAACGTTTAGCGTATGGTACTTTTACCGCAGACTGAACCTATCCTATCAACGATGGACGTTGATTTTATCCATCTTACTGTCCATATATATTGCGCAGCTTCTGTTTCTCCTCGGGGCTCATTTCTTTTCATTGTTCAGCAATATTGAAAACATAAACTATATATATGTGGCAAACCAAACCATTGACATGAACTTACGAACCATACCCTAGGCATCAACTACCCCATTTTCTTGTTACCCTCGTGTACGACCTATAACTTACATGGAAAACATTTTACAGTGAAATTTCTTATCAGCATTTATTAATTGTGCAACCCATTTCCCTACAGCATACCGCACATGAACCTAAGATGGAAAATCATCACCTTATTTTGCGCCATGATTTCTGAACACGACACGTACTGACCCATACACCTAACTTAGGATAGCCATAACTTATATGGGTATTCCTTCAAATAAAAGAAAACGCATAGGACAGGCCATCCATTCCTTTCCTATGAAGTGCACTGAAAACAATCCAACCATATGCCTATAAGAATAAGAAGAAACAGTACAGCTAAGTTGATAAAGGGATCACCGCTATACCTCATGACAACCTACCCTAAAACAAATACATTACCTACCCAGCTATTGTTGAAGGATTAAGTCTTCCCCATTTTAAATACGCGTGAGCTTCTCCTTTGCCTTCTGGTGGTTTTGGCCATAAGCTTCTTCAATGGTCGAATTAATAGATCAAAGAAAATCAAAACCCTCTCTACTCTCCATTCTAAATTTTGTAGTAAATATATTGGAATTACTAATGAGAATCTCTGAACGTTTCTCTACGCCCATATAAGTATTGAGGGGATCCACACATATGTGTTCGCTGTCTAAACAAGCAGCTTGAGCAGCAAGGGTCCGAACCTATTTCCGGCGCCAGCAGAAGGGTAGTAGTAGTATTGTTTCAGTTCGGATGACGAGGCATGAAAGGCTGGTAGCACGGTGGAGACTCAAAGGGGTTTTTTTCTTTCGTTTTTACTGGCGTTTGGGGAGGGCATCCGAGAGTACTTTCACGTTCATGGCGCATGGAAGGAGAACTTAACAAGGCTTACGACATTTATATCCATGAAATGGCTCGTTATGGGTGGATGTGAAAGACGTGATATGTGTTTTGGGTTACACGAGTAGGTTCAGGGGGGTACATGCAGATCCGGGTATTCACATAAGTAAACATGGGACGCCAAGTGGAATTTTAGAGGATCTGAGACTTTGCTTTGGGAAGATAGAATAAAGGAAGTGGAAGGGAATTAATGATTAAGTGATGGTGCGTGTAAGCTAAACATGAAATGGGTACTGCATGGGGAGCTCAGCGTGCACCAATGAGATGGCATGACAGTGGGGCTTTCCGGCTTTGTTTGGAAATGATGGTGAAAGCTTGCGTTTGGAGTTCGAATCAACCATGCTAGTTGTGGGTGACAGGCATTGTGAATATAGACTGGGACGTGATTGGTGAATATGCAGTATGAAGGAAACGTAAGTTTACATAGTGGAGAAACGAGGGTGAGTATCGTTTGTTGTTTGCATGCATTTAATCTTGGGAAAAACGTGGAAAGGAAGTTCGTTGTTCTATGGCAGCAAGTTTAGATGAATCATGGGAGAAAGAGAATAGAAATGGGGGGGGCAAGCTGTTAACAAAGTGATGGATTAATGTAAGGCAAAAGCCACTTGTGCCGTGTGAACATATAAAGAAAGGACCCAACAGATGCAAATTGGAAAAGGACATGATGCTTGGTTTGGGAAGACGTCAGTGAAAGGGAATGTTAATTGGGTCAGTTAAATAAGGAGCAAGTCGCGTTTTAATGCTGAAGGAGGAAGTACTGTTATAGTGGATACAGGATGACCGGCCGATTTAAAGAAATGGATCCGTCAGAATCATAGACTCGCAAACTACATACTGGAAATAGTCTGGAATGACTTAGAGACCGTTACGGAAACGTCTGATCTCATCAACCGACACAAATCGTTATTTAACGGTTAACGCGCACTGTGAGTAAAATCACTCACTCTGATCTTTTTAAAATATTTTAATTATATTTTAATGTTGTTTGAATGTTGTGTGATGGTCGATTAGGTAGATTACAAGTAAATTGGTTGAATATTATATACCGTTACATATGTACACATCATCGGTTGGACACTAATCCCATCGATTAGAATACCCCCTAGTATAGAGTTAGTGTAAATTGTGTTGACTGACATCTGTGGATGCGGGAAACCGGTTGGAGGAGTCCGACCGGATTCCTCGATATTTATATGTATTGTTTGTTTTGTATGCACTGTTTGAACCTGAATTATATTTAAAACACCATGTGAATATTGATGTTGAACGGATATTCAACATCTATTTCGATAAATAAATAAATGATATCGATTTAGAAAGTGGTGACAGTCAACCGTAAAACCATCGCTTTGTTAAAGAGTTGATTGGCCGTCAGGCAAATCAACGAAGTTAATTATAAAAATTATATTTTTATAATTAAAGTAAAGTTTTAAATTTATAATAGAAGTTCTATTATAAACCAGTATTTTAGAGTTCGTTTTTATAAAATAAATAAAAATGATTGTTGATATTTAAATAAGTTTTAAAGCAGGAATTATTCGACGATTTAATATTTGGATAATTATATTTAAGATAAACAATTTAGAAATATTATTAGGTTAATTATATTAATCTAATGTTGAGGAGTAATCAAAATCAGTTAACGAGTTTACTGATGAAATGAAGTTGATTTTGATCAACTGCTATTCAGGAAAATGATTATTAGATTAATTAGTCTTTAGTTAATCAAATGAAACAGATTAGAAATAAGTTAATCCAAATTAATGAGATTTAAATTACCTTTTGGTTAAGAAGTTATAAATAGAACTGTGGGATGGAGAAAGCGAAATATAAAATAAACGCTGTTACCTAGGTTTAAGCGCGACTGTTAGGTCAAGATTAGTATAAAAGGAATACGGCAGCGTATTGCCAGTCTTAGAATTATAGCGATAAAATAACGTTGTTGATAAGATAAGTGTGACTGTTATGTCAAGATTAGTTATAACAAAGAATATTACAGCGTATGACAAGTTGAACTATAGCAACAAAATAACGCTGTTGATAAGGTAAGTGTGACGGGAATGTTGAGATTAGTTATAAGGAGAATATTATAGCATATGACAAGTTTAGAACTATAGCGACAAATTAACTGCTGTTGATTAGACTTAAGCGTGACTTTTATATAGAGCAGCACTTCCTAGGAAATGTAACAGTTTGGTTTGAAATCCACTTATTCTAGAGTAATAAGTAACGACGTTTGTTCAGAGAAATATAAGAAAGAGTTTAGAAAAAGAATTGGGGAATCGTATTAGAAAACGATGACAGCATTTCGATGTTCGAAATGTGATTAGAATTAAACCGTTAGGATTTGGAACTAGAATTCGACGATGTCGAAAGTATTAAAAATAAACTATTCTTAGGGATAATAATCTGATAGAATAATGAACATTTAGTTTTAAACAAATAAATGTTAATAGGATAAGAATCAATATTTAGTTATCAACTGGATATTGATAAGAAGTTGACTTAGAGAACAGAGTTTATAAAGTGGATTGTGAATATAAAGTATGAAAGAGATTTCGGTAAACGAGATAATGTTATTGATTTTCTAAATAAAGAGTTATTTGATAAAGGTATTCAGATTTCTATAACAGGAATGGTATTCACATTTTTAAGTGAATAATGTTTTTAAAGATAAACGGTTGGCCGATTAAAATATTTATAATGAAATTGGAAATATTTTCCAATATAAAAAGGGTAGATTATCCAAGTATAGAAATAAAGAATGTGAAATTAATGGAAAGAGTTTGAACGTTAATAACGTATGTTTCTGGAACATGAAAGAATAAGAGTTTATAATAACTGGAAATGTTTCCAAGAAGTGTAAAAAGGCTAAAATGGGATTTGAGAAATATCTGGTAAGATATGAGAATTCGAATAATAAAGCCGAATGTTAAAATTTAAAAATACCCGTGATTGTGTGATGTTAGTTATACATTAGAATGGATGTTGTTTTTACTTCGATAGTTAAATAACCGACTATCGAAGTGTTTTGACCATCGTTGTCAATACGGAGAGACCGGTTGGATATGTTATCTGAAAACCACTCCGTATAGACATAAGCGCTGCGAATTAGATATGCTGAAGATAATTGAAGACGGAGTTAAATGCAAGGGTCATCCAGTTCTAGAATGATGTTTCTTGTTTGTCCAGTCCTAGGACAACTTGTATGGACGAGTGTCTGACAGAGTATTTCCAACGGTCACGCCGTTAATTTGTACGAATATACCAAGTCGGTGGGGAGAAGGTAACTTCTCTTTATTCTACACCCAGTGTGCATTTGTGTAATCAATGTGTGATTACGGATTTGACGATGTGACATTCAAAGTGAATGGTGATCATATGTTCTGAAGATAGACGTAGCCTCTAGCCTCACAACCATGAAGGAACAAAAGTTGGGCTAGGCAGCATGGCTAGTTGGCTCATCCCCAAGCAGGGTGTATTGTCACTGATCTAGAGAAAATTCATATTTATACTTCTTTGCGATTCTGTATCTTCGGATGACGGTTGGATGGCCTACAACCGTGGTGGCAATATATTCGCGACACTCAAGCTAAATGAGTGAGCGGTCATGTGTGGCCGGGTTGCAAGACGTTCTTGTTGAACCCTGAGTGTATCCCCTCTAGAGTACACTATTAAGAAGGTGCTCCCATACCTTGTCTGTTGGAATCCATTCTCCGATAAGCGCCCTGCGGTTTATGATTTTATACTATATATATGTGGAACGTGAGATGCAAGCGTTCTGCTACTTGGATAATTATTTGTTTAGACATTATCATAATATCACTGTTTTTGATATCAAAGTAATTTGGGTTATAGTAAGGTAAAAGCCGTCCATGTTTATGTGTGGGCTGGTCTTACTATTATCCTTTTGTTTCAAAAGGATTTTCTTCAAAGTAAAACTGTATAGTTGGAATTTACTCACACCAGTCCCATGACTGACCCAGAGTTTATTTTGTTGTTTTCCCTAAACTCTTGGGTGTCCAAATTTGTACGGGCAGTCAAGTGTTTCAGGATTTTACAGATTCACTTGGAGGAGCTGGAAGCAGAAGGCTTCACCATTAATTAGTTAGAGAGTATTTCCGCTGTGACATATATGAGTTGTATTCTGATATATGGTATGTATGTATACAAATTCAGATTTGTATTTCAAAGTTATGTTATAATACATGTTATTCATTCCGTTGTGAGTTTCGTGTTTACTCTAATTCTGTTCAGTTGTGATCTTCTTCTTCTTCTATTCTATTAGTTCTATCTTTTCTTTCTCACCCTCTAAATTCTTCTATTAATGTCCCGGTATTTTTCGATGCTTGAATAGTCAACAGTGTGTTTTTATGTTGATTTTCTGGGTCGAAAATTCCCGCCGTTACATCCATAGTGAGGGAATACTGCAGCTTAGTCGGACTCTTTGTAAGCTTTAAGAAAGTAGATGTATGATTTGGACTCTCTCTCAAACTTGGCAATGGCTCTTGGACATTATCCTTGGGGATTTATGCAGTTTTATTTAGGCTTTATGCTTCTTTATTAAATAATCAAGACAGAGATTATGTTGTAATGTTTTGGAAGTTGTTTCGAGAAAATCTGATGTAATGCTTTTGTATTGAACCACGTATTCAATAAATATTTGAGTTTCGCTGCTTATATTTATCTGTCTTGCAAAGTTTTCTGTGTCTTGTACCTATAACCCTCCACCAAAGTTAAGGCATTCCCTTTGTGAGTGACCTTAACGGAGGTGGGGTGTTTCACTTGGTATCAGAGCAAAGGTTTACCAGATCAGATAAGAGTTTTTGAAAATTATTTTCAAAAAGAAATATAAAGAAGCATTTTACAAGAAAAAAAGTGTTGTTTTTAATTTATAAAGGCATAATCCCCAAAGCCATATGCACTATCTTTCTATCCTTCGTTTGAATCTTTTCTTTTTCGTTTCAGCATGTCTGGGAATCTTAACCTTCCAGAGGGTGTACCGATACCTGGCTGGTTCAGGAGGTACTTAGAGGCTTGGGCCGACGATGCAAGCTCAGCTGATATTCCTCCTCCTCTAGCTGCAGCGGTTCCTCCTCCTCCTTCTCGTGCAAATGCCTTCTCAAAGATTTTTAGAGACTTTAGGTCCATGGGTCGAAAGGATTTCAAGGGAACTGAATCATTCGTAGAAGCAAGGAAACTGGTTCAAAGAAACTGAGGATCTGTTCATTATCTTCGAGGTGGACGATAGGCATAATATATAGTTGGTTATATGGTTGCTCAAAGACGAAGCTTCCTATTGGTGGGAAGTCACTAACGCTGAAAGACCAGTTGACACATGGATGGATTTCAGAATAAGGTTTGAGATGAAATTCCTCTCACAAGCAGAACGAAGTTTACAGCTGGAAAATTTCTTATCTCTTAAGCAAGGAAGTATGACGGTCAAGGAGTACGTCAATCAATTCAATCAGCTGGCCCAATTCGGACTGGACTTAGTGAATACTCCTCATAAGAAGGCTCTCCGTTTTGTCAAGGGTTTGAATGAGCCACTTCACAGCTTAGCTATGACCCATACACCTATGGGGGCTACTTACGAGAGATTAGTGGACATGGCCCTCTTAAATGAGGAAGACAAAGGCAAGAAAGAGGCAAAAGCGGAAGTGCCTCAAGATAAGAAGGGGGAGGGGTCGCAGAACAAGAAGGCTGATTCAAAGAAAGGCGGGAAGAACAACAAACCCCGTGACAAGAGAAAGTGTAATTTCTGTGGCATTCCTGGGCATCTGATCAAGGACTACAAGAAGAAGAAAAGGAAGATGGGTGGCTGTTTCCACTGTGGTGAGATAGGACAAATGGCTAGGGCCTGCCCAAGGAAGCAAGGGCAGGGAGCTAGACCTTCTTCTGGAGGACAAGTTCATGCTCTCACGGCACCTCCGCAAGAACGAGGTAGAAACATTTATGTCGAAAGTTTAGTCTATCTTTTTGATCACCATGTTCGTACACTATTTGATTCTGGCGCATCGCACTCTTTTATATCTAATGCTTTAGTGGAATCTCTGCACCTAGACACCAGTATAGTAGAGGATCCCTTGGTTGTTTCAAATCCAATTGGGGGCTCAGCTTATTTGTCAATGCTTTGTTTGGATTTGAAAATATCTATACTAAGCGTTGAGTTTAGATGTAATGCCTTTGTTTTGGGCTTCACGGGCTATGGGTTGATTCTAGGCATGGACTGGCTATCCAGTAATGGTGCCGTCCTCGATTGTGAAAAGAGAGTGGTTAGGCTCATGACTCGCCTCGGTAACACTCTCGAAATTTCTTGTAATCCCATGAACTCCGTTATGCTTAGTTATCTAGAATCTCTTGATGCATCCGTTGAGAACTTGTAGTCTGTAAGGGTAGTCCGTGAATATTCGGATGTGTTTGAAGAGTTAAAGGGCTTACCTCCGAAGCGGGAGATAGATTTTCGCATATACCTCGTGGACAACGCAAAACCTGTTGCTTTACCCATTAGACACATGGCTCCGAGGGAGAAGAAAGAACTCAGCAAGCAAGTTAAAGAATTGCTTGAGAAGGGGTTATAAGGCGGAGTATTTCTGAATGGGGTGCTCCAGTAGTATTCGCAACTAAAACGGACGGTTTGCTTCGCCTGTGCGTTGATTATAGGGAGCTAAACAAGCTGACCAAGAGGAATAGGCATCCACTCCCGAGAATATATGATTTGTTTGATCATCTTGTAGGTGCATTGGTTTTCTCCTAATTAGATTTAGCCACCGGGTTTCATCAGCTAAGAGTGGCTGAAGACAGCATTGATAAGACCGCGTTCAGAAATCCAGATGGTTTCTTCGAGTGGCTTGTCATGCCTTTCGGCTTGACAAATGCACCTGCTTACTTCATTGATTTAATGAGCAGGATGTTCCGAGAGTTCCTCAATAAGTTTGTGGTGGTCTTCGTAGACGATATTTTGATCTTCTCAAAGAATGAGGAAGAGCATGCTCAACATCTAAAAAAGTCATGGATACTCTCTGTGCACATCAGTTGAAGGCGAAATTCTCCAAATGCCATTTCTGGAGAGAAGAAGTTAGGTTCCTTGGACACGTGGTGTCAAAATAGGGGATAGCTGTGGACCCCGCGAAAGTGGTTGTTGTGCAAGATGGGTAGATTCCTCAAAATGGAACCGAAGTCCGAAGCTTTCTCGGGCTAGCAGGCTATTATCAAAAGTTTATCAAAGATTTTGCAAAAATCTCAGCTCCACTGACAAGATTGACAAGAAAAACCTAGCTTTCAATTGGGATTTGGATTGCGATATTGCTTTCCAACGTTTGAAAAGGGCTCTAACAACAGCCCCAGTTCTGACATTGCCTGATGGAAGCAAGATGTTTACAGTATACACATATGCTTGAGGAATGGGACTAGGCGCTGTTCTGATGCAAGAAGGGAAGGTAGTGACTTAAGGTGGAAGGCAGTTGAAAGTACACGAGAAAAACTACCCAACCCACGACCTAGAGTTGGCAGCCATCGTTTTTGCACTTAAGTCTTGGTGCCATTATCTCCTAGGTGAGAAATTTGAACTGTACACTGACCATAAATCATTGAAATACCTTTTCTCGCAGAAAGATCTCAATTTGAGGCAGCAAAGATGGGTGGAGTTTCTTGCCTCGTTCGATTTTGAGATTTCCTACACTCCTGGCAAGGGCAATGCAGTAGTAGACGCCTTGGGTAGAAAGAAATTAACCTTAAGCCCTCTCTTTGTGGAAAGGCAAAGCTTGAAGTTCATAGCAAGCTTTAACTTCAGGCCCTCCTCTGACTTTCTACCTAGCTAGCTAGCAACGTTAGAAGTTCGGCCAATTTTATTAGACTCAATCGGAGCCGCGCAAAGAGAAGACCCTCAGCTAGTCGATGTGATGGACAAGTTAATTAGGGGTGAGACTTCCAGTCACCTCAATAAATACTCCATTGATGCCAAGGGCTGCTTGAGACGAGATGGAAGACTATGCGTCCCATAAGTAAGGGATTTGGTAAAGGCGTATCTAGAAGAGGCACACCATTCCAAGCTGACCATACACCCAAGCGGAGACAAAATGTATAAAGTCATCAAAAGAGTTTTCTTTTGGAATGGCATGAAGTAAGACATAGTTGAATTTGTTTCTAAGTGTTTAATATGCCAACAAGTCAAGGCGGAGCAGAAGTAGCCTGGTGGTCTGCTCCATCCCCTAGAGGTCCCACAATGGAAATGGGACAGCATCTCGATGGACTTTACAGATGGGTTGTCTAGGTCAAGAAGGGGCAATAGCAGCATTTGGGTAATACTGGACAGGCTCACAAAAAGCGCCCACTTTATACTCGTTAAGAGTAAAAGGACTGCCTCATTTCTAGCATCCATATATCTTAAAGAGATAGTTCGACTCCATGGGATACCCTCCAGCATAGTGAGTAATCGAGACCCTATCTTCACAAGCGAGTTTTGGATGAGATTACAAGAGGCTGTAGGCACATAGTTATGCTTAAGCATGGCCTATCACCCTCAAACCGACGGCCAGACGGAAAGAGTCAATAGAGTATTAGAAGACGTCTTGAGATTATGCATTATTGACTTCAGAGGTACATGGGAGGATCATCTAACTTTGGTGGAATTCGCTTACAACAATAGCTACCAAGCCACCATAGGCATTGCGCCTTTCGAAGCTTTATATGGAAGACCGTGCAGGTCACCAACTTGCTGGTGGGAGTCCACAGACAAGCTCATACTTGGACCAGACATGATTAGGGAAACTTCAGAGAAAGTAGACCTGATACGAAGAAGAATGAAGACTGCCCAAGATAGACAGAAGTCCTACGCAGACAAAAGAAGAACTGACCTTGAGTTCGAAGTTGGAGACAAGGTGTTCCTTAAAGTATCTCCTTTGAGGAATGTCGTTCGCTTTGGATCTGCAGGAAAGCTAGCACCAAGATTTGTAGGGTCGTTCCCTATCATCGAGAATATTGGGAAAATGGCTTATAGGGTACAACTCCCCGAAAGATTGGCCAGGGTTCATAATGTATTTCATGTCTCTCACCTACGGAAATGCGTACACAAGTCTGCGGAAGTGGTTGAACCAAGTATGCTAGAGGAAGTTGAAGTTTAACGAGAACTAACTATGAGGAGAGTTCCAACCAGTATCTTGGGAACATAAGTCAAAAAGCTACGCAACCGTGAAGTTAAGCTCGTCAAAGTTCAATGGAGCGACACCGAGGAAGACGCGACTTGGGAAACTGAGGACAGAATACGTGCATCCTACCCTTTTCTTTTTGAGGGTACATTCTTAATCTCTTTTTCCTTAAGTTTCTGCTCGTATCTATCTTTTTAGGTATATCTCCTCGATCTTATCCTTTATCCTTAGGTAGGAACCCATTTGGATGTAAACATGTAATTGAAACATGTTATGATTGATGGTTGCAAGTGGTTGCTAGTGGTTTCTCATGGATGCATATATACACACATTAGGTATTAGATCGGCTCAGTCACTTCCATATTGCATATGCATATATGTATTGGTATATGGATTGAAACTTGATGTGTTATCGTATGGATGTTGCATTTGTATGAATGATTGTGCACTCATGTAGGAAATTTTGAGTAGGAAAAATTGCATTCATAATGGACTCATGGCACTGACATAATTTGCATTAAGGAGGTCAACTGAATCAGTAGACCGTCTGATTTTGCATTAGATAAGGACATGTACACACACACAATGCATATGATCATGAAGCATTAGAAATCTTTTAAGGACAATGGACGCCTGTGTTTGATGGTTGAATAGATGGGTGAAGGGATGGTAGGATATAAGTTCTTCTCGGCTTGAAGATTTCGGATACGAAATCCTAAAAGGAGGGGATAATGTAACAGCCTGTATTTTTTGTTAACGGTATAACAACGAATTAAACAATACTTAATTTAAAATGTGAGAATTAAGGGAAACAGGTTACACCATTGTGTTCGCCTCGGAATTCTGGTTGAGACAGAGTCCAAGTTTGCATAAATTGGACTTCGTATGAAGAAGTTATAGCTATCGGAAGTTTCCAAAAAGTTCAAATAAATTCAAACAGCTCGAAAACGAATTCAAATTCAAATAAGAGTCAGAAGCGGGCTGGGCGTGAAAATTCCCGCCCAGGACCCAGGTCGACCAGGGGGTCGACCCTAGTGTCGACCTCCCCCCTGCATGTCGACCTGAGGGTCGACCTGCCCTCCCTGGGAAGATCTAAATGGTGACGATTTTGTGAATCAGTGCTAAATCACTAGGGCTGAGGTGTCACCCTATCTTGACTGGATGGTTGTGGTTAACCCTAGGATCATCTGACGGCTCAAATTGAATTGAAATTCTATATAAACAACCCAATGCTCAAACCTAAAAATCACACAAAAATAATCCTAGAACTATCATGTTGTCGATTGAGAACTTGGAGTAGCCGTCACCAATTAAAAGACAAGATAAAGAACTTGAATCTAAAATCAAATTAAAAGATTATCAAATTCAACGATCTACATCAAAGGCGAGCTTACCAATTTCAGAATTCAGAATTCAGAACGATAGAATTCCTTATTAGTTTGTAAGTTGGTTATTACGTAGATTTAAACGTTTTCAAATCAATCATGACATGGTGTAATTGGAATATAGAATGATGCTTATGTATAAGATTTGATTCTCGTTTATCTTAAAGTATCGTTGCAATTAATCATGTCTATATGCTTGTGGTGATGAACATATTGTATATTAATCATGTCTATATGCTTGTGGTAATGAACATATTGTATATTAATCATGTCTATATGCTTGTGGTGATGGACATATTGTATGTTATTAGAATCTATTATGATTGGGTAGTGGATTTATTATGCCAATTAAATGGTGAAACATGTCATGTTATAAATTTGTGGTTATTTGCAAGTTTATGATCTAAAACACATGCTTATATGTTAGATCAACACTCATGTATATCCATGTTAGGTTGAATCTAATTATGTTGTAAAATTTGGAATTGTAGTCCTCTTATGTTTTAACACATAAGTATCATGCTAAGTTGTGATTCGAATATGTTTATAACAGCCCTCTTATGTTTAACACACACATAAGTTATCATGTTAGGTTGTGATTCGAATATGTTGATAATAGTTCTCTTATGTTTAACACATATAAGTTAATATGCTAAGTTGCGACTTAAAAATGATTATAGTAGCTTTCTTATGTTTTGACATACAGAAGTTAATATTCTAAGTTGTGGGTTGAAACTGTGATTATATGTTAAACCTCCATGCTAGAACTTTGTCAAGTTTACATGACAATTAGACCCAACTTAGTTACAAGTTCACCTTTAACCGTTTAATTAAAGTTAATGATATTTCTATGCCAAGTTACACATGACAAGTTGAAATGTATGCTATTTTATGTTTATTTCATGTCCCTTGTTTATTACCCTTTTTGTTTATAGGTTTGGGCTAATTTACTAGCCCAACATTTTATGTGATTCATGCGTACGTTCCATGGGGGTAGCGATGGGAAAATATGAAAATTCATAGCATAGATTTGTTCATAAAATGGTATATTTGATGTACCATTTATGGTGAGCATAATCAAAGGATAATTATGGCATGATTAAATTAAGTTAAATTTACATAAAGAAATTAGAAATATATAGAAAAATGTGAATTTAGAAAAAGACGAATATGCCTAACTGGAAGTTAGACTGAGTTGTGGTGTAAATCTGCCCGAAACTGACCGGCATATCCAGTGACCACAACAAGACCTGTCTAATGTGGGTGGTTAGTGCATCAAGCCCAAAAAGAACCCGAGGTTAGACTGAGTTGTGGTGTAAACCTGCGCGGAACCGACCGGCACATCCAATGACCATAACAAGACCTGTCTAATGTGAGTGGTTGGTGCTTTAATAAATTAAAGCTAAGCCAGGATTAGCATAGATTTGTTCATAGAATGGTATATTTGATATACCATTTATGGTGAGCATAATCAAAGGATAATTATGGCATGATTAAATTTAATTTAATTCACATAAAGAAATTAGACATATATAGAAAAATGTGAATTTAGAAAAAGACGAATATGCCTAGCCCGAGGTTAGACTGAGTTGTGGTGTAAATCGGCCCGAAACCGACCGGCGTATCTAGTGGCCACAACAAGACCTGTCTAATGTGAGTGGTTAGTGCATCAAGCCCAAAAAGAACCCGAGGTTAGACTGAGTTGTGGTGTAAACCTGCCCGGAACCGACCGGCACATCCAGTGACCACAACAAGACCTATTTAATGTGAGTGGTTGGTGCTTTAATAAATTAAAGCTAAGCCAGGATTGGTAGGGTTAAGTCAATTAGAGAAACACTTAACCGATTCAATATGTTAACTAAACGAATGGGTGGGATTAGGTAAACTTGGACACTTAACCAAATAAACATGTTGATTAGAAAACCCTAGTAACGGGGACCCATTTCAACAGTAACCCACATAGATGTATCATCGTACCTTGAAACTAGGCAGGGTGGGGCACAATTTCTAGGCTGAGTATAAGAGGTCAAAATGTCAGCGGTTGGTGGGCCAGTGTAGGTTCCGACGGAGTATGGGCGTGCACGTACTACAGAGTGGAAAAATCAGGCACTGGGCGTCAGTAGTATACACTGTGCATCTTGAATCATGTCGGGTTGCCACCAGAGGGACTGATACACCCCATGGTGGGACCAGCACAGGTATCTACAGTCAAGCGGGGCCGAATGACACAGGATATGAATGCTTGCGAGTAGGAGCCGATCATTAAGGGGATCGTTTGTTATAAACACATAAGGCTGGTTGAACAAATGGTTAAGTAGGTGCAGAGACTATAGTAATGGGTGCGATCACATGTTCCTCTTATCTTATATTAGGGTGTTGTCCTATGTTATGTTATTACTGTCATGACCCCCTTTCCTTGGTTAAATGCTAGTAATCACCAAACTTACCAAACTTATTGTCTGACCCATTTTATTTAGTCCTCTTTTCTTCCATTCCCCCCTCCAAGTCCACAGGGAGGGAATACTGCAGCTTAGTCAGACTCTTTGCAAGCTTCAAGAAAGTAGATGTATGATTTGGACTCTCTCTCAAACTTGGCTACGGCTCTTGGACATTATTCTTAGGGATTTATGCAGTTTTATTTAGGCTTTATGCTTCTTTATTAAATAATCAAGACAGATATTATTGTAATGTTTTGGAAGTTGTTTTGAGAAAATCTGATGTAATGCTTTTGTATTGAACCACGTATTCAATAAATATTTGAGTCCCGCTGCTTATATTTATCTGTCTTGTAAAGTTTTCTGTGTCTTGTACCTATAACCCTCCACCAAAGTTAAGGCATTCCCTTTGCGAGTGACCTTAACAGAGGTGGGGTGTTTCAGGATATCTACAGGGTAGGGAGTCGATCGATTAGGGTAGATGTTGGGGTACACTCTGACATATTCCCTAAGTATATCAACTTATAGTGGGAGGGATCATCTCATTTTAGTTATACTAGTAACAGAGTAATCATTAGTGAGATACATACACCTTATCTTGCTTGCCTTGTCACACTTGCCATTTATGCAGTGATCTCTCTCTTATCCACTTTATATGCCTATTATGTTGCTTTTATTTATCTACTAGCTAAAAGTAACTAGACTCGCCAGACTTTATGTCTGACCTTGTTGTTTCTCCTTCTTTCTTCCGTCCCCCCCTCCCCCCCCCCCAGGTTCTCAGGGAGGAGACTTAAATCAGGACTCAGATATCATCTTGCTAGGAACTACTTCTGTAGTATGGCTCAAGTTCTTGTATCTACTATGGCTTAACTCTTTTAATTGGGAAAAATTATGATTTTTATTTACTTATGTACTCTGATAGTGCAAGACAGAAGTTATTTTATTGTAATGGTTTTTGTGACTTATGAAATTGTGGACCACGGTATTATGCTTTATGGTTGAAATAAAAATTTAAATTTTCCGCTACTGTCTTATTTTATATCTGTCTTGTAATTATTCTGTGTCTGTTTACCTATAGCGCTTCACAAAACTTAATGCATTCCCTTAGTGAGTGACAATAACGGATGTGGGGTGTCACACTAGGTATCAGAGTTGAAGGTTACCGGATTAGATAAAAGCTTTTGGAAATTATTTTCAAAAAGGTTTTAAAAGAAAAGTCTGTTTTGAAAAACATTCCCCAAAAAGCCATATGTAGTATCCTTCGGTCGTTTAACTAAATTTCTTCCTTTTCCCTTTTTCAGCATGTTTGGGGAACAAAACATCCCTAATATCCTAGAGAGCGTCACAATACCCAGATGGTTCCGTAGGTATTTGGAGACCACGACGCCTGCCGAAGGCCAAGGAAATGTTCCTCCCCAGTTGCACTAGTTTTTCCTCCTCCTCCCCTCTAAGAGCTGATAACTTTGCCAAGATCTGCAAAGACTTCCGAGCTATGGGAGGAAGGCTATTCCATGGGAACGAGGCATTCGTTGAAGCTCGGAATTGGCTTATGGAGACCGTGGACTTATTCATAATCTTTGAAGTGGAGGACCAAAGAAAAATTCAGTTAGCTGCTTGGCTGTTAAAGGACGAAGCCTCATTTTGGTGGGTAGTCACCCAAGCTGGACATCCGATGGAAACTTGGAAAGATTTTAGACAGAGGTTCGAAATGAAATTCCTTTCCCAAGCTGAGAGAAGCATACAGATGGAGAGGTTCTTAGCACTCAAATAAGGAAATTTGATGGTGAAGGAGTATGTGAACAAATTCAACCAATTGGCAAGGTTCGGGTTAGATTTGGTGGATACACCGCACAAAAAGGCTTTGCGGTTTGCTAAAGTGATGAATGAGCCTCTGCATGGTTTAGCTATGTCCCATATTCTAATGGGGGCCACCTTTGAAAAGCTTGTTGATATGGCCCTAATGCATGAGGTGGACAAGGGAGAAAAGAAGGAAACAAAAGCTGAGGGGACATCGCAGAATAAGAAGGTGTGGCCCAAGAAGAGGTAGCAACAACAACAACAGCAATAATAAAAGAAAGGAGGGAAAGATATAAGGGCAAGGATAAGAGAAAATTTCACAATTGTGGAAAGGAGGGACACTTGATCAAAGATTGTAAGAGAAGGAAGGCCAATTGCTTTAATTGCGGAGAGGTCGGACACTTCTCTAAAGAGTGCCCGAAGAAACAGGGATCGAAGGGACATGGTCAAAGAGCAGGGACTTCTGGAGGGCAGGTGCATGCTTTCGTGATCAGTGCTCCTGAAAGAGGTAGAAAATTTTCCATATAAAGTTTAGTTTCTCTTTCAAACCATCCAGTTAGAACAATTTTTGATTCTGGTGCTTCACACTCGTTTATATCAAGTTCTGTAGTTGAATTTCTACACTTAATTACTAGTATGGTAATAGATCCTGAAGTTGTTTCAAACCCCATTGGTGATTCAGCTCATTTATCGATGATTTGTCGGGGTTTGAAAATATCTGTGTTAGGCATCGAGTTTGAATGTGACGCGTATGTGCTCGGGTTTATGGGCTATGGGTTGATTGTAGGAATGGATTGGCTTACCATGTATGGGGTCATTCTGGATTGTGAAAGGAGGGTTGTTAGACTCCTGAGTTGCCATGGGAAGACCCTTGAAGTTTCTTGTGACCCCCAAGGGTCTGTTATTCTTAGTTGCCTAGACTCTCTAGATGCATCCATAGATGATTTGCAATCTGTTCCAGTGGTTTGAGATTATTCTGATGTTCCTGATGAGGTATGGGGTTTACCCCCAAGGCGCGAGATCGACTTCCGTATATATCTGGTACACAATGCAAAGCCAGTTGCATTACCAGTGCTTCGCATGGCTCCAAGGGAAATGAGGAAGCTGAGTAGGCAAATAGGGGAGCTACTTGAGAAAGGGTTTATCAAACGAAGCATATCTGAATGGGGTGCTCCAGTAGTATTCGCAACTAAAGCAGATGGTTCACTTAGTCTGTGTGTTGACTACAGAGAACTGAATAAGCTCACCAATAAGAATAGACATCCACTTCCGAGGATTGATGATTTATTTGATCAGCTTGTTGGTGCCTCGGTATTTTCTCGGTTGGACTTGGCTACGCGGTTCCATCAGTTGAGGGTGGCTGAGGACAGCATAGATAAGACTGCTTTCAGAACTCCGGACGGTTTCTTTGAATGGCTAGTTATGCCTTTTGGGTTGACAAATGCACCCGCCTATTTTGTTGATTTGATGAGTAGGGTGTTTCGGGAGTTCCTAAACAAATTTGTCGTAGTCTTTGTTGATGATATTTTGGTCTTCTCCAAGAGTGAGGAAGAGCATGCCCAACATTTGGGAGAAGTTTTGAAAATTCTCTGTGACCATCAGCTTAAGGCAAAGTTCTCCAAATGCCATTTTTGGATAAAAGAGGTAAGATTCATAGGGCATATATTCTCCAAAGAAGGGATAGCTGTACATCCCACCAAGGTGGTTACAGTGCAAGATTGGAAGATTCCTAAAAATGCAACTGAGGTGAGAAGCTTTCTTGGGTTGGCAGGTTATTATAGGAAGTTCATTAAGGACTTCACGAAGATATCAGCCCCTCTCACCAGGCTGACAAAGAATAATTTGGCATTTTCATGGGACATAGACTGTGACGTAGCTTTCCAACGACAGAAGAGGGATTTGACAATAGCCCCAGTCTTGATCTTGCCTAATGGAAGTAAAGTGTATACTGTTTACATTGATGTGTGCGGTACAGGGCTTGGTGAAGAGAAAGTAATATGTTATAGGGGTAGACAGTTGAGAGTTCATGAGAAGAATTACCCAACCCATGATCTAGAACAAGCTGCCATAGTATTCACGTTAAAGACATGGCGTCATTATCTACTTGGAGAAAAGTTCAAGTTATACACCGATCATAAATCTCTCAAGTATCTATTCTCACAGAAGGATCTCAACTTAAGGCAACAACGATGTATGGAGTTCTTGGCTTTTAATGATTTTGAAATTGCTTATACCTCTGGCAAGGGTAATGTTGTGGCAGACACACTAAGTAGGCAGAGGATGGCCTTGAATCCTTTGTTTGTGGAAAGAAAGAACTTGGAGTTCATATCAGCTTTTGATTTTAGACCCTCCATCGAGGTTTTTCCTGATTTGATTGCATCCTTGGAGATACGACTAAATCTTATGGACCAAATAAGAGCTTCGCAACAAGGTGACCCACAGATTTTAGACATCATGGAAAAGCTCAGAAGAGGGGAGACTTCTAGTCACCTCGGTAGATATGTCATAGATGAAACTTGATGGTTGCGACGAGATGGAATGCTTTGTGTTCCTCTAACTAGAAGCTTGATAAAGGCAGTCCTAGAAGAAGCCCACCTTTCTAAGATGACTATTCATCCAGGTGGTGACAAGATATATAAAGACATGAAGAGGGTTTTCTTTTGGTCTGGGATGAAGAAAGATGTACCCGAATATGTTTCTCAGTGTTTAGTTTGCCAGCAGGTCAAAGCTGAGCAAAAGAAGCTCGGTGGATTCCTTCATCCGTTGGAGGTTCCGCAGTGGAAATGGGAGAGCGTCTCTATGGAATTCATCGATGTGTTGCCTAGATCGAAGAAAGGTAATACTAGTATTCAGGTGGTAGAGGATAGACTCATTATCATGGTTGGAAGCAATCTATGTTCGTGAGATAGTTCGTCTTTATGGAGTACCTTCCAGCATTGTGAGCGATCGTGACCTCATCTTTACCAGAGAATTTTGGAGGAGATTGCAAGAAGCATTAGGTACACAATTGTGTTTGAGCATCGCTTATCATCCTCAGACCGATGGGAAAACGGAGAGCGTGAACAGAATTTTAGAAGATCTTTGAAGGTTGTGTATCCTAGACTTCGGAGGGACTTGGGAAGAGCATCTTCCTTTAGTAGAGTTTGCCTATAATAACAGCTATCAGGCCAGCATCGGCATGACACCCTTCGAGCATTGTATGGAAGACCCTGTAGATCGCCAACTTGGTGGGAATCTACAGAAAGATTATTACTCGGACCAGATATGGTTAGGGAAACATCCGAAAAGATTGACCGTCTTCGACGGCGGATGAAGACAGTTCAAGATAGGCAGAAGTCGTATGCAGGCAAGAGAAGGAATGACATCAAATTTGAAGTGGGAGAATTAGTTTTTATTAAAGTATCGCCTTTAAGGAATGTGGTTCGCTTCGGATCAGTAGGGAAGATGGCACTTAGGTTTGTGGGACCATTTCCCATAACCAAGAGGATCGGCCAAATGGCCTACCGAGTAAAGCTCCCAGAAAATCTATCTGGTGTTCACGACGTTTTCCACGTCTCTCATCTGCGGAAGTGCCTGCATGACACCACAGAAGTTGTTGAACCGAGTATGTTGGAAGAAGTCGAAGTGGAACGGGAGGCGACAGTCAGACTAGTCCTTACCCGTATTCTTGGGTCAGAAGTTATGAAGCTGCGCAGTAAGGAGATCAAGTTGCTAAAGGTTCAATGGGAAGATAACCCAGAAGATGCGACTTGGGAGACCGAAGAAAAGATTCATGCTTCGTACCCTTTTCTTTTCGAGGGTATGTTCTTAACTACTTTTCCTAAGTTTATCAGTGCTTGTTTATGTAAATAGAGTATATCTTATCCATCGCATTTTTGACCTTTAGATAGGAATCCTATGGATGTAAACATGTGTTTGAAACATGTTATGGTTGATGGATGCAAGTGGATGCAAGTGCTTGCTAGTGGTTTCCTGTGGACGCATATACACACATATTAGGCACTAAGATCAGCACAACCACTCTCATACTGCATATGGATGTGTATGCATTTTCTTTTCTTTTATGAATGGAAATGGATGAGTTAGCATATGAATGTTGCATTTGGACGAATGAGTGTGCAAACATATAAAACTTATATGATACAATAGGATTATTCGCATACATATTGGATTCATGGCACTAACATACATTGCATTAAAGAGGTCTACTAGATCAGTAGACCGCCTGATATTCGCATTAGTTTTGGGACACATACACACACCTTCGCATATATTCATATAAGCATTAGAAATCTTTAAGGACAATGGATGCCAGTGGTTGGTGGATGAGTAGATGGATGGTAGGATATGCATTCTTCTAAACGTAGATATTTCGGGACGAAATTCTTTGAGTAGGAGAGAATGTAAAACATCGAATTTGTACTTACATTAAAAGAGGATAAATTAAATAATAATTAATTTAATATTCAAAATTAGAGGAAACGGACTGCGCCATTGCGTCGTTCTCCAAATTCTGGTCAAGATAGACATTTGGTTTGCGTAAAACGGATACCGTATAAGGAAGTTATGAGGGTTTTAAGTTTGTATACGCGCATAAGAATTATATATATACGCATGAGTCAGAGGTAAGTCAGTGATGAGTCAGAATTGTATCCAGATTGATTCAAATTCGAAAAATTCATCAGAGCGGAAAAATTTCCACTCTAGGGGGTCGACCCCCTAGGTGTCGACCTAGGGGTTGACCCACCCACAAGGGAGTCGACACCCCTAGGGCTGAGGTGGAAATCGGTTCCAGAGGGCTCTACAACTATAAATATGTGGCTATTTCTCATATTTTCTTCAATGGAAGTCATGGAGGCTATATGCTGCTGGAGTGCGAACTGAACCGTTTTCTACAACAGCACACTTTGCAAATCAAATTCAGAAATTCTAGATCCGTTCTTTCTCAATTCTCTAAACCAAACGCTGTGAGTTTCTAGATTACTTTTAGGTTCAGAAAAATAAAAGTGAATTGTGAAAGACTATAAATTGGATATGTTGCAAAACATGATTCTGTGCTAGTCTTAAATCCTATACTATGTCATGATAGATCTAATTCCCTAGATCTAGTACAGTTGCGGTTATTCTATTATGTTGTCAATGTGGATCTGGACTTGTAACTATATTATGGTGAATGTACATCTATTGGATAGTTGTAACATTGGCAAGATCTAGTTCTTCATGTAAATCACCTTTCACCTGTCATATTGTGATTAGTTTAAATATGCTGTAAACTTGACATGTGAAGCCATTTTTAGATCTAAACATGTTGTTATGTCACCCTAATTATGCTAGATCTAAATAGTAGGACTAGATCTCATTACGTTGCTTTTACATCGTAGTTGCCACAAGTTCATCAGTTTTATGTCCACCTTGCTATGATGAAAATTACATGCCCACTCACCTTGTTATCATGTTAAGTTTATGTGTATGCCAAGACATGTTGAAAAACTATCATCCTTTTTCATATTCCCTTTTTCTTTGTTGTGGCTAGGCTACTTTATAGCCTAGACGCCGCCAAAATACGTGCACGTACGTTAGTTAAGAAACAGAGAAAAGGGGGTTTATAATTGGCATAATTTATGTAATATTGGACATACAATTCAAATAGGGAAACACAGAAATAATCAAGTATAATGACATAGGTATATTTGAATAAAAATGGAATGTTTAGTAATTACAAATAGGAATTGTAATTGTACTTATGACACGAGGTTAGGTTGCATTAGTGGAGGAAGTCTGCCCGGACCCGACTGGCATATCTAGCAGCCACTAATGCTAAACCTAATGTTGGAGGTCTAAGTACATAAATACAAATTGGGCTATGACACGAAGTTAGACCCAACTATGGAATAAGTCTGCCTGTACCCAACCAGCATATCCAACATCCACATGTTGTAGGCTTAATGTGGGAGGTCTAGCCCATTATAACCATAATTGGACATGGTATTGGATTAGACTACTCAACCTAATTTAATCCATAAGGATTGTATGATTATGAACTTAAGTTAGGGTTAAGTAAAATTGGATGGGTAGTGGGTGGGTTAAGTAAATTAGAGGGGGTAGGTAATATTTACATATATGCCCACGAACTTAACCCAATAAGGTTATGTAATTAAAAACACCTAATGGTATACATAACCGGAGGAAAATATAATAAAGTTATGTAATTAAAGACAACCTTTAGGGTAAGCATAACTGACATAGGGTTATATAATTAAAGACACCTAAAGGTATACATAGTCTGTGAAAAACCTAGTGGTGATACAAGACAAGGGTAGAGCTTGTATCATATTAGGTGGGACCCATTTCAGTCAGTAACCTGGAGTTGGTATCAAGTAAAGAACTCCATGCTAGGAAGAGAAGGGGCACACTTACTGATTGACTATAAGAGATCCAAACGAGATGGATGGTGTGGGCAGCGCAAACCGACTGAACCTTGTGCATGCATAAGCCGGGCAGAAGGGGATAAGACGATCATGACACCAGTAGGTATGGTTGTGCACACCTTATTGGTTGCCACTTTAGGAAGTGATAACTCCTACTGTGGGGCCAGCACAGGATATCTACATGGTAGGGAGCTGATCGATTAGGGTAGAGGTTAGGGTACATCTGACGTATTCCCTAAGTCCACCAACTTATAGTGGAAGGAATCATCTCATTTTAGTTATACTAGTAATAGTGCAGAGTAATCATTAGTGAGGCACATACACCTTGTAACACCCCACCTCCGTTAAGGTCACTCGGAAAGGGAATGCCTTAACTTTGGTGGAGCGGTTTAATAGACAGAATAGAAATTTACGAGACAGATAAAAGTAGTACTTGAAAATTTTATAACTTTATTACAACAGAAACAGAAATGAGTTTAGTTACATCTTTCAAAATCACAATATTGGAATTCAAGTACAAAAATATCAGTCTTCTACAAAAGCCTTCAGAATGCATAGTTTTCAAAGCCAAAATCCCCAATATAAAATGCCATGGAAAGATAGAGCCAAAGCCAAGCAATACTTCAAACACTTCAAGCAGAGAGAATCTGAATCAAGCTCATACGTTTCCACCCTAAAAACCTGGGGGGGAGGGGGGGATGGAAAGAAAAGAGGCGGAACAAACTAGGTCAGACATAAGTCTGGTGAGTCCAGTGACTTTTAGCATATAAACAGATAAAGTATCATGACATGTAAACAAAACTAGAAGAGAGATAACCGTAATAGAAATAGAAAGTAAACAGAAGAAACGGAATGATATAGGCTAAGGTAAGATTTTCACTTCTCTGCACTAATACTAGTATAACAGGATTAGGTGTTACCCTAATATCTAAACTGAAACGGAAACAAAATAATCTCTACAGAAATAGAAATGCTAGTAATGGGCCTTTACTACCCGAACAGACAGAAGGTACAGAAGCAGAATACTAATAATGGACCTTTACCACCCAACTAATGGGCCTTCACCACCCCAACAGATAGAAGGTACAGAAACAGAATCGGAAACGGAATCAGAGAACGAAACAAAATAATCCCTACGGAAACAGAATGTTAGAATCAGGTGTACACTGGTAATGGGCCTTTACCACCCCAACAGACGGTACCACGTAGAAACAGACAGGTGTTACCACCCAACAGAAACAGACGGTACCAACAGACAGAACTCTACCCCAAGCGATCGACTCCCTAATACATAAATACCCTGTGTCGTCCCCACAGTAGGGTGTATCACTCACTAAAGTGGCAACCTATTGGCACAGACCTATTTACAGATGTCACAGTGTCTTACATCCTCAGAGCAGACTGGATCCATGCACGCACATGACCCGGTTGGAACGCGCCATCAACACCCCTCGCCATTATCAGAATGAACCGCATATAATTAGTTCAGTAGGCGTGCCCAGACCCCTACATAGCGTGGGATCAAAGTTTTGATATCGAAAGGGTTACTGACTAATATGAGTTCCACACAACAGATGACACAAGTAATTCCCATCCTAACCTTGTGTCCCCAGACTAACAGATTTCAGATTAACTTGTTTACAGATTTTAGACAGATTTCAGACAGAGTTCAAATTTCTAATTCACAGATCAGACTATCAAGTTAACAAGTTTTCAGATTAATAGATCAGATGTACGGATTTAAAATACTTACAGCTTGTCTAACTTTGTATTGGGCCTACAGACTCACGAAACGGTTTTTATTAGATTCATCAGTCCAGTTGGTTTAGCCCTATCCACCCAACACTTTTTTTTAGACATCATATTTATCTCAAATTTGCATTAATTAAATATTAATGCATAGACCTCTCACATTAGGTTGGTAGCTTGTGGCCGCTGGATATGCCCGGCGGTTCTGGGCAGACTTCTGTCACAAGCCAAACCTAACCTCATGTCTAAGCATATTTTAGTTATGCCTACAACCTCTCACATTAGACTGACAGTTTGCGGTTGCTGGTTAAGCCGGTTGGTTCCGGGCAGGCTTCTACCGCAAATAGAGTCTAACCTCATGTCATAGCCAATTTATTCCAATACAGATTATACAGATATCAAACTAATTATGTCTATTTAACATATTAAACTTCTTTACAGGTTACAGTAGATTAATCGGATTTCCATGTTTTTACTCAATCTTAGATCGAGCCTACGGATTTTCGTACCAAAATTACAACTATTTAGCTTTCAACAGATTAGGCAACTCAACAAATAACAGATTTAGCAGATTAGGCAATTCAAAAGATTTAGCAGATAACAGATTAGGCAATTTAACAGATTTAGCAGATAACAGATTTAGCAGATTAGGCAATTCAACAGATTTAGCAGATAACAGATTTAGCAGATTAGGCAATTTAACAGATTTAGCAAATAACATATTTAGCAGATTGGGCAATTTAACAGATTAAACATTTCTAAAATTCTATTTACATATCCTGCCTAATAATAAATTAAGCCTAACCTTACATGCCTAAATCATGGTCATAATTCGTAATACAACATACGCCCAAATTTTAGTTAAGCTTTGTACAGCACATAATATTCTCAAAAATCCCCAAACAATATGAATTATGCTAAATTATAGCCTATGATGTTAAATATCCAAAAGTCATCTTTTAGGCGTGTTCCCATTGATCCTATTATAATATAGGTCTCTATGCCTAATTCACATTATCCTTTTTCAAGTCTTGAATCATTACATAAAATTTAACCCAAAAGTCTAGATCTTTAAATTATAACATCTCAGATCTTATATTTTATATGCATTAGGTCCCTAAGTTCCAAGTCATATGTTATCATACAATGATTTCTCTTCTTCCAAATTACACAGATCCATATTTAATTTACAACATATGTCCATTTCTCAAATCAGTCAAAGGTCAGTTATGTCCAATTATGCATTATCCATTATTTGTCCCAAAATTTAGCGTTCGTGCGTTAATCTCTTATGAGATTTAGCGCAGGCTTATGGTAGGCTAGCTATAAACAAAAAGGAAGAAAAGAGGGAACAGATATAGAACAGTCACAATACTATTAACAAGACAGATCCATAGAAAAGTATGCATAACCTCAGATCCAGATTCACAAAAATGTCAAGATAATTATTAATTTTATATCTGAAAATAACTGTACTCACAAAAAGGGAACGATTCTTGTATTCTGGAATCTGTATTCTGACACTGAATAGCGATCCCTTGATGTAGACTAGTTGTTCTTTTAATCCTGTTCAGTTTGGAAGAAGATGCACTAGTTTTATTCTAGGTTTCAGTAGAGTAGCGACGCCATTATTTATTTTCTAATAAGTAGAGTGCTATGGAGGCTAGAGAATAGTGTAGGAGATTTAGGTTTTGGATTAGGTATGTATTTATAGGAGAATAGAAGTGTCCAGTGCCTTAGATATTAACCTAGAACCAATCCAGACCATCAGAACAACCAAAACCACATCACACGCTACAGAAAATCAGATCTGGGCAAAATAGGTCGACCTGTAGGTGGGAGGTCGACACTAAGGTCGACCCCCAGGTCGACCCTGTTGTCGACCTTCCTACCCAGGTCGCCCCCCAGGTCGACCTGGGTCCTGGGCGGGAAATTCCCCCCCAGCCCGCTTCTAGGTTCATATTTTTGAATTTCGAAATTTGGAATTTATTTTCGAGTTGTTTTATATTTTCAGAAACTTCCGAAGACCATAACTTCTTCATACGGAATCCGATTTACGCAAACTCGGACTCTATCTCAAGCAGAATTCCGAGATAACGCAATGGCGTAACCCGTTTTCCTTAGTTCTCACATTTAAAATTAATTATACTTCATTTTGTTACTCTTATGTTTACAAAAATTTCGGGGTGTTACATTCTCCCCTCCTTAAAGGATTTCGTCCCCGAATTCTTCTAGTTAGGAAGAATGTTTCCTACCATCCAATCACCCATCTACTCAACCATCATCCACAAGCATCCATTGTCCTTAGAAAACTTCTAATGTTGTATGAACATATGCAAAAGTGTGTGTATATGTTCCTTATTCAATGCAAAGATTGGGCGGTCCACTGATTCAATTGACCTCCTTAATGCGAATTATGTCAGTGCCATGAGTCCAACATGTATGCAATTTTCCTATTTGATACATATCATTTCTATATGAGTGCACAACCGTTCATTCATATGCAACATCCATGTGCTGATTCAACCATTTTGCATCAATAAAATTGAAAAATGCACACACATCCATATGTAGTATGAGAATTTTTTTGAGTTGATCTAGTGCCTAGTGTGTATATGCATCCATGAGAAACCACTAGCAACCACTTGCATCCACTTGCAATCATCAACCGAAACATGTCTCAAACACATGTTTACACCCATTAGTTTCTACCTAAAGGTCGAAGATTCAGTCGATTGGATAAAGTCAAGTATATTCCCATTAGACATCGGTTTAAGAGAATAACCCCCTAAGTATCAACCCCGAAGACCGAAATCAACATCATATTAACACTCAGAGAATCACTCCCATTAAACAAATGCCCAACTGGAAATCTACTTCATGCTTTGAGTAAAACTCCTATCCTTTTCATAAATATTCAAATACCTACAGACTATTGATACAGATCAGATTACCAAATGATTCTTAGGAACTAAGCATGATAAAAACCCAGAATATGTGCGTTATAATCAACTTAACGCCCAACACAGATACACTCAAATCCCAAATTATCACAAACAGATGAGTCGTAAACCTCATGGTGTTTGAGACTATAGCGAAATTTAGAAACAAGACTAGTATTAAAGTGCAGAGTTTCAATTACAGAATCAAAATATCAGAATCAGAAAGAGTTTTTAACTCCATAATCAGATAAGGAGATTAATCCCTCTATAGAAAGTTTTCCTATTTCTATCCTATCCACGAGCCTCGAGGGTATTCTCCTGTCCTCCAGAAGTTGGTCCTGCCCTCTGTCCTTGTCCTCGTTTCTTTGGGCAGTCCCTAGTGAAGTGTCTCATCTCTCCACAGTTGAAGCAAGTGCCCTTCCTTTTTCTGCAATCCTTATTCAGATGGATCGAGCTTCCACAGGTAAAGCACTTCTTCTCCTTCCCGTCTTCAGACTTCTCATCCTTCCTTTGTGTTTCCTTTTTGGGCCCCGCCTTTTTGTTCTGAGGTCCTTCAAGCTTTTCTTCTTTCTTCTCACTTTTGGTTTCCTCTTCATGCATCAATGCCATGTCAACTAATTCTCGAAGGTAGCCCCCATAGGAATGTGGGACGTTGCTAACCGTGTAGTGGCTCGTTCAAACCTTTATCAAACCTTAGTGCCTTCTTATGTAGTGTATTTACCAAATCTAAGCCGAATCTTGCCAACTGATTAAACTTGTTGATGTACTCTCTCACTGATAAATTTTCCTGCTTCAATGCCAAGAACCTCTCTACGTATAGACTCTCTTCCGCTCGTGAGAGAAATTTCATCTCAAACCTATGCCTGAAATCCATCCATCTCTCTACCAGACGCTCTCCATTTGTGACCTCCCACCAAAAAGAAGCTTCATCCTTAAGCAACCGTACTGCCAACTGTATCTTCTGCCTAGCATCTACCTCGAAAATAACGAACAAATCCTCAGTTTCTTTGAGCCAGTTCCTTGCCTCCACGAAGGATTCAGTTCCATTAAAGTTCTTCCCACCCATGGCTCGAAAGTCTCTACATATCTTCGGGAAAGTATTCATGTGCGGAGGAGGAGGAGGAATCGCTGCAGCTGGTGGAGGAGGGATGTTTGTTGGGCCCGCATCATTAGCCCTAGCTTCTAGGTACCTTCTGAACGAGCCAGGTATCGGTTCGCCCTCCGAAAGGTTAAGATCCCCAAACATGCTGAAACGAAAGAAAAGGAAAGATTCAAAACAAAGGATAGAAAGATAGGCTATGGCTTTGGGGAATATATTTTTGAAAATAAACTTTACTTTTGAAAATACTTCCTTTTTAAACCTTTTTGAAAATAGTTTTCAAAAACTTTTTATCCAATCTGGTAACCTTCAGCTCTGATACCAAGTGTAACACCCCACCTCCGTTAAGGTCACTCGCAAAGGGAATGCCTTAACTTTGGTGGAGCAATTTTAGTAGACAGAATAGAAATTTACAAGACAGATAAAAGTAGTACTTGAAAATTTTATAACTTTATTACAACAGAAAAAGAAATGAGTTTAGTTACATCTTTCAAAATCACAATATCGGAATTCAAGTACAAAAATATCAGTCTTGTACAAAAGCCTTCAGAATGCATAGTTTTCAAAGCCATAATCCCCAATATAAACTGCCATGGAAAGATAGAGCCAAAGCCAAGCAATATTTCAAACACTTCAAGCAAAGAGAATCTGAATCAAGCTCCTACGTTTCCACCCTAAAAACCTGGGGTGGGGGGAAACGGAAAGAAAAGAGGCGAAACAAACTAGGTCAGACATAAGCCTGGTGAGTCCAGTGACTTTCAGCATATAAACAGATAATAGTATCATGACATGTAAATAAAACTGGATGAGAGATAACCGTAAAAGAAATAGTAGGTAAACAGAAGAAACAGAATGATATAGGCTGAGGTAAGCTTTTCACTTCTCGGCACTAATACTAATATAATAGGATTTGGTGTTACCCTAATATCTAAACTGAAACAAAAACGAAAACAGAATAATCTCTACAGAAATAGAAATGCTAGTAATGGGCCTTTACTACCCGAACAGGCAGAAGGTACAGAAGCAGAATACTAATAATGGGCCTTTACCACCCAACTAATGGGCCTTCACCACCCCAACAGACAGAAGGTACAGAAACAGAATCGGAAACGGAATCAGAGATAGAAACAGAATAATCCCTACGGAAAAAGAATGTTAGAATTAGGTGTACACTAGTAATATGGGCCTTTACCACCCTAATAGACAATACCACGCAGAAACAGACAGGTGTTACCACCCAACAGAAACAGACGGTACCAACAGAAATAGACAGAATTAATTGTACCCTAAGTCCTACCCCAAGCGATCGGCTCCCTAATACATAAATACCCTGTGTTGGCCCCACATTAGGGTGTATCACTCCCTAAAGTGGCAACCTATTGGCACATACCTATTTACAGATGTCACGGTGTCTTACATCCTCAGAGCAGACCGGATCCATGCACGCACATGACCCGGTTGGAACACGTCATCAAAACCCCTCGCCATTATCAGAATGAACCGCTTATAATTAGTTCAGTAAGTGTGTCCGGACCCCTACATAGCGTGGGGTCAAAGTTTTGATACCAGAAAGGTTTACTGACTAATATGGGTTCCACACAACAGATGACACAAGTAATTCCCCTCCTAACCTTGTGTCCCCAGACTAACAGATTTCAGATTAACTTGTTTACAGATTTCAGACAGAGTTCAGATTTCTAATTCACAGATCAGACTATCAAGTTAACAAGTTTTCAGATTAACAGATCAGATGTATGGATTTAACAGACTTACAGATTGTCTAACTTTGTATTGGGGCTACAGATTTACGAAATGGTTTTTATTAGATTCATCAGTCCAGTTGGTTTAACCCTATCCACCCAACACTTTTTTTAGACATCATATTTATCTCAGATTTGCATTAATTAAATATTAATGCACAGACCTCTCACATTAGGTCGGTAGCTTGTGGCCGCTGGATATGTCGGGCGGTTCCGGGCAGACTTCTGCCACAAGCCAGACCTAACCTCATGTCTAAGCATATTTTAGTTATGCCTACGACCTCTCACATTAGACTGATAGTTTGTTGTCGCTGTTTAAGCCGGTTGGTTCCGGGCAGGCTTTTACCGCAAACAGAGTCTAACCTCGTGTCATAGCCAATTTATTCCAATACAGATTATACAGATATCAGACTAATTATGTCTATTTAACAGATTAAACTTCTTTACAAGTTACAGCAGACCAATCAGATTTCCATGTTTTTACTCAATCTTAGATCGAGCCTACGGATTTTCGTACCAAAATTACAACTATTTAGCTTTCAACAGATTAGGCAACTCAACAGATAACAGATTTAGCAGATTAGGCAATTCAACAGATTTAGCAGATAACAGATTTAGCAGATTAGGCAATTTAACAGATTTAGCAGATTAGGCAATTCAACAGATCTAGCAGATTAGGCAATTTAACAGATTTAGCAGATAATAGATTTAGCAGATTAGGCAATTTAACAGATTAAACATTTCTAAAATTCTATTTACATATCCTGCCTAATAATAAATTAAGCCTAACCTTACATGCCTAAATCATGGTCATAATTTATAATACAACATATGCCCAAATTTTAGTTAAGCTTTGCACAGTACATAATATTCTCAAAAATCCCCAAACAATATGAATTATGCTAAATTATATCCTATGACGTTAAATATCCAAAAATAATCTTTTAGGCGTGTTCCCGTTGATCCTATTATAATATAGGTCTCTATGCCTAAATCACATATTCCTTTTTCAAGTCTTGAATCGTTACATAAAATTTAACCCAAAAGTCTAGACCTTTAAATTATAACATCTCAGATCTTACTTTTATATGCATTAGGTCCCTAAGTTCCAAGTCACATGTTATCATAAAATGATTTCTCTTCTTCCAAATTACACAGATCCAGATTTAATTTACAACATATGTCCATTTCTCAAATCAATCAAAGGTCAGTCATGTCCAATTATGCATTATCCATTATTTGTCCCAAAATTTAGCGTTCGTGCGTTAATCTCTTTTGAGATTTGGCGCCGGCTCGTGGTAGCCTGGCTATAAACAAAAAGGAAGAAAAGAGGGAATAGATATAGAACAGTCACAATAATATTAACAAGATAGATCCATAGAAAAGTATGCATAACCTCAGATCCAGATTCACAAAAATGTCAAGATAATTATTAATTTTATATCTGAAAATAACTGTACTCACAAAAAGGGAACGATTCTTTTATTCTGGAATTTGTATTCTGACACTGAATAGCGTTCCCTTGATGTAGACTAGTTGTTCTTTTAATCCTATTCAGTTTGGAAGAAGATGCACTAGTTTTATTCTAGGTTTCAGCAGAGTAGCGACACCATTATTTTATTTTCTAAGAAGGAGAGGGCTATGGAGGCTAGGGAATAGTGTAGGAGATTTAGGTTTTGGCTTAGGGATGTATTTATAGGAGAATAGAAGTGTCTAGGGCCTTAGATATTAACCTGGAACCACTCCAAACCATCAAAACAGCCAAAACCACGTCACACGCTACAGAAAATCGGATCTGGGCAAAATAGGTCGACCTGTAGGGGGAAGTCGACACTAAGGTCGACCCTATGGTCGACCTTCCTTCCCAGGTCGACCCCCAGGTCGACCTGGGTCCTGGGCGGGAAATTTCCTGCCTAACCCGCTTCGGGGTTCAGATTTTTGAATTTCAAAATTTGGAATTTATTTTCGAGTTGTTTTATATTTTCAGAAACTTCCGAAGGCCATAACTTCTTCATACAGAGTCCGATTACGCGAACTCGGACTCTATCTCAAGAAGAATTCCGAGACTAAAGCAATGGCGTAACCCGTTTTCCTTAATTCTCACATTTAAAATTATTTGTACTTATGTACTCTAATGGAGCAAGACAGAAGTTATTTTATTGTAATGGTTTTTGTGACTTATGAAATTGTGGACCACAGTATTATGCTTTATGGTTGAAATAAAAATTTAAATTTTCCGTTGTTGTCTTATTTATATCTTTCTTGTAATTATTCTGTGTCTGTTTACCTATAGCGCTTCATGAAACTTAATGCATTCCCTTAGTGAGTGACATTAACGGACGTGGGGTGTCACAGGAAATGACAAAAATCGGGCAGGTAGCACAGCTATGTGGGTCGCTACTAATAGGGTGTATTGTCACCTATCTAGAGAAATATCCATTTGCTTTTTTATTCTATCGTTTTTGTATGCTTCAGAAGTGGTAGTTTGAGCATAACTGTTGGTGACAATATATTCGGTACACTCAAGTGAAATGAGTGGCCGGTCATGTATGGCTGGGTTACAAGATGTTCTTGTTAAACTCACTATATTACTCTCTAGAAATACATTATCAGAAGGCAGTTTCATATCTTGTCATAGTTAGAAATCCATTCTCCAATAAGCGCCCGTGGTTTTGATTGTATACTATGTATGTGGAGCATGAGATACAAGCGTTTTGCTATATTGCTATTTATTTGATTTAGAATTATCATAATATCAGAATAGTTTTAATATCAAAGAATGTTTTGGGTTATCATAAGGTAAAAACCATCCATGTTTATGTGTGGATCGGTCTTATGATTATCCTTTCTTTCAAAAAGGATTTTTAAAAGTTAAATCATGCTGTTTTAGAATCTTTTACCTACACCAGTCCCATGACTGGCCCATAGTTTTATTTTCTGTGTTTTTCTAAAGTCTTGGGTGCACAAATATTACGGGTAGTTAAGTAGTTCAGGATTTTATAGATACACTCGGAGAGCTTAGAGCAGGAGGCTTCAACATTAGATATATCGAGTTTATTTCCACTATATTGTATATGAGTTGTACTCTAATGATGTATGTACGTATAAATACATTTTTGTATTTCAAGAGTTGATATATAATATATTTTATTCGTTCTTTTGTGAGAATCGTACTCTAAATCTATGGTGTTATGTTCTACTTTTTCTTCTATTCTAACTCTTCTTTCTTTCTATTTCTCACCCTCTAACTTCTTTTGATTAATGATCCGCTAATTTCTGGTGCTTGATTAGTTGATATGTGGTACCGAACATGTATTTGTGTCGATAATCAGGATCGGAAATTTTCAGGCCGTTACAAATTTAGTAAATATAAGAGTTAAGATGCATGTCCCATAACTACTTGCTCTACTCGAATATTTTTGAACAAGCTATATATTCCACTAGATATATGAAACAATCTTTGTTACAGTTCTCAATTAAATGAGTCCTAGAATTAACCATCGAGGCAAACGCAAGGGTTCATAGTCCTTGATTTTACTAAGGGCTTAATTGGATTCCTCACATGAATGAGAAAAAGGTTTGCATAAATATATACTAGTAGATTGGAAAACAATTTGTAAAATAACTTAATATAACAAAGTAAGATTGGAAACCATTTTAGTAAAGGATTTGGTAACTACTAAAAATATAAAAACCATTATAGTTTGAAGTGGAAAATCTCGCACAATATCAATTGTAATAACAAATGATATCAAAATTCACATTTTAATAACGTAAATCAATTCTCAAAAACATCGACTATAAAATCCGTTCCCTAAGAATAAATCAAATGATATAATCGAGCTACTGAAATTCACAAATTATAGCAACTGATAAAACATAGGAAAAGAGAAAAAGAGCCAAAATTTGATCGGGAAGAAGCGTGGATCATACTAGAGTGTTGACCATGGTCTCCACATGTCAATAGCAAACAACATAATTCAGATGGCTAAATCTGATTTCTACAAGCTACTTTATGTTTCCTGAACTTCAACCAATTGAATTATAAATTTAAACGGCTAAAGCTATGATGCTATTTTTTTATAATTCACTACAAGTCAGTCCGCTGATAGGTGATATTCAGTCGGCCGAATTAGGCCTGGGAATATGTATGCCTAGGCTTCATATATTCAATCGATTTCGCTCGAGCTCGGACGGAACATAAAATTTTAGAATGTTACCCAAAAGATAATGAAGCTTCCAAGGCTCGCCGAAACAAGTCAAACACTCACATATATGATTTAACCTAGAATTCATCAAAATGAAATCAAAACTCATAAATTGAGAAGTGCACACAAAACAAATCAATTCATATGATGCATACATAACACAAAAATGCCAAGGTCACACACCAGGATTATTAGCTTGATTACATAGATTTAAGTTCGCAAGAACTCACCTTTGATTGTTAAAAGCCAAGAGCGATGCTAATACAAAGCAAGCCCAACTTCTCTTCAACCAAGACTCTAGAATCTCCATTCTAAGCTTCTCCTTGAATTTGCACTCGATTTCAACACGAACTGGACTTCAAAGATCAAGCTAGGGCTTAAGGAATTTTAATTTCCCTTCACCCATTTCTATTTTTGCTTAAGTGTTGGATTGAATGAAGAGGGTTGGGTTAAGTGGGATACAAGGTGGAAGGCTAGGTTTACTAACCTAATCCTTATCCAAAGTCCCGAATTTCACTAACTCCAAACATGATGATGTTTATAGTTTTAAATATCATAAATGAAATTTTAAACTCAATTGAAGTGGTTTCGAGTCCAAATTCATGTGTATGCAAAAAGTGATATTTTAGTCATACACCTAATGTAAAAGACCAAATTTCAACCAACTCCAAAGGTATCGATGTTTATACTCAAAATGTTGTAAATGACACTTTGAACTCAATGCAAGTGGTTTCTAGTCCAAATTCATCTGTTTACAAAAAACCACAAATCTTGGATTTTAAACCATACTTAAGATACGATATTTAAATAAATCTCTTAGTTAGATAATCGTAAATTACGAGGGTTATTATAGACTTCCCCTTAAAGAAATTATGTCCCCACAATTACTTAAGGAATAGCTAAAAAAATAACCACCAAACATCAACAATATATATATATATATGTATATATGTATATATTGATTAGGAGAAATCTTGATATCTTCAACCTAGTTTTGACTTAATATAATAAATCGAAATTTCTAAGATGTTACCAAAATCATAAAACATGAAATATATCATGAATAAAAAAAAAAAATTGGTAACAAAAAGGTAACAAGCCATGGCCAAATCGCCCAAAACCTGCCATGGGTAAAACACGAGCACTTTAACAATTTATACTTTATCCTTCTCTCCTAGCTTGAAAATTAGCTACCCATGGTTTAGCTTCTTTCTAAATAAGATATCCTGAACTTCATATTTAAAATTATAACTATGCAAGGTGTAAAGGATATATTCAATGGTCATATATATCCCATTTTCAAATCATTATCTTATTAATTTTTTTAAGGAGAACCTTGGAAACAATGTACCATTATTTTCCTATCACGTTTAAGATAAAAAAAATTATTTCTTAAGAATTTATCAAAAATATTCTAGCTCACAAATTTCCATGAAAAAGAAAAGGATATAAATAATGGTCATATATATACCACGTTCACAAAGAAGAGGAGTCATGTTGGGGGAAAAAGGCCATGAGACAACATCCCAAGATACATGTCCCAATTTGAAATATTAACATGTTCTCTAATATTTCAAAAACAAATAAGATGGAGATTTAAATTTCCAATTACTCCCTAATATCTCAAAATTGAAATAGCAGCATGTCCTCAGTATTTCAAAAAAAAACAACTTCTAAGTCATGAAAACATGATAAATGGTAGAATTTGAAAGAATTTCACAAAACTTGAAAATCTTGGTTTTCAAATTCATAAGAATATCACCAATAAAGATGAGGTCAAACCAATTGGGATACGACCTCGAAAATCTTGTTCATTAAGGCTAACAAACTAAACTGAAATATTTTTTAACCCAAATGACAAAAATAACATGAAGTGGAGATAAAGGAAGTCTGACATTTTTAATCAAAAGTTGGTGAAAACTGATTGTTGGGTCTAATTTGTGAAATGACTTTAGCACAACTAACCTACCGAATATATCATTAACCTGAGGCAAGGAATTTACTAAGCTTTTCGTGGTTGCAAAGCCAAAACATTCCATCAGATCTCTCCACAATGAAAGCTCCTATTTGTCCTTATTAGTCGGTCACTAAGGAGGACAACAAATAGATTGAGCCATGGAAATAAAAATCAATTTCGAGCCCAATTACCCATTAAGGTGGTCATCCTAGGATGGGTGTAAAGTTCCCAAAAAAAATCACAAGTTATTGTGAATTATAAAAACATGTCTTCCTAACAACATTCATATTGCTATGAGAATTTAGAAAACATAAGGAAGCTAAAAAAATCAAATTAGATTCTTTAAGAATCCTAGAAATGTGTCTCACAAATAGGAGATGTCAAAATGGATGATTCTTTCGTAAAATAAAAAATGGACCTTGTAATGACTTTCATTTTCGACTGCTTTTAGTCAATAATTAAACCAACTCTAAATGTTCAAAACGACGGATTGTTTTGGCATACAGGGTTTAAATAGAATTAAACACAGAATCAAAGTACACAAAACTTGCAACTGAGTAAATTTATAATAAATATCAGAGTTTTATACAAAATTTTGTACAACGGAACAATAAATATATAATAAATTTAAAACGAATATTTTATAGTTTTTTCGAGCCTAGTGCGCACATGCGTTTTCACGTGCCTCTCCTCCTAGCGAACTGAATCTTTGCTTCCGTAACAGTTGGGGTCTGACCTGAGCGCTCCGTGCAAAACACAAACCACTCGAGTCAGGATTAATCTTTGTTCAAGTAGATTAAGTTCGAATAAAACACCGAAGTGTAACAACTAATCCTAACACCAGATTTAAAATCATTGAATACCGAAATACATGCTGCATATCTATATAGTCAAAGGGGTCGCATGCATGTTAATGGGACAATAAAAACAAAGCCATATATCCAAAACAAGTTGGGGTTGGCTAGATATGGAATGCAAAATTAAATAAAATAAAATAAATAATAATGGCAATAATATATATATATATATATATATATATGTATGTATGTATAAGGGTTTAAAATAACCAAACAGACAAAAAAGTCGTCTAACAAAGGTTTTTTTTATAATAATAATACTAAAGTAAAAGGGTTCCATAAAAGTGAAATAAAGTTTAAAATAGTAATAAAAAGGTAAAAGGTTCAATAAAAGTGAAATAAAGTATAAAAAAATTAAACAGATTAAAAAAAAAACTAAGGTTCTGGTACATGGATTGCCAACTTCCATGCACTCCTATCAACTACCAGCTCTTCAGAAAAACTCCAATTACTTAAATCTCTCTTTATTATCTCCTCCCATGTCATTTTAGGTCGACCTCTACCTCTATTTGGGCCTTCGGCGTGGCCTATAATTCCAACACGCACAGATGCATCGTATGGTCTACGTTGGATATGTCCAAACCATCTCAAACGATGTTGGTCTAACTTCTCTTTAATAGGTGCAACTCCAAGTTTATCCCAAATATCTTCATTTCTAGTCTGATATCATCTGGTATTCCCACAGCTCCAGCGCAGCATCCGCATCTTTGCTACACTTATCTTCTAGACGTGTTGCCTCTTAGTATGCCAACATTCTGCAACATATAACATTGCAGGTCTGATTGTTGTCCTATAGAACTTTCCTTTAAGCTTCTGAGGAATCTTCCTGTCACAGAGAATGTCGGATGCTAGTCGCCATTTCACCCATCCTGCTAGAATTCTAAAACTAACATCCTTATCAATCTCCCCATCAAACTGCAACATAGATCCTAAGTATCGAAATGATTCCTTCTTGGGTACTACTCTACCGGCCAGGGTGACCTCTCCGTTATCTGACCTGACACCACTAAACTCACACTTCATATATTTTGTTTTAGTTCTGCTAATCCTGAAACCTTTTGTAGCGACCCTAATTTCAGGTACCTTTTGAGCTGACCAAACTACACCAGTCCAACCAAAGTGCACGGAAAATGGAATACTATAAGAAAGAAGTTAGAGGGTGAGATAAGAAAGAAAGAAATATTAGAATAGAAGAAGAAGAAACAACACAACACAGAGTCTCACATCGCAGCGGAACAAAATAGAATACAAAAATAAATCTTTACTGGGAGCTTTAAAAATACTTACAATATCAGAGTACATCAACATCTCTGGACAGTGATAATAGTCTGTCCTCATATACTATACACAATGGAACACACATCATATATATAATACATCTAAACTCCTTCAGCTCGTTTCTTCACAGCAGTCGATAACCTGAACCTGTACAACCCGGTCTAACCCAAGCATTTACAAAACACCGGGTCAGTCTGGTGAACCAGAGTGAGAAAAACTCGCACAGTATTAAGCAAGATCATCCAACTTGATTTTAAAATTCAAAAATCTTTTCAAAAGTAAAAGGATAATCGTAAGACCAAATCCAAACATAAATACGGACGGATTTTACCTTACGATAACCCAAAATATTTTTGAAACCAATATCCATTCTGATATTATAATAATGTCTAAATACAAATAGATATCAATCTAGCAGAATGCTTGCATCTCACGCTCCACATATATATTATACAATCAAAATCGCGAGCGCTTATTGGAGATTGGATTCCGACTATGACAAGGTATGAAACCACTTGCCGATAGTGTATTTCTAGAGGCAAATACACTGGGTTCAACAAGAACGTCATGCAACCCGGCCCTCACATGACCGACCACTCATTTCGCTTGAGTGTATCGAAGGTATATCACCAACGGTTGGGCTCAAACCACCATTTCCTGAAAAGGGACAGCGTTGAAATAGATTAAAGAAGCAAAAGGGATTTCTCTAGATAGGTGATTATACACCCTAATGGGAGCGACCAACATAGCCATGCTGCCTACCCGATTTCTGTCATTTCCCGGTTGTGAGGCTTAAGGTTAGAATTTTCCTTTAGAACATCTGGCCACCCTTTACTTTGAATGTCACATCATCAGATCCGCCAAGTCACTAATTGACGTCCACAAACATATACTGGATTTAAAAGAAGCGCGCCTTCTACGTCATCAACTCAGTATGTTTGTAAAAATCAACGTACATGGTTTTTAGGAAATACTCTGTCAGACATTCGTCTATACAAGTCATCCAAGAACAGGATGAACCGAAGGTACTCTCCTACTGCATCCAGTATAGGAATCACCCCATGGATCAGTAGCGAGAAGTCCTTGCAACCCGTAGATTCCAACCACGACAGAACCACAGTTTATCTCTGGCCACTAAACCGGAGATTAGTAGCGGTTCTTCCATTTGTGAAGATCTACGGTCTTCAATGCTCCATCTCGATCATCTTTTGATATCTTCACGTATTTGTTGGTCGGAATGGTTTTCAAATAAATTCGATCCCAGTCTTTCCATACCAACAATCGTATTGGACAGATTTGATAGTTGGTGATTTAACTATCAAAATAATCGGTGTTTAAATCATGACAATCCAATGAGTTCACTGGTTCGGTATTCAGCATCGCTTTACCTTTTAAATTAAACAAACTAGTTCGCTTCTGCTTAAATAAAACTTCTAACTCTTTTAATATTAAAAAATACGATAATTGAATCTTATATACTAATGTTCTCAAAACCATTTCATTCTAATACTTAGAAAAATAACTTATAACCGTATTTCATTTATACTTAATTCTTCTTTATAAACATATGTTACATCATTCTTTATTATTTAAACTTGGAAAATCCAACCAATTTATTATTCGTAATAGCGTTACGTAATATCTTTTATTTCATTCTTGCAATAATAATAATTATAAAATAAAACTCGACTTTACATTTCCGTTTTAACTCGAGAGTCTCATTATAAATCACAGAATCCCTTTTTTTGTTTTTGTTTTACTTTGGAATTCTTGTTATCTAATTCTCTCAATTTCCACCAAAAATTACATTATTATTTCACTTATGGAAATAATGAATTAGCACCAACCTCTTTTACGATTACCAACTAATATCATCTTCAGATAATCCTGGTGTTGTTCAAGTCGGGGTATTTTAATTACCTTTCAGACCTTGATCAACAACAATCTTATCCTTAGATAAATATAAGCTGTAATCAAACCAATATTCCATTCCAGACTCAAAACAAATTCCATTGTAAATTGGATTTGGTTCTACAACCCTACGACCCACTTCTTTACCAAATTCACTTTTACCAATCTCCGTTCAACTCTATTCAACCATTCCACGCTTTGGAAATCTTATTTCCATTTTCCCCTTTTCTACTCAACATCATTTTTTTGTAACGTTAATTTAAAATTAACGCTTTAACACTTCAAATCTCATTTATAAAATCCTGGTTTATTATAAACCCTTTATCTTTATTTCCTTAGACTTAGTTCAATTAACTAAGTAACATTGATTTCAAGTGATTTTATTTGCTTGGAATTCCCTTTATAATCTCATTATAAAAGTTCGGATTTTAAACATAAAACCCGTTCGCAAACTCCTTTCACCATTCAACTAGATTTGGTTTTAACTTCAATTACCCTTTAAAGGAATTTCCCTTTTGAAAAGTAATTTTCTAAATTATTATTAATTAAAATAATAATTTACCTCGACCAATAACTGCTGTAAAAATGGTTAATTCCTTAATTAAATAAAATAAATAGTAGATCCCATTTAAATATCTTATTAAAATTTAAACAATATTCATTGAACTATTTTATTTAAAATACACTAATTTAATCATCATTCCCAATTTAAAACGGTCGATTTAGTCACTCAACTCATGGTTATCTTATTAACCAATTCCAATTCGTTTTCCCCTTTAAATTAGTTATCAATATAATTAATTTAAATAAATTCCATTAAATTGTTTCTTAACAAAACAATTATCCATATTTAACGGTTAGGTAAATTTTTATTCACAAGTTTATTGGTTTGATTAACATCAGAATTTACTTTATAAAATCAATTTATAATTAATTATATGTTTTAAATAAAATAAATAAATATTTATTTCCTTTAAACAAACTTTTATTCTAAATAATATATTTCAAAAGCTATTTACAGATATAAAATAAATTTTATAACTTTGGTTCTATCGATCTACCTGATGGTAAATCAATATAAACAAAACAATTTACTCTTAGGCCATTTACTGCTGATTACCCAACCAAGATCACCCATTGGTTAAAACAAAACGCAGGTTGACTTTTCAGTTAATGATCACAATTAAATCAACCATCCAATCATGACAGTTCATATATGGTAATATGAAATTAAATAATATATTTGAGGAATCCCGTTGGATCCCTCCAACCTGTTCTTCCCTGTATTCCAATGGTTATCACCAATCAGATCATTCAATTTCATTTAACTGAGAAATAACGACTATTTAACGTCAATAAATCAACACAACAATTCAAACAATTAGACACGTTTATAAATAAACGTGACCAACAAGGTAAATTATCTTTATTGGAACCAATCGTTGAAACAACGATTTGGTATTTTATTGAAATTAAACACGGTTTAATTTCATCAGTTAAATCAACAATTAAATATATAACTAGTGAACAGTCAACCATAGCAAGCAGAGCACACAAAATAAAAACCCAATTTATATAAAATATAAATGGGTAAAACTGAGTGAGTTTAACTAACCTTGATCTGATTCCATTGTCAACAGCTCGTTTTAATTAAATTAAACAGTTGTTTAATTTAATTAAAAATTCCGTTGATACCAATTCCGTTCAAATTTATTCCATGACATTGTGCTTGTCAAGACGATTCCAACGGTGTATGGCTTGTTCGATTCTGATCATGTAACAGTTATTCATATTTTAATTTAACAATTTTATTAATTAATTAATCAATCCTTAACTAAAATTAATATTAATTAATTTACGTTTTATGTGAAAATGGCTCGATCAGTTCTTTCTTCATCCGTTCAAACCAGACCAAAACACCTGCACAAATTACCATTTATCATTATACGATTTAGAATAATTTAATCATTTCTTAATTATTATTAATAAAAACTAGTTACTTAATTAAGTTTAATAAGAATGATTACTTTTGCTTCGTTCATTACTTCACGGGGTTCTGCACTTCATCCCAGAGCTTTACGCATGGTTATTGTTCAACAGGCCAATCCTTTTGTTCATGAAGTAATCGTTTGTAGGCATCCTCCGTCATCTCCTTTGCCTACAAAAAACCAGAATCCACGCTCAAAACAAGAGCAGGTCATCGTGGTCCCGTTCTCCCCTTTACACTGTTTCTAACCAATTTTGCAACTGTTTCGTTGCGCATGGTATTAACACCATTTTATTAACCATTTAAATCCTTAATTACTAATAAAACCAATTATACCTTAAATTCCATTAATTAACATTATACCTTAACGTTACTGTTGCCCAAAAGTTTTTCTGTCAACCCCTTTTTGCGTTCGTTTGAATTTGCACTTCAGACCAGAAAACAAGGCCAAGCTATTAATCGTTGTATCACGATACACTGCTTCGAACCATTCAAAAACTCACGCTGCTCTTCAAACGTGGACTGCTCCTATCCTTTATAGCACCGTCGCTCCTTCCCCCAGTGGCCGGAGTCCAATCTGAAGCTGCCATTTGAAACACCTTCGTCCCCTCTTCCAACGCTGCAAGTATGGCACCCCTTAGTTATACCGTTCGCCTCTAGTAGTGGCTCAACTGCCGGCTCTTCCTGACGCTGCGGGGGCTTCCACAGACCACTACTTCAGATCGCAGTCGGATAGTTTGTAGAGGTCGACGAGGGAAAGAGTTTGCAATTAGGAAGGTTTGATTTTGATGAGTATATTTCGAGATTAAAGGAAGGAGTTGTCGGAGTTCTCTGGCCGTTAAATCCTTAGGTGGAGGCGCAAAAACAACTTGACTAGGGAAAAAGGGTTTTGACGTCTCATGTGTATTTATATAAGAGATGGATGAATAATTTATTATTTATCGAAACTTTGCGGTGAAGTAACTCATAAAAACCACCACAAACGACTTTTGTTTACTGATAAAAACTAACCTTGGTAAAAAAAAATATTCTGGACCCAATGGGACAAGTTTCATCGAATTCCGACATCGTTTGAAAAAAATTCCTTTATAAACCCAGAAATAACCACACGTTTAAATTTTCCACGATCACTAGATAAATCTAATCAACTCGAAACCTTGCAATCCTATAATAATTCTTCAATACGAACCCAAAGGCACCAGTTTCGTCGCATTCTGAGACTGTTTTCCCGGTAGGCTATTTTTACGCGCACCGCAATGCCGTTTTGGACACCAAATTTCACGATCTGCAAATATAACAAACTATATACCTATCCTGACTCTAATCGACGATACAAACTCAACGGAACTGGTTTCGTGGCCTAACTCGATCGTTTGCTCAAGTTATACGCAAATATCTCTTTATTGCATTAATTACGCGCTATAGAAATTAAACGGGCATTTACAGCTACCGTGGTCACATACGACATCGGTTAGCCACGCAGTTTGATTTTCTTACAATAATTTGACGATACGGTTTCAATGAAACTAATTTCATCGAAAACGGAGTCCGTTTGCAAAACGGCTATTTTTAACGCTATAAAAGTATCGAATAAATATTAATTAAATTCCAAAAAATTCAAATAAATAAAAATAAATTATTTCAACATATATATCCAAACAATATATATATAAAATTCTAAATATAATTCATACAACTAAATCTCGCCTATTTTTGAGTTAAATGATTTAAATTTCCTATTTAAATATATTAAATAACGTTATATTTTAAATAATGATTTCCATAGCGACTATTTCAAATTTTTATTTGGCCATAACTAACAAATTTCAACACGAAATCTAGAATTTTTTCTTTTATATGAAAATTATCATCAATACGGTTCCAACGTTTCTCGTTTCAAAGAAATCCGACTTATATAGGACTCTGTATATTCAATTGAAGTTCAAAACTCCATATTACAAACTGCACGCCATTTTCAAGCTCAATTTATATTTATATAAATATATAACGTTCAAACTTCGTTTAAATAACGGATTAAATATTAAAATTCATTAATATCCCAAATAAAATATTTAAAACAACTAAATTAAATTAAATATTTGACTGCCAAAAATACGGGTCATTACATTCTTCCCCCCTTAAAATAATTGTCCTCGAAATTGCTAAGGTAAGAAAAATGCTACAAATCCCGTTAATTTCCAAATCTCATTTTGTTTTAAATCGAAAACCCATTTAATACCATAAATAAATATTTTTCAAAATATCGAAAATTTTCTAACACTTTAAATTCCCGGGAAAATTCGGCAGAGTCTCCCCTACACGGAGTGACATCTGCGATATCGTAGGAACAATGGATATATATACATCGACCCACATGGTCGAAAAACAAAAATCAAACCCCAAAATTTATATTTTCGCATAGGCGTACCTTTACGAGCACTGTTGAGCATATCTGCTCACGTATATGCGATTTACTCAACCAATAACAATTTGGCTAGCCATCTGTTACCTGTACTTAACTCAATTCACATATCAGTAATGGATATATGAAATTTTGAGATAATATTTCACTAATCAACTGGTATAACTACGCCACTCCAAAATCAAACAGTCAACCTCAATTTATTATCAGATACAGGGTTAAACCATAAATTCCAATCCATATACTATTTCATTCTAGATTGAGTATACCGGAAATTAATCTTTAGTTTAAAATTCATTTAGTCCCCTTAAATTGTTGATTATTTCCATTTCAAACAAACTATCATCTAATAACAAACAATTAATCATCAACAACCAATACACAACCAGATCAACCCGATCAGTTGAATTTACATTTCAATGTTAATATCTTATTTTGGTTTCACAGATTTGAACATCAATCGATTAATATTCGATTGATTTCAAATTGATTATTGTTTATTCAAATTCCAAATTTATTTATTTCAATTTGATTTTCACTTAATCAGGTGAATATCCTATTCAAATTTTCAATTCGATTTGAATTTCATTCAAATCGATCAAACACACTAGTATATCAATAATTTGACAAAATTATTTCTTTGTTATACAAAAATATAATTTGCGTAAAATTGTTCCATTTACCCTCTTTACAAAACAATATTGTATCCACTGCCAGTTCAATGCTTCTCAATACTTAAACTTGTCAACCAACACAATATAAAACATTTATATAAAAATTTACAAATACGCTTTCATATATATACACTCAGCCTCGATCTAGGGTATTACTAACCCTATCTCTATCGAGTTACACCACAGAGCCAAGTTTATTACTAAACCAATAGCTCTGATACCAAATGTAGCTGTAACACCCCACACCCGCTACGGTCACTCACTAAGGGAATGCCGTAACATCGGTGGAGTATTTTAAGTGAATATATAACAGAAAAATTACAACAAGACAGATATAAGTAATACTTGAGAATTTAAAACATCATTTCATTTCAGCGGAAAGTAAAACATGTTTGGTTACACCAAAACCATAAATAAGAGTCAAGTACATAATATCCATCCTGATAAAAACGAAAGTACATAATCCCACTACATAACCTAATAGCCATAATAGAAAAGATAAACTGAGCTTTACATCCACGGTCCAAGCTCCAAAAGATAGATAAAGCAGTCTGATCAAAGCCCACTAGTGCTAGGCCCACTCTGAGAACCTGAGGGTTGGGAAAAAGATAAAGAAACAACGGGGTCAGACATAAGTCTGAGTGAGTCCTATAACCCTAACAATACAATCATTAAAGTAATTAGGGTATGATATAAACAAGGTACGGTACCTCTGGGGATAATGACTACACTAAGTAGCCAACTAACACAGGATGTACTAAGATAACCGAGAAGACGCATTTTTCCACCCAAGGATAATTACTAGATTACACCACCCCAGATCTACCCACCCAAGGGTAATTCCTACACTGCACCACACCAGTTCTACCCACCCAAGGGTAATTCCTACTTAAAGGTTGATCCCACTAAGTGTACTTAGTAATTTTTAATAGTAGTTTCGTGTACCCCTAGCTGACTACATAGGTGTCGTCTGCCCCTACCTCCACTAGGTGTACCCAATACTCCCCAAGCGATCGGCTCCCTACCGTGGATACCCGTGCTGGCCCCACAATGGGGTGTATCACTCCCCAAAGTGGCAACCCGATACAACAAATGGTGCACGGCTTATATCTACACGATACAACAAATAGTGTATGTTACATTTATGCAAAACACACAACATACACTATTTGTTGTATCGTGTAGATATAAGCCGTGCACCATTTGTTGTATCGGCTTGCCACTTTGGGAAGTGATACACCCCATTGTGGGGCCAGCACGGGTATCTACGGTAGGGAGCCGATCGCTTGGGGAGTAGTGGGTACACCTAGTGGAGGTAGGGGCAGACGGCACCTATGTAGTCAGCTAGGGGTACACGAAACTACTATTAAAAATTACTAAGTACACTTAGTGGGATCAACCTTTAAGTAGGAATTACCCTTGGGTGGGTAGAACTGGTGTGGTGCAGTGTAGGAATTACCCTTGGGTGGGTAGATCTGGGGTGGTGTAATCTAGTAATTATCCTTGGGTGGAAAAATGCGTCTTCTCGGTTATCTTAGTACATCCTGTGTTAGTTGGCTACTTAGTGTAGTCATTATCCCCAGAGGTACCGTACCTTGTTTATATCATACCCTAATTACTTTAATGATTGTATTGTTAGGGTTATAGGACTCACTCAGACTTATGTCTGACCCCGTTGTTTCTTTATCTTTTTCCCAACCCTCAGGTTCTCAGAGTGGGCCTAGCACTAGTGGGCTTTGATCAGACTGCTTTATCTATCTTTTGGAGCTTGGACCGTGGATGTAAAGCTCAGTTTATCTTTTCTATTATGGCTATTAGGTTATGTAGTGGGATTATGTACTTTCGTTTTTATCAGGATGGATATTATGTACTTGACTCTTATTTAAGGTTTTGGTGTAACCAAACATGTTTTACTTTCCGCTGAAATGAAATGATGTTTTAAATTCTCAAGTATTACTTATATCTGTCTTGTTGTAATTTTTCTGTTCTATATTCACTTAAAATACTCCACCGATGTTACGACATTCCCTTAGTGAGTGACCGTAGCGGGTGTGGGGTGTTACAGTAGCGACCCTAATTTCCGGTACCTTTTGAGCAGACCAAACTACACCAGTCCAACCCAAAGTGCACGGAAAATGGATTACTAGAAGAAAGAAGTTAGAGGGTGAGATAAGAAAGAAAGAAATATTAGAATAGAAGAAGAAGAAACAACACAACACAGAGTCTCACATCGCAGCGGAACAAAATATAATGTAAAAATAAATCTTTACTGAGAGCTTTAAAAACACTTACAATATCAGAGTACATCAACATCTCTGGACAGTGATAATAGTCTGTCCTAATATACTACACACAGCGGAATACACATCATATTTATAATACGTCTGAACTCCTCTAGCTCGTTTCTTCGCAGCAGTCGATAACCTGAACCTGTACAACCCGGTCTAACCCAAGCATTTACAAAACACCGGGTTAGTCTGGTGAACCAGAGTGAGAAAAACTCGCACAGTATTAAGGGTGATCATCCAACTTGATTTTAAAGTTCAAAAATCTTTTCAAAAGGAAAGGATAATCGTAAGACCAAATCCACATATAAATACGGACGGTTTTTACCTTACGTTAACCCAAAATATTTTTGAAACCAATATCCTTTCTGATATTATAATAATGTCTAAATAGAAATAGATATCAATCTAGCGGAACGCTTGCATCTCACGCTCCACATATATAGTATACAATCAAAACCACGGGTGCTTATTGGAGATTGAATTTCAACTACGACAAGGTATGAAACCACCTGCCGATAGTGTATCTCTAGTGGCGAATACACTGGGTTCAACAAGAACGTCTTGCAACCCAGCCCTCACATGATCGACCACTCATTTTGCTTCAGTGTATCGAATGTAGATCACCAACGGTTGGGCTCAAACCACCGTTTCCCTAAAAGGGACATCATTGAAATAGATTAAAGAAGCAAAAGGAATTTCTCTATAAAGTTGATTATACATCCTAATGGGATCGACCCACATAGCCATGCTGCCTGCCCGATTTCTGTCATTTCCCGGTTGTAAGGATTGAGGTTAGAATTTTCCTTTAGAACATCTGGCCACCCTTTACTTTGAATGTCACATCATCAGATCCGCCAAATCACTAATTGACGTCCAAAAACATATACTGGGTTTAAAAGAAGCGCGCCTTCTTCGTCACCAACTCGGTATGTTTGTAAAAATCAACGTACGTGGTTTTTAGGAAATACTCTGTCAAACATTCGTCCATACAAGTCATCCAGGAACAGGATGAACTGAAGGTACTCTCCTACTGCATCCAATATAGGAATCACCCCATGGATCAGTAGCTAGAAATCCTTGCAACCCGTAGATTCCAACCACGACAGAACCACAGTTCACGTATTTGTTGGTCGGAATGGTTTTTGAATAAATTCGATCCCGGTCTTTCCATACCAACAATCGTATTGGGTAGATTTGATAGTCCGTGATTTAACTATCAAAATAAACAGTGTTTAAATCAGGACAATCCAATGAGTTCACTAGTTCGGTATTCAGCATCACTTTACCTTTTTAAATTAAACAAACTAGTTCACTTCTACTTAAATAAAACTTCTAACTCTTTGAATATTAAAAAATACGATAATTGAATCTTATATACTAATGTTCTCAAAACCATTTCATTCTAATACTTAGAAAAACAACTTATAACCATATTTCATTTCTACTTAATTCTTCTTTCAAAACATATGTTACATCATTCTATATTATTTAAACTTGGAAAATCCATCCAATTTATTATTCGAAACCACGTTAAGTAATATCTTTTATTTCATTCTTGCAATAATAATAATTATAAAATAAAACTCGACTTTACATTTCCGATCTAACTCGAGAGTCTCATTATAAATCACATAATCCCCTTTTCGTTTTTCTTTTACTTTGGAATTCTTATTATCTAATTATCTCGATTTCCGCCAAACGTTACATTATTATTTCACTAATGGAAATAATGAATTAGCACCAACCTCTTTTACGATTACCAACTAATATCATCTTCAAATAATCCTGGTGTTGTTCAAGTTGGGGTATTTTAATTATCTCTCAGACCTTGATCAACAACAATCTTATCCTTAGATAAATATAAGCTGTAATCAAACCAATATTCCATTCTAGACTCAAAACAAATTCCATTGTAAATTTGATTTGGTTCTACAGCCCTATGACCCACTTCTTTACCAAATTCACTTTTACCAATCTCCGTTCAACTCTATTCAACCATTCTACGCTTTGGAAATCTTATTTCCATTTTCCCCTTTTCAACTCAACCTCTTTTTTTTTGTAACGTTAATTTAAAATTAACGCTTTAACACTTTAAATCTCATTTATAAAATCCTGGTTTATTATAAACCCTTTATCTTGATTTCCTTGGACATAATTCAATTAACTAAGTAACATTGATTTCAAGCGATTTTATTTGCTTGGAATTCCCTTTATAATCTCATTATAAAAGCTTGGATTTTAAATATAAAACCCGTTCGCAAACTCCTTTCACCATTCAACTAGATTTGGTTTTAACTCCAATTACTCTTTAAAGGAATTTCCCTTTTAAAAGTAATTTTCTAAATTATTATTAATTAAAATAATAATTTACCTCGACCAATAACTGCTGTAAAAATGGTTAATTCCTTAATTAACTAAAATAAATAGTAAATCCCATTTAAATATCTTATTAAAATTTAAACAATATTCATTGAACTGTTTTATTTAAAATACACTAACTTAATCATCATTCCCAATTTAAAATGATCGATTTAGTCACTCAAATCATGGTTATCTTATTAACCAATTCCAATTCATTTTCCCTTTAAATTAATTATCAATATAATTAATTTAAATAAATTCCATTAAATTGTTTCTTAACAAAACAATTTAATTAATATATATATATATATATATATATGCGTATGTGTGTATATATATATATATATATATATATATATATATATATATATATATATATCTTGATGTAATGCAGCGGGTGCCAAACAATGCACTGGTTTCACTTTCCTTTTTTCTAAAATATAACATACTCCAGTTTTCAAGACATGTACACTTACAAAAATAATGGTATGTAACCATACATGAAAATATAAATGGTTAGCATGGTCAAAGTAAACATCAAGGTGTTTAACTCTCAGGTTGACAACAAGGTGTAAGTCACATATAAAGTCTAAACAAACACTCACGTAGGTTCCACTGAGTGGAGGTATGTACCAGGTATATGTATTTAGAAGAGAATACATCAGGATTCTTTCCTAAAATACTGCAGAACACGGGTCAACGAACCAAACAAGACAACCCAAACAAGTCAGGTCAGATCTAAGGCATGGCATAAACTGCAAATGCAATAGAGAAATGAAATGACTAGCAGGGAAAAGAGTTGGATGTAAACATTTAAGTGTAGAGCAACCAGCAATCAAGCATGTACCCAAATCATTTCACAATAACAAGCATAAGACAGGGGCGTAAGGCGAAAACAATTCAATACCCATCATCTGATGTTATACTTCAGTGTTGAATTGACGTTATAACTCGAACAAAGAAAAATCGTGAGGTAAAACTTACCTGCACAGCGGAGCGGCGGATGAACGGAGGCGGCGAATTTTTTGGTAGGTGCAATCGAAGATGGACTGGATGCGGGATGTAACACGCGTAGCCAAGTGAAGCAATGGGTGGTGCTCGATCAGTAGCGGCAAACGCCGGTGGCTGGCTCGGATTTCGAGCAGCGTAGGTGGAGACCAGAGCTTGTGAGGCCACGCGGATCTGAAGGAGCCGTGCACGTAAACGGACGAGGAGACATGATGGTGGCTATTTGCGAGCGACGACAGCATCGAAAAAGAAGGTGCGGTTAGACTTATAGTGGTGTGACTTCGCCTAAATTGGGGATGGACGCAGGAGACTTCGGTGATGAAGTTGATGGGTTCGAAATAGATTTCAGGAAGGTTTTCATGGCAGCCATTAACGATAGTTTTTGAAAAATTATTTGGGGAAGATTAGATTTAGATTTATAACAAGAGGAAGGCTTGAATTCTGGTCGGCTGTGAGGAAGAATAAAGGGGAAAAAAAGAAAATAAAGGGGATGGTGGAGAGGCAAGGGACACGACACGGTAAAACAAAGAACACGTGTTTACAATTTCAGCCCAAATTGAACAAGTGTAAAACATACTTCAACATGCATAACAAGTGGAAAACCCAGAACAATTTATATTTTCGCTAAGTATATACCATTATACTATACAACAATACTAGTATATTTAATGTTTTCAAGTACCTACCTAAATTTTAGATAAATTTTTTTAAAACAAATTTAAATACAAATAAATTTATTTAAATTCAATTATAATTCTCTAATTAAATTGGAATGAAAATGTATAATTTCTTAATCAACATATAAAATTACTTTGAAATGTTAATATCGATAAAATTTAACAAAACAAATTTAGATTCAATATTAAAATTTAAATTCACACGTACAAAATCAATTTAAAAATACCAAATTAAAATAGACTAGATTTCAGAATCTAAATAAATTTAAATTTCTTAAATACTAATTCCAATTTAATTTCATATTTAAAATGTTGAAAATCTTAGTTCGTTACAGACCTCAAATGGTTAGACCAATCTATTCCTAAAAATCACAACAAAACCAAAACAAAGAAGATATGAAACTAGGCATGTAGTGAATAGTCACAAAAAAGAGAGTTCATCATCCATAAAAAGATGATTTATAAAAACCCAGCGAAGTTAACCTCAAAGGTGATTCAAAACGGATCATCAACTTTCTGCAAAGTTGATCTATCGAAATACTAAACCCAATTTATTATACAAAAGACAAAAAGTGGGAATCATGCAGGATCCCAATCACGAAAGCTTGGAGATCAGGAATCGAAATATGGAAACGAGAGGCTAAGATCAATAAGAAAAGTATAGCTAATTACTTTTCAATAGAAGATTCGAGACAATTTTCAATGAAAGCTCGAATTATCCAAATTCTAGAAGTCACCGAAGACATCTAGAAGAATATGAAATAGAAAGACAATCGAACCATAACTAGTGCGAGCATACAAATCCATAAACCACAATGTTATTCACAAATAGTTCACATAACACAAAAGTAGACGCACACAAAAGTCCACACAACACAAATGAATGCATCCAGAAATGAACACGTAAGCACTTCCTGTCATAAATAAATGAAGAGAAACACATGTTTCCCAAATGTGGACAAGTTCTCTAGGCTAGTACGAAGACCCTCTAAAATGAGATTAACTCCACAAGTGGTCGAAATATCAAGATTGCTACCTCACACAAATGAGCCGAAGCTCCTCACGATCATCCCATATCAAAGTAACTCAAATTGATTCGAAGATCCACCAAAAATGATCAAAAGATCCACCAAAATGATCAGAAGATCCACTGAAAATGATCTGGAGATCTACCAAAAATGATCTTTAACGATCAACAAAGAAAGCGCAATTTACATTAAGCTAGTAAATAGGCGAATTTATCCAAATGTCCTATAACCACTGATTTAACTCAAATATTTGTAAATAAATTGCAAAATGCACTATATAAAACACAAAACAATCTTAGCAAAATGGAAAAAGGAATAACTCAAAGATTATTCAAGAGAGCTCAAAATGGCCATCATAGCCAAATATAAGAAGAATGGAAACCAATTCAAATAACTTTTACTTCTAGTTGCAATATAAACCAAACTTCCACTTCACTAGTATTTTGGTTTTAAATCGCCAACTACCAAATCTTGATTTTTCTTAGAATTTTATGTAGCTATATCTCAAAATTTACAAGACAAAATTCAAGTCTTTCCCTTATATTAGGAAACTATAATCTAATAGATCCGGATGATTCTTGTTTTAAAGAATTCCGACTTATAATGGATCTTATATGTTCATTTGAACTTCAATTTGCAATATCACGAACTGTCGCCACACGACAAACTCATTTAAATTAAATCTAATTAATTCGTTTAATTTTCATTAAGTTTATAAACTATAAACCTATTCTCTTATGTTTTAAACATAAACTCGTTAAACATTCAAATTCGGAAATGTCAACTATCCAAAATCGTCGAACATTCCACTACATATATAAATGAAATTCACTAAACATCAGATCAAGATGAAAAATCATATAATTCTAATATATAAACTACATGCATCCATATTATACTTCAACCAATTTAGATCCAAAACAGAAATTTATTTTAAATCCAAACTATCATCCATGGTAACAAATTCTTACTTAGAAACTCGAAAATGAACCCCGATGATGTTGCAGTCATCATCAACATTATTTTCCTTAAATATATCAAGATTAACGTACAAATATTGCAAATTAACAATCAATATTACTGATTTGCCTCGCCATCTATTTATATAAAATTTCTAATGCTAACGTTTCATGGCGATGCACATCATTAATATTTAATATAAGTGTTGTGTCAGAATTGTCTCATCGAAGTGTTTAGAAACTCCTATCGATCGTGTGGCGTCCCACATCTCGATCAGAATTCCAAACGCACCCAATGGGAAACTTAAAAAATTTACGACAATATAGGGACACAAATTCGTAAATAAATAATCGACCATTTCAGTGCCTAGCGGAAACAATTTATCCGCATTCGCCTCACAAAGCTAATCTCAAATGGATTAGTATATTACTTAGACAAAATTATTTTATTAAATCATTTTGTAAAATAATTTAAAAATATAATTTCAAAATCTTCACAACTAAGTCCCAAAGGCTATTTCAACTCAAATATGTTTCGTACTTATAAATATTGTTCATAAATTATACTTGTATATTTCTTGTTTAAATTTAATTTAAATAGTTCTCTTTTAGGTTGAATTCTTACCTAACATTATCATCGAACGCCTCATAGTCAAATCGTGAAATTAAATTCATATGGTGTTCGTTTTTAACATTCCAATATTATTAATCTACCCAACCCATATAAGCATATGGATAAGAATACTCTCAACAAAACACAGTAGTCAATATCTATAAAGTAGCCTAAACTTGGTCAGGCATCCGGGGACTTCCTCCCAAACGTATGAACTGACAAAAACACTCCCCGTAGAAGTTATACTAGATTGGCCAATGCTTGTGTGGCCAAGTCGATCTATTTCTCTTCTTTAAGAAAGGAAGAAGGAAAATGTTATTCTCGAAATGAATTCGGATAAATTCGATTTAGCAAACAATGAATCATAACTCAAAATAGAAAATAACTCTGAACTCCTACTCACGAAAGGGACGGGACTCTTAGTTTGTCTAGGCCAAGATTCACAAAAATAAACTCAAATAAATTGGATCGATTGAACAAGGGATCATAAAATAAGATAGGATATAACAAGTCCTAAGACTCGAATTAAATCCTAAAACACGATTTCTTAAGAGCGACTTAGGACAATGATCCTCACCATAATATATTATATTGTTCTGAACTTAGCTCTGATACCAAGCTGTAACGCCCTATCTCTATACTCACGTTAGCCAGGGACATTATAAGTAATGTTGTCAGCTAATCCGAAGAATAAGGCTTTTGAGGAGTGACCATCTGTATAATGGCTTCGAACAAGTGTTAAACATGTCGGATAATGTGATCTAACTTTTCAAATCTCAAGAGGTAATCCAACACATCCAAATCAAGTTCAAACCCACGACACAGTGGCTATTTATAATTCAGAAACAATATAAAATAACATAACTATATAATCAGAGTCGGACACAGATATTCACATCACTTAGGCAGAAATAGATATGAATATAACACATAAATGTACACAAGATAATGACCAAGCAAGATTCACTACACAACGAAAGAGTAGGCGCAAGCGCGAACCAAAAGAATGTGTATACATAGGAGTCTCTATCTCATACACATATTATCAGAAACTACGACTCTAATGTAGTTTAAAAAATCATGAACTAGTCCATGCTAGAAGTCATGTTGAAGCACCTGTAACACCTCGATTTGACCTGAGTATTATTTATAAGAGAATAAACAATAAACGGATTAGTCTAGCTGTATTTTCATCTCATAAACTAGGATATAACAAGAGATAAAAATAAATAAAGACATGTATGCAATAACAACAATGTTCACACGTAAGTATGAAGCCCCAAAAATGTCCTCACAATATCTCAAAGACATCCCAACGCTACAAAAGAATATCCTATTCTAAGTTATGTAGCTAATCACAAGAAATGATATCACCTATCAAATCATCATCAAATTGATAACACCTTGTCAAACGGCCATGGATGTTCCATATCAAACATAAAAAATTCTAGATGTCAATTATTACAAATCCATAATGTCACACCCAAAAAGGGAGTTCTATCACCAGAACGGGAGCCCAGACTCTCACGAACACATTTATTCCAAAATAAGATGCGATATATAGGTAACTAACCTATAACGGTCCGAAGACCATGAGCCAAAGCTCCACCAAAATGGTCCGAAGACCTCAGGTTGTGACCCCACCAATACTGAACAAAAGTTCCACCAGAACAATCAGAGATCATCAAACAAGCATTCGTTAAATGAACTGAAGTTCCACCCAAAACGATCAGTGATCGTCAAATAAACATCCATCAAATAAACTGAAGCTTCACCAAAGGATCTTAATTGATAAAAGAAAGTGTAAATTACCCTAAGCTTGTAAAAATAAGTGTTAAACTACTTGTCCCATGACCACTCGCTTTACTCGAATATTTACAAGCGTGTTGTATATTCCACTCGAAACACAAAATGATCATTGCCATGGTTTTCGATCAAACGAGTCTAAGAATTAACCATCGAAGCAAACGCAAGGGTTCATAATCCTTGATTTTACCAAAGTGTTTAATTGGATTTCTCATACGAGTGAGAAAACGGTTTGTATAAATATATACTAGTAGATTAGAAAACAATTTGTAAAATACCTTCACATAATGAAGTACGATTAGAAACCATTTTAGTAAAGGATTTGGTATCTACTAATAATATAAAACCCTTTATAGTTTGAAGTGGAAAATCCCATATAATATCTATTGTAGTAACAAACGATCTCAAAATTCACGTTTTAATAACGTAAATCAAATCTCAAAAATATTGATTATAAAATTCATTCACTAAAAATAAATCAAATGATCATCAAAGATTGATATAATCGAGCTACTGAAATTCACAAATTATAGCAATTGAGAAAACACAGGAAAATAGCAAATGAGCTGAAGCTCGATCGGGAAGAATCCTGAATCATACTAGACTGTTGACCGTGGTCTCCATAGGCCGACAGCAAAAAATAGAATTCATACAGCTGAATCTTTGATTCAGCCAGCTAGATCTGTTTTCTAGAATCTGCTTTCTTTTTTCTAAACTTCAACCGGTTGAATTATAAATTTAGACAACTGAATCAATGATGCTATTTTTTTATATAACTCCCTACAGGTCAGCAGGCTTATTGGTTATCTTCAATCAGCTGAATTAGCCATGGTCATATGTATGCCTAGGTTTTATATATTCAGTCGATTTTGGTCGAGCTCGGACGAAATATGAAGTCTTAAAACGTTATCCAAACGATAATGAAGCGTCTGAGGATCTACGAAACAAATCAAACGGTCACAAATATGATTTACACTAGAAATCATCAAAATGAAATCAAAACTCGTAAACTGAAAAGTGCACAAGCAAACAAACCAATTCATCTAATGCATACACAACACAAAAGTGAAAAGGGCACACACACCAAGCTTAATAGCTTGATTACATAGATGTGAGTTCGCAAAGACTCGCATTTGATTGTTAGGAGCCAAGGGAGACTTTAAAACCAAGCAAGCTCAATTAGGGTTGCACACAACTCATATCCAATCCAACCCAACCCAACAAACCCGACCCAACCCACATAACCCAACCCATTCTAGTTCGGGTCGGATATGGATTAAAATTTTTAACCTATACTATATACAGGTCGGGTTTGATATTTTGTTCAACCCAACCTTATTTTAACCCAACCCAACCCTATATTATAAAATTAATTTAATATCAGCCCTCCTAAAATTAGAATAGTATAATCCTAGAATAATATTTTTGTATTCTATTGCAAATATACAAAAAATCATTTTCATGTCAATCCAAACTATTTGGCGAATATATTTCAATGGGCATTTTAATGTATTTAAAAATGAAACACTTGTTCTATGTTCGCGAACAAATTAAACAATTGTAAACAACTGTAAAATCCATTCGGCTTTCCTAAACAACAAGGATTGTTGTAAGGGGTATCGAACTCTGGGACCAAAAATATTTAAACTAGTAAATCCATTCAAGTTATTCCAGGATTTTGATTGATTGAAAACACAGAAAATAACAACAATTATATAAAAAGAGAGATTTATATAATTAAAGAAAGCAATTAGGGAGCGATGACATAAATTAGATTAATATTCATCAATAGCCAAACAGATTAATCAGATCTAATTCATGTTTCTGTCACAAACATGAATCAACAATAATTAGGTTTCTAGAAACAAATATATGAATAACAACAAGTATAGCCTATGCAAGAGATAAGCTCTTAAACAACCATAGGTTATCAGGACAGATTCACTAATTTATTTCTAAAACCCTAAATATTAGATCTAAATTTGATAAATGTTAGATCAAACTCGAATATACCCTGTGAAGGGGCATAGCTCGTAAACGACATAGAGTATGAAGGTTCAGATCCAACCCTTGGTTCAGATCTAGATCTATATACAAGAAGTGTAACACCCTTTTTCCACGTAACGATCTATTAATCGATCGGCTCCCTACAAGCCCTAGCTCGTTCATGTGTCTGTGTCATACGGCCCAATCACGAAATGTAGTCACCTGTGCTAGGTCCACCCTAGGGCGTGAAGAACCAAATTTCATTGCTTTAAAATCTAGAAAGGTCTAAAGCCTTTTACATCAAAATGCTATTTAATTCTGCCTTGATTTATGGTTTTAACATGTTTTGTCTTGTAATATTTTTGTGTATGTTTACCTAGATAATGCTCCACCAAAGCTAATGCATTCCCTTTGTGAGTGACCCTAGCGGAGGTGGGGTGTGACAAGAAGTTCTAATCTCTTTTACTATGTGATTCATATTGAATCTAATCCAGCGTCATCACCCCTTAATTAAAGGAGATTAGCTAAACATAGCTAAAGAAGAAGAAAAACAGAATATATACAACATAAATAAAATACAATAAAAAGTAAAGAGAAAGGGAGAAGAAGAGTTTTATTCCAAGAAGAGAATTACAGAATAAAACTAAGTATTTTTTTACATGAATGAGATACAATGTATTTATATTAGCATTGGCCAAGACTAAAAGGCTAATTACACAATGTGGGACAAAAGATTTATCTTAAATAACACATAAGCCAGTTTGAACGCAACTGTAGAATGAGAGGCCTTGCAAATGAGCTAACGTGAACACATGCAAAGAAAATAGGTTGCGGGCTTCAACTCCAATTGCCTTGAGAATGAATAAGAACTCCAAGTGATCATTATGGAAAAGCATTGAATCTTGACATTAAAATATGTAGTAGAAGGTGATTGAACAACAACATTTCTTTAGGTCTTCAAGCTTTAATCCAGCTCTAAAAATCAACACTCTTCTTGCACCAATTCTTCAAGCTTTTCAACAATTAAGTGCATTCACCCATTCATCATAAATAATATGGAAACACAACTATAAATACACAGTATTAGTTATTTTAAAGAGAAAACAAGATAAATATGCAGATAAAATATACACATTTACGTGTATATCATTCTACTATGTAGTAAATTAATTTTATATGATCTGTTTTATAATGAAATTTTACTAAAATATGTCTCATAATGAATCAGTTATTTTAAAAGCATTATGCTAGATAAAATCTAATATATTATGCTGAAAATTTTAATATTATTTTTATAAATTCCCCCATATTCTTATATATATATATATATATATATATATATATATATATATATTCAAGCAACCCAACCCAACCCTACTAAACTCGACCCAACCCATACTTCAACCCAGCCCATGTCCAACCTCATATAGGGTCGGATACGGGTTGAAATGCTTTAAACCCATACCTATGCGGGTCGGATGAAGTATTTGGTCTAACCCGACCCAACCCATACTTTACGCAGCCCTAAGCTCAACTTTTCTTCAACCACGACTTTAGTATTCCAATCTAAGCTTCTCCTTGAATTTGCACTTGATTTCAGCACGAATCAGACTTCTAAGATTAAGCAATGGCATAGGGAATTTTAGTTTCCATTCCCCCATTTCTATTATTGCTTATGTGTTAGAGTGAATGAAGAGGGTTGGGTTAAGTGAGATATAAGGTGGTAGGCTAGGTTTACTAACCCGAGCCCCAACCAAAATTCCAAATTTTACTAACTCCAAACATGTTGATGTTTACTGTTTTAAATATCATAAATGACACTTTAAACTCAATGGAAATGGTTTCAAGTCCAAATTTGTGTGTATGCAAAAAGTGATGTTTTGGTCATACACGCAATGAAAAAGACCAAATTTCACCCAACTCCAAAGGTATCGATGTTTATACTCAAAATGTTGTAAATGACATTTTAAACTTAATGTAAGTGGTTTTGAGTGCAAATTCATTCGTTTACAAAAGTCACAAATCTCGAATTTTAAACCAAACTCAAGATATGATATTTAAATAAATTTCTTAAATAAATAATCGCAAAAAATGTGGGTTGTTACATTTTTTGAGCCTATATATGACTTTCTTGAGTTTGCACACATAGTATGGATTGTGTAGCCTGATGGCTGCCACATATAAATTTCTTCTTTTAGATCTCCATGAAAGAAAGCATTATTTACATCTAAATGCTTTATCTCCCAGTTGCATAAAGCTAATTTAAGAATAATCCTGATAATGGTCGGTTTCACTATAGGTGAGAAAGTTTGATTAAAATCAAACCTATATTCTTGAGTAAAACCTTCACTGCTAGTCTAGCCTTGTTTTTTTTAATTGATCCATCAAATTTTTCTTAATTTTATAATCCATTTACAACCAATTGTGTTTTATTCAGCTGTTAGGAAAACTGAATCCCATGTTGTATTTTTGATGAGAGCATTATACTCATCACCTATAGCTTGTCTTTACTCTTTTTGTTTGGCAGCTTATTTGTATGTTTTCAGTTCACATGGAACATCGATAACAGTAAATAATTTGGGTTTAAAGACTCCACTTTTGGATTTGGTTATCATATGATGACTAGTTTGAGCTTGTAGCACTTGTGGTGGTGAGTAAGTTGTGTTGGTTTGATTTGTACTTCCTTCAGTGTATTCTCCTTGAGTATTTGCATTTTCCTGATTATTGTATTTCCTAGTTGATTGTTCAGTGACTGGTCTGCGTGACTATTTTCTTCAGTTGCATCACTAATGTCATTGTTTGAGCTTGATGATTGTGCATGTTGATCAATAGCAGTCTTATTAGTCCCCACTTCCTACCGTGCTTCAGCACTGATTGGAATACTAGGTATTGAAACCTTTTCATTGTGAATTTTACTAGTTGTTCTGTATATACATTATAAAAAGGATGAAAAAATTCTTTGAAAATAACATGTCTACTAATAACAACTTTCCATTCTCATCCAAACATTTATATCCTTTCTGATTAGTAGCATGGCTATATCTAACGTTTAACTTAGTTGCATTCTATAGCCTTAAGTATGAGAAATATAAGAACTTAGTTTTTCAAACTGTGGTAGTATAGTTTGATATTGTTGAATTTTTCTCAGAGAGTCCTAACAGTCTATGCTTTAGTAGGCAGTCTCAAATACTCTGGTGTACTAAATGATTTTGTCCAAAACTTCAGTGTTAGAGAAGCTTGTGATAAAAGTGTTAGGTCAGATTCAACTACATGTTTATGTTTTCTCTTAGAAATACCACCTTGTTCATATGTATGTGGACATATAGTCTTGTGTATGATTCCCTTATTTTTGAAGTAAGAATTTAAGGATTTGTATTCACTACCACAATTCAATTTGAAATATTTTAACATGACAATAAGTAAGTATTTCAGCCATATTTATAAAAAATTTAACAGTTTTGTAAGTTTATGACTTAATATATCTAAGTATATCTTAAATTTGCATCAATATATGACATGTGATATTTAAAATCAAAGTCAGAGTAGATAGGTGCAGGACTCCAAAAGTCAGATACAATCGATTCCAGAAGTTTAAAAAAAATTATTAGTGGAATCATTAAAAGAAAACTTATGGCTCATGCCCATCTGACAATGTGTAAAAACATAGGGTAAACTAACATCATCAAATTTGATATTATTACTAGAGAGAATTTGTTTCAAAATTTTAGCATTTAGATGACCAAGTTTATAGTGCTAAGTATCAAATACATTCTTGACTGCATTAGCATTAGTCATTATTGTCGTCTTACAATTGATGCTTCCTTTCACAGACTTAGTGGTGTTGTTGAAATTCAGTTTGTGTAAGCCTCGAACAACATCACCATGTAAAAGAATTTCTTTAGTAGGTATGTCTCTAACTAAATAGCAATAGGGTAAAATTCAAAATAAACGTTATTATCTCTAGTAAATTGAGATACACCGATAGGATTCTTTTTTATTCTTGGATCTCATAATAAATTATGCAATAAAAGCTGCATTTTACCGATAATGCAAGCATTGCCAATATGAGAAATTTTAATATTCTGATCATTCCCCATGTATATACATTTTTTATCTCTATACTCTTTGTTGCCAAGATTTAAATCATCTAAATTGTTTGTGATGTGATTAGTAGCTCCCGAGTCTGGATACCAACTGTCATTTTGAATTTGGTTTGATTTATCAATCTGACCTTGATCCTTGCATGAATTAGGCTGACATGTATTTGGTTAAGTGTCAACAATATTTGCACTTAGATTTTTGTTTCTTTGACTGTTGTTATTTTGTCTTGGCAAGAAATTACTATTGTATCCAAAGTAACGTTTCAGTACTGTGTGGTCGACTTTTTCACTTGTTTGGCATTTGGGTTTGTTATTGTTGCTTCGTCGGCCTTTCCCTCTAGATTTGTTATAATAGTTGTGTAAAGCCCTATCCCGAGTCTCATCCTAATAAAAGGCATACAAAGCAATTATGTCTATTAGAGCGGAGAATAAGGCTGATTGAGGGTGGCCATCTGTGATCTTATGTTAAATAAGCATCGAATATGCCGATTTAGTTTATAAATATTTCTTTCTTATCTCAGGTGGAACGACACACTCGATTCATGTCTAATATAGATCTATGACTAAGGAACATATTCTAAACAAATTACAACACATCGCACTATAACAGATAGTAGACCACCGAACATAATACATATAATACAACATACGCATGTGCTACATACTCAAATGGTTTTACATAAACCATGTACACATACATCATGTCCTAAAAGAATAAATATACACATGACATAAATACACAACTATACATCTTAGGTAATAGCTTCAAGTGAAATAGTCCAAGGTGAAACAACTAAGCATGAATCAACAACAAGCTATAAACCTAAAATAACTCGGTCTAACCCGAGTATGAATACACTGGCCAGTCTAGTTCAAACGTATCGGTAAAAAATGATAAGTGAAATATAATGTCAAGTAGACATTAATTCTTTTCGTAATAAAAGGAATCTCATAATTGGGGATGGACGCAGGAGACTTCGGTGATGAAGTTGATGGGTTCGAAATAGATTTCAGGAAGGTTTTCATGGCAGCCATTAACGATAGTTTTTGAAAAATTATTTGGGGAAGATTAGATTTAGATTTATAACAAGAGGAAGGCTTGAATTCTGGTCGGCTGTGAGGAAGAATAAAGGGGAAAAAAAGAAAATAAAGGGGATGGTGGAGAGGCAAGGGACACGACACGGTAAAACAAAGAACACGTGTTTACAATTTCAGCCCAAATTGAACAAGGGTAAAACATACTTCAACATGCGTAACAAGTGGAAAACCCAGAACAATTTATATTTTCGCTAAGTATATACCATTATAATATACAACAATACTAGTATATTTAATGTTTTCAAGTACCTACCTAAATTTTAGATAAATTTTTTTAAAACAAATTTAAATACAAATAAATTTATTTAAATTCAATTATAATTCTCTAATTAAATTGGAATGAAAATGTATAATTTCTTAATCAACATATAAAATTACTTTGAAATGTTAATATCGATAAAATATAACAAAACAAATTTAGATTCAATATTAAATTTAAATTCACACGTACAAAATCAATTTAAAAATATCAAATTAAAATGGACTAGATTTCAGAATCTAAATAAATTTAAATTTCTTAAATACTAATTCCAATTTAATTTCATATTTAAAATGTTGAAAATCTTAGTTCGTTACAGACCTCAAATGGTTAGACCAATCTATTCCTAAAAATCACAACAAAACCAAAACAAAGAAGATATGCAACTAGGCATGTAGTGAATAGTCACAAAAAAGAGAGTTCATCATCCATAAAAAGATGATTTATAAAAACCCAGCGAAGTTAACCTCAAAGGTAATTCAAAACGGATCATCAACTTTCTGCAAAGTTGATCTATCGAAATACTAAACCCAATTTATTATACAAAAGACAAAAAGTGGGAATCATGCAGGATCCCAATCACGAAAGATTGGAGATCAGGAATCGAAATATGGAAACGAGAGGCTAAGATCAATAAGAAAAGTATAGCTAATTACTTTTCAATAGAAGATTCGAGACAATTTTCAATGAAAGCTCGAATTATCCAAATTCTAGAAGTCACCGAAGACATCTAGAAGAATATGAAATAGAAAGACAATCGAACCATAACTAGTGCGAGCATACAAATCCATAAACCACAATGTTATTCACAAATGGTTCACATAACACAAAAGTAGACGCACACAAAAGTCCACACAACACAAATGAATGCATCCAGAAATGAACACGTAAGCACTTCCTGTCATAAACAAATGAAGAGAAACACATGTTTCCCAAATGTGGACAAGTTCTCTAGGCTAGTACGAAGACCCTCTAAAATGAGATTAACTCCACAAGTGGTCGAAATATCAAGATTGCTACCTCACACAAATGAGCCGAAGCTCCTCATGATCATCCCATATCAAAGTAACTCAAATTGATTCGAAGATCCACAAAAAATGATCAAAAGATCCACCAAAATGATCAGAAGATCCACTGAAAATGATCTGGAGATCTACCAAAAATGATCGTTAACGATCAACAAAGAAAGCGCAATTTACATTAAGCTAGTAAATAGGCGAATTTATCCAAATGTCCTATAACCACTGATTTAACTCAAATATTTGTAAATAAATTGCAAAATGCACTATATAAAACACAAAACAATCTTAGCAAAATGGAAAAAGGAATAACTCAAAGATTATTCAAGAGAGCTCAAAATGGCCATCATAGCCAAATATAAGAAGAATGGAAACCAATTCAAATAACTTTTACTTCTAGTTGCAATATAAACCAAACTTCCACTTCACTAGTATTTTGGTTTTAAATCGCCAACTACCAAATCTTGATTTTTCTTAGAATTTTATGTAGCTATATCTCAAAATTTACAAGACAAAATTCAAGTCTTTCCCTTATATTAGGAAACTATAATCTAATAGATCCGGATGATTCTTGTTTTAAAGAATTCCGACTTATAATGGATCTTATATGTTCATTTGAACTTCAATTTGCAATATCACGAACTGTCGCCACACGACAAACTCATTTAAATTAAATCTAATTAATTCGTTTAATTTTCATTAAGTTTATAAACTATAAACCTATTCTCTTATGTTTTAAACATAAACTCGTTAAACATTCAAATTCGGAAATGTCAACTATCCAAAATCGTCGAACATTCCACTACATATATAAATGAAATTCACTAAACATCAGATCAAGATGAAAAATCATATAATTCTAATATATAAACTACATGCATCCATATTATACTTCAACCAATTTGGATCCAAAACAGAAATTTATTTTAAATCCAAACTATCATCCATGGTAACAAATTCTTACTTAGAAACTCGAAAATGAACCCCGATGATGTTGCAGTCATCATCAACATTATTTTCCTTAAATATATCAAGATTAACGTACAAATATTGCAAATTAATAATCAATATTACTGATTTGCCTCGCCATCTATTTATATAAAATTTCTAATGCTAACGTTTCATGGCGATGCACATCATTAATATTTAATATAAGTGTTGTGTCAGAATTGTCTCATCGAAGTGTTTAGAAACTCCTATCGATCGTGTGGCGTCCCACATCTCGATCAGAATTCCAAACGCACCCAATGGGAAACTTAAAAAATTTACGACAATATAGGGACACAAATTCGTAAATAAATAATCGACCATTTCAGTGCCTAGCGGAAACAATTTATCCGCATTCGCCTCACAAAGCTAATCTCAAATGGATTAGTATATTACTTAGACAAAATTATTTTATTAAATCATTTTGTAAAATAATTTAAAAATATAATTTCAAAAATCTTCACAACTAAGTCCCAAAGGCTATTTCAACTCAAATATGTTTCGTACTTATAAATATTGTTCATAAATTATACTTGTATATTTCTTGTTTAAATTTAATTTAAATAGTTCTCTTTTAGGTTGAATTCTAACCTAACATTATCATCGAACGCCTCATAGTCAAATCGTGAAATTAAATTCATATGGTGTTCATTTTTAACATTCCAATATTATTAATCTACCCAACCCATATAAGCATATGGATAAGAATACTCTCAACAAAACACAGTAGTCAATATCTATAAAGTAGCCTAAACTTGGTCAGGCATCCGGGGACTTCCTCCCAATCGTATGAACTGACAAAAACACTCCCCGTAGAAGTTATACTAGATTGGCCAATGCTTGGGTGGCCAAGTCGATCTATTTCTCTTCTTTAAGAAAGGAAGAAGGAAAATGTTATTCTCGAAATGAATTCGGATAAATTCGATTTAGCAAACAATGAATCATAACTCAAAATAGAAAATAACTCTGAACTCCTACTCACGAAAGGGACGGGACTCTTAGTTTGTCTAGGCCAAGATTCACAAAAATAAACTCAAATAAATTGGATCGATTGAACAAGGGATCATAAAATAAGATAGGATATAACAAGTCCTAAGACTCGAATTAAATCCTAAAACACGATTTCTTAAGAGCGACTTAGGACAATGATCCTCACCATAATATATTATATTGTTCTGAACTTAGCTCTGATACCAAGCTGTAACGCCCTATCTCTATACTCACGTTAGCCAGGGACATTATAAGTAATGTTGTCAGCTAATCCGAAGAATAAGGCTTTTGAGGAGTGACCATCTGTATAATGGCTTCGAACAAGTGTTAAACATGTCGGATAATGTGGTCTAACTTTTCAAATCTCAAGAGGTAATCCAACACATCCAAATCAAGTTCAAACCCACGACACAGTGGCTATTTATAATTCAGAAACAATATAAAATAACATAACTATATAATCAGAGTCGGACACAGATATTCACATCATTTAGGCAGAAATAGATATGAATATAACACATAAATGTACATAAGATAATGACCAAGCAAGATTCACTACACAACGAAAGAGTAGGTGCAAGCGCGAACCAAAAGAATGTGTATACATAGGAGTCTCTATCTCATACACATATTATCAGAAACTACGACTCTAATGTAGTTTAAAAAATCATGAACTAGTCCATGCTAGAAGTCATGTTGAAGCACCTGTAACACCTCGATTTGACCCGAGTATTATTTATAAGAGAATAAATAATAAACGGATTAGTCTAGCTGTATTTTCATCTCATAAACTAGGATATAACAAGAGATAAAAATAAATAAAGACATGTATGCAATAACAACAATGTTCACACGTAAGTATGAAGCCCCAGAAATGTCCTCACAATATCTCAAAGACATCCCAACGCTACAAAAGAATATCCTATTCTAAGTTATGTAGCTAATCACAAGAAATGATATCACCTATCAAATCATCATCAAATTGATAACACCTTGTCAAATGGCCATGGATGTTCCATATCAAACATAAAAAATTCTAGATGTCAATTATTACAAATCCATAATGTCACACCCAAAAAGGGAGTTCTATCACCAGAACGGGAGCCCAGACTCTCACGAACACGTGTATTCCAAAATAAGATGCGATATATAGGTAACTAACCTATAACGGTCCGAAGACCATGAGCCAAAGCTCCACCAAAATGGTCCGAAGACCTCAGGTTGTGACCCCACCAATATTGAACAAAAGTTCCACCAGAACAATCAGAGATCATCAAACAAGCATTCGTTAAATGAACTGAAGTTCCACCCAAAACGATCAGTGATCGTCAAATAAACATCCATCAAATAAACTGAAGCTTCACCAAAGGATCTTAATTGATAAAAGAAAGTGTAAATTACCCTAAGCTTGTAAAAATAAGTGTTAAACTACTTGTCCCATGACCACTCGCTTTACTCGAATATTTACAAGCGTGTTGTATATTCCACTCGAAACACAAAATGATCATTGCCATGGTTTTCGATCAAACGAGTCTAAGAATTAACCATCGAAGCAAACGCAAGGGTTCATAATCCTTGATTTTACCAAAGTGTTTAATTGGATTTTTCATACGAGTGAGAAAAAGGTTTGTATAAATATATACTAGTAGATTAGAAAACAATTTGTAAAATACCTTCACATAATGAAGTACAATTAGAAACCATTTTAGTAAAGGATTTGGTATCTACTAATAATATAAAACCCTTTATAGTTTGAAGTGGAAAATCCCATATAATATCTATTGTAATAACAAACGATCTCAAAATTCACGTTTTAATAACGTAAATCAAATCTCAAAAATATTGATTATAAAATTCATTCACTAAAAATAAATCAAATGATCATCAAAGATTGACATAATCGAGCTACTGAAATTCACAAATTATAGCAATTGAGAAAACACAGGAAAATAGCAAATGAGCTGAAGCTCGATCGGGAAGAATCCTGAATCATACTAGACTGTTGACCGTGGTCTCCATAGGCCGACAGCAAAAAATAGAATTCATACAGCTGAATCTTTGATTCAGCCAGCTAGATCTGTTTTCTAGAATCTGCTTTCTTTTTTCTAAACTTCAACCGGTTGAATTATAAATTTAGACAACTGAATCAATGATGCTATTTTTTTATATAACTCCCTACAGGTCAGCAGGCTTATTGGTTATCTTCAATCAGCTGAATTAGCCATGGTCATATGTATGCCTAGGTTTTATATATTCAGTCGATTTTGGTCGAGCTCGGACGAAATATGAAGTCTTATAACGTTATCCAAACGATAATGAAGCGTCTGAGGATCTACGAAACAAATCAAACGGTCACAAATATGATTTACACTAGAAATCATCAAAATGAAATCAAAACTCGTAAACTGAAAAGTGCACAAGCAAACAAACCAATACATCTAATGCATACACAACACAAAAGTGAAAAGGGCACACACACCAAGCTTAATAGCTTGATTACATAGATGTGAGTTCGCAAAGACTCGCATTTGATTGTTAGGAGCCAAGGGAGACTTTAAAACCAAGCAAGCTCAATTAGGGTTGCACACAACTCATATCCAATCCAACCCAACCCAACAAACCCGACCCAACCCACATAACCCAACCCATTCTAGTTCGGGTCGGATATGGATTAAAATTTTTAACCCATACTATATACAGGTCGGGTTTGATATTTTGTTCAACCCAACCTTATTTTAACCCAACCCTATATTATAAAATTAATTTAATATCAGCCCTCCTAAAATTAGAATAGTATAATCCTAGAATAATGTTTTTGTATTCTATTGCAAATATACAAAAAATCATTTTCATGTCAATCCAAACTATTTGGCGAATATATTTCAATGGGCATTTTAATGTATTTAAAAATGAAACACTTGTTCTATGTTCGCGAACAAATTAAACAATTGTAAACAACTGTAAAATCCATTCGGCTTTCCTAAACAACAAGGATTGTTGTAAGGGGTATCGAACTCTGGGACCAAAAATATTTAAACTAGTAAATCCATTCAAGTTATTCCAGGATTTTGATTGATTGAAAACACAGAAAATAACAACAATTATATAAAAAGAGAGATTTATATAATTAAAGAAAGCAATTAGGGAGCGATGACATAAATTAGATTAATATTCATCAATAGCCAAACAGATTAATCAGATCTAATTCATGTTTCTGTCACAAACATGAATCAACAATAATTAGGTTTCTAGAAACAAATATATGAATAACAACAAGTATAGCCTATGCAAGAGATAAGCTCTTAAACAACCATAGGTTATCAGGACAGATTCACTAATTTATTTCTAAAGCCCTAAATATTAGATCTAAATTTGATAAATGTTAGATCAAACTCGAATATACCCTGTGAAGAGGCATAGCTCTTAAACGACATAGAGTATGAAGGTTCAGATCCAACCCTTGGTTCAGATCTAGATCTATATACAAGAAGTGTAACACCCTTTTTCCACGTAACGATCTATTAATCGATCGACTCCCTACAAGTCCTAGCTCGTTCATGTGTCTGTGTCATACGGCCCAATCACGAAATGTAGTCACCTGTGCTAGGTCCACCCTAGGGCGTGAAGAACCAAATTTCATTGCTTTAAAATCTAGAAAGGTCTAAAGCCTTTTACATCAAAATGCTATTTAATTCTGCCTTGATTTATGGTTTTAACATGTTTTGTCTTGTAATATTTTTGTGTATGTTTACCTAGATAATGCTCCACCAAAGCTAATGCATTCCCTTTGTGAGTGACCCTAGCGGAGGTGGGGTGTTACAAGAAGTTCTAATATCTTTTACTATGTGATTCATATTGAATCTAATCCAGCGTCATCACCCCTTAATTAAAGGAGATTAGCTAGACATAGCTAAAGAAGAAGAAAAACAGAATATATACAACATAAATAAAATACAATAAAAAGTAAAGAGAAAGGGAGAAGAAGAGTTTTATTAAGAAGAGAATTACAGAATAAAACTAAGTATTTTTTTTTACATGAATGAGATACAATGTATTTATATTAGCATTGGCCAAGACTAAAAGGCTAATTACACAATGTGGGACAAAAGATTTATCTTAAATAACACATAAGCCAGTGTGAACGCAACTGTAGAATGAGAGGCCTTGCAAATGAGCTAACGTGAACACATGCAAAGAAAATAGGTTGCGCGCTTCAACTCCAATTGCCTTGAGAATGAATAAGAACTCCAAGTGATCATTATGGAAAAGCATTGAATTTTGACATTAAAATATGTAGTAGAAGGTGATTGAACAACAACATTTCTTTAGGTCTTCAAGCTTTAATCCAGCTCTAAAAATCAACACTCTTCTTGCACCAATTCTTCAAGCTTTTCAACAATTAAGTGCATTCACCCATTCATCATAAATAATATGGAAACACAACTATAAATACACAGTATTAGTTATTTTAAAGAGAAAACAAGATAAATATGCAGATAAAATATACACATTTACGTGTATATCATTCTACTATGTAGTAAATTAATTTTATATGATCTGTTTTATAATGAAATTTTACTAAAATATGTCTCATAATGAATCAGTTATTTTAAAAGCGTTATGCTAGATAAAATCTAATATATTATGCTGAAAATTTTAATATTATTTTTATAAATTCCCCAATATTCTATATATATATATATATATATATATATATATATATTCAAGCAACCCAACCCAACCCTACTAAACCCGACCCAACCCATACTTCAACCCAGCCCATATCCAACCTCATATAGGGTCGGATACGGGTTGAAATGCTTTAAACCCATACCTATGCGGGTCGGATGAAGTATTTGGTCTAACCCGACCCAACCCATACTTTGCGCAGCCCTAAGCTCAACTTTTCTTCAACCACGACTTTAGTATTCCAATCTAAGCTTCTCCTTGAATTTGCACTTGATTTCAGCACGAATCAGACTTCTAAGATTAAGCAATGGCATAGGGAATTTTAGTTTCCATTCCCCCATTTCTATTATTGCTTATGTGTTAGAGTGAATGAAGAGGGTTGGGTTAAGTGAGATATAAGGTGGTAGGCTAGGTTTACTAACCCGAGCCCCAACCAAAATTCCAAATTTTACTAACTCCAAACATGTTGATGTTTACTGTTTTAAATATCATAAATGACACTTTAAACTCAATGGAAATGGTTTCAAGTCCAAATTTGTGTGTATGCAAAAAGTGATGTTTTGGTCATACACGCAATGAAAAAGACCAAATTTCACCCAACTCCAAAGGTATCGATGTTTATACTCAAAATGTTGTAAATGACATTTTAAACTTAACGTAAGTGGTTTTGAGTGCAAATTCATTCGTTTACAAAAGTCACAAATCTCGAATTTTAAACCAAACTCAAGATATGATATTTAAATAAATTTCTTAAATAAATAATCGCAAAAAATGTGGGTTGTTACATTTTTTGAGCCTATATATGACTTTCTTGAGTTTGCACACATAGTATGGATTGTGTAGCCTAATGGCTGCCACATATAAATTTCTTCTTTTAGATCTCCATGAAAGAAAGCATTATTTACATCTAAATGCTTTATCTCCCAGTTGCATAAAGCTAATTTAAGAATAATCCTGATAATGGTCGGTTTCACTATAGGTGAGAAAGTTTGATTAAAATCAAACCTATATTCTTGAGTAAAACCTTCACTGCTAGTCTAGCCTTGTTTTTTTTAATTGATCCATCAAATTTTTCTTAATTTTATAATCCATTTACAACCAATTGTGTTTTATTCAGCTGTTAGGAAAACTGAATCCCATGTTGTATTTTTGATGAGAGCATTATACTCATCACCTATAGCTTGTCTTTACTCTTTTTGTTTGGCAGCTTATTTGTATGTTTTCAGTTCACATGGAACATCGATAACAGTAAATAATTTGGGTTTAAAGACTCCACTTTTGGATTTGGTTATCATATGATGACTAGTTTGAGCTTGTAGCACTTGTGGTGGTGAGTAAGTTGTGTTGGTTTGATTTGTACTTCCTTCAGTGTATTCTCCTTGAGTATTTGCATTTTCCTGATTATTGTATTTCCTAGTTGATTGTTCAGTGACTGATCTGTGTGGCTATTTTCTTCAGTTGCATCACTAATGTCATTGTTTGAGCTTGATGATTGTGCATGTTGATCAATAGCAGTCTTATTAGTCCCCACTTCCTACCGTGCTTCAGCACTGATTGGAATACTAGGTATTGAAACCTTTTCATTGTGAATTTTACTAGTTGTTCTGTATATACATTATAAAAAGGATGAAAAAATTCTTTGAAAATAACATGTCTACTAATAACAACTTTCCATTCTCATCCAAACATTTATATCCTTTCTGATTAGTAGCATGGCTATATCTAACGTTTAACTTAGTTGCATTCTATAGCCTTAAGTATGAGAAACATAAGAACTTAGTTTTTCAAACTGTGGTAGTATAGTTTGATATTGTTGAATTTTTCTCAGAGAGTCATAACAATCTATGCTTTAGTAGGCAGTCTCAAATAGTCTGGTGTACTAAATGATTTTGTCCAAAACTTCAGTGTTAGAGAAGCTTGTGATAAAATTGTTAGGTCGGATTCAACTACATGTTTATGTTTTCTCTTAGAAATACCACCTTGTTCATATGTATGTGGACATATAGTCTTGTGTATGATTCCCTTATTTTTGAAGTAAGAATTTAAGGATTTGTATTCACTACCACAATTCAATTTGAAATATTTTGACATGACAATAAGTAAGTATTTCAGCCATGTTTATAAAAAAATTAACAGTTTTGTAAGTTTATGACTTAATATATCTAAGTATATCTTAAATTTGCATCAATATATGACATGTGATATTTAAAATCAAAGTCAGAGTAGATGGGTGCAGGACTCCAAAAGTCAGATACAATCGATTCCAGAGGTTTAAAAAAAATTATTAGTGGAATCATTAAAAGAAAACTTATGGCTCATGCCCATCTGACAATGTGTAAAAACATAGGGTAAACTAACATCATCAAATTTGATATTATTACTAGAGAGAATTTGTTTCAAAATTTTAGCATTTAGATGACCAAGTTTATAGTGCTAAGTATCAAATACATTCTTGACTGCATTAGCATTAGTCATTATTGTCGTCTTACAATTGATGCTTCCTTTCACAGACTTAGTGGTGTTGTTGAAATTCAGTTTGTGTAAGCCTCGAACAACATCACCATGTAAAAGAATTTCTTTAGTAGGTATGTCTCTAACTAAATAGCAATAGGGTAAAATTCAAAATAAACGTTATTATCTCTAGTAAATTGAGATACACCGATAGGATTCTTTTTTATTCTTGGATCTCATAATAAATTATGCAATAAAAGCTGCATTTTACCGATAATGCAAGCATTTCCAATATGAGAAATTTTAATATTCTGATCATTCCCCATGTATATACATTTTTTATCTCTATACTCTTTGTTGCCAAGATTTAAATCATCTAAATTGTTTGTGATGTGATTAGTAGCTCCCGAGTCTGGATACCAACTGTCATTTTGAATTTGGTTTGATTTATCAATCTGACCTTGATCCTTGCATGAATCAGGCTGACATGTATTTGGTTAAGTGTCAACAATATTTGCACTTAGATTTTTGTTTCTTTGACTGTTGTTATTTTGTCTTGGCAAGAAATTACTATTGTATCCAAAGTAACGTTTCAGTACTGTGTGGTCGACTTTTTCACTTGTTTGGCATTTGGGTTTGTTATTGTTGCTTCGTCGGCCTTTCCCTCTAGATTTGTTATAATAGTTGTGTAAAGCCCTATCCCGAGTCTCATCCTAATAAAAGGCATACAAAGTAATTATGTCTATTAGAGCGGAGAATAAGGCTGATTGAGGGTGGCCATCTGTGATCTTATGTTAAATAAGCATCGAATATGCCGATTTAGTGTATAAATATTTCTTTCTTATCTCAGGTGGAACGACACACTCGATTCATGTCTAATATAGATCTATGACTAAGGAACATATTCTAAACAAATTACAACACATCACACTATAACAGATAGTAGACCACCGAACATAATACATATAATACAACATACGCATGTGCTACATACTCAAATGGTTTTACATAAACCATGTACACATACATCATATCCTAAAAGAATAAATATACACATGACATAAATACACAACTATACATCTTAGGTAATAGCTTCAAGTGAAATGGTCCAAGGTGAAACAACTAAGCATGAATCAACAACAAGCTATAAACCTAAAATAACTCGGTCTAACCCGAGTATGAATACACTGGTCAGTCTAGTTCAAACGTATCGGTAAAAAATGATAAGTGAAATATAATGTCAAGTAGACATTAATTCTTTTCGTAAGAAAAGGAATCTCATAATTACGTATTAACTCAAGGCACATATGATATGATTCCTTTTCTATTAGAAAGGAATATTATAAACTTAGAACAACATATTTCTCAAAGGATAAATTCACTGATTTAATAATCGGATTACATGTGAGAGACAAAAACACAACCTCTCATATTTTCATGAATAAAAATTACCCAAACTTTATAATTAGGGTAATAAAAATTTAGAATCATATAAACACTAGACAATCACAGCACATAACTTAAGAACTCGATTAAGCGTCCAACAACCCAGAAATGAAATCACCATATATACATAGATAGTCAAATAGCTCTAATATATATATATATATATATATATATATAATCATTCCCAAGGATGGCGAAATTATAATTAAAAATTCAGAATTAAGAAAATAACCCAAATTTGGATCCAAAATCAAATTTGCAAGTCGAAGATACTCTGCACAAGCAAATCTTAGATGGACCGAAGCAATACCAGTATTAATATATAATAGGTACCTTTCTCAGATGACCTGACGGTCATAAATGCCTCAGATCACCCAAAGGACATAAATATCTCATATGTCTTAGACTCCTCAGATGGCCCGAAAGACATAATGCCTTAGATTGACTCAAAGATCTTGACGAAACCTCAATATGTGTCATAAATTATCAAAAAGTAACCTGGATGGTGGTGACTATGCGTCTAATACCGCTTGCTCTCACTATTGGTTTACTAATCGTAAGTCAGTTCCACAATGGAAAACAATAGCTTTAATTAGGCGAGCCTGGTATTAACTGATATAATACGCATTCGTGTCCCATACCATGAAGTTTGTCATGTTGTTTAATCACAATCTCCCATTCTAAAAGGGTGCAAAAACGTGTTGTTCTATATACTAGAAAATATACTTTAGATACTGGGTTTTATAAACGATCATGGAAAATATTTGGAGACCATTGAATTTGGAAATCTCTTTATATAATGATATATATATATATATATATATATATGACCATTAAATTTAGTTACTGGTTTTGGTGCTAAATCTAGGTGAATGCTTGCATAAGTATTTCGGTAGTTACTGGCACTTAATGGAACGTGGGATTATGGAGCTTTGCCAACGAAGTGGATTTATTGTGCGTTCGAATTTCGTGATTACATGAAGCCTATAGTTTAAGGCTTTAGAGGAAGATCATGGATCCAACAGTATTTCACTGCCCATTATATATTTTCTTCCTTTTGAAAATTCAGTTACATCTACATAACTGAAATCCATTTTACTCAAGATTAATGGAAATTGACTTTAGCACAAAGAAAAGGGAGTGTAATTGCCAAAACATGAACTAATTTCCCTATAAAGTTGAAGTGCAACGAGTCCATTTTTATTTTATTTCATGTATGTAGTCTAATGCTCTTGTATTTTATGCATATTTGCTTTTGTATTCAGGTTAGTATGCAAACCATGCTATGTACTATTCTTGTTAATAAAAGCGTACCAATTTTCAAGCAAATATATATAAATGAGCAGCGTTCAATGACATCCCAAACAGTTGAGCACCTATTTGGCCCCTTTATTTCCCACCACTAGTTAGTATTAAACTAAGTTAGTGGGAGGAGAGAGAGTAAATAGAAGGAGAGAGAGGGAGAAACTGGTGGTGGAAATTAGGGGGCCAAAGGGGTGCTACACTGTCTGGAGTGCCATTGAATGCTCCCCTCTCTCTTTATGTATATATACATATACATATTAATGACCTAAAATGTTTATTATATGAAAATTTGTTTTCTCAACACAATACTTATTTATAATTAAAACCCTTTTTAAAACAGTTCTAAAACATGTGTATTTGTACATAGAAATCTCATAAAAAAAATCATGAAAATAACACAGGGAAATCAACTTAGAAATTCACCAAACTTAAACTATGGATTGACAATAAATTTAGGCTTTTCCATTATAGACGTAGGCCAAATAAAAAACAAGAAATATGGCGTAAAGCTATATCAAAAGTCGCATGAACACACTGAAAAAATCACCTAAAATAAGCACTAAAGCCATAAAAATGTACCCATAAATCAGCTTTGGTTGCAATTTTCATATAAGTTTTAAACTTTAAAATGACCGTATAATGGTTTTGAAATTGATATGTACAAAATAGAACAACATATCTATCAAATGAAAAAAGATTCACTGAATTCAACATGAACTGAAAAAGATATGAAGTCTTAAACATGGACAAAGGCTGTGTTGGATACTACCCATGTCTAGAATCTTCTCCAGGTTCAAATTTCAGACCTAATTTGAATAACTAAACGACCTCAAAATGGACTAAAAATTGACATGTATGGATACTAAAATTTTAAAATGGAAAAAGAATTATACAAATCTGACCAAAATTGAAGGAGATACAGTGCCCCATAGTTGGATCTGGGAAATAGTTTTACTAAGTTTAGAAATTGAAGTCCAGAAGAAAGGTACGACCTGGGAAACACATAGTTGCCCAGTCGTCGACCTAGCAAGGCTAAGGGTCGACCCTCGCTCATGTTGGGTTCATCTATGGATGGAAAACTCCCCAGACAGTGATTATTGCCCAATTGCAACTTCCAGCTCCAGTTTGCATAAGCTACTAGGCTTAGAAACACACTGAATTAACAACACTAAGTACAACATTTATACTATAGAATATAAAAAGAATCACACAATTATGACAAGATTTAGGAGGAAGTTATGATGTCATAAAGTTGAACCCAGATGTTATTTTCACCTAAACTCAAATTTACATTGAACAATTAATGTAACTTACGATTTTCATCACAGAAAATTAGAATAAATATAAATATACGTTTAAGCTAGAAGAATGAGTGTAATAATTCACCTTGCTTGGATTTTAGAGAGATTGCAGCAACTTTGGCTTGCTTAAAAGTTGATTTGAGCTTTGGAAGTCCCTAGGATAACTTAGTGGAGACATGTGAGACTTTGGAGTTTATTATAACACCTCATCTTCAAATTTCCAAAGAGAAATAATTTATATTATTAGTTGATGGTGATCTCTCATTGTAAAGAAATGATATCTAAGATCTCCATCTATTTTAAATTTGTAATAGGAGATTAAGGATTTTATGATTGAGGTGAAAGCTATTGTTATTCTAAAAAAACATGAGAAATATGAAGGATGGGGAAGACTTCATGAAAAAATATGTCGTGCTTTTGTTAAGCAAATTTCAGACATCTTTGTGGGGCCTAGGTTTTGAATCCATTAACCCAAATTAAGCAAGTGCTACTAATTCCACTATTTAGCAAAATTTTGCAAATTTTACTCTTATCAACACAATACAAGATAACATAACTTAACACATTTTCAGCATTTCTTTGTTATACTTAGCACAATAAAATTTCTACAATGATATACAAACATGTAATAAAATATTTTTAACTCATTTTAATATTGGGTAATTACATTAATATCTACATTCTTGTAAAAATGAATATTTCTCCTTTCTTAAACTCAAAACTCACATATTTTAAACAACGAAATTTATACAACGTTGTAGACAAAATAACTCTACAAACTTTATTAAAATATTTTTAACCTTTAGATATTAATCCTCAATCAATATTCATATTTATTATTTTAATAAAAACAAAAAATCACAAATTTTTTTTAGCATAAGAAAAAAATTAACAACAATTTACAAGATTATGAATACATCTTGATTAGGGCGTCAATGAATGCCTGAAAAATCTGAAATCTGACCGCATCCGCATCCGAAAATCAGATATATATCCGACATCTACAAAAAGGGATGCGGATGCAGATAAAGGCACATCCGCATACGAAAATTATCCGTCCGCTTTTTTCGTGATTATAGTTTAAATTATGTTTATTTTAACATAATTAAATATACTAATTTATTATTTGTAAAGTTGAAAGTCTATTAAATATTTGCTAATTGCTCAAAAATATATATTATCATCATATTAACTTGTTTCTAGCACTTTAGTAATCAATTGGGTTGAAAAAACTTAATATTAAACTAAAAGAATTCATTTATGTTCATTGATTTATCAACCGTTAGCGAACCGGATAATTACCTGATATCCGTCCATATCCGTGGATGCGGATACGGCAACATCTGAAAACATCCGTTGATAATCCTAATCTTGATGCAACATAATATTATTATATTGTAAGTTAATTTAACCATTTTTGAATGTTGTTTTAAACTAAAATTTTCTTTTATTCGACAATTTCTACGGTTTATATTTTCATGCCCAAATTTACATATTATTCAAGATCTCATTAAAACAACTTAATATTTCATATAAAAAATATATTTTACACTCAAATATTGATTATTAATCAATATTTTGTATTTATAATATTCACTTGAACCACCAAAATATTGTTTAGCAATAATTTTCACAAAATTATTGCATTTGTTATAATAATTCATTAAACACATATTGTAAGAGTTCTTTAGATTTAAACCTTTATTTTTGATTTATTTAGCAACACCGACTGAAATAAATTTCCTTATTACATTATTTGAATTCAATTCATTTCTTTCTACAAAATTTCACATAAAATCCTTATTCTTCATTTTCATAACTTACATAACTATACGAGTTTAGCTCTTGAACTTGTATTCCTTAGATTTAAATACCAAAACATGCTATAATATGTTTAATCTGGGTACCCAAAACCCATATTGTTACAATTTGCCTCTCTGAGTTGCATGTTCACATTCGTTGCTATTTTGTCCCTTATTTTTAGCACCAATAGTAAAATTAATAGAATAATTTGATTCTTGAGATCCTTTTTAATCAATTCTTGCTTTTGGCATGTATATCATCAATTGAGGGTAAAACTTTGCTAGATGATATGGTTGCTACCATGGCTTCATAATCATTGCTTAATCCATTAAGTACAGTTACAACTTCCTCTGATTCACTTATCTTTTGAACAACTGCTTCAAGAAGATGACATGTTGATTTGATATTGGGCAAATATTTCCTCATTGTTTAGTTATACATTCTTAGACTTTGAAACTGCCTCTTATAATGAATTGCTTTGGCAGCTAAGTAGGTGTTGAAAAAAAATTCGGCTGTTAACCATATTTATTGGATGTTTGACACCCAATCACTTGTGATAATAAGTTTGTACCTATTGAGGATATAATCCAGGAACTAATCAATCTGTCTTTCCTGTGATACTTTATGTAATTTTTGTTCTTGACTATTCTATTTTTTCTTGGTCAGTGATAAATTTTGGGGGAATGACAAGAGTTCCATTAATATCCTTCGAGGCCATACCCTTTAATGGAAGTTTCGGTCCGAAACTTCCATAGAAGATAGTTATCTTCTTTAAGATGAGAGGTAATTATTTGACTTTATGGACTAATTACAGTCTTTATCAAGTTTTCATCATTAACAGTGGCCAGGTCGGAATTATCAGAAGTTGCACAATTTTCTCCTTATGACGTAATGAATCAGAAAAACACAAATAAGAAGGATGATACAGAGGAAAGAAAGATTGCTTTAAACCAAAATCAGACAAGAAGATACAGAACTCAATCCTTGGTAAAAAGATGCAACTGGATCTTAAATGATGATATAGTATCTAATAGGATCGTCTATTATGACACTTTCTTGATAACTTGTGATCGCTTTTCTTGATTTCTTTTTTCTGATTTATTAAGTTTTGGCTTCCCTTTTAAAAGATTTGTTGGGTAGAAATGTTGCAACCTGAAATTTTCATAGCGAGCAGAGTAATGCTTCGGAAAATCTTCAATCTTAGATAAAGAGTATTAACTCTAATGAAAATTTGAATTCTCGAGTGATGATGCTAGAATCTAATGAGAATTTCTCTTTGATTCAATTTTGATAAATTGTCAAGCTTGTTGATGGCTCTGAGATCATGAAAGACTTTGAAATGATTTTATTGCAATTTGAATGTTTCAACAAATTTTCAAATAGCCGCGATTGTTTAGGTTTACATATATTTATATGTACACAGTTACATGTGGGTTAATACATAAGAATAGGTAGTTTTGGGCGTTGGCATGTTTGTATCTTTGTGTGTCTCTATGTGTCTGTATGTACGAAAAGCCTATTTAAACATAAGTTGGTGACATAAAATTTGGTACATCAATTGTGGATCATTTGATTACCCTATGAATTCCACTCTTCATGTAAAGACAAAATAATTTAACGGTCCACAAATAGTATATTTAATTATGTGCACCAGTTTGTGTTCAAATAGCCGATGCCATATATGTGTGTGTGTGTGTATATATATATATATATATATATATATATATATTGAAAATGTATATATATGTACTTTACTCTTGAAACCCTTATCAGAATGAATAATTGAGAATGTTGAGCCGACTTTTATTTAGGACTTCATTTCTTTAACTTGATTCCACTCCAGTTGAATGCTTAATGTGTTGTTTTTTCTTAGTTGAATCCTGAAAGTATTAGGCTTATCAACTTTACAAAGAGATAGGGGTGAGCATTATTCGGTTAAACCGAATAAACCAACCAAACCAATTTATTTTGGTCGATTTGGTTCGGTTTTGAAATTAAATCGGTTTGTAATCGGCCTGAAAAAATAATAAGTTCGGTTATCGGTTTAACCAAATTAACCAATTTTTACTATATTTTCAAAATTATCAGTATTATAATAATATTTTAGGTTAGTTTAGTTATTTCAGTATATATTAATCATCAATTATGTGTCAAAATTAAAATTAAAAAGCATAACAATCAAAAATAATAATACTGTAGTCATATATTTATAATTTATTTCAAATTATAATGAATATTTCAAACAGAAAATGTACAACATTTTTAGTTTGGTTTAATCGGATAACCAACCGAACCAACCAAACTTAATTTGGTTGGTTTGATTTAGTTTTCATTTTTATTGGTTTTAGTTTGGTTTGACAAATTTATCATCGGATAAACCGAACCAATCAAACGCTCACCTCTACAAAGAGACATATTCAAGTATTTACTTCCTTTGAGAAAGTAATATATTAATTTAGACACATATCATTACGTGAGCGCTTTTGTTTTTAAGTGCATAAATTTTTCTCAATTATTACTAAAAGAGACGGTACTCTCGTATCCAGGCCCGGCCCTAGGCATAGGATAACTAGTTGGCCGCCTAGCTAGGACCTCATGTTGGTGGGCCTCAGCATACAGGATCTGTATTTGTAAAATATGATTGTAAAGTATTTTCAAAAATTAGTGTAGCTTGAGGGTAAAGCCATAGGGACTCCTCTGTAATGTGCACGGTTTGAACCTTGGCTACCAAAATTCCCAGGCTTTGACGTGTTTTTTCCTTCGTTGACACTTTTTATATTTTGGTCTAGGATATTACAATGCTCACGGCCGGCTCTGTTTGTATCAATAGATATTATGTAAAACATAATTGAAGAATACTCACTACTTTCATACAATTTTAAGCTCGGTGTTTGGTATGTTGACCACTTTTTTTTCAGTTTACAAATTTAAACAAATGTTAAAAGTAAATTTTATTTATAACTGATAGTGGATCAGATAGTTGTAAGCATATTCAATTATGACACTGGCACTCATGAAGTATCATATATGCATATAGTTCTGATAAGCGTACACAACTGTTGGAGGTGCCCAAGATTGTATGTCTTTTTCACCGTGTGTTCTTTAACTATTTACTAAGTGAAATGAATTTGTGCTTTATTTTGACAGTTGCAGAAGAAACATTCTATTAGAGGATTGGATGTATGTTTTTTTAACTATTCACTAAGTGAAATGTATTTGTGCTTTATTTGGACTGCTGAACAAGTTACAATGTACTACAACCATCAACCCAATATTACAGTATCTGTAATTATGAAATCGATTTTAGAAGGGATATTTTTTTCTTTTTTACTAAATGGAAACAAAGACTCTTGGACGACATCAATGGATGGTGCGTAACTTTCTTGTATAGCCTTTTAGGGCTATTCAGCTTCTTCTTTTTCTAACATTTATACGGTTTAATCCGTCCTTGTTATAAGCTCATTTACCTTTATCCCTATTACAAGCTTATTTGTTATTATGTTACACGGTTAGCAAAGCATCTCACTATTGGGGTCTTATGCGCAGCGGAAATTTGACAAAAAAAACATCTTTTTCACCCAATCACTTGAAGATGAATTTAACTGAAAAATGACAACACAATAAATCGAAGATAATAGCAATACACGAATATTCCACCAACCGCTCTCTTTATTGATTCACCAAACACAAATTTTGTTTACACTCAATGGATCAAAACAAAAAATAAACAAAATACAATTGAATCAATAACCTTATTGAGAAATGAAAATAATATCTAGATGACTACAATTATTATTGGGGAAGAAGAACGATGAAGAACGACGGCAGATCTATGGCTTACATGGTTCCCTGATGTAGTCCTGATCTAACCAAGAAGGCTTCATGTATAGGAGAATAGAAGACCTATGAAAATATTCAAATTGCCCCTTCAAAATATTTGCAGAATATAATCATTTATTTCTTTCCTTCTATAATAGAATCAATCAATCAATCAGTCAATCAAATCAGTTAATTGATTATATCCCCTTCACAAAATATGTGAATAAAAAAATTCAACGCTCCACCTTGATTCAAATATCACATATCTCCAACAATCCTCAAACAAGTCAAACTAGCTTTTTCAACGACACCTACTCTCAATTAAAACCAACCTCGATTTCCAGGCAACGAGATACACCTCACATGTTTCCAGATTACAAGGACTTAATTGATTTCAAAGCAATAATCACTTCCAATCGATTTGAAAGGACTTCGACCACACCTCAATTACAAACACAACACACCGCCTGCAAAAGATGCACCTACCACCTGAGTTGCACCACGCAAAAATAAAGGTCTAAGAGTGCTTGCAATAACACAAGATCTCTGACTTGTGGATTTTTCCACATTGACACCCACATTTCGCTTGACATGATCTCTTCATCTTCGGGATCCCTCGAGCATCATCAACATCTAGACCTCTGTCGATACCATGATCCTTCACTTTAGGACCATCAACAGTGACCATATTAACCTCTCCACCTTGTTGTGGACTTGATTCTTTATCCGTCATCCACTTTTCACTTCGTCTTCTTACATCTTTCCTCATCCATATCAGAGGATTTCTTCTCATCTCCATCAATCAGACCATTGAGGTATGAAGCATCCACCACCATAAAAAATAGTCATGTTCTGAAACGCTATCATATCCGACATAACAAAAAAAATCATTATTTTTCAATTTAGAATCACTCTAAACTTTGCGATGATCTAACTCAGACACCAACTTTTGGGGCTTTGTAAAACGGAAGTTTGACAAAACACCCGAAAAACATGATCTTTTACACCCAATCACTTGAACATGAATTTGACTGAAAATAACAACACATAAATCGGAAATAATAGCAATACACAAATATTACACCTAACCATCATCTTTATTGGTTCAGCAAAAACAAATTTTGTTTGCACTCCATCGATCAACACCAAAAATAAACAAAATACAATTGAACCAATAACCTTATTGAGAAATAGAAAGAATATATAGATGACTACAAATATTATTGGAGAAGAAGAGCGATGAAGAACGACGGCAAACCTATGACTCACATGGTTCCTTGATGTTGTCCTGATCTAACCAAGAAGGCTGCATGTATAGGAGAATGGAAGACCTAAGCAAATATTCAAATCGCCCCTTCGAAATATCTCTAGAATATAATCATTCGTTTCTTTCCTTCTATGATAGAATCAATCGATCAATTACACTAATCAATCAATCACTCAATCAAATCAATTAATTGATCAATCAATCAAATCAATTAATTGATTACAACCTTTTTATAAAATATTTGAATAAAAAATTTAACACTCACCAATAAGTACAAATATCTACACATGTTGAATGTACCATTCAATATTTACTATGTCTATAAACGTGCACCTAGGACAAATATTCCGATTTTCCAAATGTTAATTGCCTTTATTGTTACAGTTAAATTGTATTCTTATGTTTATGAATAGGCATAGCTTCTAATCACTGTTTAACATATTAGAGATGGTATATATATCTATAGTTATGCTAACTGTTAACTGTAACCATTTTATTCACTGTGCATAAATGTAAATCTAATGGCTAAGTAGTTCATGAAGGATTTATTTGCAAGCAAAATAAAATAGCTTGGAATGCACATTGCATAAGTGGCCGCATAGATATCCAACGAAGGATGATTGTAGGAATGGATGTCCACTTAATAATAGGTGAAGTATTTGGAATAATGGGTCGCATTTTGTAGTGACAACATAAAATACTAGCATCATTTCATTGTGGTTGCAGCTTCAGATAATACGTGTGTTGCTCTAACGGTTATAGGCTCCAAAGCAATGCTTGCAGGCTTCAAATAAAAGGTGGAAGACTGGGACTGCCTTTCGCTTATGTTGCATGCTTTGGAGTTCAGATAAAAGGTGGAAGACAAGTTCCCTTTGGATAGTTCTCTAGATGAATGCTGGCATTAGACTTAAGTTAAAAAACCATTAAATATTAAGAGTTCAAAGACAACTACGAATTCTTTCATTTGTTAATAGACCAACTGTTGTTTTTTTTTTAGAATATTAAGTACTTAGAGGTTTTTAAGTACAAGGAAAAAAGTCAAAGAAAAATTTAGGTAGCGTTTGGTTTATTTCGTGTTTTGAGTTTTGAGTTTTGAGTTTTCAACGTCAGTTATGAAAGTTGAAAATGTTTAAAGTATAATGGAGGTGACGGATCAAAGACGGAAGGAGTAACGAAGGAGACGGAAGTACGATGGTGGATGAATTTGTTGTCATCCTTACGTTATTTCTTAAAATATGGAAAATTAAAAAAAAAATAGTTTTTGGCTTTGTGTGTTAACTTCATTTTGTAAAACGATCGTTTCTCACGGTATGTGTGCATTGTTCGTACTTTTGTACGTGTGAAAACACAAAACTAAAAAAATATAAAACGAACACACCCTTAGTTTCAAGGACAAAAAATTTGCCTTTTAAATTGAATTACACTTTTTAGTGTAAATCAGGGAATGATAGTTGTAACTATCATTTTCTATTTACACTAAAACATTCCTTAATTCTAAAAATCAAACTTGTTATCGTACTATTATTTTCACAACTTCTTCCTTGTGCCTATTTACCTGTTTATTATATATATATATATATATATATATATATATATATATATATATATATATATATATATATGTATGTATGTATGTATGTATGTATATGTATATGTATATATATATGTATGTATATATGTATATATGTATATATATGTATATAATTGTTGCAAAAGATTCAGACTAAAATTCAAGCCTCGGACACTAAATTTCTTAGCTTTGCAGGAAGAGCTGAGCTAATTCAAACTGTGATTACCCCCAAAGTTCTATACTAGTTATTCGTGTATCAACTACCTGAGTATATCCTTGACAAGTTGGAATCGATGCGCGTTGATTTTTGTGGGGAGGATCGAAGCATAAAGTTAGTTGGAAAAAGTTATTCGCACTAAAAAAAGAGGGAGGGATTAGGTTAGGATTATTTTTAGACTTAAAAAAGGCTGCATGTGTCAAACTGATTCGGCATTTCTTAACTAAAAATACTCTATGGTGTAAGTGGATGGTTAGAAAATATTGTTATCATTCCAATTTTTGGAGCTTAAGTATTGATAATAACTCTTCTTTGACATGGAAATCTATGCTTCGTCTTCGAACGCATCAAGAACAACTCTTGAATAAAATAATTGCCAACGGTGCAATCACATCTCTATGGTTCAACCCTTGGATAAATAGCAAATGTTTTGTTCATTTAATTGGGATTCATAGGATTCCAATTATCGGAAGACCAAATGAGTTGGTATTCGATATTATTTCTCAGGGTGGACAAAAACCAAACTTACATGTTGCAACTCGAGAGGCTCTACAGTATATTGATCAAGTTTCCATTCAACCTGCGACTAGACATGACTATTATGAATGGTGCCAAGGAGGTGAACTTACATTGTACAAGGCATGGGATAAAGTTAGAATGAAGAATGATGCTCGACAATGCTTCAAAGTTATTTGGCATGCTGCTAACTCTAGGAAATTGGCATATATCTCCTACATGGCTATAATTCAAAGGCTGAATACCAAGGATAGACACTACAAGAATAATGGTAGTTTCCAACGGTTAGGGGCCGTTGGAAATTCCATTGGAGTACAGTTCAACGGTTACAAACGGCCTCCAACGCTGGCAACGGCTAATTTTCAACAGCCTCCAACGTTCAATTTGGACACATGGATTTAGTTGTTGATCAGATAGCTGTTTCGCACATTAAATTATTGCGAGGCATATGCCGCTTCGCAGCTTGTACAACAGTTTTAAATCCTGCTTCTGTGAGGTTGTATTTAGATTTTATCGCAATGTATTTAGTAGTTACTGATAATTGGGTTCCGCTTGTACAACCTTCCCAAAGGTTTTTTTTTACGACATTTAATAAATTATTGATTTTTTTTGCTGTAATATTTGGTTACTAAATTATGGAACAGATGCCAAAATTTCAACCAAATGTTCTACTAGTTTCGTCATAGCAATTTCATTATTCACTACCTTCTCAACCTGTATAGAAGTAGATGCTAACTGTTCTCCATGACGATCCTAAACCAAATAGTTCAGCACAAGATCGTACTGATGTAAATGAACTCTAACCATTTGTGGTATCAGTTGCTTTTACAATTTGCATGTACTATATGGACAACGGACTCGTTCGTCGTTTCCGTTATTACTTAAAGCGAAATCAATAAACACGCCAACACCATTAATAATTGTTCACTTATTGAGCCTTCAATTTCCTTTGTTTGTACATTCAGCTCCAATCAGTGAAATAATTATCCATTTATCTTAAGTAGGTAATTAAAAAGTAAGATAAAGTTTGCATTGACATTTTATTAAAACAATTTTATTGGTGAATGTATTATTAGTTGATCATTTACACTTTGCTGACAGGTCATCCTACCTCCCATTACAAATACAGTGACGTAATTAAATCGCTTAAATCTTTTTAATTTAAATGATTCAACAAAATTTCGGCAATACTTCGCTTTAGTTCCTTGAATAGTACACAATTGCGTGTACACAAGGAACAAAAAAGAAGTGTTTTCGAAATTTTGAGAAGCATTTAAAATGAAATGTTGTACGAGATTTAATTTCGCTATTTTGTTCGTAACTAGTCTAATACAAGAACAAATCCAATAAATATTTTATACGATGAATATAGATGTCCGTTATGTTAACATAATGAATATCCACATAACGATCATATACAATACTTATCAGACGGAGCCCAAAAACACTCTAAGGGTTTTTAAATATAATATATTACGATTAATGCTCTTAATATCAATCGTCTACGTGAAGCAGCAAATTTTAAACTAAATAAGCCTTGAACGACTTAATTTCAATCTCCAACTGTACGTATACAGAGTTTATCATATATACGCACATTTTCAAAACTCAATCAAACTAACTGTACGTTATAAAATTAAATATCATTTTCGATAAATTTCTAGAAAACATAAACTTAGTTATGCTAGATCCCACTAAATGTCCTTTAACAAACCTAAAATCGCTTATATTTCCAACCAACATGCATATAATTCAATTGTGATACAAACTACATGACCTAATAATACATAGATTTATAACAAGAATTAGACCTCAATAAACTACATTATAGATACAAAAAGGCAATACAAACATGTAATCTAACAAACTAACCCTAAATCATCAAATGTAAATATAAAATAAATTAGGGTTTATACCTTGATAGGAGGAGAATTGGAGTTAGAGAAGAGGATATGGAGGCTTCCAAGTATAGGAGAGGCAAGGGGCGGCGAATAAGGCGGTGGAAGGCGAAATCAGAGAAGGGAGGCGGGTTTGGGGAAGGGATCTGAAGAAAAATCGAAACGAGGAAGAAGAAGATGTTCTACCAATTTCTTTGCGACTTAGCAACGGGGGGCAATGGCCGCCAACGACTTTATAACTAACGGAGGGCAACAGCTACTAACGGATATATTTTTATTTCATTAAAAAAAAATCTAGAAAGTACATGTCGTTGGAAGTCATTGCCCACTTGGCGTTGGCAGCCGTTGCCCCCCTCTGTTGGTATGTATTGTATTTCTAGCAGTGAGGCTTTCTATATTCGGTGTTACAACTGTATGCTGTTTATGCAATAAAGTTGTTGAATCATCTTAACATTTATTTTTCCATGTGAATATTCATCCTGTGTCTGGTTTATTCAAAAGAGTAACATAGACATTTCAATAAATGTGACTGGATCATTGTAAGAAGCTCAATTTTTATTTTCTAGATTTAAACAAAAAGACCATATTCAGAATCTAGCATTCATTACATTTACGACTACTATTTACCACCTATGGAGAGAACAAAATCAACGTATTTTTTCATATTTAAAGCACCTCCGTGATTTCAAAATCCAAAAATATTCAAAACGAAGTGAAATACCTGATGACTGGTAATCAAAGATCAATAGAAAGAACACCGATCACTATTGCACTTCTGAATAGATGGGGAATTGGGCTTAACAATGCTTGTTAGATCCTCATCTAATGGAAGATGATGTCAGTGGAGAACGGGTTTTTAATTTGTTTGGGCTGAATTGGACCTTTGTTTCCATATATTTTTTGTTTCATTAACAGATTGCACTGAATTTTCATTTTCGATTATGTACTGTTAATATGCATTGTTTATATGTATTGTTTTCCCTCGTAAGGCACCCATTTAGATTAGAGGGTTACAAGGTTTTGATGAGTCATACAAATGACGTATATGATTGGTATTTAGTAATAAAGTGTACCAAATTTCAATATATATATATATATATATATATATATATATATATATATATATATATATATATATATATATATAAAGAGAGAGAGAGTGTGTGTGTTACATCCTTCGTCAAACAACTTCAAATCAAGTGATGCAGCACTCTCCTGAAAAATAAACTGTCGAACCTAAAGTGTAAAACACAAAGGCACATTTTTGTCTAAATATGACTAGTAGAAGACCCACAGAATAGTAAGCAAAAATTCCTTTTTTGACATCGAAATTACACTGGGTTCCCAAGGAAGCTCCCTGAAAAGATAACGACACCAATTTCTTAAACTTTTTGATCTTCTTCCTTTTCCTGTCCTTTATTTTAGTGATCAATGAATTCCAAGCAGGATTTTCAATTACTCCTGAACCAGAAGCGCCCCCGAAACTCAAAAGGCTCTTCGTCGAACCGTACCTTGTGCATTGCTTTAGATCAATGTGTCACTTGATTTGATGATTTATTATCTAATTTGGTTGCAGTAGGGCTCCCCATGTCATCACCATCGATGGCCATAAAATGAACATCATCAGGAGCCTGTGAATACCTACAATCACGTAATGTAGGCATCTGCACCTGCTTCTCCCTATGTATTCATGGAATGATGATTTTCCAATAGAACACTAATGATCCATGACCTCATTTTCTAAGGAAGAGACATCTACTGCCTGCTCTTTATGATTTTGATTCAAACTCCAGTTAGTGTAGTTATGAACTTGTGATGAAGGACCAGCAGGAGCCTATAACCCAGGATCAATATCCATTGACTTTGTAGGGCAAGAATGAGAATTCAACTGCTTGGGTACCCAAACCTTAGTATACTGGCATACGTTATCTAGGTGACCAAAACTATTACAATTCAAGCACACAGGAGGACGCCACTAATACCTACATCTTGCATTTCTAACAGATCGTTTTCTGACAAAATAGGAATATGCTTGGGAAACGTGAACGAGCTACAAACTTCAACAAGCACTATTGCAACTACAATTTTCCTAATTCCTTCTGCAAGCTTTTCTAGTTTAAGAGGATTTACAATAACAGATGCAGTCTGACTTAATTCATCTTTCGTCCAGTATTCGAGAGGCAGGCCATGTAACAGACCCATATAGGAATAGTACGCAAAAAAAAGTTTATTAAGTTTTACACTCATTGTCCAATGCTTCAACATCATTAGTTTACTATTATAGAAATAAGGATAACCTTCTAGAATCCTTCACAGTCTTCTTTTTTTATCAAACTTAATATAAAAACCATCTCCTTTAGAATAAATGAAAATTTCTCCTATTGGCTTCAACACTTGGTGAATATATGACTTAAAAAAGGGAAATGAGGCCGAGAACCATGACATATATAACTCTAACATTCTTTCATTGTTCTCTTCCTTTTTGAACAATATCAGGATAAATTTTAGCACAATGTGAATTTTGATATTCAGTAGGTCGGTAAAACTTAAGAGGAGTTGAAATTGGAACCTGATTATTCGCAACTACCTCACTCCATGCTCGAATAAAATTGGGAGTTGCATTTCTTTTATCAGTAGAAAATCTAACAGTAGATGGTGCAAGTGTTGGCAAATGAAGCAACGACGTCTGATGTTAAGGAACGCTAGACAGACAATCCCTGTTCTGCTGGAGATTAGAGCAAGAGCCTGCATGCAACCCTGCAGCAACAGCTGGCTGAACCAGAGGGGGCCACGCTAATTTAGAGAATTTCAGTGAAGTCGGCTTCAATTGATTCGATGTAGAAAACCTAGTTTGATTGTTGTAGGATGGGGATGAAAAGGATTTGCGACGCAGGGGAAACCAATTAAAATCTATCTTCGTTAATTGTGGAGGAGGGTAGTCGCGCTAATGGAGATGGGTCTAGTGGTTCAGGAGGATCTGGAAGAGAAGAGGGCAGAGCTGGAATAGAAGGAGAAAGGGATATGGGAGGCGCGGAGTTTATTTGCCAAGCATGGAGAGGGCTAACCACCGTTACACAACGGATTTTCTAATTTCAAATAAATTATTTATTTTACCTAGATGAATAATAATCGGCTATTATTCCTCATTTCTGTTCCAATGTATGATTTCCTTGATCGTTTCGATTGTTATCATGTTCCATTAAAGTTTCAAATTTTTACTGAGTTTGTGTTTTAGTTTAATGAAAGATATCTTGAATAAATGCATAGTATTAAAAGTTATTCAATTTTTGAACTGTATGTAACACCCTGTATTTTACATTTTTAATAATATGAAAATATTGCTAATTTATAATTTTAGAATTAGGTCCCGAAACATATACCATTGTATTCGTAGCAATTTTCTGATTCGTTTTGATATATGACATGTCCAAAAAAGAGCGCGTATGCATAAGTTATAAATGAATTAAATTATAAGGAGATTGTATGTATATATACATGTAGATTTGAAATTCAAACATAAACATAGTTTATAATTGGAGTATTATAAGTCAGGAGAATTATATTAAGCAAGTAATCAACATTATTAATTAACGTTAAAATTAGAAAATATACCGATGTAGAAATTCCATCTGGACTCATGATGGGTCAACCCACATAGGGCCTGGGTCGACCCGCGTATCCACCCAGGGGTCGACCCACGTATCCACCCAGGGGTTGACCCACCTTTGAGGTGGGTCGACACAGGGGTCGACCCGGACGGTCAAGATCTGTTTTCTATGTGATGTGGTTTTATGATATACACGGTTCATATTTTGTTTAGTTAAATCCGATGGATCAGACTTTCTCGTACACCTATAAACAGACTAGCAGGGCTTAACTTTGAACTCATATTTTCTGAGACGCTGCTTAGGCTCCGCCGTTCTCTTTTATCTCCAAACCTTTTCATAAATTAAAATATTTGTTTTAGGAAATCCTGATTTAAGATTTGGAGGTAAAGAATATATGTCTACAACATAAGTGTTCAGAATTCTGATTTAGATGAGGTAATTCTTGAATCTAATTAATTTATGTTTCTCTCTTCCCTTCCCTCTTTTTTAGCATTAGATTTGTAAACCCGTGGTTGTTTTAATAATAGATTCAGTTCGGAAAGCCATAGAATAACAGATCTGGATCAGATTCAAGGATTGAAAAGTTGTCAAGTGAGTGAATTCAAATTATACTTTTTTAAATAATGGTATATTTACCGTTTACATTCTTCGTCGTTCTTAATATGTTAAATAACTGTAAATTATGGTAATTGTGGTATAATTTATTTTCAATTATACTAAGAATATTATTGTTGTATAGATTTATTCCATGAATCTGTTAATTGGATTTTAAATCACTGTAATATTGAAATTGTGAAATTTACAATAAAAGTGAATATGCTACTGAGAATGTTATTAATGACAAATTGGATGTTGTAAATCAAATTACAGTGAAATTGGGAATAAAAGAAAAAAATAGATATGCCTAATTAATATTGGAAAATTTATTACGATTGGAAAATAGTAGATAACAACACTAAGACACGAGATAAAATACAACTTGTGGTAGAAGCCTGCCCGGATCTCCCGGCAAATCCAACATCCACAAGTAGTCAACTTAATGTGAGAGGTCTGGTGCATAAACGTATATAAAAATATATGTATACAACATGCAATAAACAAATGGTAAGTGTGAAAATATACAAGATGGTAAAGAAAGAGATATTACAATAGTAAAAGTTTGGTTAATGTTAAAGAATCGAGGAAAATGTAATAAACGGGGAATATAACTTATTATAATTAATTATGAGAATAAACATGTAATATAATAGGCAGGCTTGTCCTAGGGACAAGTGGGAGTTATGACATAAGTTATGATATATGAAAAGGAAACTTATTAAATTTTAGTTTGGACATAAAGTCAATATGCTTACGTGGCATAACAATGGCAGTTATGTACGATAATGTGACATAGTAATTTGATGTTTGTACAACATTCGGCGCAGGATGAGAGTTTGTGTATGCTTCAGTGGAGTGACAACAGAGACCGTGTGAGCTAGGTACTATGGGAAGTTCCTTAATATATTGGGGCAATTATATATATACTATATTAGATTATTCTACTGGGAAGTAGATGGGTACGACGTGAGTATGGATCCTTGAGTGCTGTTAACCCAAACAACCTAATAAATAAGAAAACATAATTGAACGGTATATGTAGGGTTATTTCAGAATGTATATTTATCTGGTCACCAGAACGTTGTGTTCTGACCCTCTCCTCATAACGTACTCGCATGTTAGGTTCCTGGCAGAGATATGGTAGCATTGGAGACTGGTTAGGCAGTATCGTTACTTTGGTAAGGCTATATTTGATTATATTATATTTTATCTATTCCGCAGTGAGGTGTATTCTGAGCTCTGATATATTATTATCTCTGTCTTTTCTGCAGGATACCAGACAAGCCAACTCGAATTACGATAGATTGAGATTTAAAAAAAAAATCAGTCTGTCAGAATTCGAGTTGTTACATTGTACCTTTAAAATGTATTTACTAATAGACGGTCATAGCAAGTATGTTCGATTACAGTTTTCCGAAATAAATAAGTTCAGTCAAAAGTTTGAAATCGGCTCCACTATTTACATTTCATTTTTTTGCATCTAATTTACATACTTATGAAATAGATTATCAAATGAGTTTTCATTTCTCTTTTGTTATTAACATTAGAACTTTATGCTTCATCATATTTTTTTGAGTTGAAATTGTCGGTGTTTCGTTAAAGTTCAGTTTCTTTATGACGCAAATGAGATTACAGATACATATATTTATATTGCACACATCACATAGTTATATAAAATAGAGATATTATTATATAACATACTTGACTCTCTTATCAATATCATAAAATTACATAACAAAATTGAAAGATACTTACCTTTCCATATTTGACTTCTTCTACAGATGTTAAAAGTAAAGAAGCACTTACTACAATGGACACAAATATTAAGCTGTTAGGACAACCAATAACAGAAGTAAACTTTAGTTTTCTTTTAAACTAAGGTTAAAAAACAAAGTTATAGGTTTTTAACAAAAGAGCAATTAGAAATCCAATACTTAATCCAACATTAGTGACATTTCTGTTGACCTACCTAAGAAATTACACTTCAAATGATAAGGTTTTATAATGATACCTCCTTTTCTCATCTCCTCACATTGCAACAAACATTTTATTAAACCCTTCTTCTTCATTTTCTTCTCCCACAAGCAAAAGATAAAGGAAAATTTGGAAACAATGTCACATTTCACTAGAGTCGAAAACTTCAGGTTGTTGCATGACCCAAGGATTTATGTTTCGCTTCTTATAATCCACTACGCCATAGATGGCCTACGGCAACCCAAAAGAAGTGACGCAGTAGGTGTCAAAAAGTGTTGCTATAGGCAAAAATTGATCTGTGGCAACACTTTTTTGGGGTTGCCTTTTGCCGTGTTGCCTTAGAGTCAAAGGCAATACCTTTGCGATCCTATGGCAATATCGGTACAGATGTTGCCATACGTATCACTACAACAACAAAAAAAAATACCCTTTTATAACTGCCAAAAACAGTTGTAATATGTCTAGTACAGCTGACAATTGTAATAAAGTCAACCTTTTTTACAACTGTTTTTAGCGATTGTTAAAATTAGTTTTACAACTACTAAAAGTAATTACACCTCAACTGCTATTAATTAAAGATTTCATAATATTATAATAAATATTATTGTAACATAGTATTTTACTCAAATAAATATTTTATTTCAAAATTTCAAATGGTACAAATTTTTTGATTCCACTATTGTACATTCACTCGTATATTACACAATCATTCATATACATACATTCCTCACTACATTGTCACTCGATTCACTCATACGCAGACTCACACATACAAACACAAGCAAAAAAAATACATGAAAATGATTATATAAACAACTACCTTTTGGAATGGAAGCATCTAATGCACAAATACTCCATTGCAGTCACCATTTAACATGAAAGCATCTAATACACAAATATTCAATCATGAATGGTCTGTATCATCTAAAATATAAGAAAGGGTACTAATGCATTACCAACGTAGTCACCATTCAACATTACCATCAAATACCAGCATCGGGTTTCAATACATCAAATACTCCACTTCAACAAATCTAATACACAAGTCATGCTCTGATAACAAGTGATAGACCTCATATACAAATATATTGTCCTTTCAACTGCTTTTTTGGCCATCCATAGATAATGTAAGACACACCACCATTTCACAAGTGCATAGTAATTGAATATTTTAACTAACACAGTAGCGATTAACAAAATCTAAACACAATTGACATGAGGTATAGTTATCGCAGTAAATTCTCCTTAGGTAATACGTAAAATGGTGATAAAGGTTCAAAATAAACTAATTTAAGATAACTTCGAAACACTGTTAAATATGAGCAGGCAATCCTTGCACATGTGAGATAAGAACTTCTCGTTTATAATGCTAGCCTAAAAGTCATCATTTTTAGTTGTATAGAGTTGCAAAAAATATAGAATCAATCAAATGAGGCTACCGTGCTTACTGTTTCAATATTTAGCTTCAAGCAGGAAGTAACTATATCTGCTTCTTCAGCAAATTAATATATGTTTTCATGCAAACCTTTCTTATCAATGAGTTCATCATCTGCAACATTTTTAGAATTCGTGTCCAAGTATGAAAACCACAATAACCAAGAGAGGTGTGAACTATTAAATTATTGGTTTCACCACCAAAGTAAAGTTTATAAATGTACCATTTAGGCAACTGGGATTCAATGGAGTCGCTGGTGGCATTTTCAACCTGTGTTGATCAAAATAAAAACTAAACTGAACTGGTTAGATACTAAAAATCAAATATTCATTTGCCATTTACAAGAAAATGGGGAATTTTGTTTACAATGAGAACTCACCGTTCATTTGACAGGGACACCTCTGTTTTGGCTGGAGAACAAAGGGGGGTGAACTGTAATTGGTTTCTAATTTGCAACGATAACAGATGGACATGATATCATGACTGGAAATGCCCTACTACATTGGTTACGGTCAAAAACATTATTGACTTCTCAATATCACATTTGTGACATGAAGTTTTGTAATGCTGAAGTGGCATGCCTTGAGTTATCAGTTTATAATTCAACATATAGAGTGAGTAAATGCAGAAGACATAATATGTTCATAATCTGGAGTTATATGATTAGCAAATGTGACAATTATTGAAAATGCAGAAAACATGAATTTGTTTGGTTAATTAAGTACTAAGCATGAATTTGTTTAGTTGGAATGTGATTTTGAATTGTGGTAAACTTCATCTGAAACCCCGCTCAATTAGAATTTATGCATGTGTTATTCATTTATTTAATATAACACAGCTAAAACTGGTGCCGACAAACTGCATGATGCATAAGTGCCATCAAGAGAGAAAATGGGTATGTCACCTCCTACATAAGAGAACACGGCCTAAAATAACACATGTTACAGTATTTACAGCCAACATGACTCCTGTATTTGTTTAACAGTACCACATTGTGAAAAATTGAGTTCAAGGGTTAACCAGATATGTTGACTAATTGCATTCAACAAAACGATTAGTATCACAAAAAAATGGGCATGGAAAAATTATCAGTCAAGTATTACCTCCTTCTGAAAGTTATCTAATTCAAATGGAAAGTCAAGCGCCATGTCTGGAACCAGTTCATGGAAGTGATTAGCAATATCAACATTTCCACCTTTAAGAGCCCATAACCATGAGAAAAATGTACATAATCACAAAGCATTTCTAGATGAACAATCCAAATATATTTCTTTAGTCAAAAAAATGTCGTTGGATTAAAAAAAGATATCATGACGATCCATAACTTGTGATCTTAAATGGATTGTACATAATAAAATACAAATTTCTCATGTTAGTCATATATGAATATTGCTTACAACACAGGTATTCAAGTAAGTTTGATCTTTATGATCAAATGAACAACTTTGTCAGCAATGGTAGAATAATCTCTATTGAGAAAAGAGATGAATACTCCAAAGAGAAAGTTCAGTTCGGCTCACACATTATATACAACACTTCAAATTACCAAAGGGTGTCAAATAAGACAACAATATTCTAAAGGAATGAATAATTGTAACAATCCGGAATTTTGGGGCCAATATAAAATTTTAATTTTATAAATTTTAATGGATTTTAATATTTAAAATAATCTATTTTAAATAAGAACGGCTAAAAATTTATTTTAAAACGAATAAATTCAATTTAATTATAAAAGGAGTTTAAAATAGAGCTACAGTTTGAAAATTTGAATTTGAACTTTGATTGACTGTACAGGATCCTAACCAAATCGGATTTCAGTAAAACCAAAAATATTTAAATTTGTTTAATCATATATTTCTAACGAATCTGAAAAAACTAAATTTCACTTTATAATTTGAAAGTTATGTCCAGTTTAAATTTTAGAAAAGTCGCTGTAGAATTTATATTTTAATATAATATTTAGCCCTTAAAAATAGTCATTTTTCAAACGATCTCGGTTTTCGACGAAACCACTTTTGTTGGAACCGGGATGTCAAATTATTGTTAAGTTTAATTTTCCAGAATTTTTCGAATTAATATGTGAGTGTGGCAGGGGAAAATGTGTTTTGTCAGTTTCGGTCAAATTTAATCGAATTGAAAATAGCCATTTTTCAAACGGTCTCAGAATTCAACGAAATTAGTCTTTTTAGAACCGTATCGTCAAAACATAACTAGAAATAATTTTTCTGGAATTTTTAGAGTCGGTATGTGGCCACGGTGAAATTAAATGTACGTTCAAATTTAATAATCAAATGATTTATAATTTAATTTAAAGAAAAACATATCGTAACAGCCGAATTGGGTTACGAAACATGTTCCATTGTGTCCGGGACGGGGGTTATTAGCTGGGGGCGACACTCGTTGGGTTTGATTTGGAGTTTGTAGCAACATACAGATAAATTTGGAAAATAAATAAATTAAAATAAATAAAATACGCTATTTATACGCGTATAAATACGCCCTAAATACCGAAACCCTAATACTCTATATGGAGCCCCCGTTTTCATCATTTCAATGGCCTGAAAGCTCCGGATTTTGAATCCAAAAATCTCCCAATCTAATTCGTTTTAAAACATGAAGCTTAAACCAAATCGAAGAACTAATCAAGGACAATATTGTCAACGGTCAAGATCTGTTGTAGATTAGTGGATTGCTCGATTTTGAGCGGTGAAGCCGGCGACTTGGGGACGGATTTCGAGGCAATGGGGGAGGCCGAGTTGGCCGTGGGTCCTGGCGTGGGGAGCTGGCGATGTAGCGCTTCGAGTGGTGGTTCCTGATCAGACTCGGGGGCGTCAAAGTGATGAGCGACGGTGGGATTTGGAGGTTCGATGTTGGGTTTCACGGTCACGAAGTAAACAGACAATGATGAAGAAGGAAACCGGCGTAAATTTTTGGGATTAAGGTTTAATTATAATTTAATTATATTATTAATATGATCAATATTCGAACTGTCATAACTCACTCAAATTAAATCAGAATCGGACGAAACTGAAAGCGTTGGACTCGTATCAGAAAACTCTACAACATAGAACTGTTTAGATCTGAAACCGAACACTTTGGAAATTCAGGAAATTTCAGATCCGAATTGTTCGGTGAGATTTCTATTTTTAAAATTAAAATTAATTATTTATTTTATTGTGTTATTTATATATCTATTCAGTGTGAAATCCATGTTGTATGTATATATTATTTTTATTATTGATTGTGTTGTGATTGTGGTGAACGATTGATTATGATTGTGTATTCATATTTGTTAGAATTTTGTGTATACGATAAAATCATATTTTATTGCAAATATAAAATATATTATATTCATGTGTGTTAAAATTTGTGTATAAAATAAAAACCATATTTTTGTTTTATATACAAAAACAAAAATGTTCATGTTTGATTTAAATAAAGGTATGGCATGTAAAGAAAATTTATTTTGTCAAACGTGATTATTGAATTAGAAACATAATTTTATCAGAACAGGTTAATTAGGATTAAACAACACTTTTTGACAAACTTGTTTGTTGAAAGTAAAATAACACTTTTTGGTTAAACTTGTTAGTTGAAATAAAAATAACGCTTTTGTCAAGACTTGAGTATTGAAATAAATATAACATTTTTGTCAAAACTGGTAGATTGAAATAAACTATCACATTTGTGTCAGAAATGTCGCTCATTTTAAAACCATGTTATGTTAGAAATAAATTGTCAATTTTGTTGTATTAAAATTGACAATATAAATCAAGGTTTTTATGTTTAATCAAAAATTGTCAAAATAAGCATATCATTTAATATTGAGTTAGAAGTGTCAATGCAAAATTGTCGTTTTTTCATTAGGATTTGTAAACAATTGAAAATACCATTTTTACTTGTTAAGATTGGATTAGAAACCTAAAATTGGTAAGCAAATCAAATTTGCTCTTTATATATTATTAGAGTCCATAGAAAAATGTAAACATGTCAAATACTCTTTTATACGTCATTAGCGTACATAAAAAATGTATACATATAAAATTTCTCTTTTATATGTTAATAAAACACATACAAAAATGTAAACAAATAAAATATTCTTTTATTTTTCATTAGGATACATAGCAAAATGTACGTCAAATTTATTCGCCAACTAGTTATGAATTGTTGTGTCAAAAATTTGGATTACCATAAAAAGTTCATTTTTATTGTTTACATTAAAACCTAGTTTTTGGTAAAAATTTAGAATAATAAAATATTCATTTGATTGTTTACATTAAAACATGGTTTCTGTCAAAATAAAGTTATTAAAATAAAAACATTATTTTTGTCACTTTAAAGGAATGAATTGAAAATGTTCATTTTTGCCCTGGTAAAGAATGAATAACTAAACATTCATTTTTATCATTGAAGTAGACAAAAATACTCATTTTTGTCTAAATTGAAAGAATGAAACAAAAATATAACACTTTTATGTTATATTAGAATTGAAGAATAAATTATTCACTTTTGTCAATTTACATTTGTTGAAACCAATTATTCAGTTTGGTCAAAATTACACTAGTTGAAAACAAAACATTTATTTTGGCAAATATATTAGTTGAAGCAAGAACATACATTTTGTCAAATTAAGATGGTTGAAAATAAAAAGGACATTTTGTTAAATAAAAGAATTAAACACAAATAGCATTTTTATTAATTGGATTTGAGTTATAACAAAATGTCCACTTGGATAAAATGAAATTGTCGACAAAATGGATGTATCACTTTTTATACACTTTGTTGAAATATAATTTATACGCAAATATAGAAATCATTTTTTTTTATCTGCATAACATACATTAGAATTTATAGGCAAATATAAGAATCATATTACTGGTCAATACATGCATTAGAATTGTATGTACATTTAAGTTACATTTTATTTGTTAAAATTTAAAGCTAAGAATATCTGCATACAAATAAAGAAAATGAAAATTTTCTCATTTGTCATCAACAATAATGTCATATAAATAAATTACAGTTTATTAGACATTAAAAAGTAATGAGTATGAAATGTATATTTTTATACATTAAAAAGTAATGAGTATGAAATGTATATTTTTACACATTAAAAGGTAATGAATATGAAATGTATAAAAACATTTACTTTTGGACACTGTAAAAGAATGAAGTAAAAATATTTCTTTTGTCAACATTAAAAAGATTAGTCAAGAATCCATATTTTGTTTACATTAAAAGGATTAGACAAAAATATATAGTTTTGTGTACATAAAAAGGAATGAAATAAAAATAGTCATTTTTGGTCATTAAAAAGAGTTTAATCAAAATTTACATTTTTGGTCATTGAAAGGGATTACTCAAAAGATAGGAAAATTAATATTTTTCTTGTCGATTAGTTATGGTAAAAGATCATAGATTAAAAATAGGATGTTAGCGATGGCTTGATATATATCTGTGATGTTGAAATGTTGATGTGTTAAATATACACTACAAGAAAAAAGGCTATTTCTGACGGCTGAAAACTGTCGGCGGCCGTCGGAAGCCGTCGGAAATAGCCGTCGCTTTTAGAGGCGTCGAAAATCTGATTTTCCGACGGTTTTCGACACAGTCTGTAGTTTTTGTTTTCGATGGTTTTTGGCGGTTTGTAACGGTTTCTGACGGCCATCGGAAAACCTGCTTATTTTTTTTTTTGAAATTTCAGCCGCTTTTTAGCCTTCCAACTATACTTCTTCACTAAAACCACTATCTAATCAATCAATAGATAACCCAACATATCAACTCTCAACCAATTAACAAAAACACAAAAATTTCACCATAAACTTAAACCATTAACTACATAATACATAAATTTGTGCACACCACGTAGTCCACCAATATATATATATATATATATATATATATATATATATATATATATACCAGTAATAAATACACTACCCCCAAAAAATCTGCTTGATTTCCAAATCCTAACTCATACTTTGTACAAATTATGATGAAGTGGACAGTTTGAATCCTAACTCATATTTGTAGCAACTGTGTAAGGGTACATGATTTTATTTCTAAACTAAAAATTGTATTAAGAAAAAAATCGTTTACCACTTGATTTCCAAATCCACACCGCATGTTTCGCGTCGCTTTCGCATACGTGCATCCGAAACCAGAATTTAAGCATACCTTAAAATCAGAATTAACATACCTTAAAAATATATTTAACACAAAAAATAGAAAAATATAACTTAAAATCAGAATTTAAGCATCTCTTTCCCGTAGGCCCATCCAAAATAGTTAAAGTAACCGTGTCATCATCGTCATCTATAATATATATGCATTAATACTAACAAAAAAGAAAAAGGATTTGAGATTCCAACAAAAACACCAAAATATAAGTAAGGGAGTTTACCTTCAATGACTACATAAAGGGGGTGACTGCACTGTAATCGAAGAGAGGTTCAAATTCGTCCAATTTGTCTCCCTGTAATTATTGCCAAGAGTTCATTAGTTGACTACATGAAGAAGTTGGCGAAAACAAAATTGGACAAGCTCATATCATCAAATTTAGTAGAACATGATTTAATTGCTCATTTATTTTAAGCAAGAGATAAAGTAAAGTAGTTAATATGTCATGATGATATTATCACCAGCATCACGGACAATATGTGCGCAAGTATGGAGGTTGCTAGGCCGGGTCCGCAAAGAATGACATTATCAATCAAATATTTTTGATATTTACAAATAATTTTGTGCACTTACCTTCGCCTCATCAGTGTTCCAATAATTGATAAATACTTCCCACATGGTTGTTCCAACACTAAAAATAGTTAGCTTTGTATGTTACTTCACAAGTTTATTCATACATGTAATATTCATAGATATAATGCATCGATTTCATGCATATTATCCTATTTTGATGTGTTCTCTTAAATCTGCATCGTTGATTCATAAATAACTTAAATCACAAAAAGGGTTTTTGTTTTGTTAGATGTACTCAAACAATTTTTGTAAGATTTTCTACTTTTGCAATAAATACAAGAATAATAAGTATATAACGGTGCACATATACACAAATAACCACAATTATACAATGGTCAAAATCAAGTTAAGGGGGATATATGCATAAATAACCAAATATTGCACATAAAATTTTCAATTTCATTATATCACATGAAATACGCACATAATAGGATACTATAACCCCACTAAAACGCTATTTAAACCAATTGCAATCAATAGATAACCCTAATTTTCTAATCTAAGCAAATATAGATTTAGGTAAAAATTGGATTTTTATGGAAAAAAGAGATTATACCTTAAATTGATTGCTCTAGAGATCTGAATGAAAGCCAAGGAGGTACTTACGCGAAGAAATCGGGATTTTGAGGCAAAAAAATCAGATTTTGGGTGGTAGGGTTTTAGAAACCGTAGCTGGAAAAAACGGATGAGCAAAAGAAATGAGGAAGAAAGAGTTCGGTAGTCAGTTTATCACGAAAATTTCCGACGGCTTCCGACGGGTCGGCTTCTGACGGCCGCCGACGACCCGTCTGAAGCCGTCGCAAATCAGCCATCGCAAATAGCCTGTTTTCTTGCAGTGATAATGTCAGTATATTCAAACTGAATATTATACTGCCATTTACAAGTCATCTGGTTTGTTTATGTGATTGGGACGATAATTTTCACACATCGCCCAAGTGCACAAATAATTTATTATTTGATTGTTGGATGAAACCCCACACGGGTGTTGGGATGATATTTGATCTACACTGGTCCCAATATTTAGTGTAGAATCCACTCTGGTTGTTATTGGATGTTTGATAATTATTTATCATGATGGTTGATTACATGCAATATATGGTTGTTGGTTGAGTCACATTCCAATAAAGAATATATTCTAGAAAAAGAATATTTTAGAAAACATATTTTAAAAAAAGAATATTTTAGAAAAAGAATATATTTTAGATAAAAATATATTTTTATTGAAATGAGCTAGTTATTAAGTAAAGTAAATCATTAAATTTAGATTTAATGAAGTTTTCCAATTTGTTAATATTTAATTTAAGTTAAATATAATGAATTGGATTTTGGGTTTGTCGTGAATAGTGTCTTAAATAACACTGTTCTTAAACCCCGTATGAAAGGAATAATCTTTTATTTAAATTATTAAAGTTTTCAATTATATTTGATAATTGAAATAATATGAAGTGTGAGTTGGGTTTATTGTGAACTGTGTTTTTAAGCGACATTTGTTCTTTAACCCAACTGACAGTGAAAATGTGATTTGGAATTTATAAATCTTTATTTAAGTTTTAAATGGAAATTTTCCAAAAGCCAAGTTTTCCAATTTAATATATTAAATTGGAGTTGAATGGAATTCGAATTAGTAATAATCGAGATAAGCTTCTCTAAACGAAGACCGATATTACATATGGAATTTAAGAGGCTTTGTCGTTATTCCATTTATATTATTGGTCGGATACAGAAATTTATAACGATTAAATATATTGATTTGATTTCTGTGAAGGTTCCATATTTGTGGAAGATGACTTTGGGTTTACCGTGAACTATGTTTTAAATGACATTAGTTCTTTAACCCAGTTAAAGATAAGATTAATTTCTTAAATTTAAATAATCATTGAGTAATGATTTTTGATATTTAAAACCAAATTGGGGTTTTAACAAATCTTTAAAAGAAAGATTTAAGAATAAATCTAAAGAATTTATCTTTGATAAGATAATGTGAATATTTTATTTAAAAGAATATTCTGAATTGGAATGAGACGTTGGATGTGCTTTTATAGTACTTAATTTTTAATTATAAAAAAATACGCGAGTTATTCGGAAAGACCGGGTTTAACCCATTCCGAATAATTACTACGACGACGAAGGGTCGAAGATGAAGACGGTGGTTGAAGACCGACGATCTTCACATCGAATGGATGTGTTGCTACTGAGACCCATGATGGGAGTAGCTACCTTGAAGGAGCTTCAGTGGTAGCCGTCCAGACGTATTGTTGATTTTCCGGATATGCAAGGACCTCTCAGGTGTCTCCGGTTTCGTTCAGACCCAGAACGACTTGTATATGGATGCATGTCTGACATTGTATTTTGTTCCATGTGAATTAAATTGATTTTTATTAATGTATGTCTGATTGGTTGTGGAGAATTTATTCTCTGCTTAACACCCTGGTATATATTAATAGTGATTGATCGCATGGTGTGAATTGTCAATGTGGCACGCCAAGATGCAAATGATCAAGGCTTTTGTTGAAAAGCAGGGCCTTGTGGGATGATCAAAGTATATCCTATTACGACATAGCTTTGTGTATAGCGTGACTTTGCGAGCCTCACACCCCGGTATGAGTCAAAAACGGGAGTAGGACTGCAGGGAGTGCACACGTTTCTTTCTAGCTAGGAGTAGTGCCCGTGCTTAAACTGTCTAGCATTTTACTTATGTGGATGTTGGATTTTGAGGCACCTCGGATTTTTATAGGCCGTTAGTGGTCATACTATAGGTCCAAAGGGACCGGGAAGCGTGTGTTCAGGCAAAACCCATCCACTGTCGATAGGCGGGGACCGACCCTGAAGATCCAAGGGTTGCCCATAGGTGTGATCCTGAGGCATTTGCTAGAGAGTCTCGAATTGGAGAGGAACTTGCCCCTAGCCTCGACTCATGATGGAAATCCAATTTCCAATACGACCTTGCGTTTTTGAATGTAGAACTAGTATGGCGACATGATATATGGTACCCATGCCGTCTATGATTGATACATTATGATTGAAATGTTTTTTTTTTTGAAATATATATTCCCATATATATACACACTAATATTAAATCCGTTTATCGTATCAAGCATCTTTTGACCATTATAAGGTAAAACCCTATCCTCCGGTTTGCGTTGCATTCTGTGATGGGACTTGGTCTTATAATGGTTTCATTTTTCTAAAAAGGCATTGCGTTGTTTAACGATTTACTTTAATTTAGGCACTGGCAATCCAATGGAGTAAACACGTTCCGCGTTAGCGGCGTGGTCCTGTGATTAGCCATATTTATTAGATAAGTTAAGTTAAGATTTCTCATACCAGTCCCATGACTGACCTGTAGTTTGTTTCATTGGCAAACTCGGGTGCCCATATTTTCCACACAGGCAGTCGAGTAGCTCTTTGCAGAAATATTTACAGGATCCTGGTTTACAGCAAAGGCGGTACTCGGAAAGCTCTGTACCCATGTATTCCTTTCAGTTGTATATTTATATTATTTTTCCACTGCTATTTAAATGTAATTTAAGTCTCTGATATTATTGTATTTCAATTGTGTAATAAGTATTCATACTCTGTTATATTCTTGTACTCTGATGTAATTGTTGTAATCAGCAATAAATTGTTCTTCAGTTTGTGTTCTGATGTGTGTTGTTCTCAAAGCAATCCATGCTTTCCTTTACTGGGGAGTTTGGGTCGTCACAATAATGGACCTGCAACGAATCAAATTCGTATTGTTTTGTATCCATACTCTTGCAACTCAGTTGATTGGTTAACTGATGCTCATCTAAATATTACAAAATATGATATTAAAATTAAAACTTGACTTCAACTTAATTGACGCACGATAGAAACCATAGATATACATGTCAGATGATACAAAAACTGAACCTATAGTACCCAAATTATTCAATTTCTACCAACTTCGTTAAACGAGATTAAAAACACTAATATCTACATAATCATATTAGACTAATAAGAGATTAACACTAACTGAAGTAGCGGTTTAGGTGAAGTTTGATGCTTTTACCCTCTGCGAATTTAATGACGTTTGCATCAAAGGAGCTACGTTATTTCCTTTCTCCAATTTCGTGATTTTCTGATTTGCAGTTGTGGTCTTGCGGATCAAGATTGATTTTTTTCTCTTTTCCTTCCGTGTAGAATCGGTTGATGGTGCCTTAAGCAGTTGCTTTTCTTGCTTGTGGGAAGAGCCAGGCCTGCTCCCCCATAACTCCAAGTAGTAGCCTTAAATCCGATCGTCGATTGCCACTACGGCCTCCAAGCAGCAGCAGCCAAACTCCTGGATCTTGAATCTAACGGGTCCGCGATTACTCACAAGTCGAAGGGCGAAACCCTAATTTTCGTTTAGGCCATTAAAAAGAAAGCGAAATGTATTTTTTTTTGTTAAGTGAAAAAGAAACAAAGGCTTTCAGCGGGAGAATGAAAATTTAGGGGCAAAGGAGGTGAGATGGGTAAGGAAAATCAGATTCACGCGGATTGGTAATATAAGCCGTTGGATTGCATTCACGCGAATTACTAATTTTATTAATTGTTTAATTTGAATATATCTGTAGATACTGCAACACAATTAGATATCAAAGCTAACACATTGAAGGGTGTGTTGCAATAGACAAAAATCAGCATAGCTGTGGCAACATTTTAGCTGGCAACACCTTGGATTTTCATTGTAGTAGGTCATCTATGGCGTATTGATCGTAGGTACTCTTAATATAGTTAACAAGATAATAGCTCTATGTGTGATTTAGTAGTTGTGCAATGGATGAGCTGGATAGTGCGATCATGTATTATATTTCCATGCTTATTCCATTATGCAATGTCGTAGGGCCTTGATGTTTACTTATTTTTTGTTATGAAATATATACTGATTTTGTTTCAGTTCTATAAACTATATTAGAAGGTAAGTAACTTTATGGATTTGTATTTTGATTGTTGGTTCACTTAGTTATCACTGTCTCTGCTCTTGTTTTCTATGATTTTATATTTTTTTCCAAGCTGCCAAATATCGATAAGTTATGTTCTGTTTTGTTCATCTTCAAGCTTCATGATCGTCCAATATCAGCATTGCATATCAGCAAAGCGCTATTTGGTCATTATAGGTATTTATGGTATAGAGCGGTCGCCACATTTGTTATAAAGCTTAGGTCACACGATTAACCTAAGTTGGAACTATGGTCTAATGGACATTGGAAATGACTTATCACCCTTGACTGGATCAATAAAGAGAGTGTGTACTTGTTATATATTCATTTTCAAAATTGTATAGCAATACAGTATGTACTATAAGTTGCTTGTAGATGAGTATCCTAGACATAGTTTTCTTTGTGAAAGATTGATCGTTATTATAACAGATCAAGAATGAGCCAGCATATAAGAAAGAATATAAGGAACTCCGCTGCCAAAGTTGATGGAGGAGAAGGTTCAACGGCTTCGAACCCTCACTTTCAAACAATGTTCGACGCTATGATGATGAACATGATGCGAGATGTTCAACCATTTACTCATATTGTGGTTATTGATGGAGGTGCTCCGATGCATGTGCTAAGGGCTAATTTTTCTAAATTTAACGAGGATTACTCAAAATTGGGTGTAAAACGATTTCTTGGAACATAATCGGCTATATTGGTACGGGATTGGTTGGACACCAACGAGCATATTTTTGATGACATGGAAGTTGATAGTACCATGAAGAGGATATTGGCCTCTAAACAGCTTCAAGGGTCATGCCATGACAGAGCACAACGACATTGCTACTCTAGAAGATTAGATTACTTGGGACCAATTCAAAGCTAGTAATTATGAAAATAATTTTATCTTAGCTACTTAAATTTTGGTTTTTTTAGGAAGTTGCCAATATAAAGTAGGGGAGATGGCAGTTAGTGAGTAATTTGTTGAATTACATCCTTTAATAAGGCATGGGATGTCACTCATATATCTATTGAGAAAGAATGAGAAGTTCAGTAATGGTTTGGATGATTGTTTTATAGAGAAGTTGGTGGATCATATATTGATAAGCAATTCAAGAGTCCTATCGAGAAAGCTCTTTTCCATGAAGGTCCATATCCAAAGTTCAAGATAACCATTGTTTTTCAGAAGGAGGAGCCAAATTCATAATAAGGAGATGGAGGAAAGAAAAAGTGGAAAGGAAAGAGAAAGCAGTCTTAAGGAAAAAACACTTTGAAGAAGACTAAGTAGGAACCCACTTGCTATAGGTTCAAGGAAAAGGGTCATCTGATCAAAGATTGCAAAGTGATTAAGAAAAAATTGTTATAACTATTATTAGCCTAGGAATTTGTAGAAGGATTGCATTGAACCATATCAGTAGAAGTAGGTTATGAAGGCTTATACCTTTGTCGTTATTCCATCTTCGTTGATTTCTTCACGTGAAGGAAAAGGAGAAAGGAGTCATTATTCAAGGTTGCTTTCCATTAAAGATGATCACACACACACACACACACACACACACACACACACACACACACATATATATATATATATATATTATTTGATATCAGGGCTTCATATTCATTCATATCTAGTAACTTAGTAGATAAATTTGTAGTGAGACCCGGGATAGTAGACTAACCATTGATTATGACAAACTCTATTGGTAGGCTCTATTAACTCATGCATGGTCCGTCGTGATTTAGTTTTATCAAGTAATTGATGCTTTTTGTTGGATTTGGGATTATCATTGGAATGAATTGGCTAAAAAAGAACGCGATGATAATGGATTGTAAGAAATTGCTAGTGACAGCTATGGAAGGGTTGACAGTAATGAATGGATGCCCATCAGAGGATGGAGTTATAGTTAGCTTTATATTGGAGCTTGATCTTTGTTACCTTGCGCACATTGGGTTTTTATCTTTGCCTATTATTAGAGAGTATCCGAACGTATTTAAGGAAGTGACTAGAATAACGTTGCATTTTGAAACTCAATTTTAGATAAACTTGGTAAAGGATGTCGTGTGGTAGTTATGCCTTTAAGGCGTATGACATCAAAAGAGAAAAAGACTAAAGGTGCAAGTGAATGACTTGTTAAGCAGAGTATTCATTCGTAGAAGTGTACGTAAGTGGATTACATTAGTAGTATTTTCCACCATGCCAAATGGATCTTTGAAATTGTTTATGAATTATTGTGAGCTGAATAAAGATAAAAAGGAAGAATAAGTATCCACTCCCATGTATCGATGACCCGTTCAATTAGCTTTACATTACAAGGGTGTTCTCTGAACTAGGTTTAACAATGGGAGTTCACCTATTGGGAGCAGCAAAAGATAATGTGCCTATCATCGCGTTTCGTTAGCCATTCAGACTGACCAATGTTGTAGGACGCTTTGTGGGTCTCATGAATTGGGTTTTCAAAAACCAACCGAATAAGTTTGTACTTGTGCCCATATATTTTGATCTGGTTTAAGACTGAGGAGAAACACAAGACATACCTAAGGAGTGTGCTTGAGTTGTCGAGGACACACAAGTTAGGGGTGAAGTTTACCCTAAAATTAAATAGATCTTCTAGTTTTGGATATAATATAAGATTAAAATAATTTAAGTCCATATGATGCCAATTTTTGAAAAAATTAACTTTTATTCTAAAATATTAATATAAATTGAAAGAAAATAAATATTATTACAAAAATGTATAAATAATATTATTGTTGTTTGTAGATTTTAAACTTTAAGAAAACTTTATTTTTAATTTTGATTTAGTTGGTTGGTTCGGTTTTCTAATATTGTAAACCAAACCTAACCAATAAACCAAATAATATAAGAATAAAAACTAAAACAACCGACTAACTACTAAAACCAAATCAAACGTAACTAGTTTGGTTGGTTGGTTTATTTAGTTTTAGCCGATAAATGCTCACTTCTGCCCCACCATAAAATTTTGTGTAATTCATAGCAAAGGTAAGGGGAACTCAACTAAGGCAGAATGTGATCTCCAAAGCATGGATCTTGTTTTTGTCACAAAGGATAGAGTTTTAACATGCAAAGAAATTGAAAAAATATATGCCAAATCAAAGTAACATTAAGCAACGTTCTGAAGAAGCACTAAGATTAATTAAGAACATGTCTTAGCCTAATGTACACTTTATTTTCAATGAAATCAAACTCTAGAGCAAGTGTTAACCGTGTTTTTAACCAACCAGAATTCAATCAGAAGCATAAGGTCAAGGCAAAGACGAACTGACTTAATAACTTAGAAACATGACTAGAAGAGTAAGAAAGTTTATCTTATGAATTTTCATGAGGTATTTTGGCTTAGGAAATCAATCGGTAACACGAACTTTTACTTAGAATTGATATGCCTTTTTGCCTGCTTAGGTGTTATAAACTTCATACACCCATCTATTATCAAAACCATTCATAACAAAAGGCCTTCATAGAAAATAGCTAGCAACTCCCAGGATTTATGAGAAGAAATGAAGAATGAAGGGTAGTTCAAGATTATTGTAAGAATCGTTGAAATCAACCCAAGGTCTATGAAAATGATTTCGAAACACATTGACTAGAAGATAAAGAATGAAATAAGTGAAATAAAGAAATTTTCGAAAGTTAATACCACTTAGTAAAAGACATTTCTTTTGGTACCAAAATGTTTATTTGGTCTCTAGGCCCAACTTAATCACTTTACCAAATTAGGATAGGATGTTAATGTAACGACTCGCATTCTACGCATCGGAGGATCGTAGAATACTTATTTCTTTCTCGTAAGGAGTCGTATGGTCGTGTGACATTAGGGGATGACTATTGGAGTCATTTCCCATGTTCACGATTTTTGCCGATTTTTGAATGACCTTTTTGCCCCTAGATGATCTTGTTTTGGCCATAACTTTTGATTGGTAAAGAATTTTGACCTGAAACCACTTCCATTAGATCCGGATGATGGTTTACCTTTCCGTAGAGTGGCCATATGTGAAAAACGGACTTATCGTTTGGGAGATATGCCTGAAATAAGTTTTAGAAGGTGAAAAACTGCTTAACCAAATGAGGTGATTAATGAATGGGCCCATAACCCATTTCGGGATTAGGGTTATGGGGAGGCTGAAATGAGTTAGGTTTTCATTTTATTTCTGTTTTCTAGCCGCCATTTACCTCTTAGAAACCCTAACAATGGCCTTCACCTTCTAATTTCATCCCAAATCGCTCTCTAATCAGGGACTAAGCTTAGCAACATCAAATCAAGGAGAAAGAGTGCCATTTCAGAGTTAGAGCTGCTGTTAGACATCGATATTCGCCCAAATCAGAGGAGTTCCAGTTCTGAAAGTTTTAATTGTGGCAAAGGTGAGTGATTTGCCTTGTTTTTACACTAATTATGGTTAACTAAGGGTAATTAGTGTTAACTAGCGAATTTAAACAGAATTAAATATTGGAAAAATATTTAGAAAATTTTAAACACCGTTTTAGACCTTTGTTGGAAGTTTGGGTTAATTTGGTTAAGTTTAGCTAATCCTATCATTAGGTTTGCTTAAATATGTTTAAGGGAAAAATATGGGTTTTGGGTATGTTTGATCCATTTTAATTGTTGTTTTGGTGTTTGTGGTCAGTTCTATATGTTGCTATGACTATATGGTATGTTTTATGATTGATTAGAACAATTAGAATAGTCGAAAATGCCGTCATATGGCGTAAAATAGTCATTGGAAAAATTGCAGAATATAGTGTAGGAACCGGATCAGATCGCTCCCCTTCCGAACCGACCCGTTCGTTGCCACCCATCATGAGCCACTCCAGTACCGATTTGCTTGTGACATATGTGCCTCGACCCGAACTGCTCCAGCTTGAGTATCACGAACCGCCTGAAGGAACAAGCCACGATCTGATGCTCTGGAGCTAGCACCACGACCCGACCCGCTCGAGAGAGGGAGCTCGTTCCGAATTGCCAGGGGAGGGAGCTCAAGACATGACCCGTTCGAGTGAAGACATCACGAATCGTACCGGAGATGGAGCCACGAGTCGAACCAACCTGATGCTATGGGGAAGAAATCACGATCCGAACCAGAGGGGTGATGTAATAACACGGAAATCTGAGCCAATTTAAAAAATTTATTTTGGCAATTTTGATGAGTTTTGAATATTTAAAATGATTTATTTTAAATAAGAATGACGAGAAATTTATTTTGAATAGAAATAGAATGGATATATTTATTTGAATCATCGTTAGAATATAAATATTTATTTTTATTTATAAAACGAATTGAAAATGGCGCAGTAGTTTGAAAATTCGATTTCAAATTTCAAATGAATGTACAGGATTCAAAATAAAACGGATTTTAGCGAAACCAAAAATATTAGAATCTATTTGAGAATATCTATCCAACGAATCCGAAAAATTGAAATTTCATAGCGGGAATAAAAAGTTATGTCCAATGGAAAATTCAGAATAGTCGCTATGGAATTCTGGCCCTTAAAAATGGAAATTTTGCAAACGACCTCGGTTTCCGACGAAACCACTTTTGTTGGATCCGGGATGTCAAATTATTGATAGAATCTAATTTGCATAATTTTCTGAATCAATATGTGAGCGTGGCAAAGGAAAATGCGTTCGACCAGTTTTAGTTGAATTTAATCAACTGGAAAATGGCCATTTTTCAAACGGTCTCATAATTTGACGAAATTAGTTTTATTAGGACCGTATCGTCGATACAAAGCTAGAAAATATTTTTCGGGAATTTTTAGAGTCCGTTTGTGGCCCCGGTAAATTGAAATGCGCGTTCAAATTCAATATATAGATTTATATTTTCATTTTGATGAAAACTGATCGAAACAATCTAATCAGTTTACGATACATATTCCATTGTGATCAGAATATGGGTAATTAGCTAGGGATGACAGTCGGTGGGTTCGATTTTGATTTCGAAATAAAAAGTTACTCTATGGGATTAATTAAATAAATAAATAAATAATATTATATATATTATATTCTCCACCTTTTTCTCTCTCTCCCTCTCACTTTGTTCTGGAAATAAAAAAAGAAAAGAACACTGAACCCTAATTCTTCATCGCTCTCCAGTGAACTACGCCACCGCTGCCCCTCCTCGGCGAGCAGACCCTCAGCACGCAACCGTGGCCCCACCTCAAAACCCCCCTCCTCTCCCCATTGACCTCTCTCCCTCTCTCCTTTTAGAAACCGCGCCCAAGCCCCCTTTCCTCCCAGGAACCTCCGCTTCTCCCTGAGCAACGCCGCCATCAGGTGCTCTGACCACCTCAGCGCATGCTAAACCCTCCCCTCCCTCTTCCGTTTGACTGTAAGTATTTAGTTATTTCTTTTATGTTTTTTTGTGTGAAATTAGTTTTAGAAAATTAGTTTTTCCTTGTATAATATAGCAAAATTAACAATATGGTTTTTATGATTTCAAAATCAAAAGCTTGGATTTTTATTCGCTCCGAGCTATGATTTTTAATTCATGAAGTTGTGATTTTTATGAACATAAAAATAGGATCTTTATTTATAAAAACATTGATTTTGATTTATAAAGATTTGATTTTTATAAATATGGTTTTAGAATAAAGATTAAATTTTTATTATCATGAAATAAAAATATGATTTTTCTTATAGAAGTAGCGGTGTAAAGGAGTGATTTTTACATATGTAGTAGATATATAAAAATACGATCTTTATATAAAAAAATGTGATTTTGATAGAGAGAATGGCGAGAAAAAAATACGTTTTTATATATATGAAGTAGCGATAAAAATTCGATTTTTATATATATGAAGTAGTGAAATAAAAATTCGATCTTTACATATGTATTAGCGGCATAAAAATAGAATTTTTATCTATATAGTAGTAGCATAAAAATATGATTTTATATTATAGAGATAATAAAATTTTGATTTTTATATTATAGGGATGATAAACATATGATTTTTATAATTTGAACAGCGATATGAAAATATTATTTTTAGTTAGATAAAAATGTAAATTTTATCGTGTGTATGTAATAATATAAAAATTCGATTTTTATGTATTATGAAATAGCAAAAATAATGATTCAATTTTTATATATGTATCGAAATAAAAATCTGATTTTTATTACATATATAGTGAAATAAAAATATGATTTTTACTATGAACAGCGGGAAAAGGTCGCATTGGAATTTTAGGCAAATCCAAACCGTTCAGAAAGAAAGCACAGTGGAGTGGAAACCTCGGTGAGAACTCCTCACTTTTAATTGGTTTTCTAGTTGAAATATATAATAGGATGCAGACGGTGCTTAGCAGCACCTGACACCCGTCGTCCACAGACCATGGATGACTTGTTTGTTTGATTGATGTGTTGTGAAAATTGATTGTGTGAGGTGGAATGAATAAAGTATTTTATAGTTAAAAATATAATTTTTAACGTGTATATAAAATAAATAGTTAAAAACAAATCGGACGATTTGTTTATGTACACCCATTTGACGGATATTAATTGAGACGATAAATTTTACACATCGCCCAACTGCACTAATAAAAATCTTTGTTTGTTGATTTGAAACCCCACACGGGTATTGGGATGATATTTGGCGTACACTAATCCCAATTATTTAGCTATATGTCGATCGATGGGTTGACAGACTGTGTAAGCGTTAATTATTTATATTTAATGCTTATGCAGTTGTGTGGTGCACTCTGGATGATGGTTGATTATTTGTCATTGCTATTATATACATGTGTTGTATGGAATCCATGTAATTAACATTATATGGTAATTGATTGGGCCTCATTCCAATTTGGAAAATAAAGAATATTAAAAAAAAAAAGAATATTCATGTGTTGAATAAAAGAAAATTCATGTGTTGAATAGAAAGAATATTCATGTGTTGAATAAAATATATATTCATGTGCTGAATAAAAGAAAATTCATGTGTTGAATAGAAAGAATATTCATGTGTTGAATAAAATATATATTCATGTGTTGAATAAAATAAATATTCATATGTTGAATAGAATAAACATTCATGTGTTGAATAAAAGCCGTGTTGATTAGATATGCGCCATTTTGACACGAACGATATTTATATGATTATATTCATTTTTATAATGAATACAGAAAAGGAATTGATTTCAAAATCTAATGTTTTGAAAATATTATCATCTACATATCGATGATATGGAATATTCAATTTTGATTAGAAATTGAATATGAAGTTGAAATTGTTTTGAAAACGAATTTAAAACGATTTATAAAATACGTTTTGAAAGGAAATCGAGGAAATATATTTAATATATATATATATAATGGCCTGAATAGAACGCGTCGCGCTGTGGCAGTTCGCGAATTTCGACCATTGACTTCGAATGGATATTACGAGAGATCCGATTATCGGATTCTCCTAAAACCAGAACCTTTGTGTTCGTATCGAATAGACCTTTCTAACGAATATTAGAGATTTGAAATCTAATGGCTGGATTTGGAATTTTGTCCAAATCAAATTTGGAAAAGGTCGCTTTAAGTGCAGTTTGATGGCCGTTAATGGAAATCTACTGTACGGGCCTCGATAAAATTATTAAAAATAGTAATAATTTTTGTAAAATCATAAGAAATGATTTGGGAAGAATTGGGATGAAAAACTCCATATTTGAAAAGATAAAAATAGATTTTTATCGAAATGAGCTAGTTTTGAACTAGAATTATAATCCATTTATTTTTGAAATAAATAAATTGGACTTGAAAAGGTTTTAAAAGTAACTAGAATTTCCAATAATTGGATTTGAATTGATTTTTGGGTTTATCGTGAACGGTGTTTTAAATAACACTCGTTCTTTAACCCGATTTACAGTGAATGGGATTTGGAATTTATAAATCTTTTTGATAAGATTTAAAGTTTTCCAATTTAATAAAATAAATTGGAATGGAATGGAATTCAATTTGGTAATAATCGAAGTGAATTTCTGTGGAGGAAGGCAAATAATATTTTTGGGTTTATAGTGAACCGTGTTTTAAATGACATTGGTTCTTTAACCCAGTTAAAGACAGGATGTGATTTCCCAAGTTAAACAATCATTAATATTGATTTTTGGGAAGATTAAAACCAAGTGGAGTTTTAATGAATCTTTAATTAGATTGAAATGATCGAGAATGGAGTATCACCAGTTCTTGTTGCAGTCATGATGGGGGGTTCTCACCATGTGGTTTGGTGGCGAACAGTGGGCTCTTACCCCTACATGTCCCTTGCGAGGGTTGGTTGCTGTGTGCTGACAGTCGATAGGCTGGTCGTAAAACAAGTGATAAATAAAAGATGAAATTTAGCGTATCAAGCATTCTTTGGCTATTATAAGGTAAAACCATATCCTCCGGCTTGCGCTGCATTGTATGATGGGACCTGGGTCTTATAATAGCTTCATTGTTCTTTATTTAGCATTGTGCTATTGTTTTATGCACTGGTATTCTTGGGAGGAATTCCATTCCGTTTTATACGACATGGTCCCTTGATTTACCTAACTTTAAAATAAATATTAATAACTGTTTTAGTTCTCACACAAGTCACATGTCTAACCTGGAGTTTATTGTTTTAACCTAAACTCTGGGTGCCCTTATTTTGACACAGGCAGCTAGTAGTTTTGGTTTTGCAGATTTATATTCACAGGATCCTGATTTACAGCTGGGATGATATTTGAAAAGCTCTGTATCCATATATTGCTTTCAGTTGTGTTTTGTATTATTTTCCGCTGCTAGGTAATGAAATTGTAAATCTTTGATGTTTAGTAAACGTGTAATATTTACTCATACTCTGTATATTCTTGTATTCTGATGAAATTGTTGTAATAAGCAATGAAATGTTCTTCTGTTTGTGTTCCGATTCGTCTTGTCCTCAGTACAATCCACGATTTCCCATTAGGGGTTTTCGGGTCGTTACAGCTTGGTATCAGAGCTTTGGTTTACAGAGCACGAGAACAAGACATATTAGAACCGAACGAAAGAATTCATCTGAGATTGGATTAGTGATATCCAATGAGAATGACTTGTTAGAGATGGGATCAGTAGTATCCTATAATGGGTGTGAAGAGTGATGTTTTTAAAATAGAATTGAAAACAAGCTTTGTTTTGAAAATTTAAACTTTATTATACGTATTTGAGTATTTATTTTAAATTGATTTGGACAATCAAGTATATAAAGATTTTGCATATACGTCTGATCCACGTGTATACGAAGTCTTAATATACTGGACAGATATAGAATCACACTATAGTCGCCCGAAGATGGTTCTGATGATCGCTATAGCGATCGCATCATCAGTATTCATGTTCGAGTTTCGAAGGTGGGATGTTTATATATTTCCTATTGACTGGTGTGAGAACCAAGACTAGATAAGGCTTATTGTTGTGATTTGGCATCAAAAATATGATTTTTGGACTATGTATCAAAGTTATGAATTTGAAAAGATAATCAACTAATTGATTGCTGATTGTGTTGTTTGATATTGTTTGATTAATTAAATTTGAACCATTTAGCCAAATCAAGTCAAATAGTGAATTGTATTGAAAATTTATCGCATTTGCATACGTATACATGTACTTACATTGAACAGGTCATAGTAAGGAGGCTAGAGAAGAGGAGTAAAATTGTTTGCCCGACAAATAGATACATGTTTATTGTATTTCTTGGGTTTTGGATGATTTTATGAGCCGATTGGCTAACCGCTTAGCTGTTTTTTTTTTCTTTTTGGATTTGTGAGGGCTATGGGAGGCTATTTGAAATATCCCGAAGCTCCCGGTGCATGGGAGGTTATGGCGAAATTTAGGGTGTTAGCCAAATTTTTGAAAAATTTGAAAATTTCTTAGAAACTGAAAAGTTGAAGAACTTAAGCCGTAAAGAAAATAATGGAAGTTGAGTTGGTTTGTTAAACAACTTTCAGCTTCGTTCCTTTTTGGGGACAAAAGGTTTTAAGTGGGGGAGATTGTAATAATCCGGAAATCTGAGCCAAATTAAAAAATTTATTTTGATGAATTTTGAATATTTAAAATGATTTATTTCAAATAAGAATGACGAGAAATTTATTTTGAATAGAAATAGAATGGATATATTTATTTGAATCGTCGTTAGAATATAAATATTTATTTTTATTTATAAAAGGAAATGAAAATGGCACGGTAGTTCGAAAATTCGATTTCAAATTTCAAATGTATGTACAAGATTCAAAATAAAAAGGATTTTAACGAAACCAAAAATATCAGAATCTATTTGAGAATATCTGTCCAACGAATCCGAAAAATTGAAATTTCATAGTAGGAATAAAAAGTTATGTCCAATTGAAAATTCAGAATAGTCGCTATGGAATTCTGGCCCTTAAAAATGGAAATTTTGCGAACGACCTCGGTTTCCGACGAAACCACTTTTGTTGGATCCAGGATGTCAAATCATTGCTAGATTCCAATTTGCATAATTTTCTGAATCAATATGTGAGTGTAGCAAAGGAAAACGCGTTTGACCAGTTTTAGTTGAATTTAATCGACTGGAAAATGACCATTTTTCAAACGGTCTCAGAATTTGACGAAATTAGTTTTGTTAGGATTGTATCATCGATACAAAGCTATAAAATATTTTTCGAGAATTTTTAGAGTCCGTATGTGGCCCCGGTAAATTGAAATTCGCGTTCAAATTCAATACATAGATTTATATTTTGATTTTGATGAAAACTGATCGAAACGATCTAATCAGCTTACGATACATATCCCATTGTGTTCAGAATATGGGTAATTAGCTAAGGACGACAGTCGGTGGGTTCGATTTTGAGTTCGAAATAAAAAGTTACTTTATGGGATCAATTAATTAAATAAATAATATTATATATTATATACTCCACCTTTTTCTTTCTCTCCCTCTCACTTCATTCTGGAAATAAAAAAAGAAAACCGAACCCTAATTCTTCGTCGCCCTCCACCGAACTATGCCACCGCCGCCCCTCCTCGGCGAGCAGACCCCCAGCGCGCAACCGCGGCCCCACCTCCAAACCCCCTCCTCTCCCCGTTGACCTCTCTCTCCCTCTCTCCATTCAGAAACCGCGCCCAAGCCCCCTTTCCTCCCAGGAACCACCGCTACTCCCTGAGCAACGCCGCCATCAGGTGCTCTGATCACCTCAGCGCGCTAAACCCCCCCTCCGTCTTTTGTTTGACTGTAAGTATTTAGTTATTTCTTTTATGTTTTTTTTGTGTGAAATCAATTTTGAAAAATTAGTTTTTCCTTGTATAATATAACAAAATTAACAATATGGTTTTTATGTATGATTTCAAAATCAAAAGCTAGGATTTTTATTCGCTCCAGGCTATGATTTTTAATTCATGAACTTGTGATTTTTATGAACATAAAAATAGGATCTTTATTTATAAAAAGCTATGATTTTGATTTGTAAAGATTTGATTTTTATAAATATGGTTTTAGAATAAAGATTAGATTTTTATTATCATGAAATAAAATTATGATTTTTCTTATAGAAGTAGCAGTGTAAAGGAGTGATTTTCACATATGTAGTAGAGATATAAAAATACGATCTTTATATAAAAAATGTGATTTTTATAGAGAGAATGGCGAGAGAAAAATACGATTTTCATACATATGAAGTAGCGATAATAATTCGATTTTTATATATATGAAGTAGCGATAAAAATTCGATTTTTATATATATGAAGTAGCGAAATAAAAATTTGATCTTTACATATGTATTAGCGGCATAAAAAAAGAATTTTTATCTATATAGTAGCAGTATAAAAATATGATTTTATATTATAGAGATAATAAAATTTTGATTTTTATATTATAGGGATGATTAAAATATGATTTTTGTAATTTGAATAGTGATATGAAAATATTATTTTTAGTTAGATAAAAATGTAAATTTTATCGTGTGTATGTAATAATATAAAAATTAGATTTTTATATATTATGAAATAACGAAAATAAAGATTCAATTTTTATATATGTAGCAAAATAAAAATCTGATTTTTATTATATATATATATATATATATATATATATATAGTGAAATAAAAATATGATTTTTACTATGAACAGCGGGAAAAGGTCGCATTGGAATTTTAGGCAAATCCTAACCGATCAGAAAAAAGCACGGTGGAGTGGAACCCTCGGTGAGATCTCCTCACTTTTAATTTGTTTTCTAGTTGAAATATATACTAGGATCCAGAAGCTGTTTAGTAGCACCCGACACCCGTCGTCCACAGACCATGGATGACTTGTTTGTTTGATTGATGTGTTGTGAAAATTGATTGTGGGAGGTGGAATAAATAAAGTATTTTATAGTTAAAAATATAATTTTTAACGTGTATATAAAATAAATATTTATAAACAAATTGGACGATTTGTTTATGTACACCCATTTGACGGATATTGATTGGGACGATAAATTTTATACATCGCCCAACTGCACAAATGAAAATCTGTGTTTGTTGATTTGAAACCCCACACGGGTGTTGGGATGATATTTGGCATACAGTAATCCCAATTATTTAGCTATATGTCGATCGATGGGTTGACAGGCTGTGTAAGCGTTAATTATTTATATTTAATGCTTACGCAGTTGTGTGGTGCACTCTGGATGACGGCTGATTATTTATCGTTGCTATTATATACATGTGTTGTATGGAATCCATATAATTGACATTATATGGTAATTGACTAGGCCTCATTCCAATTTGGAAAGTAAAGAATATTAAAAAAAAGAATATTCATGTGTTGAATAAAAGAAAATTCGTGTGTTGAATAGAAATAATATTCACGTGTTGAATAAAATATATATTCATGTGTTGAATAAAAGAAAATTCATGTGTTGAATAGAACGAATATTCATGTGTTGAATAAAATATATATTTATGTGTTGAATAAAATAAATATTCATATGTTGAATAGAATAAACATTCATGTGTTGAATAAAAGCCGTGTTGATTAGATATGCGCCATTTTGACGCGAACAATATTTATATACATTATATTCATTTTTATAATGAATATAGAAAAGGAATTGATTTCAAAATCTAATGTTTTGAAAATATTATCATTTATATATCGATGAAATGGAATATTCAATTTTGATTAGAAATTGAATATGAAGTTGAAATCGTTTTGAAAATGAATTTAAAACGATTTATAAAATACGTTTTGAATGGAAATTGACGAAATATATTTAATATATATATAATTATAATTGCCTGAATAGAATGCGCAGCGCTGCGGCAGTTCGCGAATTTTGACCATTGACTTCGAATGGATATTACGGAAGATCCGACCGTCGGATTCTCCTAAAACCGGAACCGTTGGGTTTGTACCGGAAAGAGCTTTCTAACTAATATTAGAGATTTGAAATCTAATGGCTGGATTTGGAATTATGTCCAAATAAAATTTGGAAAAGGTCGCTTTAAGTGCAGTTTGATGGCCGTTGATGGAAATCGACTGTACGGGCCTTGATAAAATTATTAAAAATAGTAATATTTTTTGTAAAATCATAAGAAATGATTTGGGAAGAATTGGGACGAAAAACTCCATATTTGAAAAGATAAAAATAGATTTTTATCGAAATGAACTAGTTTTGAACTAGAATTATAATCCATTTATTTTTGAAATAAATAAATTGGATTTGAAAAGGTTTTAAAAGTAACCAGAATTTCCAATAATTGGATTTGAATTGATTTTTGGGTTTATCGTGAACGGCGTTTTAAATAACACTCGTTCTTTAACCCGATTTACAGTGAATGGGATTTGGAATTTATAAATCTTTTTGATAAGATTTAAAGGAGATTTTCCAAAGTAAAGTTTTCCAATTTAATAAAATAAATTGGAATGGAATGGAATTCAATTTGGTAATAATCGAAGTGAATTTCTGTGGAGGAAGGCAAATAATATATCTGGAATTTAAAAGGCTTTGCCGTTATTCCATTTATATTATTAGTCAATATGGAAGTTTATATCGACTATATATATCGATTTGTTTTCCATGAAAATTCCATTGTAAATGAATGTGATTTTGGGTTGTCGTGAACGGTATCTTTAATAATACTGTTCTTAGACCCAATGGAGTTAAGAAAATCAGAAGCTAACTGAAGATTAGTTAAGTTGAATGGTTTCTTGGGTAATGATCTGATGTTGGTTTCGGCCTTCGGGGTTAATACTCAGGGAATTGTTCACTTGCTAATTTACGGTTAAAGGCTGATAGAATGGAATGTGATTTTGGGTTTATAGTGAACCATGTTTTAAATGACATTGGTTCTTTAACCCAGTTAAAAACATGATATTATTTCCCAAGTTAAACAATCATTAATATTGATTTTTGGGAAGATTAAAACCAAGTGGAGTTTTAATGAATCTTTAATTAGATTGAAATGATCGAGAATGGAATATCACCATTTTTTCTCCAGGCGATAGTTAAATCTTTAATTAGATTTGAACGTGAAATGGTAATTGAATTTACTGATAACACGTGTTAGATATGAAGTATTACCAGTTTTACTTCATGGGATGAATAGGCTGGGATTGGGAAATTAAAGAAAATGATTACTTCGGTAAGGTTCGTTAATCCCAACTAGTTTGGATAAACCATAATTTGGTTTGAATTGATATTCAAAGGAAGATTAAAGAATAAATTTGAAAGAATTTATGTTTGATAAAATTAACGGGAACCTTTCCCAAAGTATTTAGAATATTTGAATAAAAGAATATTCTAAATTGGAATGAGGCGTACGTTGTGTTTGTGCAACACTTATTTATTATATACGCGAGTTATTCAAAAAGACCGGGTTTATCCCATTCTGAATAACTGATTCGATGATGTGTCGAGGATGAAGACGGTGGTCGAAGATCGGAGGTCTTCAACATCATTTGGATAATTACTGATGATCTTGATTGGGTTGTACACCCAAGAGGAGGGAATCAGTTGGTGATCGTCCAGACGTACTTGGAGATCGATGGATATGCGAGGTACAAGGTGCCTCCGGTTTAGTTCAGACCTAGAACGGACTTGTAAATGGACTGTGTATCTGACATTGGATATCATTCTGTGTGATTGATGGATTTCGGTTGCATGGAATGGTTTTCCTGTATGGCATGCTAAGATGCAAATGATCAAGGCTTTTGTTGAAAAGCAGAGTCTTGTGGTTGATGATCAAAGCACGGCCTTTGTGGCGTAGCTTTGTGTAGCGTTAATTCGCGAGCCTCACACCCCGGTGTGAACCAGAAACGGGAGAGGACCTCAGGGAGGGCATGCGTTTCCTTTTAGCTAGAAGTGGCGTTAGTGGTTTGACACGCCCTGACGAGTTTTACTTATGTGGTTGTTGGGTTGCGAGGCACTTCGGATATATCGGTGACCATGTGGAGCCGATGGAGTCATAGGACTCATTTGCCCCCAAAGGGCGGGGAAACACAGTGTTCAGGCATTTTAATCCACATCGGTGGACCGGCCCTGACGATCCAAAGGCTTGACTGAGTACTTGCCTGAGACATGGGCTAGATTGTCTCGAAATCGGTAGAGGTATCTTTTGCCTTGGTTCACAGATGGAAATCCAACTTCCAATACGACATTGTGCGGTTTTAGTTGTAAACCTATATATGGCGACATAGTGGTATGGGGCACTTATGCCGTCTATGATTGATACTTATGATTTAAATTGTTTTGACACTATACACTTATAGTAATAATAAAAGATGAAATTTAGCGTATCAAGCATTCTTTAGCTATTATAAGGTAAAACCATATCCTCCGGCTTGCGTTGCATTGTGTGATGGGACCTGGGTCTTATAATAGCTTCATAGTTCTTTATTTAGCATTGCGCTGTTGTTTTATGCACTGGTATTCTTGGGAGGAAACCCGTTCTGTGTTATACGGTATGGTCCCTTGATTTACCTAACTTTAAAATAAAGACTAATAACTGTTTAGTTCTCACATGAGTCACATGACTGACCTGGAGTTTATTGTTTTAACCTAAACTCTGGGTGATCTTATTTTGACATGGGCAACTAGTAGTTTTGGTTTTGCAGATTTATATTCACAAGATCCTGATTTACAGCTGGGATGATATTCGGAAGGCTCTGTATCCGTATATTTCTTTCAGTTGTGATTTGTATTATTTTCCGCTACTAGGTAATGAAATTGTAAATCTCTAATGTTTAGTAAACGTGTAATATTTATTCATATTCTTTATATTCTTGTATTCTGATGAAATTGTTGTAATAAGCAATGGAATGTTCTTCTGTTTGTGTTCCGATTCGTCTTGTCCTCAGTAGAATTCGTGATTTCCCGTTAGGGGGTTTTCGGGTCGTTACAGGTGACTGCGAACCGACCCAAGGTGCTTGGACTAGAGACGTGAGTCATGAATCGAACTGGGAGTGCGACTTGAAGTGAATAGAAGTGGACAACCGAACTGATCCAGAGAAGACCAAAACTCGAGATGCAAAGGTAGTCCAAATGGGAAGTTTGTACTAAGTATTTAGTTGGGAACCAATGAGTTAACTTCATGGTTGGACTTTGGTGTAGACGTGTGCTAAGGAGGTATCGACGTCCATAACTTTGATTTACCACCGAAAGATGAATGTTAGGCTACGGATTAGTGCAGTGGGGGTAGTTATTACTTCATGGGGCAGAGTGATCGTAGCATGGCTATGAGCCAGTGTAGTGGAGTTATCACGACTTCATGGGGGCAGAGTGGACATAGCAAAGTATTAGTGGTTATGGATCAGTGCAGTGGAGCCGTCACGACTCCTTGGGGCAAAGTGATCATAACAAAGTATTGGGTGACCAAAGCGGTGGATTTTGTATGCTTTACTCACTGAGTGAGAGATGTGAGGATGGTTGCTATGCTTGATTGTTTGCCATCACTACGACATGCACACCCCCATCCCTGTATCCTTTACACCATATATTAGTGGCACCTAAGAGTATTGTACGGTAAGTTGTGCTAACTCTTTGGTTGCAGGTCCAGATTCAGGTATGGTTTAGTATACCTGCTATTGTTCTGTTTTATTGCTTATCGCTCATACCAGACTTTTGTCTGACCCAGAGTTTTATGTCTCTTCTTATTACTTTGGGTGCTCCTAAACGAGCAGACTAGAGACAGGTTAGATGGTTATGCACGAGTAGCTGATCCGGAGATGAGCAGGAGGCTCCTACGTATTATCTACATATATTCTCCCTGTGTTGTTGATGGTCACTGCTTTAGGCATTAGTAGCGTACCTTTCCTTTCTTTTTCTTTAGAGAGAGTATTTTGAAGTTGTAATAATGGTTATGAATCATAAGATGTATTTTGGATTTCCGCTACTATGATGATTATGGTTTAGTTTTCAACTTATGCACTGTCTCGCCTGTTTTATAACAAGTATGTTATTATTATATTTTATTCCATGCACTGTGAGACATTCCACAGGTTCCTTGTTAGTTCAAATTCCTTTCTTTTCCTTTCTTTGGTGACCGTCCTATGCTAGTCGGGCAATGGCACAATGCACTTTCATTGGAAATGGCGGCTAGTGCGGGCGGGCCGTCACATTTGGTATCAGAGCTCTAGGTTGCGTAGTTAACCTAGGGAAGACACCAGAGAGAGATCGTATGTATATGAGAGCGCGTATTTGTGATATTTTGGTTTTCAAAAGCTATATATATACTATTAGTATACTTAAGGATGAAGTCGCATTGCACTGGCACCACTGAAGAGATGGTTAATCGTTTTCTCCTTACAGATTGAACGATGAGCCGATATACGAGGCGTGTTGGTAGAGGATCTAATAATGGGAATGCTCCTAATATGAGGACGATGTTCACTGACCTCATGAGAGAGATGCTTAGGGATGTTCAGAAGGAAGCTCCTAATGCTGCAAATGGTGGTGGAGTAGGCGCCTAGGGCTGATTTCGCCAAGCTATGCAAGGATTACACTAGCCTTGGTAGGAAGTTGTTCCACGGAATGGAATCGACTACAGAAGTTCAGGATTGGTTGGATAGCTGTGAGAGTATCTTCGAAGACTTGGGTATTGAGGATGCGATGAAGAGAAAGCTAGCATCCCGTCAGTTGCAAGGACGGGCGATGAATTGGTGGAATGCTATTAAGGCGGCTAGTCCAAAGGATCAAGTTACATGGGATCAGTTTAAGGCCCGATTTAGTGATAAGTTTATCCCAACTGCTCAGAAATCAGAGTTGTTTTGGAAATTTCTGGAGCTTAAGTAGAATGGTAGGGCAGTCTCAGAGTACATTGCAGAGTTTGATACTTTATCGAAGCATGGATTATCCCTTACCGATACTGCCGAGAAGAAGAACGAGAAGTTTATAACTGGTTTGGATGGATACTTGGAGGAAAGGCTTATTAACCACATCGATGAGACGTTTGAATCGATTGTGGGGAAAGCATTGAGGTCAGAGAGTCTTTACCCTAAGTCGAAGACGGAGGTTTCATCTGCAGAGGAGCTGAAACCGCAAGCAAGCGGTGGCTACAACAAAATGACCATATAACAACGGTGGACAAAGTTGTAATATACATTTTACAACGGTGGGCCAACCGTCGTGTATCAAGAAGTTGTAATAGACTAAAATCTTTTACAACTTTTTTGTACTGTTGCAACACCATTGTAATATGTATATTTTATAACTTTTTTCCGCCGTTGTAATAAATTTTTTTACAACAGTTATGCACAGTTGTTGTTGTGATTTTTACAATTATTTATAACCGTTGTGATATATTTTATTACAACTTTTATTTTATAGTTGTAATATATCCTCAAATTAAATGCATAAGAATCTATATACATTATATATATGCAGCAATAAATAGATAAATAACATAAGAAATAGATGTAAGTTTAAAAGCATTATAATCCATTTATTGATAAAAATCACAACTTTATATTCAAAATACAAATTATAAATCATATACCGCACAAAAAATGTACAAAATTACAAGTGTCCTCATTTGCCTCTGAAAGCCTTTAATCTAATTACAAAGCTCATTTGCCTATGAAATCTGCAAAGCTCATTTGCCTCTGAGATGTAATTGGTCTCCACCTAATGCTATCCTCATATCTTCTATTCACATCAGGAATTGCCTCTAAAATCTGTAGAGCTCACTTGCCTCTGAAAGTTATGTAACCTACAAAGCGTAATTATACATACAAATAAATATTTTGATATTTTTATTCAACAAGAATCAAAACAAAAACAAAAAAGTAAAACCATGGTAGACTCACCAAAAGTTCTTAATAATCAGTTCAATGTTTCCGAAAAATGTAGTATGGTTAATTTGACTCAAAATTTTCCATCCTAATCAACACAAGAATATAGGCAAATCATCGATGAACATAGAAGTACTATAAGTTGTCTCTAAAATATGCTTTTACTTACCAAATGGGAAGGCATCACTAGCCAGCGCAACGCCCTTAGCTTCTTCTCCAACTTCCCTAAATGTTGTCCTTAAGCTCTCAACCTAAACAATTATTTGTATATATTGATTTTAGAAATTCCAACAATATTTCAAACTAAACTGGTGCACTAGGTTCAGACATAAAATCATCTATCTCATTACTCAGCTTTACACGAAGGAAAAAATAATAATCAACACAGCGGAAAAAACAATACACAGTACACCTAAAGTGTCATATATCAATAATCAAGCTACCGACCACAAACTGGTTTTCTTTTCATATGCACGGGCTTGAGTCAAAAATGACAAAAATGTAAGCAGACCCAAAACTTCATTTAACCAGAACTATGTAAACTCTTATATTTGCAACTGATATTGCTGAAATTTCAACAGGATATTTTTCACAAGTGCTCCACAGTTATAATATCAACCCAACGATCATCTTACAAGTGTCATGATCCATGATACAATACGATCACGTATAATCAATGTCATAATACAATTGAAATCAGCAAAAAACTATGAATTTTCCGTTTGTTTATACTATTACAGTCTGTATGTATATCTTCTAAATGTTTAATTTGGTGTACATATGAAAAACAAAATTCACGATTTAGCTTTGAAAAAATAGCCTACGGCTTAAAGTAACAACAAACATATATCAATCATTCTAAACAACAATAATTAGGCATTAACCAACTAATATTGCAATGAGATAGCAAAGTGTAAACTCGTGCTTGCCTATGATATGTTGTCTCTGTCCTGCATTTCTTCTCTGTAAGCTACAGCTACTGCATCATCAGAATCCACCTTTACCTTTTGTGCATCATGAATGTTGCACTAGATCATATAATAAAACTTATTGATGTTGCATTTGATTGCACAGAAGCTGCATTGATCAAATGCAACATATATGATGTAATGCACTAAATAATGGATAATGTATTTTTTGAACAGTGAAAGCCCACACTCCGCATAAAAGAGTGAATCAATATTTTCTCAGTGGACATTATATGAATTAATCATTTCAGAATCAATCATTTCTGAAATCTATATATAAAAATTATTGTTTAAGTTGTGATTAGTCTCAGAATTATACAATGAATTAACTTCCCATTCCTAGTATGCAATTATTCTAGAAACAAAAAGATTTCTATGTGAAAAGCAGTAGTCAACACAGCCATAGTTTAAACTAAAATTATTTTACAATACTAAGTCTCCTCTTCTATTCTCTAGGAGGAACTGACTGTAACCAGAAAATTTCAACAAGGCCTCTAAATACACAAAACCGGTTGACGTCATTGAAATAAATTAAATCAAACCCGAACCCAAAATAGACAAAAATCTGGTAGCCAAATACCCAAAAACCAGAAACTTTCAAAACCCAAAGTCGACTTTGATCTCGATGAAACCATTCATGCTTCTTTCGATCTAAAACACGGTGAGTTGATTGACTTGGATCCGCCGCCAATCTACGCAGAATAGGTGAAGCGAATTCGGTTTGAAGAGGAGATGAAAATTCAGTGTCTTTGATCCGATGTGAGGAGTCGGATTGTTAAAAGGAGTTGAATAAGAGCTATAGATCTAGTTCTGATGTGATTCAGTTTTGAAGCAGTCGGAAGAGGAGTCGAATTTGAAGAGAGGCCATGGATACGGTAAGAGGAAAAAGAAGAAATACGTGGTTGGAAACGGTAATGGATACGGTAAGAAGAAATACGTGGTTGGTGACGTAATCTATGGAATAGGGTTTATTTATAGAAGAGCACATGGAGGAAGTTTCAAATTTCGAGTTAGTGGGCGGACTGTAACACCCCACACCCGCTAAGGTCACTCACTAAGGGAATGCCTTAACTTCGGTGGAGTATTTTAAGTGAATATAGAACAGAAAAATTACAACAAGACAGATATAAGTAATACTTGAAATTTAAAACATCATTTCATTGCAGCAGAAGGTAAACATGTTTGGTTACATATCAAAAACCAACAAGAGTCAAGTACAAAATATCCATCTCGATAAAACATAAGTACATAATCCCACTATATACTAATAGCCATAATAGAAAAGATAAGCTGAGCTTTACATCAACGGTCCAAGCTCCAAAAGATAGATAAAGCAATCTGATCAAAGCCCACTAGTGCTAGGCCCAACCTGAGGACCTGAGGGGGGGGGAAGATAAAACAACGGGGTCAGACATAAGTCTGAGCGAGTCCTATAACTTTAACAGTACAATCATTAAAGTAATTAGGGTATGATATAAACTTGGTACGGTAACGACTGGGGATAAATGACTACACTAAGCAGCCAACTAGACATAGGAAGAACCAAGATAACGGTAAAGACGCATCTACCCACCCAAGGATAATTACTACACTGCACCACACCAGTCATTCCTATCTTAAAGGTTGATCCCACCCAAGGACTTAGAAAATTTAACTAGTAGTTTCGTGTACCCCTAGCTGACCACATAGGTGCCGTCTGCCCCTATCTCCACTAGGTGTACCCACTACTCCCCAAGCGATCGGCTCCCTAACGTAGATATCCGTGTTGGCCCCACAGTGGTGTGTATCATTCCCCAAGGTGGCAACCCGATACCAACACTGATGCACGGCTTATACCTACACGATGCAACAACGTCTTACCTACCAGCCCGGGTCCACAAACGCATATGAGACCCGTTGGACTTGCGTTGCCACCGCTAACCCGTTTTGGCCTCTTATAGTCAAGCCCAGTACGTGTGTCCCGTCCTCGACATGGGTCGAGCCCACAAAGATACATATGGGTTACTGGTTGAAATGGGCCCCCACAAGCTACCCACCTAAGCTTGCTCCCTCTAGTGTATCCCACTTAACCCTTTAATCATGTTTAATTACATGTTTCCACTTTGGTTAAGTATTCTAATCGTATTTTCTATTACCACCCAAGGCAATCACTAGATTTCCACATGCCACCCAAGGCACCCACTTAACCCCTCATGCCCCACTACATGCTTATCTGGTTAAGTGTTTCTTAATTGATTAAGACTGTAACCTTTGTAAAGACCTCTCACATTAGACTATCTTTTATGGCAGCTGGATTTGTCGGTCGGGTCCGGGCAGCCTTACGCCATAACCGAGTCTAACCTCGTGTCTTTACACTTGTCACGTATTTAGTTTATGCCTAAGACCTCTCACATTGGGCCAATCATTTGTAGCCACTGGATTTGTCGGTCAGGTCCGGGCAGTCTTATGCTACAAAAGGGTCCAACCTCGTGTCTTAGTCGATTAATTACACCTAATTAATCACCCCCATATTTTGAATTAATTCTCCCTAATTAATTCCAATTTAATGATGTACATAATTGACTCAATTATGTCCATCCACTTATGGTATGCAACATCATACCAATTTCACAACAATTTTGTTAACATGAATATTAACCCCATCGTTCCCTACGGAATACGCTAACATGACATACTTAAAAAGGAAGATTCATCACAAATACAATGGGTTCAACTTAGCATAACATTAGCATCAACATGGATTTTAAAGGTGTCAACTTGCATATATGACCATAGCATCAAACCCAACTAGCATAAATAATCAACCCAAACTTGCATGAATCACATATGTCATAAAGAGGGTAACTTGCATAGATGTGCATGTCATAGACCTATCATAAATGGATAAACTTGCATACATGTCATAGGTCTAAAAAGGGATGAACTTGCATATGTTACTCATATCATAAAAAGGGGTAAACATGCATATATATGCATGACATACAAAGGGGTAAACTTGCATATGTATGCATATCATACAAAGGTGTAGACTTGCACATGTTACTTGTGTATAATCAAACACCAAGCTTGCATAACATGTCATATATGAACTTGCATATAATCAAACACCAAACTTGCATAACATGTCATATATGAACTTGCATATAATCAAACACCAAACTTGCAATCATGTCATATATGAACTTGCATATAATCAAACACCAAACTTGCATAACATGTCATATATGAACTTGCATATAATCAAACACCAAACTTGCATAACATGGTGTCATAATGGATCAATGTTTATCATAGTGATTTGCATAACTAGCATCATGAACATATAGCATAAAACTTGCATAACTAGCATCATGGACATATAGCATAAAACTTGCATAACTAACATCATGAGCACATAGCATATGATAACATAACTTGCATTGATCCACATTCATAACCATAACCTCATTACATCCTATCATAATTAGTTTAGCAATTGCTTGCTAAAGGCATAGAAACTCACAACTTGTTGATTAGCACTCCTATGAAGAAAATTTAGTTGCTAGAGTTGATTAGAAGTTGATTTGAGAAGCTATCTTCCTCTCTAATTTGTGGAGGCTCCTTCTAAGTTGCATTTTGACAGCATGATGATGTTGTATCTATTTTTAGTATGGATTATGGTAGTCTTAGGGTGTATTTATAGATTTAGGATGTAGTTTAGGCCCTTAGATTAACCCTAGATTAGTTTAGAGCCATCAGATCTCGTCACAAGCCCCAAAACACAGCCCAAACCCCTTCAGACTGCACCCAGGCCAACCTGGCCGAGTACCCAGGTCAACACCCGTGTCGACTGGGCAGTCGACATGGGTTGGGGCGGTGTCGACTGGGCAGTCGACACCTCTGTCGACTTGGCCTGCGCGGGAATTTTCCTGCCTTGCCCCCTGTGTGTTGAATTTCGAATTTTGCTCTATTTTTTGAACTTGAATTTTTCTGAAAACTTTGTTGGGCCATAACTAGGTCATACGGACTCCAAATCACGCAAACTCGGACTCTATCTTAACCAGAATTCCGAGACGAACACAATGGCGCAACCCGTTTCCCTTAATTCCCACATATGGGATTAGTTATTCTTTAATTTGTGAATGTTAATATTAACTGAAATTCGGGGTGTTACATTCTCCCCTTCTTAAAGGATTTCGTCCCCGAAATCTCTAAGTCCAGAAGAACGTATCCTACCATCCAAACAACCATCTACTAAACCATCAAACACTGGCATCCATTGTCCTTAAAGTTTCTAATGCTGTATGAACATATGCAAAAAGTGTGTATATATGTTCCCTGTCTAATGCAAAATCAGGCGGTCTACTAATTCAGTTGACCTCCTTAATGCAAACCATGATAGTGCCATGCATCCAATATGTATGCGAAAGAACCCTATCGACACATACTATCTCTACATGTGTGCACAACCATACACCAAAATGCATCATCCATATGATAACACAACCATTATACATCCATTAATATAGCTACCTACATACACAGTTATATGCAATATGCAACATGAAGTGACTGAGCCGATCTAGTGTCTAAAGTGTGTGTATATGCATCCACGAGCAACCACTAGCAAACACTAGCATCTACATGCATCCATCAATCATAACATGTCTCAAACACATGTTTCAACCATAGGTTTACCCTATCTAAAGGTCAAAGGTACTAACGAGAGGACATACTAAAGATAAGATAAGTACTAGACAAACGATAAAGGAGAAGTTAAAAGACTTACCCTAAAAAAGAAAGGGGTACAGTGAACGCATCTTCGCTTCTGTCTCCCAAGTAGCGTTGCTCTCATCATCTCCCCATTGCACTTTGACTAGTTGAACCTCTCTGTTTCTCAACTTCCTAATCTCTGACCCAAGGATGCGAGTAGGAGCTCGTCGAATCGTCGCATCACGCTCTACCTCCACTTCTCTAAGCAAGCTCGGCTCTACTACCTCTGCGGTCTCATGTAGGCACTTCCTCAAATGTGACACATGGAATACATCATGTACACCACTAAGTTTTTCGGGAAAATACACTCTATATGCCATTTGTCCAATCCTTTCCTTAATAGGAAACGGTCCTACAAACCTTGGTGCTAACTTCCCAACGGACCCGAAGCGAACAACATTCCGTAATGGAGATACTTTGACAAAGACCATGTCCCCAACATCAAACTCAAGATCTGTCCTCCTCTTATCCGCGTAAGATTTCTGTCTGTCTTGCGCCGCTTTCATCCTTCTTCGAATCAAATCAATCTTTTCTGAAGTCTCTCTAACCATATTGGGCCCAAGCAAGATCTTATCCGTAGATTCCCACCAACATGTAGGTGATCGACAAGGCCTTCCATAAAAAGCTTCAAAAGGAGCCATACCAATACTAGACTGAAAGCTGTTATTATACGCGAACTCCACCAATGGAAGATGCTCTTCCCATGTACCTCCAAAATCTAAGATACATAGCCTCAAAAGGTCTTCTAGAATACGATTCACCCTCTCGGTATGGCCGTCCGTCTGAGGATGATATGCGGTGCTCAAACACAACTGAGTCCCTACCGCCTCTTGCAAACTCTTCCAAAACTCGCTAGTGAAGATGGGATCTCGGTCACTCACTATGCTAGAAGGTACACCATGCAATCGAACTATCTCTCGAAGGTAAACTGAAGCTAACCTTGAAGTAGTCCTCTTACTCTTCACGGGTATGAAATGGGCGCTCTTAGTAAGTCTGTCTACCACAACCCAAATTCCTGTATTACCCTTCCTCGATCTCGGTAACCTATCGATAAAATCCATCGAGACGCTATCCCACTTCCATTGCGGAACTTCCAATGGGTGAAGCAAACCACCGGGTTTCTTTTGCTTCGCTTTCACTTGTTGGCACACCAAGCATCTAGCGACATACTCGGCCACATCTTTCTTCATACCGGCCCAAAAGAAAACTCGCTTCATGTCTTGGTACATCTTGTCCCCACCGGGATGAATGGTCATCTTCGAACGATGTGCATCATCAAGAACAGCCTTCTTTAAACCCTCGTCTTGCGGTACACAAAGTCTACCGTCTCTACGCAACCACCCCTTACCATCTAGGGTGTACCTACTCAAATGGCTGGACGACTCCCCCCTTATGAGCCTCTCTACCAACTCAACCAACTGTGGGTCGTCCCGCTGTGCCTCGCCAATCCGTCCCAAAAGAGTAGGTCTGACCTCTAAGGATGCTAGCAAACCGGGTAAAAAGTCAACGGAAGGTCTGAAGTCAAACATCGAGATAAATTCCAAGCTTCGTCGTTCCACGAACAATAGACTCAAGGGCAACCTTTTTCTCCTTAAGGCGTCCTCCACCACGTTACCCTTGCCAGGGGTATACGCCATCTTGAAATCATAGGATGCTAAGAACTCCATCCACCTTTGCTGTCTTAAGTTCAAATCCTTCTGAGAAAACAAGTACTTCAAAGATTTATGGTCGGTGAACAATTCGAACCTCTCGCCAAGAAGATAATGGCGCCAAGTCTTAAACGCAAAAACAATAGCGGCCAACTCTAGATCATGCGTAAGGTAATTTTTCTCCTGCACTCTCAACTGCCTTCCCCCATAGGCTATTACCCTTCCCTCTTGCATTAAGACTGCGCCTAGTCCTTTCCCACAAGCATCGGTATAAACAACAAATGGATTATTCCCATCCGGCAGCACTAAGACTGGAGCTGTGGTTAATGCTCTCTTTAACCGTTGGAATGCATCATCACAATCTACGTCCCATGTGAAAACAAGATTCTTCTTCGTCAAGCGAGTTAATGGGGCTGATATCTTCGCGAAGTCCTTGATAAACTTCCTATAGTATCCAACCAACCCCAAGAAACTCCTCACTTCGGTAGCATTCTTCGGAACCTTCCAATCTTGGATGGACACTACCTTCGCGGGATCCACAGCTATCCCTTCTTTGGAGACCACGTGCTCTAAGAACCGCACTTCCTTCCTCCAAAAGTGACATTTAGAGAATTTAGCCTTAAGGCTATGCGCTCGAAGAGTCTCCAACACTTCCCTAAGATGTAGGGCATGCTCTTCTTCACTCTTAGAAAAGACTAAGATGTCATCCACAAAGACCACCACGAACTTATTAAGGTACTCCCTGAACACCCTACTCATCAAATCAACAAAGTATGCAGGGGCGTTCGTCAAACCAAAGGGCATTACCAACCACTCATAGAAACCATCCGGAGTCCTAAAGGTAGTCTTCTCAATACTATCCTCAGCCACTCTCAACTGATGAAACCCCATGGCTAAGTCCAACTGCGAAAACACTAAGGCGCCAACCAACTGATCAAAGAGATCATCAATCCTCGGCAATGGGTGTCTGTTCTTCTTTGTAAGCTTGTTGAGTTCTCTATAGTCTACACAAAGTTTGAGGGACCCATCCGCCTTCATGGCAAAAACTACTGGAGCACCCCACTCCGAAATACTTCGTCTTATGAACCACTTCTCAAGCAACTCCCCTACTTGCTTATGGAGTTCCCTCCTCCCACGAGGAGCCATGTGGCGCACTGGCAAAGATACTGGCTTAGCATTGTCCACCAGATATATTCGGAAGTCTATCTCCCGCTTCGGAGGTAAGCCCTTCACCTCCTCAAACACATCCGAGTATTCCCGGACCACTCTAACAGATCGCAAACTCTCGACCGAAGCGTCAAGCGATTCAAGATAACTTAGCATAACAGAATTCATGGGATTACAAGAGATCTCGAGAGTGTTCCCCAAGCGGGTCATGAGCCTAACAACTCTCCTTTCGCAATCAAGAACGGCACCATTACTGGATAACCAGTCCATGCCCAAAATTAACCCATAGCCCGTGAAGCCCAAAACAAAAGCATCACATCTAAACTCAATGCTAAGTATAGAAATCTTCAAACCCAAACATATCATGGACAAATAAGTGGAGCCCCCAATTGGGTTTGAAACAACCAAGGGATCATATACTAGACTGGTGTCTAAGTGCAGCGACTCAACTAATGATGATGAGATAAACGAATGCGATGCGCCAGAGTCAAACAAAGTACGGACATGATGATCAAACAGAAAAATTAGACTTTCAACGGAAATAGTTCTACCTCTTTCCTGAATCGGTGGAACCGCGAGAGCCTGAACTTGCCCCCTTGCCTGACCTGGTGCCATAAGAGCTTGCACCTGTCCTCCTGAGGTAGATTCCGTCCTCTGCCCCTTCTTAGGGCAGTCCTTCACTAGATGCCCCGCTTCTCCACAATGGAAGCGGCCAGTCTTCTTCTTCTTCCGACAATCTTTGCTTAGGTGGCCTGGTGTCCCACAATTGAAGCACTTCTTCTTTCCCTTGCCACCGTTGCCTTTCCCACCCTTGTTTTGCTGTTGCTGTTGAGGTCTCTTCTGATCTCCTTTCTTCTCGGGTACCTTATTAGCATTGGGACCCTTCTCTTCCTCATGCATGAGTGCCATATCTACTAGCTTCTCAAAGGTGGCCCCCATAGGGATGTGAGTCATAGCCAATCCATGCATCGGTTCATTCAAGCCCTTAACGAACCTCAAAGCCTTCTTCACCGGTGTATTCACCATGTCTATGCCAAATCTTGCTAGCCGATTAAACTTGTTGACATATTCCTTCACTAGTAAGTTTCCTTGCTTTAGTGTCAAGAACCTTTCTATGTAAAGATTTTCTTCCGCCCTTGAGAGAAACTTCGCCACAAACCTTTGCCTGAAATCCGCCCAAGAGTCAATAAGGTGTTCTCCATTAGAGACCTCCCACCAGAACGAGGCCTCTCCCTTCATTAACCAAGCAGCTAACTTGACTTTCTTTCCTTCTTCCATCTCAAAGATGTCTATCAACTCTTCCGTCTCCTTAAGCCAATCCCTAGCTTCCACAAAAGTTTCTGATCCTTGAAAAGGTTTCCCTCCCATAGCCTTAAATTCCTTGCAAGTCTTAGCAAAAGTATTCGGGCGAGGAGGAGGAGGGGGAGGAAGATCGGGTGCAACTGGTGGTGGAGGAACATTTGCTGGCCCCGCAGCGGCGGCCCTAGCCTCCATCAATCTCCTATACCATACTGGTATCGCTACACCCTCCGGAAAGTCAAGATCTTCAGCCATGCTGAAACGAAAAAGGAAAGATTCAAAACGGAGAATTCGAAAGATAAAGATATGGCTATCGGGGATTATGCTTTTCTTTCAAAAACTTTTCTCTTAAAAGACATGTTTTTGAAAATACTTCTTCCAAAAATGTTTTTAGAAAAATAGTTTTTTCCAAAAAAATTATCTGTTCTGGTAACCTTTAGCTCTGATACCACGTGTAACACCCCACACCCGCTAAGGTCACTAACTAAGGGAATGCCTTAACTTCGGTGGAGTATTTTAAGTGAATATAGAACAGAAAAATTACAACAAGACATATATAAGTAATACTTGAAATTTAAAACATCATTTCATTGCAGCAGAAGGTAAACATGTTTGGTTACATATCAAAAACCAACAAGAGTCAAGTACAAAATATCCATCTCGATAAAACATAAGTACATAATCCCACTACATACTAATAGCCATAATAGAAAAGATAAGCTGAGCTTTACATCAACGGTCCAAGCTCCAAAAGATAGATAAAGCAATCTGATCAAAGCCCACTAGTGCTAGGCCCAACCTGAGGACCTGAGGGGGGGGGAAGATAAAAACAACGGGGTCAGACATAAGTCTGAGCGAGTCCTATAACTTTAACAGTACAATCATTAAAGTAATTAGGGTATGATATAAACTTGGTACGGTAACGACTGGGGATAAATGACTACACTAAGCAGCCAACTAGACATAGGAAGAACCAAGATAACGGTAAAGACGCATCTACCCACCCAAGGATAATTACTACACTGCACCACACCAGTCATTCGTATCTTAAAGGTTGATCCCACCCAAGGACTTAGAAAATTTAACTAGTAGTTTCGTGTACCCCTAGCTGACCGCATAGGTGCCGTCTGCCCCTATCTCCACTAGGTGTACCCACTACTCCCCAAGCGATCGGCTCCCTAACGTAGATATCTGTGCTGGCCTCACAGTGGGGTGTATCATTCCCCAAGGTGGCAACCCGATACCAACACTGATGCACGGTTTATACCTACACGATGCAACAACGTCTTACCTACCAGCCCGGGTCCACAAACGCATATGAAACCCGTTGGACTTGCGTTGCCACCGCTAACCCGCTTTGGCCTCTTATAGTCAAGCCCAGTACGCGTGTCCCATCCTCGACATGGGTCGAGCCCACAAAGATACATATGGGTTACTGGTTGAAATGGGCCCCCACAAGCTACCCACCTAAGCTTGCTCCCTCTAGTGTATCCCACTTAACCCTTTAATCATGTTTAATTACATGTTTCCACTTTGGTTAAGTATTCTAATCGTATTTTCTATTACCACCCAAGGCAATCACTAGATTTCCACATGCCACCCAAGGCACCCACTTAACCCCTCATGCCCCACTACATGCTTATCTGGTTAAGTGTTTCTTAATTGATTAAGACCGTAACCTTTGTAAAGACCTCTCACATTAGACTATCTTTTATGGCAGCTGGATTTGTCGGTCGGGTCCGGGCAGCCTTACGCCATAACCGAGTCTAACCTCGTGTCTTTACACTTGTCACGTATTTAGTTTATGCCTAAGACCTCTCACATTGGGCCAATCATTTGTAGCCACTGGATTTGTCGGTCAGGTCCGGGCAGTCTTATGCTACAAAAGGGTCCAACCTCGTGTCTTAGTCGATTAATTACACCTAATTAATCACCCCCATATTTTGAATTAATTCTCCCTAATTAATTCCAATTTAATGATGTACATAATTGACTCAATTATGTCCATCCACTTATGGTATGCAACATCATACCAATTTCACAGCAATTTTGTTAACATGAATATTAACCCCATCGTTCCCTACGGAATACGCTAACATGACATACTTAAAAAGGAAGATTCATCACAAATACAATGGGTTCAACTTAGCATAACATTAGCATCAACATGGATTTTAAAGGTGTCAACTTGCATATATGACCATAGCATCAAACCCAACTAGCATAAATAATCAACCCAAACTTGCATGAATCACATATGTCATAAAGAGGGTAACTTGCATAGATGTGCATGTCATAGACCTATCATAAATGGATAAACTTGCATACATGTCATAGGTCTAAAAAGGGATGAACTTGCATATGTTACTCATATCATAAAAAGGGGTAAACATGCATATATATGCATGACATACAAAGGGGTAAACTTGCATATGTATGCATATCATACAAAGGTGTAGACTTGCACATGTTACTTGTGTATAATCAAACACCAAGCTTGCATAACATGTCATATATGAACTTGCATATAATCAAACACCAAACTTGCATAACATGTCATATATGAACTTGCATATAATCAAACACCAAACTTGCAATCATGTCATATATGAACTTGCATATAATCAAACACCAAACTTGCATAACATGTCATATATGAACTTGCATATAATCAAACAGCAAACTTGCATAACATGGTGTCATAATGGATCAATGTTTATCATAGTGATTTGCATAACTAGCATCATGAACATATAGCATAAAACTTGCATAACTAGCATCATGGACATATAGCATAAAACTTGCATAACTAACATCATGAGCACATAGCATATGATAACATAACTTGCATTGATCCACATTCATAACCATAACCTCATTACATCCTATCATAATTAGTTTAGCAATTGCTTGCTAAAGGCATAGAAACTCACAACTTGTTGATTAGCACTCCTATGAAGAAGATTTAGTTGCTAGAGTTGATTAGAAGTTGATTTGAGAAGCTATCTTCCTCTCTAATTTGTGGAGGCTCCTTCTAAGTTGCATTTTGACGGCATGATGACGTTGTATCAATTTTTAGTATGGATTAGGGTAGTCTTAGGGTGTATTTATAGATTTAGGATGTAGTTATGCCCTTAGATTAACCCTAGATTAGTTTAGAGCCATCAGATCTCGTCACAAGCCCCAAAACACAGCCCAAACCCCTTCAGACTGCACCCAGGCCAACCTGGCCGAGTACCCAGGTCGACACCCGTGTCGACTGGGCAGTCGATATGGGTTGGGGCGGTGTCGACTGGGCAGTCGACACCCCTGTCGACTTGGCCTGCACGGGAATTTTCCCGCCTTGTCCCCTGTGTGTTGAATTTCGAATTTTGCTCTAGTTTTTTAACTTGAATTTTTCTGAAAACTTTGTTGGGCCATAACGGGGTCATACGAACTCCAAATCACGCAAACTCGGACTCTATCTCAACCAGAATTCCGAGACGAACACAATGGCGCAACCCGTTTCCCTTAATTCCCACATCTGGGATTAGTTATTCTTTAATTTGTGAATGTTAATATTAACTGAAATTCGGGGTGTTACATTCTCCCCTTCTTAAAGGATTTCGTCCCCGAAATCTCTAAATCCAGAAGAACGTATCCTACCATCCAAACAACCATCTACTAAACCATCAAACACTGGCTTCCATTGTCCTTAAAGTTTCTAATGTTGTATGAACATATGCAAAAAGTGTGTGTATATGTTCCCTGTCTAATGCAAAATCAGGCAGACTACTGATTCAGTTGACCTCCTTAATGCAAACCATGATAGTGCCATGCATCCAATATGTATGCGAAAGAACCCTATCGACACATACTATCTCTACATGTGTGCACAACCATACACCAAAATGCATCATCCATATGATAACACAACCATTATACATCCATTAATATAGCTACCTACACACAGTTATATGCAATATGCAACATGAAGTGACTGAGCCGATCTAGTGTCTAAAGTGTGTGTATATGCATCCACGAGCAACCACTAGCAAACACTAGCATCCACATGCATCCATCAATCATAACATGTCTCAAACACATGTTTCAACCATAGGTTTACCCTATCTAAAGGTCAAAGGTACTAACGAGAGGACATACTAAAGATAAGATAAGTACTAGACAAACGATAAAGGAGAAGTTAAAAGACATACCCTCAAAAAGAAAGGGGTACAGTGAACGCATCTTCGCTTCTGTCTCCCAAGTAGTGTTGCTCTCATCATCTCCCCATTGCACTTTGACTAGTTGAACCTCTCTGTTTCTCAACTTCCTAATCTCTGACCCAAGGATGCGAGTAGGAGCTCGTCGAATCGTTGCATCACGCTCTACCTCCACCTCTCTATTTCTCAACTTCCTAATCTCTGACTAAAGTAATCGTCGCATCACGCTCTACCTCCATTTATTGATTACTAAAATTAATTATTCGTTATTAAAACTTTTTTTTTAATTTTTTGACAATAATACATAATTATTATTTATTAATTATTATATGCCTAAAAGAAATTATTCATATTAGTTATTACATATTTTCAAATAAACTATTTATTATAATTATTAAACAATAGTTATTAAGTATTAGTATTTTAATTAATTATCAAATTTTTATTAATTATTAATATGGTATTTTTGTTGTAGTGTAGTCATATATTACAACAATCAAAAAATAAAAGTTGTGATAGGCTTTTATTACAACTGTCAAAATAACACAGCTGTCAAAAATAAGTATACTACAACTTTTCTGGAAAAAAGTTGTAAAAAAACATTTATTACAATGGTGATTTTACCACCGTTGTAAAATTAAAGTTGTAATATGGTGTTTTTGTTGTAGTGCAAGAATGGTTCTCAGAATAAGAGAAAGCAGAATTAGACCAAGGAGGGCCAGAAGAAGAAGAATAAGAAAGATGTTGAATGCTTTAGCTGTGGCAAGAAGGGTCATTATGCTAAAGAATGTCGAGCAAAGCCAGCGGACAGGAAGTGCTTCAACTGCGGCCAAGTGGGACATCACAAGGATAAATGTCCGCAACCCCCTAAGAGAAACAGATTGTGAAAGCATATGCTCTTAATGTTGTTCCTTCCTCGTCGAATGCCCCAACCGCGGCGGAGAAAGGAAAGAATGTCATCGTTCAAGGTATGCTTTCTGTTTATGATATTCCTGTTCGAGTATTGTTTAATACCGGAGCTTCCCGTTCCTTCATATCTAGTGACCTGGTAGATAGGTTCGGATTAGAACCCGAGATAGTCGATATGCCTTTAGCGGTGACGAACCCGATTGGTGGTTCAACTAGCCTTAGCATGATTTGTCGTAATGTGGTCTTATCGAGTCATGGATGCATGTTTGTTTGTGATTGCTTTGTTTTGGGCTTTAATGGGTTTGGCATTATTTTGGGAGTCGATTGGCTCCAAAGATATGGGGTGGTGGTAGACTGTGAGGGCTTTTTGGCGACAGTTAGAGAACATGATGGGCGGAGGGTAGTGTTTGGTGGTCTACCTAGTAATGGGGTAATGGCTAGTTTTCTAAATTCCCTCGACATCCCGCATGATGAGTTGCAGATGTGCCCGTGGCTGGCCAGTATCCGGACGTCTTCGAGGAAGTGAACAGACTTCCACCACACTGAGAGATTGAGTTTCGTATTGATTTAGTGAATGATGCCAGACCTATAATGATGTCACTTCGTCGTATGGCACCAAGGGAGAAGCGAGAGATCGGGGTGCAAGCAAATGAACTTTTGAAGAAGGGATTTATCAAAAGAAGTGTTTCTAAGTGGGGAGCACTAGTTGTGTTTACTACCAAGGCAGATGGTTCCCTTCGATTGTGTGTGGACTACCGCGAATTGAATAAGGTGACGAGGAAGAATAAGTATCCTCTATCGCGGATAGATGATTTGTTTGATTAGTTGAGCTGCGCGAGGGTGTTCTCCCAGTTGGATCTCACGATAGGTTTTCATCATCTTATAGTGGAAGCTGAGAGTATAGCTAAAACAACATTTCGGACGCCGGCTGGATTCTATGAGTGGTTGGTTGATCATGCCATTCAGGTTGACCAATGCACCAGCGTATTTTGTGGATCTTATGAATAGGGTATTCATGGATCAACTGAATAAGTTTGTTCTTGTGTTCATATAAGATATCTTGGTTTATTCAAGGACAGAGGAAGAACACAAGGAATACTTGAGGATAGGGATGGAGGTGTTGCGAAAACACCAATCGAAAGCAAAGTTTTCTAAGTGCCACTTCTGGAGGAGGGAAGTGAGATTCTTGGGCCATGTTGTTTCAGAGAATGGTATTGACGTGGACCCTACGAAGGTGGCTACGGTACAGGATTGGTCTACGCCCAAGAATACAACAGATGTAAGAAGTTTCTTGGTATTGGCTGGATATTATCGTAAGTTTATCCAAGACTTCTCCAAGATATCAGCACCGTTGACTCAGTTGACCAAGAAAAATCAAGCTTTCGTCTGGGACGAAAAGTGCGAGAATGCATTTAAGAGTCTAAAGGAAAAGTTGACATGCCCACCAGTGTTAGTTATTCCTAAAGGGAATGAAGAGATGACGGTATACAAAGATGCCTTTGGTACCGGACTAGGTGCTGTATTGATGCAAGGAGGTAGGGTTGTAGCTTATGCTAGTCAGCAACTGAAACCGCACGAGAGAAGATATCCTACCCATGATTTGGAATTGACAGCGATCGTGTTCGCATTGAAGATGTGGAGACATTACCTCTTGGGAGAAAGATTCGAGTTGTTTATTGATCATAAATCGTTAAAGTATCTTTTCTCTCAGAAGGATCTAAATCTCCGACAACAAAGATGGTTGGAATTCTTGGGTTCCAATGATTTCGATATCGCATATACACCAGGAAAGGGCAATGCGGTAGTTGATGCATTGAGTAGAAGACATGCCAATTTAGGGGCTATGTTTCTAGAATCGAAGCAACTGGAGTACATCGCTGGGTATGATTTCAGACCAAAGTGCGAACTGGATCTAGAAATGTTAGCAAGTTTGACGATCAGACCCACTTTGATTGAGCGGATTGGTTCCAGTTAGAGGGACGATCCTAACCTATTGGAAATCATCTCAAAGTTAGGGATGGGAATCGACGAAGAGATGAACAAGTATGGGCTTGGTCGAGATGGATGGCTTAGAAAGAATGGAAGACTAGTTGTGCCCAATGTCAAGGGATTGAGAGATGAAGTGCTTAGAGAATGTCATCACTCAAAACTGACTATACATCACGGTGGTAACAAAATGTATCGAGACATGAAGCAGACCTACTACTAGGAAGAGATGAAAAGAGACGTTGGGAAGTTTATATCCAAATGCATGAATTTCTAGCTAGTTAAAGCTGAGAAAAAGAAGCCTAGTGATTTGTTGCAACCATTAGAAATTCCAGAATAGAAATGAGAATAATTCTCAATGGATTTCATTGATGGGTTACCAAGAACTAGATCGGGCCATGATAGCATTTGGGTGATTGTGGACCGATTGACTAAGAGTGCAGATACCCGTCAAGTCGAATAGAAAGGCAGCTAAGTTAGCGGAATTGTATATAAATGGGTAGTGATATTTCATGGAATACCCAAAGGAATTATGAGCGACCGAGATTCGTTGTTTACTAGTGGATTTTGGAGGAGCTTACAAGAGGCGTTAGGATCAGAAATACATCTCAGTACCGCGTATCATCCTCAAACCGACGGTCAGACAGAGAGGGTGAATCGTTTATTAGAAGACTTCTTAAGAGCTTATATATTGTATTTTGGTCGATCATGGGATGACCATTTACATCTAGTGGAGTTCGCATATAATAATAGTTATCAATCCAGTACCGGCATGGCTCCATTTGAAGCTTTGTACGGAAGACCGTGCAACTCACTGTCGTGTTGGTTAGAAACCGGTGAGAAGTTTGTGCTTGGACCAGATGTGGTAAGAGAAACCTCAGACAAGATTAAGATCATCCGACAACGAATGAACGCTGCCCAAGATAGGCAAAAGAGTTATGCTGATAAGAGGAGGAGAGACTTAAAATTCTCGATTGGTTACTTGGTTTTTGTCAAGTTTTCTCCATTAAAGAGCGTGATACAATTTGGTGGGAGAGGCAAGTTAACACCAAAATTTGTTGGTCCATTCCCAGTTCTCGAAAAGTTGGGAATTTAGCATATAAAGTTGAATTACTAGAGAAGATGGCAGGAGTTCGTAACGTATTTCATGTTTCCCAGTTAAGGAAATTCGTGCACGACCCTAGTGTGACAATTTCACCGGTTCAGTTGGACGATATCGAGGTTGAACTCGAGGCGGTTGGGAACCGCAGGCCTATGCGTATTGTTGGGAACGATACGAAGCAGCTTCGAAGGAAGGCGGTGAAACTAGTCAAAGTTTAGTGGGGCGATGATGAGGAAGACTGTACTTGGGAAACAGAGGAGAACATAAGGAGGAAGTATCCAGAACTCTTTGCCTGGTAAGGTTTTTATATCGGTATAGTACTCTCTTGTTAGTAAACCGCATGCTAGGATAGGCTTGTTGTGTTGTTTTGCATGTTTGATTGTTGTGAATGGTTGGTAGGCATGTAGAATCCTTTGTTTGTTTCTTAGTTAAGGAATTTCGGGGGCGAAATTTCTTAAGGGGGGAGAGTGTAACAACCCGCATTCTATGCATCGGAGGATCGTAATAATGAGTCGTATGGTCGTGTGACATTGGGGGACGACTATTAGGGTCATTTCTCATGTTCACGATTTTTGCCGATTTTTGAATGACCGTTTTGCCCCTAGATGATTTTGTTTTGGCCATAACTTTTGATTGGTAAGGAACTTTGACCTGAAACCACTTCCATTAGATCTAGATGATGGTTTACCTTTCCGTAGAGTAGTCATATGTGAAAAACGGACTTACCGTTTGGGAGATATGGCTGAAATAAGGTTTAGAAGGTGAAAAACTGCTTAACCGGGCCAAATGAGGTGATTAGTGAATGGGCCCATAACCCATTTCGGGATTAGGGTTATGGGGAGGCTGAAATGAGTTAGGTTTTCATTCTATTTCAGTTTTCTAGCCACCGTTTACCTCTTAGAAACCCTAACAATGGCCTCCACCTTCTAATTTCATCCCAAATTGCTCTCTAATTAAGGATTAAGCTTAGCAACATCAAATCAAGGAGAAATAACACCATTTCAGATTTAGAGCTGCTGTTAGACATTGGTATTCGCCCAAATCAGAGGAATTTCAGTTCTAAAAGATTTAATTGTGGCAAAGGTGAGTGATTAGCCTTGTTTTTACACTAATTATGTTTAATTAAGGGTAATTAGTGTTAATTAGCGAATTTAAACATAATTAAATTCTGGAAAAATGTTTTAAAAAAACAAACACTGTTTTAGACCTCTATTGGAAGTTTGGGTTAATTTGGTTAAGTTTTGCTAATCCTATCATTAGGTTTGCTTAGACATGTTTAAGGGAAAAATATGGGTTTTGGGTATGTTTGATCAATTTTAACATATCAAATTGTTGTTTTGGTGTTTGTGATCAATTCTATATATTGCTATGACTATATGGTATGCTTTGTGATTGATTAGAATAGTTAGAATGGTCGAAAATGCCGTCGTATGGCGTAAAACAGTCGTTGGAAAAATTGTAGAATATAGTGCAGGAACCGGATCGGATCGCCCCCCTTTCGAACTGACCTGATCGTGGCCACCCATCATGAGCCACTCCAGTACCGATCTGCTCGTGACATATGTGCCTCAACCCGAACAGCTCCAACTTGAGTATCACGAACCGGCTGAAGGAACAAGCCACGATCTGATACTCTGGAGCTAGCACCACGACCCGACCCGCTCGATAAAGGGAGCCCGATCCGAACCGCCAGGGGAGGGAGCTCAAGACATGACCCGTTCGAGTGAAGACATCACGAACCATATCGGAGATGGAGCCACGAGTCGAACCGACCTGATGCTATGGGGGAGAAATCACGATCCGAACCAGAGGGGTGACTGCGAACCGAACCAAGGTGCTTGGACTAGAGGCGTGAGCCATGAATCGAACTGGGAGTGCGACCTGAAGTGAAGAGAAGTGGACAACCGAATCGATCCGGAGAAGACCAAAACCCAAGATGCAAAGGTAGTCCAAATGGGAAGTTTGTACTCAGGATCCAGTTGGGAACCAATGAGTTAACTTCATGGTTGGACTTTGATGCGGGACATGTGCTAAGGGGTTATCGACGTCTATAACTTTGATTTACCATCGAAAGACGAATGTTAGGCTACGGATCAGTGCAGTGGGGTAGTTATTACTTCATGGGGCAGAGTGATCATAGCATGGCTATGAGCCAGTGCAGTGGAGTTATCACGGCTCCATGGGACAGAGTGGACATAGCAAAGTATTAGTGGTTACGGATCAGTGCAGTGGAGCTGTCACGACTCCATGGGGCAGAGTGGACATAGCAAAGTATTAGTGGTTACGGATCAGTGCAGTGGAGCTGTCACGACTCCATGGGGCAGAGTGATCGTAACAAAATATTGGGTGATCAAAGCGGTGGATATCGTATGCTTTACGCACTGAGTGAGAGATGTGAGGATGGTTGCTATACTTGATTGTTTTCCATCACTATTACGTGCACACCCCTACCCCCGTATCCTTTACACCATATGTTAGTGACACCTTAGAGTATTGTACGGTATGTTGTGCTAACTCTTTGGTTGCAGGTCCAGATTCAGGTATGGTTTAGTATACCTGCTATTGTTCTGTTTTGTTGCTTATCGCTCATACCAGACTTTTGTCTGACCCAGAGTTTTATTCTCTTCTTATTACTCTGGGTGCTCCTAAATGTGCAGACTAGAGACAGGTTAGTTGGTTATGCACAAATAGCTGATCCGGAGACGAGCGGGAGGCTCCTACGTATTATCTACACTATTCTCCCTGTGTTGTTGATGGTCACTGCTTTGGGCATTAGTAATGTACCTTTCCTTTCTTTTTCTTTAGAGACAGTATTTTGAAGTTGTAATAATGGTCATGGATCCTAAGCTGTATTTTAGATTTCCACTGCTATGATGATTATGGTTTAGTTTTCAGCTTGTGCATTGTCTCTCCTGTTTTATGTCAAGTATGTTATTATTATATTTTATTCCATGCGTTGTGAGATATTCTACAGGTTCCTTGTTAGTTCAAATTCCTTTCTTTGGTGACCGTCTTTTGCTAGTCGGGCATTGGCACAACGAACTTTCATTGGAAATGCCGGCTGGTGCAGGGCGGGCCATTACAATTGACATCATTGTAAGCTGGCTTTTGGCTTCATGTCGTTGTTCCTCAATAAACATCAGTCCTACTATAGCTAAATAAGGATCTTCCTCTTTGCTTTTTTCTGTGGGATCTCTGTTAAACCTTCTCCATCTTCTATCTCACTCACAATGGTAACCAGGAACTTTCCAGCTTTTGTACTGATGACTCTAAAGTACTCTAACTCTCTCAAATCTTCAAGTAATAAAGATATAAAGTGAAAATAGGCCATATATTTCCAAACTACTATAAAAATCTAGTGTTCCACTACTTTATTTTCTTGCATTTTACTATAACTGCTAAATTTAAGTCTCGTAAGTTCTCTATAACTCACTCTTGGGTGTCGATCCATTTTGCATATCAACAACAAACTTTGGAGGTTATTAGGAGCAACACTAACCATTATTTGCGTTTTTAATAAGAATACTTACCAACAACAACTGATGTGACCCCATTATAAGCATTTTATGGATCCCCATACCAATCGCCAAATTACTGGTGAGAAACCATTAAAAATTTCTAACAGATCAAATTTAATTTGTGGTACTTCATAAAAGGTAGAGTTGATTAGGCAATGTATGAAGGTAGTGCAAAGCCACCGGATGTTTTATGCAAACAAGGGAAGGAAAGAATTAGAATCCAAGGCTAGGGACATGATGATCATCAAAGTCCCTCTCTTAGGAAAGCCGTAAGACTTGAAAATTTAGGAAAACCAGCACTAGGTTTGTCAGTCCTTTCTGGATCCTAGAGAGAATTAAAAGACTTTCTTACCACATGGAGTTACTAGATAGATTGGTGGACGTCCACGAGGTTGTTCACATTTCACACTTGAGGAAATTTCTTCATGACACAGCCGTTGTAGTAGATCCTGATCAATCCGATACTCTAAGGCTGAGCCAATATCATCTCGGGTACAAACATGCATTGTGAAGCATAGAGCTAGGAAGCCCTACAAAAAAGAAATTATGTTATTTTGAGTACAAAAACAAGACAACTAGTGGAAAGCAAATTGGAAATGGAGGAGAAGAGGATGATTTTTCATTTTGAGCTTTTCACCAGTAAATTTTTCTCTTCAAAATTAGGTTTTTGTTTACATTATAGTTTCTAAATGGAATGCTAAGGCATGATTGCCATACTTTTCACTATCACTTAACGCTGATAAAGAATATTTTGCATACATGCTAGTATGTCACAATCATACACATGCCTTAGGATTGAGCTCGCATATAATATGTCAACACGCATCATCACAATGTATTTCTAGTTGAGTAAATAGATATGCAGAAAACTTGATCGTATAGATGCTTATTATGTGTTACCCTTTTTTCCCTTAGAAAGATTTTGAGAACGTGGTCCATTTTAAGGGAAGAGAATGTAATACCCCATAAAGTTAAGAAGAAATAAACAAATAAACGAATAATTAAATAAGATAATGTTAAAAATGGAAATTTGGTAGAAGTCGTAATTTTACAATGAAAGTTATAGCAATTAAATTCATGGCGATTTTCTGAATAATTTTCATATAATATGTTGAAAACGGAGTTCAAAGGAAAAGGCTATGGATGTCGTTTCAGATTCAAATTAATTTAAATAGAATTCAAACTCGAACTCATATTCATATAAACAATTATTTATTAAAATTAAAATTCACATATTAATAGTCAATAAACTTAAAGGTTAAGGTGCACTAAGGGGAGTTTTACGGCAATGCCAGTTTCTCCCCTGAAAAAATTCAAAAAAAAAAAACTTAGATGTTAAGGAACCATTAAAATTAACGTTAAAGGAGTAATTAATGAATAAAAATAGGTCAACGATACAATAAATTCTTCTGTAAATAAACATACTAGTCAACCGCTACCCATGGTTGGTCAACCGCTGGTAGCAACGAGTAGGGTAAAAGTAAGGACGAACCGATAATAGTATGGCGGTTATCGCTTATTTTTTACCTTTCGAATTATATTATTTTAAAACGACTTAAATTTGATGATTTTGGTGCATTTCACCACTATATATAAGAGTCTAGCTCCTCGCTTTTCTTCACAAATTATTTTGGAAATATAATGAAACTCTATAGTCTCTTTTTAAAATACATAAGGAATTCTCCAAAACTACAAGGAATTTTATTCATTATCCACCTTCTAATCCTTTTCTCTTCCAATCTCTTAATTTCTTAATTTAATCCATATGTGATTTCCTTGTTGTGTATTTATAATGAAAGATCTAAAAAAGATTATTGAAGGTGAGTCAAATCCAAAAAGAAGAAAAACTAAAGACTTATGAGTGAAATTCTTAGTCCTTTTATTCCAGTAATTATAGTATAACTTGGATTTGGTATATGCTTTTGGAGAATTCTATTTACCAAAATATCACTCTAAAACCCCAAAATTACCCTTAAGCAATATGTTAATCTTTAGGTTAGAATTTTGATTATTATATATTAAAATAGTGGAATTTTAGATATTACAATTTCAGTGCATTGCCATCTATTCCATTTCTTTTCTTTGGATATGACAAGGGAAAAATAGATTAGGAAATAATGTGTAAAGTACTAATTAACTATTTGTAGTTTGCACAACATACTTTCACAATTCCTTTTTTCTTAACTTACATGTAAAAGGAGTTGAATAGAGCATAAAAACTATAAAATTGTAAGTTTCTATTTTTATTTATTTAATCATTTTAATACAGAACAAGCTTCATACGGATTCTATTTTATGCAAATCTTTTGGTTTGATTATGGATACTGGATATGTGATTTATTTGTTGATATGAAATTGGACTAGCATAAATTTGAAACTTTGACATCTATACGTTAGTTTATGGCATACTTTTCACACACAAGAAGCATTTTAGGTGTGAATATGTATATGCATATATTATCATAAATAACGTATAATTATAGCCCATTAATTGCACAGTAATTAGGATATTAATTAATTTTGGATTCCTCTATTTTTTAAGCAAAATGTTATGACGAAGATGCTATAACAGCCTTAAACGTTTTCACTATGTAAGCACAAGTTAAGGCTGCGTTAATTGAAAAATGAGTATTCTAAAAGGGAGTAAAAGAAGAAATTTGACAAATTGAACATTTATTTTTGTGTTGTAAAAAAGAAACTATTGTTTATATTTATTTATATTTTCATGAAATTTTAAAGGGTTACAAATATTCATGAGTAAATGTTGATAATTGATTTTAAATTGTAATTAACTTAGAAAGAGAAAAGCACAATGTATTCCCACTGAAGAAGGGCATCTTTCTTTTTAAAAAAAATTAATTTTAATTTTAAAAAAAATCCGTGACATCTACTTGAATTTAATTTTTTCTATTAAAATAATTCAAAAGAGTCTTAAGTTCAATTTTCTTGGTCTACATGTAACTAATGCAGTGATTATTGTAGGATATAAATTAACCCTAGAGGGGGTGAATAGGGTTTATCGCAGATTTTCGCAGAGTAATTAAATAACAACATCACAGATAATAATCAGAATAAATGCGGAAAATAAATAACACACAGATATACCCAGCTTCGACAAAACCCTGCCTACTGCTGCATTCCCCAAGGTTTCCACTAGGAGTTAAAACAATCTCTACTCTTACAATCCCCTGTAAACTCGCGATACTCGCTCCCGACTGTTCTTAACCCTACGCTCAAAACCCTGCACTGGTTTCTATCCCCGAAACCAGACTTCCATGAATTACAAATCTCGTAATTCGTCTTCCCTAGATTTTACAGATCTAGAAACTGATTGATGGTTATAAACTGAAAAAATAATTCAAAATAAATAACAAACAAAACCCTTAGATTTTAAAACCCTAGACATTGAAATAAGGGTTATCCCATTTATATGAAAACTAGGCCGGCCCTTTTCTAATTGCTTCACCACTTCTCTTTAGCCTGATCTCTTTTCTCTGAAATAAAAAAGGGCGGCGGCTGATTTCCAATCTAGGGTTTCCTTCTGGAATCCATTGATTCACCATACTTGTCCTTTGATGTTTTCCGATGTCGATCTCGTGCTCTGATGTTCCGATGTTGATCTTATGCTCTGATGTTCTGATGTTCCGATGTTGATCTCGTGCTATGATGTTCTTCGATTTGCAACTCCACTCGATTTAGATCCAAGTAAATATTGGTATGAATTTTCGATCTGAATTTTCTTCTATTTGTGCTTGAACTTGGATGTAGAATTGTCGACGATGATATGGGTGTTATATAGGATTTAAAATCTGAAATTATCTTTGATTTCGTACTTAGACTTGTTCATGATATTCTTCGATTTGCAACTCCACTCGATTTAGATCCATGTAAATATTGGTATGAATTTTCGATCTGAATTTTCTTCTATTTGTGCTTGAACTTGGATGTAGAATTGTCGATGATGATATGGGTGTTATATAGGATTTAAAATCCGAAATTATCTTTGATTTCGTACTTAGACTTGTTCATGATATATATGAAATTCTGGGGCTTGAAAACTTTTTTGAATTTTTCTTGAGCTTTCGTGATTTCTGAAATTTCGTATACTCATTCTGGTTGACAATTTCTAGAATACACTTTTCAGTAAATTTCGAATTGGTCCTTTTGTTGCTTCCTGGATATTTAAAACTGAACAGATACTATATTTGATTTACCAATCATTTTAAACTGATGCTTCGTTTTAAAATCTTTAATTCCTTAAGAACTAAACTTGAATCATGCAGTGTTCTCCATATTTACGCTACTCGACTTGTCCATCCCTTGTTAGACAAAAACTGTTGCATTGCTGGTTTAATTTTCTGGAAATAAGAACTGATATGAAATTGTACTTGCATTGATCTTGTTGATTTTCAAACATGCTTTGTGCGCTCTTGCACTTATATGCCTTGATAAATCTGGACTTGATTGTTGTCTTGAAACAAATTTTCCCTTTTAAGAAAATGAAATCTCGCGGCTTTGAAATCTTCATAACTTCTGGAATTTGATTGATCATTACAAATTTGGTTTTGAATCCATTATGATTTCTTGAGTATGTATATAATATATTTAAGCTTGCAAATAAAAGTTGCTCTGTTTTTCTTGCTTGTGCACTTGGGTATTTCACGTTGCTATTTAACTGTAGTGTCAAACACTTTGTATGTACCCTCTTTTATTAGATTGATGCCATGCTTTGAATTCCTCCTTGACATTTGTACACTTGTTGTTGATGTATTCCAGTTTGCTCTGTCCAGACTGTTTTCACCCTTACATGCATGTTGTATTGTTTCATGCTACTTTGATTATTGCTGTGCCATTTTTGTTGAACCATGTTGACCTCACTTGAACCTGAACTATCTTGTTTATTGACTTGAAATGAGTTGCTGACTTTACATTGAGTTTGCACTCTGACTTGATTTGAACCAGAACTGTATTTGATACTTTGCTTTGTGTTGAGTCTAAAATGAATTGCCTCGGCCTTGCTCGACTTATATTGCTGCACATCTTGTATTACCATCTTAACCACAGTCATGTGTACATGTATCATTGTACTCCTTTGAACATGCTATATCATTCTTGTAAAAAACTGATTTGTCGCACCGCTTAAAAACTTGAGCAAAAATTGTTTTTCAAAACTGTTTTTCTGTGTTGTCACTGTCTCGACCATTTTGCCAATACTGCTGCACTTACTTCATGATGCACCATTCATATGCTTTGTGTTACTATGATCATTTGCTATTTTGAACATACTTGAATCCTTCAATGTATTTGAAACCTTCCTGTTAGCTTGCACTTGAAAGCTCATGAATCCTGGCCACTGTCATGTTGACTTGAACTACTTGAACTACTTTAACTTCACTTTTACTTGATTATTTGCCATTTATTAGTTGCTCCATGACCACACTTGAAATTGCTTACTGCTAATGCATAACATGTTGTACACCGTTTCCATGAATGCATTGTCTTATTGTTTTGTTCGACCATTATGATCTTGCCATTTTACTTTGATATTGTTGTTCATGTTTACTACATCATTCATGCACACCTCAATTTTCTGCTATACAATGCTTTATGTCACCATACATGTTGAATTTTCCTTGTTGCTCGACCATTCTGGCTTTTTATTTTTATTTGCAGTTTTGGCTCGATCATTTACACATTGATTTGCATTGAGTCAAGAAGGTCCTTGTGGCTACTCCTTAGATGCATACTGATTGGCGAGGCAGTGCACACGTGTATATCTATACACGTGTGTATATACAGCCATCAGACTGATTTCTGTCCCTGCATATCAGACCATGTCTACAAAAATAATGAGAAACACACCGTAATTCTGAGGCAAATAATTTTTTTTAAAAAAAATTATTTGATTTTATTTTTGTTGCAGTCTACCGTGTGTGTTCTTCTGTATGACAGGTATTAAGATGGTTGTACTGATAGCTGGAAGCTGTGAAGACTAGATTGACAGAAGATAGAAAATGCCGAGTGTATATGAGTCAGTGAATATTAGTCAATATGTATGTAACAAGAAATCTGTGTTTATGAGAGTGGTTGTAGACACGACTGAATAGAATTGTACTATTATTTGTAATGATCAATAAAAAAATATTTATGCTGTTTAATTCAATCTGTTTCAATTTGTTTGAATCTTTTAATAGTACAATTTATGTGATGTGTTAAATGAGTCATGTCAGAAATATTCAAAAATATTCAAGTGAATGTAAATAGTGGAGTTATAAATAGCTGTACTGTTTGAAAGATTGAAATATAATATTTAATTTATATAAAATACTGTATGAATATATGAATGTCTGTACAGTCGTATTCTATTTAAATATAAATATTATATTCCTGTCTACGATGTATATATAGAACAATACAGTAATAAACACATTTAAAATAATTCTTACTTGGTTGTTATCATTAAACAAAAATCATATAATTGTGTATACAACTACGTCATATACAACAATCTCCCCATTTTGATGGTGACAAACAAATAAAAGATTTTGAATGTGTTTGAACGTGAAATATATTACTCCCCCTATTTGTATGCTCCCCATACAACTGAACTCCCCCTATATATGTGGAAAGTATGAATGATGAAATCCAATTGACCATTCTTCCTCTAGATATTTAATTTCCAACTTTAAAATATTTTTGAATTAAATACTCATCAATCAAAATCTTGACCATTCTCCCCCTTTTGTTATCATCAAAAGGATAATAGAAATTGAAACAGTGATGAATATAGACTATAAATATAAATTCAAATTAAAAGAGAGAATATATATCGTAAAACCCATTTAATCAAACAAAGATCATAATAATCTTTAAATCAGAAGCAAAATTTCACTTTCAGAATAAATGGATTCACAATGGATTTTATTGAATAAGGAGAGTTCGATAAAATTGAATATTTGAATATGAATTTTGAAGATTTTAAATATGCTTAAAATGTGTTAAGCACTTGCTAACCACGCATAGCCCAAAGGTCTTTTAAATGGGGTTAGTAATAACTTAACTTTACCCTCTCTAATGAGTTCCATCCATGCACAGCCCAAAGGTCTTTTAAGTGAGAATGAAAGCACATAGAAATTAAGGTAATTCACCTACGCATAACCGCGAGGACTTTTAAATGAGAGTGAATATCAAGGATAAATTATTCATTTATTTTTATTTTATTTTTAATTCCAAGAATAATTAGAACTCCCCAAATTAAACAAAACCATGATGAATGACAGAAATATGGTAGATATAGAAGATAGTCGTGAAATAATCTCTAATTCAAAGATATTATAAAATCTGTCCAATCATCATGAGTTTTAAAAATAACTTTCCCTCTAGTTATGAATTATATTATAGTCACAACTCATCACAATTTCATAGATTTATTAATAATTTTGATGGGTCACAAAACGGTTCAATCAATAATTTCAATTTTTGAATAAATAATTAAAAATAATTTTAAAATTGAAAATATCAATTTTAAGAGGAGTTTTTGAAAATATCAATGCAAGTTGAAAGTCCGTTTCAAAAATCAATTAGTAGGATATGGAATTTTCTAATATTTTTAACATTGGTTGCTCCTAGACAATTTTAAAAACACTTATATATATATATATTTAATTCAAATTTTCTATGGAAATTAAAGATATTTAATCACTAATTTTTCAACTCATTGTCCAGTCATCAAATCAAATCAATTTCCTTATCAGAGCAGCACAAGATCATTTTCAAAACATGAATCACAAGTGAATTTTTCAAAGAATTTTTAGACAAGCACACGAAACATTCAACAATCAAATCTGAATATAATTATTTGAAATCACTTGAAAAAAATCAATCTTTTTTTAATAATCTAGGAAATTCAACAATCAATAACGAAAGATTTCAAAATCAGCCAAGTAAAAACATAAAGAGAATAAAAGAAATAAAAACTAAAAAGAAAAAAGAAATGTAAAGTAAAAAGAAATTAAAATAAAAATATGAGTTTAGAGATCATACCTGACTTTCCATAATCGATGTGATCCAATGAATCTCCAACTCTGAATCTATGGCTAAGGAACTCCAAATAATTCGATATATGAATCAATTTGAATTTTTATCTCACTTAAGCACAGTTGTTCCTTAGCCTCTCACGGTACCTAAATGTTTATAGAATCAAGTGGTCTAACAAAAATTGTTTTACCACTCTTATCTTCGTTTACACGTTTTGGTACCCAAACCCGTTTATATAACAATCCATTATTATCCACTGCAGTACCCTTTGGAACCCAAATTCGTTTAGATTTAGTCAAAAACATTTTGCTATTATTTGGAATCCAAACATATTTAAATGAATTGTTTTTAAATGAGTTATCAATTTGTTTATGATTTAAAAGCCCTTTGAAATTATTAAATTTCAAAAATTCGATTTGATTGTTTTCAAAGCCATTTAAAGGATTTTTAAAATCAATAGAATTTTGTTTTTCAATTTGATCAGATCCAAAGCCAAGTCCTTTTTTATTCTGAACAAAAAATTAGTTTTTTAACAACATATTCAACGATTTCTCTCCTTTAGAAAGTTTAGTCAAAGTTGACTCAAGTCGTTGAATTTTAAATTTAAGATCGCTATTTTCTTTCATTAAATTTGAACAACGATTAATAGTGATTTTCCTCTTTTCAGCATCAGTTTGTTTCAAAACCAAATTTTCGTTTTCAAGTGCTTTGATTTTAGCACTGGACTTAGAAATTTCAATTTCAAATTGTTTTCTCTTTTCAAGATCAAGTTTTTCAGATTCTCTAAGCTTTTCAATCTCCTTCTCAAAATCACGATTTTCATTTTTCAAATTCATGTTTTCACTTTTGAGTGATTCAAAATCAGTTTTGAGTTTCAAAGGATCATTACTCAAAAATAGACATTTTTCGCATTCTGAAAACGGTGACTTCTTAACTTTTTCAAGTTTTCTTTCTAAACTGTTATTTTCTTGAACTAGTTTTGACCTATCAGATTCAATTTCTTAACTTTCAGTTCAAGAGAATCAACGGTTTTTGTGAGGTCGTGACACATTAAAATTAATTCTTTACAGGTAAAATTCGATACCTCACTAGAATCCTCTTCACTACTTTTTGAATCAGATTGAGCCATAAGACACAAATTAGCTTCCTCTTCATCACTTTCAGAAACTTCTTCTCCTCCCTCGTCATCCCATGTAGCAGCAAAAGCCTTCTTCTTTCTTCTGAACTCCTTCTTCTTTTCATTTTTGAGCTGTGGGCAATTCGGCTTGATATGTCCGGGTTTCTTGTAATTATAGCAAAACACTTCATCGTTTGAACTATCTGAACTTTCGGACTTGTCGGTTTTTGAATTCTTCTTTCGTGGCTTGTAATTTCCTTTTGCCCACTTTCTCAAAACCATGGCTAGCTCTTCAGCGGAACCTTCATCATCACTTTCAACATTATTATTTAGAGCGATTGTCTTTTTCTTTGATTCAGAATTCTTTCGTTCTTCTCTTCCTTTTAACTCCATGTCGAAAATGATGAGATTTCCGATCAATTCCTCCATACTTATTTTAATCAGATCTTTTGATTCTTGAATCACTGTAACTTTTCTTCAAAATTCATCGGTAGCACTCTCAATATTTTTCTGATCAATTCCACTTCGGTATAGGTTTTGCCAAGAGCTTTTGATTGTAGAATAGTGACGAGAAGCGTCCATATATCTCTCTAATGTCTTCATCTCGTTGCATAGAGAAATTTTCATATTCGTTGCTGAGAAGAGCGAGACGAGATTTCTTCACTTGAGATGTACCTTCGTGTGTGACCTCCAACGTGTGCCATATTTCCTGCATAGTTTCACAATGAGAAATTCGATTAAATTCAGTTTTATCAAGAGCACAGATTAAAGCATTCATTGCTTTGGCATTAGTTGAAAATAATTTTTTATCATTAGCATCCCACCTATCTTTTGATTTAGGAATTTCAACACCACTAACAATAACAGTGGGAGATCTATAACCCGTTTCAATAATATCCCACACATCATAATAGACTAAACTCAAATAAATTTTCATCCTAGCTTTCCAATATGCATAATCAGTTCCATTAAACATTGTTGGCCTAGCTATGGACTGACCATCAGAAAAAGCGTTATTGGACAAATTCATGACTCTAGAGTTAAAATAAAATAAAAAATACCTGCTCTGATACCACTTGTAGGATCTAAATTAACCCTAGAGGGGGAGTGAATAGGGTTTATCGTAGATTTTCGCAGAGTAATTAAATAACAACATCACAGATAATAATCAGAATAAATGCAGAAAATAAATAACACATAGATATACCCAGCTTCGGCAAAACTCTGCCTACTGCTGCATTCCCCATGGTTTCTACTAGGAGTTAAAAAAATCTCTACGCTTACAATCCCCTGTAAACTCGCGACACTCGCTCCCAACTGTTCTTAACCCTACGCTCAAAACCCCGCACTAGTTTCTATCCCCGAAACCAGACTTCCCTGAATTACAAATCTCGTAATTCGTCTTCCCTAGATTTTACAGATCTAGAAACTGATTGATGATTTATAAACTAAAAAAACAATTCAAAATAAAAAACAAACAAAACCCTTAGATTTTAAAACCCTAGAAATTGAAATAAGGGTTATCCCCTTTATATGAAAACTAGGCCGGCCCTTTTCTAATTGCTTCACCACTTCTCTTTAGCTTGATCTCTTTTCTCTGAAATTAAAAATGGCAGTGGCTGATTTCCAATCTAGGGTTTCCTTCTAGAATCCATTGATTCACCATACTTGTGCTTTGATGTTTTCCGATGTCGATCTCATGCTCTGATGTTCCGATGTTGATCTCGTGCTCTGATGTTCCGATGTTGATCTCGTGCTCTGATGTTCTTCGATTTGCAACTCCATTCGATTTAGATCCAAGTAAATATTGGTATGAATTTTTGATCTGAAATTTCTTCTATTTGTGCTTGAACTTGGATGTAGAATTGTCGATGATGATATGGGTGTTATATAGGATTTAAAATCCGAAATTATCTCTGATTTCGTACTTAGACTTGTTCATGATATACACGAAATTCTGTGGCTTGAAAACTTCTTTGAATTGCTCTTGAGCTTTCGTGATTTCTGAAATTTCGTATACTCATTCTAGTTGACAATTTCTAAAATACACTTTTCAGTAAATTTCGAATTGGTCCTTTTGTTGCTTCCTGGATATTTAAAATTGAACAGATACTATATTTGATTTACCAATCATTTTAACTGATGCTTCATTTTAAAATCTTTAATTCCTTAAGAACTAAACTTGAATCATGAAGTGTTCTCCATATTTACGATGCTCGACTTGTCCATCCCTTATTAGACAAAAACTGCTGCATTTCTGTTTTAATTTTCTGGAAATAAGAACTGATATGAACTGGTACTTGCATTGATCTTGTTGATTTTCAAACATGCTTTGTGCGCTCTTGCACTTATATGCCTTGATAAATCTGGACTTGATTTTGTCTTGAAACAAATTTTCCCTTTTAAGAAAATGAAATCTCGCGGCTTTGAAATCTTCATAACTTCTGGAATTTGATTGATCATTACAAATTTGGTTTTGAATCCATTATGATTTCTTGAGTATGTATATAATATATTTAAGCTTGCAAATAAAAGTTGCTCTGTTTTTCTTGCTTGTGCACTTGGGTATTTCACGTTGCTATTTAACTGTAGTGTCAAACACTTTGTATGTACCCTCTTTTATTAGATTGATGCCATGCTGTGAATTCCTCCTTGACATTTGTACACTTGTTGTTGATGTATTCCAGTTTGCTCTGTCCCAAACTGTTTTCTCCCTTACATGCATGTTGTATTGTTTCATGTTGCATTGATTATTGCTGTGCCATTTTTGTTGAACCATGTTGACCTCACTTGAACCTGAACTATCTTGTTTATTGACTTGAAATGAGCTACTGACTTTACAATGAGTGTAACAACCCGCATTCTACGCATCGAAGGATCGTAGAATATTTATTTCTTTCACATATGGAGTCATATGGTCATGTAACTTTGGGAGACGATTATTGGGGTCATTTCCCATGTTCATGATTTTTGTTGATTTTTAAATGCCCGTTTTGCCCCTAGTTGGTACTGTTTTGGCCATAACTTTTGACTGGAAAGGAATTTTGACCTAAAACCACTTTTATTGAATTTAAATAATGGTTTCTCTTTCCGTAGAGTGGTTGCAATAGCCAAACGGACTTACCGTTTGGGAGATATGGCTGAAACAAAGTTTGGAAGGTGGAAAACTGCTTAACCGGGCCAAATAGGGTGATTAGTGGATAGGCTCATAACCCATTTCGGGATTAGGGTTATGGGGAGGCTGAAATGAGTTAGAGAATCATTTTCATTTCAGTTTTGAGCCGCCACTTTCCTCCTTGAAACCCTAGTAATGGCCTCCACCTTCTAATTTCATCCCAAATCACCTTCTAATCACTTTCTAATCAAGTTTTGGCCTAATCTACATCAAATCTAGGCGGATTAGCATCAAATCAAGATAGGAGCTGCTGCTAAGCATTGGAATTCGACCCAAACAGAGAATCATTTCAGATCTATAGTTTACTTTGTGGCAAAGGTGAGTGATTTGCATTGTTTTTCACTAATTACGGCTAATTATGGTAATTAGCGAAGATTAGCGAAATTATGGCTCAGAAAAATCTAGAAAAATTCCTAAAATTCTAAAACATCATTTTATGCCTCTGATATGAATTTGGGTTAATTTCGACTAATTTTGCAAATCCCGGAATTTGGTGGATAAAGGGGTGATTAGTGGAAATTAGCGAATTTATGCATGTTAAAAAATCTGGAAAAATATTCATAAATTCTGAAATATTGTTTTAGACCTCTGATATGAATTTGGGTTGATTTGGTTAAGTTTTGTTAATCATATGGTTAGTTTCACCTAAACATGCTTGAGGGAAAATATGGGGTTTTGGCTATGTTTGATCTATTTAAACCTATCATATTGTTGTTTTGGTGTTTGAGGTCACTTGTATGTGTTGCTATGACTGTATGGTATGTTTTGTGATTGATTTCAATAGTTAGAATGGTCGAAAACGCCGTCGAGAGGCGTGTAAACCGTCGTTGGAAGTTGTAGGAAAATGAGCAGGACCCGGATTGGATAGCTTATTCCTCCCACGACCCGACCCGATCGTGGTTAGACCCACGAGACGAATCGATGCAGCGCCGTGCCCAAACTGAAGTACTTCGATCCGGATCGCGAATGAGCATTACGACCCGATCCGCACGGAGATGGAATCCGATCTGATGCACCCACGATCCACGAGTCGCGATCCGAAGCTGGTCACGATTCGACCTGGAGATGAAGCCACGAACCGACGCCAAGGAGCATAGAGCACGATCCGAAGGGGGTCCACGATCCGATCGACTACGAGTGGAAGAAGGAGGCATGAACCATGCTTGGGAAGAGCGAACCGCGATCCGAACCAGATGAGGCCGATCCGATCCGATGAAGAATGTTGAAGGCTGATCGCGTTCCGACATTGATGGCCACGACCTGAAGCGAAGCGAACTGAATGAAGACCGATCCGTAGGATGATGACTAAAACCCGAGATGCAAAGGTAGTCCAAATGGAAGTTAGAGCTCAGGATCCCGGACCCAGTTGGGAACCAATGAGTTCACTACATGATTGGGCTTTGCTGCGGGGACGTGTGCAAAGGGGTTGTCGGTATTCATAACTTTGGTTCACCATTGAGAGATGGATAGTGGGCTTGCAGTGATAGTTACACGGGATTGGATTCCGTCATGGCCCAAAGTATTAGGTGACTAAAGTAGTGGATATTGTATGCTTTACGCACTGAGTGAGGGATGTGAGGATGATTGCTATGCTTGATTGTTTGACACCACTATGACATGCACACCCCCACCCCCGTATCTCTTACACAGTATGTTAGTGGTACCTTAGAGTATTGTACGGTATGTAGTGCTAACTCTTTGGTTGCAGGTCCAGGTTCAGGTATGATTGGATTATAACTGTTATTGTTTTGTTTAGATGCTTATCGCTCATACCAGGCTTTATGTCTGACCCAGAGTTTTATGTCTCCTCTTATTACTTTGGGTGCTCACACGAGCAGACTAGAGACAGGTTATGGTTAGTTGGTGATGCGCGAGTAGCTGATTCGGAGGCGAGCAGGAGGCTTCCACGTATGATATATAGATATTCTCCCTGTGTCGTTGGTGGTCACTACTTGGGCATTAGTAGTGTACCTTCTTTATCTTGCTTTTGCTTTAGAGACAGTATTTTAAAAGTTGTAATAAGCTGTATTTTGGATTTCCGCTGCTATGATGTTAGTAGTTTCAGCTTATGCACTGTCTCACCTGTTTTATGTCAAGTATGTTATTATTATATTTTATTCTATGCGCTGTGAGACATTTTACAGGTTCCTTGTAGTTCATTCTCTTCTTTCCTTTCTTTGGCGACCGTTCCGTGCTAGTCGGGCATGTGTACAGCGCACTTTCGGAGGAAATGCCGGCTGGTGCGGGGCGGGCCGTCACACTTGGTATCAGAGCTCTAGGTTGCGTAGTTAACCTAGGGAAAGACACTAGGGAGAGATAGTACGTATATGAGAGCGCGTATTTGTGATTACTTTGGTTTTTAAAAGCTATATATATACTATTGGTAGTATAAGAATGAAGTCGTACTGCACTAGCACCACTATGGGATCGTTAATCGTTTCCCCTTTTACAGATTAACGATGAGCCGATATCCTAGAGGTGCTGGTAGAGGGACCAACCATGGGAATGCTCCTGACATGAGGACAATGTTCACTAACTTCATGAGAGACATGCTTAGAGATGTTCAGGGAGCAGTTCCCAATCCCGGAAATGGTGGTGGTCCAGTAGTGCAGGCGCCTAGGGTCGATTTCGCCAAATTGTGCAAGGATTACACTAACCTTAGTGGGAAGCCGTTCCACGGAACGGAGTCGGCCACAGATGTTCAGGATTGGTTGGATAGCTCTGATCGTATCTTCGACGACTTGGGTCTTGAGGATGCGATGAAGAGAAGGCTAGCATCTCGTCAGCTGCAAGGGCGAGCGATGAATTGGTGGAATGCCATTAGAACAGCTACTCCAAAAGATCAAGTTACTTGGAATCAGTTTAAGACTCGCTTTTGTGATAAGTTTATTCCAGCTGCTCATAAATCAGAACTGTTTAGGAAGTTCTTGGAGCTTAAGCAGAACAGTAGAGCAGTCTCGGAGTATATCGCTGAATTCGACACTTTATCGAAATATGGATGGTCCCTTATCGATACAGTCGAAAAGAAGAACGAGAAGTTCATAACTGGCTTGGATAGGTACTTGGGGGAAAGACTTATAAATCATATCGATGAGACGTTCGAGTCTATTGTAGGAAAGACATTAAGGTCAGAGAGCCTTTTCCCTAAGTCGAAGGCCGAAGTTGCTACGGGATCTGCAGAGGAGCCAAAGCCGCAAGTAGGCGGTGACGGCAAGAAGAATTCTCAGAACAAGAGGAAGCAGAACCTGACCAAGGATGGTCAGAATAAGAAAAATAAGAAAGATGGCGAATGTTTTAGTTGTGGCAAGAAGGGCCATTATGCCAGAGATTGTCGAGAAAAGCCTGAGGAAAGGAAATGCTTTAACTGCGGCCAAGCGAGACATCACAAGGATGATTGTCCACAACCTCCTAGGGAGAAGCAGATTGTGAAAGCGTATGCTATCAACGCTGTTCCTTCTTCGTCGAATGCCCCAACTGCGGCGCAGAAGGAAAAAGGTGTCGTCATTCGAGGTATTCTTTCTATTTAAGATGTTTTGATCGGGTTTTGTTTGACAAACCTGAGTTAGTCGATAGACCTTTAGTAGTGACGAACCCGATTGGTGGTTCGACTAGTTTTGACATGATTTGTTGTAATGTGGTCTTATCGAGTCATGGATGTATGTTTCCTTGTGATTGCTTTGTTTTGGGCTTTACTGGGTTTAGCATTATTTTGGGGAGTCGATTTACTCTAAAGGAATAGGGTGGTATTAGGTACCTACCTAGTGATGGTGATAGTAACTGGAGTTAAGGAAGCTAAGAGGTTATCATTGTAATAAGTTGTCTCTGCGAGGCAAATGAGTACTCCAGTGCTACATTGTTTTGCTAGTATCACCTCATGTGGATTGTCCGAACTCGGAGGAGATGTTCCTTGGGTGCTTGTCTGATATTGGTTTAGGCCTTTGGGGCTTGTGCTTGGGGAATGTCGATTTCGACTAGGATGGGTTGCGTGAGGGGTAAATAGTTGTTGTGATTTTTCATTGGATGATATCTTGGTTTACTCGAGGAGTAATGGGCAGACGAAACATGATGAGATTGTTCAATGGTATAGACTGCCAGAGTTAGACTCAATAGGGTTATGAGATTGCTCGAGTGGGACTCGAGAAAGATGCAAAGTAATGGATTGTTTAGGACCCTATGATGATGTTCTCTATTGGATAGTAGAACTTTAAAGGAATAGGATGTGTTCGTTGATCATGGAAGATACAACGAAGATTAGGGCGATTCAAGTTGGACTTGAACTCGTAAAAGAAAATAGGTGTTTGTTGATCTTGGAGATGCAACGAATAGGGAGACGACTCACGTTGGACTAGATTTTGTCGGTACTCAAGACTGGGTCTGAGTTATAGAGTGACTCGAGTTGGACTCGAGAAGGCTGCAAGGAATTGGATTCAGCTCGAGTTGGACTCGAGAGGGCAGCAAGAAAATGGATAGACTTGGGTTGGACTTAAGTATTTTAGGAGGACTAAAAGCAGGGGTATCTGGGGACGCCCGTTACCTTGGATCCGTTGGACGTGATCTAGTTATCCTTGGAGGATAAACGTACGTTGGACGTACGGTAGTCCGATTGGAGGCTGGGCTTCCATTAGTTTAATTATCCTTGGAGGATAAACGTGCGTTGGACGTACGATAGTTAGTAGGGAGGCGGGGCTTCCATTGGCCTGGGATTGGTTGGACCAGTCAAGTAGGCATCGATGTATTAATGGAGGCTGGGCTTCCATTAGTTATTGATGTTGGTTGGACCAGACATACTAGAATCGACATATTGGGATTGGTTAGACCGGTCATGTAGGTGTCGATGTGTTTATGACTTTAGCAGGTGATAGATAGGATTTGTTTGATGGATGTTATGGTTGCTATGTTGTTCCTATTTTTCTTTCCTTGAGTAGACTATCACCTGTAGGGTTCCAGCGATGGGGAACAAAGTGATTGTAGTAGGACTATGAGCCAGTGTAGTAGAGTCGTCATGACTCGAGGGGCAAAGTGGGCATAGTAAAGGAATAGAGTAAGGCTATGAGCCAGTGCAGTGGAGTTGTTATGACTTCATGGGGCAGAGTGGACATAGCAAAGGATTAGTGACTATGGATCAGTGCAGTGGAGTCGCCATGACTCCATGGGGCAGAGTGATCACAGTAAAGGATTTGGGTGCAGTATTAGTCGCATTGAGTAGGAGACATGCCAGTTTAGGGGTTTTGTTTCTAGGATGGAAGCAACTAGAGTATGTCATAGGATATGATTTCAGACCCAAGACTGAATTGGATTCAGAAACACTAGTAAGCTTGACGATTAGATCGATTTTGATTGAGTGGATTGGTTCCAGTTAGAAGGACGATCCTAATCTATTGGAAATCATCTCTAGGGTAGAGATGGGTATCGATGGAAAGAGAACGATCAAGCAAGGATTTGATCGAGAAGGATGGATTCAAAAGAATGGAGGACTAGTGTACCCAACGTAGATGGACTGAGAGATGAAGTGCTTAGAGCATATCATCACTCGAAATTGACTATGAATCCCGGTGGTAACAAAATGCATTGAGACATAGATTAGACCTACTACTGGGAAGGGATAAAGATAGGCAGAAGGTTTATCTCGGTAAGAAACGAAGAGATTTGGAATTCTTCGTTAACGACTTGGTGTTCGTCAAGATCTCTCCATTGAGAATGTGATTCGGATTGGTTGGAGAGATAAGTTAGCACCAAGATTTGTTGGTCCATTCCCAGTCCTCGAGCAAGTTGGGAATTTGGCGTATGAAGTAGAGCTACCTGACAAGATGGCGGGAGTTCACAACGTATTTCATGTTTCCCAGTTAAGGAAGTTGTGCAAGACCCTAATGTGGCTATTTCACCAGATCAGTTGGATGATAGCGAAGTTGAACCTGAGGCGGTTGGGAACCGCAAGTCTATGCGTATCGTTGAGAACGATACGAAGCAGCTTCGAAAAAAGGCGGTGAAACTAGTCAAAGTCCAGTGGGGTAAGAATGAAAAAGACTGTACTTGGGAAACAGAGGAGGATATAAGGAAGAAGTATCCAGAACTCTTTGCCTGGTAAGGTTTTGGTAGTGATAGTCTCTTCCCTTGTTAGTAAACCGCATGCTAGGATAGACTTGTTTTGCATGTTGATTGTTGTTTTATGGTTGATAGGCATGCGGAACCCTTTGTGTGTTTTGGCTAGGGAATTTCGGGGGCGAAATTTCTTAAGGGGGGAAGAATGTAACAACCCGCATTCTACGCATCGAATGATCGTAGAATATTTATTTCTTTCACATATGGAGTCGTATGGTCATGTAACTTTGGAAGACGATTATTGGGGTCATTTCCCATGTTCATGATTTTTGTTAATTTTTAAATGACCGTTTTGCCCCTAGTTGGTACTGTTTTGGCCATAACTTTTGACTGGAAATAAATTTTGACCTGAAACCACTTCCATTGGATTCGAATGATGGTTTCTCTTTCCGTAGAGTGGTTACATTAGCCAAACGGACTTACCGTTTGGGAGATATGGCTGAAACAAGTTTTGGAAGGTGAAAAACTGCTTAACCGGACCAAATAGGGTGATTAGTTGATAGGCCCATAACCCATTTCGGGATTAGGGTTATGGGGAGGCTGAAATGAGTTAGAGAATCATTTTCATTTCAGTTTTGAGCCGCCACTTTCCTCCTTGAAACCCTAGTAATGGCCTCCATCTTCTAATTTCATCCCAAATCACCTTCTAATCACTTTCTAATCAAGTTTTGGCCTAATCTACATCAAATCTAGGCGGATTAGCATCAAATCAAGATAGGAGCTGCTGCTAAGCATTGGAATTCGACCCAAACAGAGAATCATTTCAGATCTATAGTTTACTTTGTGGCAAAGGTGAGTGATTTGCATTGTTTTTCACTAATTACGGCTAATTATGGTAATTAGCGAAGATTAGCGAAATTATGGCTCAGAAAAATCTAGAAAAATTCCTAAAATTCTAAAACATCATTTTATGCCTCTGATATGAATTTGGGTTAATTTCGACTAATTTTGCAAATCCCGGAATTTGGGGGATTAAGGGGTGATTAGTGGAAATTAGCGAATTTATGCATGTTAAAAAATCTGGAAAAATATTCATAAATTCTGAAATATTGTTTTAGACCTCTGATATGAATTTGGGTTGATTTGGTTAAGTTTTGTTAATCATATGGTTAGTTTCACCTAAACATGCTTGAGGGAAAATATGGGGTTTTGGCTATGTTTGATCTATTTAAACCTATCATATTGTTGTTTTGGTGTTTGAGGTCACTTGTATGTGTTGCTATGATTGTATGGTATGTTTTGTGATTGATTTCAATAGTTAGAATGGTCGAAAACGTCGTCGAGAGGCGTGTAAACCATCGCTGGAAGTTGCAGGAAAATGAGCAGGACCCGGATCGGATAGCTTATTCCTCCCACGACCCGACCCGATCGTGGTTAGACCCACGAGACGAATTGATGCAGCGCCGTGCCCAAACTGAAGTACTTCGATCCGGATCGCGAATGAGCATTACGACCCGATCCGCGTGGAGATGGAACCCGATCCGATGCACCCACGATCCACGAGTCGCGATCCGAAGCTGGTCACGATCCGACCTGGAGATGAAGCCACGAACCGACGCCAAGGAGCATAGAGCACGATCCGAAGGGGGTCCACGATCCGATCGACCACGAGTGGAAGAAGGAGCCACGAACCGTGCTTGGGGAGAGCGAACCGCGATCCGAACCAGATGAGGCCGATCCGATCCGATGAAGAATGTTGAAGGCCGATCGCGTTCCGACATTGATGGCCACGACCTGAAGCGAAGCGAACTGAGTGAAGACCGATCCGGAGGATGATGACTAAAACCCGAGATGCAAAGGTAGTCCAAATGGAAGTTAGAGCCCAGGATCCCGGACCCAGCTGGGAACCAATGAGTTCACTACATGATTGGGCTTTGCTGCGGGACGTGTGCAAAGGGGTTGTCGGTATTCATAACTTTGGTTCACCATTGAGAGATGGATAGTGGGCTTGTAGTGATAGTTACACGGGATTGGATTCCGTCATGGCCCAAAGTATTAGGTGACTAAAGTAGTGGATATCGTATGCTTTACGCACTGAGTGAGGGATGTGAGGATGATTGCTATGCTTGATTGTTTGACACCACTATGACATGCACACACCCACCCCCGTATCTCTTACACAGTATGTTAGTGACACCTTAGAGTATTGTACGGTATGTAGTGCTAACTCTTTGGTTGCAGGTCCAGGTTCAGGTATGATTGGATTATAACTGTTATTGTTTTGTTTAGATGCTTATCGCTCATACCAGGCTTTATGTCTGACCCAGAGTTTTATGTCTCCTCTTATTACTTTGGGTGCTCACACGAGCAGACTAGAGACAGGTTATGGTTAGCTGGTGATGCGCGAGTAGCTGATTCGGAGGCGAGCAGGAGGCTTCCACGTATGATATATAGATATTCTCCCTGTGTCGTTGGTGGTCACTACTTGGGCATTAGTAGTGTACCTTCTTTATCTTGCTTTTGCTTTAGAGACAGTATTTTAAAAGTTGTAATAAGCTGTATTTTGGATTTCCGCTGCTATGATGTTAGTAGTTTCAGCTTATGCACTGTCTCACCTGTTTTATGTCAAGTATGTTATTATTATATTTTATTCTATGCGCTGTAAGACATTTTACAGGTTCCTTGTAGTTCATTCTCTTCTTTCCTTTCTTTGGCGACCGTTCCGTGCTAGTCGGGCATGTGTACAGCGCACTTTCGGAGGAAATGCCGGCTGGTGCGGGGCGGGCCGTCACATTGAGTTTGCACCCTAACTTGATTTGAACCAGAACTGTCTTTGATACTTTGCTTTGTGTTGAGTCTAAAATGAATTGCCTCAGCCTTGCTCGACTTATATTGCTGCACATCTTGTTTCACCATCTTGACCACAGTCATGTGTACATGTATCATTGTACTCCTTTGAACATGCTGTATCATTCTTGTAAAAACTGATTTGTTGCACCACTTAAAAACTTGAGCAAAAATTGTTTTTCAAAACTGTTTTTCAGTGTTGTCACTGTCTCGACCATTTTGCCAATACTGCTGCAATTACTTCATGATGCACCATTCATATGCTTTGTGTTACTCTGCTCATTTTCTATTTTGAACATACCTAAACCCTTGCATGTATTTGAAACCTTCCTGTTAGCTTGCACTTGAAAGCTCATGAATCCTGACCACTGTCATGTTTACCAGAACTACTTGAACTTCACTTTTACTTGATTATTTTCCATTTATGTAGTTGCACCATGATCACACTTGAAATTGCTTACTGCTCATGCATAACATGTTGTACACCATTTCCATGAATGCATTGTCTTGTTGTTTTGCTCAACCATTATGATCTTGCCATTTTACTTTGATATTGCTTTTCATGTTTGCTACATCATTCATGCACACCCCGGTTTTCTGCTGTACAATGCTTTGTGTCACCATACATGTTGAATTTTCCTTATTGCTCGATCATTCTGGCTTTTTATTTTTATTTGCACTTTTGGCTCGATCATTTACATACTGATTTGCACTGAGTCGAGAAGGTCCTTGTGGCTACTCCTCAGATGCATACTGATTGACGTGGCAGTGCACACGTGTATATCTATACACGTGTGTATATGCAGCCATCAGACTGATTTTTTGTCCCTGCATATCAGACCATGTCTAGAAAAATGATGAGAAACACACCGTAATTCTGAGACAAATAAAAAAAAAAATTAAAAAATTTATTTGGTTTTATTTAATTTTATTTTTGTTGCAGTCTACTGTGTGTGTTCTTCTTTATGACATGTATGAAAATGACTGGACTGATAGCTGGAAGCTGTGAAGACTAGACTGGCAGAAGATAGAGAATGCAGAGTGTATATGAGTCAGTGAATATTAGTCAATATGTATGTAACAAGAAATCTGTGTTTATGAGAGTGGTTGTAGACACGATTGAATAGAATTGTACTATTATTTGTAATGATCGATAAAAAAATATTTATGTTGCTTCAATTTGTTTGAATCTTTTAATAGTACAATTTCTGTGATGTGTTAAATGAGTCATGCCAGAAATATTCAAGTGAATGTAAATAGTGGAGTTATAAATAGTTGTACTGTTTGAAAGATTGAAGTATAATATTTAATTTAAATAAAATACTATATGAATATATGAATGTCTGTACAGTCGTATTCTATTTAAATATAAGTATTATATTTCTGTATGTGATGTATATATACTATATAGAACAGTACAGTAATAAACACATTTAAAATAATTTTTATTTGGTTGTTATCATCAAACAAAAATCATATAATTGTGTATACAACTACGTCATATACAACAATGTCTTGTTCATTCACAAAAAATTAATATAAGCTACCCTCCGTCCAAGGCAGCCGAATTATGAAATAGTGTTCAACATTTCGTTTGAATAATTGAAATTTGACCATTCAGTGACCTACGGTATTGCAACGACATCTAACGCTTGAAATTGAGTAATAACCATGAAACATAGGGTTGAGCATAATTTGGTTAAACCAAATAAACCATCAATGAACATAATTTGTCAAACCAAATAAACCATCAAAAACAATTTATTTGGATTGATTTGATTTTGAAATTAAATCGATTTATACTTGATTCAAAAAAAAAAAAAAAAAAAAAAAAAAAAAAAAATTAGTCTGCTTATCAATTTAATCAAATTAGTGAACTCTTATTATATTTCTAAAATTAATGTAATAATAAATATTTTAAGTTAGTTTAGTTATCAAAGTTAAATTTAATCATTATATATGTAAAAACCATTTTTAAAATAAGAATCATAAATAAAAATACTTAGCGAATATTTCAAACATGAAATGTGGAAAAAAAAAAAAAAATTAATGAAGTAGAGTGTTCATTTAAACCAGATAGCCAACCGAATTAATCAAACTTAATTTAATTGGTTTTGATTTGTTTTTCATTTTTATTGATTTTAGTTTAATTTAACAGTTTTCATCATTGGATAAAACGAAAGAACTCATTCTCTGTCTTGTTAAGGATAGTGTGAACATGTTACCCATTCTTTGCATGGTCGTAAATCTAATCCAACTGCCTGATTTTGGGAGGTGCACAGCCTTTGAATGGATGGAATTCGATACACAGGCGTCTGCATCATTCATCATATCTTCCTACACAACTGAGTTCAACCAACCACATACAACTGTCTGGTTGTAGCATCGTTTCCATTACAACCAACCACATACGACTCATTTATACTTCGAATAAGCGGCCAATTTTCATTTTTCATTTTTTTTTTTTTTTTTTTAGAAACAGAAGTTGGTTAAAAAGTTAGAATTTGTGAAGAAAATTGCGTGGAAACATATTTTCAATATCTCGGAAGGACGTGAAAGAGAGAACATTAATATCAAAAGAATCTTATTGAGCCCATATGAGTTGGCCCCCCAAATACTCATCATCGACGATACCTGCTGAAAAAGGTCCCATTCACAACAAAACAACAGTCTACTCCGAAACCAAAAAAAAAAAAAAACGTATCAATATTGCGAACATTACGATATGTACTCCACAAACAATCTCTGTTAAAAAGGTTATATGGTAAAAAGTCCTTTTTTCTTTTTTTTTTTTTTAAATTTTGTTTTTCTCATTCAAGGTTGCAAATCTTGTGCATATTGAAAAGCTTGTTGCAAACTCTTCACAGCACCATCGTAGGTAACAAAGCCCATGAACCAGAATTCATGGCTGTCTACTGACACAATTTGTATGTACTTCTCAGCTGGATTCGCTTGGTTCTTTGAAGGATTCACCGCTCTCAGTTGATGAAGAGGGATCACCACCTATTTTAATTAACATTGTGCAATGCATTTTAGGATTACGCAATTAGAATATAAAACATGCAGACAAATATGATGTGAGCATAATATAACTCTGCTTAAAGAAGACTTAAACACAATAATTATACTATTATACTGAATTAACTAACCACTCTGTTGTATATGGTGAACATGTTAAGATCCGTGTTCAGTGCTGAAGCCAGCCTTTATACTTTAGGATATGACATAGTCACATGTTATTAGAATGGATACAAATTATATATGAAAGTAGGAAAAATGCATACAAATTTGATCAATATTAGAATGGATCAACTTACCAAGCTAACAGAGTGCTTTAAGAACTTTTTGAAAGATAAATTACCAGCTATCTTCTAAATAAACTAATCTGGTCTTTTAACATGTTACATAAGGAGGTAGATCACGCTTAAAAAAGGACCAAAATACTTTGGTTTACACCAAAAAATATAATTTATACTCCATGCGTAAATGACATTAACTATTACCTTCTTAGGTGATGATATAAGATAATAAGTACGTACCTTCACTCTGAGTCTTGTTTATTTGTTATTTCTCATGTAACGTAAATGTATTTATGTTATTTATAGGATAATCCAATATGTCTTAGGAGTTGGGAGTACATCCAACAAGGACGAAAAAAACAACTGTTGAATTCCTAAAGAATATGCTTTTCCATTTGTCATTTACTTCTGTAACATAAGCATTGAGAGTGCTCGCTAACAACCTGTTTAAGGATTTAAATCAATCGAATTTTGAACTTCCACACGTATCGGTACCCTTACATTCCACTACTTCAATATTTCAATATCTTATTATGAGACAGATATTTGTTAATCATTCCAGTTATCAATGATCTTGCTCTTTAAAATTTAATTGTGGTAGCTAGCCTACTTATTGGCATCGCTGATGATCTTTAGAGTTTAGGTATTATTTTGCAGACTCTACTATTGAAAATATCCTTAATCATCAACAGGATTATTTTTGTTTTTATTTCCCAAATTATACGATGATATAAATTCAAATATATACACAGACATGCACGCCTAATCAATTTTTTTTTTGCAGAGAATAATGATATGGATTTCTTGATCAAATTAATATACTGAAATTCCTTGCTTTTTTAACCTCAGCTTTTGTGGACATAACAACATACCACGGAATTAAGTAATATTAAGTTGATACTTGATCCATCTAACAACCATGTTTAACATATAGGAAAAACTCATTAATGATTTATCATGATTAAGAAGTTATTATTCCGTGAAAGTATTCCAAGAGTCTAAAACTACACGAATTTGGGTGGATGTTCATATTTTTGTGTAACACTTGACAATACTAAACCATTTCAAAAAAAAAAATAAGAAGAAGAAGAGTCATTTAGAGTTCACAAATTCCTATCATCATCTTTGGACCTTCCCTGCTTTTTTCTCAAAATATTAGTCTAACACATGACATTTCTGACAAGTTTTTTCATAAATTCTAATAACGAAATTCAATTTTTTCTTGTCATTTTTAACATATTTTTTTATGTCAATGTAGATATTTCTTTTAATGCAAACATTGTTTTATCTCAAGTTGCTTTATCGTCTTTCTAGGCGTCTATGTCATCTAAAGCTTATTTCACCTAATCTCCTAATAAGTGTTCTTTTTTAAAACTCTTCTGTGCTTCTTTCGCCTTTTCTCTTTTCTTTTACTTACATTGTGAAGCATCAAGTTTGGATTTTTATGGTTGACCATAACCGAATCTAAGACAAAGAGCATCTACTATAACACTTATAATTCAAACTCAATGCCGAGATCAAGAGGATCTTCTTCAGAAGCGCCAAAAGGGAACTCTCCAAGGCTCCATATCCTTCTAAAAACCACAGCTTGCTCAGAAGCAAATGGCATTGCTCGTCACTACCTTGATCGCAGCAGCCCGAAGCTGTCTCCACGCAGCCCTCTCCATGAGAAAAAACGTGGGACCCGTGTGTCAGAGCTAGAGACCAAACTCACTCTAACTAAAGAAATCAAGAAACTCAAAGAAAAGCTCGCCTTGTCCGAAGCTGCCAAGAAAATTGCTCAACACGAACTCCAACAAATGAAAAAACTAATACCACTCCCAGTTGAGCCTAAAAAGGATGAAGAAGAATAAATAGCCGAAACCAATGAAAATAACATTGAACGTGAAGACACAGCATCACCTCCCCAGCCACTGACGTGTTCGAAGTGACATCCCAAGCCGATGAGGTAGACACCAAAACAATGATCGAGGTCAACAAACAGGAAGAAGACGTATCAGAAAACGAAGAGGATGCACTGGAGTTGAATGCAAAGCTGGTGAAGATAGAGAAGGAAATAAACATGCTAGCGGAAGAGAACGAAGCATTAAAGAAATGAGTAGAGGAAGCAGCTGAGGCATCCACGACAAAGGAGGAGGAGATGAAAGCGCAGATGGTGAAACTGGAAGAGGAACTGGGAGAGAGCAGGAAGAAAACAGAGAGGTTGGAGCAGAAAGTGGAGGAAGCATAAAGAGTGAAGGAGGCGATGGAAATGGAGATGAGGAAACTGAGGGTGCGGACTGAGCAATGGAGGAAGGCTGCAGTTTTGACGGGAGGAGATGAGAGATTTAGATGTGGGTCCATGGAGAAGAATGTAGGGTCAGGATTTGTAGGGTCACCTGGGTTGGGTGGGGATTTTGAGGAGAAGAGGAAGGGGATGAAGATGTTCGCAGAACTACGGAAGAAGAAAGGCCAGAAATAGGCCATGGTGGTGGTTGTGTCTCTCTACAACTATGCTTTTATTTATTATTGTCGCGTTGTCGTCGCCTTCATGAGATGTAAGTTGTTTGGTAGTATGTAAAGTTAAAGATGGCAGTGTTGAAGCTACTTTGATGAAAAAGAAAAAGTGTTATTTTTGGTTTTCCTCCTCATGTTTCCTTTGTTGTTTGCTCTTTTCTATTAATTCAAAAAATTCATTTTAACATTATCAAATTTTATTTTTTACTACAAATGTTACAATTTAGTAAAAATTTCTATAAATTGGTTATTTCTTTTATTAACATTTAAAAAGAAACTAGTTTGACTTCATTTTATCCAAAACATATTAACTTTACTCATTGTGTCCTCCATCTCTTTATTTTCTTATATTACTTATGATAAGTACTTAAATGTACCATTTTAAAAATGACCTAATATTGTATATTTATCGTATTTTTATCTCTACCTTCTTTTATTATAGTTGCATGGTATACACTCAGTCTTAGCACTAATAAGTATTAACTTTCATAATTCAAATGCATTTCTCTACTTTTTCTTGTTTTGTTTTAATTTTCATTTGAGGTCTCTACTATTCGCATGATATCATTTGAAAAATATCATACATCAAGGCGTGCTTCGCTTGTTTACCTTTTTCCCACTATTTCATCCAAAATCAAAGCATCTAGGTATGAATTTAGAACCGATCCAACCAAGTGTACTTTTATATTTGTCGTAAATTCACTATTCTATATGCAAATTGTACTTTGTCACATAATTTTCATACAATCTTGAATGAGTTTTACCATGTATTTTGTCTCAGCTCTCAGAATGTACCTCTTTTGTTCGCTTATTAATTTTAATTGTTCTAGCAACTATCAAGTGAGGGTATATCCTGCATTACTGACCTATTTAGCATAAAATCAAACCAATTGTTCAATAGCGAGGATCCACATCTTAATCTTTTTTCTTTCACTTTTTCATATTGTTTCACTGTTTGATTTCTCCACGATAACTTTGTACACATTTATTACGCACGGTAGTATTGCTCATTCTCCATTCATTTAACATTGTCCTTTCTATTGGTATTTTATGAAATATATCTGTAAATCATTCATATTATTTTTAATGATTTACATGTTTCTTTGGCTTTACTGCTTTATATTGTCTATGTATAATTGATTCTCTTTACATTGTATTTTATATATCAATCCTTTGCTGTTATCTTTGCGTTGTTCTCTCCAACGGCTTTCATTTAGCAGGTATTTAAAATAATTTTCTAGCTATAGAGTATAGCAATCCTCTTAACCAATATATTACTATTTACGTCTTTAATGTACTTATGTATTCCATTATATCCATGTTTTTTGGTTAATCTATCAAGATATTTTGCTCCTTTTTTAACCTAGTTTGAGGTATTTTTGTAAATAATGTATCTGGCTATAGCAGTGATGTTTTTGATTCATTCATAATTATATTTTTATTTATCTAAATTCTACAGTTGTCTGCTATTTAGCTATATTTTAAAACTTTACTTCCATGTATAGTTTGTTGTATTTCTTCACACCAACATGCTTCTTTCTTGATAAATTGGTTCCCTCTGTTTCTCATAAAATTTAGTAATCATTTTCTCTTATGTAAATTTCTATGATATCCCACAAATTGTCTGCATCATTGTGTTTCGATTTCATTTTGTTTCTTTCATCATAAGTTCACTATATTTTGTTACATTTTTTTATTCGATCAATACATTTTATCCTTCATATAAAATCAGTCTCTTCATTAGTATGACTAGAATTACCATATCCTTCATATAAATTCAGTCTCTTCATTTGTACGACTAGAATTACTATACAATGTTGGTTTCTCAAACTTACTTGAAATATTACTTTAAAATGTCTTACATGATGCTTAAATCATTTTTTCTTATAAATACAACCGATTTGGATTTAACCCACTTTTGTATATTGTCAATTGTTTATATTTCAGATAGTGTACTTGTTATACCTAGATCAAACATTCTACCAAGTCTGACAGTGCTCTTGCTTCCTCGGTACGTGGTCCAAAACTCACGAAATCTTGTGTTCCCTATAGAGTTTGTATGGCTCTTTAAATAACCTAAAAAAAAAAAAAAATCCATTTTATGCTATTTATTGCAAAAATTCCCTACATATTCTCAAATAATTTGTCTGTTTTAGTATTTTATGTGTAAAAGAGTCTGCAAAAAAATTAGCAAGGGCCATAAAAATAAATATGAGATTTGAGAGTTCAATGGTTGAGTTGAAATGGACAGAGTAACTTTAAAGAAGATATCATCACTATGTTTAATATTTTTCCAAATATTCCCTACTGTCACATTGAAATCCTCATATTATTTATTGCCAATTTATTAATCACTACGTTGGATATAAAGCCGCAGGTAAGATGCAGATTTGATTCCAGTTATGTTCTATATATTGTAGCATGAGAAAGTACAAAATTTGGTACTTGACATGTTATGCTTTTGTTGATTCACAAGCAATCCAAGTTCAGAGAATATGAATTAAAAAGCATTGGCGTTTGCCACACAAAGTAGTTAAATTATACTTATCGCATGTGCGTGCACGCGCGCGGGCACACACACACACATGTATGTATGTATGTATGTATGTATGTATGTGTATATATATGTATACATATGTATGTATGTATGTATGTATGTATGTATGTATGTATGGGAGCAGCTATATGAACACAATTTTGACACAGATTAGGAAAACACAAAATCTCAATCACATGATTAAAATTTATCTTTATGCGAGGGGTGCAAATCATAGGATAATTTTATGGTTTAGATTTTGTGTCTAAATAGACTTTCTCTATATGCGTACATACATACGTGTGTGTGTGTGTGTGTGTATATGACGAGCGTTCAATGACACCTCCAAAAGTCCCCTGATTTCCACCACAAGTTTCTCCCTCTCTCTTCTCCCACTTATTCTCTCTCTTTCCACTACATTATTCTAATATAAATGAGTGGCTAGAAATAAGGTGCAAATGGGGTGCTAGAAAATAGGGGTGCCATTGAACCTGCCTTTCTCTCTCTCTCTCTCTCTCTCTCTCTATATATATATATATATATATATATATATATATATATATATATATGTATGTATGTATATATATATATATGTATGTATGTATGTATGTATGTATATATGTATGTATGTATGTATGTATGTATGTATGTATGCTTCTTTCTAAGATAAAGGAGGCACTAAAACGAATGAAAACTGACAAATCGATAGGGCATGATAACATCCCATTGAGGTGTGGAGATGCCTCGAAGATACAGGGATAACCTGGCCAGCTAAATTGTTCAATAATATTTTTCAAATCAAACAAGATGTCAGATTAGTAAAAGAGAAGCATTTTAGTTCCAATCTTCAAAATTAAAAGAGATATTTGAAGTTGCACAAACTATAAAGGAATTAAGTTTATGAGTCATACAATGAAGCTTTGAAAGAAAGTCTTCTAACATACATTGAAAAGGTTGACATGTGTTCTAAAAAATCAATTCGGTTTCATGCCTAAATTTCAACCATAGAGGCTTTTTTTGGTAAGACAGCTTATGGAAAGATTTAGAAAGCAAAAGAAAAATATACATATGGTATTCATTGACTTGAAAAAAGATTGTGAAAGTATCCAAAAATGTAATGTGGTGGGCTCTCAAAAAGAAGAGGATCTAAATAAAGTACATTAAATTTATCAAGAATATGTATGATAATGTTATTAGTGCCTGAGCATGCGATGGTAAAACGTGTGACTTTTCTATTATCATAGGATTATATCAGTGGTGGGTTTTGATCCCTTACATTATTGTCAAAGTGGTGGATTAAGCCCCGAAGGGTGTACAAAATGAGATTTCTTGATGTATGCTTTTTACCGCTTAATGGACAATTGGAGTTGTGAAGGAAGACTTTAGAACTAAAGGTTTTTAAACTTAGTAGAGTTAGAACAGGGTATATGAAATGCAAATTCAGCGGTGTCTGCCGTCAGGTCAGAGTACAGAGATGTCACTCTCATCGGACAAATGGTGCTCAAAAAGTAATCTTTTCGATATTTAGGATGTATGTCACAATTTGATGGTGAAATTGATGAAAATATAAGTTTTAGAATCCCTGCGGGACGTATGAAATGACGACTAGTGTCTGACATTCTCTATGATAGAAAAATTCCATAAAAACTTAATGGAAAGTTTTACAGAACAACAATCACGTCTGCGATGTCATACGGTGCGAGATATTGGCCTATTAAAAAGCAACACATCAAGAAGATAAATGTAACAGAGATTTGTATGCTGCGATGGAGTTGTGAGTATATCAGACGGGACCGAATTAGAAATGATGATATTTGGGATAAACTTGAAGTTGCATCAATTGAAGAGAAGCTAGTCCAACACCGTTTATGATAGTTTGGACATAGGGTTGTACATTGGACAAGACAGTCCATTGTCCGGTTCGGTCCGAAGCTATAAGGTGTCCGGTTTTTGTTACGATAAGTACATGTCAACCTTATAACTTTAGGGTTGTATATCGGATAGGAAAATCCGTTGTCTGGCTACCATCAACATCCCAAGTCAAGTCATCCTCATCATCGAATATTTATATGTTTATCTTTAACATCGGATGCATTATTCATTCATATTTTCCACTAATCATTCATTACAATCATCAATATCGTTCAAATATATTGGATCAATGGTGTCACGGATGTTATATCTTCTTTTTAATGCTCAATTGTATTTTATAAATACCAAATCATTTCGTTTAGCTTGAGCTAGCCAATTCCTCTTTTTGTTACAATAAATGCTAATTTTATGCAGTTTGAAATGCAAAATAAAAAACAAAAAGAGCGAAGGCACACCATTTTGCGCCGTGCGCCATTTAACGTGTCTTTTCATGTGCGCCGCACCACAAACAAAAATGGTACAAATGTCATGCCACGTCATGGCACGCGCCTTTCACAACTATGGTGTTCCATGTACTAGACATGAGCTTGGGGTTAGTTTAGGGAGAGTGTTATAAGTTTCAGATTATAGGACTAGAGCATAGGGGGTAAGACGTAGTGTTGGTTTTGGTTATCTATTACTATTGGTATCATCATCATCATCATCATCATTATTATCACTCTGTTTTTTTATTTATTCATTATTACTACTATTATTATTTATTTAATCATTTTACTTTTTTTTATTTTACCTTTATTTATGTTCTTACTTTTAAATCTCTTGTTATTATTATTAACCGTGAATCGACTTGTCATTTGGTTTTGGGTTCCATCTCTAAGCAATCCAACTTGTTTGGTATTAATGACTTAGTCGTTGTTGTGTAAGACTAATATTACAAATATTACCTTTTAGAAAAAAATAAAAACACAAAATCTAGAATAACTAGTGAGACGAGAGTATTTTTACTAAATATTTAGAAGATCTACTCTAAGGTTTTTTTTTTTTTTTTCATTATATTTGACTTCATAGCAAGAAACTCAGTCGATTATATTTTAGCATGCAATAACCTACGGGAATTCATTTTCAAGACTACTACTCAATTTCTGGACAATTGATTAACATGTTAAAGATCAAAATCACATAGAAGTTGACATATGTCTACTCCTTCTAGTTTGGATTATACAGAATTTATTTTGGTAGGTTCGAGGGATAACTAGACTAAATGGTCCTATTCTACAGAAAATGTTACTCAAAAAGAAAAAAGAAAAACTTGCATCATTAATACCAATCTATCAAACTTGAAGACAGGGATGATAGTCAAGTTGCATGCATGAAGCAATTAAATTATCTAATTGAACTCATCAAATCAACATACTCGACAGGACATATTCAGATAGCTACTCATTCAGCGAGATTTAAAACAAGAAACTAATGTGAAGTCTTATTTTTATATGGTACAGGTAAAATAATAAAAATTAGAAAGAACCTTATAGTAACTCCACTCCGTTTGATTTCCAACTTTGTATGAGAGGGGATTGTCACTGCAAAATGCAAGTTTCACCGTAGAGAGATACAAAATTCCCATGACAGGACCAGCTGATGTCGACAAGTAGCAAGCATATGATGTTACAAGCTGTTCATCGGGAACAGTTTCAAATGTCTGTTTGAATATTTTCTCATAACCACCTTCTGCTAGAACTTTGGTGCCTTGCGCTATCATACCCATGGCAGCATCAGCAACACTTGGTCCTGTTTTCACTGTTGCCAAAAAAACACAGCATTGAAAGATAGAAAACTAAAAACAAGGTCTACATCAGTTACTGGTTTCGAAAACACAGGCAAAACTTGTGCACAATACAATGTTGAACATACCGAAAACCTGAGTATTGAATGTAACAACAATCTGAATGTAGAAGATAAACAATAAATTAAAGTAATGGCTAACACCAACGAGTGTGTTTGGTAAACATTGTTAAGATCCTGAAGATATCAATGGATTTTCAAAGAGTAATTCTAATTGAAGGCAACAAAAGATGACTGTATGTTGTTATAATAAACCATGAATGTTTCGTTGAAAAGGAAAAAACGGGGAATTCATGCCAATGACTTCATTCATTCGGCCACATTTACAGTCTATAGGAATGATCATTTTAAGAGTATAAAGCATAATGATGCTACTATTCATTTCAGCATTCAGATAAAGTTTATATTAAGTCATTCTTCTACCAAATAACCAACTTATTCAATATAAGATTACTACGACCTATCTTATTTGCAAGATATAGGGATAGAATCATCATTGTTTATGAAATTGACTGGAAAAAAATATCGGTAAAATTTTGGACTGGCAAACACATTAAATTAACAAAGCTCGCTTATCAGTTACCAAACTTGTCAGATAACCGATCCATAATTTATTTTCAGTAACAAATCACATAGAAGCTAGTTACTAGAAAATGCATACAAGAAAATATAGAATACCAAATAGTAAAGAGATATTTCTTACAGTGCTGCAAAAAATTTCCAGCAATATCCTCGGTTATCTTTGCTGCTTCACCCATCTTCTTTCCCCACCTCCCAAGCACATCTTTTACTGTCTCGATTGTATCTAATCATCATTCAAATCAGATAAAGATTATCATTCAAACACGTTCTTGGCAATCACTGCAAAGCAAATGTACAAATTGCTGAAACTGATAACATACACTTAGAAGATTGACTGGCCGGAGCTGGAGCAACATAAGGATTTGATTCTTCCGGCATCACCGTCGCCTGGTGATCTCTCACTGCCGCATCCACCGACGGGTACTCAGAAGTGTGCTTCTCCTGATCGACGGCGACGGAGGGTTTGGGTTCGGATTTGGACTGGGGTTTGTCAGAGAGATCAATTACCGACGTAGCTTCCATTGAAATAGGTTAGAGATCGGGGACTCTACCAATTTGCAGTTTGATCCGATTGGGTTTATTTTAATTTGAGATTGGTTTGATTATTTGTAAGCGCGTGAAATGGGGACTTCCCCCTTTTGTAATGGGATGTTCTTCTGTAAACGTACATGGTTACTAGATTCTTTACTTAAATCCCCAGTTGTGTATATGCTATATTTCGGGAATAATAAATCCTACAAAAAGCGTTGCGCTCGTGCTATGCCTTAACATTTCTAGCTGTAGTGTTTGTATTTATATATTTTTTGAAAATGAACTTTTATTAACTAGTACTAGTATTATAGTACATTAGTACAACAGTTGGAAAAACCGACCGATTTATTATATAATTTAAAAAATTACGATGATTTCATTAGTTTTAATTGAATATATTGTGATAGTATATCTAATAATAAATTGTTTGCATTATTGGAAAATAACAAAACAAGTAAGCATCGAAAATCAAATACATACACATGTGTATACACACATCTGCGCATTTATACCGTAAGAACATCTTTTACAAGTAATTAACATACTATATATAACAAAAAAATAATTTGGAGCCCATGAAAACCTGAGGCTCTAGGTCACCTTGGCCTAGGTCCACGCTGAGTCCACCTAGTCTGCGATTTCAAGTGGTACCGAAGGAAGACATAAATATATTAAAATCTGGGTTAGATAGCTTGAATTATGTTATATGTTAGGTAATTGAATGTCCAGGTGATAAACCATATGCTGACGCAGATTTTTTTTTTTTTTTGAATTTGTTCAGATGGAAAACCGACCGGAGTCGTAAAACCCCCTAGTGCACCTAGTCCGGTTCGCGGATGCAACCACATAAATGGTTAATCGTAGCGTATGCACATGGTAAACCCTTTTAGCATGTCACTCCGGGTTTCGAACTCGTATCGTTGTTGCCACGACACAAGTCCTTTGCCGTTGGGCTAATGCTGCGGACCAGATAATAAACTTTTAAAATTTGGATTTATGTTCGGACTTTACAAATTTTTAAAATTTAGATCTCAAATTTTACTACAGAAACAAATATTATTCTTAAGTAAAGTAGCATTATGCAGAATGTGCGCTTACATAACTACAATATAACCTTCTATATGTTACAATTTTAAAAGAATGCTTTCCATTCTTTTTTGATGAAAACCTAATAAACTCCTTTTTTGTACAAAATTGATATGAAATGAGGTTATGAACAGAGTTAATGGTGTCGTAATCTTGGAGAAGTCTCGGATAAACTTACGATAATATCCAGCTAATCCCAAGAAACTTCTTACGTCTGTTGCATTCTTGGGCATAAACCAATCTTGTACTGTAGCCACCTTCGCAGGGTCCACAGCAATACCATTCTCTGAAACAACATGGCCCAAGAATCTCACTTCCCTTCTCCAGAAGTGACACTTAGAAAATTTTGCTTTCAATTGGTGTTTTCTCAACAGCTTCACAACTATCCTCAAATGTTCCTTGTGTTCTTCCTCTGTCCTCGAGTAAACAAGGATATCGTCCACGAACACAAGAACGAACTTATTCAGTTGATCCCTGAATACTATATTCATAAGATCCACAAAATATGTTGATGCATTGGTCCACCCAAATGGCATGACCAACCACTCATAAAATCCAGACGGCGTCCGAATGTCGTTTTAGGAATATTCTTAGCTGCTACTCGGAGCTGATGAAACCCTGACGCAAGGTCCGACTGGGAGAACACTCTTGCTCCTTCCAGTTGATCAAACAAATCATCTATCTTTGGAAGAGGATATTTATTCTTCCTAGTCACCTTATTCAACTCGCGATAGTCCACACATAAACGAAGGGAACCATCTGCCTTAGTAGCAAACACAACTGGTGCTGTCCACTCGGAAACACTTCTTTGGATAAATCTTTTCTTCAAAAGATCGCTTACTTGCACCCTAAGCTCTCGCTGCTCCCTTGGCGCCATACAACGAAGTGACATCATTATAGGTCTAACATCTTTCATTAAATCAATACGGAACTCAATCTCTCGGAGTGGTGGAAGTCCGGTCACTTCCTCGAAGATATCTGGATACTGGCCAGCAATGGGAACCCCTGATAACTCGTCCTGCGGAATGTCGAGGGAATTTAGAAAACTAGTCATCACCTCATCACTAGGTAGGTCACCAAACACTACACTCCGCCCATTATCCGCCCTAATAGTCACCGAAAATCCCTTACAGTCTAACACCACCCCATATCTTTGGAGCCAATCGACTTTCAAAATAATGTCAAACCAAGTAAATCCCAAAACAAAGCAATCACAAGCAAACATACATCCATGACTCGATAAGGCCAAATTTCGACAAATCATGCTAAGGCTAGTCGAACCACCAATCGGGTTCGTCACAACTAAAGGTTTATCGATTATCTCGGGTTTCAATCCCAACCTATCTACCAAGTCACTAGATATGAAGGAACGGGATGCCCCGGTATCAAACTATACTCGAACAGGAACATCATTAACAGAAAGCATACCTTGAATGATGACATTCTTTCCTTTCTCTGCCGCGGTTGGGGCATTCAACGAAGAAAGAACAACATTAATAGCATATGCTTTCACAATCTGCTTCTCTTTAGGGGGTTGCGGACATTTATCCTTGTGATGTCCCACTTGGCCGCAGTTAAAGCACTTCCTGTCCGCTGGCTTTGCTCGACATTCTTTAGCATAATGGCCCTTCTTGCCACAACTAAAACACTCTACATCTTTCCTGTCTTTCTTTTTCTGATCATCCTTGGTCTGACTCTGCTTCCTTTTATTCTGAGAATTATTCTTGCCTCCAATGCTTGCCTACGGCTTTGGCCCCTCTGCAGATGCAACAACGACTTCAGCCTTGGGCTTAGGAGAAAGGCTCTCTGATCTCAATGCTTTCCCAACAATCGATTCAAAAGTCTCATCAATATGGTTTATAAGCCTTTCCCCCAAGTACTGATCTAAGCCTGTTATGAACTTCTCATTATTCTTCTCGGGAGTGTCAATAAGGGATAATCCATACTTCGATAAAGTATCGAACTCAGCAGTACACTCTGAGATTACCCTACAATTTTATTTAAGCTCCAAGAACTTCCTGAACAATTCTGATTTCTAAGCAGCTAGGATAAACTTATCACTGAATCGAGCCTTAAATTGATCCCAAGTAACTTGATCCTCAGGAGTAGCTGCCTTAATAGCATTCCACCTATTCATAGCCCGTCCTTGCAGCTGACGGGATGCTAGATTTCTCTTCATTGCATCATCGATTCCTAAGTCCTCGAAGGTGCGCTCACAACTATCAAGCCAATCCTGAACTTCTGTAGCTGATTCTGTTCCGTGGAACGACTTCCCACCAAGACTAGCGTAGTCCTTACAGAGCTTGGCAAAATCGGCCCTAGGCGCCTGCACCGCTACACCACCACCATTTGCAGCATTAGGAGTTGCCCTCTGAACATCCCTAAGCATCTCTTTCATGAAGTCAGTGAACATCATCATCATATCAGGAGCATTCCTATTGTTGGCCCCTGAACCCGTACCCCTCGTATATCGGCTCATCATTCAATCTGTAAAAAGAAAACAATTTACCATCTCTCTAGTGGTGCCAATGCAGTGTGACTTCATCCTTAGATACGCTGATAGTATATATATATATATATATATATATATATATATATATATATGTGTGTATATATATATATATCTTTTGAAAGCCCAAAATATAACAAACACACGCTCTCATATACGTACTATCTCTTCCTTGTGTCTTTCCCCAGGTTAACTACGCAACCTAGAGCTCTGATACCAAATGTGACAGCCCACCCCGCACCAACCGACATTTCCAATGAAATGCGCTACACCGATGTCCAACCAGCACGGGACGGTCGTCAAAGAAAGGAAAAAGGGAAGGAATTTGAACGGTGAACCAACAAAGAACATGTAGTATATCTCACAGTGCATGGAACAAAATATAATAATAGCATAACTTGATATAAAACAGGCGAGACAGTGCATAAGCTGAAAACTAAACCATCATAGCAGCGGAAAATTCAAATACAGCTTATGATCCAAAACATCAATATTATAACATTTAAAACTGTCTCTAAAGCAAAATAGGAAGGTGCACTACTAATGCTTAAAGTAGTGACCAGCAACAACACAGGGAGAATATATGGGAATAATATGTGTAAGCCTCCTGCTCGTCTCTGGACAGCTACTCATGCATAACCAGCTAACCTGTCTCTACTCTGCTCGTTTAAGAGCACCCAGAGTAATAAGAAGAGACATAAAACTCTGAGTCAGACAAAAAGCCTGGTATGAGCGATAAGCATCAAAAACAGAACAATAACAGGTATACATAACCATACCTGAACCTGGACCTGCAACCAAAGAGTTAGCACAACATGATGTACCATACTCTAAGGTGACACTAATACATGGTATGAAAATAAAGGGGAAGGAGTGTGCATGCCATGGTGATAGCAAACATCAAACATAGCAATCATCCTCACATCGCTCACTCAGTGCGTAAAGTGTACGATATCTACCACTTTGATCACCTAATTCTTTGCTATGATTACACTGCCCCATGGAGTCGTAACGGCTCCACTGCACTGATCCATAGCCATTAATCCTTTGCTAAGTCCACTCTGCCCCATGAAGTCATGACAACTCCACTGCACTGGCTCATAGCCCTGCTACGATCAGTCTGCCCCTTGGGTCATGACAACTCCACTGCACTGATTCATAGCCGCTAATCCGTCCCTCAGTGGTGAGTCAAAGTTATAGGCATTGATAACCCCTTTGCACACGTCCCGCAGCAAAGCCCAACTCATGAAGTTAACTCGTTGATCCCCATTTGAATCCTGAGTAATAACCTCCAATTTGGACTTCCTTTGCATCCCGGGTTTTGTTCGAATTGGAATTGGTCTTCAAAAGAGTCGTCACGAAGAAGTAGCTTGAATCTGGTTCGGTTCGGCTATACTGTGCTCAATCTCCCTGTTCGGTTCGGCTCAATCTTCTCCCATCGGTTCGGTTTGAATACATCATTTCCAGGTTTCTCATTCGGTTCGGGTCCTCTGGTTCGGCTTGGGTTTCTCCATCCGGTTCGGTTCAGATTATTCGTTGCGGTTCGGCTTGGCTCCTTCATTTCCAGCTCCTCTCACGTTGATTCGATCCTGCTCCCTAGCTTTAGTCCGATCCGATCTCCACGCCAAGCTCTGGTCTGATCCCAACTCCAACTAAGTGTAGGTGGCCTTCCTTTTCGCCATGCTTTTCCTCTCGTGCTAGGTTCCGATCCGGTTTGGTTTCTCTGCTCAGTTCTCCGATCCGACCCGAGCCCCATAACCCGATCCAATCCGAAACCCTGCACATTTTCCAGTGAGCATATACCGTCCATGTTCGCCGTACGACAGCGTTTACAATCATTCTAACTTTACTAATCAATCATAAAACATTTCAAACAGTAGTAGCAACATATAGGATCAATCAACAAGGTCAAAACATCAAGCATATAGGTCAATTAAGATCAAACATTCCCAAATATATGGTTTTCCCCTTAATCATGTTTAATCACAACTAATGATAGGATTAACAAAACATGTCCAAATTAACCCAAATTTTTATCAGAGCCCTAAAATAATATTTAATAATTTTGCATATTTTTCTAGAATTTTGACATGCATAATTTCGCTAATTAACACTAATCACTCCTAATTAGCTATAATTAGTGAAAAACAATGCAAATCACTCACCTTAGCCACAAATAAAACTTTAAATCTGAAAATCTACTGTTTTGGGGTGTTTTCCAATGCAACACAACAGCTCTAACTCAGATTTGACACTAATCTTCCTTGATTTGATGTAGATCTTCTTAACTAGTGATTAAAAGGTGATTTGGGATGATTTTAGAAGGTGGATGCCATTGTTAGGGTTAGAGAAAGGTTTTAGGCGGTTGAGAAAATGAAAAAAAATCATTTCCCAACTGATTTCAGCCTCCCCATAACCCTAATCCTGAAATGGGTTATAGGCCTAGCTGTTAATCACCTTAATTAGGCCTGGTTAACCTGTTCATTGTTAGGGTTAGAGAAAGGTTTTAGGCGGTTGAGAAAATGAAAAAAAAATCATTTCCTAACTGATTTCAGCCTCCCCATAACCCTAATCCTGAAATGGGTTATAGGCCTAGTTGTTAATCACCCTAATTAGGCCTGGTTAACCTGTTTTTCACCTTCTAAACCTTATTTCAGCCATATCTCCCAAACGGTAAGTCCGTTTGATTACTGTGACCACTCTACGGAAAGGTAAACCATCGTCTGAATCCAATGGAAGTGGTTTCAGGTCAAAACTCCTTACCAATCAAAAGTTATAGGCAAAATAAGATTCGCCAGGGGCAAAACGGTCATTTAAAAATCGTGAACATGGAAAATGACCCCAATAGTCGATCCCCAAAGTTACACGGCCGTACGAATTGATATAAAAAAGAAATAAATATTCTACGATCCTTCGATACGTAGAATGCGGGTTGTTACAATTTTATTTTAAAACTAGGGTTTTCATATTGTTTTTATTTTAAAGTGTTTTTATTTTAGTTTTTGTAAACCGTTCGATCGGTTTTCTAGAGTCTATAAAAACTAGGTCACCTAGTTATAGGATTTAAATTAGCAGTTTTCTAGTGTTTGTAATAACTAGGGTTTACTAGCTATGGGCTTGTAGTTAGGGAAAAATCTGATCTTGGGATAATGATCTATCTAGGGTTTTGAGCGTAGGATTAGAACAGGAGCAGGGTTTGCGAGTTTACAGGGTTTGTAAGCGGGATTTATTTTAGTACCTAGTAAAAATCTTATAAATGCATCAGTAGGCAGGATTTGCCGAAGCTAGGTAAAAACTATGTTATTTATTTCTACATTTATATTTATTTGTTATAATCTGTGTTGTGATATTTCTTAATATCTCTAAGTAATATAATAAATCCAATTCACCCCCCTTTATGGTTAATCTGGATCCAACAAGTGGTATCAGAGCTTGGTATTTATTAACTCTAGAGATGGTGTTCCCCAGTTGTCAGTATAGCGAGGGTCAGTCCAGTGATATTCCAATTATTTTCAATGGAACAGATTTTTTAATTTGGAAATCAAAAATTGAATTCTATTTAAAATATGTTAATTTTGAACATTGGAATATTATTGAAAATTTAGAGATATGTTAGATAAGAGGAATAAGGTTTTTAATGCTCATGCTATGCATATTATTTACTCCTATCTTGGTAATGATCAACTAAAATTTATCTCTCATTGTTTAACTACGCAGGATATATGGAAAACTCTCTATGCGTTGTATGGAAAAAACGACAACAATCAAAACCCTAGAAATTAAACTCAGATTTAGATCTATGCTTGAAAGGAGAAACATATGAAAATTCAAGTAGATCAGACGATGGAGATTCAATAGACAATGAGATTGACAGTTTCTCATAAGAAGATTTGGTTTATATGTGTTGATTCATGAGAATTTCAATTAATGACAACAAAGAGAAGAGAAATGGAAATCATGTCAAGAAGCTAAGTTTATATATATATATATGTATATATATGTATTGAGTTGTGTTAGAAATATGTTAAAATCTATCCTGAAAGTATAATACGAAGGAACGAATATTTTGTTTATATATATATATATATATATATATATATAAATGCTCAACAAACCAGTTGATACTAGACTTGTAATCGGTCGACTGGTAGGAAATTAACCAGTCGACTGGTCACAGACCAAAATTCCAGTAATGGCTAGTTGTCGAAGCATATTTAAATATATACACGAATTTCTTTCGTAACCAGTCGACTGATGACTTTCTACCAGTCGACTGATCAGATTAACAGTCATTTCTTATGAAAATTCATCTCCTTTCATGAAGAGATTCCTCTTTATTTATGAACAGAAATGGACATAATTCTTGACTAAAACTTTTCATGAAGGAATGCTACTTTTCTACAATTATATAAGCACTACAAATATGTTTTCCAAATCACCAATTCTTAAAATTCTAATCTATTTTCTGATTTACACTTTTATACTCATTGCATTCTAAAGCTATCTAAAATTCAATTTACTTGTTGAATCCTTGATATTACTTCAAATCTCTTGATTCAACGAGCAACATATTTCCTTCAATCTTCACAAACATTTCAAATATTTGAGGATAAGTTTATAGGAAGGGTGTACTTCATTGTGACTATTCCGTGTTGATTAGATAACACATTCAAAAGTTAAAACACTTGTAAATTGTGAAGTCCTGTGTGGGTGCTCAGGCGTGGACATCCTTGTTGGTGCTCAGGTGTATTAATACTTATTCCTCCGGGTTAAGAGAAGGCATGATGGTGAGTTCCGAAGAGAAGCTTCGGGACTGGACGTAGGGAGGGAAGTCTGAACCAGTATAAAAATCCTGGTGTCTTTACTTACTGCACTTTATTTATTTGTGATATATTTCTATAGTTTAGTTTTATTTGCATAACTATTATAGATTAACCAGTTAGCTTATCATTTACATTTCCGCTATATCCATATAAAGATCCTGCCTATTTAAGTCACATCGACTTTCTTTTTTTAATTGGTATCAGAGCAAGGCCATCACTAAACCGTAAAACTGTTATCTGATACATAGTTAATATGGATAACAACACTAGTACTAGCACTAATACTGGATATACTGAAGGCCAATCTACTACAACACCACCCTTTTTAATGGCATGAACTATAGCTATTGGCCTACATGAATGAGAATATATATGCAAGCTAATAGTTTTGACACTTGGAACATTACACAAAAAGAGTAAACATAACCTACTACTTTATATACTGAATGGTCTGCAAATAAAAAAGCAGAGGCTACCGCCAATGTTAAAGCCATGAATATGTTGCATTGTGCCTTAGATAGAAATGAGTTTGACCGGGTTTGTATGTGCAACACAGCATATGAAATATGGAGAACACTCAAAGTTACTCATGAAGGAACTAACAAGGTCAAACAAAGCAAGATATCCATGCTTAAAATCAGTTTCAAAATTTTAAAATGAATGAGAATGAGTCCATAAATGACATATATTCACGTTTTCAAAACATTTATCATTCTTTGTTCGGATTAGTAGAAAAATACTCTGACTTTGATATAGTTTCAAAAATATTAAACTCTTTAACGGGTGAATGGGAAAGAAAGGTGTTAGTTATCTGTAACACCCCGTGAATTCTATGACTGTGAAACTCACAAATTAAAGTATAATTAATTTCAAATCAAAGAACTAAGGGAAACGGGATACGCCATTGCGTTCGTCTCGGAAAAATACGCGAAATAGAGTCCGAGTTTTCGAAAAACGGATATCGTATGAAGAAGTTATGGACGAACGAAGTTGGGCGAAAAACCGAAAAAGGGCCAGAATGCACTGGCGCACTTGGGAAGTGCGCCAGAACAAAAATGAACTGGCGCACCTGTGAAGTGCGCCAGTACATTTTTGACCTGGCGCACCTGCCAAGTGCGCCCAGGTCAAAAATGACCTGCTAGCCAGGTCTGGTCTAGCCCTGGCTGGCCAGGTCGGTGTGTGGTCGAATTTCTGTGGTCTGCTTTGTCATTAGGGCTAGGTGGCGGGTTTTTATTGGTCTCTCTTCCTAATGAATGGCTACGATCTAACCTAGCAACATCAATGGTCCTAATCAATTCCTAACGTCTATATAAACAACCCTAGACTAAACCCTAATCTATTCATTCAAAATAAGATTATACCCGCCATGTTGCTGAGGAATGACAAAGAGTAGCCGCTGACTAGAGAGAGAGTTAGGAAGAAAGTTCTAAAGCCTAAAGCAATTCAAGCAACCTAAATCTAATCAATTCAACAAAGGAATCGTGTCTCTTAATTAGAGAATTCGCCGCAACCATTGTAAGTAGAGTATTACTTTGGTATAAATAAACAACTGTGTTGATGTGTATGCTTGAATTGTGGCAATGGAAGTAATTCGTGTTTGTGCAAAATTATGTTATTCATTATAAAGAACTACATGCGGTAGTTCTATGCAAATATACGTTTGGAATATTGCGCAAATTATGTAATCTATGTTGAAGCTACATATATGTAGTTGAGTGAAATTTATGCAAGTTTGGGGCTTTGTTATTATGTCGTCATGATGTATATTTTGTGCATAAATCGTTTTGCAAGCAATTGAGACAAGTTGGTTGTTATAGTTCATATGAAACTATGTTGGAATTTTGACACCATAATCCATGTATTAAGTCATGCTTATGAATATGGCTAGGCTATGAATGATATTTGGCATAATTGAAATCTATGATTAAGTCTATCTTGTTTAAAAGAATTATATGATGACATATGTGAGACATGGCTAGGTTAGACTCAAAAATCCCTTTTTGCAAGTTTAAGCAAAAACCATGATTAGGAATTTTTATGCATAAGTATGTTTATACCATCGTTATGTGATTAGACTTAAACCATGATTAAGTTGAACTAAGCTTTTGTGTTAGTAACAAAGTATCCCCTTTGTAAACATGTAGGAACCTTATGGACATGACTTGTTTATATTTATGCCATGAACAAATTTAACTTTACTTATGCCATGCTTATGTTTGACATTATGCTATGCCTATGCTAGGAATATTTATGACATGCTTATGTTTGACATTATGCCTAAATAAGAATATAGGTTCATGTTGTAGTTAAACCTATGCAAGTTCACATGCTTTGATTTATGTCACCTATGTTGCCACTATGCAAGTACACCAATATCTATTTTTTTATTTCCAACGGCGTATTGCAAGTTCATGCGCTCACCTTCCCCTCTTTGTGTATACGCCATAAGCCTCCCCTTTCGCATGGCTAAATTGGGCTTTAAAAGGCTAAGCCCAATATATATGAACGGACGTGTAAAACGGGGGAAAATAACGTTGGGTTAAAATGAATTAATGAATGAAAATATAAAATAGAAGGGCCCAAATTCAAGTATGGGTTGGGCCCGTGATTGGTGTAACCTTTACACCATTAACTTACTAATGGGCCGCAAATATTTACATATAAGAAATAAAGAAGAATGACAAGATATGTAAATGTAGAAAATACGATGTGTTTAACCCGAGGTTGGATTGAGTTGTGATGTAAACCTGCCCGGAACCGCCCGGCTGTCCAGTAGTCACAACAATACCTATCCAATGTGAGAGGTTAAACATGGAGCCCAGCAAGGACCCGAGGTTAGACTGAGTTGTGGCGTAAGACTGCCCGGAACCAACCGGCAACAGGCAGCCACAACAATACATGTCTAATGTGAGAGGTCAGGGCCTTAATAAGACAATTAAGGCTGAGTCAGGATTGTTAGGATTAAGTGGACTAAAGACTTAATCAAAATGGAACATGCTAAACTAAACGGATTGGTGGGGGTTAGGTTAGAAACACTTAACCAACTTAGCATGTTGGCTAGAGATAGAAAACCTAGTAACGAGGGACCCTTTTCAGCAGTAACCCTAAAAGGTGTATCAGGATACCCTGAAACTAGGCAGGGTGGGGCACGATTACTGGGCTGATTGTAAGAGGTCAAAGCGACGGCGGTGGTGTAGCAGTGTAGGTTCTAACGGAGTGCGGGCGTGCACACACTCCGGCACAGAAAAATAAGGCACTGGACACCAGTAGCATACCTGTGCACTCTAAGGTTGTGTCGGGTTGCCACTATGGGACTTGATACACCCCATGGCGGGACCAACATAGGTAACTACAGACATCGGGGGCCGTAAGACACATGTAACTATACCAGTAGGAGCCGATCATCATTGAATGGATCACATCACCCTGATTATGGGGTGCAAATTGGAAACTAGTTTATATGGGTTCAGAGATTAACATGGGGTACGATAGTATATTCGACCCTAGATAACTTAACCAAGTTCATAGTGTTTGCCCACTTCCTGTTTTACTTATCATACCCAGTTCTTTATTCATAGACAAAGTAGTACTAGACTTACTCAGGCTTTATGTCTGACTCTATTTTTCTTTCGTCTTCTTTCTTCCGTTTCCCCCCAGGTCCTCAGGGAGGGAACACAGCAGCTTGATCAGCCTCAACATCCAGCTTGAAGAAGAGAAATGTATTGCTTGGACTTTCCTGTTTTGAACTATGGCTTTGGACAATCCACTATGGGGCTTTTGCAGTTTATCTATGTTTTATTTATGCTTCTTTAAATCATGTACTCAAGACAGATTATGAAAGTGTTATGCTATGTTTTTGGAAAGGATGTTGTTGTAACACGTATTTGACTTTATGAAATAAAAGTTTGTTGTTCTTCCGCTGTTTACAAATATGTGTTCTTATATCTGTCTTGTATATCTGTGACTTGTACTTATAAACCTCCACCAAAATTAGGGCATTACCTTTGAGAGTGACCCTAACGGAGGTGGGGTGTTTCACTTGGTATCAGAGCATAGGTTTACCAGATAAGATAAAAAGTTTTGAAAAATTATTTTCAAAAAGGAAATTTAAAGAAGCATTTTTAAAAGAAAAATATTATTTTATTTTTAAAAGGCAAAGTCCACTCCCCAAAGCCATAGGTACTATCTCTTATCCTTCGTTTTGAATCTATCCTTTTTGTTTCAGCATGTCCCAAGAACTTAACTTGCCTGAAGGGGTGCCCATACCTGGTTGGTTTAGACGCTTACCAAGAGCCACTCAGCCAGGTCCTACCATTCCTCCTCCCCCAGCGGAAGGAAATCATCCAGCTGCAGCAGCACCTTTTCCTCCACCTCCTCCTCGGGGAAACGCATTCGCTAAGATATGTAAAGATTTTAAAGCCATGGGAGGAAGGGATTTCCATGGAACAGAGTCCTTCGTAGCAGCTAGGAATTGGCTGAAAGAAACTGAAGACCTATTCATCATCTTTGAGGTAGAGGATAGACAAAAAGTACAACTGGCGGTGTGGCTATTGAAGGGCGAGGCTTCCTACTGGTGGGAAGTCACTAATGCTGAAAGACCAGTGGAGACATGGGAGGACTTTAGGGCAAGGTTTGAGACCAAATTTCTCTCAGATGCAGAAAGAAGTTTGCAGTTGGAAAAATTCTTATTTCTTAAGCAAGGGGACAGGACAGTCAGAGAGTATGTGAATCAGTTCGATGAGCTGGCTAGGTTTGGGCTTGACCTAGTCAACACCCCGCACAAGAAGGCTCTCCGTTTCGTCAAAGGGTTAGATGAGCCATTACACAGTTTGGCCATGACCCATATACCCATGGGGGCCACGTATGAAAGATTAGTGCAAATGGCATTGCTGAATGAGGAGGATAAGGGCAAGAAGGAGACAAAGGCAGAAAGCTCTCAAGGGAAGAAAGAGGGTCTGCAGCCCAAGAAGACAGACTTTAAGAAGGGCGGAAAAGGCAACAAAGAGAAGAGGAAGTGCAATTTCTGTGGCAAAGTGGGGCACTTAGTAAAGGACTGCCGGAAAAAGAAGGCCAAGGAGAATGGTGGGTGCTTTTCATGCGGTCAGACAGGCCACAGGGCTAAGGACTGCCCAAAGAAACGAGGACAGGGGCAGGGCACTGGATCCACCCCAGGGGCACAGGTTCATGTGCTAGAAGCGCCACCATTGCAACAGCGAGGTACAAACACTTCTGTAGAAAGTGTAGTTTATCTTTATGATCACCCCATTCGCACTTTATTTGATTCTGGCGCATCACACTCCTTTATCTCGTCTGCTTTAGTAGAATCTCTACACCTAAAAACTAGTATTGTAGAGGACCCCTTAATTGTTTCAAACCCAATTGGGGGCCCAGCTCATTTGTCTATGATCTGTGTGGGATTGAAAATTTCTATCCTAAGTGTAGAATTTCAATGTAGTGCCTTTGTTTTGGGCTTTTCGGGTTATGGTTTGATTTTGGGTATGGATTGGCTATCCAGTAATGGGTCCATCCTTGATTGTGAGAAAAGGGTTGTTAGGCTCCTAACCCAGCTCGGTAATACTTTGGAAATTTCTTGTAATCCCTCGTATGCGGTTATGCTTAGTTATCTTGAATCGCTAGATGCCTCTTTTGAAAACTTGCAATCGGTTAGAGTGGTCCGGGAATATCCGGATGTCTTTGAAGAGGTGAAGGGCTTGCCTCCGAAGCGGGAAATAGACTTCCGCATATATCTTGTAGATAATGCAAAGCCCGTTGCGTTGCCCGTTAGACATATGGCTCCACGAGAAAGGAAAGAGCTCAGTAAACAGATTAAAGAGCTTCTAGAAAAGGGGTTCATTAGGAGGAGCATTTCAGAATGGGGCGCTCCAGTGGTGTTCGCTACAAAGGCGGATGGTTCACTCCGTCTATGTGTTGACTATAGGGAGCTCAACAAGCTAACGAAAAAGAATAGGCACCCTCTCCCTAGAATTGACGATTTATTTGACCAGCTTGTAGGGGCGTCTGTTTTCTCCCAACTCGATTTAGCAACCGGTTTTCATCAGCTAAGGGTGGCTGAAGATAGCATCGATAAAACGGCTTTCAGAACCCCAGACGGCTTCTTTGAATGGCTTGTCATGCCTTTCGGCTTGACAAATGCACCTGCTTACTTCGTGGACCTGATGAGTAGGGTATTTAGAGATTTCCTCAACAAATTCGTAGTGGTCTTCGTAGATGATATCCTTATCTTCTCAAAGAGTGAAGAGGAACATGCTCAGCACTTAAGGGCAATCATGGAAACTTTGCGAGTCCATCAACTAAAAGCCAAATTCTCCAAATGCCACTTTTGGAGAGAAGAGGTGAGGTTCCTTGGGCACATAGTATCCAAACAAGGGTTAGCAGTGGACCCTGCTAAGGTAGTGGCGGTACAGGATTGGAAGACACCAAGGAATGCAACTGAGGTCCGAAGCTTTCTAGGACTAGCAGGTTTCTATCGAAAATTTATAAGGGATTTTGCGAAAATCTCAGCTCCGCTCACGAAATTGACCAAGAAGAATCTAGTGTTCAATTGGGATTTGGATTGCGAATTTGCTTTCCAACGACTGAAAAGGGCTCTTACAACAGCCCCAGTTTTGACGCTGCCGGATGGGAGCAAGATGTTCACTGTTTATACGGATGCATGTGGGACAGGGCTAGGCGCCGTCTTAATGCAAGAAGGAAGGGTAGTAGCTTATGGCGGGAGGCAGTTGAAGGTGCACGAAAAGAACTACCCAACCCACGATCTTGAGTTAGCCGCCATCGTCTTTGCACTCAAGTCTTGGCGACACTATCTCCTAGGTGAGAAGTTCGAACTTTACACTGACCATAAATCGTTGAAATATCTTTTCTCGCAGAAGGATCTTAACTTGAGGCAACAAAGATGGATGGAGTTTCTTGCCTCGTACGATTTCGAAATCTCCTATACTCCGGGCAAAGGCAACGTAGTGGCAGACGCGTTGAGCCGAAAGAAATTGACCCTAAGCCCGTTGTTTGTTGAAAGACAAAGCCTAGAGTTTATAGCCAGCTTCGACTTTAGGCCTTCCTCCGATTTCGTACCAGGCTTGCTAGCATCTCTCGAAGTACGCCCCACTTTAGTAGATTCAGTAGGGGCAGCACAACGCGAAGACCCTCAGCTTGTGGAAATAATTGATAGGCTAATTAGGGGTGAGACTTCAAGTCACCTCAACAGATACTCCATCGACGATAGGGGTTTGCTAAGGCGAGACGGAAGACTGTGCGTCCCACAGACAAACGATTTAATAAAGAAGGTTCTCGAGGAAGCACATCACTCCAAGATGACGATACACCCAGGCGGGGATAAAATGTACAAAGATATAAAAAGGACTTTCTTTTGGAATGGCATGAAAAAGGACGTGGCAGAATTCGTTTCTAAATGTATGGTGTGCCAACAGGTTAAGGCGGAACAGAAAAAGCCTGGTGGACTGCTGCATCCTCTGGAGGTCCCGCAGTGGAAGTGGGATAGCATCTCAATGGACTTCATCGATGGGCTGCCTAGGTCTAGGAGAGGCAACACTAGCATTTGGGTAATAGTGGATAGGCTTACTAAAAGCGCCCACTTTTTACCTGTCAAAAGTAAGAGAACTGCCTCATCCCTAGCATCACTTTACCTCAAGGAAATTGTTCGACTCCATGGAATACCATCTAGCATTGTTAGTGACCGAGACCCCATCTTCACCAGTGAGTTTTGGCGGAGTCTGCAAGAAGCAGTAGGAACGCAGTTATGCTTGAGCACGGCCTATCATCCCCAAACCGACGGCCAAACGGAGAGAGTGAACAGAGTTTTGGAAGACCTTCTAAGGCTATGCGTCCTTGACTTCGGAGGGACATGGGAAGACCACCTTCCTTTGGTGGAATTTGCCTACAACAACAGCTATCAAGCAACCATAGGAATGGCGCCCTTCGAAGCTTTATATGGAAGACCGTGCCGATCGCCCACTTGTTGGTGGGAGTCCACGGATAAGCTCATACTTGGACCAGATATGATCCGAGAGACCTCAGAGAAAGTAGACTTAATACGAAGAAGGATGAAGACGGCCCAAGACAGACAAAAGTCCTACGCCGACAAGAGGAGGACCGACCTTGAATTCGAGGTTGGAGACAGAGTTTTTCTCAAGGTATCACCGCTAAGAAACGTTGTTCGTTTTGGAACCACAGGAAAGCTAGCGCCAAGATTCGTAGGGCCATTCCCTATTATCGAGAAGATTGGGAAAATGGCTTATAGATTAGAGCTACCTGAGAAGTTGGCTGGAGTCCACAACGTCTTTCACGTTTCACATCTCCGAAAATGTCTACACGAGTCTGCTAAAGTAGTAGAGCCAAACATCCTCGAAGAGGCCGAAGTGGAACGCGAAGCAACCATAAGAAGAGTTCCAACCCGCATCTTAGGAACGGAAGTGAAGAAGCTACGCAACCGCGAAGTCAAGCTCGTCAAAGTTCAGTGGAGCGACGCCGAGGGAGACGCGACTTGGGAGACTGAAGCTAAAATCCGTACAGCCTACCCTTTTCTGTTCGAGGGTACATCCTTGATCTTTCATTTTCCTTAAGTTGCGTTTTTATCTATCCTTTTAGGTATATTTCCTCGACCTTATCTTTAGGTAGAAACCCTTTGGATGGAAACATGTAATTGAAACATGTTATGTATGATGGTTGCAAGTGGTTGCAAGTGATTGCTAGTGGTTGCTCGTGGTTGCATATACACACACAATCTAGGTATTAGATCGGCTCAGTCACTTCATATTGCATATGCATATATGTTTGCTTTCATATGTGGTTGAACTATAATGTGTTGTCATGTGGATGTTGCATTTGTATTGAATGATTGTGCACTCATATAGAATCAAGAATAGGAAAATTTGCATACATAATGGATTCATGGCACTTACATAATTCGCATTAAGGAGGTCAACTGAATCAGTAGACCGCCTGATTTTGCATTAGATAAGTACATGTACACACACGCTTTGCATATGATCATGAAGCATTAGAAGTCTTTTAAGGACAATGGATGCTCGTGTTTGATGGATGAGTAGATGGATGATTGGATGTTAGGATATACATTCCTCCTAACTTGAAGATTTCGGGGACGAAATCCTTTTAAGTGGGGGAGAATGTAACACCCCGTGAATTCTATGACTGTGAAACTCACAAATTAAAGTATAATTAATTTCAAATCAAAGAACTAAGGGAAACGGGATACGCCATTGCGTTCGTCTCGGAAAAATACGCAAAATAGAGTCCGAGTTTTCGAAAAACGGATATCGTATGAAGAAGTTATGGACGAACGAAGTTGGGCGAAAAACCGAAAAAGGGCCAGAATGCACTGGCGCACTTGGGAAGTGCGCCAGAACAAAAATGAACTGGCGCACCTGTGAAGTGCGCCAGTACATTTTTGACCTGGCGCACCTGCCAAGTGCGCCCAAGTCAAAAATGACCTGCTAGCCAGGTCTGGTCTAGCCCTGACTGGCCAGGTCGGTGTGTGGTCGAATTTCTGTGGTCTGCTTTGTCATTAGGGCTAGGTGGCGGGTTTTTATTGGTCTCTCTTCCTAATGAATGGCTACGATCTAACCTAGCAACATCAATGGTCCTAATCAATTCCTAACCTCTATATAAACAACCCTAGACTAAACCCTAATCTATTCATTCAAAATAAGATTATAGCCGCCATGTTGCTGAGGAATGACAAAGAGTAGCCGCCGACTAGAGAGAGAGTCAGGAAGAAAGTTCTAAAGCCTAAAGCAATTCAAGCAACCTAAAGCTAATCAATTCAACAAAGGAATCGTGTCTCTTAATTAGAGAATTCGCCGCAACCATTGTAAGTAGAGTATTACTTTGGTATAAATAAACAACTGTGTTGATGTGTATGCTTGAATTGTGGCAATGGAAGTAATTCGTGTTTGTGCAAAATTATGTTATTCATTATAAAGAACTACATGCGGTAGTTCTATGCAAATATACGTTTGGAATATTGCGCAAATTATGTAATCTATGTTGAAGCTACATATATGTAGTTGAGTGAAATTTATGCAAGTTTGGGGCTTTGTTATTATGTCGTCATGATGTATATTTTGTGCATAAATCGTTTTGCAAGCAATTGAGACAAGTTGGTTGTTATAGTTCATATGAAACTATGTTGGAATTTTGACACCATAATCCATGTATTAAGTCATGCTTATGAATATGGTTAGGCTATGAATGATATTTGGCATAATTGAAATCTATGATTAAGTCTATCTTGTTTAAAAGAATTATATGATGACATATGTGAGACATGGCTAGGTTAGACTCAAAAATCCCTTTTTGCAAGTTTAAGCAAAAACCATGATTAGGAATTTTTATGCATAAGTATGTTTATACCATCGTTATGTGATTAGACTTAAACCATGATTAAGTTGAACTAAGCTTTTGTGTTAGTAACAAAGTATCCCCTTTGTAAACATGTAGGAACCTTATGGACATGACTTGTTTATATTTATGCCATGAACAAATTTAACTTTACTTATGCCATGCTTATGTTTGACATTATGCTATGCCTATGCTAGGAATATTTATGACATGCTTATGTTTGACATTATGCCTAAATAAGAATATAGGTTCATGTTGTAGTTAAACCTATGCAAGTTCACATGCTTTGATTTATGTCACCTATGTTGCCACTATGCAAGTACACCAATATCTATTTTTTTATTTCCAACGTCGTATTGCAAGTTCATGCGCTCACCTTCCCCTCTTTGTGTATACGCCATAAGCCTCCCCTTTCGCATGGCTAAATTGGGCTTTAAAAGGCTAAGCCCAATATATATGAACGGACGTGTAAAACGGGGGAAAATAACGTTGGGTTAAAATGAATTAATGAATGAAAATATAAAATAGAAGGGCCCAAATTCAAGTATGGGTTGGGCCCGTGATTGGTGTAACCTTTACACCATTAACTTACTAATGGGCCGCAAATATTTACATATAAGAAATAAAGAAGAATGACAAGATATGTAAATGTAGAAAATACGATGTGTTTAACCCGAGGTTGGATTGAGTTGTGATGTAAACCTGCCCGGAACCGCCCGGCTGTCCAGTAGTCACAACAATACCTATCCAATGTGAGAGGTTAAACATGGAGCCCAGCAAGGACCCGAGGTTAGACTGAGTTGTGGCGTAAGACTGCCCGGAACCAACCGGCAACAGGCAGCCACAACAATACCTGTCTAATGTGAGAGGTCAGGGCCTTAATAAGACAATTAAGGCTGAGTCAGGATTGTTAGGATTAAGTGGACTAAAGACTTAATCAAAATGGAACATGCTAAACTAAACGGATTGGTGGGGGTTAGGTTAGAAACACTTAACCAACTTAGCATGTTGGCTAGAGATAGAAAACCTAGTAACGAGGGACCCTTTTCAGCAGTAACCCTAAAAGGTGTATCAGGATACCCTGAAACTAGGCAGGGTGGGGGCACGATTACTGGGCTGATTGTAAGAGGTCAAAGCGACGGCGGTGGTGTAGCAGTGTAGGTTCTAACAGAGTGCGGGCGTGCACACACTCCGGCGCAGAAAAATAAGGCACTGGACACCAGTAGCATACCTGTGCACTCTAAGGTTGTGTCGGGTTGCCACTATGGGACTTGATACACCCCATGGCGGGACCAGCATAGGTAACTACAGACATCGGGGGCCGTAAGACACATGTAACTATGCCAGTAGGAGCCGATCATCATTGAATGGATCACATCACCCTGATTATGGGGTGCAAATTGGAAACTAGTTTATATGGGTTCAGAGATTAACATGGGGTACGATAGTATATTCGACCCTAGATAACTTAACCAAGTTCATAGTGTTTGCCCACTTCCTGTTTTACTTATCATACCCAGTTCTTTATTCATAGACAAAGTAGTACTAGACTTACTCAGGCTTTATGTCTGACTCTATTTTTCTTTCGTCTTCTTTCTTCCGTTCCCCCCCCCCCCAGGTCCTCAGGGAGGGAACACAGCAGCTTGATCAGCCTCAACATCCAGCTTGAAGAAGAGAAATGTATTGCTTGGACTTTCCTGTTTTGAACTATGGCTTTGGACAATCCACTATGGGGCTTTTGCAGTTTATCTATGTTTTATTTATGCTTCTTTAAATCATGTACTCAAGACAGATTATGAAAGTGTTATGCTATGTTTTTGGAAAGGATGTTGTTGTAACACGTATTTGACTTTATGAAATAAAAGTTTGTTGTTCTTCCGTTGTTTACAAATATGTGTTCTTATATCTGTCTTGTATATCTGTGACTTGTACTTATAAACCTCCACCAAAATTAGGGCATTCCCTTTGAGAGTGACCCTAACGGAGGTGGGGTGTTTCACTTGGTATCAGAGCATAGGTTTACCAGATAAGATAAAAAGTTTTGAAAAATTATTTTCAAAAAGGAAATTTAAAGAAGCATTTTTAAAAGAAAAATATTATTTTATTTTTAAAAGGCAAAGTCCACTCCCCAAAGCCATAGGTACTATCTCTTATCCTTCGTTTTGAATCTATCCTTTTTGTTTCAGCATGTCCCAAGAACTTAACTTGCCTGAAGGGGTGCCCATACCTGGTTGGTTTAGATGCTTACCAAGAGCCACTCAGCCAGGTCCTACCATTCCTACTCCCCCAGCGGAAGGAAATCATCCAGTTGCAGCAGCACCTTTTCCTCCACCTCCTCCTCGGGGAAACGCATTCGCTAAGATATGTAAAGATTTTAAAGCCATGGGAGGAAGGGATTTCCATGGAACTGAGTCCTTCGTAGCAGCTAGGAATTGGCTGAAAGAAACTGAAGACCTATTCATCATCTTTGAGGTAGAGGATAGACAAAAAGTACAACTGGCGGTGTGGCTATTGAAGGGCGAGGCTTCCTACTGGTGGGAAGTCACTAATGCTGAAAGACCAGTGGAGACATGGGAGGACTTTAGGGCAAGGTTTGAGACCAAATTTCTCTCAGATGCAGAAAGAAGTTTGCAGTTGGAAAAATTCTTATTTCTTAAGCAAGGGGACAAGACAGTCAGAGAGTATGTGAATCAGTTCGATGAGCTGGCTAGGTTTGGGCTTGACCTAGTCAACACCCCGCACAAGAAGGCTCTCCGTTTCGTCAAAGGGTTAAATGAGCCATTACACAGTTTGGCCATGACCCATATACCCATGGGGGCCACGTATGAAAGATTAGTGCAAATGGCATTGATGAATGAGGAGGATAAGTGCAAGAAGGAGACAAAGGCAGAAAGCTCTCAAGGGAAGAAAGAGGGTCTGCAGCCCAAGAAGACAGACTTTAAGAAGGGCGGAAAAGGCAACAAAGAGAAGAGGAAGTGCAATTTCTGTGGCAAAGTGGGGCACTTAGTAAAGGACTGCCGGAAAAAGAAGGCCAAGGAGAATGGTGGGTGCTTTTCATGCGGTCAGACAGGCCACAGGGCTAAGGACTGCCCAAAGAAACGAGGACAGGGGCAGGGCACTGGATCCACTCCAGGGGCACAGGTTCATGTGCTAGAAGCGCCACCATTGCAACAGCGAGGTACAAACACTTCTGTAGAAAGTGTAGTTTATCTTTATGATCACCCCGTTCGCACTTTATTTGATTCTGGCGCATCACACTCCTTTATCTCGTCTGCTTTAGTAGAATCTCTGCACCTAAAAACTAGTATGGTAGAGGACCCCTTAATTGTTTCAAACCCAATTGGGGGCCCAGCTCATTTGTCTATGATCTGTGTGGGATTGAAAATTTCTATCCTAAGTGTAGAATTTCAATGTAGTGCCTTTGTTTTGGGCTTTTCGGGTTATGGTTTGATTTTGGGTATGGATTGGCTATCCAGTAATGGGGCCATCCTTGATTGTGAGAAAAGGGTTGTTAGGCTCCTAACCCAGCTCGGTAATACTTTGGAAATTTCTTGTAATCCCTCGTATGCGGTTATGCTTAGTTATCTTGAATCGCTATATGCCTCTGTTGAAAACTTGCAATCAGTTAGAGTGGTCCGGGAATATCCGGATGTCTTTGAAGAGGTGAAGGGCTTGCCTCCGAAGCGGGAAATAGACTTCCGCATATATCTTGTAGATAATGCAAAGCCCGTTGCGTTGCCCGTTAGACATATGGCTCCACGAGAAAGGAAAGAGCTCAGTAAACAGATTAAAGAGCTTCTAGAAAAGGGGTTCATTAGGAGGAGCATTTCAGAATGGGGCGCTCCAGTGGTGTTCGCTACAAAGGCGGATGGTTCACTCCGTCTATGTGTTGACTATAGGGAGCTCAACAAGCTAACGAAAAAGAATAGGCACCCTCTCCCTAGAATTGACGATTTATTTGACCAGCTTGTAGGGGCGTCTGTTTTCTCCCAACTCGATTTAGCAACCGGTTTTCATCAGCTAAGGGTGGCTGAAGATAGCATCGATAAAACGGCTTTCAGAACCCCAGACGGCTTCTTTGAATGGCTTGTCATGCCTTTCGGCTTGACAAATGCACCTGCTTACTTCGTGGACCTGATGAGTAGGGTATTTAGAGATTTCCTCAACAAATTCGTAGTGGTCTTCGTAGATGATATCCTTATCTTCTCAAAGAGTGAAGAGGAACATGCTCAGCACTTAAGGGCAATCATGGAAACTTTGCGAGTCCATCAACTAAAAGCCAAATTCTCCAAATGCCACTTTTGGAGAGAAGAGGTGAGGTTCCTTGGGCACATAGTATCCAAACAAGGGTTAGCAGTGGACCCTGCTAAGGTAGTGGCGGTACAGGATTGGAAGACACCAAGGAATGCAACTGAGGTCCGAAGCTTTCTAGGACTAGCAGGTTTCTATCGAAAATTTATAAGGGATTTTGCGAAAATCTCAGCTCCGCTCACGAAATTGACCAAGAAGAATCTAGTGTTCAATTGGGATTTGGATTGCGAATTTGCTTTCCAACGACTGAAAAGGGCTCTTACAACAGCCCCAGTTTTGACGCTGCCGGATGGGAGCAAGATGTTCACTATTTATACGGATGCATGTGGGACAGGGCTAGGCGCCGTCTTAATGCAAGAAGGAAGGGTAGTAGCTTATGGCGGGAGGCAGTTGAAGGTGCACGAAAAGAACTACCCAACCCACGATCTTGAGTTAGCCGCCATCGTCTTTGCACTCAAGTCTTGGCGACACTATCTCCTAGGTGAGAAGTTCGAACTTTACACTGACCATAAATCGTTGAAATATCTTTTCTCGCAGAAGGATCTTAACTTGAGGCAACAAAGATGGATGGAGTTTCTTGCCTCGTACGATTTCGAAATCTCCTATACTCCGGGCAAAGGCAACGTAGTGGCAGACGCGTTGAGCCGAAAGAAATTGACCCTAAGCCCGTTGTTTGTTGAAAGACAAAGCCTAGAGTTTATAGCCAGCTTCGACTTTAGGCCTTCCTCCGATTTCGTACCAGGCTTGCTAGCATCTCTCGAAGTACGCCCCACTTTAGTAGATTCAGTAGGGGCAGCACAACGCGAAGACCCTCAGCTTGTGGAAATAATTGATAGGCTAATTAGGGGTGAGACTTCAAGTCACCTCAACAGATACTCCATCGACGATAGGGGTTTGCTAAGGCGAGACGGAAGACTGTGCGTCCCACAGACAAACGATTTAATAAAGAAGGTTCTCGAGGAAGCACATCACTCCAAGATGACGATACACCCAGGCGGGGATAAAATGTACAAAGATATAAAAAGGACTTTCTTTTGGAATGGCATGAAAAAGGACGTGGCAGAATTCGTTTCTAAATGTATGGTGTGCCAACAGGTTAAGGCGGAACAGAAAAAGCCTGGTGGACTGCTGCATCCTCTGGAGGTCCCGCAGTGGAAGTGGGATAGCATCTCAATGGACTTCATCGATGGGCTGCCTAGGTCTAGGAGAGGCAACACTAGCATTTGGGTAATAGTGGATAGGCTTACTAAAAGCGCCCACTTTTTACCTGTCAAAAGTAAGAGAACTGCCTCATCCCTAGCATCACTTTACCTCAAGGAAATTGTTCGACTCCATGGAATACCATCTAGCATTGTTAGTGACCGAGACCCCATCTTCACCAGTGAGTTTTGGCGGAGTCTGCAAGAAGCAGTAGGAACGCAGTTATGCTTGAGCACGGCCTATCATCCCCAAACCGACGGCCAAACGGAGAGAGTGAACAGAGTTTTGGAAGACCTTCTAAGGCTATGCGTCCTTGACTTCGGAGGGACATGGAAGACCACCTTCCTTTGGTGGAATTTGCCTACAACAACAGCTATCAAGCAACCATAGGAATGGCGCCCTTCGAAGCTTTATATGGAAGACCGTGCCGATCGCCCACTTGTTGGTGGGAGTCCACGGATAAGCTCATATTTGGACCAGATATGATCCGAGAGACCTCAGAGAAAGTAGACTTAATACGAAGAAGGATGAAGACGGCCCAAGACAGACAAAAGTCCTACGCCGACAAGAGGAGGACCGACCTTGAATTCGAGGTTGGAGACAGAGTTTTTCTCAAGGTATCACCGCTAAGAAACGTTGTTCGTTTTGGAACCACAGGAAAGCTAGCGCCAAGATTCGTAGGGCCATTCCCTATTATCGAGAAGATTGGGAAAATGGCTTATAGATTAGAGCTACCTGAGAAGTTGGCTGGAGTCCACAACGTCTTTCACGTTTCACATCTCCGAAAATGTCTACACGAGTCTGCTAAAGTAGTAGAGCCAAACATCCTCGAAGAGGCCGAAGTGGAACGCGAAGCAACCATAAGAAGAGTTCCAACCCGCATCTTAGGAACGGAAGTGAAGAAGCTACGCAACCGCGAAGTCAAGCTCGTCAAAGTTCAGTGGAGCGACGCCGAGGGAGACGCGACTTGGGAGACTGAAGCTAAAATCCGTACAGCCTACCCTTTTCTGTTCGAGGGTACATCCTTGATCTTTCATTTTCCTTAAGTTGCGTTTTTATCTATCCTTTTAGGTATATTTCCTCGACCTTATCTTTAGGTAGAAACCCTTTGGATGGAAACATGTAATTGAAACATGTTATGTATGATGGTTGCAAGTGGTTGCAAGTGATTGCTAGTGGTTGCTCGTGGTTGCATATACACACACAATCTAGGTATTAGATCGGCTCAGTCACTTCATATTGCATATGCATATATGTTTGCTTTCATATGTGGTTGAACTATAATGTGTTGTCATGTGGATGTTGCATTTGTATTGAATGATTGTGCACTCATATAGAATCAATAATAGGAAAATTTGCATACATAATGGATTCATGGCACTTACATAATTCGCATTAAGGAGGTCAACTGAATCAGTAGACCGCCTGATTTTGCATTAGATAAGTACATGTACACACACGCTTTGCATATGATCATGAAGCATTAGAAGTCTTTTAAGGACAATGGATGCTCGTGTTTGATGGATGAGTAGATGGATGATTGGATGTTAGGATATACATTCCTCCTAACTTGAAGATTTCGGGGACGAAATCCTTTTAAGTGGGGGAGAATGTAACACCCCGTGAATTCTATGACTGTGAAACTCACAAATTAAAGTATAATTAATTTCAAATCAAAGAACTAAGGGAAACGGGATACGCCATTGCGTTCGTCTCGGAAAAATACGCAAAATAGAGTCCGAGTTTTCGAAAAACGGATATCGTATGAAGAAGTTATGGACGAACGAAGTTGGGCGAAAAACCGAAAAAGGGCCAGAATGCACTGGCGCACTTGGGAAGTGCGCCAGAACAAAAATGAACTGGCGCACCTGTGAAGTGCGCCAGTACATTTTTGACCTGGCGCACCTGCCAAGTGCGCCCAAGTCAAAAATGACCTGCTAGCCAGGTCTGGTCTAGCCCTGACTGGCCAGGTCGGTGTGTGGTCGAATTTCTGTGGTCTGCTTTGTCATTAGGGCTAGGTGGCGGGTTTTTATTGGTCTCTCTTCCTAATGAATGGCTACGATCTAACCTAGCAACATCAATGGTCCTAATCAATTCCTAACCTCTATATAAACAACCCTAGACTAAACCCTAATCTATTCATTCAAAATAAGATTATAGCCGCCATGTTGCTGAGGAATGACAAAGAGTAGCCGCCGACTAGAGAGAGAGTTAGGAAGAAAGTTCTAAAGCCTAAAGCAATTCAAGCAACCTAAAGCTAATCAATTCAACAAAGGAATCGTGTCTCTTAATTAGAGAATTCGCCGCAACCATTGTAAGTAGAGTATTACTTTGGTATAAATAAACAACTGTGTTGATGTGTATGCTTGAATTGTGGCAATGGAAGTAATTCGTGTTTGTGCAAAATTATGTTATTCATTATAAAGAACTACATGCGGTAGTTCTATGCAAATATACGTTTGGAATATTGCGCAAATTATGTAATCTATGTTGAAGCTACATATATGTAGTTGAGTGAAATTTATGCAAGTTTGGGGCTTTGTTATTATGTCGTCATGATGTATATTTTGTGCATAAATCGTTTTGCAAGCAATTGAGACAAGTTGGTTGTTATAGTTCATATGAAACTATGTTGGAATTTTGACACCATAATCCATGTATTAAGTCATGCTTATGAATATGGCTAGGCTATGAATGATATTTGGCATAATTGAAATCTATGATTAAGTCTATCTTGTTTAAAAGAATTATATGATGACATATGTGAGACATGGCTAGGTTAGACTCAAAAATCCCTTTTTGCAAGTTTAAGCAAAAGCCATGATTAGGAATTTTTATGCATAAGTATGTTTATACCATCGTTATGTGATTAGACTTAAACCATGATTAAGTTGAACTAAGCTTTTGTGTTAGTAACAAAGTATCCCCTTTGTAAACATGTAGGAACCTTATGGACATGACTTGTTTATATTTATGCCATGAACAAATTTAACTTTACTTATGCCATGCTTATGTTTGACATTATGCTATGCCTATGCTAGGAATATTTATGACATGCTTATGTTTGACATTATGCCTAAATAAGAATATAGGTTCATGTTGTAGTTAAACCTATGCAAGTTCACATGCTTTGATTTATGTCACCTATGTTGCCACTATGCAAGTACACCAATATCTATTTTTTTATTTCCAACGTCGTATTGCAAGTTCATGCGCTCACCTTCCCCTCTTTGTGTATACGCCATAAGCCTCCCCTTTCGCATGGCTAAATTGGGCTTTAAAAGGCTAAGCCCAATATATATGAACGGACGTGTAAAACGGGGGAAAATAACGTTGGGTTAAAATGAATTAATGAATGAAAATATAAAATAGAAGGGCCCAAATTCAAGTATGGGTTGGGCCCGTGATTGGTGTAACCTTTACACCATTAACTTACTAATGGGCCGCAAATATTTACATATAAGAAATAAAGAAGAATGACAAGATATGTAAATGTAGAAAATACGATGTGTTTAACCCGAGGTTGGATTGAGTTGTGATGTAAACCTGCCCGGAACCGCCCGGCTGTCCAGTAGTCACAACAATACCTATCCAATGTGAGAGGTTAAACATGGAGCCCAGCAAGGACCCGAGGTTAGACTGAGTTGTGGCGTAAGACTGCCCGGAACCAACCGGCAACAGGCAGCCACAACAATACCTGTCTAATGTGAGAGGTCAGGGCCTTAATAAGACAATTAAGGCTGAGTCAGGATTGTTAGGATTAAGTGGACTAAAGACTTAATCAAAATGGAACATGCTAAACTAAACGGATTGGTGGGGGTTAGGTTAGAAACACTTAACCAACTTAGCATGTTGGCTAGAGATAGAAAACCTAGTAACGAGGGACCCTTTTCAGCAGTAACCCTAAAAGGTGTATCAGGATACCCTGAAACTAGGCAGGGTGGGGGCACGATTACTGGGCTGATTGTAAGAGGTCAAAGCGACGGCGGTGGTGTAGCAGTGTAGGTTCTAACGGAGTGCGGGCGTGCACACACTCCGGCGCAGAAAAATAAGGCACTGGACACCAGTAGCATACCTGTGCACTCTAAGGTTGTGTCGGGTTGCCACTATGGGACTTGATACACCCCATGGCGGGACCAGCATAGGTAACTACAGACATCGGGGGCCGTAAGACACATGTAACTATGCCAGTAGGAGCCGATCATCATTGAATGGATCACATCACCCTGATTATGGGGTGCAAATTGGAAACTAGTTTATATGGGTTCAGAGATTAACATGGGGTACGATAGTATATTCGACCCTAGATAACTTAACCAAGTTCATAGTGTTTGCCCACTTCCTGTTTTACTTATCATACCCAGTTCTTTATTCATAGACAAAGTAGTACTAGACTTACTCAGGCTTTATGTCTGACTCTATTTTTCTTTCGTCTTCTTTCTTCCGTTTCCCCCCCCCCCAGGTCCTCAGGGAGGGAACACAGCAGCTTGATCAGCCTCAACATCCAGCTTGAAGAAGAGAAATGTATTGCTTGGACTTTCCTGTTTTGAACTATGGCTTTGGACAATCCACTATGGGGCTTTTGCAGTTTATCTATGTTTTATTTATGCTTCTTTAAATCATGTACTCAAGACAGATTATGAAAGTGTTATGCTATGTTTTTGGAAAGGATGTTGTTGTAACACGTATTTGACTTTATGAAATAAAAGTTTGTTGTTCTTCCGCTGTTTACAAATATGTGTTCTTATATTTGTCTTGTATATCTGTGACTTGTACTTATAAACCTCCACCAAAATTAGGGCATTCCCTTTGAGAGTGACCCTAACGGAGGTGGGGTGTTTCACTATCGAAGAAGCTAATGATCTTTTTGCCATGAAACCCGAAGAGTTAATCAGAAATCTCATGTCCTATGAAGTAAATTAGCAGGCAAAGAAAGCACATGTACAAGACAAGAAAATTTTAGCTTTCCATGCTGAGAAAGATGATTCAGATTCAGACTGAGAAAGATGATTCAGATTCAGACTGAGAAAGATGATTCAGATTCAGACGAAGAGGATATTGCTTTTGTAGCACAGAAATTTAAAAGGTTTCTAAAATATAAAAAAGGCCAATGCAAGAATATGAAAAAAAATCATCAAAAGAGCCTGATCCTGCACTGGTGGGATGTTTTAATTGTCACAAAATTGGACATTTTCAAAAGAAATGTCCAGAATTAAAGATGAATCGCATTAAAAGGAAAAATCGAAAAGAAGAGCATTCTCAGTCACTTGGGATAATTCGATTCACCATTTTCCGATAGTGACAGTGATAGTGACAACGAACAAGCAAATGTCTGCTCCATGGCAAAGGATACTGAGGTTAGTGAATTTACTTATGATGAATTAATAGAAATTAATACGGAAGTTTTAGAATCCAAAAATAATTTTAAGAGAAAATATAAACAAACAAACGAAGATAGAAAAAGAGCAGAATTTGAAAAAGACTTATTAAAAGATGAAAAAGACGTTTTAGAAGACGAAATTAGAGAATTACATTAATCTCTATCTGTAGCAAATTCTCAAATTTCTATGTTGAGTCTAGAAATCGAGACTCAAAAGAATAAAAATGATATACTAGATTCTAAAAATCATGACTTGAATACTAAAGTTAAAATCATAGAATTAGAAAATTATAGTTTAAAAGTTAAACTGGATAGTATTTCTAAAAATGTCAATAATTTTAATAAAGGTAGAGAGAATTGATCCAAGATATTAGAAAATTCTCAACCAGTTTCTCGTAAAAAAGGATTCAGATATGTTCAGAAAGTTAATTCTTAGAAAAGGTCTAGTTCTAAGAAATCGAATATTAAACCAGTAATTCCTAGTAGTAAATTATACATTTCTACTAAGAAAAACTACTTGAGAAATATTAACACATGGGTTCCAAAAAATCAATAATGTTCTTATTAGAAATAAATATATAAAGAATTTTTTAGATATTGTTCACAACAATATTAATTATATTTTCAAAAAGGATTCTGAACCCTCTTGGGTTTGGCTTCCTAAGATTTAACCCTTAGGACCCTAATGGAGGAAGTAGGTATCAATAAAATTCTAAATTATTTTTTACAGGTCCCACTCAAAAATAGAGGAAAATGGATACTCACGGTGGTTGCTCAAAATACATTACAGGAGATAAAGAGATGTTAACAAATATCACTTATTCAAAAGGAGGAACTGTCACGTTTGGAGATAATTCCAAAGTATATATCATCGGCAAAGGCAATGTGAGCAATTACGGTATATCAAATTCACCTCTTATTTCTGATGTTTTATTAGTTAAAAACTTATAACATAATCTACTAAGTATTAGCCAATTATGTGATAAAGGTTTTAAAATATCATTTTCTGTAAAATAAATGTAGTATATTAGATTCAAATCAAAACCTTATATTTGAAGGAAATCGAGATAAAAATATTTATATTTTGAATATGGCAGTTAATAATAATCCAAGTATGTGTTTATTAGCCAAAGACAATGATCCTTGGTTATGGCATAAATGAATTTGTCATATTAATTTTAAAACGATAAACAAGATTTCTAAAAATAATCTTGTTAGAGAATTACCTAAAATAAAATTCAAAACCGAAAATTGGTGTGATGCTTGTCAGCTTGGAAAATTAACCAAATCTACTTTTAAATCTAAAAAGGTTATATCAACATTACAACTGCTTGAATTACTACACATGGATTTATTCAGACCAACTCAAGTTCAGTCCATAAATCATAGTAGATATGTGTTTGTAATTATTGATGATTTTTCAAGATGTACTTAGACTATGTTCTTAAAGAATAAAAGCGATACTTTTGATATCTTTAAAACTTTTGTCTAACAAATTCAAAACTTAACTAATTAAAAAATAAAGAATATACGAAGTGATCAAGGAGGAGAATTTGAGAATGAGAAATTTGATTTATTTTGTCAAAAGAAAGGAGTTTTTCATAATTTTTCTTTTCCTAGAACTCCACAACAAAATGGAGTTGTAGGACGTAAAAATAGAACTTTGCAAGAATGTGTCAGAACATTATTAAATGGAAGAACACTGCCAAAACGTTTTTGGGCTGAAGCAGTTGCAACGGCTTTTTATGTTTTGAATCGTGTCTCTATCCGACCTCTTACTAAAAACACTCCATACGAACTTTTTTCTGGTAGAAAACCAAATATATCTTATTTCGAAGTTTTTGGTTCAAAGTGCTTCATTTTAAATACAAAAGACCGGCTTGGAAAATTTGATTCAAAATCCGACGAAGGAATATTCTTAGGATATTCTGAGCGTAGCAATGCTTATCGTATTTATAACAAGAGAACCAGTAAAATAGAAGAATCACTTCATGTTTCATTCAATGAAAACTTTATTATGAATTTCGATTCAGATATTGTAACAAATAATTCTTCTCAAGATGAAGATTTTATAATATATATAGAGAAGATGAAAACGTTATTCAAAATAACATAGAGAATAATACTACAAAAATTCATAATATTGTTGATAATCATAATATTCCTATTAATGAAGTTAGATCTCCACCAAGGATATTACGAGACCATCCAACTAAAAATATTATTGGAGAAATGACTTCAAATGTAAGAACATGAAGCCAACTTAATTTAGTAAGTAGTGTAGCCTTCTTATAAAATATCAAACCCAAAAACCCTAAAGAAGCATCGACAGAAGAAAATTGGATAATTGCAATGCAAGAAGAATTAAATCAGTTTGAACGTATTGAAGTTTGGGAATTAGTTCCAAGACTGACTGATCAAACTGTTATTGGTACAAAATGGGTTTACAAAAATAAAGCAGATGAATTAGGTAATATTACTAGAAATAAAGCTAGACTTGTTGCACAAGATTACAATCAAGAAGAAGACATTGATCACGAAGAAATGTTTGCTCCAGTCGCACGACTAGAAGCAATTCAAATTTTATTAACATATGCATGCAATCATAACTTTAAGCTATATCAGATGGATGATAAAAGTGCTTTCTTAAATGGTTATACTAAAGAAAGAGTATATGTTGAACAACCTCCACTTTTTGCTCATGAAAAATTTCCTTACCATGTTTTCAAATTGAAAAAGGCATTATATGGTTTAAAACAAGCACCTCGTGCTTGGTACGAACGTTTAAAAACTATTTATTAGAGTCAGGTTTTCAAATTGGGAAGGTTGATCAAACACTCTTTATTAAGAAAGCTAATAAAGATATTTCAATATGCAAATATATGTCGACGACATTATTTTTGGATCAACAAATGATCAATTATGTCAGGAATTTTCAAAAATAATGATCAGTGAATTTGAAATGTCGCACATGGGAGAACTATCTAACTTTCTGGATTTGCAAATTAAACAATTATCAGATGGAGTTTTCATTAATCAAGAAAAATATTGTATTAATCTGATAAACGTTTTGGAATGGAAAATACTTTAAGTAAACCTACACCAATGAGTACAACGACACATTTAGATAAAGATGAAAATGGTAAAAGTTTCGATCAAAAGTTATATCAAAGCATGATAGGCTCACTTTTGTATTTAACTGCTATTAGACTGGATATTATGATTAGTGTTTGCTTATGTGCTCATTTTCAAGCTAATCCAAAAGAGTCACATTTGAGAGCAGTAAAACATATATTACGTTATCTTAGCAGTACCAAAGATTTTGGACTTTTCTATCTGAAAGATTGTTCCTTCGAATTAGTTTCATATAGTGACGCTGATTTTGGAGGATCACAAACGAATCATAAAAGTACAAGTGGAACATGTCACTTTATCGGTAAAACACTTATATCTTGGTTCAGCAAGAAACAGAATTGCGTTTCACTATCAACATGTGAAGCTGAATATATATCTGCTGCTCTAGCATGTGCTTAAGTAATATATATGCAGCAAACATTAAAAGATTTTAATGTCAATTTATCTAATTCCATTATCTATTGTAATAATACGAGCACAATAAATTTATCTAAAATTCCGGTAAACCACTCTAGAACTAAACATATTGATATAAGACATCATTTCCTGAGAGATAATATGAGAAAACAAATTATCAATTTAGAATTTGTAAACTCAGAAAATCAAATTGCTGACATATTTACTAAACCCCTTTTAGAGAACTCTTTCATAAGACTTCGAAGAGAATTAGGAATTATTTCCTCGAAAGATCTATGAAAGACTGTACTATTTATTCGATTACTTTACAATCATATTGTTCAATGCTTTTTAATCAATGACAAAGGGGGAGAATATTTATCTATTCATTTGTTCATTTACATAAGTGCTAACATTTGGTTACATGTATACGAATGGTAAGTTTATATATTTATGAACAAAATGTTGCAGAAATTCAGGGGGAGCTAAAAACTAGCATACATTCAAAGGGAGAAAATTCAACATTTTAACAAGAATGCAATATGTTGTCATCAATCAAAAAGGGGGAGAATGTTGATTCACGAGAATTTCGATTAATGACAACAAAGAGAAGAGAAATGGAAATCATGTAAAGAAGCTAAATTTATATATATATAAGTGTTGAGTCATGTTAGAATTATGTTAAAATCTATTGTAATGACCCGGATTTTTCTAATCGATTAATTTTGAATACTTAATATTATTTTAATATATTAAATGTGCATTGATAATAGAAATGGATATTTATATGGAGTTATCGATTTAATTATCGAATACGGTTTAATTTCAAGAATATAATTATTGTAATACGAGAATCTAGAATAATTGAAATTGAAGTTAAAAACTGAATCAAAACAGTTCAGATAATCAATACAAAATTCAGTTTGAATTAGAATAATAATATTAATTTATTAACGAGGAATTTATTTGTTTAAAATTTAATTTATATTTATTTAAATTAATATCTTCTCTATACGATCAAATGGAGCTTCGAATCATGTTCCAGTGTGTTCAGAATAGTGGTTAAACCCTATAAATGTCAGTTGTTGTGTTCAGAAAGGAGTTCGGAATCACATCATATTTTAAAATAAATAAAATCATACCTGTTCAAAATAAATTGAAATAAAATTCATTATAAATGATTTCCTTCCCCCTTAAGCTATTGGAAAAGTACACTGCAAACCTCAAATGACGCTGTCTTAATTCCTTAAGGCTGAAGTCTCTTCTTCTATTAATATGCAATGATCCCTTACTCTCGTTTTCCTCTTCTTGCTTGTGAGAAAAATAAAAAAAATTCAATAAGGAATTAAAAATGGTTTTAGACTCTTCAAACTTTAGAATCAAATGAATGACCACGAGATTTTCTTTTCAAACAAAAGTAAACCGTGATACCCACTTATACTCCTTTAATTTTATAAACACTCACGAACGCAATTCCTTAAAAGGGGAAATCGTGAATTCTCGATGACCTGTAGGGGACCGGAAATGACGACAAAGGCTAGGAAGGGGCTCACGAAAAAGCCAGGGGGTCTAGGTTCAAAGGCGACGCAGATTTGGGGCTTACGACATTTAGGTTTATTAGATGATTGTTTGATCGAGTTTATAGATCTGCGATGATAGAAGTAGCGCGATAAATGTATGGATGGAGTGGGATGGTGCGATAATGATTGACGAGTTCAGCAACAGTTAGGGTTGCGGTTTGGTGTAATTCGTGATGAGGGGATAGCGATCTTTTTTGAAACTGTCGAAGTTTGGAAATGCATAAGAGAGTCACGATGAGGGTGGAGTGCCAAACAAGGTGATTAAGTGATTTGCAGAAGGTTTTGGACCTAGTTGAAAGGTGCGTTTGGGATTAAAGAGCTACTATAGTTCAGGTTTACTGATGATATAGGAGAGCATGAGCATGATGGTGGTTTTGAGGGGGTCTGTCTGTACGGTGTGGTAGTTAAGTAATTGTCTTGGTGAAGGAGCACGTGTAAGAAGAACTGGGTTAGTGTTTTCGTAGTGGAGCTTCATAAGGTTCATATCTATTCTATAAGGAGTAGAAATTTTGTGGAGTAAATCACGTTTGCTAAGGGAAGGGGAGGGCTCTTGTTTGCTGTATTGCTGGGTGAAAGTCGTGTTTGTTTTGGGTTTAGATGCTGAGTAGGATCAAATTACTAAGAATTGAAGAAGGCACAGATTATTTTCAAATGGGAAGAGAAGGGTAGGTAATTAATTTTAATAATTTTTGGTGCATTAAATTCATTAATATATAAAGTCTGGTTGATTAATCAATATCATATTAATTTTCTACGAGGTCCAAAATATTAATGCAAGGCGAGTTGGACTCGGAACATGAAATGAAATTCATTGGGATCGTAAGGACTTAAGCTTCGCGATGAAATTGGAATTGGGATGGATCAAAAATAAAATCGATGAGTAGATCTCATTCGGATTTTACATTAAAATTTATTTTTATCATTAAAAATATCTATTGGTTGTTTAGTTGCGTTTAAATATTATTGTGGCTGTTTTGAATATATTAGTTATCTAGGTTTAGTGTTTGTGGCTATTATATATATATATATATATATATATATATATATATATATATATTGGTGGTTGGATATTTCCCGAAGTACCATTAGCGGATGCCCGCAGTATCATTAGGTGATGACCCTATGCGCCCCACGCTATGATAGTGAATAACCTTCATACCGCGATATCCTGCCTCGAAGCAAGATGGGTATTATTTATGTTGGCTAACGACTGTGGATGTAGGAAAACAGATTGGAGGAATCCAACTGGATTCCTCAAAAATATTTTTTTTTCTCATATATATTATAATATATGATGGGTTAGGAAATCCGTGGTTGATAATAGGTATATTTGACTGGTTAAAATATCAATGGACCTGAAACGTTGATATATAAAAATATTAGGAAAAGAATTTAAATGGAAAAATCTATTTATCTGAAATAGAATTTCAATTTCAATTGGGCTATAAATATATTAACGTGTTTAAATACATAAAACAAGTAGTGAATTTATAAACGCTGTTTATAAATAAATAGTACGGAATTTGAAGTGAAATTATAAATGTTGTTTATAAATTAAATAGTGTAGAGAATTGAAATGAATTTATAAATAAGGTTTATAAATAAAGTGGAAAATTTATCATTTGAATATTTAAATTCAAATATGAATTTAAAAATAGAAATGGGGGATCGTTTTAAAGAAGTAAACGATGAAATTTATTCTGATGTTCAGAATATGCATTGAATTAAAAATAAATCCGTATGGATTTATGAATTGAATCAATTAGATCGAATTTGTTTATATATAGTATTTCCAGGAAAGAATATTTGAATCGTATTAGATATAAACTAAAATTAAATATGCAAACAGATTCCATATATAGATAAGTTATAAGAGATAGAATATTCCAAAACAAGATTTTGGTTTTAGATAGATTTCGAAATGGACTTGTTTAAATGTAAAACAAGTAAATTTATAAACAATGTTATAAATATGGTGAATTAATTATCAAGAGATAAATGGTAACTACAAATTCAAGTGTGTATTTAAGAAAATAAAATTTGAAATCATTTAGAAAAGAGAATGACGACTTTTATTTCAGAATTTGGAATATAAAATGAATTGGGTTTCAAATGGATTTGAAATGGAAATTTGTTTTAATATATAAAACAAAGAAGTTGGACTTATAAATGATATTTATAAGTCTAGTGAAAATAAATTATCATGAGATAATGTAGGAGTTTAAATTCAAATATGAATTTAAAAAAGAATTGGAAAGTGTTTTGAAATGGGATGATTGATTATATGTCAGAATCCAAAATATGAATTTGAATTGAGAAAAATCTAGTGGATTTATAAATAAAATTCGATTTATATCGAATTTTATAAAATAATTAGTTAGATGGATTAGGAATCGAAATTGGCTTTGATAAGTGAATTGGTTTAGTAATTCATATTCGAAATCGAATATGAAACTGGAGTGAAAATGGAATTCAATTGGTTCATAAGCAAATTAAAATCATGTATGAACGTGATATGTTTAATTAAAAAGTGAAATAGGAAAAGAGCTAATTTAAACGAATAAATAAGCGAACTGAATTAAAATAATTGGATTGATTTAGAATAAATTGGGAATGGACGTATATGGGTTAAGCAGGTTTGGAATGAAGTATATGAAGAATATAATTTGTGTGCCCGACAAACGTTTAAATTTCATATGAGATTTTGTGCGCCGCATCGGCAAGCCACTTGACTTTTTGATTTTCTTTTTGAATGGAAAGGGTCTAGAGAGGTGAGTTGAGGTTTGAACTATCGACCGGTACAAAGGAGATTATGGCGAAATTTTCTGGGAATTTAAGGAGTTAGAATATTTATAAGATAATTTGATAATTAGAAATCTATATATCAATATATATAGAATCCGGTAAGGAAACGAACTTAAAAATAGAATATTATGCACAAAAGGAAAACGAAAATATGGCAATAGAAAGAGAAATATATATATATATACACGTTTTAAAAATGAATAAGTGGTTTTTATGGTGATGATGATTTGAGATAAGTGGTCTTGTCTGTTATGAAGTTAAATATGTTATTCAGTCAAGGTCTGAGAGGTAATTATACCCCAACTTGATTGATTTCATTACTAACTGATAAACATCAAGATCTAGTCTCGAAGAGAAATGTTTGAATAAGGGTTAATTGAATGCATTATTTTGTGTTATTGTAACGATGTTTTACACAACATTCGTTTTAACCTAAGTAAGTGGAAATTTAGAAATATAATAATAAATATTTCCTGAGTATATAAATAAATGAATGGTCATGGAAGAGATAAGTAATTGGAACGTTTTCCAATTATAAATAGAATATATTTTCTAAGTATAGAAGATAAAGAAGACGATATATGGAAATGTTTTCCAAATAGCGTAAGAGGCCAAGATGATTATTGAAAATATTTGGTTAACAAATATTGATAAAGAAATGGAGAAATGAATTAATTATTAATTAAGGGGTCCAGTGATTATTTGATGTTTTGAATGGATGTTTGTTTTTCTTCGATAGTTAAATAACCGATTATCAAAGTGTTTGCCAATATCGTTGTCAATATGGAGAGACCGGTTGGATTATTATCCGAGAACCACTTTGTATTGGCAGTAGTGTTGCGAATCAGAATATATAAAGATAATCGAAGATGGAGTAAAGTGCAAGGGCTTTTTCTATTAATGTAAATTGTGCCTTCGGTTTCGTTCAATCCCAGAACGAACGTATATGGACGAGTGTCTGACAGAGTATTTCCAATGATCACATATGTTTGTCTGTATAAATATATATGGTGGCGGAGAATTTATTCTCTTAGCATAATATCCAGAATATATTTGTGTAAATAAATTAACGGATCTGACAATGTGGCGTTCAAAGTGATTGGGTTATAAATGAATGATAAGTAATCGTAGCCTCAGGCCTCAACAACCGGAAAATGACAAAAATCGGGCAGGCATCATGGCTATGTGGGTAGCTTCCATTAAGGTGTATTATCACCTATCTAGAGAAATTCATTTAATTCCTTATTTTATTCGATGCTGTCCCATTTGGGAAAACGGTTGCTGATCCCAACCGTTGGTGATATACATTCGATACACTCAAGCGAAATGAGTGGTCGGTCATGTGTGGCCGGGTTACAAGATGTTCATGTTGAACCCAGTGTATTCTCCTCTAGAGATACACTATCAGAAGGTGGTTCCAAACCTTGTCATAGTTGGAAATGCATTACCCAATAAGTGCCCGCGGTTTTGATTGTGTATATATATATATATATATATATATATATATATATATATATATATATATATATATATATATATATATATATATATATATATATATATAGAGAACAAGAGATGCAAACGTTCCACTAGATTTCTATTTATTTGATTTAGACATTATTATAATATCAAAAGAGTTTTGATATAAAGATTATCGTTTCTTTCAAAAAGATTTGAAAGTTATATCAAGTGTTTTGGATTCTCATAAGGGAAAAACCCCGTTCCGTGTTATACGGTGTGATCTTATGAGATATCGTCTATTTCCTTAAAATGTTTAAAATTGTTTAGTCGTACCAGTCCCATGACTGACCCAGAGTTTATTTGTTTTGTTTTACCTAAACTCTTGGGTGCCCAATTTGTACGGGCAGTCAAGTAGTTCAGGATTTTACAGATCTATCAACAGGATCTTGGAGCAGGAGGCTTCCGCGTTAGATATATAGTATTTTTATTTCCGCTGTGTTGCAAGTGTTGTACTCTGATAAGTGTATGTTATATAGTTATAATTTTGTATTTCAAAAGTTATGATATATTATATTTTGTTCTGCTGCGATATGAGATTCTGTGTTGTTATTTCTGTTCTTCTTCTACCTTTTTCTTCTTAAACAAAAATGATTCGTATTTCTGTGTTATTGGGGTTGGATGTGTGATGTATGTAGTCAACTCAGATTGTACGGATTTGCGAGCCATTAAAGTTGGTATCAGAGCTTAGGTTATGCGAATACCTAGGCTTTGGTGGGATTGTGCTCATTAGAGATAGGGTCGGTAGTACCCTAGAATGAGTTGAGTGTATATATACGAGAGAGCGTATTTGTTAATTGATTAAAGAAAATGTTTTATGTTGTATTGGCTTGTTGTTGAGTGATTTATGAATTCTGATCGAACCGTGGGATGCCACAAAGTCGATAGGGATTTCTAAACACTTGAACAGAAGATACGACATAATATGGTTTAAAATGGGTAAATGAAATAATTTTATCCAAAATTCTATTTTGATATAGAAGGAATAATTTTCTAAAATTATTATATTAATGGATGAGTTGGTTGATAATATTATAAAATTGGAATGGTTATGTATAACCAAATAGAATTTGTATTTGAATAAAATATACAAATGAGATGAATTAAAATTGAATTCAGAATCAAAATTAAGAATTTAAAATCCTGGGAAGTGGAAAAATATTTTTCTAAAATATATTAAAAGAATATATAACCCTTTTTTTGAAAGGGTTTTTGAATGAAAATCATTTGAATGGATTTTGAAAATGATAAGGCACTGAACTCACTTCAGTGGCTCGGAAATAATTCTAATAATGACTGCAGCATCATCAGTATTCATTTTCGAGTTTCTAAGTGATGGATTGCTACCTTAGAAAAGATTTTGATGGAAATTTTTTTGAAAGTAAACAAGTTGGTTTGAATATTCAAATGTTTTGAATTTAAAATGGAAATAAATATATGTATATATTTATGTGATTTCAAAAGGATTTGAAATGAGAACCCAAGTATTTGAATTCTTGAATTTAAATTTAACCTAAGAAATTTAAATAAATTGAAATAAATAAATTGATCAGAATTAATTTGAATGGAATATGAATTGATTGTAAACCATTTAGATTATATGAATGTAAGCAAATGTAATGTGCAATACGAATTAAAACCAAAAGTTTTGTGGGGATTAAAAATTTGTTGAAATTTGAAGAATTCAGTTTCAACATAAGTGTATTTTGAAAAGTAAATGGGTTTGCAGCATTTTTCTTACCTTAGTAATTTCGAGGACGAAATTCTTTTAAGAGGTGAAGAATGTAACGACCCAGATTTTTCTAATCGATTAATTTTGAATATTTAATATTATTTTAATATATTAAATGTGCATTGATAATAGAAATGGATATTTATATGGAGTTATCAATTTAATTATCGAATACAGTTTAATTTCAAGAATATAATTATCGTAATATGAGAATCTGGAATAATTGAAATTGAAGTTAAAAACTGAATCAAAACAGTTCAGATAATCAATACAAAATTCAGTTTGAATTAGAATAATAATATTAATTTATTATCGAGGAATTTATTTGTTTTAAATTTAATTTATATTGATTTAAATTAATATCTCCTCCATACGATCAAATAGAGCTTCGAATCCTGTTCCAGTGCGTTCAGAATAGTGGTTAAACCCTATAGATGTCAGTTGTTGTGTTCAGAAAGGAGTTCGGAATCACATCATATTTTAAAATAAATAAAATCGTACCCATTCAAAACAAATTGAAATAAAATTAATTATAAATGATTTCCTTCCCTCTTAAGCTATTGGAAAAGTACACTGCAAACCTCAAATCACGTTGTCTTAATTCCTTAAGGCTGGAGTCTCTTCTTCTATTAATACGCGATGATCCCTTCATCTCTTTTTCCTCTTCTGGCTTGTGAGAAAAATAAAATTTGTTCAATAAGGAATTAAAAATGGTTTCAGACTCTTCAAACTTCAGAATCAAATGAATGACCACGAGATTTTCTTTTCCAAACAAAAGTAAACCTCGATACCCTCTTATACTCCTTTAATTTTATAAACACTCTCGAACGCAATTCCTTAAAAGGGGAAATCGCGAATTCTCAATGACCTGTAGGGGACCGGAAATGATGACAATGGCTAGGAAGGGGCTCGTGATAAAGCCAGGGGGTTTAGGTTCAAAGGCGACGCAGATTTGCGGCTTACGACATTTAGGTTTACTAGATGATTGCTTGATCGAGTTTCTAGATCTGCGATGATAGATGTAGTGCGAAAATATATGGATGGAGTGGGATGGTGCGATAATGATTGACGAGTTCAGCAACAGTTAGGGCTGCGGTTTGGTGTAATTCGTGATGAGGGGATAGCGATTTTTTGGAAATGCAGAAGAGAATCACGATGAGGGTGGAGTGCCAAACTAGGTGATTAAGGGATTTGCAAAAGGTTTTGGACCTAGTTGAAAGGTGCGTTTGGGATTAAAGAGCTACTGTAGTTCAGGTTTACTGATGATATAGGAGAGCATGAACATGATGGTGGTTTTGAGGAGGTCTGCCTGTACGGTGTGGTAGTTAAGTAATTGTCTTAGTGGAGGAGCACATATAAGAAGAACTGGGTTAGTGTTTTCGTTGTGGAGCTTTAGAAGGTTCATATCTGTTCTATAAGGACTAAAAATTTTGTGGAGTAAATCGCGTTTGCTAAGGGAAGGGGTAGGTTCTTGTTTGCTGTATTGAAAGCCATGTTTATTTTGGGTTTAGATGCTGAGTTGGATCAGATTACTAAGAATTGAAGAAGGCGCAGATTATTTTCAAATGGGAAGAGAAGGGTAGGTAATTAATTTAAATAATTTTTGGTGCATTAAATTCATTAATATATAAAGTCTGGTTGATTAATCAATATCATATTAAATTTATACGAGGTCCACAATATTAATGCAAGGCGAGTTGGACTCGTAACGTGAAATGAAATTCATTGGGATTGTAAGGACTTAAGCTTCGCGATGAAATTGGAATTGGGATGGATCAAAAATAAAATCGGTGAGTAAATCTCACTCGGATTTTATATTAAAATTTATTTTTATTGTTAAAAATATCTATTGGTTTTTTGGTTGCGTTTAAATATTATTGTGGCTGTTTTAAATATATTAGTTATTTAGGTTTAGTGTTTGTGGCTATTATATATATATATATGTATATATATTGGTGGTTGGATATTTCCCGCAGTACCATTAGCGGATGCCCGCAGAATCATTAGTGGATGACCCTATGCGCCCCACGCTATGATAGTAGATAGCCTTCATACCGCGATATCCTGCCTCGAAGCAGGATGGGTATTATTTATGTTGGCTAACGACCATGGATTCAGGAAAAAAGGTTGGAGGGACCAACTAGATTCCTCAAAAATATTATTATTTTTTTGTTCTCATATATATTATAATATATGATGGGTTAGGAAATCCGTGGTTGATAATTGGTATTTTTGATTGGTTAAAATATCACTGGACCTGCAATGTTGATATATAAAAATATCAGGAAAAGAATTTAAATGGAAAAATCTATTTATCTAAAATATAATTTGAATTTCAATTGGGCTATAAATATATTAACTTGTTTGAATACATAAAACAAGTAGTGAATTTATAAACACTGTTTATAAATACATAATATGAAATTTGAAGTGAAATTATAAACGTTGTGTGTAAATTTAATATTGTAGAGAATTGAAATGAATTTATAAAGAAGGTTTATAAATAAAGTGGAAAATTTATCATTTGAATATTTAAATTCAAATGTGAATTTAAAAATAGAAATGGGGAATCGTTTTAAAGAAGTAAACGATGAAATTTATTCGGATGTTCAGAATATACATTGAATTAAAAGTAAATCCGTATGGATTTATGAATTGAATCGATTAGATCGAATTTGTTTAAATATAGTATTTTCAGGAAAGAATATTTAAGTCGTATTAGATATAAACTAAAATTAAATATGCAAATAGATTCTATATATAGATAAGTTATAAGAGATAGAATATTCCAAAACAAGATTTTGGTTTTGAATAGATTTCGAAATGGACTTGTTTAAATGTAAAACAAGTAAATTTATAAACAATGTTATAAATATGGTGAATTAATTATCAAGAGATAATTGGTAACTATAAATTCAAGTGTGAATTTAAAAAAATAAAATTTGAAATCATTTAGAAAAGAGAATGACGGCTTTTATTTCAGAATTCGGAATATAAAATGAATTGGGTTTCAAATGGATTTGAAATGGAAATTCGTTTTAATATATAAAACAAAGAAGTTGAATTTATAAATGATATTTATAAGTCTGGTGAAAATAAATTATCATGAGATAATGTAGCAGTTTAAATTCAAATATGAATTTAAAAATGAATTGGAAAGTGTTTTGAAATGGGATGATTGATTATATGTCGGAATCCAAAATATGAATTTGAATTGAGAAAAATTCAACGGATTTATAAATGAAATTCGATTTATATCTAATTTTATAAAATAATTAGTTAGATGGATTTGTAATCGAAATTGGCTTTGATAAGTGAATTGGGTTAGTAAATTCATATTCGAAATCGAATATGAAAATGGAGTGAAAATGGAATTACATTGGTTCGTAAGCAAATTAAAATCATGTATGAACGTGATATGTTTAATTAAAAGGTGAAACAAGCAAAGAGCTAATTTAAATAAATACATTAGCAAATTGAATTAAAATAATTGGATTGGGTTAGAATAAATTGGGAATGGATGTATATGGGTTAAGCAGGTTTGGAATGAAGTATATGAAGATTATAATTTGTGTGCTCGACAAAAAGGTACACGTTTAAATTCCATATGAGATTTTATGCTCCGAATTGGTAAGCCACTTGGCTTTTTTATTTTCTTTTTGAATGGAAAGGGTCTAGAGAGGCGAGTTGAGGTTTGAACTATCGACTGGGGCAAAGGAGGTTATGGCGAAATTTTCCATGAATTTAAGGAGTTAGAATATTTTTAAGATAATTTGATAATTAGAAATCTATATATCAATATATATAAAATCCAGTAAGGAAACGAACTTAAAAATAGAATATTATAAACAAAAGGAAATCATAAATCTGGTAATAGAAAGAGAAATATATATATATGTATATATATACGTTTTAAAAATGAATAAGTAGTTTTTATGGTGTTGATGATTTGAGATAAGTGGTCTTGTCTGTTTTGAAGTTAAAGATGTTATTCAGTCAAGGTCCGAGAGGTAATTATACTCCAACTTGATTGATTTCATTACTAACTGATAAACAGCAAGATCTAGTCTCAAAGAGAAATGTTTGAATAAGGGTAGTTGAATGCAATATTTTGGGTTGTTGTAACGATGTTTTACACAACATTCGTTTTAACCCAAGTAAGTGGAAATTTAGAAATATAGTAATAAATATTTCCTGAGTATAGAAATAAATGAATGGTCGTGGAAGAGATAAGTAATTGGAACATTTTCCAATTATAAATAGAATATATTTTCTAAGTATAGAAGATAAAGATGACGATATAAGGAAATGTTTTCCAAATAGCGTAAGAGGCCAAGATGATTACTGAAAATATTTGGTTAACAAATATTGATAAAGAAATGGAGAAATGATTTAATTAATGAAATATTAATTAAGGGGTCCAGTGATTGTTTGATGTTTTGAATGGATGTTTGTTTTTCTTCGATAGTTAAATAACCGACTATCGAAGTGTTTGCCAATATCGTTGTCAATATGGAGAGACCGATTGGATTATTATCTGATAACCACTCCGTATTGGCAGTAGCGTTGCGAATCAGATTATATAAAGATAATCGAAGATAAAGTAAATTGCAAGGGCTTTTTCTATTAATGGAAAGTGTGCCTTCGGTTTCGTTCAATCCCAGAACGAACGTATATGGACGAGTGTCTGACAGAGTATTTCCAATGATATGATGGTCTATATAAATATATATGGTGGTGGAGAATTTATTCTCTTAGCATAATATCCAGAATTGTGCAAATCAATTAACGATTAACGGATCTGACAATGTGGCGTTCAAAGTGATTGTGTTATAAATGAATGATAAGTAATCGTTACCTCAGACCTCAACAACCGGGAAATGACAAAAATCGGGCAGGCAGCATGGCTATGTGGGTAGCTTCCATTAGGGTGTATTATCACATATCTAGAGAAATTCATTTAATTCCTTATTATATCTGATGCTGTCCCATTCGGGAAAACGATTGCTGATCCCAACCGTTGGTGATATACATTTGATACATTCAAGCGAAATGAGTGGTCACTCATGTGTGGCCGGGTTACAAGATGTTCTTGTTGAACCCAGTGTATTCTCCTCTAGAGATACACTATCGGAAGGTGGTTCCATACCTTGTCATAGTTGGAAATGCATTACCCAATAAGTGCCCGTGGTTTTGACTGTATATTATTTATATGTGGAACGTGAGATGCAAACGTTCAACTAGATTTCTATTTATTTGATTTAGACATTATTATAATATCAAAAGAGTTTTAATATAAAGATTATCGTTTCTTTCAAAAAGATTTGAAAGTTATATCAAGTGTTTTGGATTATCATAAGGGAAAACACGATCCGTATTATACGGCGTGGCCTTATGAGAAATCATCTATTTTCTTAAACTGTTTAAAATTGTTTACTCATACCGCTCCCATGACTGACCCACAGTTAATTTGTTTTGTTTTACCTAAACTCTTGGGTGCCCAATTTGTACGGGCAGTCAAGTAGTTCAGGATTTTACAGATATATCTAAAGGAGCTTGGAGCAGGAGGCTTCAGTGTTAGATATATAGTATTTTTATTTTCGGTGTGTTGTAATGTTGTACTCTGATAAGTGTATGTTATACAGTTATAATTTTGTATTTCAAAAGTTATGATATATTATATTTTGTTCCGCTGCGATGTGAGATTCTATGTTGTTATTTCTGTTCTTCTTCTACCTTTTTCTTCTTATAAAAATGATTTGTATTTCTATGTTGTTTGGATTGGACGTGTGATGTATGTAGTCAACTCAGATTATACGGATTTGCGGGCTATTGCATCTATCCTCAAAGTATAACACGAATGCATGAATATTTAGTTTATATATATATATATATATATATATATACAAATAAAAATAAATGCTCAAAAAACCAGCTGATACTGGACTGGTACTGTAACTAGTCGACTGGTATGAAATTAACCAGTCGACTGGTCACAGATCAAAATTCCAGTAACGGCTAGTCGTTGAAGCATATTTAAATAATATATATATATATATATATGAATTTATTTCTTAACCTACCGACTGATGACTTTCTACTAGTCGACTGATCAGATTAACAGTCATTTCTTATGAAAAGTCATCTCCTTTCATGAAGAGATTCCTCTTCATTTATGAACAGAAATGGACATAATTCTTGACTGAAACTTTTTATGAAGGAATGCTACTTTTCACTACAAACATGTTTTCCAAATCACCAATTCTTAATATTCTAATCTATTTTCTGATTTACACTTCTATACTCATTGCATTCTAAAGCTCTCTAAAATTCAAGTTACTTATTGAATCCTTGATATTACTTCAAATCTCTTGATTCAATGAGCAACATACTTCCTTCAGTCTTCACAAACATTTCAAATACTTGAGGATAAGTTTAAAGGAAGGGAGTACTTTATCGTGACTATTCCGTGTTGATTAGAGAACACATTCTAAAGTCAAAACACTTGTAAATTGTGAAGTCCTGTGTGGGTGCTCAGGCATGGACATCCTTGTTGGTGCTCGAGTGTATTCAGACCTATAACTCCAGGTTAAGAGAGGGCGTGATAGTGAATTACGAGGAGTAACTTCGGGACTGGACGTAGGGCGGGAAGTCCAAACCAGTATAAACTCCTGGTTTCTTTAATTACTGCATTTTATTTATTTGTGATATATTTCTATAGTTTAGTTTTATTTGCATAACTATTGTAGATTAACTAGTTAGCTTATCATTTACATTTCCGCTATATCGATATAAAGATCCTGCCTATTTAAGTCACATCGACTTTCTTTTTCAATATGTGCGCTGATCTAACAATAAACGTTGATAAACTCCATCGTAAAAAAAAATTAAAATCTAAAAATCATAAGTTGAACAAAAAAAATAACCGTTTGGAATCAAAATTTTCAAATGTCATGAAATTAAAAAATTCTGATTGTAAAAAATGTTTGAAATTGAAATCTGATCTCGTTCTTTTAAATAAAAACATCCAAAAGCTTGAAGAGGAAATTTGGATTTTAAAAGATAACGAGATTGAGCTAAAAGATACAAAAAATTCTTCTGCAAAAGGAATTTTAAGATTACCAAAAATTCCAAATATGAAATTGTTGAAAAAGAAAGCTTATTGAAAACTGATTTGTTTTTGAAAGAGTTGGAAAGTGAAATTGTGAAATTCTAGAATTTAGAAAACCTTGAGTTTGAAAAGCAAAAACATTTTGAATTTGAAATCTCTAAGTTCCAAGCTGAAATCAAATTACTTGAATCTGAAAATTTGGTTTCAAAACAACATGGTTTTGAAAGAAAGATCACTAATAATCATTGTTTAGATTTAATCAAAGAAAATAGTGATCTTATATTCAAAATTCAACAATTAGAATCAATTTTGGAAAAATTCTATAATGGGGAAAATCGTTGAATATGTTGTTGCAAAATCAAGTTTCTATTGGAAATAAATATGGTATTGGCTTTGAGAAAATAAATGCTTTTGAAAATGTGAATTCAAAGGATTTTAAAAATCCTTCAAACTGCTTTGAAAAGAATCAATGTGAAAATCTGGTCTTTGAGAATTTCAAAGGATTTTTAAATCATAAACGGGGTGGAAACTGGTTGTGTAACGATCCATTCAAACCATCTTGGATCCCAAAAAGAAATAAAGAGAATTCAATTAAATTTTAACAGATTTGGGTTCCTAAGGGCACAAAGTTAAATTCCAATGGATTGTTATACAAACATGTTTGGGTACCGAAAGTCATGAACACATTTCAGAGTGGTTTACAAATTTTGTTAGACCACTCGATTCCCTAAACTGTTAGGTACCGGAGGAGGCTGAGAAACTACTGTAAAAAAGAGAATTAATTTCAAACTGTTCCATATCATTGTATCATTCTGCGTTCCTTGGCCAAGATTGTCGAGTTAGAGATTCATTTGATTCACATTGATTACAGGTATGATCTCTAAACTCGTTTCTGTTAATATTTTCTGATTTTTGTTTTATTCCTCCTTCTAGTTTCTTTTGGTTATTTCTGATTTTGATTTGACGTTACCATATTATTTTTCTTTTTATTTTGAGTTTCTTGACTTCAAATTGCAGAATTCATGGTTTTTTGGAAATTCGCTTTTTTTGAATAAAACTCTCATGTTTTATTCATTTCCAGCTCTTGAATTCAAAATTGTAAAATTCTGCAATTTTTTTGAAGTTTAATTCTTTTCTGATTTCTGAATTTCTAACAGTGCTAAAGCATTTTTGTTATATCTTGAACACTGTTAATTTGAATTCTAAATTTTGAAGATCTGGAAAATTAATGAAATTTAACACACCTCTGCTATTTTGAATTTCTTCTAATTCATTTTGGAAAGACTTGAAAATTTATACTCATTACAGCACGCTATTTTTCAGTTGTGATAATTTCATTGATTTTTGGATTGGCCTGATTATTTCTATATTGAAAAACTTTTGACTTAAATCATTGTGATACATCTTGAAATTCATCTTTACTCATGATCATCTGTGTTAGATATTTGTTTATTGAAATCATCTGAAATCTTTGATATTCTGAATCTCACACACTTCTTAGATTTGAAATTATTAACCTTGTATGATTAATTCAGTGTATCTCAAAATTTACATCTACTCAAGTGATTTCAAATAAATTATTTCTTATTCTTGGATCATGATTTATCTATCATGCTTGATGTAAATATTCTGAAAATTTCTCTTGTGCTTGTCAGAAATAATTGTGAAAAATTCTTTGAAAATTTGGTCTTGAAATTCACTATTTTTCATGATCATTTGGCTTGAATATTTGATTGTTTGAAATTATTTGAAATTATAAATTCGCGAATCTCACACACATCTTGGATTTGAAACTTATAATCTTGTGTGATCGAGTCATTGAATCTTGAGATTTTCATAATCCTTTAAATGATTTAAAATAAACTATATTTTTAATCTTGGGTCTTAAATCATCTTTTGTGGTCAGAAATATTTATGTAAATTCTTATAACAAGTCTGCGTTGAAATGGATTATTGTTCTGCTCCGATAAAAGAAGTTGATGTGGAAATGTTTTTTGGTTAACTACTTGTTTTTGGTATAATCTACTGCTCTGATAAAAGGTTCAAAAAATTTCTGATTGACTTAACTACTCTGAATTGAAAATCTTTCTTGTGCTACATCCTGAAATTCATTCTGAAATCATAATCACTTACTTGGATATTGTTTTGTTTGAAATCATTTGATATTGTTTAATATCTTGAATCTCACACACTCCTTAGACTTGTTTTCATTCTGAAGTTTTCACATTTTCAAATAAACCGTTTCTTTAAATCTTGGATCTTGATTTGTCTTCTTAGACTTGTTGTAAATTTTCTGAAAACTTTCTTGTGAAACTTATTCTTAATTTGTCTTGCTACTCTAAAAAATGGATCTGAATTATTTGATTTATTTACTTGAGTTTGGTGATTGGATGCTGTTGTCTAAGATATCTTTTTTAGCCACCAGAGTGGTATTAAAATCCACGTTAGCAGTGACAACAAGTGGCATCAGAAATGCTTTGAAATTTTATCACCCATCTGCTTTGATTCTTTATATACTGTTTTTTCATCTTGTATAGCTTCTTCATATCCCTCTTGTCTTGTATAAATCTTTTTTAATCCCTCTTGTAATTGATATTTCAATTTTAAAATCATTTATTGATTATTTATTCAGAAATTGAAATCAATAACCCTAATGAACTATATTTACAATTCATAAAAATTACTATCTTATTTTGAAATTGTGATGAGTTGTGACTACAATATATATCACAACAAGAGGAAATTTTGTTTAAATTCTCATGATTGTTGAACATTTTTTATAATATCTTTGAATTGGCGTTATTTCACAAACATCTCCTTAGTCTATCATCATTTTGCCATCTATCATGATTTTATATTAATGTTGAGAATTTAAAAAAAAATCATCTTGAATAAACAGTGGAAATATTTGTGATGGAATTGTGATTATATTATTTTTCAGAATTAGTGATAATTGAAAATTTTCAAGAATCCTGGTACGGTTGAGCATATTTCATAGTATGATTAATTTTGAAATTTAACTCACAAACCATTTCTGTACCTACCATATTTCTATCATCCATATTGGTTTTATATACTGAGGATTTTTTCTTTTGAACTAATAAAAATATAATATTCATAAGTGTTTCTCTAACCTCATTTAAAAATCCAAGCTCTGGTCATGCATGGTTATGAGATTACTTATATTTAAGCTGCAACTGACCTCATTTAAAAACCCAAGATCTGGTTATGCATGGTCATTGTGTTCTTAAATAAAAATAAAAAAGGAATAATTTGCTATAATTAAATATCTTTTTTTTGTAATTCTCCTTGGTGTGTAAAAAAAAACAGCCTATCAATCCATCTTGTAATTTGTGAAATGCGTTAATATATTATGATTTGTTGATTGATAACTATTGGGACTTGAGATTTATTGATTGCGTCACTTAAATTGAATTTATAATTGTAATTCAAATCCATCATTGTTTTTGTGCTCATTTTTTTAAAAAGTTTTCTGGAGAATAATTGGAATCATATGTTTTTAAAATTCTCTCCAATTCTATAAATTTCATCGTAAATCTATCATTCTAAAATGTAAAATTTGCCACTAGTTCTTAGAATATTATGCTTTTTGTTTGACTGATTGAGATTTATGGTGAACGTTCTTCCTCTTAAGCTGATATTATATTTTTAGTCTTTTTATCACTATTTTAATTTCTGTATCCTTTTGATGATAATAAAAGGGGGAGAATGGGTTAAGATTTTGATCGATGAGTGGATATTCTTTGAATATTTTAATATTGAAGTTTCAATTATTGCTTTTCACTCATGCACATATCTAGGGGGAGTTTTGTTATAGGGGGAGCATACAAACAGGGGGAGTTCAATGATTCACAGTCAAACACATTTATTATAATATTATATTCAAAATCTTATTTTTTATTTGTCATCATCAAGGGAGTTTGTTGTATCTAACAATTCTATGATTTTTGTTTGATGATAACAAACATATATTTATTATTATAAATGTGTTTGTAATTGTACTAACATACTATATCACAGACAGAATATAATATTTATATTTAAATAGAATACTACTACACAAGAATTTAAATATCCAAACAGTGTTTTATTTAAATATCTTTTCAAAAATAACTAGTTGGCCTACCTCCAAGTTTTCTATTGTTGGAAGACTTGTTTTAGTAAAATCGATTGCGATTTCTATGGGTATCTACTATGCTAGAATTTTTATTTTGCCATTTAGGGTGATTGACATGGCTAACTCAGCTTTGGATCATTTCTTATGGCATGTAAATCCATCTCTAAGAAGCTAATTCATGTATCATTCAAGCATGTGTGCACTTCTCTTGCATCTGGTGGTCTTGGATTTTTGAATTTGCGTCTTTGGAATATAGTTGCACTGTCTTCTAGATTTGATATATTGTTTAACTATGATGGGAATCTTTGGGTTGAGTGGTCTAGGTTCTATCTTATTAAGGAGAAACATTTCTGGTCTATGGATGTGCCACCAGACTATAGCTGGTCGTGTAGCAACATGCTTAAGCATAGGAGTTTCTTTCTCCCAATGTTGCAATGTGGATTTCATTCAGCAGGTTTCATTCTGGTTCGATCCATGGGCTGCAAAAGGTTTAATTCTTGCTGATTTAGTTGATCTCAATGGCAGAGTTTTATCTGGTATTAATGAGGAGGCATCTCTTGCTAACATTTGTAATGGTAATGCACTCAATCTTCCTCACAGTAGTTCGTATGTCACTAATGGTGTTTGGAGTTTACTTATGAACATAACCTTACCTCGTGGTAACTGTCATGCTTTATGGAATGATAGTGGTCACTCTATATATTAAATGCGTGTATAATGGATTGAACCAGTATAATGCTGCAGCTCCATTTCCCTAGTATGCAAGAATTTGGTTGAGTAATTTGATTCCTAAAGAAAATATATTGTTGTGGAGAGTATTAAAGAGTGTTATTCATACCAGAAAAAGAATTAAAGACTTTGGCATAATTGCTGATGATTCTTGTGTGTTCTGCAGACTTCAGTCTGAAACCATTCCTCATTTATTCTTTGAATGTGAGTTCTCTCAATTTGTTTTGAAGCATGTGTTACAATTTTTTGGTCTGCATGTCCCTGCTAATGTTTCGACTGAAGAATAGTTTATTATTTTCAAAGCGATGAAATAGAAGAGCATGGATGGTGTTTTACTTTTGAAAGTTTTTAAGTAGTCTATTTATCTTTTGTGGAGGGAGAGGAAAAACATGGTGTTTAGTGGAATTGTCACTCCTAAACACATGTTGGTGCTTTCTATTACAAGTTTTATAAGATGACTTATCTTTTTGTAATTGTCTTTGTAGTTTAATAAATATGGTAGGGTCCATTTAACCGCGCTAAAAAAATTTCAGCATTTCAACAGTACAAATTTATAATTCCAATATTTGTACAACTCACTGAAATTCAGTACATTCATTTTTCAATTTCATGTGTACACATTGTTCCTCAATACAATTCACTCAGTCACTCAGTTGTACAAACACTCATATACACTGTTGCCTCACTACACTTTTCCTCAATCACTCATACATGTATTAATACACTCACTATCACTCACTTCTTGTCTTCTGTCTTCTACAAGCATCACAGTCAGTCCAATCTTATGTTTACCTATCATAGAAGAAACACACAGTAAACTGGAACAAAAATATTACAAAATTCTAGCAGATATAATTTTTATTTTTAAAAATTTATTTCTCTCAGAATTTTGGTGTGTTTCTCATCATATTTCTCGACTTGATCTGATTTATATGGACATTCATCTATGTCTAGACAGCTTGTGATATTCACAGTGATACAACGTAAATACCACAAGGTAGACATCGTCTGTAGTGCTCACATATATATTCCATACGTGCACTATATATGTATACACATACATGTGTATGTTTATACACATATTTTCTGTGTAAGGGAAATATGGTCAAAAAATGGACAAATATAATGAATATGATGTGTCATGTGAAGCTTGACAACATTTTCATGTCGCAATTTCAAGAGAAAAATAAACACACACACACACACACATATATATATATATACACACACACGCATGTGTGTATATATACATATGTATGTATACGGCAATACATGCACAAGTCGAGCTGTTTCAAATTCAAGTGCACATAAATCCTCACGAGCAAAGCTAAGTTCACAAAGTAATGGGCCACGAAAAACATCAGCCAATGGTGAACAAAGTAATTGATTCAAGCACATGTCATCACACATGAACATGGTCAGCAAGACAAGGTTAAACATGAAAGATACAAATGCGCAGTGTGCATGGACCGGCATATACGACCAAAACAGTGCATAAAGATAATGTGCAAGTATATACAAGAAGAAATGGTATGGAACAAGGTCAGATCATTTCAGGTCAACTTCATGTGCAAAAGAAAGTCTATTACAGGTCCAATGCAAAGTAGTTTCAAGCAGCATATGTATATTGCAATAAAGCCAAGCAGTTTACAAAACAAGCCAGTGGTCACAACAGCCAAAGATTACATGGATACAAGACAAAAGTGAAGAATACATTTATACAGTTTCATGATTTCAATTGTGTCGAGCAAATGTGCCAAGAATAAACATGTCAAAAGAAAATGACAAAACAACTGGTCGAAGAAGTCACAGTGGATTTTTGGCATGAAATGGATGGTGTCATATATTTTCAGGTGTCAAGAAGAACATTCAATATTTCTAGAAATTTTGCGAACCGTTTTGGCAAGTGAAAGAAATCATGTTTCAATATTCAGGCAATCTGTTTACAAACAAAAACAAAGTGGCAAGTTAATTTTGGGAAAGAACAAAGAGCAAATAATTCCAGTAATCGAAATTAGGTTTGACACGCAAGCAGATTTCAAATGGTTACCGGTTTTGAACAGTGTTTATCTTGGCTAATATTCATTTCAACATATAAGGAAAGAATACTTCAAAGTTATCGCATAAATATTTTGGCAAATCCACAATTTATTCAATTATTCAAGGCAGAAAGACAATCAAAGATTCCCAGAAATACAGATTTTTTTTGGAAAGAAAAGCTTTCCTTATTCCAGAAATTTGCAACATAGTTTTGGCAAGAATAAATTCATTCATTTCTGAAATCAATCAAGTGATTTATGGCTTTTATTTAATCAATCATAAATCATCTTTGAAACTACTGTGTATATTTGGCAAGGAAACAATTCAACAAAAACATGTTTGGCAAGAATCAAATTCGAATTTCAAACTGATTTCCAAATATACACTGTGTAATCTCAGGGTGACCTCAAATACAACATTGTTTGATTCCAAAAGCAATCATGCAAGAGTCAAGGGGCCACAAAATCAAATATCACACAAGTTCTCAAAGCCGATTCAATCAAAATTTGCAAAGAGGGACAATCACGTAAGACAAAGTCACGTAAATCGTTCAAGCCATATATGAAATCTAAGGATAGGCTAAGGGTTTGAATACCCTATATATTTTGGCACCAATTCATCATAGGCAAGCTTATTGAAACCACAATCAATTTGAAAGCAAAAAGGATTCAAAATAAAAATTACTCAGAAGGTTTCGTTTGAGAGAGAGCTCAAGCAGATCGACAAAGCAAGCCATGAATTTGCTCGAGCTTCAGAGAATTGAATCACTCGTTTCAACAAGCCGCGATTTGAAGCTAAAATGAAAATCCTAATTTTAACTAGGGTCGGTCGCCATTTTTCAAAGAAAAAGGAAACAAGACAAAAGAAGATAAAGAGGACGACCTTGTTTTTAATTTATAAAAAGGGGTTTTAAATTTGTTTTATTTTAAAAAGGCTTAGGGATTTTATTTTAAAACTAGGGTTTTCAAATTGTTTTTATTTAAAGTGTTTTTATCTTATTTTTTGTAAACGTTCGATCATTTTTCTAGGGTATGCAAAACCTAGGTCATCTAGTTATAAGATCTTAACTAGCAGTTTTCTAGTTTCTGTAATAACTAGGGTTTACTAGCTACGGGTTTATAGTTAGGGGAAAATCTGATCTTGGGGATAAAGACCAGTTTAGAGTTTTGAGCGTAGGATTAGAACAGGAGCAGGGTTTGCAAGTTTATAGGGTTTGTAAGCGGGATCTGTTTTAATACCTAGTAATAACCTTAGAAATGCAGCAGTAGGTAGGATTTTCCGAAACTGGGTAAAAACTGTGTTATTTGTTTCTGCAGTTATATTTCTCTGTTGTAATATGTGTTGTGATACTTCTTAATATCTCAAATTAATTTGATAAACCTTATTCACCCCTCCTCTAGGTTTAATCTAGATCCAACAGTATGCTCATTTTCTACAATGAATTTGTACCATGTTGGAGAGTTTGGTACCTAGTCATAATTACTATCAATTGTCGAGAGAGCCCAGTTACATAATCTGTTGTTATAATTGTATTATATAGGCTTCTTAGATATAACCTACCTTGCATGATGATTAAAAAAATTGAGACCCAAGGTTCAAACTACTTCTAAAGAGGTAAAATACATAATGTTGGTTGGCACATTCTACACATGCCAAAATCTGAAGGCAGAATTGGACCAAGATGACTAGCTCTTGTTAATGTTACCGCAAATGCCTTTTGTAGCTCTTGTTAATGTTACCGCAATTTATCATATGTGGATGGAACAAGACCAGCGCATCTTTTATAGGAAAGAAGGTACTAAGGTGCAGAGAGCGGAAATTATAAAGAAGCAGGCAGTGGCCTTGGTTATTCAGGGTCCAAATATCCATAATGCTGATGAAGATAGATAGAGCTTTCTTGCTTTCGGTGGGGTGTATAGTTGAAAAATGCGGGATGAAGGCGATTGGGCCTTGCTAATGCTTTGTGGTTTCTTTCTAGTATTCATGGTGGGTTAAGGATGTTATATTGGGCAGTTGTTTGTATAATGTGTTTTGTTTTTGCGCTTGTAGCGTGACATGTTGATCAGGTGATGTACTGTACCCATTGCCCGATTGTTGCACTCTTTTTCCTTATTTCCCTCGTAATGTTTTCTAGAAGGCAAAACTGACAAGGTTCTTCCAGTTGCTTTCCAAAATAAAATAGTTTGTTTCTTTAAACTTATAATTATGTATATATGGGAGCGATTATTAAAACACAAAATCAGAGACATAAACTGTAAACGTTGGATTTATTTGTCTTTACACGAGAGGTTGAATTCAAGGGAAGCTTGAATGGTTGAGATTACTTATGTTTACAGGAAAAATGTGTCGAACGCGTCGTTGCGCAAACAGTCCAAAATGGAACGTTGCTTCAAAGGATCAAATTTGAGCCGTTGGAGCTACGGCTCCTCCCCATATATATACCTCCCCCTCTTCATTTCTTCATCAAATCCTTCCTCCATTCTCTTCATTCTCAATTTTTTCTCGGTCGATTCGAGCTTAATTTAGGTAATTTTTTCAGTCAATATATTTTAAATGTTCGTATGTACAATGTACATATTTTTCGTAATATTTAAGTTATTTTTTTAGTCAAATGACACATTCCTGTTCGTTTAGTTCAGGATCTTCATCCACGCTCATCGCTACATGGGCCGTGGAAAGAACGGAGGATTTCATTGAAATTTGCTCAATCATTTACATCTCAAAGACACGTGGAAATTTTTGATCGTGGTTTAAAGGGACTTTAATGAGCGGTTCGATGATGATTTGACGCAGATCCAGAAGAAGAACAAATGGGATAATCTAAAGAGGGTCTGGACATGTTGGAATGAACTGCTTCAAATTCCAGACAATGTATGAGATGTTATTCACCATCACCTAGATGGCTCAAATGAATGATGGAGCGGTACTGCCAGCTTGTACCAGAGGTTCAGTAGAAATCCACCTTTGAAGTTTCAAGAGAAGGATGAGCTTTCCGGGGGCTTCATTGGTGTAACATCTCGTATTTTTGGTCACTTCAGTTTTGATATTTAAATCAGTTTGAATATTGAATTCGTAATATAAATGGATTTTTATATTAATTATAACGAAGTTTGAAACGTATAATAATATATATTAAAAATAAACGAGCTCGAAATGGCTCGGTAGTTCGTAATATTGAGTTTTGAACTTCGATTGAGTATATAGAATTCGTTATAAATCGGAATTCGTTGAAACAGGAAATATTTGAATTTGTTGAACTATAATTTTGTAACAAAAGAAAAAAATCGAGATTTTGCATTTTATATCGGAAGTTATGGCTAGATCAAATTCCCAAATAGTCGTTGTGAAAACATTTATAAACGATAACGACTTATTTAATAAAATAAATCGATTTTAAATCAATTTGGTATTGGTTTAACTGGAGAATGAAATATCAAGTTTAGGATCTCAAGTTAATTTATTTTGGAATTTTATACATTTCAGTTTGTGTATATTTATATGATAATAATAATTTATTCGTTATTTTTAAGTCGATTTATAGTAAATCAAATTAAATACTAAATCATCAATTTAATTTAATATCTTCTTTATATGGTCGAAATAGACCATGAAAACTGTTGTAGTGTATTCAGAATGGTGGTAGAACCCTAGAAATGCCTTTTGTTATGTTTAAATAGGGGTTCGATGGCACATGATGGTACACTAGTTAAAATAAATAAGTAATTCAAATAAATAAATAAAGTTAAATCAAAATAAAAAAAGAAAAAAATAGGAGACGACCCTATGCCTCCTTAGCTTAGCTACTCTGCAAAATTTTCATCTTCTCTTTTCAATATCGTACACAAATTCAATTCCTTCAAACGAAGCTTCATAGCCATGGTACGCTACGCCTGAACCTACCTCTATCTATGGAAACAACGTCGTTCCAATCCTCCAGTCGCTCCCCTTATTAATAACCATTCGCTTTTGTATTTCCAGATCTAAAAAACCAAACGAGCAGTTTTATTTCCTCTTTGCTTCATACTTTTCTTTCCCTGTCAATAATAAATCGATCCTCCTAATTAAGTGAAAATAAAAAGGAATCGAGACTGTGTTTTGCTTCATTATAATCAAAAAGGGAATCAAATCAAATTGAGTTGAGTCACCGCGATTTGAAATCCACTGCGATTCAAAACCGTGACGAACTTGTAGCTCGAATCGCCGTTGGAACTCGCAAATTGGGTATGATGATGGAAGTGAGGTGCGAAAGTTTGATTGGAGGATGGTCAATATGAAGAGTCTATGCTGAGGATAGGAACTTGATCGAACTGATGTTGATCTGCAATCTTGGACTGGGTTGCGATAGTATGGGATCTGGCGAAGTTGCGATGTACTGTTGATGTACTAAGGGATGAACGCAAATACTGGGATGTTGGAGTTGCGATGTCGGATTTTTTGAACTGGAGGGATACGAAAATGGTAATTGTGTTGTTCTTTTTTATTTATAATATATTGGGCACGATAGATGGTTGTATAGGGAAGAATCTGTCTGGATGATGAACTGGAGATGACTGTAATTCCAGTCTTTATTTCTGGAGCAATGCAAATGTGACTGAGTGGTGCAATGGAGATGACTGTAGGGTTGTTAGGAGGCTCATGGTAGTGATTTTTGAACATGAGTGAGTGACAAGAAATGAGCAGGGTTGATGAAAGGAGTTGACTAGTCGGGGATAAGCTGATGGTGCTGACGTCTTTTGGATGGTGTAGCTGCAACATGACAATGGAATGCAGTTGTCTGTAAGATGTTTGATTTAATGCCGGAATGGGATATTGCATTTTGTTGGACTGATTTTTAAATCGACGATCTTTGGAATTGCTACGTAAATTGGTCAAGGCAAATAAGGTATACTTTTTTTTAAATAAATTTAAAATGCATAGATAAATCTATTTAAGTAGTTCATTTAAAATTAATATTTAAATACACGTAGGATCATAAATTTTAATGGTTAGTTTAGACTAATACTTATAATCTCTGATTCGCGTCCAGAGATAAACTGTGATTCTGTCGTTGTTGGAATCTATGGATTGTAGGACTTCTCGTTACTAATACATAGGGTGATTCCTATATAGGATGGAGTAAAAGGGTGCCTTCGGTTCATCATGTTCCTCGATGACTTGTATGGACGGATGTCTAACAGAGTATTTCCTAAGGGTCACATACCACTATGCCATAGATGGCCTGCGCCAACCCCAGAGAAATGACGCAGTAGGTACCAAATAGTGTTGCTGCAGGCAAAAATGATATGTGGCAACACTTTTTTGGGGTTGCCTTTTGCCGCGTTGCCTTAGAGTCGAAGGCAACACATTTTCAATCCTAAAGCAACATCAGCACAGGTGTTGCCGCATTTACTAAATTTACAAAAATGTGGGACCCACTATAATCTGTAACCCGGGTTTACAGAATCGCCACTAAATTCTGTAGCCCGGGTTCACGGAATCCAGTTGTGGGGCCCACATGCATAAATCTATGGCAACAATTTTACCACCCAATGACAACACTATATCATAGTTAGACAACATTTAACATCACATATTGCAACATTATATCATATATATGGCAACATTACATAACATAACATTAAACTGAAATTAACAAAGAACTTTTTATTTCAAATTAACCAGCAAACACAAGTAGGACTTAGTCAACTACAAAATAACAAAACATAGCCACTAAATTCAATTTTACAAACATTTCAAAAATGAACATAGCAAGTCCTAAATTCATGTTTACATAAAACTAAAACAGTTTCAAAATATAGTGCAAGCCTTCAATGCGTTCAATGCCTCTATTGCATCGTGTACCTCTAGTGCCTTCATTAACAAGTTCTTGAAAATCCTCATCACTCCCTCCTTCACTTGCATCACTCCCTCCTTCACTTGCATACATCAGTTGCATTTAGCACAAAATAAGAGGTATGCATGCCTCAATTGCATTTCAGCACAAACTATGGTCATGGTATAATTGAGTTTCCTTTCAGCACAAACTGAGTTACATAACTGAATTCCATTTGCATCAGTATAACATAGTATACTGATCTAAACAATGTGTATAAAAGTGTACAAATCTAAACAATGTGTGAGTTACATAACTGATCTAAACAATGTGTATACAAGTGTATACTGATCTAAACATAACCGAGTTTCATTTGCCTTTGCGTTTCATTTACATAACTGGGTTACATAACAGAGGCACAATGTGGATACAAGTGTACTGGTCTAAACATAACTAAGTTACATAACTGATCTAAACAATGTGTATACAAGTGTGTACTGAACTGAAGAATGTGTATACAAGTATATACTGATCTGCAATGTGGCAAAAAATACCACTAATCTACAATGTGACAAAACTTAAAATTATACCTGAAAAACTGCCCATGCATGCTATTTCATGTTACTTCACTGCTCTACATTGCCATAATAACACACAAAATAACTCCAAACATGATCCAAGACATAGCTAAAGCTTTTGCAAAGAATTTTTCTCCTGTCTCGTGTTTTCCACATTCAATGCGCATTAGGGCCAACTCTTCCTTCAAATCTGCCACAAATTCATCGACTTTTACCCTCTTTTGCTTTTGCTTCAGCAGCTTTTCTTCAATTGTCTTCTTTTCCACGAGCAATTGCAATATAGTCTTTTCTTTTTCCATCAATTTAACAGTAGTATCATCCAATTCAGAATTGTTGTTGATTTCATACACTTCGTCATGCCACATAAAATACCCGCAATCGCCAATCTGCACATATATTAAATTCTCGAGTAAAACATCAATGAAAGATATGATAATCGACATGGAGCAACCAAAAAAAACCTAACTATACTTACCGGCCACATGGAGCAACCAAAAAACTTCTTCCCGGCATTCGACCCTAACTTCACAGTCCTCATCTTCGCTGGGATATTGTGGTGGCAGTTCTTTCTCGCGGCCGCTGTTGACGAATTTGAAGTAGAAATTGATGTCTGCATCATGCAATATTCAGTTATGTCCGCAGTCCGAGACTTAAGTCATGGTTTTCCTCCCAAAATCTATTAGCGGACATTCTTCATGAGTTTTTATCTCCAAAAATCAACATATAACAAATTTGTGACAATGTGTACTCTTATAAGTACCAACAAAGATTCCATAATATTTATATCGAATAAACATAAACTATAGGATGAAACATCAATTACATTTCTGAAATTTGCATAAATGTGGATATGATAAATGCAGTGTGTACTATATGACATCTAACAAGGCTAAATAAACACACACTTACTGCATCGAAGGAGATCTCACTGGTTGAGAACTAAAGGTAGAAACCCCAAAAAAGAATAAGGGCGTTAAGCTCGGCTTTAAAGAGCAATGATTATGATTCTGATCCGATTAAAACAAGGCTTCCTGGATCACCTAAATTTTTCTTTGCATCCTGCCTAACCGAAAAAATTCACTTCTATATGGGCCTTGGAATCGAAAGTGCCTCTCTGAATTTGGCATTGTCACATACTTCCTAGTGGAACATTATCCAGAGAACTTTTGTACTCATAAGCATTGCCACATTCTACCTCCATTCTCCGGATAATGTCCCACCAGGCACTATGGTGGACAACAAAATCTACCACACAAAGAATTACGATTTCTACTTGTGCTCACAAGCTGGAATGATAGGCACAACCCAAAGAAGTACTTTTGTGAAATAATATATTTAACGATGTAGGTTTGAGGAAAAAAAAGACCTAAATGGTTAGGGAATACCTTCATGTTAAGCCTAAAACAGATTAGCCTAAAAAATGAATGTACAGACTGATGAAGTACAACACTATGGATCATCGAAGAAAGGTAATTTGAGATCAAAAAATTCATTTACAGTACCTTAGGGTAATGAAAGCAGATCAGCAGCGAAGCAATTTCGTGCAAAATCGGATCTTTATTTGGTAGCGAGCAACGTAATTAGTGGTTGCCTCGTCGAATTTTGCTGCAGTGAGAATTAAAATGATAGGAGAAGGAAGAAGAGGTTTTTTTTGAGAGGAAGGAGAATTTAGGGAAGAAGAAAGGCAACAAGAATTGGGATTCCCTACGATAAGAATTGGGATTTTAGTTTATAGTTCAAACGATTTAGGGTTGAAAGTGGAAAAGTGAAAACAACGAGAATTATTTTATTATTTTTAAGCTGTAAAATGAAAATTTAGGGAAAAGAAAGTCGGTCATAATTTTATCAAGTGAAAACAACGAGAATTATTTTTCAGCGGGAAAATGAAAATTTGGGTAAAAGATCGCTGCGGTGTTGAAGGAAATCAGATTGATGTGAATCACTAATCTGGACCGTTGGATCGTGTTGACGCGGATTGCTAATTTTATTCACGCGGCTACTGCAACAGATGTTGATATCTATGCTAATACATTGAAGCGTGCGTTGCAATAGACAAAAAACATCATAGCAATGACAACATTATAGCTAGCAACACCATGGGTTTTCGTTGCAATAGGACATCTATGGCGTAGTGTACGTTGATTTTTACAAATATACCAAGTATGGTGGTGGAGAAAGAAACTTCTCTTAGATTAACACTTAGAGTGTATTTGTGGACATCGATTAGTGATTTGACGGAACAGACGATGTGGCATTTAAAGTGAATGATGATATGTTCTATGAAAGGTAATCGTGACCTCAAGTCTCATCAACCGGGAAATGACAGAAATCGAGAAGGAAGCATGGCTATGCGGGTAATTCCCATTAGGGTGCATTGTCACCGTCCAGAGAAATTTTATTTGTTGTTCTTTTTTCGTTTTTATATCTCCATGGAACACGGTGGCTGCAGCCATAAAGTGACAATATACTTGATACACTCAAGTTGAATGAGTGGTTGGTCATGTGTGGTCGGGTTGCAAGATGTTCTTGTTGAACCCTAGTGTATTACTTTCTAGAGGTACACTTTCGGAAGGTGGTCCCATAACTTGTCATAGTTGGAAATCTAATCTCCAATAAGCGCCATACGGTTTTTGATTACATACTAAGTATGTAGAGCGTGAAATACAAGCGTTCTGCTAAATGGTTATTTATTTGTGGTTTGATACACATTATTATTATATCACTAGATTTTTGATATAAAAAGTGCTTTGGGTTATCATAAGGTAAAAACCGTGCGTGTTTATGTATGGAATGGTTTTACGATTATCCTTTTCTTTCGAAGGGTTTTCTAAAGTTAAGCAATTTGGTTATGTATAAGCTGTAGTATGGGTTTTATCACTGAAAGTCTTCTGGACAGACAAACCGTGTGATTTGTGTGTTGCAAATGGGCTCGGTCAGGTCGAGTGCATTTTCAGATATTAGGATTTGCTTGGGGCTTTAGGGAAGAGCTGGAGTCGAGAAGTATATCCGTATTTCTGGTATTAAGTTATTCCGCTGTGTGAGTATATTGATTTATGTTGTACTCTGATATTGTAATCACATATATACAGTTTTCTTTTGAGTAAATTATTGTTCATATATTATATTTTGTCCATTCCGCTGTGAGGTCTTATTTCTACTTTGATTCTGTGTTGTTGGTCTTCTTCTTATTCTCCCATTCCAATATTTATTTCTTTCTTCTCTCACGCTCTAATTTCTTTCTCCTAACTATCCGCTTTTTCGTGCAATTTGGGTTGGAAGGAAGTATAATAAGTCAACTCAAAGGGTACAAAAAAGTCGAGTCATCACAAAACCTTGTTTTATTATAAAAAATAATTTCATAACTTCAATCTATTCGACTTACGGCGATTCAACGCCTTCAAAACATTAAATTTAGTTCATCTTCCACCAACCATTTAATCAGTACTTTATTGATTAATAACATTCGGTGTTAAAATTTAATTCAACAATCGACATCCAAATGAGATTTTTAATGTTATTCGTGTTAGAAAGTTCATATGTGCAAAATATGAAAGTAAGTAACGCCCAAAACATTGATAAATCCTGTTGGATCCCTCCAACCTATCCCCTTACATCGCAACACATATCAGTTCATATATGCATATAAAATAAATAATCTAATCTGATTCGTTTAAGTTAAATCTTCTGCTTAAAATAGGTATGTCAAAAGTCATCCGTTCATAGATGGGAATATATAACCACAATCAACAAACTAAGTAATAAATCATCCAATCAACTAAACACAAAATTTGATATAAAAATAAACATTGAATATGACTATATGGTATAACAATATTCAATAGTATTCCCGAAAGTGAGAGAGTTAACTCACCATTCAAAAACGATCGACGATTTCGCGTCGTTTTTTATCTAATTTCAAATAGACATTTGAAATTAGACAAAATTCCAAACAGCTCCAAACGAATCTAATCCAACTCATACGCATAGCCTTCATGAATACAGACCGAACAGATCTTATTGCGTTCAAATCGGACCTCGAATGACATATATACAACTGTTACAAGTTTGAATGGAATTAAAATGTCTAACATCATTTAATCACTTAATTTATTTCCCTAATCAACTTAACTACATGTTTAACCCTTCTTCCTCATTTAGAAATCCTGCCTACATGAAAAAATCACGCACGCTTCTTGGTCGACTTATATCTCCTTATGTCTCTTGTTCATTTTTTTATTTAAAGAAATGGCGACTTGCTGAACAAATAGAGAGTGAAAGGAGAGTTGTGAAAGTGAAGTTAGGTTTTAGATCTAAGGATTATTTATAGGTGAAATTTTATTATATAATATTCATCGAATTTTCCATTGAACGTTTTGAGTTCGCACGATCACATAGATCGTCCAATTGCCGCAAAATTTGAAATCCTACAATAATTTAACATTTCGAATCCAATGAACCTGGCTTTGTCGAATTTCGAAACTATTCGCAAAATGGCTAGTATCACATGTTAACGAAAATCGAGTAATTATTAATCGATTTCCAAACACTTTAATTCATTAATAATAATTTATTGTTATCGTTCACCTTGAGATAGAATTCTATAGAAGCTTCGAATATAAACTTAACTGCATTTTAAACTCAATATTTCCAATTTCGAGTTAATTTGACATTCAAATTCTCTTTTAAATTTAATTCAAGTTATTAAAATTAAAATAACAATTTTAGTTTAAATTAATTAAATATTCCTACATAAAATTCTGGGTTGTTACATTTCACTTAGAAAGTATTCTAAGATCCATTTTCTTAATGTCTTAGCCTTCTATTTATAAATGCAGTTCTACTCAAATCAACTTGATATTCTGATGAGAACCAAAGTAGTTAGTATGAGCTAGTCAGTAAAGCACGGAATGGATCGCCCATATTCCAATTTTTTGGGTCAGTATCGATTTGGTGGATCAAATCGGTACCAATCCATGTCCACATGGATTAATCTTATCCATGTTCATGTATCTCTATTTCCAAGTGTTCGATCCAATCCATATGCAAACCACATTGATCCGCAGCGTTGAGTACAAAATAATCCAAAGTCTCGAATCTAATTCAGGATATTTACCAATTTGGCGCAATACATCGATTTGACCCAATATAAAGGTGCCGTATCGATCCTTATCCAGGGAGTCTTACCGATCAAAGTATCGTACTTTTATAAATCTATGTTCATCCAATATGATTCTTCTTCCAAACAAATCCAAGTAAGTGCAACTTCATATCATCATCCTTGCTCAATTTCCAAGCCATCCAGCCATCCTTTCGGGCTATCCACCATGATGATTGAGTAATTCATACATCCAAATTAAGGCATTATAATCCCGTAAAAATGCGGGTTAATGCATATAAAATCGAAAACTAATGAAAAAAATTCACTGAAAACATATTTACCATTTTTACATTGTCTCCAAATTTAAGGTGAAAATAATTAAGAAAGTTGGAAATATAATTATGAAATTCATTATAAACATCGTTATTACTTTTATTATTTAATATACGTAAAAAATAAACATTTTCCCAACTTAGGAAATTTGTGAAAATTCTAAATAAACTCCAAAAATTATGAAATGAAAAGTTTATTGCTATTTCATCTTTATGAACATACTACCTCGTTTTAAATCATTAAATTTTCATTATATCACCTACTACCTCGTTTTAAATCATTAAATTTTCATTATATCACCTACTACCCTTCAATATGAACCAATTTATTTTATTTAATATTTTAAATATAGCTAAATAATGTTTGATCATTCAAACTTGATTTATATCATCAAAAACATCAATATGTAATCAAATCCAAACCAAATGAGTTGCGATCGATTTTAGTGAAAATTTTACTTACCTTGAATAAAAAGATCACGTTTAATCTTCCTTGAGAACCTGATCATCTGTCTTTTAATTTTCTTTTTCCCTGTTGCAGAATGGCGGTGGTCTTAAGTTTTTTTTTTTAATGATTGATGAGAGAACGAACATGAAGTTGGAACCTATGAAGCTGATCATTTGGGATTTGAGCTAAAATAACCCATTCTAGCCTAATCTTAACAAGCCCCCAACCCTTCTTTCTTCCTTCATTCGCTCTGCTGCAAGTATTTATCTCTATTTTGTCTTATGCTTTGATTTAATTAAACATTTGTTTAATTATTTCATTTTATGACACTCCAAAATATAAGATGTTTTACTCAATAGATATCTAAGAAGTATAAGATGTTATACTCAATAAAGATCTAAAAAGTGGAAATTTTGAGATTCACTAAATTATTACGTTTTCGACTGGCTTTGTTCCTTCGATCAAAAGAGTGAAACTTTTGAGATTCACTCATTTATTACGCTTTTGACTGGCTTTGATTCTTCATTTAACTCTATCAAATACGAACCATATATGCTTACTTAATGTTAAGTTTGAGATTTGACTATATGCTTTTTGCTATGAAATTGACTTGGCACATGCTGATATATGACATGTAGTAGTATGTACAGTGTTAAATTAAATATGGTTTAGGTAAACTAAATTGTTAACATTACGGCATTGATCCATCCCCTTTTAGGGAGATTTACATATTCTTTTTCTTCTTTTGACCCTAGCTCCAAACCTCATAAATCCAAGCATGTGATTCAATGCCACTCCTCCCTAATCGATGCTCCATCTTCAGTGCCTACCTATGTGTGTTCAAGCTTGAATAAAAGAAGCTAATTTGAATTCTAGGCCTCGAGTTGATAGTTCTGGCTCACGTTGTATGATTCGGTTACGAACCTGGTAAAGAGGTAGTTGAAATTGAATTGGAAAGATGGCAGTGGCTAGGTCAAAAGATGGCAGTGGCTAGGTCAAGGTCGAAGTAGAGGCAACATTCAACTCAGTCAAAAATAGAGCTTTGTTATAGGGAACAACAAAGTTTGAACTTAAAAGAAAAATAAAGTGAATGAATAGGGTAGGGATGGTCGAATTATATAAAGCCTAAACCAAAAGAATAGGTGATTGATACTCCCCCAAGTTGAAGACCTGGGTCAGTACCGACCGTTATGGATCAGTGCGATCTAGTTTGAAAACAAAATGGGTACATCGAAGTGACTCCACATATGCATTCCTATGTGTGCCCACATGTTTCTAAACAATGACAATCGTGTGCACATGTGTAATGTGCATGTGCACACAGGACGCTCAGCATCTAAAATCAATTGGAAGATCCAGATATGGGAACTTTGAAATAGAAATTACATGAATTTACTAGGCTTGAAATAACATATCATGAGAGCACTTCCCCCAATTTATAGTTCCAAATGATGGTAAAGCTTCACATGACCAAATAGCTAGAGATATGGTTTTCCATGGAAATGGTTCCATGCAAGGATAATTATTCGAACCATGGATTGATATTCGATACAAAAACCTTGACTTATCTTGATTCAAAAAACATCATGTTGAGATGACCATTTGATCAAACAATCTCTAGATGGATTTGACCACTCAATCTTGAAGGCTAGTAGACAACCCAGAGAGATTGCCAGGAATCCCAAAAAGCAAGTCCAGCTAAGTCCAGAATGTAGAAGCTAGGCCGTCATTCATAGATCAAAAAGAAAATCAATCGAAGTAATGGATTGATGCCGGTTCATTTATGGATCGGTACCAATCATAATGTTTCATCATCATTAGGTTGTATCACCCTTACACACCAATTATGGTCATAGAAGAATATTCCAAGTATTCTTTATGGGTGTTGTTATTGACACTCCAATTACTTTTAAGGGGAGGTCAATTTTAAACACACACCACTATTTGAAAAATTGTTAAGGGGCTACCCAAACATATTATTTCATAATACTAAATATTCCTGGGTTGCCCCTTCAAATTAGATTAGAAAAACTTATTCGACAAGGAAAACCGAACTAAAATAAGTAGTTCGTCACCACTGCACCGAATGCAACACGTAATTAATTATGTATGTATTCGACAATGATATTTCGAAAATTAATAATCATTTCGGTGCATTTCCTTCGTAATTATAAAATTCGGCATATTTATGTTGCCCAAAAAAAAAAAAAATAGTTCGATCCTATCCCTCCGAAAACATTTATCCTTCAGGGTTTAAAAAAATCAATATATGCGAATTAAAAAAAATACTATAGCCCTTGCAATATTTGTTAAGGTAAAATTAAATAAAGGGGCTAAATGGGTAATAAAGTAAAATTACCTTTATTTGTTAAGGGACAACTTTTCTCATTGGTACTCCCTTTAACAATTTTTTAAAAATAAAAAATTGGTTTTCCCTTAACAATAGTTGGAGTATGAATAACAGTACTCTTCTTTATTTCAATTTCTCAACCACTTCAAGTCAACAATTTCTTTCCTTTATTGATCCATCACTAGGACTCAGAAACAAGCCCATAATGGTTCAAGCAAGTCTGGAATCACACGAAGCTAACAACAAGACCCTCCATTCCAATTTCCAAAAGTCCACGATGGACAACAATGATTTTTTACGGATGGGTACCGGTCTATTCACCGATCCATCAGAAAACGTAGTTACTTTATTTTTTGTTTATTTTCATTTATACTTCTTCACTTTTTATTCTTTACATAATTTTTCGGATGTTAATATGTTTCTAATGCTAACAAAATATAAGTTTCCTAAAGAACTTATTACCAAAAATAGGTTCAATTTAAATTTTATATAAATAGATTCCATTTTGAAGAAGTTGGAATTCATACATAACCATTGCTAAAGTGCACACGTACATATATTTCATTAAAAACAAAAAATTGTATAAGCACGCTCCTGCTCATGTTCAGACGTTATGCGATGAAAACTAAACTTAATTTTATACTAAGTTTTCTTATTTTTGTAATAATTTTTTTAGAAGCTTATATCTAACACGTCCTTTCATAAATTGATAAACAAATAAAAATAACAGTTCTATATTGCACAGCAAATCAAACACAAACAAAACTACACCAGCAAAATTTATAAAAGGACAATCTTATCTATAGACTGAAAGAAAAAAAAATTAACTTTAGATCTTGTAACAAACTTAAAGACATGCCTTCCAACTAACTAGAAGTTATACTAGTGTAATTTTAATTTGCAAAAGCACAATTTCTTTTGTGCTTGCGTACTTTTAAAATACACAAGCAACGATGGAACTGTAACACACAGGAAACAATAAAACAGATTTAAAAAAAAAGGATTTAGAACGAGAGCTAAAATAGAAAAATAGGTACCATTTTAGAGTTTACAAATGACAAAGGAGAAAAAGTTTGTGTTTTTTTTTTTTTTTTTGGCTGAAGAGTGTAATAAAAAGAAAGGCTACTCGAACATAGGGTTATATATTGGACAAGACGGTCCATTGTCCGGCTCAATCCGAGGCTATCTGATGTTTGGTCCATTGTCCGGCTCGATACGAGGCTATCTGGTGTTCGGTCCATGTCCGTACGAACCTCTTATAGGACAAAGCTTAGACATACCAGTGTTCAGTCCGATCCAAAATGTTCGATGTTTTTCTATTACCCAAAAAGCTATATCGAAAAGGATAGTTCGTTGTCCAGCTCGATCCGAGGCTGTATGGTGTCTGGTCCGTGTTCGTCCGAATCTGTTATAGAACAGAGCTTGGACACACCTCCATCCGGTCCGATCCGACCCATTTACACCTCTATTTAAACACAAATATTTGACACAAAAAAACACAAAATCTCAACCGTTGAATCAATTTTATCTTTATATGAGAGAGAAATGAAAATCAGGGAACAATCCAATAGCTAAAAATTAATATCTTCCAAGTTATGTTAAAACTTTGTGTTTAAGTAGACTATCCATGTAATAAAAGATATTATCAAAGATGTAATTGATGAGAATAGTAAATTATAATCACAATAATCGCCTGCTATTTGGATAATGCATCATTCATCAGGGTGAATAAATCAAATTCTTACAAGTTAGATGGATAAGATCAATACCTTGTCTTGCAAAACGAAACATGTATGACCCGGAAGACAACCGTCTAGACTCAGTTTTTGGCAAAAGCTGAAATTACATGCAACTCTATCATAAAAGTAGCATAAAACATAATATAAAGTTTCATCCTCATGTGTATTTGGCTCTATTTAGCATTAGGATTTTGCCTCTTCATACAACAATACTGCAGAGCTCCTTTAACCTATCACATTATCAAAAGATAACAACAGCCCTCAGATTTTGAAATTCATTGAATACTTAAAAACATATCATATATAATCAGTTTCAGTATTACTTGCTATAAGGAAGAGAGAGCAGGCCGAAGTCATGGGGCCAGTCTTTCTATGATCCATTCACGGCTTCCATTGTTATCTTTGATACTGTATTGCAACCTACAGCACCAAAACACATGTGGAAGGCTATGATACAAATCAATTAATATTTAGCTTAAGGGTTTATATATAGAGCTAACCGGTCATGTAGGCGAGAAGTCTGTCCTTGCCAAAACTCAATGAGGGTTGGCGTGAGTCTATATCCGCCCCAAAAGTCTGGTTTAGGAATTACGCTTCTGCAATAACAGAATACAGTGTATAGTGAGTACTTTAAAGTGATTGTTTTCATTCCTACATAGTCCTAGAGCATCATATATAGAACCATGCTAGTAGTACGTTAGGCTACTATTTTTTGGATCTAAAATCCAAGGAAAAATTAAAATAGGGGATATAGTGAAATTTGAATTGTGATGTACGGTTATATCAAGGAGTTGAAATAACTGACCCATCAGAATATTTTACTTCCAACTCCTTATATGCTTGCTGAAGCACGTGCCTTCCAGCAATAACTGAACTCTGGTGTGAATTAAATAAACCTTGCGTTTTAAAAGCTTCTAAATGAATTTAAATGCAACTTGCAAATCTAGATCATGTGGCAAGACCTGTTTGCTGACAATTGCACCAAGCTGGCTTCCACGAGGACGACTGTGAAAGTATTTCTCAGATTCGTCATCGGAAACCTTTTCCACAGTTCCTTCTACCCTCACCTGAATTTTAGGATTCCCTCAGTTCGTTTATATTGACTAAGATGTGGCAAGCACAATCAGTGCATGTGTGCAAGTAATATAGAGATACGATTAAATGTGAAATTTTAAAATGGTATATGTAACTTTGACGAAGTGTATTCGCTTTAATGCTAATACGATAGTGCATTCACTTTGACGAAGTGCTTTTTCAGAGCTTATAGATGATTGGCATGGTAAACAGACGGCTTCCAAAAAAATCAAAAGTCAATGTTAGCTTAATTTTTGGTTTCGCTAATACTTCAACCTTCAGCAACAAGTTCCAAAAAAAGAAAGGGAATCCCAGTGTCTAAAGAAAAAACCAGATATTAAGGTCAAGAGTCAGCTAAAGCAGTAAGAAAGTAATATCCGAAAGCAGTAAATGACACCAGAGTCATTTGCGAATTTCTCTACATCCGGTGTTGAGCTTTGATATTATTATTAGCTCTAACGCTGAGAGAACTGCAATAAGTTCACCCACCAGCACCAGTCTCTTCACACAAAGCTTATTTGAATGCAATCAGAGGAAATAAAAAAATAAGGATTCTAATAGAGATGAGTTGCATATGCATTATGCACTCATAGTCCTTTGCTTGATGATGAACCCTCCTCTTATGATAGTGGGAGATGTGGTGGATTGCTGATTTGACCATTTGAAAGACTTGGATTGCTACATTTATCATAATTTGGCTGCACGCTGTGTCACGCACGCATTTATGACTTATAATTTGTTGATCAAGCATGTAGCTTCTCTTAGCTCTTTGATTGAATTGCTTTGTGATAGCTCTATTAGCTTTGGTGAGACATTGTTAGCCTATTGATTGCTGATGTTGGCCTTTTGACTTGAGATAATTGTTTAGCCACGGCACTGTTAATTTAATTTGATAGGTACTTTTTGGCTTATCTTAGTTACCTATATGAACTCGGTTTGAAGTTGCAGAATTGGTGTTCATACTCGTTGAATAGTCCAAATTAACAGGGTAAGTTTGAAGGGACTTTCTTAACTTAGTGTTACCGACGCATGACTACGCTCAAAAAAGGCTCAGGCGCGTGATGTGCGCTTTTTGCAGTGAGTGTGTCTATTTGCAGTTTGAGAAGCCCTTTTGCAAAATTCAAAATTTAGCTTACAAAATAGTAGGAAAAAAAATTATAAAAAATGCTATAAAGTTTAAATTTTAGTTGATAAAATATTTAATTGAAAACCATAAAATACGGTTTAAAACTTGTAGTTAGTTAAATAGTAGATCAAACCTATATAAAAGGCACCCAAAGAGGTCTAAGATTTGTGCCTTTTTTGCACCTTAGAATCTTAACTACTTTGCCTTTAATCTGATAATATACTTGTTGTCCAGTTGGAACTTTAATGAGCTCATTTCATAATGAACTTCGCAATTTGACTTCATTCGTCGCAAATATTGATCGAGATCATTTTGTTTGGAGTTGTATTAAGCTATGTCATTTGCATATTGAGCATCTGGGCTGTTTGTTATTGTATTACATGGGCCATCAGTATTAAGCATTTAAGTTCATGAGAAAATTACTTTGGCCTTGGATACAGTCGGAATGGATAAACCTACAGTATTTATGGGTTTAATCATTTCAAATATATAAGCATTAATCGCCGAACACATATAATATCTTTGTCAAAATTATGCTGCAGCAGTCTTTTAGCAAAAGCCATTATGGTTTCAATTACCGAACGAGCCCAAACCTCGCTCAGTATGTGTCCGAGACAACACTCAGAGACTTAAATAACTATTCTTCGACGGATACTCTTTTTTGAGCAAGTTCTTTGACGGATACTTATTGGTTACATAATAATTGTTGACAATCATCTTCATGATAGTATGATACTTCATCTGATTTTTGATGCAGATATGATAATGTTGGACTTGATTATCATACTCAATCCAGGAAAAAAAATTAAAAAAATGGAACAGTGGTATTCATAACCTGACGATTAAGTTGATTCCAATGGAAATTGAGTGATGCATGAGGATTCTCAAACAATTCTCGACCCTTTCGACTTCCATAGTTGGTGTACCTTAAACAACAAAAGTACGTGATTTTATAGAACCAAATAATTAAAATGCACGTGGCCAAGTTATAAAGTGTATTTAAAAATCACTAACCAGACAAAGCCACCTTGGTCTATTCCTTTTAAAAGTACAATTCGTGATGAACTGCACAAACATCTCAACTTACTTGCTTGTTCCAAATATGACATTCATAACTAGCAGGTAATAAAATCAATAGTTTGAACAAAAAATTTAATAAATTAACTTACGGTTTCCCATCATTTCCACAGGTTGACAATGCCATAGCATTAGGTTCGCGCAAGCCAGCTGCAACTGCTTCATCGAACCACTTCCGGAACTGCATGTTATTCAAACTCTATTATGTTTGTGGTGCAAGTTTAATTTTCAGCTTGGAATTTGGCAAGTTCAAGTTACCTGATCAATAGGGTCCGCACTAACTTGATCTTCTAGTAGATCAGGAGAAATGTAGTTTTCTCTAAGAGATGAGATGTCTATTGATAAAGGCTTACCAATTCTTACACACATGGAGGTACCCGGATATGAAGGAAGCTTAAGTCCATATTTCTCTTTTATAGATGGTGGGACAAATCTACCTCCTAGAAAGTGGTGTGGGCCATTGAATTTCTTTGCACAAAGCTTCGGAGCAGTCAGTGATACCTACAAGCAGTGCAGTATATCCATGGATATAGTTACACGGATATAGTTAAAGCGAAACATAAGGGAGAAGGCAATGAAATGACACATTTAATACCACAGAATGTTTTCACCTATCACGTACGAGAGAACTATTACTGTGAAAACTGCTGTCATACATATTCTGTTATATGATAATTAATTAATGCTACCATAGTTAGATTAGGATAACTGAATAATTTTATTCCATATATTTGATAATTAACACTATGCTGCTGTGATTACTTTTAAGTTTTATTCCATAAAATGAAAATTGCAACAAAATTTCAGTTTTTCTTATGAAAGGTTATTTGTGAATATTTAACCCCTTTGAACACTTTAGTTTGTGATGGGATATTAAAAAAAGAGATTATTATTTTTTCCCGAAATATCCCCCCACCCCTCCCACCCCACCCCCCCAAAAAAAAAACTAATTTCTAAATTATAAATACTTCAATTTTACATTTATTTATTAATATAAGTGTCGCAAAATTGATTCGAGGGATCAGTGGAGAGAATGGAGAAACATTTTAGAAGTCAGGTTATAGCAGACGTTAATATCTAATGAGCGACGAGTCAGAAATTATAAGATACTTACCAGCATGTCAGGTTTAATACCATCACCATTGACATCTCCTTCTTCAACATGCCACCCAGATGGAATATCAACAGAAACAATCGCAGGCTTTCTGTTTGGGGCATTGTCGATGCCATGCAAGGAAACAATCTTTTGGATTAGATAATCAAAAGGCGGTCTTGGATTACCTTTATGAAGGAGAATAAAACACAATTAGCTGCAGATGGCATATTTATATATTCACATGTGGTTTAACCTTCAATAGCTCTATTTTTCATCGATATGCATCAAGAGAACACGAGAGTCATGCAACTCATCAAAGAATGAGCTACCAAGTGTTAAGTGCTAAGAGAATATTCCCTCACACAAACCTGTTAACAGATAAGGGTAGTAGCCAGGGAAGGAGGCAGGTATTAGCTAGCTTGGGCTAAGGCCCCACCGGAAATTGTCTATCACAGCATAAAAATATATAAATATGGTATTAAGCTGTATCTTAAATATTACTATGGCCCTACCTAAAAATAAATCAACAGAAGGAAAGCCTTATTTCATTATTTCATCAATGGTGGTTATACTTTCAACTATGAAATGGTGATGCAAAAATGAAATTAAGGCAACAAACTATAGAGTTTTGTGCTTAATGAATGTAGGATCATACGTATAGTGTTTCACATCTTCTATATAGTAAGTTTTTATACAATAATAATATTGTCCTAGTTGAAATCATTGGCTAGCTCAGCCACTAGTCATTGCAGTGTTATTCAAGTGAATTTGCTGAAAGAAAAGGAAGAAGAACAAAAACCAAAGCTACCATAATGGACTGATGCAGCTGTTCATCTGCAAATCAGTAATGTTTAACATTCAAAAATATCTCAAGCAGATACCATAATACATATGGTAAATAATATATATTAATTATTTCAGTCAAAAGAATGAGAAATCAATCCAATACCATGAAAAGAGAACCCAAATACTGCGTCTACTATTAGGTCAAAGTCATCTGATAAACTCAGAGGCATTTCTTCAACCGATAAGAACGGGATTGCTAGTGATGCCAACTACATTAGGGTTCGTAAGAAATTAAGTTAAACTTCAATAAAACTGAGTTAGCACGTCGAATATCAGATATCTACTTCAAATACCTGAGTAACCAACCCAGTAAAAAGAGGTTTTTCTGTTCTTTTGGGATAACAGGCAAATGGTTTATATCCAAAATGGTGAAGGTGTCTTGCAGCAACTAGACCATCGCCACCATTATTTCCTGGACCACAAATCACTAGCACACGGCTATATTCACTTGGTTTGTAGACCTGTTTAAGCAATAAGCTAAGCAGTAAACAACCATGTAAAATCAAGAAATTATAGGACACCATAAACATTGTTAATACATTGAGATATCGTATTTTGTTGCATACTAAATTTTCAATTCATACTTCACACCATAAACAATGTTAATACATTGAGATATCGTATTTTGTTGCACACTAAATTTTCTTTCAATTCAGACTTCACAGTGCTTAGAACTGGACCATAACCATATAATTGACGTACAGCTCCATCATTTGAGGTCTCGTTGTGACTGCTGTTCTAATGTTCCATTCTCTATTTTTTTTTTCAATTATAACCTAATTCCAAATCACCTTCTGATTCAATTTGATATGCGCCTTCACTTACCACTTTATCCTGCACTCTAGTGTCAATGTCTCTTTCGTTGATGAAGCAGCTGTCCCAACTTTTCTACGTTAGATATGTTCCCTTAATGAACCGTACCACCCTAAATGGTTCATATACACAAAGCCACCTTTTATCAATAAGGGTGACTGATCCCCTCAGATTTGGCGCAAGTGATGTTTATTAATATATTGTGTTTCTTTACTTATATTGTGACTATATCTGTTACATCTATTTCACACACTATTATCTGATATATCATCTAGAATGCCCTCTTTTATGTTGTTTTCTGGTGTTTATAGCTACACTTAATGCAGATCTAAATCTCATAAGCTTGGTCAGTTAATGCTTCTTGCTTAAACTTTAAAACACCTAATCTCAACAAAAGGGTGTATAACTACATAGCATTAACCATCACATTTAAATTTGTTTATTAAAGTGGTATGTGAAACATGGACGCATTAGCAAAATCTTCTCACTACAATAGTAATTAGGACTTGATAAGGTCCTTTTCATGATCTTATCCAAAAGGCAAATGGGTAACCATCAACATCAGCTCAAAATTCAGGACGAATATTCAGCTACAGATGCCCAATGGAACGATTACCCTATAATTTTTATTGTAATCTTCAACTTTCAATTCAGGAAACAAAGTTGTAACTGAGCTCCCAATTACTGGATGCCTAACATGGGCACGCAGATTTCAAGCACCTATTGAATGAGCACCCACTATGGGTACAGCATCTCCACTCATTATGGACACCCAAACTTCAGTCTCTCATTTAATGGGCACCTGAAACTCAAGGACTCTCATTTAATGGGCACCTGAAACTCAGGCGCCCATCTGACACTTCGGTTTTTCTCCCACTTTGAATCTGGAAATTCATGGGTAAATCTATGGGAGACGCTTTTTAAGTGTTCGTTTATGAAACAACTTCAACATAAAATGACAAATGTGTACATTTGTGCTATTTCAATCATAGTCGATACTCTAGAATAATCAAGCAACTTCTCAGCAGATATGGTTTAAGGATGAGTGTTGTTAATGACACCTCGGTTTTGGTTAAGGGATGTCATCGGTAACCGACTTTACCTTTGTTATTCGGTAGAGCATGACCGAAAATGGGTTTTCGGTGATAGTGTACCGTTTTGGGGACTTTCTGTGACGCCCCTTAACCAAAAGCGAGGTGTCATTAACAATACTCTTAAGGACAAAAGAAGATACATATTAAAAATAAAAATCAATGAAATTTACAGTACCTCCGCAATGGACGTAGCAACACTCAATCCTGCCAGCTCCTACATATATCATCAATGAAAATTTGTTACGGGAATCAAAAAAATTAGCAGGATGCTCTCGGCACACTGCTATGTGCTAGCGGCCACTTCGGGCGGTTGCCCACCTGACAGAACCATGCTACAGTCGGCGTTGAATAAAAAAAAGGTCCTATGGTGGCCGGTAGCATATAGCAGGGTGCTGATAGTGACACCGTATATTTAACGCAACCGAAATGATAGGTTAAAAGTAAAAGATCGAACCATCAGTTGATCAACGCTGAAACCAAGAGGCCCCATGAGAATCTCATCGATCTCCGCCGCGTCTTTCTGCGATAGATACGACACACTATCGTCACCCATATCTCTTCTACCACTGTTCGTACTGAACCCTTTGAGGTAAGAAGAAGCTGAGAAATACGAGGAAGGGTAGGGGGAAACTACGGAAGAACAATTAGCAGCTCTATTTCCTGTGGGAAAATTAATGATGGAGGATAAATTTGAGTAATTAGGATAAAAACGAGGGATGTTTCGAGAATAAAGATGAACAGGGGTGGATTTAAGAAGGAGGGTGCGATGAGAGAGATGGAGGATCATCGTGCGAGATCTCGACCATAGACTCAGCATTTATCATCTTTCTTTCGAAACCAACAAATTTAAACAAGAAATAAAACAAGGGTACGTTCTGAACGAATGCTAACGGGTATCTGAGTTAGGGTAGGCGCGGGTCGGTTTGGTTTGGTTTCAAATGCATTTGGTCCTATTTCGATTCGATCCGGTTTTGATTTTGAGCATCTGTTCAGCGTTTACTATGTACACAGAACAAACTTCATATATAAGACGAGCTGCAGGAAATCATGCTCACTTGATAAGGGTGAGCGTTTGGTTAGTTTGGTTTATCCAATGATGAAATTTATCAAACCAAACTAAAACCAATAAAAATGAAAATCAAATCAAACCAACCAAATTAAGTTTGGTTGGTTTGGTTGGTTATCCGATTAAACTGAACTAAAAATATTTTACACTTTATGCTTGGAATGTTCACTATAATTTGAAATAAATTATAAATAAATGATTAGAGTATTATTATTTATGATTTTTATGCTTTCTAATATCAATTTTGACACACAGGCGATGATTAAAATTTACTTAAATAACTGAACTAATCTAACATATTTATTACAATATCAATAATTTTGAAAATATAGTAAAAATTCGGTTAATGTGGTTAAACCGATAACCGAACTTAGTAATTTTCTGAGTCGATTACAATCCATTTTAATTTCAGAACCAAACCAAACCAACCAAAATAAATCGGTTTGGTTGGTTTATTTGGTATAACCGAACAATGCTCACCCCTACCACTTGAGACCTGCTAAAATTATGGTTATGAACAGATGGAAAAAGTGTAAAACAATGGGGGGATGCAGTACCATTATTATAACAGTGTTTATAAATGTCAGTTCATAGTTTATTCAACTGCTTCTTAGGGAATGAATTTTTTATATCTTTACTGGCCTGATCCTGCTGCAGGATGTTTTTAATTTACTTTCAAATCTCAACGTGAATGAACTAGTCAAGGCTTTCTCGGGTAAACAAACCATGTTCATGAAAATAATATTACTTTTTTTTTTCCATTATTAAAACTATGATTTTATATCTGCAGTGAAAACAAATGACATGATGCTGGGGATCTACGTTTCTTCCCTAATTCGAAGTGTTATTGCCTTTCACAAATTGATAAATAACAAAGTTAGTTTTTACTCATATTTTGTGTTTCAATATTACTCACTCGTTGGGTTAATCAATTCAGTAACTATCGGCTCTTGTTAATGTTAATTTCTGCATTCTTAAACCGCTTCAATAAACAGCTGTCAAATTAGTTTGCACTGTTGAATCTCTTGCTTATTCATATGATTCAATGAAATATGATGCTATTATTGGGTTAAAAACAATATTACTCGTTTTTGCAGCTATTAACTTCCTCATCATAGAAGCTATTAACGAGCCACCATCTCTACCATGACTCATTGCATACCATGTTTTTGCATACCAGGACTCATCCATCCTTCAATCACTTGGGTTATTCTTATTAAGAAGCAGCTAATTCACAATGAACTAAAAAATTCATTCCCAAGAAGCAGTTAATTCAATATAAGAGGAGCTACATAACTATGTTTATAAATGTCAATGCCAAATGCAGTACCATTACTATAAAAATATGGCTACAAAGAAGATGATTATTGGGACAAAAGAAATGATGAACAATGTTAGGCAAAATTTCCAAAGCAAACTAGATGAGAGCAGGGTCTTTTATTCCCATCCACAGATCTCACTAAGCAACAACGAAGTTTAGGTAGCGTTTGGTTTATTTTGTGTTTTGCATTTTTAGTTTTCGGCATTAATTATTAAAGTTGTGAAGATTTGAACTATAGTGGTGGTGATGGATCAAAGGGAAAGGGAGTGATGGAGGGGACCGCGGGAATGGTGGATAGATGGATTTGTTATTGTCATTCCCTTGTTTCTTAAAATATAAAAAATAATAAAAAGTTGTTTTCGGTTTTGTGTGTTAACTTCGTTTTGTAAAACGGTCTTTTTTCACGATATATGTGCATTGCCGGTATTTTTGTATGTGTGAAAACTCAAAATTGGAAAATCTAAACCAAACGCTACCTTAGTTTCTGGATAGTGCATGCTCAAACCATATATTTGGAATAGTGTCGTTGTTCAAGTATTGGTAATCGCTGCTAACACATGACTGTAAACAACGTTTTATACCAAGTAATCCAGTCCAGTTTAATACGGTCGGTTTCACCCTTCAAACCGCAACCGGACCGGAACGAAACGGTTCAAGCCGGTTTTGTATATCCAGCTTAGAAAGAAAATACGGGGCGGTTTTCCGTACCGTTTCATCGGTTTGGGTCGGGCGGTTTCCGTTTAACGGTGCGGTTTATGCCCACTCCTAATCTGAGTACGGGATTTGAGCGTGGTATTTCAGCATGACACTGTTACGAACATATAATGTCGTTTTTGCTGCGAGCGTGGTATTTGAGCGCGGTAAATTTTTAAATAATAAAGATAATACAGATACAGCTATAGATACAAATACAAATACAGTAGTGTGTTTCAGCACAGTCGTGCAGCAACCAACTGATCTCTTATGGTATCTCGAATAGCGGACATTTCTTGGTATCCATTTCGTTGCGCCCATTCAGTGCCTCTGTTCGTCAAATTTCTTAAAGCATAATATTCCTCCAAGTATGCATAAGGAATAAGTTCAGGATCATCATCAAAAGCCATAAAATCTGGATCGCCGCTATTATATTTGTGTATGTAGTTGTGTAAGCCCATTGTAGCAACGACCACTTTGACGTGGGTTTCAAATGAATATGTCGGCGTACTCTTTAAAATGGCAAACTTTTTTTTTTTAAATGCGAAAAGTTCTTTTCACGGCCATCCGTAAATAGAGTGGAAGAACTTAAACACTTCATTGGCCGATTTTGGTTGATTCACGGTTTCACGAAAATGCGAAATATGATACCTCATATTTCGATAGGGTAGTAAATATCCAGTCTGAAGTGGATATCCTGAATCGACCAAATAATACTGTCCAACTGAAGTTTTAGGAAAGTTGGAGTTTCTACCAGTTATAACGGATTAAAAATTCTACTGTTATGCGCAGTCTCTTCCCAACCAGCCATAACATAAGTAAACTGCAAATCAAAAGAACATACCGCTAATATATTTTGCATAGCATAACCTTTTCTTCCGATATATAGGATAACTTGAGCAATAGGTAAGTGTGTAGCTACATGTGTACCATCTATCGCACCAATACAGTATTTAAAATATGGATAGTAACGGGTTGAACTGCTGATGTGATGTGGAACAGTATTAAATTCTAGATCATCTGGCTTTATTATCTCAGGAGCAAGTAATTGAAAAGCGTTTAAAACAGCATGAAAACAAATGGAAATTGTGCTGCCTTATTTTTGAAATCTCTGTCATTAAAGAGAGACCATGCTGTTGTTGCTTGTCACATAACGAGTAGAAATAAAATCTTTTCATACAAAAATTATTTTGACAACGTTGTTGATGCCCATTCAGAATATCGTTTATCCAAGCTAAACTGGTATACTCCGATGTATTAATCTAGGTCATATGATTCCTCCGTGAATTCAGGCACAACGAGATCCCATATAGATCAATTAAATCATCCAAATCGGAGGAAGAATCGAAGATAGACATTTGTTTTGAAGAAGAAGAAGAGGATGATGATGGGTTAGAAGTGGAGGAAGTAGAGGTAGTTATAAAGATTGGTGGAGGAGTAGTCGTTGGCGGTTAATGCTGTAAAATGGCCGTTGGTGTCGGACGCGTCGGATGCCAACGGCTCATTTTCCAACTTTAGCTGTTGCAGTGGTTGAGCGTGGATTACCACGTTCAGGCGTTGAACGCGAACGCAACATAAATGGTGCTGTAATTGACTGCGAACGGTACCTAAAATTGTTTAATGAAAGAAAAAGAATGCAGATAGGCACGAAAAAAGAAAAACAAAAGGAAAAAACGGAGAGGAATACGTACTGCAATGCAGTATAAACGAACTTAGAGATAAGAGCAATTTCAAACAGATTCGGGCTAGGGGTTGGGCCTGAACCGCACCGCAATACGGAAACCGCCCAGATTGAATCACGAAAATGGTACGGAAAACCAAACTGGATCCTTTTTTTTAAAACAAATATCCAAACCGAACCAACCCGCAATGATACGGTTCAATTACGGGTTGAACTGTTGACCCAACCGTATTAAACCGAACTGAACCGAATATCTGCACTAATAATCTTATGATAAAAATATAACTAATTCTTATCTAATTTTTTATTTTAACAATGTATAATTTATTATCAGTGTATGTTGTTATATTAATAATAATCGATATCACAAAGGAAAAACTTATAGTTTAAGTATTATAATTTCCATATCTTTTTTTGGATAATGCTAGTTATAATCTTATTTAAGTAATCTTACTTAATCTTTAAATATTAAATTAACGCGGATGCTAGGTTGATGTACTAAAACAATTTTACTTTTTATTAGACGTAAAATTTAAGTATTCATACTGTTAGAAACTAAGCTTTTAATTCAGGATTACGCTATGTGTTTTAACCTTTAAGTGACAACGTCACACATTTGTAAATTGATTGATGATAGTTGTAATTATCTTATTTCATATTTAATACAGGTTCAAACCGGATCAAATCAAAACCAGATTGAATTACAATAAAACCGAAACCAAACCGTTTAAACGGTTAATATAATGATCTGGGTTTTTTATCAACCATTTCATGCGGTGCGGAAGCGGTTTGGGCTACGAACCGCACCAGACCGAACCGCACACACCCCTTTCGAATAGTTTAACAGTCCTGAGTGTCCAAATAATTTAGAGGTTAAATTAGTGAAAATTAGGGATATGTCTCTTTCTCTAAACTTAATGTCCCCCTTTCAAATTCAACAGTAACAATTTAGTCCTTGCAATTTCTACCATAAAATATCTGCTAGAATAAAAAATTATATTACAATATTAAAAATGTGATATCTTACAGTAGATTTATCACATTTCTATTTCGTTTCCACCATCGATTCGTATATTATATTGTGTTTTTATCAACATCCATATATATCATATTATTTTTTTGACAACTTTTTTTTTATAGAGTCAAGTGTTTGCCTCTTAGTTAAACATTTAGTCATCAAATATTTACTTGGAAGAATTGTCCATCAAAGATTTACCCATCAAAAATTGTTCGTCATAACCTAAGCGTTTATTCAATAAGTGCACTTGGGAAGGATGCTGATTTAATAAGCGTCCAAACATTGAGAACTTATTAAACGAGCTCCGGAGATGGGTAAGCGCCCGTTGTTAGACGTGTATATAAGCAACGCCCAGGCCCGATTTGTCGTCACACATCACTTTTTTCACATTTTGTACTTTTAACCGAACATGCACTGAAATGTTGTCACGTCTAATCAAAACTGCAAAATATACCGTGTGATTACAAGCGAAGGAGTATTAGTACCATGGATGGTAGTTTTGATAATAACAACCTCTCATGTAATGAATATTTTATATTTACACATGTACTAATTATTATCAAGATACGTATCGTATATACTGCAGGATATTTGACATGTATTGGTAATGAAGACTGTACAATATCAAGATTAAAGATCCAGATTGATGATTCAAGATTCAGAGAATGAAGATCCATGCGTTTTGAAAAATTCAAGATTCCAAGATATTATCAAGTTTGGGATTTAATGTTTAAACAATTTGAAAGCAAATAATATTTAAAACAATTGAGGAATCCTGTTGGATCCCTCCAAACTGTTATTCCCTGTATCACTGCTAATATAACAGTGTGTATATATATATATATATATATATATATATACACACACACAATCACACAAATCAACAGATTCATTTAAAAATGAATATTTTGCTTAAAAGCGGGTAGTGTCGGGGTCTAATCCGTTTATAAATGGAAATGTTAAACCACAATCAACCAATTTAGCAGTAATCATTCAAACAATCAGTTCGTTCAACAACAATCATTTCAATCATCCAAAACACACAATTAATTATATTACACAATTAAATATCGATTGAACAATAGATATTTATAACATGATATAATTTAAAAAAAATAGTATTTCAGAAAGTTGATAACTCACTAGTCGTTCGATCGACGGTTCAACATCGTTTTATTTCATTCTAAACAGTTGTTTAAAACTAAATTAAAATGCTGCCTTGCTCCAATCCACTCCAAAACATCATGGACTTGTAGTATTCATTAGTGCGACTTAAACACCTCTTATTTCGTCAGATTCTGATAACATATGAGAGAGTTATGATTTTTATAAGTTTGTATATATATATAATGGCCATTGACTTAATTAATCTACAATTATAACCTTAATTACATTTCTCCCTCTAATCTTCTTCTCCTCCCCTTCAGTATTCGAACCTGAATAATTTACGTTCCATTGTCGCCTGTTCTTCCCATCCATTCCCCCTCTCTCCTTTACTATTTCCAAAACAAAAGCTACCAATGTCTCCCTCTTCTCAAGCTCCTCCCCTCCATCCCCATCATAGAAAACTCGAGCTCCCTTTTCCATGTTGCGACCCACAGCCCACGCACGTTACTTACAGTACAACTCATGAAAATTTTCATCATCGAATCCCCCATTTTTTGCACACACATGCTAAATCACCTCCTCAACCCAAAATAACCTCCAATTCGTGAATCAACACTTCAGCTCCCTAAAATCTAGAACCCTAACTAACGTTGCTATGTATACAACAATTTTTTTTTGCTTCGAACCCAAAAATAGTCATGTGGGAATGAAGAGGAACTCCATACGAACTCAAATACATAAGTTTCTACATTTATTGATTTTTATTTCATTTGTTGTGGATTTTATAAATCCACTATTTTTGTTTATGAAGAAAACGATGGTGGCTGAGTTTGTGTTGACCAAAGGATGAATGTATAAGTGTTAGGGAAGTTTAGGAATATATATAAGGTAGGAAAATATTTTTTATTTGATTATTATATTAATTCTAGTCTATCTCTATTTCTTTTCGTCATTTATTAATTCGTATGATTACATACGAAATCCGCTAGCAATGAAAATGGACATGCAGCTATAGTTTGACAAATTAGACCCAATGAAAATTGTTTAGTCGAAATTCGAGTCCGTTTGTAAAAACGGCGCTAGTTTGAATTCACATTATTGATCGGTTCACATTTTAATTTCGCACGCTCACAAAACAACACCGATTGGCACAAAACTTGAAATCTAGTAATAATTAGCCATTATGGATTTAATAAAATTCATTTCGTTGAAAACCGAGGTCGTTTGCAAAAATGGCTATTTTCATATACATTAAATTAAAATGATAAAATATAAATCGATTTTAAAATAATTCAATTTATAATAATTAATTACTATTTTTGTATATATTCAAATAGATTTATACATAGCTTCAAAATAAACTAGTTTGAGTTTTAAACTTAACGTTTTCCATTTTCAAGTTAAATCGATATTCAAATTAATCAAAACCTTTTATTTTATTAAATAAATCGTTGTGGTTTATAAACGATTCCATAACGACTTTCTGAAATTTTGATTTTGATATAACTCAAAATCTACAAGATGAAATCTCGATTTTTCTCTTTCATTAGAAAAATATAATCCAATAGATCTGAAAGATTCTTGTTTCAAAGAATTCCGACTTATATTGAATCTTGTATACTCAATTGAAGTTCAAATCATAAAACTATGAACTATCGCAATGTTACGAGCTCGTTTTAATTAAACTGTAATTAGTATGTTCAAACTTCGTTTTAATAAACGAATTCCTTATTATAGTTCAAATCTAAACTTGATTAAATCCTTTCATATTATCCAATTCATACTATATTGCAAATTTAATTTATTTCAACTATTTTAGAATTATATTTGTTATTTCACTATTTATTTTAATATAATATTCAAAATCATAAAACTTACGTTGTTTTAAACTTCCAAGTCACTATTCCAATATTTAAATAAATTAAATATTCGGCTGCTAAAAATTTGGGATGTTACAGAGTCAGTCTGAGTATTACAAGTTTGGAGATTTATTTCTTGGGGCTTGAGTACTGTTGGAGTTTTGTCATTTATCTCGTGTATTCGTCTATTTCTGTTTTAGTAATTTACTCATGTAAAAATGAGAGTCTGTTTTTAGTCTTCTGTTATTCTGTATTTATTTATGTACTCTATTATCATGTATAAATTAATGTATGAATTCAAGATTTTGTATTATTGTAAAATATTTACTTCTGATATGAGATATTATATGTTTCTGTGTCTGTGGTGATTTATTTTTAACCATATGACGATGAACAACCTGTTGATTTGAATTATTTGAGTTGGTTTAATCATCAACTCGAAACGGTCGAAATGACAGGTCGTTACAATATGTGTATGTATGTATACATACATATATACAAACGTACACACACACACACACACACACACACATATATATATATGTATGTATGTATGTACATACACATCCACTTTTACCCATTCACTTATAATCATAAATTGACTTCTATCTCCATACAAGTTTCCTCGATTTGGGGGGCGTCTTTCTCAATCTTTCCTTCGTGAAATTGGATCTGGGATCCTCAGGAGATTCAATTGTTGTTCATATAAAGTCGGGGTCAAACCATTAGAGACATAGAGTTATTCAGCATATTCTACTTTCAAATTGTTGCTGGAACTCCATTTCTCCCAACCGAATTTTCAATCGAATGGATTTGAAATTGCTATCGCTTCTGATCTTTTTGCACGGGGTAAGAATTTCTTACTAGATTTAAATATTACAATTTGGGGATTCAATTCCAATTTTTGGTTTTGCAAATACCAACAACGATCAAATAGTTGTTGTAAAAAGGTACTAGTTTCATTTAGGAAGATTTCATGAGATCTATAATGGTTTCGTATTATCTTCTGCATCCGAATGTGAAAAACTGATTTATATTTTTTGGATGTCTGCTAAGTTTCAAGGTTGTAAAGTTTAAGCTAATAGAGTTGTTATGGCTTCAACAAACTGTTTTGCATTCTTAAACCGCTTCAATAAACAGCTGTCAAATTAGTTTGCACTGTTGAATCTCTTGCTTATTCATATGATTCAATGAAATATGATGCTATTATTGGGTTAAAAACAATATTACTCGTTTTTGCAGCTATTAACTTCCTCATCATAGAAGCTATTAACGAGCCACCATCTCTACCATGACTCATTGCATACCATGTTTTTGCATACCAGGACTCATCCATCCTTCAATCACTTGGGTTATTCTTATTAAGAAGCAGCTAATTCACAATGAACTAAAAAATTCATTCCCAAGAAGCAGTTAATTCAATATAAGAGGAGCTACATAACTATGTTTATAAATGTCAATGCCAAATGCAGTACCATTACTATAAAAATATGGCTACAAAGAAGATGATTATTGGGACAAAAGAAATGATGAACAATGTTAGGCAAAATTTCCAAAGCAAACTAGATGAGAGCAGGGTCTTTTATTCCCATCCACAGATCTCACTAAGCAACAACGAAGTTTAGTTTCTGGATAGTGCATGCTCAAACCATATATTTGGAATAGTGTCGTTGTTCAAGTATTGCTAATCGCTGCTAACACATGACTGTAAACAACGTTTTATACAAAGTAATCCGGTCCAGTTTAATACGGTCGGTTTCACCCTTCAAACCGCAACCGGACCGGAACGAAATGGTTCAAGCCGGTTTTGTATATCCAGCTTAGAAAGAAAATACGAGGCGGTTTTCCACACCGTTTCATCAGTTTGGGTCGGGCGGTTTCCGTTTAACGGTGCGGTTTATGCCCACTCCTAATCTGAGTACGGGATTTGAGCGTGGTATTTCAGCATGACACTGTTACGAACAGATAATGCCATTTTTGCTGCGAGCGTGGTATTTGAGCGCGGTAAATTTTTAAATAATAAAGATAATACAGATATAGCTATAGATCAAATGCAAATACAAATACAGATACATATACAGTAGTGTGTTTCAGCGCAGTCGTGCAGCAACCAACTGATCTCTTATGGTATCTCGAATAGCGGACATTTCTTGGTATCCATTTCGTTGCGCCCGTTCAGTGCCTCTGTTCGTCAAATTTCTTAAAGCATAATATTCCTCCAAGTATGCATAAGGAATAAGTTCAGATCATCATCAAAAGCCATAAAATCTGGATCGCCGCTATTATATTTGTGTATGTAGTTGTGTAAGCCCATTGTAGCAACGACCACTTTGACGTGGGTTTCAAATGAATATGTCGGCGTACTCTTTAAAATGACAAACTTTTTTTTTAAATGCCAAAAGTTCTTTTCACGGCCATCCGTAAATAGAGTGGAAGAACTTAAACACTTCATTGGTCGATTTTGGTTGATTCACGGTTTCACGAAAATGCAAAATATGATACCTCATATTTCGATAGGGTAGTAAATATCCAGTCTGAAGTGGATATCCTGAATCGACCAAATAATACTGTCCAACTGAAGTTTTAGGAAAGTTGGAGTTTCTACCAGTTATAACGGATTAAAAATTCTACTGTTATGCACAGTCCCTTCCCAACCAGCCATAACATAAGTAAACTGCAAATCAAAAGAACATACCGCTAATATATTTTGCATAGCATAACCTTTTCTTTCGATATATAGGATAACTTGAGCAATAGGTAAGTGTGTAGCTACATGTGTACCATCTATCGCACCAATACAGTATTTAAAATATGGATAGTAACGGGTTGAACTGCTGATGTGATGTGGAACAGTATTAAATTGTAGATCATCTGGCTTTATTATCTCAGGAGCAAGTAATTGAAAAGCGTTTAAAACAGCATGAAAACAAACGGAAATTGTGCTTCCTTATTTTGAAATCTCTGTCATTGAAGAGAGACCATGCTGTTGTTGCTTGTCACATAATGAGTAGAAATAAAATATTTTCATACAAAAATTATTTTGACAACGTTGTTGATGCCCATTCAGAATATCGTTTATCCAAGCTAAACTGGTATACTCCGATGTTTTAATCTGGGTCATATGATTCCTCCGTGAATTCAGGCACAACGAGATCCCATATAGATCAATTAAATCATCCAAATCGGAGGAAGAATCGAAGGTAGACATTTAGTTTGAAGAAGAAGAAGAAGATGATGATGGGTTATAAGTGGAGGAAGAAGAGGATGATGATGGGTTAGAAGTGGAGGAAGTAGAGGTAGTTATAAAGATTGGTGGAGGAGTAGTCGTTGGCAGCTAATGCTGGAAAATGACCGTTGGTGTCGGACGCGTCGGATGCCAACGGCTCATTTTCCAACTTTAGCCATTGCAGTGGTTGAGGGTGGATTACCACGTTCAGGCATCGAACGCGAACGCAACATAAATGGTGTTGTAATTGACTGCGAACGGTACCTAAAATTGTTTAATGAAAGAAAAAGAATGCAGATAGGCACGAAAAAAGAAAAACAAAAGGAAAAAACGGAGAGGAATATGTACTGCAATGCAGTATAAACGAACTTAGAGATAAGAGCAATTTCAAACAGATTCGGGCTAGGGGATGGGCCAAAACCGCACCATAATACGGAATCCGCCTAGATTGAATCACGAAAATGGTACGGAAAACCGAACTGGATCCTTTTTTTTTAAAACAAATATCCAAACCGAACCAACCCGCAATGATACGGTTCAATTGCGGGTTGAACTGTTGACCCAACCGTATTAAACCGAACTGAACCGAATATCTGTACTAATAATCTTATGATAAATCTATAACTAATTCGGCTCTAATTTTTTTTAACAACGTATATTTTATTTTCAGTGTATGTTGTTGTTATATTAATAATATTCTATATCACAAAGGAAAAACTTATAGTTTTAGTATTATAATTTCCCTATCTTTTTTTGGATAATGCTAGTTATAATCTTATTTAAGTAATCTTACTTAATCTTCATATATTAAATTAACGCGTATGCTAGGTTGATGTACTAAAACAATTTTACTTTTTATTAAACGTAAAATTTAAGTATTCATACTGTTAGAAACTAATCTTTTAATTCAGGATTACGCTATGTGTTTTAACCTTTAAGTGACAACGTCACACATTTGTAAATTGATTGATGATAGTAGTAATTCTCTTATTTCATATATAATACAGGTTCAAACCGGATCAAATCAAAACCAGATTGAATTACAATAAAACCGAAACCAAACCGTTTAAACGGTTAATATAATGATTTGGGTTTTTTATCAACCATTTCATGCGGTGCGGAAGCGGTTTGGGCTACGAAACGCACCAGACCGAACCGCGCACACCCCTTTCGAATAGTTTAAGAGTCCTGAGTGTCCAAATAGTTTAGCTGTTAAATTAGTGAAAATTAGGGATATGTCTCTTTCTCTAAACTTAATGTCCCCCTTTCAGATTCAACAGTAACAATTTAGTCCTTGCAGTTTATACCATAAAATATCTGCTAGAATAAAAAATTAAATTACAATATTAAAAATGTGATATTTTACAGTAAATTTACCACATTTCTATTTTGTTTCCACCATCGATTCGTATATTATATTGTGTTTTTATCAACATCCATATGTATCATATTATTTTTTTGACAACTATTTTTTTATAGAGTCAAGTGTTTGCCTCTTAGTTAAACATTTAGTCATCAAATATTTACTTGGAAGAATTGTCCATCAAAGATTTACCCATCAAAAATTGTTCGTCATAACCTAAGCGTTTATTCAATAAGTGCACTTGGGAAGGATGCTGATTTAATAAGCGTCCAAACATTGAGAACTTATTAAACGAGCTCCGGAGATGGGTAAGCGCCCGTTGTTAGACGTGTATATAAGCAATGCCCAAGCCCGATTTGTCGTCACACATCACTTTTTTCACATTTTGTACTTTTAACCGAACTTGCACTGAAATGTTGTCACATCTAATCAAAACTGCAAAATATACCATGTGATTACAAGCGAAGGAGTATTAGTACCATGGATGGTAGTTCTGATAATAACAACCTCATGTAATGAATATTTTATATTTACACATGTACTAATTATTATTTAGATACGTATCGTATATACTGCAGGATATTTGACATGTATTGGTAATGAAGACTGTACAATATCAAGATTAAAGATCCAGATTGATGATTCAAGATTCAGAGAATGAAGATTCGTGCATTTTGAAAAATTCAAGATTCCAAGATATTATCAAGTCTGGGATTTAATGTTTAAACAATATGAAAGCAAATAATATTTAAAACAATTGAGGAATCCTGTTGGATCCCTCCAAACTGTTATTCCCTGCATCACTACTAATATAACAGTATATATATATATAAAAAAATATAAATATATATATATATATACACACGCAATCACACAAATCAACATATTCATTTAAAAATGAATATTCTGCTTAAAAGTGGGTATCGTCGGGGTCTAATCCGTTTATAAACGGAAATGTTAAACCACAATCAACCAATTTAGCAGTAATCATTCAAACAATCAGTTCGTTCAACAACAATCATTTCAATCATCCAAAACACACAATTAATTATATTACACAATTAAATATCGATTGAATAATAGATATTTATAACATGATATAATTTAAAAAAAATAGTATTTTAGAAAGTTGATAACTCACTAGTCGTTCGATCGACGGTTCAACATCGTTTTATTTCATTCTAAACAGTTGTTTAAAACTAAATTAAAATTCTGCCTTGCTCCAATCCACTCCAAAACATCATGGACTTGTAGTATTCATTAGTGCGACTTAAACACCTCTTGTTTCGTCAGATTTTGATAACATATGAGAGAGTTATGATTTTTATAAGTTTGTATATATATATAATGGCCATTGACTTAATTAATTAATCTACAATTATAACCTTAATTACATTTCTCCCTCTAATCTTCTTCTCCTCCCCTTCAGTATTCGAACCTGAATAATTTACGTTCCATTGCCGCCTGTTCTTCCATTCATTCCTCCTCTCTCCTTTACTATTTCCAAAACCAAAGCTACCAATGTCTCCCTCTTCTCAAGCTCTTCCCCTCCATCCCCATCATAGAAAACTCGAGCTCCCTTTTCCATGTTGCGACCCACAGTCCACGCATGTTACTTACAGTACAACTCATGAAAATTTTCATCATCGAATCCCCCATTTTTTTGTACACACATGCTAAATCACCTCCTCAACCCAAAACAACCTCCAATTCGTGAATCAACACTTCAATACACCAAAATCTAGAACCCTAACTAACGTTGCTATGTATACAACAATTTTTTTTACTTCGAACCCAAAAATAGTCATATGGGAATGAAGAGGAACTCCATACGAACTCAAATACACAAGTTTCTACATTTATTGATTTTTATTTAATTTTTTATGGATTTTATAAATCCACTATTTTTGTTTGTGAAGAAAACGATGGTGGCTGAGTTCATGTTGACCATAGGATGCATGTATAAGGGTTAGGGAAGTTTAGGAATATATATATAAGGTAGGAAAAATATTTTTTATTTGATTATTATATTAATTCTAGTCTATCACTATTTCTTTTCGTCATTTATTAATTTGTATGATTACATACGAAATCCGCTTGCAATGAAAATGGACATGCAGCTATAGTTTGACAAATTAGATCCAATGAAACTTGTTTAGTCGAAATTCGAGTCCGTTTGTAAAAATGGCGCTAGTTTGAATTCACATTATCGATCAGTTCACATTTTAATTTCGCACGCTCACAGAACAACTCTGATTGGCACAAAACTTGAAATCTAGTAATAATTAGCCATTACGGATTTAATAAAATTCGTTTCGTTGAAAACCGAGGTCGTTTGCAAAAATGGCTATTTTCATATACGCTAAATTAAAACGATAAAATATAAATCGATTTTAAAATAATTCAATTTATAATAATTAATTGCTATTTTTGTATATATTCAAATAGATTTATACATGGCTTCAAAATAAACTAATTTGAGTTTTAAACTTAACGTTTTCCATTTTCAAGTTAAATCGATATTCAAATTAATCAAAACCTTTTATTTTATTAAATAAATTGTTGTGGTTTATAAACGATTTCATAACGACTTTCTGAAATTTTGATTTTGATATAACTCAAAATCTACATGATGAAATCTCGATTTTTCTCTTTCATTGGAAAACTATAATCCAATAGATCCGAAAGATTCTTGTTTCAAAGAATTCCAACTTATATTGAATCCTGTATACTCAATTGAAGTTCAAATCGTAAAACTATGAACTATCGCGATGTTACGAGCTCGTTTTATTAAACTGTAATTAATACGTTCAAACTTCGTTTTGATAAACGAATTCCTTATTATAGTTCAAATCTAAACTTGATTAAATCCGTTCATATTATCCAATTCATACTATATTGCAAATTTAATTTATTTCGACTATTTTAGAATTATATTTATTATTTCACTATTTATTTTATTAAAATATTCAAAATCATAAAACTTAAGTTGTTTTAAACTTCCAAATCACTATTCCAATATTTAAATAAATTAAATATTCGGCTGCTAAAAATTTGGGATGTTACAAAGTCAGTCTGAGTACTACAAGTTTGGAGATTTATTTCTTGGGGCTTGAGTACTGTTGGAGTTTAGTCATTTATCTCGTGTATTCATCTATTTCTGTTTTAGTAATTTAACCATGTACAAATGAGAGCCTGTTTTTAGTCTTCTGTTATATCTGTATTTATTTATGTACTCTATAATCATGTATAAATTAATGTATGAATTCAAGATTTTGTATTATTGTAAAATATTTACTTCCACTATGAGATATTATATGTTTCTGTGTCTGTGGTGATTTATTTTTAACCATATGACGATGAACAACCTATTGATTTGAATTATTTGAGTTGGTTTAATCATCAACTCGAAACGGTCTAAATGACAGGTCGTTACAATATGTGTATGAATGTATATATACATATGTACAAACGTACTTATACACTAACACACACGCATATATATATATATATATATATATATATATATATATATATATGTATATATGTATATGTATGTATGTACATACACATCCACTTTTACCCATTCACTTATAATTATAAATTGACTTCTATCTCCATACAAGTTTCCTCGATTTGGGGGGCATCTTTCACAATCTTTCCCTTGTGAAATTGGATTCGGGATCCTCAGGTGATTCAATTGTTGTTCGTATACCATTAGAGAGATAGAGTTATTCAGCATATTCTACTTTCAAATTCTTGCTGGAACTCCATTTCTCCCAACCGAACTTCCAATCGAACGGATTTGAAATTGCTGTTGCGTCTGATCTTTTTGCATGGGGTAAGAATTTCATTACTGGATTTAAATATTACGATTTGGGAATTCAATTCCAATTTTTGGTTTTGCAAATACCAACAGCGATCAAATAGTTGTTGTAAAATGGTATTAGTTTCATTTAGGAAGATTTCATGAGATCCATAATGGTTTCGTATTATCTTCTGCATCCGAATGTGAAAAACCGATTTATATCTTTTTGGATGTCTGCTAAGTTTCAAGGTTGTCAAGTTTAAGCTAATAGAGTTGTTATGGCTTTAACAAACTGTTATGTTAACTGGTTATGTCCATGGATTACAATACGACTCAATTTCACTACCATGGCAGCATCTACAACTTGTCTTCAATCATGTGTACCAATTTTATGAATAGAAGAGCGAGTTAGAGAAATCCGATCAATGATGGTAGTTTGGGTTCTTATTTGATTTCCATTCGAAAAATAAGACTGTTCCAATCAGTCGGTTACAAAGGAGCATTCTCCTTCTATTATGGTGCCATGAGTATATGAGCAACATTTGTTACATGGTGTTAATGATATAGTTACTATTTATGGTGGAAGATGGAACTATTTAACATGCCTGGTCAGATACTATGAAAAAAGACATGAAGCATCAGTTATTATAACAAACATTGTTAGTGACTGCACTATTGGAAATTGTTTTAAAAAACAAAAGGATGAATTATTAAAAACTGAATAAGTGTTAAATGGCTCCTATCACTACGCCATATCAGCGAATTTGGCACGGAAGGATGCGGATATACAGTTCGGGTAAAACCGTATCAAATTTGATAATGCTCAGATCCGCATCAAACACCAGTTTGCGATCCACACCACCCCAAATCTGACCGTCCATCGCGAATGCTTCGGATCAGTGAATTTGGTACGGCTTAAGGCCAAATCGAATGTGTATCATATTGTGCATCCCCTTAGGCACTTGGAATTAAAATATTGGCCGCTCCTCATTCCATTTGTTTTACTTTAATGGTGACCGAAAACCCAAATTAGGGTTTTCGGTTACCAAAACGTGCCTCCACCTTTCTCTGGAATCACCTCCTCTTGCATCCTAAACACAGGATTCCTGCCATCTTGCTTCTTTTGTCAATCGTCAATCATCAATCAGCAGAAGTTTCAATTCAAGGTGCTATTTTCATCGATTTATATTTGCAGTATTTTTTTTTTGCAGCTAAGTTTATTTGTAGAATTTGCCAATGTGAATTGTATTTGTGTGAATTTTGTTTGTAGATAGGGTTTTGTTTGTGGGTAGAAATTGTCTGTTTGGTTGTTTTGATTGTTTGTTTTATGCTGAATTGTATCAAAGACATTATTCTCATTTCCTAATGTTCCTCTGAATTGCATCTATTGCGTCCATATGTTTAAAACTTAGTATCCCAGTATGCTAAAATTGTTCGTATGAATGTGTGCGATAGTGCTGGGACAAGTAATTTTAGTTTATTGATTAAAGACTGGTTGTGACGGCCCGCCCCGCACCAGCCGACATTTCCAATGAAACGCGTTGTGTCGATGTCCAACCAGCATGGGACGGTCGTCAAAGGAAAAGAAAGAAGGCGATGAATCATCAAAGAACATGTAGTATATCTCACAGCGCATGGAACAAAATATAATAATAACATAATTTGATATAAAACAGGCGAGACAGTGCATAAGCTGAAAACTAAACCATCATAGCCGCGGAAAATTCAAAATACAGCTTACGATCCAAACGACCATTATTACAACTTTTAAAAACGTCTCTAAAGAAAAATAGGAAGGTACACTACTAATGCCCAAAGTAGTGACCAGCAACAACACAGGGAGAATATATGGAAATGATACGTATAAGCCTCATGCTCGTCTCCGGACAGCTACTCGTGCATAACCAGCTAACCTGTCTCTAGTCTGCTCGTTTAGGAGCACCCAGAGTAATAAGAAGAGACATAAAACTCTGGGTCAGACAAAAGTCTGGTCTGAGCGATAAGCAGGAAAAACAGGACAATAACAGGTATACATAACCATAACAGAACCTGGACCTGCAACCAAAGAGTTAGCACAATAGGATGTACAATACTATAAGGTGACACTAACACATGGTCTGAAAATAATGGGGATGGGGGGTGTCCATGTCATGGTGATAGCAAACATCAAACATAACAATCATCCTCACATCTCTCACTCAGTGCGTAAAGTATATGATATCCACCACTTTGATTACCTAATTCTTTATTACGATCACTCTGCCCCATGGAGTCATGACGGCTCCACTACACTGATCCGTAACCACTAATACTTTGTTATGTCCACTCTGCCCCATGGAGTCATGACAACTCCACTGCACTGGCTCATAGCCCTGCTATGTTCACTTTTCCCCATGGAGTCATGACAACTCCACTGCACTGATCCATAGCCAATATCCGTCTCTCAGTGGTGAGTCAAAGTTATGCACATCAATAACCCCTTTGCACATGTCATGCAGCAAATTCCAACTCATGAAGTTAACTCGTTGGTTCCCGTCTGGATCCAGAGTTACAACTTCTCATTCCGACCACCTTTGCATCTCGGGTTTGGTCTTCTCCAGATCGGTTCAGAAACAAGCTTCAATTCGGTTCGGCCTTCTTCCCATCTTCGGTTCGGTTCGGTCGTGATTACCTCATTGGGTCGGGCTCCTCCATTCAAATCAGCTCATGCATGGCTACTCCTCCGAGTCAGATCGTGAGCACCCATTGGGTTTGGGTCGGGCTCCTCGGTTCGTGATGTCCTCTCCAGAGCATCGGGTCGTGACTCCAACTTCGGGTTGGGGTCCTCCATCGGCTCGTGGGTCGAGCCTTCATCGGATCGGGTTGTGGTGCTCGAGCAGGAGCGGCTCGGTTCGGGGTACTTTGATGCGAGCGGGTCGGTTCGTGGCCACCATTCACGAGCAGGTCGGGGTCGTGGGATGCTCCACGAGCGGGTTTGGGGGTCCGATCCGATCCCATTTCTTGCACTTTTCCAACGAGCTATTTACGCCATATGACGGCGTTTTCGACCAATCTAACTTTTCTATGCAATCACAAATCATTCCAAACAGTCACAGTAACATGTAGAAACGACCATAAACATCAAAGCAACAATTTAACAAGTTAAAATGGATCAAATATACCCAAAAAACCATGATTTTCCCCCTTAATCTCCCTAATCATAACTTAATCATACGATTAGCAAACATGTCCAAATTAACCCAAATTTTTATCAGAGCCCTAGAATAATATTTAAGAATTTTTACATACTTTTACAGAATTTTAACATGCATAATTTCGCTAATTAGCACTAATCACCCCTAATTAGCCGTAATTAGTGAAAAACAATGCAAATCACTCACCTTAGCCAGAAACGAATTATAGATCTGAACTTTACTACTATTTTGGGTCGAATTCCTATGCAACACAGCAGCTCCAACTCTGATTTAATGTTGATTTACCTTGATTTAATGTAGCTTAGCTTAATCCTCGATTAGAAAGCGATCAGGAATTGTTTAGAAGAGATTTAAAAGGTGGAAGCCATTGTTAGGGTTGAAGAGAAAGTTTGTGGCGGCTGGAAAATGACAAAGGAGGGTTTCCTTAGCCCCTATCAGCCTTTGTGCAACCCTAATCCCGAAATACCTAATGGGCCTAGCAGCTAATCACCATAATTAGGCCCGATTAAGCTGTTTTTTCCTTCTAAACCTTGTTTCAGCCATATCTCCCAAATGGTAAGTCCGTTTGGCTATTGTGACCAATCTACAGAAAGGTAAACCATCATCCGAATCAAATGGATGTGGTTTCAGGTCAAAACTCCTTTCCAATCAAAAGTTATAAGCAAAACAAGATTCGCTAGGGGCACAACGGTCATTTAAAAATCGGCAAAAATCGTGAACATGAGAAATGACCCCTATAGTCGTTCACCTAAGTTACACGACCATACGACCTCGTATGAAAATGAAATAAATATTCTACAATCCCCCGATGCGTAGAATGCGGGTAGTTACATTCTCCCTTCCTCAAGAAATTTCGCTCTCGAAATTCCTTAACCAAAACATACAAGAGGTCCCATATGCCTATCAACCATTCACAACAATCAAACACACATAATAATACAACAAGCCTATCCTTGCATGTGTGATAACTATATCGCGATTAAAATCTTACCAGGCGAAGAGTTCTGGATACGACTTCCTTATGCTCTCCTCTATTTCCCAAGTACAGTCATTTTCATTGTCGCCCCATTGAACCTTGACTAGTCTCACCCTCTTCCTTCGAAGTTGTTTCGTATCGTACTCAACAATACAAATCGGCATGCGGTTCCCAACCGCCTTGGGTTCTACTTCGATGTCATCCAATTGATCCGGTGAAATACTCATATCAGGGTCATGCACGAACTTCCTTAATTGGGAAACATGAACTACGTTGTGAACCCCTGCCATCTTGTCAGGTAATCCAACTTTATACGCTACCCAACTTGCTCAAGAACTGGGAATGGACCTACAAACCTTAGTGCTAGCTCGCCACTCCTACCAAATCGAATCACGCTCTTTAACAGAGAAATCTTGACAAACACCAAGTCACCAACGGAGAATTTCAATTCTCTTCGTCTCTTATCAGCATAACTCTTCTGCCTTTCTTGGGCAGCCTTCATTCACTGTTGGATAACCTTGATCTTATATGAGGTTTCTCTTATCACATCCGGTCCAAGCACAAATTTCTCACCGGTTTCTAACCAACATGATGGTGAGTTGCACGGTCTTCCATATAAAGCTTCAAATGGAGCCATACCAATACTGGATTGATAACTATTATTATATGTGAATTCAACCAGATGCAAATGGTCATCCCATGACCCTCCAAAATCTAGTATGCAAGCTCTCAAGAGATCTTCTAATACTCAATTCACCCCTTCTGTTTGACCGTCGGTTTGAGGATTGTACGCGGTACTGAGATGTAATTCTGACCTTAAAGCCTCTTGTAAGCTCTTCCAAAATCCACTAGTAAACAACGAATCTCGGTCACTCACAATACCTTTGGGTACTCCATGAAATCTCACTACCCATTTCATATACAGTTCTGCTAACTTAGCTGTTGTTCTATTCGACTTGACGGGTATAAACCTTGCACTCTTGATCAATCGGTCCACAATCAACCAAATGCTATCATGGGCCGATCTAGTCCTTGGTAACCCATCAATGAAATCCATTGAGACTTGTTCCCATTTCCATTCGGGAATTTCTAATTTTTGCAACAAGTAACTAGGCTTCTTTTGCTCAACTTTAACTAGCTGGCAGTTCATGCATTTGGATATAAACTTCCCAACGTCTCTTTTCATCCCTTCCCAGTAGTAGGTCTGCTTCATGTCTCGATACATTTTGTTACCACCGGGATGTATAGTTAGTTTTGAGTGATGACATTCTCTAAGCACTTCATCTCTCAATCCATTGACATTGGGCATAGCTAGTCTCGCATTATTTCTAAGCCATCCATCTCAATCAAGCCTATACTTGTTCATCTCCTCACTGTCGATACCCATCTCTAACTTGTAGATGATTTCCAATAGGTTAGGATCGTCCCTTTGACTGGAACCAATTCGCTCAATCAAAGTGCATCTGATCGTCAAACTTGCTAACATTTCTAGATCCAATTCGCACTTTGGTCTGAAATCATACCCAGCGATATACTCCAGTTGCTTCCATTCCAGAAACATAGCACATAAACTGGCATGTCTCCTACTTAATGCATCAGCTATCGCATTGCCCTTTCCTGGTGTCTATGCGATATCGAAATCATAGGAAGCCAAGAATTCCAACCATCTCTGCTGACGGAGGTTTAAATCCTTCTGAGAGAAAAGATACTTTAACGATTTATGATCGGTAAACAACTCAAATCTTTCTCCCAAGAGATAATGTATCCACATCTTCAATGCGAACACGATCGCTGCCAATTCCAAATCATGGGTATGATATCTTTTCGCATGCGGTTTCAGTTGCCGACTAGCATAGGCTACAACCCTACCTCTTTGCATCAATGCAGCACCTAGTCCGGTACCACATGCATCCGTGTATATTGTCAACGCTTCATTCCCTTTAGGAATGACTAACACTGGTGCACGCATCAACATTTGCTTTAGACTTTGGAATGCATTTTCACACCTTCCGTCCCAGACGAAAGCTTGATTCTTCTTGGTCAACTGAGTTAACGGTGCCGCTATCTTGGAGAAGTCTTGGATACACTTACGATAATATCCAGCATCCCAAGAAACTTCTTACGTCTATTGCATTCTTGGGCGTAGATCAATCATGTACCGTAGCCACCTTCGCAGGGTCCAAGGCAATACCATTCTCTGAAACAACATGGCCCAAGAATCTCACTTCCCTCCTCCAGAAGTGACACTTAGAAAATTTCGCTTTCAATTGGTGTTTTCTCAACACCTCCATTACTATCCTCAAATGTTCCTTGTGTTCTTTCTCTATCCTTGAGTAAACAAGGATATCGTCCACGAACACAAGAACAAACTTAATCAATTGATCCCTGAATACCCTATTAATAAGATCCACAAAATACGCTGGTGCATTGGTCAACCCGAATGGCATGACCAACTACTCATAGAATCCAGACGGCGTCCGAAAGGCTGTTTTAGGAATACTCTCAGCTGCTACTCGAAGCTGATGAAATCCTGTCGCGAGGTCCAACTAGGAGAACACTTTTGCTCCTTCCAGTTGATCAAACAAATCATCTATCCGTGGAAGGGGATACTTATTCTTCCTAGTCACTTTATTCAACTCGCGATAGTCCACATATAAACGAAGGGAACCATCTGCCTTAGTGGCAAATACAACTGGTGCTCCCCACTCGGAGACGCTTCTTCGGATAAATCCCTTCTTCAAAAGATCGTTTACTTGCACCCAGAGCTCTCGCTGCTCCCTTGGTGCCATACGACGAAGTGGCATCACGACAGGTCTGGCATCTTTCACTAAATCAATACGGAACTCAATCTCTCAGTGTGGTGGAAGTCCGGTCACTTCCCCGAAAATGTCTGGATACTGGCCAGCAATGGGAACCCCTAATAACTCGTCCGGTAGAATGTTGAGGGAATTTAGAAAACTAACCATCACCTTATCACTAGGTAGGCCACCAAACACTACCCTCCGCCCTAATAGTCATCGAAAATCCCTCACAGTCTACCACCACCCCATATCTTTGGAGGCAATCGACTCCCAAAATAATGCTAAACCCAGTAAAGCTCAAAACAAATCAATCACAAGCAAATATACATCTGTGACTCAATAAAACCAAATTTCGACAAATCATACTAAGGCTAGTCGAACCACCAATCGAGTTCATCACCACTAAAGGTCTGTCGATTATCTCGAGTTCCAATCCCAACCTATCTACCAGGTCACTAGATATGAAGTAATGGGAAGCCCAGTATCAAATAATACTTGAACAGAAACATCATAAATAGAAAGCATACCTTGAATGACGACATTCTTTCCTTTCTCCTCCGCAGTTGGGGAATTCAATGAAGAAGGAACAACATTAATAGCATATGCTTTCACAATTTTCTTCTCTTTAGGGGGTTGTGGACATTTATCCTTATGATGTCCCACTTGGCCGTAGTTGAAGCACTTTCTGTCTGCTAGCTTTGCTCGACATTCTTTAGCATAGTGGCCTTTTTTGCCACAGCTAAAAGCACTCAACATCTTTCTCATTCTTTTTCTGACCATCCTTAGTTTGGTTCTGCTTCTTCTTATTCTGGGAATTATTCTTGCCTCCGCCTCTTGCCTGCGGCTTTGGTCCCTCTGCAGATGTAACAGCGACCACAATCTTGGGCTTAGGATAAAGACTCTCTAATCTCAATGATTTCCCAACAATCGATTCAAAAGTCTCATCAATATGGTTTATAAGCCTTTCCCCAAAGTACTGATCTAAACCAGTTATGAACTTCTCGTTCCTCTTCTCGGCAGTGTCAATAAAGGATAATTCATACTTCGATAAAGTATCGAACTAACAATATACTCCGAGGCTGCCCTACCATTCTGTTTAAGCTCCAAGAACTTCCTAAACAACTCTGACTTTTGGGCAGTTGGGATAAAATTATCACTGAATCGGGTCTTAAACTGATCCCAAGTAACTTGATCCTCATGAGTAGTTTCCTTAATAGCATCCCACCAATTCATAGCCCGTCCTTGCAGCTGGCGGGATGCTAGTTTTCTCTTCATTGCATCATCGATCCCTAAGTCCACGAAGATGCGCTCACAACTATCGAGCCAATCTTGAACATCCGTAGTCGATTCCGTTCCATGGAACTACTTCCCACCAAGACTAGTATAATCCTTACAGAGCTTGGCAAAATCTTCTCTAGGCGCCTGCACTGCTGCACCACCACCATTAGTAGCATTAGGAATTGCCCTTTGAACATCCCTAAGTATCTCTCTCATGAAGTCAGTGAACATCGTCCTCATATCAGGAGCATTCCTATTATTGGCCCCCGAACCCGTACCCCTCGTATATCGGCTCATCATTCAATATGTAAAGAGAAACCGATTAACCATCTCCATAGTGGTGCTAGTGCAATGCGACTTCATCCTTAAATATACTAATAGTATATATATATATATAGCTTTTGAAAACCAAAATATCACAAATACGCACACTCATATAGGTATACTATCTCTCCCTGATGTCTTTCCCTAGATTAACTACGCAACCTAGAGCTCTGATACCAAGTGTGACGACCCGCCCCGCACTAGCCGACATTTCCAATGAAACGCGCTGTATAGATGTCTAACCAGCACGGGACGACTGTCAAAGGAAAAGAAAGAAGACGATGAATCATAAAGAACCTGTAGTATATCTCACGGCGCATGGAACAAAATATAATAATAACATAACTTGATATACAACAGCCGAGACAGTGCATAAGCTGAAAACTAAACCATCATAACAGTGAAAAATTCAAAATACAGCTTACGATCCAAACCACCATCATTACAACTTTTAAAACTGTCTCTAAAGCAAAATAGGAAGGTACACTCTAATGCCCAAAGTAGTAACCAACAATAACACAGGGAGAATATATGGAAATGATACGTATAAGCCTCCTGCTCATGTCCGGACAACTACTCGTGCATAACCAGCTAACATGTTTCTAGTCTGCTCGTTTAGGAGCACCCAGAGTAATAAGAAGAGACATAAAACTCTAGGTCAGACAAAAGTCTGGTATGAGCGATAAGCAACAAAAACAGGTATACATAACCATACCAGAACCTGGACCTACAACCAAAGAGTTAGCACAATAAGATGTACAATACTATAAGGTGACACTAACACATGGTGTCAAAATAATGGGGATGGGGGATGTGCATGTCATGGTGATAGCAAACATCAAACATAAAAATCATCCTCACATCTCTCACTCAGTGCGTAAAGTATACGATATCCATCACTTTGATCACCTAATTCTTTATTACGATCACTCTGCCCCATGGAGTCATGACGGCTCACTGATCCGTAACCACTAATACTTTGCTATGTCCACTCTGCCCCATGGAGTCATGACAACTCCACTGTACTAGCTCATAGCCCTGCTAAGTTCACTTTTCCCCATGAAGTCATGACAACTCCATTGCATTGATCCATAGCCAATATCCGTCTCTCAGTGGTGAGTCAAAGTTATAGACATCGATAACCCCATTGCACACGTCCCGCGGCAAAGTCTAACTCATGAAGTTAACTCGTTGGTTCCCGTCTGGATCTTGAGTTACAACTTCACATTCAGACTACCTTTGCATCTCGGGTTTGGTCTTCTTCGGATCGGTTCAGAAACAAGCTTCCATTCGGTTCGGCCTTCTTCCCATGTTCGGTTCGGTTCAGTTCAGTCGTGATTACCCCCATCGGGTCGGGCTCCTCCATTCAAATCAGTTCATGCATGGCAACTCCTCCGGGTCGGATCGTGAGCACCCATTGGGTTCGGGTTGGTCTCCTCGGTTCGTGATGTCCTCTCCAGAGCAACATGTCGTGACTCCAACTTCGGGTTGTGGTCCTCCATTGGCTCGTGGGTCGAGCCTTCGTCGGATCGGATCGTGGTGCTTGAGCAGGAGCGGCTCGGTTCGGGGTACTCTGACACGAGCAGGTCGGTTCGTGGCCACCATTCACGAGCGGGTCGGGGTCGTGGGATGCACCACGAGCGGGTTCGGGGTCCGATCCGATCTCATTTCATACACTTTTCCAACGAGCTATTTACGCCATACGACGACGTTTTCGACCAATCTAACTTTTCTATGCAATCATAAATCATTCCAAACAGTCATAGTAACATGTAGAAATGACCATAAACATCAAAGCAACAATTTAACAAGTTAAAATTGATCAAATATACCCAAAACGATGATTTTCCCCCTTAATCTCCCTAATCATAATTTAATCATACGATTAGCAAAACATGTCCAAATTAACCCAATTTTTTATCAGAGCCCTAAAATAATATTTAAGAATTTTTACATATTTTTCTAGAATTTTAACATGCATAATTTCACTAATTAACACTAATCACCCCTAATTAGTCGTAATTAGTGAAAAACAATGCAAATCACTCACCTTAGCCACAAATGAATTATAGATCTGAACTTTAATACTGTTTTGGGTCGAATTCCTATGCAACACAGCAGTTCCAACTCAGATTTGGTGTTAATTTTCCTTGATTTGATGTAGCTTAGCTTAATCCTCGATTAGAAAGTGATTAGAAGTTGTTTAGAAGAGATTTAGAAAGTGGAAGTCATTGTTAGGGTTGAAGGGAAAGTTTTTGGCGGCTTGAAAATGACAAAGGAGGGTTTCCCTAGCTCCTATCAACCCTTGTGCAACCCTAATCCCGATATATCTAATGGGTCTAGCTGCTAATCACCCTAATTAGGCCCAGTTAAGCTGTTTTTCTCCTTCTAAACCCTGTTTCAGCCACATCTCCAAAACGGTAAGTCCGTTTGGTTATGTGACCACTCTACGGAAAGATAAACCATCATCTGAATCCAATGGAAGTGGTTTCAGGTCGAAACTCCTTTCAATCAAAAGTTATAAGCAAAACAAAATTCGCTAGTGGCACAATGGTTATTTAAAAATTGGTAAAAATCGTGAACATGAGAAATGACCCCAGTAGTCGTTCCCCAAAGTTACACGACCATACGACCTCATATGAAAATGAAATAAATATTCTACGACCCCCCGATGCGTAGAATGTGAGTCGTTACACTGTTCTTTATTAGATTAGGAAACTTCAGCTTTTTCAACCAGGTAGGAAACTTGAGCTCATGACCATGTAATTCTTTGTTGGGTTGAGCTTTTGAACATGATAAGGTCTGAAATTTAGGCGTTCAGCTTGATTTCTGAATGAATTTATAAAGATAAGTAGACACAAATTAGTTGTCCTTGATTAATGATTGAGATGCTATACTAGTAGTTGGTTGCATTAAAATAACATAGTAATGCCCTAAATATTACTATATTAAATTGGGTTGTCTTGGTGTATTACTGTAAAATATTAACCAAGGTTTTAATTGGTATGTATTACTATTACAAATCATAAAGGTTTTAATTGGTATGTCTTAGTGTAATTGTGTATTAGTGTAGTAATGATTGCTACTCTGTTTTAAGTGATAACAAGTTTACTGAAAATATGTTAATAGGTTTGCTAAAAATTTTGGTAGATGAATGATTACTCGACTTACTGGTTAATATTTTAATGGGCGATCCATCAGGTGGATGCATTTAAGCTCACGCGCAGGGTCGGGTTTCCATGCTTATTAGCTTTATCCAAATGCTGGATGCTGCTGCACTTGACCTTAGTAAAAAGCTGCTTCCACTAGCAACTTTCCCTTACTTTGTAGCAGAGACTGTAGTGTAAGTTATCTTGCACTACACAGTCTGCTTCAAAAAAACTGAAAGTTGCAAGTGAAAGTAGCTTTTTCCAAAGGTTAAGTGAAGCGTCATTCGATATTTGTATAAAGCTAATAAGCATGGATTACTGGCCCTGCGCGTGAGCTAATATGCATCCACCTGGTGGATCGCCTAGTAAATTCTTAATCAAAAAGTTGAGTATGTATGTCTTCCGAAGATGATGATTCGATATCTTTAGACGTTGGAGCAGGTATATATTATTTTACACTTATCTCTACGTAGTATCTTACATAGACGATGCCTTGCATTTTTAACGACTGACATTTCATTCATGTTTAAGACATATACTGACTACACAAACACATGGATGGGCTTAAGGTGTTATTTCTGACTTGTTACAATGTACTGGCCGAGTTAAACATAGAAGACATTTTTTACACAAATTTGAGTTAAACTTAGTCATTACATAATAACAGATGATATTTCAGTCTATATATCATTTCTATATGTCATTAAACAAGTTCCATTTTAGCTCATTTCTGTATGCTAGTGAGTTACAATGTCGATCTCCTGTCCAGTGAAGTATTTGTAACTTGAATTAATGAATTTATATGCAGTCCTGTTGGAGAAAACAGAAAAAGTGGGGAGATGCATCGGCTATATACGATGTTTGAGGTCACATTAAACCACAAAGCATGTGAGATGCTGGTATGTTTCTAGGTTACAAGTTCACGAAATCATGTCAGTGGCATCATAAACATGTTATATAGATACAATTGAGTAATATGCACACACGAACACAAAGACACAATATGCCCTTCACTGTTAACAGTACGGCGCTCGACTAGTAGAGTACTCCGGATCGAACCATTGACATGAAGTCTCGATTTGCCTTTTATCTGAATTTTGGGTGCATGAGTAGAAACTAGTCGAGTCGACTAGTTTTGTATGCAATCAAGCATAAAATTGCTTCTTTTTTCTAATAGATTTTGGTGCTTTTGTGCTGCTGGAACTCAGGCTGGCTATCACGATTCAATTTTGCTATCAATCATGAGGTTGGCCTTTTAAGCCTTTGTTTTAAACTGTGTATATATGTAAATATTTATGCTGTTATAATGTTTTTTCAGCATTAGCTAGCTTATTCTCATAGTACTGCTTTGATTTACAGCAAACACATGGATTTCATCGACATGATCAGCACGTACGCTCAATCTTCCCCTCCTCGACTGGAGTTATATCAGGCTGATATGTTTTTACCTTTTTTTGTTAATTCATAATGTGATGAAAATCTTTAACAGTTTCCTTGTATATATATGTTTGTATGTACGTACATTGTGTTCGTGTTATGAAAAATCTTGTAATGCTTTGAGTGTGTGTATATATATATACATATATATTGTATTATTCTTGTGTATAAATTGTGGTATATATGTTGTGTTATGAAAAAAATATGTGCTACAGTTTCTGTTTTTATATATATATATATATATATATACACACACACACACACATGCATGTGTATATATATGTGTACACACACATATATATATAGATACGGTCAAAGGCCGTGTCTGAGTAAGCTTTAGATACGGCTACCAGCCATATGTTATTTCTAGTGACATACGGTTTATAGCCGTATCTAAAAATTTAACATGCCATTTTTTGATATGGCTTTTTGCCGTGTCTACCGGCTTTAGATACGGCTTTTTGCCGTGTTTGTAACACAGCTTAATTAGTATATATGGTGTAGTGTATATGTGAATAGTCCCACATCATGAGACTATACGAAATAAGCAAAGTATTTATATTTGTTTCTTAGAAGCTATGTTGGGGCCTTGGTTCTCCCAATACAAGCTTTGTTGTGAGGAGGGAGACCATGCATGATCATGACCACCACACACGCACGACCGACCGAACCGACCCGGTTCAGGCTCGGGCATTAGGCCTAGAGCCTTGATGGTGTAGACACTTATATTTATAGACAAAAATACCTTGTATTTTTCAAATCAGTTTTTATTTGACTTGGTAAAATTGAGATCCGTTTTTTCAGATCCGAACTAACTTTATCCACAACCATATTATCACGTTCGGACTACTCAGAAAAAATATATATGGCATTTTTATCTCTATCTTTTTTCTTAAAAAAACTAAAATCAGAACGAGCAGTTGATTTGTGCAAATCCGAATTGATTTGTTGTGCAAGCGAATCAATTAATTTACGAGGCCGTTTTATCCTAGAGGCATCGGTGATTGAGAACGATTGGCTTGCACCTGTAGCCAGATCGCCGAAACGTCTTCAAGGGAGCGACGTTGTCCATGACTTAGCCATTATTTCCTAACAAATTAAAGACGTTCTATCAAACACTGGCTTCGAGTCGTACATATTTCGCAACCCTACACGACGCTGCTTCCTACATCTCAACTCGTAGATCTCGCAGTTGCAGCGACAAAAAGCACAAAGTTGAATTTTTTTAAGAAACGGTCGACTGTAAAAAGTGAGAGCTTTTGGCTTGCGTCGAATTTGAGTAAAAGATCGATCAAGGCGTTCTTTCTTTTGTACACGCCTTTGATTTTCACGCTTTGTCTTAGTATTATAATTCTTTGCAAGCTCTATGAGAAATTCACTGAACTCGAGTATTTGATTCTGGGGTTGGTATCAGCAGTTCCTTGTTTCTTAATGCCTGTTCTACTTATGGGAAAAGTTTGAGAATAGAAGATAAATGCCTTGGTTCAAAAATGTTTCGTTACCAGATTTGGATCAAGCTGGAGCTGTAAATAAGCTAAGTGAAAGTGTGGAAAACATCCTCAGAAATAGCAGATTTAGCTGCAATCTTGATACTAGCGAATTCATCCAATTTGTCTATTTTGAATAAAGATGATAATCATGGTTCTAATTCAGATGGAATGACTTGAATTTTATGAGCTCAAAGCGAACAAGATATGCGATGAGTTATGCGAAGAGACACCAGGATGTGCGAAAAAGCTTAGCAGATATTTTACTAGAGTTCATTCAATTTGACGAAGTCGAAGTGACGTGCCGGGCTTGAGTACTGACAATTGTATGTGCGGTTAAAAGTAATAATAGAAAATCATGATGTTGAGAACAAGTGAATTGAATATGGATGTATTTGGAGAATTGAAGGATGAAATATGGGGAACAATGCTTCATCACGAAAGCATATTCAAGCATCTGGTCTATGAGCTGTATCGTCTATATTGGAAGAGAGTGCATGTCATTGTGAAGGTATGCTTATGACATTTACAGTATTTATTTGAAGTTTCAGTGCACGAACGTGTAGCATATTTAGTCTAACGCACGCATCACTCAGTCAGAACATGTAAATGAATATTGCATGGCAAAACATAGCTTAAAGAGTGCCTATGCAGAGTTTGATTTCCTGACTTAGGTTGAGATGGGATTGAGTTCTAAGTAACTATTAAGACTGATAAGTAAAAAATGCAGGAAATAATATTTTCTGTGATTAACTTATGTTACTCTCTGAGTTTAGGTATGTTTTCCTAAAAGAAAATATAAATTCTCAAACATATGAACATATTTAACAATAGTAAGCCTCCACGGCCGGTCAGTAGAGAACAGAATGGGAATCCGCAAGGAAACCATAAAGGATAGTAGCAACCAACCCAAAAGAATGATTATGGACAGTTGTTTCTATGTTACAACTGTGGAAAACCAGGTCATATGGCACGAAAGTGGTGGATCAGAGGGTTGGTGAGCAGACACTGGTGCTTCTCGCCGTGTCTGCTATGATCGTGATATATTCACTACATACACGGCTGCTTATGATCAGAAAGTGTTGTTGGGAGATTCTCACACCACTTAAGTTGCGGGGGTTGGAAATGTGGAAATCAAGTTTACCTTTGGAGAGACGGTGATTCTGAAAGATGTGATGCATTTGATATGTTTAAAACATTCAAAACTGAAATTGAGAATCAAGCAAATAAAAAAATTAAGATACTTCGTAGTGATAGAGGAACAAAATATGAATCTACTTCAATTCTGGATTTTTATAAATTACATGGTATAGTACATTAGAAAACTGCACCATATTCACCTGAAATGAACGATAAAGCTGAAAAATATAGGACCTTTACCAAATTAGTAGTTGCCATTTTATTAAATTTTGGTGCAACAAAATATTGGTAGAGGGAAATATTATTAACCATATGCTATGTTTTGATTAGAATCCCTAAATCTAAGAATAAAATTTCACCTTATGAAACTTTAAGAAGTATAAACCCAATGCATCCTACTTTAGAACTTAGGGGGGGTGTTTAGCATATGTTCGCATTCCTGTCCCAAGAGAATAAAATTGGTAAGTAGAGCATATGAATGTGTATTTATAGGCTATGCTATTAATGGCAAAGCATACAGATTTTATGACATAAATACACATAATATAATTGAATCAAATGATGCTGATTTTTATGAAACAAATTTTCCATTTTAATTAAGGAATAGTGGGGACACTTCAAGTATGCCTAATAGAACAAAACTTAATGAAAAATATGAAATTGAACCTAAAAGAAGCAAAAGAGAAAGAACCATAAAAGATTTTGATCCAGATTTTTGTGCTTTTACTATAGAGGAGGTTCCCTCAAACCTTCAAGAGGCTTTATCTTCTTTAGATGCCGACACTTGGCAAGAGGCTATAAATGATGAAATAGATTCTTTGAAATCCAATAAGACTTGGTACTTAGTTGATTTACCGCCTAGTTGTAAATTTATATGCTGTAAATATGTGCTTAAAAAGAAATTAAAACATGATGACACTGTCGATAAATATAAAGCCCATATAGTAGCTAACGGTTTTAAACAAACAGAAAATGTAGATTTTTTTGATACTTTTTCACTTGTAACTAGAATTACATCCATTTGGGTATTAACCTCACTTGCTTCTATTCATAATTTAATAATACACCAAATGGATGTTAAAACCGCATTTTTAAACGCTGAATTAGACGAAAAAATTTATATGGACCAGTTGAAGGATTTGTAGTACATGGTCAAGAACATAAATTACGCAAATTAGATAAATCATTATATGGTTTAAAACAAGCATCTAAACAACGACATGAAAAAAATGATAACTTTATAATCTCAAATGGTTTTTGAGTTAATGAAAGTGAAAAATGCATTTATTATAAATCTGAAAATGACATTTGCACTATTATATGTTTGTATGTGGACGATTTACTTATTTTTTGGATCAAACATTCATGCCTTAAACACAATCAAATATTTATTAAGTGTCAACTTTGATATGTAAGATTTAGGTGAGGCAAGTGTAATCCTTGGTATTAAAATTACTAGGTCCGAAAAGGGATTTTCTTTGGATCAATCTCATTATATTGAGAAGATATTAAAAAAATACAATTACTTTTATTGTAAACATGCATGTTTACCATATGATCCCAGTGTAAATTTATTTAAGAACATCGGCGAAGGTGTAAGACAGTCTGATTATGTGAGCATCATTGGCAGCCTTCGGTATGCCACTGATTGTACTAGACCCGACATTTGGGATTATTGTTTAGGTTTACCAGTAAACCTAATATAGAGCATTAGCATGTTATTGAAAGGGTCATGAGATACCTTAAACAAACTATGAACCTTGGATTACATTATGAAAAGTTTCCAGCTGTACTTGAAGGATATTCCAATACAGACTGGAATACTTTATCTGATGATTCAAAAGCAATCAGTGGCTATATATTTAGCATTACCGGAGGATTTGTTTCTTGAAAAATCTAGGAAATATGCTATTTTGACTCAGTCTACTATAGAGACTGTGATAATAGCACTAGCCACAACTAGTGAAGAAGCAGAGAACTAAAGAAATCTGCTAGTTGAGATCCCCATATGCTAAAAACCGACACCAGTGGTGTAATCTATTGCGATAGTTTCACGGCTATTGAAAAAAGTACAGAATCGTTATTACAACGGTAGAAGACGACAGTCGTAAACATAATACTATAAGAGAACATCACATATGTAGTAATGACAATTTGATGGCTATTTAAAAAAAAAGAATAGAATCAATAGTAGAACGGTAAGAAATGACAGTCGTATGCACAATATTGTCAAATCCGAACCGACTTTCTCCACAACCATATTATCACGTTCGGACTACTCAAAAAAAAAATATATGGCATTTTTTATCTCTACCTTTTTTCTTAAAAAAACTAAAATCATAACGAGAAGTTGATTTGTGCAAATCTGAATTGATTTGTTGTGCAAGCGAATCAATTAATTTACGATGTTGTTTTATCCTATAGGCGTCGGCGATTGAGAACGACCGGTTTGCACGTATGATCAGATCACCGAAACGTCTTCAAGAGAGCGACGTTGTCCGCGACTCAGTCATTGTTTTCCAACAAAGGAACCTGGCTATATTACAGCGCTAAACGTTTGATTACTTTAATTGAAGTTTGAAGAGTTGGATGGATCGCTTTTGTAGGCTTTGGAGTATATGTGCATTCTTGCATATTAATAAAAGTGTAGCAATTTCCCTTCAAAAAAGAAAAAAAATGTGTGTGTCAAATTTAAAATTTTTCACATCATCATATCAAGGTATTATAGTAGCATGTGCATTACAAAACATTCTGTCTCAATAAACCGAACTCCATTGGTAAAAACTAAACCAGTGAGCATATTTATTTATGTAACAATAACGCATCACCTTAAATCCAAGCATTCACAAAACAATACAAAATTAAAAAGGAATGCTTCAAAAGTAAAAAAGTTTGAAACACATGGAATTCACAATTAGAAAAGGTGATAAGTCGGCATAAAGTCAAACTAGGTAAAAACTGGAAAGATGACATACTCAAAATAGCACAGCTATTTAAATAAAATGCTAGGAAATAAAGAACTTATTGGGGACTACCCAAGATGGACTCAAGAGCTCTCACGTCCCAAGTGAGAGTCATACCACTAAACCAGAGGCCTTTTGATGAAAGGGCAGCTCTGTAAGTACAGACCTTGGAACAACCTGCAACATAAAAGCAAATTCCATGGTAAGAAAAAAAGCATTTTAAAACAACCTTGCTTTTGACGCAAAACCCTACAGATAAAAAGGATCTCTGGCACTCAGAGTAAGAATCATGCTACAGGACCAAATGCCCCAGAAGGAAGAGTTGATCAATAAGTACAGATCGGCTGAGAACAAGGCACTGGCATTCAATCGGAGGTCCATGAAGTAGTGCATTAGCACGCAGATTTTGCGTTCTGAAAGACCGTAACATAATATGGCGGAAACCAGAGGATCAATCTAATGGTGAAGATCCACTATGTCACCTTTTGTGTCTACTTTTCGTCTTTAAACCTCTACTTAATTTCACTCAAATCAGTCATCCTCTGTTATGTATTTATCAATGAGGAAATCAACAAAATCTTCAACTATAATACAAACTGTTTGGCTATTGTTTAGGCGTCAGGTGGAAAAAGCATTATGCTTAGATAGACTTCAACGGGCAAAATAAATGGGGCATTCCGAGAATCGAACTCGGGACCTCTCGCACCCAAAGCGAGAATCATACCACTAGACCAAATGCCCTCTGATGAAAGAATTGATAGGTATGTACAGGTCTTGGGACAACATGCGACTTTAAAACCAATTTATGAAAAACCTGAAAAAAAATATCATCTTCAAAATAAGCCTAATTTTGACATAAAATTGGATCTCTCGCTCCTTACCCAAGAATAATGCAATGGGACCAAAAAGTCAAACAAACAAGTTGAAAGAGTTGATTTGTAGCATAAAAATCAAATTATGCAGAAGTTTGAAAAACATCTTTAAACTGTTGGAAATTTTGTGTTTGTGAATTGTTTAAAATATAGAAATAAGTGTATGATGGCTCCTATTTGTGAATAGTCCCACATCATGGGATTATAAGAAAGATGTAAGTATTTATACATGTTTCTAAGAAGCTTTGATGGGGCCTTGGGGCTCCCAATACATGCTTTATTGTGAGGAGGGAGCCCATGCATCATGACCACCACACACACGCACGACCGACCGACTCGGCTCGGTTCGGTTCGGGCTTGGGCTTTGGCTATGTGGTGTAGACACTTATATTTTTGGCCCAGAAAACACTGCATTTTTCGAACCAGTTTTTTAATATGGAAAATATTTTCTGAACCGACTTTGATATGAAGCGGTAAAACTTGACCAAGTATTTCGCAGATCCTATTTTCCTCCACTGACCAGTATTTTCGAATAGCCTAATCTTCGTCTATATATTATCTTCAGATTAGACGAGATCAGTACAAAAAAATAAAACACTGCTTTCTCTTCCTCCGCCATTAAAATATTCTACCCAGAAATTTTCGAGCAGTTAACTTCGAAAGTGCAAATCTGCACTGATTTGTTGTGCAAAGCAAATCAGTTATATTTTTTCAGAGGATGTTTTATCCTAGAGGATCCTAGAGGCGGTGGCGAAAGTACGAACTGGTTTTGCACCATCGGCCAGATCGCCGAATTGTCTTCAAGAAAGCGACCAAGTACGTGACTCAGCCATTGTTTGCCAACAAATTGAAGACGTTTAGAAACAATGGCTTCGACAACAACCATAGATGATGCTGCTCCTTCCTCTGCATTCCAGATCCCATTGGTGACTGCTGCCCCGTTTCGTTTCGAGGCTCTGCACTTCAAACGATGGCGTCAGAAAATGGAGTTCTACCTGACGATGAGGAAGGTGGCTACTGCTCTGACCACCGACAAACCGCAGCTGCCAGACAAGCCTGATGGAGCTAATGAAGCGCAGATGACATCCTGGACTGAACAATCAAAGCAGTTGCAGAGTTGGACTGAACAGGATTATCTGTGCAAGAATTTTATTCTGAACGGATTGAGCGATGATCTGTATGATTACTACAACTCAAAAGACAAGACAGCGAAGAAGATCTGGGAAGCACTGCAGAAGAAATACGATACAGAGGAGGCAGGGGCGAAGAAGTATGCTGTGAGCCGCTATCTGAAGTACCAGATGACAGACGATAGGTTAGTAGAGATGCAGTCTCATGAGCTGCAAAAAATAGCTCATGAGATCATCTCCGAAGGTATGGTTTTAGATGAACAGTTTCAAATTGCTGTTATTATTGACAAACTGCCCCCAGGTTGGAAAGACTTTAAAAATTTCTTACGACATAAGACTAAGGAATTTTCCTTAGAGAGTTTGATCACTCGCCTTTGCATTGAGGAGGCAGCACGCAAACAGGACCAGAAAGAGGAAGTGTTGTTTGTTTCAAACAACAACACTAAAAAGACCAAACTCGCAGTTCTGAAACCAAATCAGAAGTCTTTCAAGAATCAGAACAGACGCAACAAACAGAATGGGAATCCGCAAGGAAACCCAAAAGGACAGCAAAAATCAGCCCAAAAGAATGACTCTGGACAGTTGTTTCTATGTTACAACTGTGGAAAACCAGGTCATATGGCACGAAAGTGTCGGAACAAGCCTAGCTCTGTACCACAGGCTAACTTGACTGAAGAGGAGCCTCTTATGGCTATGATTACTAAGATTCACCTTGTTGGTGGATCAGAGGGTTGGTGGGTAGACACTGGTGCTTCTCGCCATGTCTGCTATGATCGTGCTATGTTCTCCACATACACGGCTGCTGAAGATCAGAAAGTTTTGCTGGGAGATTCTCACATCACTAAAGTTGCAGGGGTTGGAAACGTGGAGATCAAGTTTACCTCTGGAAAGACTGTGATCCTCAAAGATGTTTTGCATACTCCAGAGATGAGGAAGAATCTGGTTTCTAGCTATCTCCTTAATAAGGCAGGGTTTACTCAATTTATTGGGGTTGACTTGTATACCATTGTGTATAAGGGAAACTTTGTAGGAAAGGGTTATGCTTGTGAGGGAATGTTCAAATTAAATGTTGAATATAATAGAGTGAATAATTCTGCTTATATGTTGTGTGATTTTAATATTTGGCATTCTGGATTATGTCATGTTAATAAGCGAATAATTCATAACATGAGCACTCTAGATATGATACCTAAGATAGCAAAATCTGAATCTGATAAATGTGAATTCTGTACACAAGCAAAAATCACAAAGAAACCTCATAAATCTGTTGATAGAGAATCTGAACCCTTAGACTTGATTCATTCTGACATATGTGAACTTGATGACATTTTGACTAGACATGGACATCGTTATTTTATCACTTTTATCGATGATTGTTCTGATTTCACATATGTATTTCTTATGAAAAATAAAAGTGATGCTTTTGACATGTTTAAAACATTCAAAACTGAAATTGAGAATCAAACAAATAGGAAATCAAGAGATTTCGTAGTGATAGAGGAACAGAATATGAATCCAATTCAATTTTGGACTTCTATAAAATGCATGGTATTGTACATGAAAGAACTGCATCCTATTCACCTGAAATGAACGGTAAAGCTGAAAGAAAAAATAGGACTTTTACCGAATTAGTAGTTGCCATCCTTCTAAATTCTGGTGCAGCAAAACATTGGTGGGGGGATATTTTATTGACTGTATGTTATGTTCTAAATAGAATCCCTAAATCTAAGAATAAAATTTCACCTTATGAAATTTTAAAGAATCATAAACCCAATGTCTCATACTTTAGAACTTGGGGTTGTCTAGCATATGTTCGCATTCCAGACCCTAAGAGAATAAAATTGGCAAGTAGAGCATATGAATGTGTATTTGTAGGCTATGCTATTAATAGCAAAGCATATCGATTTTATGATATAAATGCACATAACATAATTGAATCAAATGATGCCGATTTTTATGAAACTAAATTTCCTTTTAAATTAAGGAATAGTGGGGGCACATTAAGAACATCTATTAGAATAGAACTTGATAAAAGTTCTGAAGTTGAACCTAGAAGAAGTAAAAGAGCAAGAACAGTAAAAGATTTTGGTTCGGATTTTAGCGCTTTTACTATAGAGGAGGATCCCTTAAACCTCCAAGAGGCCTTATCTTCACTAGATGCCGATTTCTGGCGAGAGGCTATAAATGATGAGATGGATTCTCTTGAATCCAATAAGACTTGGCATTTGGCAGATTTACCCCCTGGTTGTAAATCTATAGGCTGTAAATGGGTGCTTAAAAAGAAACTAAAACCTGATGGTACTATAGATAAATACAAATCACGACTAGTAGCTAAAGGTTTTAGACAAAAAGAAAATATAGATTTCTTCGACACTTTTTCACCTGTAACTAGAATAACATCCATTCGGGTATTATTCTCATTTGCTTCCATTCATAATTTACTAATACACCAAATGGATGTTAAAACCGCTTTTTTGAATGGTGAATTAGACGAAGAAATTTATATGGACCAGCCTGAAGGATTTGTAGTACATGGTCAAGAACATAAAGTATGCAAGTTAGATAAATCATTATATGGTTTAAAACAAGCACCTAAACAGTGGCATGAAAAATTTGATAACTTAATCATTTCAAATGGTTTAAAAGTTAATGAAAGTGACAAATGCATTTATTACAAATCTGAGAATGATATTTGCACTATTATATGCCTTAATGTAGATGACCTACTCATTTTTGGGTCAAACATTCATGCCATAAATTCAGTCAAATCCTTATTAAGTACCAATTTTGATATGAAAGATCTGGGTGAGGCGAGTGTAATCCTTGGTATTAAAATTACTAGGTTAGAAAAGGGAATTTCTTTGGATCAGTCTCATTACATTGAGAAGATACTAAAGAAATATAATTATTTTGACTGTAAACCTGCATGCACACCATACGGTCCAAGTGTAAAGTTATTTAAGAACACTGGTGAAGGTGTAAGACAGTCTGATTATGCGAGCATCATTGGCAGCCTTCGGTATGCCACTGATTGTACTAGACCCGACATTGCCTATGTCGTGGGATTATTGTGCAGGTTTACCTGTAGACCTAGTATAGAGCACTGACATGCTATTGAAAGGGTCATGAGATACCTTAAACGAACTATGAACCTTGGATTACATTATGAAAAGTTTCCAGCTGTACTTGAAGGATATTCAGATGCAGACTGGAATACTTTATCTGATGATTCTAAAGCGACCAGTGGCTATATATTTAGCATCGCTGGAGGAGCTGTTTCTTGGAAATCCAAGAAACAGACTATTTTGGCTCAGTCTACTATGGAGTCTGAGATGATAGCACTAGCCACAGCTAGTGAAGAAGCAGAGTATTTGAGAAATCTGCTAGCTGAGATTCCCTTGTGGGAAAAACCGATACCGGTTGTGCTGATACATTGCGATAGTACCGCGGCTATTGCAAAAGTTCAGAACCGTTATTATAATGGTAAGAGACGACAAATACATCGTAAGCACAGCACGGCTAGAGAGCTACTTTCTACATGTACCGTTAGAGTAGATTACGTACGTTGAAGAAAATTTGGCAGATCCTTTGACGAAAGGACTGTCAAGAGAGAAAGTCCATAATTCTTCCAAAAGAATGGGACTATTGCCCTTAGATTGTTGAGTCACACACAATGGTAACCCGACCTAAATGACTGGAGATCCCAAGAAATAGGTTCAATGGGTAATAACAAGTTGTGTAGTGATAGAAGTTGAACATGCTATATAATAAACTAAGAAGCATGTATTCCTGAAGTGATAGAGGATGAGTTAATAGAAACTCTTAATGAGATCTATACTCTATTTGGAGTGGAGTACCTACCTTCAGGAGTACTCTTGGTAGACTCACATATGTGAATGTGGAAATGAGGCCGTTTCCTATGGAGTTTTGGGAAAAACTTCTAGAGCGTTCACTAAACTGGGATAGACGTGTATGGCCATAAATGCAAGGGCTTATTTGATTGCACTATAGAAAAGATTGTGTGTGGTTTGATGTCAGTAATAGAGTTCAAGACTACGTGTCACTCTAGTAAAAACTGAATCTTATTCACTATGCAAAGGTTTAAGTCGGATGACACCTTTGTTTATGCACAGTCTTATGTTTTTAGAAACTGCTCGATAATATTTTAAAAAATTCAAGTGGGGGATTGTTGGAAATTTTGTGTTTGTGAATTGTTTAAAATATAGAAATAAGTGTATGATGGCTCCTATTTATGAATAGTCCCACATCATGGGATTATAAGAAAGATGCAAGTATTTATACTTGTTTCTAAGAAGCTTTGATGGGGCCTTGGGGCTCCCAATACATGCTTTGTTGTGAGGAGGGAGCTCATGCATCATGACCACCACACACGCGCGCGACCGACCGACCGACTCGACTCGACCCGGCCCGGCTCGATTCGGTTCGGGCTTGGGCTTTGGGCCTTGGCTATGTGGTGTAGACACTTATATTTTTGGCCCAGAAAACACTGCATTTTTCAAACCAGTTTTTTAATATGGAAAATATTTTCTGAACCGACTTTGATATGAAGCGATAAAACTTGACCAAGTATTTCGCAGATCCTATTTTCCTCCACTGACCAGTATTTTCGAATAGCCTAATCTTCGTCTATATATTATCTTCAGATTAGACGAGATCAGTACAGAAAAAAAACACTGCTTTCTCTTCCTCCGCCAATAAAATATTCTACCCAGAAATTTTCGAGTAGTTAACTTCGAAAGTGCAAATCTGCACTGATTTGTTGTGCAAAACAAATCAGTTATATTATTTCAGAGGCTGTTTTATCGTAGAGGCAGCGGCGAAAGTACGAACTGGTTTTGCACCATCGGCCAGATCGTCGAATCCTCTTCAAGAAAGCGACCAAGTACGTGACTCAACCATTGTTTGCCAACACAAACAAGCCGACCTATGAAAGGGGCATTCCAAGAATTGAATAAAAGACCCCTTGCACCCAAAGCGAGGATCATACTGCTATATCAAATGCCCTTGATGAATGGGTCTGACTTGTAGGCAGGAGTCTTGTGACAAATATAGAATTAATTGTTGCCAAAACTCCCACGTAAAAGGCTAAATACACAAAAGTTTGCAAGATAGTATTTAAAAAAACACCATTTGAAATAAAAATTTAAAAAACTGAATAGGCGTTCGGAGAGCAATAAGCATACTACAAGACCAAATGTCTTGGTAAAAGGCAAGACTTGAATGTATATGTATTTACGTAGAAATTTGATTATATACTTTAGATTAGTACGTGTAATTTAACAATTGTAAAAATGTTAGCCCTGACATTAGAAGGCATGTGCTATGTGAGTGGGAGAAACAATCTTGCATACAAGCATTTATTTTACAAAACATAGTAATAAAATCATTCAAAAACAAATTCAGCATCTCCACCTAAAGCAAGATTGACGCTATTAGGCCAAATTATCTTTGATGCGATGACATAATTTGACCAATTACAATTAAAAGATAAGTAAACAATAAAATAGATAAATCTGTTTACTGGTCAAATATTGACATGTCTTTAACCAACCAAAAACTACATAATAGAATAGTTTTCTTCGGCTGCTACCATAAATAACCACTAAAACACTTACATCTCTTAAGATATAGAAACAAAGAAAAGAAAACAATTCTAATATACACTATTATCGGTTATGCAAGAATGTTCGAATATCTATGTATAGTGAAAAACTCACTTTACATTTCTTCATCGGCCCAAATAATTTGTTCTTCGTACTCGCCAAAACTTCATTTTTGCCGTTGAAAAGGGATCTCGAACGAGATCATGTCTTTTAAGATTCAAAATTTATCAAATTAAGCATAAAGTACAAAACTGGATCATAAATCGGTAGATTTTTCATAGGAAAGAAATTTGTTTTAAATGAAAGAGAAAAAGATAAATGAAGAGAGAGAAAGCGAGTGTTTGAAGAACGTATAAGGGTGGAAGAAGTATTCTACAAATACCTATGGGTCAGTGGACGTGGGCGAAAGTAGGAAAAATATAGGTGTATGGTGTGACAACTTTTTATTATGTTACTAATTGCTTTTAAGCGATTTCAAAATGTTTTTTGTCAACGATGAAACGAATAAAATGGTTGAAAAGAATGAACTGTTAAGTCCTTCAATGTTGTAAGAACAGGCTAGTCACCGAACTTTCATTGCAATTACTTCAAAATTAAGTGCATCAGTCATGTTCAGTCAACAACATTACACCAGAACACCGTCTAATGTTTAAATTCATTCTAGATTTGATGTTACCTGAATGTCACCTTACATGATGTTACCAATAATAAATTAAATAATTAAAAATCCAAAATTAAGTTTTCTTTTTCTTTTCTTTTTTGAAGAGAACAACACTTTGTTCTTAAAGTTTACCAGTTTAATACTTCAGCAGTAAAAAAAAATTCCCCTTTATGACTAAGTATATGACGGGAATGATTTTTAAAAGTCGGCTGTTCGTAGTTCGTAGAACAATTTAAAAAAAAATCTATTTCCAACCATTACATCTTCGGAATTTTTATCGTTCTTTAGAATTTCTTAATATGTAAAATATTATACACAAGGTTTCGCGGAGTATATAACTCATGAACTTTCCAGCTAAATATCGCTTGTGCTCTAAAACCCCAAACTTAAAATAAACAAACCCTAATTTCAAATACACAGAATACCTAACTCCAAAACTGAACTCTTAAGTTGATAGCAATAAAGAAATGAAGTTCGACAATAACATGGGTAAATTGAGGAGAAACAATTACCTGAATTGGTGTCCCACTTTTCTATTTTCGCTTAGGTAAAACCAAGTAGAATTGGGAAGTTCTATAAAATGGAGGAAATCCAGTTCTGGAAGGTGCTAAACGCTAAAGAGGCGGTTCAAGGGCACTACAATATCCGAAAACATAAATGCAATTTACTGATGTGCCAACGATGGAACCGTGGCCGAAACACGGCTACATACTGCGTTTGTGGTGTCAACATTAAACCAGTTTTGAGTTGCGTCGTGTAGTTTCTAATAAATAGCCCTTTAAAAAAACCGGATATAAAGGCCCATGACCCATAAGGTTCCACATGGACTGTCACCCCAAAAAATTACAATGATGTATATGGATTTTGTGATCTTTGCTATTGAGTTGAATAGGCAATTAGACATATCTATTGAGTTGAATGGACTTTTGATAGCCGTGGTCGCTTAGGAGTTAAGATGCTTGAATTTGTTAATTACTTTATATGCCTATAAATTTCAATTATTAGAGTGATGAGTATTTTATATTAATTAAACAGATGCTAATTTATATGATATGTATGCATTCAAGTTGTATAATCTTACATCATTATATCACCGTATTATTGTAGCATGCGCACTACAAAACATTGTGTATTGATAAATCGAATTACATTGGATAAAACTAAACCGGTAAGCATATTTATTTATGCAACAATAAGACATCATCTGAAAACCAATCATTTATGAAACAATACAAAATTAAAAAGGAATGCTCCAAAAGTAAGGTAGTGTTTGGTTTACCATTTTAAATTTGGGGTTTTCGTCCATACAATAATGTGCAGGACGCATATATATTACGGAGAACAACCATTTTAGAAAACAAAGTTAACATACAAAATAAAAAACAACGGTTATCTATTTTTCATGTTTTGATAAATAAGAGAAAATTTTCCTTCCATAATTGTTAAACCCCCTCCGTGGTCCTCTCGATCTTCATTTCATCTTACCAATCCTCCTTTCATACCTTTAATGTTTTGTAATTAATTTTGAAAACTCAAAACTTATTTTTATCTAAACGCACCCTAAATGTTTGAAACACATGGATTTTACAATTTGAAAAGGTGATAATTCAGCATAAGGTTAACTATGTAAAAACTGGGAATATAACATGCTCGAAACAACACAACTATTTAAGTAAAATTCTTCAAAATAAAGAGGTAGCAACCAAAAATCAAACTCTGCCCATGACAGACCTATAAAGATATAACCCTATCCACTTAGTCAATCCATTTACCCGACGTACAATTGTGTTAAGTCAATCCATTTATAAAAAATTTATTAAATAAGCCATAAAATAGTCGGTCTTTTTTAAAAAGGGTTACAAATGGGCAACTTATCTACTCATTTAATTCTACATAGATACGAAGTTGTTATTCTTTTTGCTTAGACTGTAGTAATTTTTTCATGTTGCCTCTAAATCGGGCAAGGCTTAGACCGATAGACTCCTACCCAAATTAAGGACGGTATGGAACAATCATATACTTTGTTTTATAAACTAACGTTGTAGTTCTTCAAGATGACTAATAGCTCTTCAAGATGATTAATGGTTGTACTTGGAAAATAACACGCTACATTCTCATTTAACTCTGCCTACATACGAAGTTGTTATTTTTTTTCTTCAGACCGTAGCAACTTCTTTCTACTGCCTCGGATTGGCGAGGACCGTTGAACTCCCATCTAAACTATGTACAGTATGAAACACTCGGATACTTCGTCTTGTAAACGAACGTTGTAGTTCTCCAAAGTGACCAACGGTTGTACTGTGAAAATAATATGTTACATTATCATATTTGAACTCAACATACACAAGAAGTCGCGATAATATAGAATAGTTGGATACATTGTTTCGTGACCGAACGTTGCAGTTCAGCAAAGTGACTAACGAATGTACTTAAAACAACAATATAACACTACATTCTCATATTTGAACTCCACCTATACATGAAGCAACTTTTTTTTTCTTTAGGCTATATTAATTTATTCATATTACCACAAAACCGGACAAGGTTTTGATCGATGAACTCTCACCTAAATTACAGACAGTATGAAACACTCAAATACTTCATTTTATGGACGAACACCACAGTTTGTCAAGGTAACTAACCATTGTGCATATAAAATAACATACAGGATTATCGTATTTGAACTCCGCATACACACGAAATCACTATTTTTTTGTTCATACTGCAATAATCTCTTCATACTTCCTTGGAATCAGGCGAGTCTTCAATCGATGAGTTTCCACCTAAATTACGAATGGCACGAAGCACTCGAATATTCGTCTTGTTAACGAAAGCCATAGTTATTCAAGGTTACTGATAATTGTACTTAGAAAACAACATGTTGTATTCCCATTTGTGAACTTTGCCTAGACACAAAGATGCTATTTCTTTTATTTAGACTATAATAACTTCTGCATACTACCTTAGAACCAAACAATGCTTCGATCGAAGAACTCTCACCTTAATTGTGGATAGTATAAAACACTTGGATAATTGATCTTGTGAATGAACGTGTAGTTCTTAAAGTGATTAATGGTTGTACTTAGAAAATAACAAGCTACATTCTCATGTTTGAACTTCACCTACACATGAATCCGCTATCTTTTTGTCCAAACAATAGGAACTTCTTCATACTACCTTGGAATGTGCGAGGTTTTGACCAAAAAACTTCCGCCTAAATTACGAATAGTATGGAATACTCGGATACTTAATCTTGTGAACGAACGATGTAGTTCTCCAAGGTGATTAATGGTTGTACTTACAAAATAACAAGCTATATTCTCATGTTTGTAATCATATGGTGTAGTTCTGCATGACAATGCATGTACTTGGAAATTTTTAAATATTTAAATGAGTCAAATGGGTAATCTACTTAATGGGTCGGACATACTTGTATTAAACGAGTCAAACTAAATGGGTAGTAAAAAAGTTGAACCAAAATTTTCATCTAATTTGGGACTGAAAATTTAAAACTGAAAATTTTCAGTATGTAATTAGAGATTGATTAATAACTTGAAATTTCAATCTTTGGTTTTTAGCATTTCTAATTGAAAATCAGTCTTTGGTTAGTATCTACTACTTGGTATTATTTAATGACTGAAATTCAATTTTTAAGCAGTGTCTAATGAACTAAAATATTCAGTGGTTGTGATTTCTTAAACGTTTTAAATCTAACAGGAAGAATTAGTGATCCATGTCATAATTTTAAGTGGCAAGCTACATACTGGTGGGACGTGGCCACTTCCTTCTTTCATGGTACCCATGAAAAATCTTCCCACTTTCTCATCTTGGACCTGTAACTTCCACTCTTTCTTTTACTGAAGTAAACGTGTAGCTTCATTTCACCATGCCTCATCTATTTTTCTATATACATTCATCAGACTTGTAAACACACATGGCTGCCTTCCATCATCCCAACTAAATCTGCGTTTTGAACTAGTACTGGAATCCATCTATATCCCCACTAACATATATGCTTCTCCTCATCCATCTTGTCCCTTCTCGTCCTCGACTCCAACCTCATCTAGTATAACCATTTATAAATGTTTCCAAAGAGCTTTTAGCAACAAGCAAGCCTTCTAAGTTATGTAGTATATTGTTCCAAAGTTCAAAGAGAATGAATCAAATTGATTGTTTTGCAAGTTGTTAACCTTTGCTAATTTGAAAATCTAAAGGTTGCAAAGGGCTTCATTGGTCTATGCTAACTTGGAAAGCATGGCAGATGCAATGGCAGGAGCATCAGTATTACTCAATAATGGCCATTATTAGTCTAATTTGCTGATTTGGGGAAGTCAATCTGTTAATGTGTGCTAATTTTAGTTTACTTCTACTTTTCCGATGTACGCTATTTATATATATATATCATGTATATTTCCTTTTTTTGGAATCTTGCTTGTATTGCTCAAAATGTACTGTATCCGCTTTGTACCATGTACTATTTGCTTTTGAAAAATATTGGATATACAAGTTTTCTATATATCTACACATGAATTGGTGTACATGTTACTACATATGTGAATTTGAGTATGTTCGTGTGTGTGTATATATATATTATTGAAAATTATGTTTAATTTGAGACCCAAATAAACTTGGGACCCTTCACACAAAGCACGTTCCAAAAGTCAAACTTGGGACCCTTCACATAAAGCGAATATCATATCAACGGACCAGTTCCTTTTGTAACTGAAACTAGAAGTATGCGTGATTAGTTAGCAATAAAGCACTATCAGATTAATATGCATTTATATAGCTATTCAAACTCAAGGGGAAATTTCAAAAATCAAACTCCATGCATATAAAGCTTGGGATTTGCAAATAAAATGATAAGATAAAAATAGTGTGATCATAGAAGCACCTGATTCCTAATATCATTATTAAAGAACACTTAAAAAATACATTGCATTCTACCTACATTATTATTACTATTATTTTAAAAAACAACACCCAACCATGATATATACTAACCGTTCAACTGTTTGTTAGCTGGGAGGTAGAAAAGCATTGCGCTTAGATACACTATTTCGGTGAAAATATGATGTCAAAATCATATTGATTTACCAAATTTCATTGTTGATCATTTAGTCCTATAAACACATGTTGTTATGTACCAGTAAGACATCATGTAAAAAACATGTGCACCACCTTAGACAGATGTTAATGGGAGCACTGAGACAACCTGGAATAAGGAAATATAGACAGTCGAAGAGGAAAAGCGTCAGATTGGATTACTTTTGGGGTGGCCTAGGTGTAGTTAGTAAACTGAGAAATTTAAGAAGCAACATAAGTAGGCTTGGACAACATAGCATGAGCATACTAGGGAGAGAACCTGGTATGGATATTGCAGTAGCATGTATAGCATTGGATGAAGCTGGAATTGTCATACCAGTTGAAGTGTGAGAAGCTGCTTTATAGAATTTGATGAAGTTGATAATGATAACTTGATGGAGGAAATTACCAAATGTAGAGTGATTTAGTTGTTGTTCAAGGTATGCTAATTTGATTTCCAATATGCATTTTTAAATTAAATTTCCTTGCTTCAGTATAACAATGAAATTTACGTATATTGACGGTTTTCTTTTAGCCTCAATGTTGAAACAGATAATATTTTAAGTGCCATTATTTTCTTTTTGATCAATAGTACTGATAATATCCTATACTATAGCATGCTACTAAGAGGCAACTTTTTTGAGCAACTTTTTCTCAATCTTTATCAACTACTGGGTTTATTGTGTAATACATTTACAGTGTTGTAATATATATATAAGAGTGAATATGCTTTTATTAGTTTTCTGTTTAGTCCCACATCATGAGAATAAGTTAAACATCAGCTCCAAAGCCTATATATAAAGGAGCCAATGAAATAGAAATAAATACACATCTGAATGAATAAAAATGTCCTTTCTCACTTGTTCCTTCTGTTCTATGTTTGTTTTATAACACGTTATCTGCACGAAGCTCTAGATATAGATCATATCTAAGGTTTGTGTTAATTTGGAAGATCAAGCTGAATTTTTTTTCTTCTTCATTAGAAATTCAGGAATGCTTCCTTTGATATTGTTAAAAAATTCCTATTTTGTTTTAGATTAAATCTACAGATTTGTTTGATCTACATGTTTCTGGTTTGTTAGCATGCCATATATGATATTATATTTCAATTAACTTTAAAGTACAACTATGGATTCAGCCTCTATCTTGTGTTCTGGTTATTATTTTTCTTTTCCATGAAACTTTGGTTAAAATTAGAAGTAGAGGTGAGAGAGAGCACGCAGAAACCGTCTTCAATATGCTCATAACTTTGAACATTTCTTTTCAGATCTTCATACTTTTATGTATTAAGGTTGATTCTAGATATTATTATTATTATTACCTACAGATGCTAAGATAAGTAGCATGTATTTAGTGGGGCCACTTTAGTCGGCGAGCAGATCCTATGTTGACGTAGTTTTAGATTAATACTTTTTTTTTGAACTGCATATCGTAGTTACTATATTACTTGCAGAGATTCATTTATATCCATACGTTTAACCTTTTATTTTATTCTAGAAATTCCACGGCTTTTGCAGAAAGATTATATTTCGTTTGAGTATTTTTATTTTTATTTTTTATGCTGAACATAACTACAATAAACCTGCACTGGTCTTCATCATAAACTAACATCTAGCTGACATTATCTTAGCTGAAAACTTTGCCTAACCCATAACCTGAAGAGTCAAAGAAGGTAAATGGCACGCCAAACATTTAATATAAGATGTGAGAATGCATTGAAAATAAGCGTAATATTCTTATGAATATGACTAACAATTCATATGGAGAAAGCTACACATATATCTTCAATTTGCAATGCATAGCATGTCTGTTCATTAGTTCAGTTGGTAGTGCATTAGATGTAGGCTTCATACTCCATAAATCTATATATTGTGAATATAATCTTTGCTGAAAGTTTGGTTTTTTCTTTCGCTTATTACTGAGAGTGAAAGCTATGAACTATTGTAGCCATGAAACAATGGTTGGTCTTATTGAGAAAACGTTTAGTTTATGATAACATCTATCTTTCGTAAATAATTTCCATAAATATGCATTCAGCTAATTATACTCGCTCAGCTTGTACGTCGTCCCTTTTCAGAATTTTTTTAATAATATTTTGGCTATTGCATATATTTAAATTTAATCCGACTGTTCTGAAGTTTGCATGTGATTTGAGATTTAACAACAGGTTTTTAATAGTATGACATGAAACAAATAATGTTGCTCTACCTATTGTTTTAGATTTAACATATTACCTCATTATTGATTACATTCCAAACACACCATTCATGTTGTACTCAGCTAGTTGGTCATTCATGTTTTTATTCATTAATTAGTCATTCAAAGAAACAGTTTGATGATTATAAAAGGATCTAGTGATGGCGAAACTTTTGCAAAGTCGTCTGGCAAATTTGTTGATTTGGTCAATTTTTTTTATTTGTTCAAAATTTTATTTATAAGTAATGCATAGTTTAAGGCCATGGAAGACATTGTCAACATATTTGGTCAAATTGAATTATAATGCTTGCATAATAAGCCACTTACATCACATCTGGTTATGTGAATAGATATTAAATGCTGTTATATGATAACATCATATTACGTGGTTCCATATGAACACAATTAGCTATGTTCACAGGATCCCATATCAAATTAGACAACTAAAACATGCAGCTTTAAACATTATTTTTTTTCCATTCCGTAAGGACACTTACATCCATACATTGTCTGGAATCACTTTTGTAGACTTGCAGATCCATATCTTATTTCTATATTAAAAAATGGTCGAAAAGGTGGAGAAGTACCGAAGTCATGGATTATTTTCAATGGGTTGTAAACTAGTTGTTATGTAGTATATGTTATCTAACAGAATATTTAAGTAAGCCAGGCTGCAGTCTATAAACTAGCTGTTATGCAATCAGTTCTTGGTAGTATTTGCATAATAAATATCCATATTTCGGTTTGGTTGATAATTGTTTAATATTTCCAAAATGATATAGTTTTAACATTTCCAAATATTGCACATTGGTACTTATCAATATGCACCGATATTGACATTAATTACTTAGATTGCAATGATTATTTTGAGTATGGAGTACCACGTGAATTTTGCATGATCTGCATAGTATAGATGGATGATAACATGATCGGTTTAATTTAACATAAAATTTATAGCCGAGTTATGCTGAGCTTATATGGACCTAGCATAACTGTGTATGCTCATTTATATAAAACATGAGCTATGGTCATTTTATATAACACAGTATATGTCAAATGAGCTTATGCTCAAGTTTATGTAAAATGCTCCTATATTAGGATTGATGGATAACAAATCATGAAATACTTTTAAGTAATAAACTGCTTACTGAAGCTGAAAATGATTCTATTGGAGCATCTAATTTATTCACATATACTTGGCTTACATCAAATTTTAAGTTGACTTTAGCAGATCGATAATTTAATTATACTATGTTGTTGTTTTGTTGTTGTTGTTATTATTATTATGTTGAAAATATTCTGTCAACTGCATATCAAAAGCGCAACTATTTCTTAAAGAAATATCTTAGACGTTCTCCCGAAGAGATCATGAATATGTCATATCATATTTTTGTAGAAGTTTTAAATATCTTCTTGAAAAGATATATAATTAATGTTATTATAATTAATGATCGATAGTAACATTTCAGGTATAATAGAGAAATAAATTTTAATAACTTGAAGTTGTTTATATATTTTATTCGAACCAGAAGTTCAATACATTTTAGCAACTTGAGGTTGTTTATATACTTTATTTGAACCAGAAGTTCAATACAGTTTAACAACTTGAAGTTGTTTATATATATTATTTGAACCATAAGTTCAATACAGTTCCAAACCAGATGTTTTGGACATTATAATACAATCTTTAAGATTCGCATTGATATTGCTTGATAAGCAAAAATTAATGATTTGGAATTTTACAAACATTTTGTTTTAAAATCGATAAATCGAATGAGAAAGGATATGTAAAACAGTTATATATGTAATACGTGGACACAGGTATGTTCACATATATGCGAATATTTAATTAACAACCTGAAGTTGTTATAAGCTCATATTATTTAGTAATTCAAAAAGTCAATTGTCGTCAATATTGAATGACTTGAAGTCATATGCATATCCAAATGATTTATATAATTAGAAAATTCCTCCAAATTACTAGATCAATGAAAGGGAATAAACAATATAATATGAATGCATCTTATCAATTAATAAGAGTATTATCCTCCTACAATTGGAATGCGTATAATGTATTTGCTAGCAATAAAGTGATAATGGACCAAAAATGAGAATCCAAAGAAGGTATATTATTTAATGAGGCAATGTTTGTCAACATTGAGGAGGAGGATAAAGGGATATAAGTTCATGTTGATCATTGACGCTAACATATAAAATGATGCAAACTATTATGTAACTTGCATAAATTATCAATTATGTCCCTAATAGACTTTCTCCAATATAGATTTGAATCCCTGAAGGATCAAAAGATGTAAATTATAGCTGAAAATGTGGTATAAAAGTCAGTTCAAAATATTTTTGGAGTAAGTCATAAAGATGCAAAATAAAGGAGGTGAGTGTTCCTGAAGAAACACTTAATGGTGCTTTGAAAGAAACCCATGACATGATTGTCAAAATAACCCCAGAAGTGATTTAGGTACCTAAAGCATGATAATTTTTGAGATCTCAATAAATCATGTATAGGACTGACAAGAAATAACCATCGATGACAAATTAATAAATAATGAAGCGCTTATTTATAAATGAATTAAAAATCCCATACTATAGAGAAACATGATTGGCCATCATGAAATTCTCCTAAATAAGATATATGGACCTATAGTCCATAAGATATGAACTGTAGTTCATAAGATAAAAATAGAAATATATATAATGACAAAAGCACATGGAAGTTACTAAAGCATCATAGAGTGTCAAGTGCCATGAGTATTGTATTTTTCAGAGATAACTGAACTGATTAAAGTGGTGAAAGTTTTTAGAACGCTTAACCCTGAAGGTATAAACGATGAGAGTATACAAATTCCGGAAGAATTTAAATTACATTGTTAGTGATAAATAATGCAAAGAGCAAGAAATGTAGATTACATTCTTTTAAGTATTATTGTGATGAAATCTTGATATATTTCGTGATGAGTAGTTCACTTCCTGCTTTCAAGAATTGTTGTAATGAAACTCTTAATATCCATTGAAGTGGTAGTTGCGATATGCAAAACTTATTATAATATATAAGTTCCTAAAGAATATAAATAACATTTGTTATTATAAAGAATACCAAGAACATGGATGATAGATTACAACATTCTTCTAGGTATTGTTGTAATGAAAATCTTGATATACTTCAAGATGAGTAGATTACTTCCTACTTAGTAATGAAAGTTGTCTTATTCATCAAATGTGTATTGCAATATATAAGTTCGATTGAAACAGAAAATTATAAGCACCTGAAGTGTATTCATACAAATCACAAAAGGAAGGCGTTTTAGATAAGAAAACATGCCTGAAGCATGAAAATGCACATCAAACTTTTAAAAGAAAACTTCATTAAGAAGTATTTGTAAACAATTTGAGTTATTGAAAGAAGAACACGAATTCAGAGGAAAGTATTAAATCGGGGGGAGCATCCGTAAGTATGTTATAATGCACTTTTTTTCTTAACTAAGTTTTTCCCCACTGGGTTTTCTTAGTAAGGTTTTAATGAGGCATTGTCATGATCCAGAAGTATCAACCCAAAAGTAACATACAAAAATAAGTTATAATGCACTATTTTTCCTTATTTAAGATTTTTCCCACTGGTTTTTCTTATTAAGGTTTTAACGAGGCATTACATTGATCTAGAAGTAGCATACTACTTTTGACGTAGTAATATGACATTGTATATTGTACTCTTTTTCCTTCACTAAGATTTTTCCCATCGGCTTTTTCTTAGTAAGGCTTTGATGAGGCAACATTTTGATCCAGAAGTATCAAACATCTTTTGATGCAGTAAACTATTATTTATAAAGAAGATAAGGCAGTTTGCATGGCTCAGATTCAAGTGAATTATATCAAGGGTGATAGGATGAAGCACTTCTTCTAAATTTCTCTTCACACATGAATGAAAGGATAACAAGAAAGAGGAGAAACATTTTCAGTTCAAGAAAAGCGGGTAGATATGTTCTCAAAGGCAGTTTCCAAATCAACATTCCAGAAGATGATGTACAAAATTGGCATGCATCAACTACATCAATAGACTAATTGAATAATGAGTTATAAATAAGGGGGAGCATATAAAAATATGCTATAATGTACTCTTTTCCTTCACTAATATTTTTCCCACTGGGTTTTTGTTAGTAAGGTTTTTAATGAGGCATTATCTTGATCCTGAAGTATCAACCCTTATGGTAACATTGTAAAACATGTTACCTAAAGATGAAATAAATTGCACTCTTTTTCTTATTTATGATTTTTCCCACAGGGTTTTTCATAAAAAGGTTTTTAATGAGGCATTGTTTTGATCCTGAAGCATCAAAATATTTTAAGGAATATCATTTTAATGCGATATTCATAATGTTAGACGTTGTACTCTTTTTCTCGTTCAAGGTTTTTCCCATTGGGTTTTTCTGATAGAGTTTTGAGGGCAACAGACAATAGTTGTATTGACCGGACATATATATGCAAGCCAGATAATAATAAGGGGGAGAAATCATCATATATGTTTTAAAAGGGACAACTTCAAGTTAGCAGAGCATTCAAGATTTTGAAGACGCATATTCAAGGGAGAGTGTTGTAATATATATAAATGTTGTAATATATATAAGAGTGGGTATGCTTTTATTAGTTTTCTGTTTAGTCCCACATCATGCGAATAAGTTAAACATCATCTCCAAAGCCTATATATGAAGGAGCCAATGTAATAGAAATAAATACACATCTGAATAAATAGAAATGTCCTTTCTCCCTTGTTTCTTCTGTTCTACGTTCGCTTTATAACATATAGTCCAAATATACAAGTATTATTGTACCGCTTGCAAGATGAATCTTGGTACATTTATTGTTCATGATTTATGATTGTGAAACTGTCATAGTTATGTGCTACTTTCGAATGCTTCACTATGCTTTCTAAAAATCATGGAATCTATGTTATGCTTTTGGCTAAAAAATATATTTTTAAAAGGATAATATACTAGCAAGAGCACCACATGAGGGCCTTTTACCAAATTATTTCCTCAGCCTTGAAGACATGTATCAGTTTAATAAACACTCTTTATTGCTCCATTTTATTGAAATGTCAAATCATTTAATATGTGATTCAGTTATCTAAATTTTGACTTAGATTGTTGGAAAATATGACCTAAACACTTGCAAAGGCATCTACAGAGAATAAAAATATGTTTTTCTTATGTTACTGTAATATATTAAACACTCTAATGTGTGATAACGTAAAAACTGATTTGCATTTCAATCGTTTTCAATTATATTTTATCGCATGTTTGATTGCGCCTTGGTACTAAAATATATTTAAGCTATTCTGACTTTTATGCATGTATTTGTTGGATTAAAAAAAGAGACACTTACATGGCATTATGCAATACTGAGATAGTTTAATCACATAGATTGGCACAAGTAAGAATGCAAAATTTGCTTAGATAACCTCTAGATGGAATTACAGTGGTTATTCATGACATGACCTTTGTTTTAAAAATATAATATATACATATTCCTCTCCTATTATGAATACCAGAATGCCAGCATATAGTATTGTCAATCGGTACATGAACACCAAAAATAGATTCACCAATAAAGCAAGCCTGATTGGCTGATAAATAGTTACACAATCAACCCTGTAAACTTTGATGATTCTGCATGTTAGATTAGCACACTCGTCAGAATCCTTCATTTGTGAATTCGACTACAGTTTTGTGGAAAATAACTGAACTCTGAGTCTGATTTGAAAAGACGGGAAATTTTGTCAGTTGTGAGATTAGGACACGTTTGGTGAAAAGAAATTGGATTATCATCATCATTATTATAAATACATATTCCTCAATTATTTGCTATTTTTTTGTAGTTGAATCCTAGATTTTATATCTTATATTTTATCTTTTGTTGTTTTATGGCTAGATTTAAGAAAGCATTTTCCCATTAATATTTATCTCATATCAATGTGATAATATTTCACTTGTTTTGAAGGATCTTTCACTGAATTACATCACATGATTATAGAATTTCTCTTTGATGGAGTTTATGTATGTATAAAAGCATTAAACTAAAGGGAACTGAGTTTCATGAGCTTCCATGAAAGTTATTGCTTTTATGGTAGAATTCCACTTAGAAAAAGGTAAGGAAATAGAGAAATTAGCTTACTGATTTTCCATTTTAACTGATTTCAGCAGCTTCTTGTTGGATTATCTTTTTCTTTAACAACAGGTCTCTTTTGAGTTTGTGGAACTTATTATTTAATCTGAGGTTGCTCTGCCGAGTTATGTAATATTTGCAATTCAGTGATGATATTAAGTTGGTTATGTGCGATTAAACTTTAGTGCATTTATTTCATGCAAGATTAATGATATATATGCCCTCATTTTTATTAGTGCCTTAGTTGCTATGTGTCTCATATAAAGACTATATAATAAGAAGATATCTGATGGGAAGTCAATCTAGAATGTTATGCAGGTGCTAGGAAGCTCAATCTTATGTCACGAAACCGTATATGAGCAAAATATCTAATGAACTACATCTTAGATTTAATGTCTTATCCCATAATATAATCAAATGAATCGTGTAAAATCAAGTAGTGGAGGATCAATTGGATCAGATGATCAAGCTTTAATTAATGCACCTTCAAAGAAGATAATGGCTGAAAATGTCCAAGAAGACTATAGTGACCATAATCCATTCCTTCGATGTGCAAGATTTTTTTCAAAAAGGCGGGTTCATGTTTCTTAGTTGTTTCAGAAGACAATCCTAAAATTTCGATATCAAACCATTACTTTTTGAATATAAATTATAAGCAGGTTACACTTTGTCATTGCATTATTATGTTAAAAAACATATATGAAAGGCTAGCCTTCATACTGTCCATATATTAAAATAAAAGGTATAATATAGAAGGCCATTCCATATTGTGGGATATGTGTGTGTGTGTGTATATATATATATATTGCTAGGAAATTTGAATGTCTTAACATATATATATATATATACATATATATACATATAGGAAATTCGATATAGACATAGAATATTGACACAAATTGGGGGACACAAAGTCTTAACCATTGGATTGCCCCTTGATTTCCACCCCTCATATAAAGGCAAATTAATCTTGTGGCTTAGATTTTATGTTAATTTGTGCCAAACTTTTATGTTCAAATAGTCGCTCCCTATATATATACATATATATAGTTAAATTTTGTGATACTATATAGACTAGAATTTAAGTAGACGGAAGTGGTTTTATAATGAAGAAGACTATTCGCAAATTGGAGCTCGTAGAAGGAAGTTAGAGGTGAAAATGTGCAATGGGTTTTAGCTGATTTCAGGACAGACGTCTGAGTTGAAGTGACAGACGTCTGAGCCAGTCGATTGTGCAACCCAAGAGTTTCGACAGAAGTCTAACCAATTTGGACAGACGTCTGGGATGAAGTAAGTGGCATGACAAACATCTAAGGGAAGGTGATAGACGTCTGAGTTGTGCAGGAAATTTTCTTGAGCCTTCGGATAGACGTCTAATCATATCAGACAAATGTTTGAGGCGACTTCTGGGCTATTTCGAGCTGTGAACTTGACAGACTGATTTGTGAAGGTTCAAGAGGGAAATTTGAGCAATTCCCAAATATTATCTCTCCTTATATAATCTATTCTCATATTCAGAAAGGCATTGAGGGATTAATCAAGAGATTGACTTAGGTTTATTCTAATTAAAGTTTTGACAACCCTAATCTTCTTCACTTCTCATCTCCACAAAAAAATCTGGTGATTCTGATCATTGTAATTAATCTCTTGTACTCTTCTATTGATATTAGTAAAGGTTCTCTCTCAAAGTGGACGTACACAAACAAGATGTTAGTGGAACCACTATAAATCCCTGTGTGATTTACTTTTTGTTATTGCTCTATTATTTCTCTTGTTTTTGTGATTATAATTGGTTATTCGATTAGGTTGATATTGTTTTGTGATATTGATTGATTGTTTTTGCACGTTTACCATGATCTCGTCTTCCATTGTGTTTAAGGGTTTAATTTGAGCGGTCTTGAGAACAACGTTCGGTATCAGAGCTTTGGTATTAGTAGATACTTGTAGAAATGTTGGAATCAGATTCAAATAGTGCTTCAATAGTTGGTCCAAGTGGTGTAGCTCCTTTTGTACATGGTTCGTATCCAACTTCTAGGTCACAATTGGTTATTGACAAGTGGAATAGTGATAATGATTTTGAAAAATGACAATAGAAAATGGAAGTGGTTCTTAGGCGGAATTGGATCCATTGGGTAGTGTTTGATACACATTTATTGCTGGTGGATATCTCGAATGTAGGGAGAGAGGAAATGGAAGAGTGGGCATTCACTATAGTTCAACTTGCAATGGGGGAGAATGCTATCTATGAAATTAGTGGTGAGATGACTGCGAAGGGTAGTTGAGACAAGTTGGAGGAGTTGTATACGAAGAAGTCACTCACCAATCGATTGATCTTGTTGTGAACTTTTGTTACCTACAAGATGAAGGAAGGAATTTCACTAAAGGCACACTTGAATGTCTTTGATGATTTGATAATGAAGATGAAAGTGGTAGATTTGAAGTTTAAGGAAGAGTCGAAGGCGCTGATATTGTTATGTTTGTTGTCTAACCGCTATACGCGTTTCTCAAATAGTTTGATCTGTTGTCGAGATATACTAACTCTTGATGATGTCAAGACTGGTCTTCTTAGTGAAGAATTGCGAGATAAGATGAAGGAGCTAAGTGATGGAAGCAGTGGTGCATGCAATGGTCATGGTTTGTTTGTGGAAAAGGAAAATTTTGAGAAAAAGGGAAACTGAGGGCGTTCTAAGTCTAGAAAGCCTTGTTGGTGAGGAAAATCGAAAGAAAGAAATAACAAGTGCTTCATATGTAAGAAACCTAGTCAATGGAAGAATGAATGTGTAACAACCCGATAATTTTCCGCTTGAATTTACGAATAAATTTTAAAAATCAAAGTGATGAGTTGTAATTAAAATAAAGATCTTTTAAATAATAAAGAGTGACAGTGAAATAACTTTTAAAACTAGTGTACAAAAATATTTAGTTCGATGTGAACTTGAAAATGTGACCGAAAGTCGTTTATCAAATTCTCAACCCTTCATCGACTAAAACTTATCAGAAAGGTCATGACACTTTCGTGCATGCTAACACACATTATATATTATGTTAGCATGGTTGTTGAACATGAATACATGAATTCATGTAAGGGAAAATGAATTTAAAATGAGAAGCATCTTATGTAAGCTAAAAGAAAACGAAAAAAGATAAGGATACATAACCCTCTTAGGTGTGCATGTGCAGAAGCATCTCATGATATATAAGGAGGCATGTGTCACCATCTTATTGTTTTCATGAGTAATGATGGACAAGTGTCTTAAGAAAGAAGAGAGATAGGAGTTTAGTGGTTTCTCTTAGAAGCCAAATTTTAGTGGCTTCTCTTAGAAGCCTAAGTGTTAGTGACTTCTCTTAGAAGTCTAGTCATACCTTAATGGCTTCTCTTAGAATCCTATGTATATTAGTAGCTTCTATTAGAAGCCTATTCTTAGTGGCTTCTCAAAGAAGCTTCGCCTCACCTATATATATGGACTTCATTTGCTAAGAGAGGAGGCTAACTTCTTACATACCAAGAAAAATACTCCTACTTATTTTGGTCATATCTCCCAAACCGTATATCCAAATTAAGTGATTCTTCTTTTTTGTTGGAAAGCTATTTAAAAATGGAAGAACTTTCATTAAATCAGTTTGTGAGATTCATAAAGGAGAATTTCCGAAAGTCGCATGAAAGTGATTTTTTTTCTGGCGTATGTTTATATTTTCAGAAATACATACTCTCAATTTTTGAGTCATAACTTTTGATTTAATTGGCCAAATTACCTCAAAATTTTAAAGTAGAAAGATATTTTAATGATGAACAATTTTTCTTTTAATCACTTCTGCCAAGTCCGAGAGTAATTTACGGGAAATTCAGTGAGAAATGAGTGGATTTATTATTTCTTTTTTCCAGGCCAGAACTGATTGGTTCACTTTCAAAAGCCATAACTTTTGATTTACTTGGCCAAATCACCTCAAATTTTGTCAGTGGAAAGATATTTTAATGATGAACAACATTCATGCATATCACCTTTTCTAATTCGAAGAGTAGCCATGATGAAATAATATTGGAAGTGAAGTGTTTCGATGGTTTTGCTCTTTAAACGCAGAGATTGTTGTTTTACTTTCAAAATTCATATTTAAATACCCAACACTTCAAATCCTCTCAAATTTGGACTTGAGCTTTCTCATAATGTGATAAACCAACTGTCAAAATTGTGGATGTTAAATCAAAGTGAAAGAGGGTTGAAACATGTCAAACCCGAGAGCATAGTAGCTTGACATGAACGTTGCGAGTTGCGGTGATTCGAGAAAGAGACTTGCTTGCTTTGGAGTGATGGTAAGAACTTTGTTATGATCTACTAAAGCTTTCTCATGAATTTAGGTGTGTTGTGAGTATACCCGTCATCTAAATGATTATTAATTTCTTATGCTTGTGTTTTAATTTAATGTTGCACGTGATTTCAACATACTATGTTGACTGCAATATTTGCTTCAGTAAGCTAACAACTTATACGACTGATGATTGTGGAAATTTATGATTAGTAAGAGCTTATTAGAAAAATATAAAGGTGGTTTGAGATTTGTTTATGAAGGAGTTTTTGCATAAAGAAGATGATTAGTATTTATAAAAAAAGATGTTTATCTTTGAAAGAAAATTCTATAAGAGATATATAGATGTCTTTCAAAATGAGTATTTACAAAAAGTATTTTACCCCTACATGATATAAAGAGTATTTTGGAAGTAAAAATTAATTTTAAATATTTTGTGTCAAGAAGAACTACGTTGGCTTGATCCTGTATCTAATTGCTCACCCAATTAGATAAAGGTACGTAGGCAGTCACAAGTGGTAGTTGCAACTGCTTTATTAAATAAAATAATTTTTGTTTATTATTTGCTATTTCATCTTGTGCTGGCACATCTTTTATGTTTATCATTTAAGCCATACTGATGTATTTATCAAGTTGCAGGAATGAATATCGATGTCCATCTGGTTAAAGTTGCACAATGGATGATTTATGGTAATTGTGTTTAATTTGTATTTAAGCACACCCTGTGAATAAGATGAATATTCTGACAAAAGTGCTATATTCAATTAAAAAAATATATGCATTTAGTGATGTTGTATATTTTCCAAATTAAATGGTAGCTGTCGTAGTTGCTTTGAATGGATGGGGTTTTCAGAAAATTTTGGTCCAAAATTCTGGGGCGTCACAAGTTGGTATCAAAGATTAGGTTAGGTTCCTTAAATAAATTTTTACCTAAGATTAGAATATAATCTTAGAAATTTTCAAATAAAGTTACCTTAATTTGATAAATAAAACTGGATAGGGTAAGACACCATTCCTTGGACCGGGGTAATGAGTAGTATTAATTTGGTGTCTCTAACTTTTGTTTAGTGTTTATACATATATGATTCTTTATCATGTACCATATAGAGAGGTTTAAGGAAATCGTAAGTGCATATGTTTATGCTATAAAGTAACAGAGGAAGGAATGAAGTTAAGAAGGAATGTTGCAGCTTGAAATGGATGCAGCGGAGTGGCTTCGAAGGAATATGGAATAACAACTTGTCGAGGAAGGAATTAAATGGTCTTGGGAAAAGTAAAATTGACGAAGACCTAGAGGAGTAAATTGAACACTACATTCATGCAAAACCAAGGTGAGAAAATCCATTTAAATAATTATATCATTACGTAATATGATATTAGAGTTATTTAGCATTGATGATGTTAGCTTAAAGTTGCTAAAACATCGCTCAGCAATTCATTCATAACTTTTGATTATTTTATTTGGTTCGGTTGAAGTCAATCTTATTGGGAAGCTAGATTAATTATCTAGAATACTTACATTGTACGCATTTAAAATTTTGAAAGTTTGCTATCTCAAAATATTGTTGCAAACTGACCATGTGTTTGACAAAAACAAAATTGACATCATTTAATGCCAATGTCGTAACTAGTGTCCCATATAAGATTTTGAGATACATCGAGTAATATGAAAAGATTGATGTAGGGGTTATACTTAAGATGATTTTCGAAGTTGAGAGTGTGGATTTTTCAAAATAAAATGGTTATCCATGTGGGAGTAATGATTACAAAGTATAAAAGTACTTTGTTTAAGCTTATGAAAGATTTTTATTTGATTATTTAATCAAGGATGGATACCTTCAGGCGACGATGACGATGTGCAATATAAGACAATGGATCTTGGGTAGTGCACTATTACTATATGTGGTATCGTGCTAGTAGAGTACATCCTATTTGATGATGGGATGCCGGCCGTAATATGATGGTTACCTTCGAATGATGGTGATGATGTGCGGTATAAGACAATAGATCTTGGCTAGTGCACTATTACTCTATGTTGGTATCGAGCCGAGTGGAGTACAACCTATTTGATGACGGGATGCCGACCGCAATAGGATAAAATATCATAAATTCAGTGTGGATCCACTTTGATGAATATAATCATATTATATAAAAAAATGAAGATATTATTTGAGATGTCTATTTTGAAAATATTACTCTCCGGTACATTTTGATGAGTACTGCAACAAGGAGAGTAACTCATTATTTTATGAGTTGACTTTGATCAATATAATCATATTATATAAAAAAAACTGAAGATATTATTTGAGATGTCTATTTTGAAAATATTACTCTCCGGTATATTTAGATGGGTACTGCAACAGGGAGAGTAACTCATTATTTGACGAGTTGACTTTGATGAATATAATCATATTATTAAAAAAATTAAAGATATTATTTGAGATGTTTATTTTGAAAATATTACTCTCTGGTATATTTGGATGGGTACTGCAACAAGGAGAGTAACTCATTATTTGACGAGTTGACTTTGATGAACATAGTCATATTATAAAAAATATTGAAGATATTATTTGAGATGTCTATTTTGAAAATATTACTCTTCGGTACACTTTGATGGGTACTGCAATAAAGAGAGTAACTCATTATTTGACTAATTGACTTTGATGAGTATAACCATATTATAAAAAAAATGAAGATATTATATGAGATGTCTATCTTGAAAATATAACTCCCCGATACATTTTGATGGGTACCGCAATAAGGAGAGTACACCATGGCTTGATGAGTCGACATTGGTCGAAATAAGATAAAATATCCTAGATTGGGTGTGTAGCCTGGATTTACTTTGATGGATATGATCTTAGTATTGACAAAAGAATTTCTTATAAAATTTGTTTGACTTATTTGAATATATTATTTGACAGTCTACTCGGAAATTCTTATAATAAGAGTGTCATGATTACTCTCTGGTACATTTTGATGGATACCGCAACATGGAGAATACATTCTTACTTGATGATGATGAGTCGGATGAGTTGGAGTACGATGAACCTTTGGGACATTTCGATGCGCACCACTAAAGAAGAGTATATCTTTACTGGACGATTTGGCATTGGCTGCAATTATAGAGAGAGGAAAAAAGAGCGAGGGAGGCTCTAGAATCTACTTCAAATAGAGTGTGTATTCAAGGAAGGAGATTGGGTATCAATGTGGATTGGAATAAACAAGATCCTGAATTTGGGCATAAAGAAGAAACTATGGCGCCTGATCCAGTAATAGCTTGCAGGATTGATAAAACGTTGATCACAAAATGAGAAGTTCCAATCATATAATATACAGGTATGTCTTAAACTCTAAATTTCGAATCATGAAATTGTTTTGAAAGTATACTTTCAAGAAAATGCCTTGGATACCTAGAGTTTTATGTGTTTGTCATTCTTTTGAATAAGTATTGCGTAGAATTTCGAGGACGAAATTCCTTTTAAGAGGGAAAGAATGTAACAACCCGATAATTTACCGCTTGAATTTACGAATAAATTTTAAATATCGAAGTGATGAGTTGTAACTAAAATAAAGATCTTTTAAATAATAAAGAGTGATAGTGAAATAATTTTTAAAACTAGTGTACAAAAATATTTAGTTCAATGTGAACTTGAAAATGTGTCCGGAAGTCGTTTATCAAATGCTCGACCTTTCATCGACTAAAACTTATCAGAAAGGTCATGACACTCTCGTGCATGCTAACACACATTATATGTTAAGTTATCATAGTTTTTGAACATGAATATATGAATTCATGTAAAGGAAAATGAATTTAAAATGAGAAGCTTCTTATGTAAGCTAAAGGAGAAAAAAAATAAGGACACATAACCCTCTTAGATGTGCATGTGTAGAAGCATCTCATGACACCTAAGGAGGCATGTGCCACCATCCTAATGTTTTCATGAGTAATGATGGACAAGTGTCTTAAGAAAGAAGAGAGATAGGAGTTTAGTGGCTTTTCTTAAAAGCCAAATTTTAGTGGTTTCTCTTAAAAGCCTAAGTGTTAATGACTTCTCTTAGAAGTCTAGTGATACCTTAGTGGCTTCTCTTAGAATCCTAAGTATTAGTAGCTTCTATTAAAAGCCTATTCTTAGTGGCTTATCAACGAAGCTTCGCCTCACCTATTTATATATACATACATACATACATACATACATACATACATACATATATATATATATATATATACACACACACACACACACACACACACATATATATATGGAGTTCATTTGCTAAGTGAGGAGGCTAACTTCTTACATACCAAGAAAAATACTCCTACTTATTTTGGTCATATCTCCCAAACCGTATATCCAAATTGAGTGATTCTTTTTCTGTTGGAAAGCTATTTCATAATGGAAGAACTATCATTTTCAGTTTGTGAGATTCATAAAAGAGAATTTCCAAAAGTCGCATGAAAGTGAAGAAATTTTCTGGCGTATATTTATATTTTCGAAAATATATACTCTCAGTTTTAGAGTCATAACTTTTGATTTACTTGGCTAAATTGCCTCAAATTTTTATAGTAGAAATATATTTTAATGATGAACAACTTTTCTTTTAATCACTTCTGCCAAGTCCAAGAGTAATTTACGGGAAAATCAGTGAGAATTGAGTGGATTTATTATTTCTGTTTTTTAGGCCATAACTGATTGGTTCACTTTCAGAGGCCATAACTTTTGATTTACTAGGACAAATCACCTCAAATTTTGTCAATAGAAAGATAGTTTAATGATGAACAACTTTCATGTAAATCAATTTTTCTAATTTGAAGAGTAGCCACGATGAAATCCTATTGGAAGTGAAGTTTTTCGCTGGTTTTGCTCTTTAAATGCAGAGATTGTTGTTTTACTTTCAAAATTCATATTTAAATACCCAACACTTCAAATCCTCTCAAATTTGGGTTTGAGCCTCCTCATAATGTGATCACCAACTTTCAAAATTGTGGATGTTAAATCAAAGTGAAGGAGGTTTGAAACACGTCAAACCCGAGAGCAGAGTAGCTTGACGTGAATGTTGTGAGTTGCGATGATTCGAGAAAGAGACGTGCTTGCTTTGGAGTGATGGTAAGAACTATGTTATGATCTACAAAAGCTTTTTCATGAATTTAGCAAGGAGAGTTGTGAGTATACTCGTCATCTAAATGATTATTAATTTCTTGTGCTTGTGTTTTAATTAATGTTGCACATGGTTTCAACATACTATATTGACTGAAATCTTTGCTTCGCTAAGCTAACAACTTATACAACTGATGATTGAGGACATTTACGATAAGTAAGAGCTTATTGAAAAAATATAAAGTTGTTTTGGGATTTTTTTATGAAGGAGTTTTTGCACAAAGAAGATGATTAGTAGTTATAAAAAAAGATGTTTATCTTTTGAAAGTAAGTTCTACTAGTGATATATGGATGTCTTTCAAAATGAGTATTTACAAAAAGTATTTTACCCCTACATGATATAAAGAGTATTTTGGAAGTAAATATTTATTTTGATTGTTTTGTGTAAAGAAGAACTGCGTTGGCTTGATCCTGTATCTAATTTCTCACCCAATTAGATGAAGGTACATAGGCAGTCACAAGTGGTAGTGATGCGGTTGCTTTATTAAATAAAATAATTTTTGTTTATTATTTGCTATTTCATCTTGTGCTGGTGCATCTTTCATGTTTATCATTTAAGCCATACTCATGTATTTATCAAGTTGCAGTAATGAATATCGATGTTCATCTGGTCAGAGTTGCACAATGGATGATTTATGGTAATTGTATTTAATTTGTATTTAAGCACACCCTGTGAATAAGATGAATATTCTGACAAGTGCTATTCAATTAAATAAAAAAAATATGCATTTAGTGATGTTGTATATTTTTCAAATAAAATGTTAGCTGTCGTAGTTACTTTGAGTGAAAGAGGGTTTTTAGCAAAAATTTTGTTTGAAATTCCGGGGCGTCACTGAGTGTCCAGACAAGGAGAAGGGAAATAAGGAAGTAACATCTTCATCGGTTGCGGTGAAGAGAGGTGTTGGTGAGAGAAAAGTAGATGTTTTATAGATTGTAGCGTTAGATGTTTCGGGCAGCGAATGAGTGCTTGATTCCGGGGGTTCATATCACATGACGCCAAATCGGTATTATTTTCCTTTTTATGTTGATAAAGAAGGAAATTTAATTGTTATAGGGAATGATGTTATATGCAAGTCAAAGGGCACTGGTTTCGTTCAAATTCAAATGTTTGATGGAGTGGTTCGTACTCTCACTAATGTGCATTACGTTCCGGGACTATGGAAATCACTTATCTCTTTGGGACAATCGGATTCTTTGGGATGCAAGATCACTACTAAGAGTGATAGCTTGAGGGTTTCGAAGGGTGCGCTTGCGGTTATGAAGGGTGCTATAACTCATGGTGTATGTTTGCTTCAAGGTGTGACTGTAGTAGGTGAAACTTTTGTTGGTGTTGGTACTTCTTGTGGCTTAGATGCAACACGGTTATGACATTTGAGATTGTGTCATGTCTCGGAGAAGAGTTTGGATGTTCTTTGTAGAAGGGAGATGATTGATGGTAAGAGTTTCAACGAACTGAAGTTTTGCGGGGATGTGTTATGGGAAGGCAAACTAGTGTGTCATTCGATAAAGGGAAACATGATTCAAGAGGGATTCTTGAGTATGCGCACACGAATGTTTGGGGACCGACACCAGTAGATTCTTTGGAAGGATCAAGATATTATATTCCTTTCATTGATGACTTTTCTTGGAAAGTTTGTGTGTATGTCATGAAGGCTAAGTCGGAGGCATTTGCAAGGTTCAAAAAAAAGGACAACTCTTATTGAGAATGAGAGTGATAAGACTTTGAAGGAGCTTAGGTACGCCAATGGTGGGGAATATATTTCTGGAGATTTTCTGAAATTTTGCAAGCATCATGATATTCAGAGGCATTTTAATACACATAAGGATCCGCAATCTAATGGAGTAGCAGAAAGAATGAACCGAACTCTACTAGAGAAAGCTCGATGCTTGAGATTGACATCGGGTTTATTTAATGGATTTTTGGTTGAAGTTTTGTCAACCGTAGCGCATATTATTAATCGAATTTCATGCTTGGCTATTAATAAGAAAATTTCGAAGGAAGTATGGAAGGGAAAGAGTATCGACTTGAGTTATCTTCGTGTACTTGGAAGTCCAGTTTATGTGCATATTCCGGGAAGTGACAAGCTTTTGCCTCGAGCTTACAAGGTGATTTTTCTTGGCTATATGGACGGAGCAAAAGGCTAATGGATTTAGAATCCAAAAATGAAGAAGATTGTGAATTTTCATCATGTTACTTTTAATGAGTTAGCTATGTTTCAGGAGAATGAGGGTCACTGGATGTTCCAGATTTGGTTCATGGTGAATCAAAGGAAAATGAAATTATTCTCAATTTCAAGTCTAGAGAGAGTAGAGTAGTTGGAGATGCTTGTGAGGAGGTAGCGGTTGATAGTACATCACCTAGTCCAAAGGATTCCTCTAGTAGTTTCGGTGATGTGCACGATTCTCGAGAAGAATCGGTTCAAGTTGGAGATGAAGAAAGACCTGGTGATGAATTTCTACTCGGGTTAGTCGTCGTGCTATAAGGCCACCTGAAAGATATGGTAATTGGAACTATCTTGGTTTTTGTGAAAACTTGGATTATGCTCTCCATGTAGTCCAAGAAAAGATGATGGACTTTGATGACGTCATGGGTTCGAGTGATAGATCGAAGTGGATTTGTGCCATGAAAGAAGAGATGCAATCAATGATGAAGAACCAGACTTGGGATTTGGTTCCACTTCTTAAAGAAAGCCGGGCTTTTGGGTGAAAATGGATATGCAAGGTGAAGGACGATAGAAGATACAAAGCTAGACTAGTGGCTAAGGGGTTTGCACAGAGGAAGGGGAAGGAGTAAGATGAGATCTTCGTACCGGTTGTGAGACATACTTCTATCTGGATATTATTTACTATAGTTGTTATCCATGACTTGGAGTTAGAGCAACTTGATGTGAAAACCGCCTTCTTACAGGTGGCTTGGATGAAGACATCTACATGGAGCAATCAGAATGGCTTGTTGTAGATGGTAAGTCAAAATTGGTTTACAAGTTGAAGAAATCACTTTATGGTTTGAATCAATCCCCTAAGCAATGGTACAAGGGATTTTATCATTTTATGCTTGAAAGTAGTTTTGAGAGAAGCATCAATGATACTTGTGTTTATTTCAAGAAGTTGAAAAATGATTGTTGGGTGTATTTACTCTTGTATATGGACATATGCTCATTGCTTCCAAGGACAAGGAAGAAATCAATAAATTGAAAATGAGATTTAAAGAGGAGCTTGAAATGAAAGACCTTAGAGAAGCAAAGAATAATTTGAGCATGAAAATCGAAAGGGATCGAAATTGTTTTGAGTTGAAATTGACTCAAAAGGAATACAGTAGAAAAGAGTTTTGACTGTTTAGCATGAAGGATGCAAAGGCGTCAAATACATTTTTACCTTTGCATGTAAATCTTTCGAGTAAGGGATCAGCTGTCGAGGAGAAAGACAAGGCTTATATGGAAAAGGTGTCATATGTTAGTCCAGTTTGTAGCTTGATGTATGCCATGGTGTGTACAAGGCTTGATATTGCAAATCTCGTCGGGGTGGTTAGTCGGTTTATTACTGATACGGGGAAATAACATTTGGGAAGTAGTGAAGCTTATCTTGAGATACTTAAAAGATATAGCATCTCATGGTCTTGTGTTTTGGGATAGTAAGGAGAAGAATTGCAAGTTGATTGGTTATTGTGATTCAGACTACGTTAGTGATAGAGATCAAAGAAAGTCAACTTTAGGATATGTCTTCACTCTTGGTGGTATAACCATAAGTTAGAGGTCGAGATTACAAATTGTAGTTGCTTTGTGCACTACAGAGGCAAAGTTGATAGTCGCGGTTGAACGACACAGGAAGTACTCTATATAAAGCGTTTGTTGTGTGACTTGGGTTTTGAACATGACAGTGTTGATGTTATATGTGATAGCCAAAGTGCTATTAATTTTGCAGAGAAATGGCGTTAGCTCGTAGACCAAGCATATTGAAGTGAGATAGTCATTTCTAGTAGCCATGGATAAAGACAAGCAAGTATGCCTTCAGAAAGTGCACATAAAGGATAATTCAGCGGATATGTTCACCAAGGCATTACTGATTGGGAAGTTCGAGCGTTGTTTGAACTTAATTCGCTTGGAGAGGTGCTAGGTGCCACGAGGTGGCATGGTTGGGGGAGAAGCTTAGTCATGAATGGAGAAGAGTATTAATGAGAGGTTGGAGTTCTATCTTCTTGTTATGCACACGTTTCGCTTCCGAGTATGCTTGTCTTATGGTGATACTGGCTTTAGAGTTGGGTGTTTTCAACACTTCATTTACGGCTGGGGGCTTTGCTTGAACTCGTTGGTGGAGTGCAATGGGCTGTGGCTATGCTGGTGTTCTTTGGAAAAACATTCAAGCTTATTTGGTAGGAGGTAGATGGTGGTTTGGTATCATTGGTGTTGGAGTTGGAGACGGATATAGTGACAAGGTGGAGTGTTAAATTTTGTGACACTATATAGTCTATATACTGGATTTGAGCGGTCTTGAGTTGAAAGTCTCCACAAAACACACACACGCACATATATATATCTATATATATATATTGGAGGTCTTGATGGTTCTTCAACTCGATATGGAAGGGAAGAGCTTGAGCTATTTTTGAGATAGAAAGGTGTTCCTGAACTCAAGTTTTAACAAGAATTCATGGACCAAAGGTAAATAAAAAATGCAAATAAAATATTTTCAGTTAAATCATATTAAACTTGAATTCATACACCCTAATGTAATCCGGATGGGATCCCATTTTTTGTGGCAATAATCTACGATATAATTTACATCTTCTATTTGTTGAGGCCAAATTACTATTTGTTGATACACATGTTGGTGTCGGATTCTCCTACTCCAGTTTGTCGTTTATAGAGGCCAATTTTCTATAGGACACTTGGGGGTGTTTGCCTTTTTTTTATGGATCTTCCACTATTGTTATTTGTTTTTTGTGCAACATCATAGTCTTCATGACCAGGATATCAATATTTCAAGCCATGCTATGCAATGCAAGAATCATCTCTACATTACACAATCAAAGGCTTCTCCTAATGTGCTAGACGCTCTGTACTCATATCTTTAACAGATGTATGTTCACTCATGTTTTCATTTAGGATTCAGGAACATGGAGGCAAACCAATTATACCTTTTAGCTGCATTTTGGAAAAAATCACCTTATGATATGCCTGAAGATGAGGCTGCTAACTATTGCAAGCAAAACTATATGCAAAGGCAAGTAAAAAATTATTTTGACATGTCTTAAATTACAGGCAAAACGTGAAGTATGCAAACCTGTTATATTTAGTTCAGAATCCTTGTAAATATGTTTCATTTTTGAAGTTATGTTCTCCACTAGCTAATTTCTTTACACTTGGTTCTATCTACGTGAGCGTTTTTAGCAAAACAAGATTGTATTACGTATATACCATCTGCTTATGACACCAACATATATACCATTTCCACGTTGAAGTTATGCAGCTGTTCTATATGTTTATTCACTAGTTTGTAGAAGTAATCAATATGCTTATAGTCGTCATGAATGATATCATAATATCAAATGGTAACACACCTTTATAATGAATTATACTCTTTCAAAACCTTAAGGCAACTTGAACTGTTGAAAGTCAAAGTTTTAACTACGAATTTCTAAGGCCTCGTTCGCAGCCTTTGGTTACCATATTCCTGTTGCGATGGCGTCCGACGCGTCGGACGCTAGAACGTGGATATTCCACGATCGTTCCACGGTGTGGGAACGGAGGTAAACAAGCTATTAGCGTCTGATGCGTGGCCAACGACTTGTTTTACTCCATTCCCCAACGACTATATTCACCCTTTTTTATACCACATATCCACTACTCATCCTTCATTACCTTCTTCTTCTTCTTCAACAAAATAATGTCTGCCTCCTATTCATCCTCCGATTACGACGATTTGATTGATCTTTAAGGGATTTCATTATGTCAGAATGCAAGGAAATCATATGACTCAGATTAGTACTTCAGAGTTTACTGGCTTAGCTTGGATCAACGACATTTTGAATGGTCATCAACAACGTTGTCAAAATAATTTTCGGATGAAAGGACTTTGCTTCTACTCGTTATGTGAAAAACTACAACATCATGGTCTCTTTACAACGATAGAAATTTGTGTCATCGAAATGGTTGGAAATTTTGTTTACACAATGGCTACTGGGCTTTCAAATAAACAACTTAATGAAAGTTTTCAATGAGCAGGTAGCACCATTTCCATTTGTTTTCATGCTGTTCTAAATGTTTTTCAATTATATGCTGCTGATTTAATAAATCCAAAGGATCCACAATTCAATACTGTTCCACATCACATTAGCAGTTCAATCCGGTATTATCCTTATTTCAAAAACTGTATTGGTGCTATAAATGGTAAACACGTATCTGCACATTTACCTGTTGATCAAATTATCCCTTATATCGGGAGAAAATGTTTTGCAACTCAAAATATATTGGCAGTATGTGATTTCGATTTACAATTTACTTATGTTATGGCTGGTTAGGAAGGGACTGCACATGATACTAGAATTTTTAATTCGGTTACAACAGATAAAAAATCCAACTTTCCTAAACCTCCAACCAGACAGTATTATTTGGCAGATTCAGGCTATCCACTTCAGATTGGATATTTACCACCATATCGAAATATGAGAGATCATATTCTGTATTTCATGAAATCGTGAATCTACCAAAATTGGCCAATGAAGTATTTAAATTTTACCATTCGAGTTTACGGATGGCCGTAGAAAGAACTTTTGGCATTTGGATTTTATTTTTTTGGCATTTTGAGCAGTATGCCTACATATGCATTTCGAACTCAAGTCAAAGTTGTCGTGTCTAAAATGACCTTACACAACTTCATACACAAATATAATAGTGGTGACCCAAATTTTATTGCTTTTGACGATGATCCTGTACTTATCCCCGTTCGATACTTGGAGGAATATTATGCTTTGAGAAATATGATGAATATAGGCACTGAACGGGTAAAGCAAATGGATACCAATAAATGTCGTCATTTCGAGATACCAAAAGAGATCAGTTGGTTGCTACTGGGCTGCGCCAATTTGTATTTGTATATGTATTTGTATCTGTAACTGTATTTGATTCTGTAATTGTATTTGTATTTGTAAGAAGGTTTTAGCATGCCAAATCCTATCCATGTATATATTATTTCAAAAATACTCCACTAGAATACCACGCTCAAATACCTGTTCACGGCAAAAAATTCATTCCACGTTCACAACAATGCCATGCTCAAATGCCCTGTTACCGTTCGTTAAAAACGCACCCTAAATGCAGTTGCACTATAATTTTTTCACTCAAATCCGACTTAAATAGATTTGATAAGAAATTTTATATTTTATAATAAATACAACAACGTTCGGTTTTCCCACTATTATATGGTTATTCTAGTTTAATAATCCCACGGATAGCACGCACATTACAGAACACTATGTATCCATAAATCGAATTCCATTTGTAACAACCCGTATTTTAATAACGTGTAATAACCATAAATCAAGGCAGAATTAATTTTTAAAATAATAATCAAGGGCAACGGGTTACGCCATTACGTTCGTCTCGAAATTCTGCTTGGAAACGAGTCCGAGTTTTTGAAAATCGGAGTCCGTATGACCAAGTTATGACCCTTCGAAGTTTTCAGAAATTTTCAAGTTCAAAACAGCTCAGAATTCGAATTCAAATTTCGAATTCAAACCCCAGAATAGACTGGGCGGGAAATTTCCCGCCCAGGACCAGGTCGACCTGGGGGTCGACCATAGTGTCGACCTGCCCAGGACCAGGTCGACCATAGAGTCGACCTGGGTGTCGACCTGGTTGCCGAGCCCATTTTTGAGTCAGAGTTCACTCTGATGTTTCTAGTCCGATTTCTGTCTTGATTCGTTGGCCTGACCCTATATAAACAGCCCCGAACTCTAGTCTCTCTACACAAATTCTCTCTGGTCTTATGCTGCTAAAACTCTGGTTGAAAAGTTAGAGAAAAGGAATTGCTTCTTCTCCAACAAGGCTACGTGTAGAGTATTGCTGTTTGGGGGATTTCTGTTAGACTCGAGATTCAACATCGCCTCCTTGTTTTCTAATTCTGAAACCACGATCTGTAAGCCCCAGTTACTTTTAGATCTAAACTTTAAACTTAATATGGGCATGTTGTAAATTGAAACTGAACATAAGTATGACAATCATCTTGGACCTATCATTGTATATCTTGGATCTATCATTGTTCATTTTGAATCTAGTATTTTGAACCTACTATTTGTTCACCTTGGATCTATTCATCTTGAATCTTGACTTATGGGAATATTTATATAAAATTAATTTGGGACCTAAACATGTTGTAAACCTAAACCCCTCATGTCCATGATGTTAACATGCCTGTGATGTTGAATTAGTTGTTATTCACAAGTTTGGGGTTATTATCTTATGTCAACTGTTACTATGACTATCACCCTATTTTGCTAGGTTAGATATTTGAGACCACTATTCCATATGCCAGTATTGTTGTAGTAATTTACCTCAAGTTATACCATACTTGACTTATAATCACTTTTTCCACCTCATGCCCGTTCTTTCTATGTTATTCCCTAATTAGATTTGTTTGTATCGATTCGAATTCACGTGCGATGGGAATACAATTTGGGTAGTTTAGGAAAACCTGAATTTACTATAAACTTGAAACATGAACATTGTTATAACTTGAACCTGGGTATGGACATGAACTTGACACGATTTGACATGAGACATGACATGAAAACTTGACATGAATTTAGACTCGAAACTTGAACCTGGACATGACACTTAGAATAAACTTGAAAATGGCCAACTCGAGGTTGGGTTGAGTTTGCATTGTAAATCTACCCGGAACCGCCCGGCGAATCCAGTAACTGCAAACAGTAGGATCCAATGTGGGTAGTTGGTCATATCGCACCTAAAACCCGAGGTTTGTTGTGGTGTAAATCTGCCCGGAACCGCCCGGAAAATCCAGTGACCACAACAACTAGTCTAATGTGAGAGGTTGGGGTGCATTAACGAATTTATGCTACAGGGTAGGGTTAAGTCATGAACCACTTGAATATACTTAACCAATTTGACACGATGATTTGATAGGGTTAAGTCATGAACCGCTTGAATACACTTAACCAACTTGATACATGATTTGGATAGGGTTAAGTCACGAATTTGAATGACAACACTTAACCCATTAGAAACCCTAGTTACGCGGTCCTTTTCAGCAGTAACCCACTTAGATGTATCACAATACCCTGGGACTAGGCAGGGTGGGGCACGATTACTGAGCCGATTGTAAGCGACCAGAACGACGGCTGAGTAGGTGCGCCATTGTAGGTTCAGGCGGACTATGGTGGTGCATGTAGTCCGGAGTTGAAAAAGCAGACATTGGGCACCAGTAGGTTTACACTGTGCGTGCTTGATTCGTGTCGGTGGTTGGCACCCTAGGGCTTGATACACCCTAGGATGGACCTAGCACAGGTGACTACATTTCGTGATTGGGCCGTATGACACATACACATGACGAGCTAGAACTTGTAGGGAACCGATCGATTAGTATGTCGTACTATAGGACCCCGTAATGGGTCATTTCATGATATTGGGCCAAGGGATCATTTCATGGTTAATACTTGACATGGGTTAGAATACTAGTACAGTTGGTGCAGCGAATCTTGAATATGCGATACTAGACTTGATTTACCTAGTTATCTTAGCTATCTTGCCAGTCCTATTATCATCCCTATGTTTACTTTCCATTTACTCATGTCTTGTTAACTTTACTAGTTTTTATACTGAAAGTCACTAGGACTTACCAGTCTTTATGACTGACCCTTTTTCTTTCGCCTCTTTTTCTTTTGTTTCCCCCCAGGTTCTCAAAGAGGAAACACTAGCTCTTAGCTCGGATTTAGCTTGCTTTCTGTCAGCTCATGTACGGTTTGGTCTTGAGCTATGCTATGGCTGCACTTCTGCTATGTTTGGGGAATAATTTACTTTTGTTATCTTAAGTTTATGCTTCTTTACTTAGAACTTGATGTAATGGAATAATTTGTACCTTGGATATATGAGGTTTTGACTCTTTTCTTGAAAGTAATAAAAATTTGGTTTTTAATTTCTACCGCTGCTTTATTTATGTTCTGCCTTGTGATATCTCTGTGTGTGTTTACCTAGATAATACTCCACCAAAACTAGTGCATTCCCTTTGTGAGTGACCCTAGCGGAGGTGGGGTGTTACATCTGGTATCAGAGCAGAATGTTACCAGACGGGGCAAAAGTTTTAAAAACCTTCTAAAACCATTTTCCAAAACCGTTTATAAAGAAGCATTTTTCAATAAAAGTTTTATGTTTAAAAAAGGCTATTCCCCAAAAGCCATTAACACTTTCCTTTGTTTCCTCATTTGAATCTTTTTCTTTTCGTTTTTCAGCATGTCTGATCTTAACCTTCCTGAGGGAGTACCCGTACCTGGATAGTTCCGAAGGTACTTAGAAGCCAGGGCCAACGACGCAGGCCCGACAGACATCCCTCCTCCTCCTCCCCCAGTGGCCGCGGTTCCTCCTCCTGGTACCTCCTTTGCCAAAATATGCAAATACTTTAAAGCAATGGGCGGCAATAACTTTGTTGGAACTGAAACCTTTGTTGAGGCACGAAACTGGCTAAAGGAGACTGGAGACTTGTTTAATATCTTTGATGTGGAGGACCATAGGAAAGTTCAGTTGGTAGCATGGTTATTGAAAGAAGAAGCTGCATTTTGGTGGGAAGTCACCAACGCTACCAGGCCAGTTGAGACTTGGGCAGACTTTAGAGAGAGGTTTGGGCTTAAATTCTTATCGTCAGCAGAAGAGAACCTTCAGATGGAGAGGTTCCTAGCACTCAAGCAAGGGGACATGTCTGTTAGGGAGTACGTGAATAAGTTTAATCAGCTTGCTCGGTTCGGTTTGTACTTGGTCAACACGTCCCATAAAAAGGCTGTACGCTTTGCTCGAGGATTGAATGAGCCACTACACAGTTTGGCCATAACTCATATACCCATGGGGCGACCTTTGAAAGCTTGGTGTATATGGCCCTACTTCATGAGGAAGACAAGAATAGCAAGAAGGAGGTTAAGCCTAATTAGACTCAGAATAAGAAAGTTGACTTCAAGAAGGGAGGCAACAGGAATAACAAGGGCAACAACAACAATAATAACAAGGCACGTGAGACAAGGAAGTGCAACTTTTGTGGTATTACGGGACATCTAGCTAAAGACTGTAGAAAGAAGAAGAGAAAGTTGGGTGAATGCTTTCATTGTGGAGATACTGGACACATCAGCAAGGATTGCCCTAAGAAGCAAGGACAGGGGCAAGGGCAGACCCAGCGAGCAGGACCTTCTGGAGGGCAGTTGCATGCTCTCAACACCACTCCAGCTCTTGACCGAGGTAGTAATATTTCTGTAGAAAGCCTTGTTTACATTTCTGAATTTCCTGTTCGAACCTTATTTGACTCTGGCGCATCGCATACTTTTATTTCTTCTGATATTGTTGAAAATCTGCACCTATGTACTAGTCTAGTTGAGGATCCCGTTAGTGTTTCAAATCCAATTGGGGGCTCCGCTCATTTATCTATGATATGTGTGGATTTGAGGATCTCTATCTTAAGCGTAGAATTCACGTGTAATGCTTATGTTCTCGGATTTATGGGATACGGTTTGATCCTAGGTATGGATTGGCTGTCCAATTATGGAGCCATTCTTGATTGTGAACGAAGGGTAGTGAGGCTCATGACTCGCCTTGGCAATATCCTTGAAATTTCTTGTAACCCTAAGGGTCCGGTCATGTTGTGTTATCTTGAATCTCTTGACTCGTCCATCAACAATTTACAATCTGTAAGAGTGGTCCGAGAATATGCAGATGTCTTTGATGAGGTGAGAGGGTTACCTCCTAAACGCGAGATAGATTTCCGTATTTATCTTGTTGATAATGCCAAGCCAGTTTCATTGCCCGTTAGGCACATGGCCCCGCGAGAAAGAAGAGAGCTCAGTAAACAAGTTAAGGAGTTGCTTGAGAAAAAATTCATAAGACGAAGCATTTCTAAATGGGGTGCTCCGGTGGTATTCGCTACTAAGGCAGATGGTTCGCTTCGTCTATGCGTAGATTATCGTGAGTTAAACAAGCTAACTAAGAAAAATAGACACCCACTACCAAGAATCGACGATTTATTTGACCAGCTTGTGGGAGCATCTGTTTTCTCCCAACTCGATCTAGCCACAGGATTCCATCAGCTTAGAGTGGCTGAGGATAGCATTGACAAAACTACGTTTAGGACTCCAGATGGGTTCTTCGAATGGCTCGTCATGTCGTTTGGGTTAACGAATGCACCCGCATACTTTGTAGATTTGATGAGTAGGGTGTTTCGGGAGTTCCTTAACAAGTTTGTAGTGGTTTTCGTAGATGATATTTTGATCTTCTCAAAGGATGAAGAAGAGCATGCTAGACATCTCAAGGAAGTCATGGATACGCTTAGAGCACACCAGTTAAAGGCTAAGTTCTCCAAATGCCATTTTTGGAGGAAGGAAGTTCGGTTTCTTGGACATGTAGTTTCTAAGCAAGGCATAGCCATGGACTCCGCAAAGGTAGTTGCGGTGCAAGACTGGAAAATTCCTAAGAACGCAACGGAGGTGAGAAGCTTTCTCGGTTTGGCAGGCTACTATAGGAAGTTCATTAAGGACTTCGCTAAGATTTCAGCTCCCCTTACTAGGTTAACGAAGAAAAACCTAGCGTTTGCATGGGACATAGAATCTGAGATTGCTTTTCAGAGACTTAAGAGAGCCCTCACCACTGCTCCATTTTTGGCATTACCCGATGGAGGTAAGATGTTTACGGTGTACACAGATGCGTGTGGCATGGGATTAGGTGCAGTCCTAATGCAAGAAGGGAAAGTGATTTGCTACGGGGGTATACAACTTAAAGTTCATGAGAAGAACTATCCGACACATGACTTGGAGTTGGCGGCAATCGTTTTTGCACTTAAATCTTAGCGCCATTATCTTCTAGGGGAGAGGTTCGAGCTGTATACCGACCACAAATCGCTTAAGTACCTCTTCTCACAGAAAGATTTGAATCTGAGACAACAGCGGTGGATGGAATTCATGGCATCATATGACTTCGATATAGCTTATACCCCTGGCAAGGGGGACGTGGTGGAAGATGCACTAAGTAGGAAAAGGTTGACTTTGAGCCCCTTGTTTGTTGAAAGGAAAAGTCTAGAGTTTATAGCAACCTTTGATTTTACACCTGCTGTTGAGTCATTGACTGTTACGTTAGCATCTCTTGAGTTAAGACCTACACTTCTAGATCAAGTAGGGACTTCACTGAAGGAAGACCCACAGATAGTCGAAATCATGGACAAGCTGATTAGTGGTGAGATGTCAAGTCACCTCGGTAGGTATGCCATAGATGACAAGGGATGGCTAAGGCGTGACGGAAGGCCATGTGTCCCACAAGTGGGAGACTTAGTAAGTAAAGTTCTCGAAGAGGCGCACCACTCGAAGATAACTATACATCCCGGAGGGGATAAGATGTACAGAGATATGAAACGCATATTCTTTTGGGCTGGGATGAAAAAGGACGTGGCAGAGTTCGTTTCAAAGTGCATGGTGTGCCAACAAGTAAAGGCCGAGTCGAAGAAGCACGGTGGGCTATTACATCCTTTGGAGGTTCCGCAATGGAAGTGGGAAAGTATCTCTATGGATTTCGTGGATGGATTGCCTAGGTCGAGGAAGGGAAATACTAGCATATGGGTCATAATAGATAGACTCACGAAAAGTGCTCACTTCATTCTGGTGAAAAGCAAGAGGACCGCATCATGGCTAGCGTCTATTTACCTTCGAGAGATAGTACGGTTGCACGGGGTTCCTTCTAGTATAGTTAGTGATCGTGACCCGATCTCCACTAGCTAGTTTTGGAATAGTCTGCAAGAAGCAATGTGTACACGACTGAGCTTAAGCACGGCCTATCACCCGCAGACGGATGGAAAAACCGAAAGGGTAAATAGGGTACTAGAGGATCTTTTGAGACTATGCATTCTTGACTTTGGTGGTACTTGGGAAGACCATCTTCCTCTCGTGGAGTTTGCATATAATAATAGTTACCAAGCTAGCATCGGAATGGCACCGTTCGAAGCCCTGTATGGAAGACCGTGCAAGTTGCCAACTTGTTGGTGAGAGACGACGGACAGGCTTATACTTGGGCCCGACATGATAAGGGACACTTCTGAGAAGGTTGAGTTGATACGAAGACGGATGAAAACGGCCCAAGATAGACAGAAATCTTATGCGGACAAGAGAAGGACATACCTAGAGTTCGAAGTCGGAGACATGGTCTTTATAAAAGTTTCTCCTTTATGCAATGTAGTTCGTTTTGGAGCGGTTGGAAAGCTAGCACCAAGATTCGTAGGACCGTTCCTGTAACGACCTGTGTTTTTCGACCATTTGAATATGAATATTTAAATTGGTTTTAAATATTATATTGGGAATATTAATGAAATTTAATATTGAATTCGCTATTTAGAACGAAGTTGAACGTTATAATTTATATATAATATAAATCGAGCCTGAAATGGCGCTGCAGTTCGCAATATAGAGTTTTGAACTTCAACTGAGAATACAGGATTCGATATAAGTCGGATTTCTGTGAAATAAGACACGTTGGAACCGTATTGGCAATAGCTTTCATATGAAAGAGAAAAATCCAGATTTCGTGTTATAATTTGATAGTTATGGCCAAATCAAATTTTGAAATAGTCGCTATGGAAATTCGTTATTAAATTATAGGCCTTTAAAATAGCCGTTTTGCAAACGGACTCAGATTTCGACGAAATCAGTTTCATTAGAACCGTATCGCTAAATTATTGTACGGTGGTGAATTGTGTGGAAAACCGATGTCGTATGTGACCACGGTAGCTATAAACGCTCGTTCATTTTCTATAGCGAGTAATTAAATTAATAAAGAGATATGTGAGTATAAATTGAGCAGACGATCGAATTAGGCCACGAAACCAGTTCCGTTGAATTCGTATCGTCGATTAGAGTCAGGATAGGTATATAGTTTGTTATTTTTAGAGATCGGGAAATTTGGTGTTCAAAAGGGTAGTGCGGTACGCGGTAAAAACAGCCTACCGGGGCAACAGTCTCAGAATGCGACGAAATTAGTGCCGTTGGGTTCGTATCGAGAAGTTATTGTCAGACTTCGCAGTTTCAAGTTGATTCGATTTATCTGGTGACCGTGGAAAAATTAAACGCGTGTTCATTTCTGGTTTCATAAAGGAATTTTTTTCATACGACCTCGGATTTCGACGAAACTTGTCCCATTGGATCCGGAATACCTTTTTACACTAAGATTAGCTTTTTATCAGAAAACGAAAGTCGTATAAAAGGATTGTTTTGTGGAAAGCTTCGTGTAAGTGGGGATATATTAAAATAATAATATAATCATGTCCACATTCACCATTCTTGCATTCACATTTCTTTCTGATTTCTTGCCCGCAAACCTTTTATTTCTTTCTTGTCTGCCAAACTACTATACCTTGCCGACCAAGGGTTTGATTTCCAACCACCGTACACACTTATATCAGCTACTCTACAAATTACTGCAAACCTATAACCTCAATTACTTGTGCTCTAAATTTTCTCATCCGTGATACCCAAGCTATCCAATTAAAAATGATTTTTCAACGGCGTGCTCAACACACTTCTTCTCCTATAAATACCAACGCCTTCTTTGCTATTTACTTTGTTTTTTTTCCAACTGTAGAAAACGCAAATCCCTTCTCCCATATAATATCTCTGCGCCAGTTCTTAAAAAAAGAAAGAAAGAAAAAAAGGGAAATAAAGGAGAAAAGGGACCAAAAGAAAAGAAGGGCATGTGGCTTTCTGGGGGGTGAAGCGAACGTGTATCAAGTGCATGGAGCGAGACTGGACTGGGTGGTCGGGCGCAAACTGGTGCAGCGTTGAAGGAATCAATGGTGTACTGAGTATTGGAAGAGGAGAGAATAAGTGTAAAGTTGGAAGGGATTGGCAGTAGGAGTTGAGGTGGCGCTCTGGCGCTTGAACTAGCGGCTTCAGATGATGAGCCAAGGAACGGAGGAGGGCGCGTTTTGGGAAAGTCGAAGGTGGGATGCTCAATACGGTTGCTGGAGGGATTAAGGATGAGGTACTGAAGTTCAAAAGTATTAGTGGAGACATCCAGGAACGTACGGCCTCAGGGACAAAGTAGTATTGCAGGCAAAATTTTAAGGTATCATGGAAACGAAAATTCGATTCCAAAGGTTTTAACGTAAGGCCATATGTTTACATGGAAGCTAACTTTAATTCATTAAGTAACTAGTTGACTAATGTGTAATTAAAATTTTAAAGTCAACTAACTTACTTAGTAATTAATAATTTGATACTCATGTCAGGGTTGCAGACTTTCAGTGCGAGAAAACAAGAACATGAATGATGATAAACAATAGGAGTGGAGGTGAATTAAGGAACCAGTAGTCCACCGTAACAATGCCATAGTGTAATTAAATTTTTAATTGGTCTAATTAAGGAATATATTTGTTTAATTAAAATTATGCTGACATATCAATTTTTAAAAACAGGAATCGAGCTATTGGTGACAGTAGAATGAAATCGATCTTGAATGAGGAAGTGATACTGTAAAGGTGCAGAAGATTATTAGCCTAAAACCAATTGATAAAAGTAATTAAAACATTAACATTAATTTAAGTATATTCAAGAAAATAGTGTATTAATATAAACCATATGATTATAATTTTATTTCTCATGCATTCATGATCAGAATGAAACACAACAAGCGATGCCGGGATTATATGAATGAGATCTACATTCTGGGACAGGAATGGACGTAGTAGAATGCAGCTGGAGATCCCAGTTAAATTAAACGCGAGTTTAATTTAATCAAATCAGTTGTTATTATAACAACGCAACTCAGGTGAGTTAAACTCACTCAGTTTTCCCATTTATATTTTTATATAAATTGGGTTTTTATTTTGTGTGCTCTGCTTGCTGATGGTTGCATGTTTGCTAATTGTACATTTGTTTGTTGATTTAACTGATGAAATTTAACTGTGTTTAATTTCAGTGAAATACCAAATCGTTATTTTAACGATTGGTTCCAATAAAGGTGACTCACCTTGGTTGGTCATGTTTATTTATAAACATGTTTAAATGGTTGCATTGTTTGAATTGCTTATGGTTGATGTTAAATGGTCGTTATTTAATTTATCAGTTAAACAAAACTGAACCGTCTGATTTGAGATAACCTTTTGAATACAGGGAAGAACAGGTTGGAGGGATCCAACCGGATTCCTCAAATGTATTATTTATTTTCATATTATCATATATGAACTGATCTGTTTGTGTGATTGATTTGATGGTTGATTATTGACTGGATATTCAACATCTGTTTGGTTTAAACCAATGGGCGATATTGGTTAAGTGTTTGGCAGAGTATGGCCATTAAACCAATCGAGTTATAGATATTGATTCACCGATAGGTGAATCGATAGAGTTGAGGTTATAAAATTTATTTTATAACCAGAGTTAGATTTGAATTATATTATTTGAATAAAAGTTATTTAAGGGAAATAAGAAATATTTTATTTGTTTAAGACTTTGATTTGTTATGAATTTATTTTGCAAAGAAAATGCTGATGTTAATCAGATTTACCAGTTGAAGAATAAGAAATGAATTAAATGGTTAAACCTTGAAAATTTGTTTTGTAAATAAAAACAAATAATTAGAATCTATTTAAATTAATCATATTTTTGATTAATTTAAAGCGAGGATTGTTGAAATCGGTTAATGAGATAATCAAGTTTTTGAGTTAATTAAATCGACCGTCCGGAATTAGAATTGTTTACCAAGTTAATGTGTTTTGACTAAAATAGTTAAATGAATATTGTTTGAATTTAAATAAGGATAAAAGGGATTAACTACTAAAGTAGTTAATGTTTGAAATAAGTTATTATTTTAATTAATGATAAATTTAGGAATATATTTTTAAATGGGAATTCATTTAAAAAGTTACCGAATGTGAGATGCAAGCCAATTGAATGGTGAAAGGAAATAAACGTACTCAATTATATGAATTAAGTGAAAGAAGATTTAAGTGGGTAATTGAATATAGTTATTCGAGCTAGAATTAGTCAAACATAGTATTCAGAATGAGTTGCCATTTCGTACGACTGCTAGCGTAATTCGCAGGGCTGTAGATAGCCTACGGCGGTCGGATGTTTCCTGAGGGAATCAGGCGTAACCATTGTGATCGCTGTGATCTAGAGTCAAGCGAATGGAGTTAAGACGAATGTTAATTAATCAACTAGAGTTATTCAAATATCGTATTTTTGAATATTAAAAGAATTGGAAGTTTCAATTTAACAAAAAGGAAATTAGTTTGTCAAAGGCCAAATGATGCTAAATACTGATCCAGTGAACTCATTGGAGTGTCATGATTGAAACACTGTATATTTTGATAGTTAAAACACCAACTATCAAATCTGGCCAATACGATTGTTGGTACGGAAAGACCGGGATCGAATTTATATTCGAAAACCCTTCCGACCAACAAATACGTGAAAATCTCAGAAGATGTTCGAGATGGAGCATTGAAGACCGTGGACTATCATACACGGAGGAACCACTAATATTCTCTGCCTGGCAAGCAGAGATAAGCTGTGATTCTGTCGTGGTTGGAATCTACGGGTTGCAAGGACTTCTCGCTACTGATCCATGGGGTGATTTCTATATGGATGCGGTAGGAGAGTGCCTTCGGTTCATCCTGTTCCTGGATGACGTATATGGACGAATGTCTGACAGAGTATTTCCGAAGGATCACGTACGTTGATTTCTTCAAACATGCTATGGTTGTTGGCAGGGAATTGCCATTCTCTAGCTTTCGGCTAGAGTATTTTTGTGGACGTCAATTAGTGATATCTGACGGATCTGACGATGTGGCATTCAAAGTGAAGAAAATGACGACCAGATGATCAAAAGTTAATTCTGGCCTCATGCCTCATCAACCGGGAAATGACAAAAATCGGGCAGGCAGCATGGCTATGTGGGTCGCTCCCATTAGGGTGTATGATCACCTATCTAGAGGAAATCCTATTTGTTTCTTAATCTATGTTTCGATGCTGTCCCTTGTCGGGAGACGGTTGCTGATCCCAACCGTCGGTGATATACATTCGATACACTCAAGCGAAATGAGTGGTCGGTCATGTGAGGGCCGGGTTGCAAGAAGTTCTTGTGGAACCCAGTGTATTCGTCTCTAGAGATACACTATCGGAAGGTGGACCCATACCTTGTCAAGTCGGAATCCAATCTCCAATAAGCGCCTGCGGGTTTGATTGTATACTATATATGTGGAGCGTGAGATGCAAGCGTTCCACTAGATTGATATTTACTTGTATTTAGACATTATTATAATATCAGACAAGATGTTGATTTCAAAGCTGTTTTTGGGTTATCGTAAGGTAAAAACCGTCCGTGTTTATGTGTGGATTTGGTCTTACGATTATCCTTTTCTTTGAAAGGATTTTGAACTCTAAAATCATGATTGGATGATTTACCCTTATTACTGTGCGAGTTTATCTCACTCTGGTTCACCAGACTGACCCGGTGTTTTGTAAATGCTCGGGTTAGGCCGGGTTGTACAGGTTCAGGTTATCGACTGCTATGAAGAGACGAGCTGGAAGAGTCCAGACGTATGATATTACTACTATTCCGCTGTGTGTTGTATATGGGAACAGGCGATTATAATTGTCCCATGGTATGATGTACTCTGATACTGTAAGTATTTTAAGCTTTCAATAAAGATTATTTCTGTATTATATTTTGTTCCGCTGCGATGTGAGACTCTGTGTGGTGTTTCTTCTTCTTCTTCTATTCTAATATTTCTTTCTTTCTTATCTCACCCTCCAACTTCTTTCTATTAATGATCTGGAATGTTTGATGTCTGAATGGTCAACATGGTAGTTTGATGCTGATTTTCGGAGTCGAAAATCCCAGTTCGTTACAGTGGTATCAGAGCTTAAGGTTAAGTGATTACCTTGGCTCTGTGGCGTGACTCAGTAGAGATGGGGTTAGTAATACCCTAGATTGAGTTTGAGTGTATATATATGAGCGTGTATTTTTAAATTGATATAAAAACTGTTTACATTGTGTTGATTGGTTTGTCGAGTAGTTTATGAATTCTGGTCGATACAGTAATGCAAACTGTGTCGATAAGTGTTTCTAAACTCTTGAATAGAATAATTCAACACAGTATGTTTTTGAAAGAGGGTAAATGAAATAATTTTACCCAAATTATATTTTGATATAAAAGAATGATTATTATTTGAAGTGTTATAGTATATTGGATGTGTTATAATGGAATGGGTATGTAAGTAACCAATCAGAATTCCTATGGATATAATATATGGAATCAGATGAATTAAATTTGAAGTTAAACCAGAATTTAGATGGAAATGGTGAAAAATTAGAAGAGTGTGAAAAGTAATTTTGGATTAAATGTATGTGAATTTTAAGATCCTGGGTGAATTTGAAAATATTTTCCAAGCATTTATATTTTGAGATATTTCAAAATGAAAGTGGTTAAAATTGGAGTTTTGAAATGATATAGTATTGAACTCACTTTGACAGCTGGAAAATAGATTCCGATGATGTGCGCGCCATTATCGGTGTTCATTTTCGAGTTCTAAGTGACGGATTACTACCAAAGGTTTTGTTTTGAATTGCTTTGAGAAAAACAAGTTGTTTTGAATCCTGAAAAGAAATATTTGATTTTTGAAAAAGCTGAATTGTTTAAAAACTCCCAGGAGAGATGGCATGAATTAAAACAAATAATAGAAATTGTGAAAGTAAATATGAATTGAATTGAAACAAATTAATTAGAAATTGAATCAGGATATAATATATCAAGTAGAATCAGATTTTGAATTGGAGACAGAAATCTGAAATGGTGTTGGACTGGTAAGTTAAGAATTGGAATTGGTAATGGATGGAAATTGAGTTAAGAATGGTATTTGGCTTGGACACATGAAGGATTTGGTTTTGAGGATAAAATTGGAATTTTGTTTGGGAATGCACTTGTATATGCTGATAGGGTAGCAGACAGAAAGGATATAATGATGTGCCCGACAAAAAGGTACACGTTTATTTTTATATGGATTTGGTGATTTATGAGCCTATTTGGCAAGCCGCTTGGCTGTTTCATTTTCTTTTGGATTGGAGAAGGCCCAGAGAGGCGAGTTGGAGTTGTACCGATTGAGCCGTACAGAGGAGGTGCTGGCGAAATTTTTCGAAAATTTAAAGTATTAGAAAATTTTCGATATTTTTGAAAATATTTATTTACTGTATGGAATTGGTTTCTAATTTAATATAAAATTAGATTTGAAATTAATGAATTTATAACGTTCTTTCTTACCTTAGCAATTTCGAGGACGAAATTATTTTAAGGGGGGAAGAATGTAACGACCCGTGTTTTTCGACCATTTGAATATGAATATTTAAATTGGTTTTAAATATTATATTGGGAATATTAATGAAATTTAATATTGAATTCGCTATTTAGAACGAAGTTGAACGTTATAATTTATATATAATATAAATCGAGCCTGAAATGGCGCTGCAGTTCGCAATATAGAGTTTTGAACTTCAACTGAGAATACAGGATTCTATAAGTCGGATTTCTGTGAAATAAGACACGTTGGAACCGTATTGGCAATAGCTTTCATATGAAAGAGAAAAATCCAGATTTCGTGTTATAATTTGATAGTTATGGCCAAATCAAATTTTGAAATAGTCGCTATGGAAATTCGTTATTAAATTATAGGCCTTTAAAATAGCCGTTTTGCAAACGAACTCAGATTTCGACGAAATCAGTTTCATTAGAACCGTATCGCTAAATTATTGTACGGTGGTGAATTGTGTGGAAAACCGATGTCGTATGTGACCACGGTAGCTATAAACGCTCGTTCATTTTCTATAGCGAGTAATTAAATTAATAAAGAGATATGTGAGTATAAATTGAGCAGACGATCGAATTAGGCCACGAAACCAGTTCCGTTGAATTCGTATCGTCGATTAGAGTCAGGATAGGTATATAGTTTGTTATTTTTAGAGATCGGGAAATTTGGTGTTCAAAAGGGTAGTGCGGTACGCGGTAAAAACAGCCTACCGGGGCAACAGTCTCAGAATGCGACGAAATTAGTGCCGTTGGGTTCGTATCGAGAAGTTATTGTCAGACTTCGCAGTTTCAAGTTGATTCGATTTATCTGGTGACCGTGGAAAAATTAAACGCGTGTTCATTTCTGGTTTCATAAAGGAATTTTTTTCATACGACCTCGGATTTCGACGAAACTTGTCCCATTGGATCCGGAATACCCTTTTACACTAAGATTAGCTTTTTATCAGAAAACGAAAGTCGTATAAAAGGATTGTTTTGTGGAAAGCTTCGTGTAAGTGGGGATATATTAAAATAATAATATAATCATGTCCACATTCACCATTCTTGCGTTCACATTTCTTTCTGATTTCTTGCCCGCAAACCTTTTATTTCTTTCTTGTCTGCCAAACTACTATACCTTGCCGACCAAGGGTTTGATTTCCAACCACCGTACACACTTATATCAGCTACTCTACAAATTACTGCAAACCTATAACCTCAATTACTTGCGCTCTAAATTTTCTCATCCGTGATACCCAAGCTATCCAATTAAAAATGATTTTTCAACGGCGTGCTCAACACACTTCTTCTCCTATAAATACCAACGCCTTCTTTGCTATTTACTTTGTTTTTTTTCCAACTGTAGAAAACGCAAATCCCTTCTCCCATATAATATCTCTGCGCCAGTTCTTAAAAAAAGAAAGAAAGAAAAAAAAGGGAAATAAAGGAGAAAAGGGACCAAAAGAAAAGAAGGGCATGTGGCTTTCTGGGGGGGTGAAGCGAACGTGTATCAAGTGCATGGAGCGAGACTGGACTGGGTGGTCGGGCGCAAACTGGTGCAGCGTTGAAGGAATCAATGGTGTACTGAGTATTGGAAGAGGAGAGAATAAGTGTAAAGTTGGAAGGGATTGGCAGTAGGAGTTGAGGTGGCGCTCTGGCGCTTGAACTAGCGGCTTCAGATGATGAGCCAAGGAACGGAGGAGGGCGCGTTTTGGGAAAGTCGAAGGTGGGATGCTCAATACGGTTGCTGGAGGGATTAAGGATGAGGTACTGAAGTTCAAAAGTATTAGTGGAGACATCCAGGAACGTACGGCCTCAGGGACAAAGTAGTATTGCAGGCAAAATTTTAAGGTATCATGGAAACGAAAATTCGATTCCAAAGGTTTTAACGTAAGGCCATATGTTTACATGGAAGCTAACTTTAATTCATTAAGTAACTAGTTGACTAATGTGTAATTAAAATTTTAAAGTCAACTAACTTACTTAGTAATTAATAATTTGATACTCATGTCAGGGTTGCAGACTTTCAGTGCGAGAAAACAAGAACATGAATGATGATAAACAATAGGAGTGGAGGTGAATTAAGGAACCAGTAGTCCACCGTAACAATGCCATAGTGTAATTAAATTTTTAATTGGTCTAATTAAGGAATATATTTGTTTAATTAAAATTATGCTAACATATCAATTTTTAAAAACAGGAATCGAGCTATTGGTGACAGTAGAATGAAATCGATCTTGAATGAGGAAGTGATACTGTAAAGGTGCAGAAGATTATTAGCCTAAAACCAATTGATAAAAGTAATTAAAACATTAACATTAATTTAAGTATATTCAAGAAAATAGTGTATTAATATAAACCATATGATTATAATTTTATTTCTCATGCATTCATGATCAGAATGAAACACAACAAGCGATGCCGGGATTATATGAATGAGATCTACATTCTGGGACAGGAATGGACATAGTAGAATGCAGCTGGAGATCCCAGTTAAATTAAACGCGAGTTTAATTTAATCAAATCAGTTGTTATTATAACAACGCAACTCAGGTGAGTTAAACTCACTCAGTTTTCCCATTTATATTTTTATATAAATTGGGTTTTTATTTTGTGTGCTCTGCTTGCTGATGGTTGCATGTTTGCTAATTATACATTTGTTTGTTGATTTAACTGATGAAATTTAACTGTGTTTAATTTCAGTGAAATACCAAATCGTTATTTTAACGATTGGTTCCAATAAAAGTGACTCACCTTGGTTGGTCATGTTTATTTATAAACATGTTTAAATGGTTGCATTGTTTGAATTGCTTATGGTTGATGTTAAATGGTCGTTATTTAATTTATCAGTTAAACAAAACTGAACCGTCTGATTTGAGATAACCTTTTGAATACAGGGAAGAACAGGTTGGAGGGATCCAACCGGATTCCTCAAATGTATTATTTATTTTCATATTATCATATATGAACTGATCTGTTTGTGTGATTGATTTGATGGTTGATTATTGACTGGATATTCAACATCTGTTTGGTTTAAACCAATGGGCGATATTGGTTAAGTGTTCGGCAGAGTATGGCCTTTAAACCAATCGAGTTATAGATATTGATTCACCGACAGGTGAATCGATAGAGTTGAGGTTATAAAATTTATTTTATAACCAGAGTTAGATTTGAATTATATTATTTGAATAAAAGTTATTTAAGGGAAATAAGAAATATTTTATTTGTTTAAGACTTTGATTTGTTATGAATTTATTTTGCAAAGAAAATGCTGATGTTAATCAGATTTACCAGTTGAAGAATAAGAAATGAATTAAATGGTTAAACCTTGAAAATTTGTTTTGTAAATAAAAACAAATAATTAGAATCTATTTAAATTAATCATATTTTTGATTAATTTAAAGCGAGGATTGTTGAAATCGGTTAATGAGATAATCAAGTTTTTGAGTTAATTAAATCGACCGTCCGGAATTAGAATTGTTTACCAAGTTAATGTGTTTTGACTAAAATAGTTAAATGAATATTGTTTGAATTTAAATAAGGATAAAAGGGATTAACTACTAAAGTAGTTAATGTTTGAAATAAGTTATTATTTTAATTAATGATAAATTTAGGAATATATTTTTAAATGGGAATTCATTTAAAAAGTTACCGAATGTGAGATGCAAGCCAATTGAATGGTGAAAGGAAATAAACGTACTCAATTATATGAATTAAGTGAAAGAAGATTTAAGTGGGTAATTGAATATAGTTATTCGAGCTAGAATTAGTCAAACATAGTATTCAGAATGAGTTGCCATTTCGTACGACTGCTAGCGTAATTCGCAGGGCTGCAGATAGCCTACGGCGGTCGGATGTTTCCTGAGGGAATCAGGCGTAACCATTGTGATCGCTGTGATCTAGAGTCAAGCGAATGGAGTTAAGACGAATGTTAATTAATCAATTAGAGTTATTCAAATATCGTATTTTTGAATATTAAAAGAATTGGAAGTTTCAATTTAACAAAAAGGAAATTAGTTTGTCAAAGGCCAAATGATGCTAAATACTGATCCAGTGAACTCATTGGAGTGTCATGATTGAAACACTGTATATTTTGATAGTTAAAACACCGACTATCAAATCTGGCCAATACGATTGTTGGTACGGAAAGACCGGGATCGAATTTATATTCGAAAACCCTTCCGACCAACAAATACGTGAAAATCTCAGAAGATGTTCGAGATGGAGCATTGAAGACCGTGGACTATCATACACGGAGGAACCACTAATATTCTCTGCCTGGCAAGCAGAGATAAGCTTTGATTCTGTCGTGGTTGGAATCTACGGGTTGCAAGGACTTCTCGCTACTGATCCATGGGGTGATTCCTATATGGATGCGGTAGGAGAGTGCCTTCGGTTCATCCTGTTCCTGGATGACGTATATGGACGAATGTCTGACAGAGTATTTCCGAAGGATCACGTACGTTGATTTCTTCAAACATGCTATGGTTGTTGGCAGGGAATTGCCATTCTCTAGCTTTTGGCTAGAGTATTTTTGTGGACGTCAATTAGTGATATCTAACGGATCTGACGATGTGGCATTCAAAGTGAAGAAAATGACGACCAGATGATCAAAAGTTAATTCTGGCCTCATGCCTCATCAACCGGGAAATGACAAAAATCGGGCAGGCAGCATGGCTATGTGGGTCGCTCCCATTAGGGTGTATGATCACCTATCTAGAGGAAATCCTATTTGTTTCTTAATCTATGTTTCGATGCTGTCCCTTGTCGGGAGACGGTTGCTGATCCCAACCGTCGGTGATATACATTCGATACACTCAAGCGAAATGAGTGGTCGGTCATGTGAGGGCCGGGTTGCAAGAAGTTCTTGTGGAACCCAGTGTATTCGTCTCTAGAGATACACTATCGGAAGGTGGACCCATACCTTGTCAAGTCGTAATCCAATCTCCAATAAGCGCCTGCGGGTTTGATTGTATACTATATATGTGGAGCGTGAGATGCAAGCGTTCCACTAGATTGATATTTACTTGTATTTAGACATTATTATAATATCAGACAAGATGTTGATTTCAAAGCTGTTTTTGGGTTATCGTAAGGTAAAAACTGTCCGTGTTTATGTGTGGATTTGGTCTTACGATTATCCTTTTCTTTGAAAGGATTTTGAACTCTAAAATCATGATTGGATGATTTACCCTTATTACTGTGCGAGTTTATCTCACTCTGGTTCACCAGACTGACCCGGTGTTTTGTAAATGCTCGGGTTAGGCCGGGTTGTACAGGTTCAGGTTATCGACTGCTATGAAGAGACGAGCTGGAAGAGTCCAGACGTATGATATTACTACTATTCCGCTGTGTGTTGTATATGGGAACAGGCTATTATAATTGTCCCATGGTATGATGTACTCTGATACTGTAAGTATTTTAAGCTTTCAATAAAGATTATTTCTGTATTATATTTTGTTCCGCTGCGATGTGAGACTCTGTGTGGTGTTTCTTCTTCTTCTTCTATTCTAATATTTCTTTCTTTCTTATCTCACCGTCCAACTTCTTTCTATTAATGATCTGGAATGTTCGATGTCTGAATGGTCAACATGGTAGTTTGATGCTGATTTTCGGAGTCGAAAATCCCAGTTCGTTACAGTTCCCTATCACTAAGAGGGTTGGGCGGATGGCCTATAAGGTAGAATTACCCGAGAGGCTGGCCGGAGTACACAATTTCTTTCATATCTTGCATCTCCGAAAGTGCTTACATGAATCAGCCGAAGTGGTTGAGCCAAGCATCCTTGAAGGCGTAGAAGTGGAAAAAGAGGCAACATTGAGGCGAGTTCCGATTCGTATCTTAGGAACGGAGATCAAGAAGCTAAGGAATCGAGAAGTCAAGCTAGTTAAAGTACAGTGGAGTGAAGCCCAAGAAGACGCAACTTGGGAAACCGTAGAGAAGATACGCGCGCTTTACCCATTTCTTTTTGAGGGTACATTATTGATCTCTTTTCCTATAAACTTGAAAACCTTTCGTAACATGCTTTTACTACCTATGTTTGCCTTGTTACCTTCTCGATCTTATCTTGAGAACCATAGGTAGATCCATATGGATGTAAACATGTGATTGAAACATGTTATGGTTGATGTTTGCAAATGGTTGCAAGTGTTTGCAAGTGATTGCTAGTGGATGCATGACACACATTAGGCACTAGATCGGCTCAGTCACATTTTCATGTTGCATATGCATGAGTGCTAATACTGTACATGGATGGAACTTGTTATGCTATCACTTGGATGTTACATATGAATGAATGTTTGTGCACTCATGTAGATATTATAAAGTATGTTAGGAATTTTGCATACATGTTGGATTCATTACACTAACATATTTTGCATTAAGGAGGTCTACTGAATCAGTGACCGCCTGATCTATTACATTAGATAAGTACATATACACACACTTACTGCATATGTTCTTATAGCACTAGAAATATTTTAAGGACAATGGTTGCCTGTGGATGATGTTCTGAGTAGATGGATGATTGGATGGTAGGATATATTCTCCCTAACTTAGAGATTTCGGGGACGAAATCCTTTAAGGAGGGGAGAATGTAACAACCCGTATTTTAATAACGTGTAATAACCATAAATCAAGGCAGAATTAATTTTTAAAATAATAATCAAGGGCAACGGGTTACGCCATTACGTTCGTCTCGAAATTCTGCTTGGAAACGAGTCTGAGTTTTCAAAATCGGAGTCCGTATGACCAAATTATGACCCTTCGAAGTTTTCAAAAAATTTCAAGTTCAAAACAGCTCAGAATTCGAATTCAAATTTCGAATTCAAACCCCAGAACAGACTGGGCGGGAAATTTCCCGCCCAGGACCAGGTCGACCTGGGGGTCGACCTGCCCAGGACCAGGTCGACCATAGAGTCGACCTGGTTGCCGAGCCCATTTTTGAGTCAGAGTTCACTCTGATGTTTCTAGTCCGATTTCTGTCTTGATTCGTTGGCCTGACCCTATATAAACAGCCCCTAACTCTAGTCTCTCTACACAAATTCTCTCTGGTCTTATGCTGCTAAAACTCTGGTTGAAAAGTTAGAGAAAAGGAATTGCTTCTTCTCCAACAAGGCTACTTTTAGAGTATTGCTGTTTGGGGGATTTCTGTTAGACTCGAGATTCAACATCGCCTCTTTGTTTTCTAATTCTGAAACTATGATCTGTAAGCCCTAGTTACTTTTAGATCTAAACTTTAAACTTAATATGGGCATGTTGTAAATTGAAATTGAACATAAGTATGCTAATCATCTTGGACCTATCATTGTATATCTTGGATCTATCATTGTTCATTTTGAATCTAGTATTTTGGACCTACTATTTGTTCACCTTGGATCTATTCATCTTGAATCTTGACTTGTGGGAATATTTATATAAAATTAATTTGGAGCCTAAACATGTTGTAAACCTAAACCCCTCATGTCCATGATGTTAACTATCACCCTATTTTGCTAGGTTAGATATTTGAGACCACTATTCCATATGCCAGTATTGTTGTAGTAATTTACCTCAAGTTATGCCATACTTGACTTATAATCACTTTTGCCACCTCATGCCCGTTCTTTCTATGTTATTCCCTAATTAGATTTGTTTGTATCGATTCGAATTCACGTGCGATGGGAATACGATTTGGGTAGTTTAGGCAAACCTGAATTTACTATAAACTTAGAAACATGAACATTGTTATAACTTGAACCTGGATATGGACATGAACTTGACACGATTTGACATGAGACATGACATGAAAACTTGACATGAATTTAGACTCGAAACTTGAACCTGAACATGACACTTAGAATAAACTTGGAAATGGTCAACTCGAGGTTGGGTTGAGTTTGCAGTGTAAATCTGCCCGGAACCGCCCGGCGAATCCAGTAACTGCAAACAATAGGATCCAATGTGGGTAGTTGGTCATATCACACCTAAAACCCGGGGTTAGACTATGTTGTGGTGTAAATCTGCCCGGAACCGCCCGGCAAATCCAGTGACCACAACAACTAGTCTAATGTGAGAGGTTGGGGTGCATTAATGAATTTATGCTACGGGGTAGGGTTAAGTCATGAACCACTTGAATATACTTATGCAATTTGACATGATGATTTGATAGGGTTAAGTCATGAACCGCTTGAATACACTTAACCAACTGGATACATGATTTGGATAGGGTTAAGTCACGAATTTGAATGACAGCACTTAACCCATTAGAAACCCTAGTTACGCGGTCCTTTTCAACAGTAACCCACTTAGATGTATCACGATACCCTGGGACTAGGCAGGGTGGGGCACGATTACTAGGCTGATTGTATGTGACCAGAACGACGACTGAGTAGGTGCGCCATTGTAGGTTCAAGCGGACTATGGTCGTGCACGTAGTTCAAAGTTGAAAAAGCAGGCATTGGGCACCAATAGGTTTGCACTGTGCGTGCTTGATTCGTGTCGGTGGTTGGCACCCTAGGGCTTGATACACCCTAGGATGGACCTAGCACAGGTGACTACATTTCGTGATTGGGCCGTATGACACAGACACATGACGAGCTAGAACTTGTAGGGAACCGATCGATTAGTATGTCGTACTATAGGACCCCGTAATGGGTCATTTCGTGATATTGGGCCAAGGGATCATTTCATGGTTAATACTTGACATGGGTTAGAATACTAGTACAGTTGGTGCAGCGAATCTTGAATATGCGATACTAGACTTGATTTACCTGGTTATCTTAGCTATCTTGCCAGTCCTATTATCATCCCTATGTTTACTTTCCGTTTACTCATGTCTTGTTAACTTTACTAGTTTTTATACTGAAAGTCACTAGGACTTACCAGTCTTTATGACTGACCCTTTTTCTTTCGCCTCTTTTTCTTTCGTTTCCCCCCCAGGTTCTCAGGGAGGAAACACTAGCTCTTAGCTCGGATTTAGCTTGCTTTCTGTCAGCTCATGTACGGTTTGGTCTTGAGCTATGCTGTGGCTGCACTTCTGCTATGTTTGGGGAATAATTTACTTTTGTTATCTTAAGTTTATGCTTCTTTACTTAGAACTTGATGTAATGGAATAATTTGTACCTTGGATATATGAGGTTTTGACTCTTTTCTTGAAAGTAATAAAAATTTGGTTTTTAATTTCTACCGCTGCTTTATTTATGTTCTGCCTTGTGATATCTCTGTGTATGTTTACCTAGATAATACTCCACCAAAACTAGTGCATTCCCTTTGTGAGTGACCCTAGCAGAGGTGGGGTGTTACACCATTGGTAAAACATGAATCAGCGTGCATACATATTTATGTACTCCCTTCGATTCATAATATAAGAAGTTTTAGGAAGTTTGTTTTGTTTCAATATATAAGATGTTTAAGCTTGTTATTCCAACTTTATCCCTGATCCATAATAAATGTCATAAATCCAAAAGCTACTTTATGTAGGACCTAAATTTACCCAAGAGGGAGGGGGGTGAATAGGGTTTATTGCAAATTAAATGAATTTAAAATAAAATAAAATATCACAGAAAAATTGCAGAAAGAAAATCACATACAGAAGATACCCAGCTTCGGCAAAACTGTGCCTACTGCTGCATTCAAGGTTTCTACTAGGAATTATAAACAATCTCTTCGCTTACAGACTCTTGTAAACTCACGACCTTCGCTCTCGACTGTTTAAACTCTACGCTCAAGACCTTGACACAATTAGATCCGTTAAGTTGTGATTTTTCTAACTACGGACACTAGTAGTTATTGACTCTAAAAATAGAACTTGAATTTAAAAAAAAACATAAAGAAATAAAAACCCTAGGAGTTAAAGTTAAGGGTTATCCCCCTTTCTAAATTAAAGGATGGACGTCCTCTTTTCAATTAGGTTTGACCAGTTCTCTTTTCTTCTGAGAATTGAAAATGGCGGCGCTAGGGTTTCTGCTACCTTAGAAATCAGTTCGTGATTGATGGATTTTCTCTGGAATTCCTCTATAGACTCAACTCCTTTGAAGCACCTCTTGTTCGATCGATTCCTCTTGGGATAGCGAATGAAATCCTTTGTGAGTTCTCTGAATTAAAGATGATTTCTCTGAATTTTTGTTGGTTGATTTCGATTTTCTTGTCTATATTGATGCCGATGATGATTGTGTATTTATAGGGTTTTTTAAACCCTAGAATATCTGATTTTAGACAATTCATGGGCCTTGAATTGTTCTTATGACTTGGGTATCTGATTTGAATTTGTCTTCTGAGATTTCTTTGATTTAAAAACTGGCCGTATATATTATATGATTAGAGAAAATCTCGGTAGCTTTTGAAAGCTTTGATTTAGTCCTTTTGAAAACTTCTTGTGAATTTTTGCTCGATGTATCAGGACTTGATTGTGGTATTTAAAAACAGATTTTTCTACCTCTTTGAAGTTTGCAACCTGTCCTTTTAAACTTGAACACACCATTGCCCCGAAGCACCTAAATATGAACATGTTTAAACTGATGCTGCATGATCTATTTTTGAACAGAACAACACTTGACTTTGCCAAATATTTTCGATACTTTATGTTCTGATTAAAACAGTTACTTGAATCCTTTTGCGCTGCGTCGACCTTTCCAATGTAATTGAAACTGTTTAACACTTTGAATATTTTTTTTTCTTGACCTTGTGGTATTGATACTGAGCTTAACATTTTGAATTCTGGGTTCTTGCCATTTTGAGAACAGACCAGTACACTTCTTGTTGCTGCTTTGTTGTATACTTGAACCTCCCTTGTTATAATTGATTTCAATATAAATGCCAAATATGTATTTCGCTTGACATTGAACACTTGTATCCAGTTTGTGTTGAACTTGCTGCATCAAGTTTTTCTGTGCATTCTTCTACGAACTATCCATTGTACTTGTTGTGCTTTTGTCTTTAATTATTGTAGAATTGAAAGCTGGACACAATTTCTCTAGTTATGTTATTTCTGGAAATCATTTTTGAACTTGTCATTTGAAGTGGAAACTGCTTTTGGACATGTTGTTCATGCCAAACACTTGTACTTGTTATTTTGCATACCTGGATACTTTTGCACTAAAAATTCTTTTGTCGATGTCATTGCTTAGCCTGCTTTTCTTCAATGTATATAAGGAAAAAATGCACTTGCATATCCATGTATGAATTTACTTCTCTAATGGGTATTTACCAAACATTGTTTTAAGTATTTCCTGCATGTTTGCACATGCATTGTGCTCGGCCATTTTTATGTCTGAATCATGTTCACTGCTGCACTGATTAAAACTGATGCATCTTGGCTTTGTCTTGATGCTGTGTTGACTATTACTCATGAGTGTTTGCCCTGCCATGTATCATTCATTCTTGATGGTTCACTGTTTTGTGTGTTTCATGTAGGCTTCACCCAGTCTTGAATTTGCTGAAACTTGTTGTTTGTATTTGACACTTGCTGTTCACTTGTACTACATGTTGACTCTTGCACTTGATGTTGGCTGCACCCGTTTTTATTGTTGCATGAATACTCGACCACTTTTGTGATATGTGTTGACTATGTTGACATGTGCACTGAGTCGAGAAGGTCCACATGGCTACTCCTCAGTTGCGCATTAATTGGAGAGGCAGTGCACACGTGTATATTTATACACGTGTGTATATGCAGCCATCAGACGAGATTTTCCTGTTCTTATATATCAGACAAAGTCTAGAAAAATGATGAGAAACACACCGTAATTCTAAGGCAAATAAAATTTTAAAAATCATTTTTTTATTTGCTTTTATTTATTTTTATTTTTGTTGCAGTCTACTGTGTGTGTTCTTCTGTATGTGACAGGTATGAAGATGACTGGACTGGATTGGAGAGCAGTGAAGACAGAAGATGGAAGACAGACAAAAAATAACAGTGTCAATGTAAATGTAGTTGTATAGAGTGAGTGACAGAGTTGTAATAAGGATAAATGAAATGTAGTATATCAAATAGAGGAGTTATAAAAGATGTACTTTTTTGAAATTGAAATAAAATATTTTTATTTAAATAAAATACTGTGTGATTGTTTAAATTTGTGTACAGTTGTATTTTATTTAAATAGAAATACTATATTCCTGTCTGCTGTGTAGTATACCAGTACAGTTACAAACACATTGAATAATAAAATATATTTGGTTGTTATCATTGAACAAAAATCATATAATTGTGTATACAACACTGTTATATACAACAATCTCCCCCTTTTGATGATGACAAACAAATAAAAGATTTTGAATGTGTTTGAATGTGAAGTATATTACTCCCCCTATTTTTATGCTCCCCCTACAACTAAGCTTCCCTTATTGATGCATAGATTTGAAAAAATTTGAAATTAATTAATCAAAACACAAAATTTCAAAAAAAAATTCTATAAATGTTTACTCATCCATCAAAATCTTGACCATTCTCCCCCTTTTGTTATCATCAAAAGAATAACAGAAATAAAAACAGTGATGAATATAGACTAGAAATATAAATTCAAATCAAGAGGGAAAATATATCATAAATCTCATTTGATCAAACAAAAATCATAATATTCTTTAAATTAGAAGCAAATTTCACTTATTAGAATGATGGATTTGCGATTGATTTTATAAAAATGAGGAGAGTTCAATAAAATTGAATATTTGAATTTGAATTTCAAAAGATTTAAATAGGCTAAAACAAAGTGTTAAGCACTTGCTAACCACGCATAGCCCAAAGGTCTTTTAAATGGGGTTAGTAGTAACTTAACTTTATCCTCTCAATGAGTTCTATCCATGCACAACCCAAAGGTCTTTTATGTGAGAATAGAAACACAAAGAGATTAAGGTAATTAACCCACGCATAACCGCGAGGACTTTTAAATGGGAGTGAATACCGAGGATAAATTATTATTTATTTATATATATATATATCATGATTTTCTTTATTCTTAAAATTAAACTCCCCACATTATATTAAATCATGATGAATGTCAGAAGGATGAAAGTAGTAGAAAATGATCGTAAAAAATGCACTAATTTAAAGATATTATAATATTTGTTCAACCGTCATGAGAATTTAATAATACTTCCTCATGATATGAAAAATATTATAGTCAATACTCATCACAACTTCAAGATCTGACATAATTTCAACGAATTCCAAAATAGTTCAAATGGTCAATTATTTAACTTTTGAATAACCATTTAAGAATATTTTAAAAAAACGGATAATGATCAATCAATTTCTATGATTCCCAAATCTAAGCCTAATCGTGAAAATCTATCTTCGGGAAGAGGTTTTGTAAAAATATCAGCAAGTTGACAATCAGTTGAAATGAACTCTATACAAATATCTTCTCGTGAAATGTGATCTCTAATAAAATGGTGTCTCACATCTATGTGTTTAGTGCGTGAATGGTGAACAAGATTATTAGACAAATCTATAGCACTTTTACTGTCACATTTTAGTGGTACTTTTTTTTATAAATTAGACCAAAATTTGAAAGAGTTTGCATCATCCATAATATTTGTGCCCAACAACTTCCTAAAGCAATGTATTCAGACTCAGCTGTGGATAAAGCAACATAATTTTGTCTTCGACTTGACCTTGAAACTAATGAATGTCCTAGCATAAAACAAGTTCCACTAGTGCTTTTTCTATCCACAAGGGATCTAGCATAATCGGCATCAGAATATCCAATTAATTCAAAATTATTGCATGCGGGATACCATAAACCAAATTTGTGTGTGTGCAAAAGATATCTCAATATTCTTTTTGTGGCCTTTAAGTGAGACTCTTTTGGATTAGACTGAAAGCGTGCACATAAACAAAAAACAAACATAATATCAGGCCTAGATGCGGTGAGATAAAGAAGTGAACCAATGATTCCACAATATTTGTTCTGATCAACTGCTACTCCTTTCTCATCTTTGTCAAGCTTAGTTGAAGGACTAATCGGTGTTCTGAGTGGTTTTGCGTTTTCTAGTCCAAATCTTTTCAGCAATTCAGCGATGTATTTTGTTTGTGATATGAAAATGCCCTTGGCGCTTTGTTTGATTTGAAATCCAAGGAAGTACTTTAATTCACCTACTAAGCTCATTTCGAATTTATCCTGCATGACTTTTTCAAATTTGTCACACATATGATCATTAGTAGCACCATATATAATATCATCAACATAAATTTGGACTATTAAAAAATCTTCACCTTCATGTAATAGAAACAATGTCGTGTTAGCACTACCCTTTTTAAAACTGTTTTCCAAAAGATATGCACTTAAACAATCGTACCAAGCTCTAGGAGCTTGTTTAAGACCATATAATGCTTTTTCAAGTTTAAATACATGATTTGGAAATTCATGATTTTCAAAACCAGGGGGTTGTTCCACAAAAAATTCTTCTTTTAATTCTCCGTTTAAAAACGCACTTTTTACGTCCATTTTTTTTAAGTTTGAAACCTTTATAACATGCAAAACTGAGCAAAATTCTAATGGCTTCTAACCTAGCTACTGGTGCGAATGTCTCATCAAAATCAATGCCTTCAATTTGATTATATCCTTTTGCAACCAACCTAGCTTTGTTTCTAATTACATTTCCGGATTCATCAAGTTTATTTTTGAACACCCATTTAGTTCCTACTACTGGATAGTCATTTGGTCTAGGAACTAATTTCCAAACTTTATTCTGTTCAAATTGATTAAGTTCTTCTTGCATTGCTAAAATCCAACTTTCATCACTAAGTGCAATTTCAACATTTTTAAGTTCAGTTTCAGATATAAAACAGTTGTGAATACAAAAGGCACAAATATCTTTATTAAATGATGAACATGTTCATATACCTGCCGTTGGATTTCCTATTACAAATTCTGGAGGATGGTTGGCTTTGAATTTCAACTTCTCGACTTCAAATGTTTGTTTTGTTGGATCATCACTGCCAGTCTTCTCTTTTCTATTTTCTTTTTCACCCTCATATGTAATTCCCTCATTGTTTTTTTCTTTGTCCACCGTATCTAGATCTGATTCATCAAATTTCACGTTTATGGTTTCAACAATAGTTTTTGATTGTTTGTTGAAGATTCGATAAGCCTTGCTTCTTAAAGAGTAACCCATGAAAATTCCCTCATCGCCTTTGATTCAAACTTACCAAGATGATCACCTGTATTAAGAAGATAACAAGGGCTTCCAAAAACTCTAAAATATGAAATGTTAGGCTTTCTGTCAAACCACAATTCATAGGATGTTTTGTTAAGTATTGGTCTAATCATTACTCTGTTCATTACATGACAGGATGTATTAACTTCCTCTGCCCAAAAAGTCAAAGGCAATTTATATTCACTTAACATAGATCTAGCCAATTTTTGTAATGTACGATTTTTCCTTTCGACTACCCCATTTTGTTGGTGTGTTCGAGGAGCAGAAAATTCGTGTTTAAAACCATTTTCTTCACAAAAATTTTCATAATCCATATTTTCAAATTCACCACCATGATCACTTCTTAAAGTTTTTATTGAAACACCTTTTTCATTTTGAACGAGTTTTGCAAACTTTGAAAAGTAATCAAACGTTTCAGATTTTTTGGCTAGAAAATAAACCTATGTAAATCTAGAATAATCATCAACCAACACATAACAATAACGTTTTCCATTCAAGCTAGCAATTTCATTTGGTCCAAATAAATCCATGTGAATTAATTCAAGTACCCTATTAGTACTAACAACATTTTTGGGGCGAAATGATGATCGATTGAATTTTCCCATAGTACATGATTTACACATTTTGTTACTTCTATATTTCTGATGCGGTAATCCCCTTACCAATTCTTTTGATTCAAGTTTTTCTAAGAGACTCATACTAGCGTGACCCAATCTCCTATGCCATAAGAAAACTTCTTCATCCGTAGCTACTAAATATCGTGAGAGAGTCAAATCATCAAATGAAAGCATATAAACATTTCCTTTTCTTTTTCCCATGAACACAACATTGTTAGTGGATTTTTCAATAATTTTGCAAGATTCACTATCAAATATCACACTCATTACTTTGTCACATAGTTGGCTTATGGAAATGAGATTGTGATGCAAGTTTTCAACATATAAAACATCAGCTAAGGAGAAAGTACTATTACCTACTTTACCTTTACTGATAATTTTACATTTTCTGTTATCGCCCATTATCACACTTCCACCTTTATGTTTTTCAAGGCTAAGGAACTTTGATTTATCTCCTGTCATATGTTTGGAACAATCTAAACCCAAGTACCATTCTTGTTGCTCCTTAGCCCGCCAATATACCTACACACGAGAAGAAGAGATTGACCTAGAGAAACTCATAGGTCTAATAAAATTAGTAACTGAAATTTTTTGATTTTGAACAACAGATCCTTTTGGAATACAAATTTGTTTATTCTTACCAAGTCCAAATCTATAACAATTTCTTGTCGACCCTTTTGGAACCCATATTTGTATGAATTTTTAATTATTGTTCCTACTTTCACATTTTTCATAGCTATGTCCAATTTTTCCACATCTTATACATTTAGGAAAAACACTTCCACCCTTCGCATTATCATTCATAATAGTGTGTGTTTTCCCAAATCCTAATCCTTTTTATTGTTAGCATATAATTGATTTCCAAGCAGCATCCTAAATGACTTTTCTCCTTTTGAAAACTTACTCAATGCTATTTCAAGATTTTTTACTTTGGTTTTAAATGCTGCATTTTCATTTACAAGAGAGGTGCATCTGTTGATGAAGTTCTTTCTTTTGTGACTTTCTTTTAAAGCCAAGCGTTCTTGTTTTAATTTTTCAAAATTTGCTTTAAATTCTGTTTGCTCTTGTTTTAAAAACTTGCAGTTTTCACAATCAAGATTTGTCACTTTTTCAAGCTCAGTTTCTAACCTATTGTTTTTGTGAACCAATTTTAACCTATCAGATTTTAATTTCTTAACTTTTTGTTCAAGAGAATCAACGGTTTTGGTAAGATCATGACACATTAAAATTAAATCTTTGTAAGAGTAGTTTGGTACCTCAGTGGAATCTTCTTCGCTACTTTCTAAATCTGACTGTGCCATAAAACAAAAATTGGCTTCCCCTTTATCACTGTCAGAGTCTTCTTCTTCTCCTTCTTCATCGTCCCATGTAGCTGCAAAAGCTTTCGTTTTCTTCTTTCTGTCTTTCTGAAGTAGTGGACAATTTGGTTTGATATGGCCTGGTTTATTGCAGTTGTAGCATATGAATTCATCGTCTGAGTTGTCTATATTCTTGGATTTGTTGGATTTTGAATTCTTCTTTTGTGACTTGTATTTCTTGTTAGACCACCTTTTAAGAACCATGGACAATTCTTCATTGGGATTCTCGGCTTCATCATTACTTTCAACAGTGCTATTTAGAGCAATTGTCTTTTTCTTTGATTATGAATCATCGCGTCCTTCTTTGGCTTTTAACTTCATTTCATAAGCGATCAAATTTCCAATCAAGTCTTCTATTCTCAACTTACTTAGATCTTTTGATTCTTGAATGGCCGTTACTTTGGCTTCAAAGTTCATTGGTAGTACTCTCAGTATTTTGCGTATTAATTCCACTTCAGTGTAGATTTTACCAAGAGCCCTTGCATTATAAATCAGTGTGGGGAATCGACCATACATCTCTTTTATATCTTCGTCTTTATGCATCGTGAAATTTTCATATTCATTGCAGAGTAGTGCGAGATGAGATTCCTTGACTTGAGATGTTCCTTCATGTGTAACTTCCAGAGTATGCCAAATTTCCTACGCAGTTGAACAGTGAGATATACGGTTAAACTCAGTTTTATCAAGGGCACAAATTAAAGCTTTCATTGCTTTGGCATTAGTTAAGAATAATTTTTTATCATTAGCATTGCACTTATCTTTTGGCTTAGGAATTTCAATATCATTAATAATCGTAACAGGAGGTTTGTAGCCCGTTTCCACAATATCCCATACATCATATCGACTGAACTCAAATAAATTTTCATCCTAGCTTTCCAATAGGCATATTCAGTTCCATTAAACATTGGTGGCCTAGCTATGGACTGACCCTCAGAAAAAGCGTTGTTAGACAAATTCATGACTCTAGAGTTAAAAATACTAGCTCTGATACCACTTGTAGGATCTAAATTAACCCTAGAGGGGGGGGGGTGAATAGGGTTTATTCCAAATTAAATGAATTTAAAATAAAATAAAATATCGTAGAAAAATTGCAGAAAGAAAATCACACACAGAAGATACCCAGCTTCGGCAAAACTGTGCCTAATGCTGCATTCAAGGTTTCTACTAGTAATTATAAACAATCTCTTTGATTACAGACTCTTGTAAACTCGCGACCTTCGCTCCCGACTATTTAAACCCTATATTTAAGACTTTGACACAACTAAATCTGTTAAGTTGTGATTTTTCTAACTACATACACTAATAGTTATTGACTCTAAAAATAAAACTTGAATTAAAAAAAAAACATAAAGAAATAAAAACTATAGGAGTTAAAGTTAAGGATTATCCCCCTTTCTAAATTAAAGGATGGCCGTCCTCTTTTCAATTAGGTTTGACCAGTTCTCTTTTCTTCTGAGAATTGAAAATGGCGGTGCTAGGGTTTCTGTTATCCTCCAAATCAGTTCATGATTGATGGATTTGCTCTGGAATTCCTCTATAGACTCGACTCCTTTGAATCACCTCTTCTTCGATCGATTCCTCTTGGGATAGCGAATGAAATCCTCTGTGAGTTCTATGAATTAAAGAGGATTTCTCTGAATTTTTGTTGGTTGATTTCGATTTTCTTGTCTATATTGATGCCGATGATGATTGTGTATTTATAGAGTTTTTTAAACCCTATAATCTCTGATTCTAGACAATTCATGGGCCTTGAATTGTTCTTATGACTTGGGTATCTGATTTGAATTTGTTTTCTGAGATTTCTTTGATTTTAAAACTGGCCGTATATATTATATGGTTGGAGAAAATCTCGGTAGCTTTTAAAAGCTTTGATTTAGTCCTTTTGAAAACTTCCTATGAATTTTTGCTCGATGTATCAGGACTTGATTGTGGTATTTAAAAAAAGTTTATTCTATCTCTTTGAAGTTTTCAACCTGTCCTTTTAAACTTGAACACACCATTGCCTTGAAGCACCTAAATATGAACATGTTTAAACTGATGTTGCTTGATCTATTTTTGAACAGAACAACACTTGATCTTACCAAATATTTTCGATACTTTATGTTCTGATTAAAACAGTTACTTGAATCCTTTTGCGTTTCATCGACCTTGCTAGTGTAATTGAAACTGTTTAGCACTTTGAATATTTTTTTGTTTGACCTTGTGGTATTGATATTGAGCTTAACATTTTGAATTCTGGGATCTTGCCATTTTGAGAACAGACCAGTACACTTCTTTTTGCTGCTTTGTTGTATACTTTAGCCTCCCTTATTAAAATTGATTTCAACATTAATGCCAAATATGTATTTCTCTTGGCATTCAACTCTTGTATCCAGTTTGTGTTGAGCTTGCTGCACCAAGTTTTTCTATGCATTCTTCCATGAACTATCCATTGTACTTGCTGTGCTTTTGTCTTTAATTATTGTAGAATTGAAAGTTGGACACAATTTCACTAGTTATGTTATTTCTGGAAATCATTTTTGAACTTGTCATCTGAACTGGAAACTGCTTTTGGACATGTTGTTCATGCCAAACACTTGTACTTGTTATTTTGCATACTTGGATACACCGAAAATTCTTGTCTATGTCATTGCTTGGCCTGCTTTTCTTCAATGTATATAAGGAAAAAAAATGCACTTACACATCCATGTATGAATTCACTTCTCTAATGGGTATTTACCAAACATTGTTTTAAGTATTTCCTGCATGTTTGCACATGCATTGTGCTCGGCCATTTTTGTGTCTGAATCATGTTTCACTGCTGCACTGTTTAAAAACTGATGCATCCTGGCTTTGTGTTGATGCTGTGTTGACTATTACTCATGAGTGTTTGCCCTGCCATGTATCATTCATTCTTGATGGTTCACTGTTTTGTATGTTTCATGTAGGCTTCACCCAGTCTTGAATTTGTTGAAACTTGTTGTTTGTATTTGACACTTGTTGTTCACTTGTACTGCATGTTGACTCTTGCACTTGATGTTGGTTGCACCTTTTTTATTGTTGCATGAATACTCGACCACTTTTGTGATATGTATTGACTATGTTGACATGTGCACTGAGTCGAGAAGGTCCACGCGGCTACTCCTTAATTGCGCGCTGATTGGCGAGGCAGTGCACACGTGTATATTTATACACGTGTGTATATGCAGCCATCAGACGAGATTTTCCTGTTCCTGTATATCAGACAAAGTCTAGAAAAATGATGAGAAACACACCGTAATTCTGAGGCAAATAAAATTTTAAAAATCATTTTTTTATTTTCTTTTATTTAATTTTATTTTTGTTGCAGTCTACTGTGTGTGTTCTTCTGTATGTGACAGGTGTGAAGATGACTGGACTGGATTGGAGAGCAGTGAAGGCAGAAGATGGATACAGAAGACAGAGAAAAATAACAATGTCAATGTAAATGTAGTTGTATAGAGTGAGTGACAGAGTTGTAATAAGGATGAATGAAATGTAGTATATCAAATAGAGGAGTTGTAAAAGATGTACTTTTTTGAAACTGAAATAAAATATTTTTATTTAAATAAAATACTGTGTGATTGTTTAAATTTATGTACAGTTGTATTTTATTTAAATAGAAATATTATATTCCTGTCTGTTGTGTAGTATATCAGTACAGTTACAAACACATTCAATAATAAAATATATTTGGTTGTTATCATCAAACAAAAAATAGATAATTGTGTATACAACATTATTATATACAACACTTTATGAGTATTTTTATGCATGAAAAGTAAGAATTAGTTGATGGGAATAGAAAAAGTAGTTGACAACACATGAAAAGAGAAATTAATATAATTTAAGTATGGATTAAAATGTCATTTGAAAATTTTCGTATTTCTTGTGTCAACCTCTAAAACTTCTTATATTATGAACTGGAGGGAATAACAAAAAGGCATCTCCTTAAAACCAAGCATTTACAAAAAAAAGATACAAAATTAGAAAGGAACGCTCCAGAAGTAAAAGTTCGAAACACGTGGAATTTACAATTGGAAAAGGTGATAAGTCGGCATAAAGTCAAAGTGTGTAGAAGCTGGGAGATAACATACTCAAAACAACACTGCTATTTTAAATTAAATTCTACAAAATAAAGAGGAGCTACCAAAAATCAAACTCAGGACATGGCCTAAAATTAAAGGCGGCATCTTGAGAATTAAACTCGGAACCTCTGGCACCCTAGGCGAGAATCACGCCACTAGATCAAATTCCCTTTGATGAAAGGGAAGGTCTGTTAAGTACATGTCTTGTAACCTGTAACTTGATAAGCCAATTCTATATAAAAGTTAGAAAATAGCATTTTAAGGGCCCGTTTAGCAATCCAAAGCAAAAGTGCTTATGATTATATGATAAGTGCTTTTACTTTTAAAAAGTTAAAAAGCTATATATATATACACACATACACACACACACACACATTGATATAGAATGTAATTATTAGAGTGAAAAATATTTTACATAAATTATACCGGTGCTAATCCATATAATACGTATGAAAACTTAACTACAATTTATTACTGAAGTAGGATGGAACTGTGTCCGAAACACGACTACATATTGCCGTTGTGGTGTCAACGTTTAACAAATTTTGAGTTGCGTCGTTGGTATCGAGTCCAACAGGTAATTACAGTATTTAGACTTGTTACTTAGGATGGTTGAATTTGTTATTGAGTTTTTATATATATATATACATATATATACACACACATATATATAGAATGTAATTATTAGAGTGATGAATATTTTACATAAATTCTATCGGTGCTAATCCGTATAATACTTATACATTCTAGTTGTATATGAAGCTGACTTTAATTTGTTTTTGGGTGATGATGAGATGGTGCATATACAACATTTTTTGTTTTCGTTTTTATCTAAGTTGTTGGGGGATTTTGCGGTTGAGACTAATCAAGAAAGATGATCGCCGTACTTCAGACTTTAAGGATCTATATAATAGATTTTTTTAGACAATAGTTCAACTCATCAGGTACAAACGGGTTGTCGAACTATCGACTTTAAGTATTCAATAAAGCCTTGAAACATCGAAGTCGGATTCAAAGTTTGTACGACTTTGATCCGACCAAGAACACTGTAGAATATAGTTTCTGATGATGCAATATAAATATGGAAAGAAGAGTAGGAAAAGAAAGGATTCCGCAACACTTTTGTGGTATTAGAAATGGCAGCGTGCAAATCTCTTTAAGAAAGAAGACGATGGAATTAAAAGTGATTTGAAACACTTTCAGTTGTTGGTATTTATAGGCAGCGGGAAGACGCAACTATTCGTGAAGTGTCATGACCGTTTGCAACGGTTGCATCTGTTTCAAATTGAAACAATGCATCCGTTCGTTTTGTAACAACCAGTTAACATCGCAAATTTGAACAGTCGCGTCTTTTCATTTGAAACAGTTCAAAATCGTTGCTTTTTCGTGTCCAGATTTGAATTTCATTCAGGTCCGTATTGAGGATAAATTCACCCCATTACAATTTATAAATTCTATCCAAAAGTATTGCTATCGGACCCGAGACCTACACCCAGCCTGGCTCGGTTCGGTCGGACGACTGCGGCGTGCGCGTGTGTGGCATAGAGATGCATGACTTCCCTCCTCACAACAAAGTAAGCATTTGGGTGCTCCAAGGCCCCAACATCCTCTAAAGGAAGCCATTGATACACTAGCATTCTATTTTCATTTCCATGATGTAGGATAAATCAATTTTCCCTTTCCTTCTTCCTTCTTTCTTCCTTCTTCAAAAACAAACCCAATCCAAAACAACGTTTAAAAATTTACGATAATCCCCCCTAATTTTCAAAAAATAAATAAAGTGGATGGCCGAATCACTAGTGTGACTTCCTACATACCCAAGTGGGATCAAGCCTATGTAGTTCTAAGATCAATTTTTGCATCATCATGGGAACAACACATAAATAAAAGGTATCTTTTGGATTTGAACTTTTACTTAGTGTAAACCATTCAAAGTTCCATCGAGATTCTATAGTGAACGAATCTTGAACCAAGTATCCCTTAACGATAAAACCAGAACAATCACACATGTTGATTTCCTTAGTTAGAGTGTTCTATATTGGTTGGCACGTTAATGGAAATGTGCTTTAATCCTGGTTCATGAGTCTACTTTAGAAAGCGGTCTTACTTTCCTAAGAAACGACCTGATTTCCATAGTCATATAGGTAAGTCTCTTAAGGTGTTTCTGCGATACACCTTTTAATATTTCTAGACTTATCAAGGATATGTATCCGTCCTTTGTTCTTGCAGAATCCAACAATAAATATTATGGAATTATTGATTTAGTGTTCCATAATCATTCTGTTAACTTCTTGGTACCCATTGAACTCTGTCTATCCTTTTCAAGACACAAGTTAGGTTTCTGTTAAAGATGATCAATCTTCATTCACAGACCTTAGTCCCATTTCTTTTGACTTTAGAGAAACCATTGCCTTTGGAAGACCTTTTGTAAGTGGGTCAACCAAGTTTTTCTTCGTTTCTATGTAGTCAACAGTTATAACTCCACTTTTGAGTAACTGTCTTACCATTTGATGTCTTAGACTCACATGTCTAGACTTCCTGTTATATGTCTTATTAGAGACATTATATATTGTTGTTTGATTATCATAATTAATCAAGACCGATGTAGATGACTTCTTCCACAATGGGATTTAAATTAACAAATTCCTAAGCAATTCTGATTCCTTACATGCATCTGCTAATGCAATTAATTCCGACAACATAGTTGAGTCAGATATACAGGTCTGCTCGTGCCTCCTAACTTAAATATTCAACCAGTCGTAGGCTTGGATTTGGATTCTACATTATTTCAGGTTGCATCACTATATCCTTCTATTACAGCAGGATATCCTTTATAAGATAAACCATAATTGATGGTTCCTTTCAAATAAGCTAAAACTCTGGAAATAGCTTTCCAGTGTTCGAAACCTGGATTACTCGTAAATCGACATAATACACTTATAACACGTGCGATGTCTGGTCTAGTGCAATGCATAACATACATAAGACTCCCAATAACGCTAGAATATTCCAGTTGAGAAATGGTACATCCAGGTTCTTTTCTAATTTGATACTTGGATCTAAGGGGGTTGGTGCTGGTTTGTCATCATAATGACCATACTTCGTTAGGACCTTCTCAATGTAATGAGAATGAGTTAGTAATAACTCCCCCGCTTTCCTAATGATTTTAATTCCTAGAATTGCATCAGCCTCTCCTAGATTCATCATATCAAATTTAGAAGATAGAAACTTCTTAGTTTCATTCACACAAGATATATTAGAACCAAATATCATCATGTCATCAACGTATAAACATATTATAACATAATCGTTGTTATCCGATTTGCTATAAATACATTAATCTGCATCATTAACAATGAATCCATATGACAATGCAACTTTATCAAACTTCTCATGTAATTTCATGAGAGCTTGCTTCAGGCCATACACAGATTTGACTAATTTACAAACTTTCTTTTATTGGCCTGGGATTATGAAACCTTTAGGTTATTCCATATATATCTCATCTTTTAAATTTCCATTTAGAAAAGTCGTCTTTACATCCATTTGATGTATGACCAAATTATGAATTAATGCAGGTGCTATTAAACATCGTATAGAAGATATGTGAGCAACTAGAGCATATGTATCAAAATAATCTACTCCTTACCTTTGCTTATATCCCTTAGCAACTAATCTGGCTTTAAACTTATCGATGGATCCATTTGTATTCAACTTTTTCTTGATTATCCATTTACATCCTATAAGTTTAGCATCAATAGGAAAATCAGTTATAGTTTGGTTTAACATTATGGAATTCATTTCATCACTGATCGCTCCTTTCCATAAATTAAAATCTCTAGAACTCATAGCCTTAGAATAAGTTTTGGGATCGTCATCGACGTTCATTACATATCTTGTCGCATTAAGGACTTCATCCTTATTGCCTTCTACGAGATATGTTATGAAGTCAGGACCATAGTCCTTCTCTATTCTCGCTCTTTTACTTCTCCTGTGTTCATTACTATTATCTGGTACTGACACTTCCTTGCTGTTTTGAGTAGGAGCATATTCATCGTCATTAATATCATTAGTCACAGTTGGTTCTGGACTAGATGATTTTAATGAATTCTCAATAGTTTGATTTTCAAAGAATTCCACATCTACAGATTCTATAACTTCTAAGGTGTCAAGAATAAGGAACCTATAAGTTATACTATTAAGAGAATATCCTACGAAAACACAGTTAAATGCCCTATTACCTAACTTTGGTTGTTTAAGGTCTGGTTTTCTAACATGTGCTAAACAACCCCAAAATTTAATTCTAGTAAGGTTAGGTTTTCTATTAAACCATAATTCATAGGGGAAAATATTATTCTTTTTAAGTGGTACTCTATTTAAAATGTAACATGTAGAGAACATAGCATCATCCCATAGGTTGTAAGGTAAATTAGAACTTATGAGCATGGCGTTAACCATTTATACTAGAGTTCTATTTTTCTTCTCAGCAACACCATTTTGTTGTGGTGTATACGGGGTGGTACACCGGTGAATTATACTATTTTGTTTGCAAAACAAAGTAAATTCATTTGAAAAATATTCACCACCACGATCTGAATGTTACACTTTAATTTTAACTCCTAATTGTGTTTCGACTTCTTCTTTGTAAATTTTGAATTTATCAAAAGCCTCTTTTGATTTCATTAGATATACATATGCATATCTAGTATAATCATCAATAAATGTTATATAGTATTAGTTACCACCATAGGTGATATCACTTTTTAAGTCACCCACATCACTATATACTAAATCAAGCAAATCAGTTTTCCTTTCTACGGATTTAAAGGATTTCCGGTGTATTTTTACTTAAACACATATTTCACATTCGGAGATAGAATCAAAATCACAGTAAAAAATTAATCCTAATTAATGCATATTTTTTTGAGATTTATAATTAACATGTCCTAATCTACCATGTCATAAATTAATAGAATCAACAAAATAAGTGAAAGATTTCTTTACTAGATTCAACTTAATCATGTCGGTATAAGAATATCTATGTCCAATAAATTTGCTGTTCTTGGACAACACTAACTTATCAGACTCATACACCATCTTGAGTCCTCCTTTGTTAAGAAGGTATCCAAAAACCAAATTCTTACACATATCGGGTATATAACATACATCAACTAATGTAAGAACTTTCCTAGAGGTGAATATAAGTTCAAATGTGTCTTTTACTAGAACTTTGCTTGCAACTTTGTTTGCGCCAACAACTTCATTGGATTCTCCATTATTCTCTTCGTAAGTCTTGAACAGATTACAGTCTTTGCAAATATGAATGATTGCTCTAGTATCGAGTCATCAATCATTATCAATGCCACTATCGGAGTTCGCCTCTTGTACAATAGCCATAAGCTTTTCTTCGACCACATTTGGTTTTTGTTGTTTCTTCTGAGGACGACAGTCTCGGGCATAGTGACCGGGTTTGTTAGAATAGTAATAGGCTCTCCTCTTTTTATTGTTTTTGGAATTTTTCTTCTTAAACCATGTCTCATTCTTAGGCTTCAACTTACCAGTAATTTCAAAATTATTTGCCTTTGATTGAGACTCAGTTTGCAAATTATCATCTATGTAATAACGCGGAAATCTGAGCCAATTTAAAATTTTTATTTTGACAATTTTAGTGAATTTAGAATATTTAAAATGGATTATTTTAAATAATATCGACGAAAAATTTATTTTGAATAGAATTAGAATGTATATATTTATATACGTCGTCGTTAGAATATAAATATTTATTTATATATATAAAAGGAATTGAAAATGGCGCGGTAGTTCGATAATTCGATTTCAAAATTCAAATGAATATACAGGATTCAAAATAAATCGGATTTTAACGAAACCAAAAATATTAGAATCTATTTGAGAATATCTTTCCAGTGAATCCGAAAAATCAAAATTTCATAGCGGGAATCAAAAGATACGCCCAGTTGAAAATTCAGAATAGTCGCTATGGAATTCTGGCCCTTAAAAATGGCCATTTTGCAAACGACCTCGGATTTCGACGAAACCACTTTTGTTGGATCCGCGATGTCAAATTATTGCTAGGTTTCAAATTTCATAATTTTTCGAATCAATATGTGAGCGTGGCAAAGGAAAACGCGTTTGACCAATTTCAGTTGATTTTAATCGACTGGAAAATGGCCATTTTTCCAACGGTCTCGGAATTTAACGAAAATAGTTTTGTTAGGATCGTATCGTCAATACGAAGCTAGAAAATATTTTTCTGAAAATTTTCGAGTCCGTACGCGACCCCTGTAATTTGAAATGTACGTTTAAAATTTAGTATAATGATTTAAATGTAAATTCAACGGAAACTGATCGTAACGATCGAATTGACCTTTGTTACATGTCCCATTGTGTTCGGAATGAGGGTAAAACGCTAGGGACGACAGGCGGTGGGTCTCATTTCGAATTCGAAATAAAAAGTTGCTTTTTAAAATTAAAATAATAAATTAATATATAAAAAACCCTTTTTTTCTCCTTAGCCCCCTTCTCCTTTGCCGTTCATTACAATCAAATGAAATAAAATAAAAAAAAGTAAGGGGGGCAATCGACGGGGCTTCACCGCCGCCCCAGGGGCACGCGCCACCGCCGCGCCGCTGTCCAGGCTGGCCCCCCCATCGCAGCCCCCTCCTTCTCTCTCCTTCCCCCTCGACTGAGCGCGCCCCCCTCTTCCCCCTTCTTGTCCAAACCATGCCCCCTAAAATCCTACCCCCAATCAAATCGCGCCACCACCTTCAGTGTCGCCGACGACCACTGCGCCACCCCTCCGATACCCCCTCCGACGCACTACCATCCCTACCCCAAAGGAAACTGCCTATGAGTTTTCTTACTTATTTATTTTTACTGGTTTTCTAGGTAATTAATTTTAAAACTTTAAAAATCAGTTTTCATATATATGCTGAAGTAAAATAAAACGATAAATTCAGATTTTCATATATATGTAAATCTAGAAAAAAATTTGATTTTTAACGAAGTAAAAATTTGATTTTTATCCATATGGAGTGATTATAAAAATATGATTTTTATATACATGGCAACAATATAAAAATGTGATTTTTATATATGTAGTGGCTACGGACGACGAAAGTGACAAAAGGCGAGCACGGCGAGATGTTCTACATATGAAGAGTCGTGGTGAAATGGTTTAGCTAGTCTATGAGAACTTCTCACCTTTTAATTTTGTTTTCTAGTTAAAAATATATACTAGGACGCAGACGGTGTTTAGTAGCACCCGACACCCGTCGTCCACAGACCATGGACCGCTTGTATGCTTGTTTGTTTGATTTTGATGTGTAGTTGATTGTGTGGTGTGATGTGAAACGAAATAAAATATTTTACAGTGGAAAATATTCTATAGTTAAAAATATAATCTTTAACGTGTATATAAAATAAATATTTATAAACGAATCGGACGATTTGTTTATATACACTAATTTGACTGATATTGATTGAGACGATAAATTTTACACATCGCCCAACTGCACAAATAAAATCTGTGTTTGATTGTTTGAAACCCCACACGGGTATTGGGATGATATATGACATACACTAATCCCAATAATTAGTTGTATGTCGATCGATTGATTGACAGACTGTTATAAGCGTTAAATATTTATATTTGATGCTTATACAGTGTAGAACGCACTTTGGATGATGGTTGATGATTTATCGTTGTTGTTATTTACGTGTGTTGTAGAAAATCCATATAATTGACATTATATGGTAATTGATTGGGCCTCATTCCAGTTTTGAATAGAAATATTTGAAATAGAAATAGAAATATTTGAAATAGAAATATTTGAAAGAGAAATATTTGAAAAAGAAATATTTGAAAAAGAAATATTTGAAATAGAATAATTTGAAAATAGAAATAAATGAAGCCGTGTTGATTAGATTGACGCCATTTTGACGTGAACGATATTTATATCGATTTTATTCATTTTTATAATGAATATAGAAAAGGAAGTGATTTCAAATTCTGATATTTTGAAATTAAAATTGAATAGAATTGAATTCGAATTGAAATTGAACAGAATTCGAATTAGAATTGAATTCGAATTGAAATTGAATAGAATAGAATTCGAATTGAAATTGAATAGAATTGAATTCGAATTAAAATTGAATAGAATTGAATTCGAATTAAAATTGAATAGAATTGAATTCGAATTAAAATTGAATAGAATTGAATTCGAATTGAAATTGAGTAGAATTCGAATAAAAATTGAACAAAATTGAATAGAATAGAATTCGAATTAAAATTGAATAGAATTGAATTCGAATTAAAATTGAATAGAATAGAAATTGAATAGAATTGAAAATGAATTAAAAATCGATTTGAATTGAAATCAATTTGAAATGAATTTAAAACGAATTTATGAGGAAAAATTCAATTTTGATTTGAATTTGAAATGAAGTTGAAATCGTTTTGAAAATGAATTTAAAACGATTTATAAAATACGTTTTAAAAAGAAATCGACGAAGCATATATTATATATATAATATAATGGCCTGAATAGAACGTGCCGCGCTGCCGCTGTTCGTGAATTTCGACCATTGACTTCGAATTGACGTTGTGGGAGATCCGACCGTCGGATTCTCCTCAAACCGGAACCGTTGGGTTCATATCGAAAAGAGCTTTCTAACGAATATTAGAAATTTGAAATCTAATGGTTGGATTTGGAATTATGTCCAAATCAAATTTGGAAAAGGTTGCTGTAAGTGCAGTTCGATGGCCGTTGGTTGAAATCGACTGTATGGGCCTTGATAAAATTATTAAAAATATCAATAATTTGTGTAAAATCATAAGAAATGATTTACGAAGAATTGGGATGAAAAGATCCCTATTTGAAAAGATAAAAATAGATTTTTATCGAAATGAACTAGTTTTGAACTAGAATAAGAATTTATTTATTTTTAAAATAAATAAATTGGATTTGAAATGGTTTTGAAAATAACCAGAATTTCCAATAATTGCATTGGAATGGATTTGAATCGAAATTGTCTTCGGAATATTTCGATGTTGGATTTCGTGATTATACAGATGTTGTTAGTGAAATTTGAAAGATATATATACATATCGTTATTTCCAATACGATATTTGTTGGTCGTAGAATTTGATATTGAGTATAAGCCGATATATTTTCTATTCAGAGCCTTGTATTTAATATCAAATGTGATTTGGGTTTGTCGTGAATGGTGTCTTCATTAACACTGTTCTTAAGCCCAGTTGAGGAAAAAATATTAAATCTTTTTATTTAGATTTAATGAAGTGTACCAATTAAATTATATTTAATTGGAATTGAATTGGTATTGATTTTTGGGTTTATCGTGAATAGTGTTTTAAATAACACTTGTTCTTTAACCTGAAAATTGATGGAATGTGATTTTGGGTTGTCGCGAACGGTATCTTCAATAATACTGTTCTTAGACCCAAAGGAATTGAGAAAATCAGAAACTAACTGGAGATTAGTTAAGTGAATGGTCTCTGGGGTATTGATCTGATGTTGGTTTCGGCCTTCGTGGTTAATACTTAGGGAATTGCTCACTTTCTAATTTATGGTTAGGGACTGATTGAAACGGAATGTGATTTTGGGTTTATCGTGAACCGTGTTTTAAATGACACTGATTCTTTAACCCAAGTAAAGATTAAAACTAAGTAGAGTGTTAATGAATCTTTAATTAGATTGAAAAAAGATCGAGAATGGAGTATCACCATTTTTGCTCCAGGCGATTGTTAAATCTTTAATTAGATTTGAACGTGAAATGGTAATTGAATTTACCGATAACACCGTGGTGTTAGATATGAAGTATTACCAGTTTTACTTCATGGGATGAATAGGTTGGGATTGGGAAATAAAATAAATGATCACTTTGGTGTGGTTCGCTAATCCCGACTAGTTTGAATTTGGATTGAAGAAGGCCATGGGAGGCTATATGAAAAATCCCGAAGTCCCCGGTGCAGGGGAGGTTATGGCGAAATTTTTCGAAAATTTAGGGTGTTAGCCAAATTTTTGAAAAATTTGAAAAGTTCTTAAAAACTGAAAAGTTGAAGAACTTAAGCCGTAGTGAAAATACTGAAAGTTGAGTTGGTTTGTTAAACAACTTTCGGCTTCGTTCCTTTTCGGGGACGAAAAGTTTTAAGTGGGGGAGATTGTAATAACCCGGAAATCCGAGCCAATTTAAAATTTTTATTTTGACAATTTTAGTGAATTTAGAATATCTAAAATGGATTATTTTAAATAATATCGACGAAAAATTTATTTTGAATAGAATTAGAACATATATATTTATATACGTCGTCGTTAGAATATAAATATTTATTTATATATATAAAAGGAATTGAAAATGGCGCGGTAGTTCGATAATTCGATTTCAAAATTCAAATGAATGTACAAGATTCAAAATAAACCGGATTTTAACGAAACCAAAAATATTAGAATCTATTTGAGAATATCTTTCTAGTGAATCCGAAAAATCAAAATTTCATAGCGGGAATCAAAAGATACGCCCAGTTGAAAATTCAGAATAGTCGCTATGGAATTCTGGCCCTTAAAAATGGCCATTTTGTAAACGACCTCGGATTTCGACGAAACCACTTTTGTTGGATCCGCGATGACAAATTATTGCTATGTTTCAAATTTCATAATTTTTCGAATCAATATGTGAGCGTGGCAAAGGAAAACGCGTTTGACCAATTTCAGTTGATTTTAATCGACTGGAAAATGGCCATTTTTCCAACGGTCTCGGAATTTGATGAAACTAGTTTTGTTAGGACCGTATCGTCAATACGAAGCTAGAAAATATATTTTTTGGAATTTTTCGAGTCCGTATGCGACCCCGGTAATTTGAAATGTACGTTTAAAATTTAGTATAATGATTTAAATGTAAATTCAACGGGAACTGATCGTAACGATCGAATTGGCCTTCGTTACATGTCCCATTGTGTTCGGAATGAGGGTAAAACGCTAGGGACGATAGGCGGTGGGTCTTGTTTCGAATTCGAAATAAAAAGTTGTTTTTTAAAATTAAAATAATAAATTAATATATAAAAAACCCTTTTTTCTCCTTAGCCCCCTTCTTCTTTGCCGTTCATTACAATCAAATGAAATAAAAAAAGTAAGGGGGGCGATTGACGGGGCTTCACCGCCGCCCCAGGGGCGCGCGCCACCGCCTCGCCGCCGTCCAGGCTGCCCCCCATCGCAGCCCCCTCCTTCTCTCTCCTTCCCCCTCGACTGAGCCGCCCCCCTCTTCCCCCTTCTTGTCCAAACCGTGCCCCCTAAAATTCTACCCCCAATCAAATCGCGCCACCACCTTCAGTGCCGCCGACGACCACTGCGCCACCCCTCCGATACCCCCTCCGACGCTCTACCATCCCTACCCCGAAGGAAACTGCCTGTGAGTTTTCTTACTTATTTATTTTTACTGGTTTTCTAGGTAATTAATTTTAAAACTTTAAAAATCAGTTTTCATATATATGCTGAAGTAAAATAAAAAGAGAAAATCAGATTTTCATATATATGTAAATCTAGATTTTTTTTATTTTTAACGAAGTAAAAAATTGATTTTTATTATCAAGAAGGCGAGATAAGAGAATGATTTTTATATATATTTATAAAGCAAATATTTTTATAATAAGGAAAAGTATATAATTTTTATCATAGTAAAGATGAGATTTTTAATCTATGAAAGACGATATTTTTATATGACGTAAAGGTTAAAAATATAATTTTCATAATATAGAAAGGTTAAAAATATAATTTTTATAATATAGAAAGGTTAAAAATATAATTTTTATAATATAGAAAGGTTAAAAATATAATTTTTATATAATAGAAAGGTTAAAAATATAATTTTTATACTAGTGGCATGTTAAAAATATGATTTTTATTATATTTGAAAAGGCGAAATCTTTATATTTGAAAAGGCGAAATCTTTATATAGAGAATAGTGTGATAAAAATATAATCTTTATTATATGAACATCGATGTAAAAATAGAATTTTTATCTATATAGTAGCGATGTAAAAATAGAATTTTTATCCATATGGAGTGATTATAAAAATATGATTTTTATATACATGGCAACAATATAAAAATGTGATTTTTATATATGTAGTGGCTACGGACGACGAAAGTGACAAAAGGCGAGCACGGCGAGATGTTCTACATATGAAGAGTCGTGGTGAAATGGTTTAGCTAGTCTGTGAGAACTTCTCACCTTTTAATTTTGTTTTCTAGTTAAAAATATATACTAGGATGCAGACGGTGTTTAGTAGCATCCGACACCCGTCATCCAAAGACCATGGACGACTTGTACGCTTGTTTGTTTGATTTTGATGTGTAGTTGATTGTGTGGTGTGATGTGAAACGAAATAAAATATTTTATAGTGGAAAATATTCTATAGTTAAAAATATAATCTTTAACGTGTATATAAAATAAATATTTATAAACGAATCGGACTATTTGTTTATATACACTGATTTGACTGATATTGACTGGGACGATAAATTTTACACATCGCCCAACTGCACAAATAAAATCTGTGTTTGATTGTTTGAAACCCCACACGGGTATTGGGATGATATATGACATACGCTAATCCCAATAATTAGTTGTATGTCGATCGATTGATTGACAGACTGTTATAAGCATTAAATATTTATATTTGATGCTTATACAGTGTAGAACGCACTTTGGATGATGGTTGATGATTTATCGTTGCTGTTATATACGTGTGTTGTAGAAAATCCATATAATTGACATTATATGGTAATTGATTGGGCCTCATTCCAGTTTTGAATAGAAATATTTGAAATAGAAATATTTGAAATAGAAATATTTGAAATAGAAATATTTGAAAGAGAAATATTTGAAATAGAAATATTTGAAATAGAATAATTTGAAAATAGAAATATATGAAGCCGTGTTGATTAGATTGACGCCATTTTGACGTGAACGATATTTATATCGATTTTATTCATTTTTATAATGAATATAGAAAAGGAAGTGATTTCAAATTCTGATATTTTTGAAACGAATTGAATTCGAATTAAAATTGAATAGAATTGAATTCGAATTGAAATTGAATAGAATAGAATTCGAATTAAAATTGAATAGAATTGAATTCGAATTGGAATTGAATAGAATAGAATTCGAATTAAAATTGAATAGAATTGAATTCGAATAGAATAGAAATCGAATTAAAATTGAATAGAATTGAATTCAAATTAAAATTGAATAGAATTGAATTCGAATTAAAATTGAATAGAATTAAATTCGAATTGAAATTGAATAGAATAGAATTCGAATTAAAATTGAATAGAATTGAATGCGAATTAAAATTGAATAGAATAGAATTCGAATTAAAATTGAATAGAATTGAATTCGAATTAAAATTGAATAGAATAGAATTCGAATTAAAATTGAATAGAATGGAATTCGAATTAAAAATCGATTTGAATTGAAATGAATTTGAAATGAATTTAAAATGAATTTATGAGGAAAAATTCAATTTTGATTTGAATTTGAAATGAAGTTGAAATCGTTTTGAAAACGAATTTAAAATGATTTATAATATACGTTTTAAAAGGAAATCGACGAAGTATATATTATATATTATATATATATATATATAATATAATGGCCTGAATAGAACGCGCCGCGCTGCGGCAGTTCGTGAATTTCGACCATTGACTTCGAATTGACGTTGCGGGAGATCCGACCGTCAGATTCTCCTCAAACCAGAATCATTGGGTTCATATCGAAAAGAGCTTTCTAACGAATATTAGAAATTTGAAATCTAACGGTTGGATTTGGAATTATGTCCAAATCAAATTTGGAAAAGGTCGCTGTAAGTGCAGTTCGATGGCCATTGGTGGAAATCGACTGTATGGGCCTTGATAAAATTATTAAAAATATCAATAATTTTTGTAAAATCATAAGAAATGATTTGTGAAGAATTGGGATGAAAAACTCCTTATTTGAAAAGATAAAAATAGATTTTTATCGAAATGAACTAGTTTTGAACTAGAATAAGAATTTATTTATTTTTAAAATAAATAAATTGGATTTGAAATGGTTTTGAAAATAACCAGAATTTCCAATAATTGCATTGGAATGGATTTGAATCGAAATTGTCTTCGGAATATTTCGATGTTGGATTTCGTGATTATACAGATGTTGTTAGGGAAATTTGAAAGATATATATACATATCGTTATTTCCAATACGATATTTGTTGGTCGTAGAATTTGATATTGAGTATAAGCCGATATATTTTCTATTTAGAGCCTTGTATTTAATATCAAATGTGATTTGGGTTTGTCATGAATGGTGTCTTCATTAACACTGTTCTTAAGCCCAGTTGAGAAAAAAAAATTAAATCTTTTTACTTAGATTTAATGAAGTGTACCAATTAAATGATATTTAATTGGAATTGAATTGGTATTGATTTTTGGGTTTATCGTGAACAGTGTTTTAAATAACACTTGTTCTTTCACCCGAAAATTGATGGAATGTGATTTTGGGTTGTCGCGAACGGTATCTTCAATAATACTGTTCTTAGACCCAAAGGAATCGAGAAAATCAGAAACTAACCGGAGATTAGTTAAGTGAATGGTCTGTGGGGTATTGATCTGATGTTGGTTTCGACCTCCGGGGTTAATACTTAGGGAATTGCTCACTTGCTAATTTATGGTTAGGGACTGATTGAAATGGAATGTGATTTTGGGTTTATCGTGAACCGTGTTTTAAATGACACTGATTCTTTAACCCAAGTAAAGATTAAAACTAAGTGAAGTGTTAATGAATCTTTAATTAGATTGAAAAAAGATCGAGAATGGAGTATCACCAGTTTTGCTCCAGGCGATAGTTAAATCTTTAATTAGATTTGAACGTGAAATGGTAATTGAATTTACCGATAACACCATGGTGTTAGATATGAAGTATTACCAGTTTTACTTCATGGGATGAATAGGTTGGGATTGGGAAATAAAATAAATGATCACTTTGGTGTGGTTCGCTAATCCCGACTAGTTTGAATTGATATTGAAAAGTAGATTAAAGAATAAATTTAAAGGATTTATCTTTGATAAAATTAATGGGAACATTTCCCTAAGAATGTGAAATTTAGAAACTAACTGTCGGTTAGCTAAGCAGAATGGTTTCCTGGGTATTGATCTGATGTTGGTTTCGGCCTTCGGGGTTAATATTTGGGGAATTATTCTCTTGATTAATTTACGGTTAGTGACTGATGAACTGGAATGAGGCGTATGTTATGTTTGTGTAACACGTATTTATTATATACGCGAGTTATTCAGAAAGACCGGGTTTATCTCATTCTGAATAACTGATTCGACGTGGTGTCGAAGATGAAGACGGTGGTTGAAGACCGGAGGTCTTCACGTCGTTTGGGTGATTACTGATGATCTTGATTGGGCCGTACACCCGAGATGAGGGAATCAGTTAGTGATCATCCAGACGTACTTGGAGATCGATGGATATGCGAGGTACAAGGTGCCTCCGGTTTCGTTCAGACCCCGAACGGACTTGTAAATGGACTGTGTGTCTGACATAGGATATCATTCTGTGTGATTAATGGATATCGGTTGCATGGAGTGGTTTGCCTGTGTGGCATGCTAAGATGCAAATGATCAAGGCTTTTGTTGAAAAGCAAAGTCTTGTGGTTGATGATCAAAGCACGGCCTTTGTGGTGTAGCTTTGTGTAGCGTAGATTCGTGAGCCTCACACCCCGGTGTGAACCAAAAACGGGAGACAGACCTCAGGGAGGACATGCGTTTTCTTCTAGCTAGGAGTGGCGTCAGTGCTTGAACTAGATGACGAGTTTGACTCATGTGGTTGTTGGAACTGGAGGCGCCTCAGATATATCGGTCGATCCGGGACCGATGGAGTAGTCATTCGTTGGCTTACTCACGCCCCAAAAGGCGGGGAAACGCAGTGTCCCGGAATTTTAATCCACATCGGTGGACCGGCCTTGACGATCTAAAGGCTTGACTGAGTACTTGCCTGAGGGGCGGGCTAGAGCGTCTCGAATTCGGTGAGGACGATCCCTTGCCCCGGTTAATGACGGAAATCCAATTTCCAAATACGTGATTGTGCGGTTTTGATTGTATACCTATATATGGCGACATAGTGGTATGGGGCATTAATGCCATCTATGATTTGAAGTTGTTTTATACACTATGCACTTATAATAGTATCAAATGATTTGTTTTAAACGTATCAAGCATTCTTGGCTATTATAAGGTAAAAACCCTATCCTCCGGCTTGCGTTGCATTGTGTGATGGGACCTGGGTCTTATAATAGCTTCATTGTTCTTTATTTAGCATTGCGCTATTGTTTTATGCACTGGTATTCTTGGGAGGAAACCCGTTCCGTGTTATACAGCGTGGTCCCTTGATTTACCGAACTTTAAAATAAAGATTAATAACTATTTTAGTTCTCACACCAGTCCCATGACTGACCTGGAGTTTATTGTTTTAACCTAAACTCTGGGTGCCCCTATTTTCCACACGGGCAGCTAGTAGTTTTGGTTTTGCAGATTTATATTCATAGGATCCTGATTTACAGCTGGAACGATACTCGGAAAGCTCTGTATCCGTGTATTCCTTTCAGTTGTGTATTGAATTATTTTTCCGCTGCTATGTAGTTTATTGTAATCTTTGATATTTATCGAATGTATTTTATTCATTCATACTCTGTATATTCTTGTATTCTGATGAATTGTTGTAATATACAATGAAATGTTCTTCCATCTGCGTTCTGATTCGTCTTGTCCTCAAAGTAATTCGTCCTTTCTCTTCTCTTCGGAGACCGGGGAAGTTCGGGTCGCTTCAATCTAGTTCGCGTTTATGAGAATCCTCTTCAATACGAAGATGACGCTGTTAACCGTCTAAATCATAATCCATTTCCGCATTTTTTTGATTTTTCTTATAATCATTCCAAGAATTTGGGAGTCTCGAAATAATAACTCCAACAACAAAAGGTTCAGGAAGATCAATTCCGGCATCTTTAAGTTGATTCACCAACAATAGTATTTCACTCACTCGTCCAACTATGGACTTGTTGGCAACCATTTTTATATCCATAAAATTACAAATAAGAAACTTTTTATTACTTGCCTTGGATATGTGACACTTGCTCTCCAATACAGTCTAGAGGTCCTTTGTAGTTTCCAAGGTCCTACGAGCGTTGTAGACTGGAGTAGACAATGCATTCAGATCGTGCACTCTATATAGAAAATCATCCTCTTTGCGCTTTTCACGTTCTGCCTTTAGAGTGGCATCTTCCTTACCAGTTTCCTTCGGTATAACTTCCAATCCGTCTTCCAAGATGTAGAACAATTTGACGGTGATCAGAAAGAACTTCATGGTCTCTTGCTAACGAGCGAAATTTTCGCCATTAAATCGCCCCAATTTAATCAAATGTTGATTCATCACTTGTAGCGTGCTCAAACCTTCTATGGTTAATGTTATTGTCTGAAAATTTGTTGGGGATTCTGCGGTTTGAGACAATTGGAGGAAGACGATTTACGTACTTCAGACTTTAAGGATCTAAATAATAGAATCTTTCAGACAATAGTTTAACCCACCAGGTACAAATGTGTTATCGGACTATCGAGTTTCAAGATTCAATAAGGCCTTGAAATAGCGAAATCGGATTCAAAGATTGTACGATTTTGATCCAACCAAGAACACTCTAGAATATAGATTCTGATGATGCAATATAAGTATGGAAAGAAGAGTAAGAAGAGAAAGGATTCTGCAACACTTTTATGGTATCAAAAATGGCAGCGTGCAGATCTCTTTAAGGAAGAAGAAGATGGAATTAAAGGTGATTTGAAACACTTTCAGTCGTTGGTATTTATAGGCGGCGCGAAGACGCAACTATTCATGAAGTGTTATGACCGTTTGCAACGGTTGCATCTGTTTCAAATTGAAACAATGTGCCCCTTCGTTTTGCAACAGCCAGATAACGTCGCAAATTTGAACAGCCGCGTCTGTTCATTTGAAACAGTTCAAAACCATTGCTATTTCGCGCCCAGATTTGAATTTCATTCGGGTTCATAATGGGCTGAATTTCGGTGCGTTATAATTTATAAATCCTATTCAAAAATATTGGTATCAGACCAAAGATCCGCAATCGGCTTGACCCGGTTCGGTTCGGTCGGACGACGGAGGAACGCGCGTATGTGGCAAAGATATGCATGACCTCCCACCTTACAACAAAGTAAGCCTTTGGGTGCCCCAACACACGCGTGTGTGTTTGAAAATTTATAACATAAGTCACTTATGTAAACTAATCACGTTTTAATGCGTGTTTACAAAATATCTGCTAACATAGACCATATATGATCACATCAACATTGAGTTGGAAAAATATAACATACGACGTTTAAAATGTTGCATGTGCGCTATCTTCATATGATGACTTTTGGAAAAATCACAAAATATATGATTTTTAAATGTCGTCTACTTTCTTGCTTCTATAGAAAAATAATACATCCTTTCGTTGTCTACTCATTATTACTTTATCGAACTCAAATAAAAATACATCTTGCCATTTGCATCAAAAATAATAAGAACTTTATTTGAGAAAATCTAGCTCAAGAATCAAAACACTTTGGATCAAGCAAGACATGAATTTTTGTGACGGCCCGCCCCGCACCAGCTGGCATTTCCTCCGAAAGCGCGCTGTACACATGCCCGACTAGCACGGAACGGTCGCCAAAGAAAGGAAAGAAGAGGATGAACTAGTCGAAAACTTGTAGAATGTCTCACAGCGCATGGAACGAAGTATAATAATAATATACTTGACATAAAACAGGCGAGACAGTGCATAAGATGATATCTAAAACCAACATCAACATCATCATCAGAGTAGCGGAAATCCAAATATAGCTTATTTCAACTTTCCAAATTACTGTCTCTAAACAAAAGAAAGAAAGGTACACCGCTAATGCCCAAAGTAGTGACCGCAGCAACACAGGGAGAATATATATATATATCATATGTGGAAGCCTCCTGCTCGTCTCCGGTACAGCTACTCGTGCATACCACCTGACCTGTCTCTAGTCTGCTCGTGAGAGCACCCAGAGTAATAAGAAGAGACATAAAACTCTGGGTTAGACAAAAAGTCTGGTATGAGCGATAAGCAGCAAAACAAAACAATAACAGGTATACTAAACCATACCTGAACCTGGACCTGCAACCAAAGAGTTAGCACTACATACCGTACAACACTCTAAGGTTCCACTAGACAGATGGTGTAAAGATAACGGGGGAGGGGGTGTGCATGTCATAATGAAGGCAAACAACCCAAACATAGCAACCATCCTCACATCTCTCACTCAGTGCGTAGAGCATACGATATCCACCACTTTGATCACTAGACCCATCGAGGTAATGACGGAGTTAGATTTGTACAACTACTACTACCACCAAGCTTATCCCATGGGATCATGACCAAACCCTTTCAAATGACCTTACTTCATTGGTCTATAGCCCACTAGTCGTACCTAGGCCACTGTGGCCCTGAATCCGTCCACGTACCTCCCATACATAATGATCCAAAGTCATAGACATCGACAACCCCTTAGCACACGTCCCGCAGCAAAGCCCAATCATGAAGTTCACTCGTTGGTTCCTGTCTGGATCCAGATTATAAACTTCTCATTCGGACTACCTTTGCATCTTGGGTTTGGTCTTCTCCGGATCGGTTCAGTCCTTCCTTCTATCTTCAGTTCGGTTCGGTGCATCCTCAATTCGTGCTCAACATCTCAGTTCGTGACAAGCTCCTTCGGGTTGGATCGGGTCGTGCTCCTTCCACCGGGTCGGTCTTGATTATCCCATCGAATCGTGGTCTCCGTTCGTGGTGCAAGCAGCTCGAGTCTTCCTCTCCACTCCGGGTCGGATCGGAGACGCATAAGTGGTTCGGGTCGGAGGTCTTCTGGCGGATCGGGTTGGGTCATGTGTCCTTCCATCGGATCGTGTCGAGCTCCCTCCATTGGATCGGTCGTGGATGCATACTCGCGGCGGCTCATGAAGACGGTGTCACGACCGGGTCGGGTTTGGAAAGGGCGATCCGATCCGGTTGCTGGCCAATTTCCTGCAGTCCTTCCAGCGACTATTTTACGCCATACGACGGCGTTTTTGACCATTCTAACTTTTCTAATCAATCACAAAGCATACAATACAGTCATAGCAACATATAGAACCGACCACAAAAACCAAAACAACAATTTGATAGGTTAAAACGGATCAAACATAGCCAAAACCCCATATTTTCCCTTAAGCATGTTTAAGCAAATCTAATGATATGATTAGCAAAACTTAACCAAATTAACCCAAACTTTAAATAGAGGTCGAAAACAATATTTCGAATTTTATGAATATTTTTCCAGAATTTATTAATGTATAGATTCGCTAATCAACACTAATTACCCCTAATTAACCGTAATTAGTGAGAAACTTTGCAAATCACTCACCTTTGCCACTAATAAAACTCAGATATGAAATGAATCTCTGTTTGGCACGAATACTGATGTCTAACAGCAGCTCTAACCTTGCTTTGGTGCAATCCCTCCTTAATTTGATGTAGATTAGGCCAATACTTGATTAAACGGTGATTAGAAGGTGTTTTAGATATTGGAGGCCATGGCTAGGTTGAGAGGAATGAATAGTGACGGCTGAAAAATGAGAAAATGGTATTCTCTAAACCCTAACAGCCCTTTCAAACTCCTAATCCCGAAATTCCCCTTTGGGCCTAGCTGTTAATCACCCGGTTAAGCCCAATTAAGTTGTTTTTCATCATCTGAAACTTGTTTCAGCCATATCTCCCAAACGGTGAGTCCGTTTGGCTATTGTGACCAATCTACGGAAAGGTAAACCATCATCCGAATCCAATGGAAGTGGTTTTAGGTTAAAATTCCTTTTCAATCAAAAGTTATGGTCAAAACAAGATCAGCTAGGGGCAAAATGGTCATTTAAAAATCGGGAAAAATCATGAACATGGGAAATGACTCCAATAGTCGTCTCCCAATGTTACATGACCATACGACTCTATATGATGATGAAATAAATATTCTACGATCCTTTGATGCGTAGAATGCGGGTCGTTACAATTTTTAACCCTAATTGTTATCCAATCTTGTGACTGGACCAAATCCGAAGAGCTTGATCGATTGAACTCAAAGGATATCAAAGTAGAATGATCAAAGTGATAACTAGTGTAACGACCTAGATTTTGAACCATTTAATTTAATATTTAAATTTAGTTTTAAATGGTTATTCGGAGCTTAATGACTTGAATTCAATGGTTTTGAATCTTTTATTAACTTAAATAATAGATAATAAGTTTATTCCGAAATATTTGGGAATATGTTGGATTTGCAGTTATATATGAATTGACAATTTTAAAAGGGTTATTTAAAGTGGGAATTTGATTTATATTAATGTATCCATTTACTAAACGGCGTTTGTAACACCCCGTATGTTGAATAACTTGCTATAATATAAAACAGGGCAGAATTAAATCTTAAAATCTGAATCAGGGGAAACGGGCTATGCCATTACGTTCGTCTCGGAAAAATACGCGAAATAGAGGCCGAGTTTTCGAAAATCGGAGTCCGTATGACCCAGTTAAGGCCCGAAGAAGTTTTCAGAAATTCAAAAACAGATTTAGAAACAGAAATTTCACATTTCTGAAGAGGCGGGAAAAATTCCCGCCAGGCAGAGGGAGTCGACCCTAGGGTCGACATGGGTGTCGACCCCCTCCCCAGGGGTCAACCCAGGGGTCAACACAGGGGTCGACCCCCCCTGTCGGCCAGTTTTGCCTGGGTGCAGTTTGAAGGGGTTTGGGCTGTGTTTTGGAGCTTGTGACGAAATCTGACGGCTCTAATCTAAATTAGGGTTAATCTAAGGGCCTAAACTAAATCTTAATTCTATAAATACACCCTAAGACTACCCTAATTCATACTAAAAATAGTTACAACGTCGTTATGCCGTCAAAATGCAACTTGAAGGAGCCTCCATCAAATTGTAGAAGAAGATAGCTTCTCAAATCAACTTCTAATCAACTTTAGCAACTTAATCTTCTTCATAGGAGTGCTAATCAACAAGTTGTGAGTTTCTATAGCCTTAATGACCAATTGTTGAAATGATTATGATAGGATATAATGAGGTTATGGCTTTGAATGTGGATCAATGCAAGTTATGTTATCATATGCTATGTGTTCATGATGTCATGCAAGATTATGCAAGTTATATGCTATGTGTTTATGATGCCATGCAAGTTATGCAAGTCATATGCTATGTGATCATAATGTTATGCAAGTTATGCAAGTCATATGTTATGTGATCATGATGTTATGCAAGTTATGCAAGTCATATGCTATGTGATTATGATGTTATGCAAGTTATGCAAGTCATATGCTATGTGATCATAATGTTATGCAAGTTATGCAAGTCATATGCTATGTGATCATGATGTTATGCAAGTCATATGCTATGTGATTGTGATGTTATGCAAGTTATGCAAGTGTTAGGCTATGTGTTCATGATGCTAGTTATGCAAATCGCTATGATAAACATTGATCCATTATGACACCATGTTATGCAAGTTTGATGTTTGATTATATGCAAGTTCATATATGATATGTTATGCAAGTTTGATGTTTGATTATATGCAAGTTCATATATGATATGTTATGCAAGTTTGGTGTATGATTATATGCAAGTTCATATATGATATGTTATGTAAGTTTGGTGTATGATTATATGCAAGTTCATATATGATATGTTATGCAAGTTTGGTGTATGATTATATGCAAGTTCATATATGACATGTTATGCAAGTTTGGTGTTTGATTATATGCAAGTGACATGTGCAAGTTTACACCTTTGTATGATATGCATACATATGCAAGTTAACCCCTTTGTATGTCATACATACATATGCAAGTTTACCCCTTGGTATGACATAAGTAACTTATGCAAGTTAACCTCTTTATGACATATGTGATTCATGCAAGTTTGGGTTGATTATTTATGCTAGTTGGGTTTGATGCTATATGCATGTTGACACCTTTTAAACCCATGTTGATGCTAATGTTATGCAAGTTGAACCCATTGTATGTGTGATGAATCTTCCCTTTTAAGTATGTCATGTTAGCGAATTACGTGGGGAACGATGGGGTTAATATTCATGTTAATGAAATGGTATGAAGTTGGTATGATTATGCATACCATAAAGTGGATGGACATAATTGAGTCAATTATGTACATCGTTAAATTTGTAATTAATTAGGGATAATTAATACAAATTATGGGGGTGATTAATTAGGTGTAATTAATCGACTAAGACACGAGGTTGGACCCTTTTGTAGCATAAGACTGCCCGGAACCGACCGGCAAATCCAGCGGCTACAAAAGATTGGCCCAATGTGAGAGGTCTTAGGCATAAACTAAATACGTGACAAGTGTAAAGACACGAGGTTAGACTCGGTTATGGCGTAAGGCTGCCCGGACCCGACCGGCAAATCCAGCTGCCATAAAAGATAGTCTAATGTGAGAGGTCTTTGCAAAGGTTACGGTCTTAATCAATTAAGAAACACTTAACCAGATAAGCATGTAGTGGGGAATGAGGGGTTAAGTGGGTGCCTTGGGTGGCATGTGGAAAAATCTAGTGGTTGCCTTGGGTGGCAATAGAAAATACGACTAGAATACTTAACCAAAGTGGAACATGTAATTAAACATGATTAAAGGGTTAAGTAAGTGCCTTGGGTGGCATGGGAAAGATCTAGTGGTTGCCTTGGGTGGCAAAAGAAGATAAGATTAAAATACTTAACCAAAGTGGAACATGTAATTAAACATGATTAAAGGGTTAAGTAAGTGCCTTGGGTGGCATGGGAAAATCTAATGGTTGCCTTGGGTGGCAATAGAAAATACGATTAGAATACTTAACCAAAGTGGGACATGTAATTAAACATGATTAAAGGGTTAAGTAAGTGCCTTGGGTGGCATGTGGAAATCAAGTAGGTGCCTTGGGTGGCATGGGAAATCTAGTGGGTGCATTGAGTGGCAATTGAAATATGATTAGATGACTTAACCAAACTTTAAACATGTAAGTGGACATGATTATTCAAAAGGGTTAAGTGGGATGCACTAGATAAAGTGACAAGCTTAGGTGGGTAGCTTGTGGGGGCCCATTTCAACCAGTAACCCATATGTATCTTATTGGGCTCGACCCATGTCGAGGACGGGACACGCGTACTGGGCTTGACTATAAGAGGCCAAAACGGGTTAGCGGTGGCAACGTAAGTCCAACGGGTTTCAAATGCGTGTGTGGACCCGGGCTGGTAGGTAAGACGTTGTTGCATCGTGTAGGTATAAGCCGTGCACCATTGATTGTATCAGGTTGCCACTTTGGGGAGTGATACACCCCACTGTGGGGCCAGCACGGGTATCTATGTTAGGGAGCCGATCGAATGGGAGTAGTGGGTACACCTAGTGGAGATAGGGGCAGACGACACCTATGTAGCCAGCTAGGGGTACAAGAGACTACTATTAAGATTACTAAGTACGGGGCACACCTAGTGGAGATAGGGGCAGACGGCACCTATGTACACTAGGGGTACACAAAACTACTGTGTAAATTTTTCTAAGTCCTTGGGAGGGATCAACCTTTAAGTAGGAATGACTTGTGTGGTGCAGTTAGAAATTACCCTTGGGTGGGTAGATCTGGGGTGGTGCAGTGTAGTATTTATCCTTGGGTGGATAGGCGCGTCTTTACCGTTATCTTAGTTCATCCTAAGTCTAGTTGGCTGCTTAGTGTAGTCATTTATCCCTAGTCGTACCGTACTAGGTTTATATCATACCCTAATTACTTTAATGATTGTATTGTTAAAGTTATAGGGCTCACTCAGACTTATGTCTGACCCCGTTGTTTTTATCTTTTTCCCAACCCTCAGGTTATCAGAGTGGGCCTAGCACTAGTGGGCTTTGATTCAGATTGCTTTATCTATCTTTTGAAGCTTGGACTCTTGAAGTAAAGCTCGGTTATCTTTTTTATTATGGCTATTAGTATGTAGTAGGATTATGTAATTATGTTTTAACGTGATGGATATTTTGTACTTGACTCTTGTTGGTTTTTGATATGTAACCAAACATGTCTACCTTCTGCTGCAATGAAATGATGTTTTTAAATTTCAAGTATTACTTATATCTGTCTGTTGTAATTTTTCTGTTCTATATTCACTTAAAATACTCCACCGAAGTTAAGGCATTCCCTTAGCGAGTGACCTTAGCGGGTGTGGGGTGTTACACGTGATATCAGAGCTTAAGGTTACCAGAACAGATAAAACTTTTATAAAAACTATTTTTCTAAAACATTTTTGGAAGAAGTATTTTCAAAAACATGTCTTTTAAGAGAAAAGTTTTTGAAAGAAAAGAACATAATCCCCAAGAGCCATATATCTTTCCTTCGATTCTCCGTTTTGAATCTCTTCCTCTATCTCTTTTTGAATTTCCCCTCCGCGTATAGATGTCTTTTTAAGATAAATAAGGACTTCCGTATGAAGGACGGAAGAACCACTTCAAGGGACTAAGACGTTTGCCGGGCTAAGAAGTTAGTCCAAGGAGGTGGAGGGCTTATGGGTACCTTTAAGATGGACGAGGGAGGAAGGTTCAAATAGCTATTAGGTAAATAAAGGACGAAACCTCATCGTGGTGAGAGGTCATGGAAGGAGAATGTGAAGGAGAAAGCTAGTTGTTTTGGAGAAATAGGACACCTTATTAGGATTGTCCAAAGAAGTAAGGACAAAGTACAGGATCTTCTGGAGGGTAGATGTATTCCCTCATGGCTGGTATACCTGATGGGGGTAGGGCCGTCTAGGTTGAAAGTTGGTCCTCTCGATCATCCTGTTCGAACTTTATTCGACTCTGGCGCATCGCATTTGTTTATCTCATCATCGTTAGTTGAGTCACTACACGTAGACACCAGTCTAGTAGATGATCCCTTGGTTGCTTCAAACCCAATTGGGGGCTCCACTTATTTGTCCATGATATGTTTGGGTTTGAAGATTTCTATACTTAGCGTTGAGTTTAGATGTGATGCTTTTGTTTTGGGCTTCACGGGCTATGGGTTGATTTTGGGCATGGACTGGTTATCCAGTAATGGTGCCGTTCTTGATTGCGAAAGGAGAGTTGTTAGGCTCATGACCCGCTTGGGGAACACTCTCGAGATCTCTTGTAATCCCATAGATTCTGTTATGCTAAGTTATCTTGAATCGCTTGACGCTTCAGTCGAGAGTTTGCGATCTGTTAGAGTGGTCCGGGAATACTCGGATGTGTTTGAGGAGGTGAAGGGCTTACCTCCGAGGCGGGAGATAGACTTCCGAATATATCTGGTGGATAATGCTAAGCCAGTATCTTTACCAGTGCGCCACATGGCTCCTCGTGAGAGGAGGGAACTCCATAAGCAAGTAGGGGAGTTGCTTGAGAAGGGGTTCATAAGACGAAGTATATCGGAGTGGGGTGCTCCAGTAGTTTTTGCCACGAAGGCGGATGGGTCCCTCAGACTTTGTGTAGACTATAGAGAACTCAACAAGCTCACAAAGAAGAATAGACACCCATTGCCGAGGATTGATGATCTCTTTGATCAGTTGGTTGGCGCCTCAGTGTTTTCGCAGTTGAACTTGGCCACAGGGTTTCATCAGTTGAGGGTGGCTGAGGATAACATAGACAAGACTGCCTTTAGGACTCCGGATGGTTTCTATGAGTGGCTGGTGATGCCATTTGGTTTGACGAATGCCCCTGCATACTTTGTTGATTTGATGAGTAAGGTGTTCAGGGAGTACCTAAATAACTTCGTAGTGGTCTTTGTGGATGACATCTTGGTCTTTTCTAAGAGCGAAATAAGTTTTCGTATGTGCTTAATAGGTTAAGCAAAGCCAGTTATTTGATCAACGGTGGTTTTGGAGCGAGACTGGCAAGGACATCCAGAGTTGGACAAGTGATTAATTATTTAGCCGTTTTTACTAGTATCATCTCACGTAGGTCGTCTGAATTCGAAGGAGGTATCCCTTGGGTGTTTGTCTGATATTGGTTTAGGCCTTTGGGGCTTGCATTTGGGGGATGTCGAGTTCGACTAGGATGGTCTGCGTGAGAGATGGATAGTGGTGACGATTTTGCATGGGAGAATATCCCGGTTTTCTCTAGAAGTGGAGAAAAGCATGCCCTACATCTTAGGGAAGTGTTGGGGACTCTGCGAGCGCATAGTCTTAAGACAACAAAGGTGGATGGAGTTCTTAGCATCCTATGATTTCGAGATAGCGTATACCCCTGGCAAGGGTAACGTGGTGGCGGACGCCTTGAGCAGAAAAAGGTTGTCCTTGAGTCCATTGTTCGTGGAAAGACGAAGCTTGGAATTTATCTCGATGTTTGATTTTAGACCTTCCGTTAACTTTGTACCCGGTTTGCTAGCATCCTTAGAGGTCAGACCTACTCTTTTGGGACGGATTGGCGAGGCATAGCAGGACGACCCACAGTTGGTTGAGTTAGTAGAGAGTCTCATAAGGGGGGGGGGGGTCATCCATCCATTTGAGTAGGTACACCCTAGACGATAGGGGGTGGTTGCGTAGAGACGGTAGACTTTGTGTACCGCAAGACGAGGGTTTGAGGAAGGCTATACTTGATGATGCACATTGTTCTAAGATGACCATTCATCCCGGTGGGGGCAAGATGTACCAAGTCATGAAGCGAGTTTTCTTTTGGGCCGGTATGAAGAAAGATGTGGCCGAGTATGTCGCTAGATGCTTGGTGTGCCAACAAGTGAAAGCGGAGCAAAAGAATCCTGGTGGGTTGCTTCATCCATTGGAAGTTCCACAATGGAAGTGGGATAGCGTCTCGATGGATTTTATAGATGGGTTACCGAGATCGAGGAAGGGTAATACGGGAATTTGGGTTGTGGTAGACAGACTTACTAGGAGCGCCCATTTCATACCCGTGAAGAGCAAGAGGACTGCTCCATGGCATATAGAGTGGATTTACCCGAGAGACTTAGTGGAGTACATGACGTATTCCATGTGTCACATTTGAGGAAGTGCCTACATGAGACCGCAGAGGTGGTAGAGCCGAGCTTGCTTAGAGAAGTGGAGGTAGAGCGTGATGCAACTATTCGACGAGCTCCTACCCGCATCCTTGGGTCAGAGATTAGGAAGTTGTGAAACAGAGAGGTTTGACTAGTCAAAGTGCAATGGGGAGAAGATGAGAGCAATGCTACTTGGGAGACAGAAGCGAAGATTCGTTCGTTGTACCCATTCCTTTTTGGAGGGTATGTCTTTTAACTTCTCCTTTATCCTTTGTCTAGTACTTATCTTATCTTTAGTATGTCCTCTCATTAGTACCTTTGACCTTTAGATAGGGTAAACCTTTGGTTGAAACATGTGTTTGAGACATGTTATGATTGATGGATGCGAGTGGATGCAAGTGGTTGCTCGTGGATGCATATACACACACTCTAGGCACTAGATCGACTCAATCACTTCATATTGCATATTGCATATAATTGTGTGTAGGTAGCTATATTAATGGATGTATAATGGTTGTGCTATCATATGGATGATGCATTTTGGTGAATGATTGTGCACTCATGTAGAAATAGTATGTGTCGATAAGGTTCTTTCGCATACATATTGGATTCATGGCACTATCATGGTTTGCATTAAGGAGGTCAACTGAATTGGTAGACCGCCTAATTTTGCATTAGACGGGGAACATATACACACACTCTTTGCATATGTTCATACAGCATTAGAAATTTTAATGACAATGGATGCCAGTGTTTGATGGTTTGAGTAGATGGTTGTTTGGATGGTAGGATACGTTCTTCTTGACTTAGAGATTTCGGGGACGAAATCCTTTAAGTAGGGGAGAATGTAACACCCCGTATGTTGAATAACTTGCTATAATATAAAACAGGGCAAAATTAAATCTTAAAATCTGAATCAGGGGAAACGGGCTATGCCATTACGTTCGTCTCGGAAAAATACGCGAAATAGAGTCCGAGTTTTCGAAAATCGGAGTCCGTATGACCCAGTTAAGGCCTGAAGAAGTTTTCAGAAATTCAAAACAGATTTAGAAACAGAAATTTCACATTTCAGAAGAGGCGGGAAAAATTCCCTCTAGGCAGAGGGAGTCGACCCTAGGGTCGACATGGGTGTCGACCCCCTCCCCAGGGGTCGACCCAGGGGTCGACACAGGGGTCGACCCCCCCTATCGGCCAGTTTTGCCTGGGTGCAGTCTGAAGGGGTTTGGGCTGTGTTTTGGAGCTTGTGACGAAATCTGACGGCTCTAATCTAAATTAGGGTTAATCTAAGGGCCTAAACTAAATCCGAATTCTATAAATACACCCTAAGACTACCCTAATTCATACTAAAAATAGTTACAACGTCGTTATGCCGTCAAAATGCAACTTGAAGGAGCCTCTATCAAATTGTAGAAGAAGATAGCTTCTCAAATCAACTTCTAATCAACTTTAGCAACTTAATCTTCTTCATAGGAGTGCTAATCAACAAGTTGTGAGTTTCTATAGCCTTAATGAACAATTGTTGAAATGATTATGATAGGATATAATGAGGTTATAGCTATGAATGTGGATCAATGCAAGTTATGTTATCATATGCTATGTGTTCATGATGTCATGCAAGATTATGCAAGTTATATGCTATGTGTTTATGATGCCATGCAAGTTATGTAAGTCATATGCTATGTGATCATAATGTTATGCAAGTTATGCAAGTCATATGTTATGTGATCATGATGTTATGCAAGTTATGCAAGTCATATGCTATGTGATTATGATGTTATGCAAGTTATGCAAGTCATATGCTATGTGATCATAATGTTATGCAAGTTATGCAAGTCATATGCTATGTGATCATGATGTTATGCAAGTTATGCAAGTCATATGCTATGTGATCATGATGTTATGCAAGTTGAACCCATTGTATGTGTGATGAATCTTCCCTTTTAAGTATGTCATGTTAGCGAATTACGTGGGGAACGATGGGGTTAATATTCATGTTAATGAAATTGTGTGAAGTTGGTATGATTATGCATACCATAAAGTGGATGGACATAATTGAGTCAATTATGTACATCGTTAAATTTGTAATTAATTAGGGATAATTAATACAAATTATGGGGGTGATTAATTAGGTGTAATTAATCGACTAAGACACGAGGTTGGACCCTTTTGTAGCATAAGACTGCCCGGAACCGACCGGCAAATCCAGCGGCTACAAAAGATTGGCCCAATGTGAGAGGTCTTAGGCATAAACTAAATATGTGACAAGTGTAAAGACACGAGGTTAGACTCGGTTATGGCGTAAGGCTGCCCGGACCCGACCGGCAAATCCAGCTGCCATAAAAGATAGTCTAATGTGAGAGGTCTTTGCAAAGGTTACGGTCTTAATCAATTAAGAAACACTTAACCAGATAAGCACGTAGTGGGGCATGAGGGGTTAAGTGGGTGCCTTGGGTGGCATGTGGAAAAATCTAGTGGTTGCCTTGGGTGGCAATAGAAAATACGACTAGAATACTTAACCAAAGTGGAACATGTAATTAAACATGATTAAAGGGTTAAGTAAGTGCCTTGGGTGGCATGGGAAAGATCTAGTGGTTGCCTTGGGTGGCAATAGAAGATAAGATTAAAATACTTAACCAAAGTGGAACATGTAATTAAACATGATTAAAGGGTTAAGTAAGTGCCTTGGGTGGCATGGGAAAATCTAATGGTTGCCTTGGGTGGCAATAGAAAATACGATTAGAATACTTAACCAAAGTGGGACATGTAATTAAACATGATTAAAGGGTTAAGTAAGTGCCTTGGGTGGCATGTGGAAATCAAGTAGGTGCCTTGGGTGGCATGGGAAATCTAGTGGGTGCCTTGAGTGGCAATTGAAATATGATTAGATGACTTAACCAAACTTTAAACATGTAAGTGGACATGATTATTCAAAAGGGTTAAGTGGGATGCACTAGATAAAGTGACAAGCTTAGGTGGGTAGCTTGTGGGGGCCCATTTCAACCAGTAACCCATATGTATCTTATTGGGCTCGACCCATGTCGAGGACGGGACACGCGTACTGGGCTTGACTATAAGAGGCCAAAACGGGTTAGCGGTGGCAACGCAAGTCCAACGGGTTTCATATGCGTGTGTAGACCCGGGCTGGTAGGTAAGACGTTGTTGCATCGTGTAGGTATAAGCCGTGCACCATTGATTGTATCGGGTTGCCACTTTGGGGAGTGATACACCCCACTGTAGGGCCAGCACGGGTATCTACGTTAGGGAGCCGATCGAATGGGAGTAGTGGGTACACCTAGTGGAGATAGGGGCAGACGGCACCTATGTAGTCAGCTAGGGGTACAAGAGACTACTATTAAGATTACTAAGTATGGGGTACACCTAGTGGAGATAGGGGCAGACGGCACCTATGTAGTCAGCTAGGGGTACACGAAACTACTGGGTAAATTTTTCTAAGTCCTTGGGAGGGATCAACCTTTAAGTAGGAATGACTGGTGTGGTGCAGTTAGAAATTACCCTCGGGTGGGTAGATCTGGGGTGGTGCAGTGTAGTATTTATCCTTGGGTGGATAGGCGCGTCTTTACCGTTATCTTAGTTCATCCTAAGTCTAGTTGGCTGCTTGGTGTAGTCATTTATCCCCAGTCGTACCGTACCAGGTTTATATCATACCCTAATTACTTTAATGATTGTATTGTTAAAGTTTTAGGGCTCACTCAGACTTATGTCTGACCCCGTTGTTTTTATCTTTTTCCCAACCCTTAGGTTATCAGAGTGGGCCTAGCACTAGTGGGCTTTGATTCAGATTGCTTTATCTATCTTTTGAAGCTTGGACTCTTGAAGTAAAGCTCGGTTATCTTTTCTATTATGGCTATTAGTATGTAGTGGGATTATGTACTTATGTTTTAACGAGATGGATATTTTGTACTTGACTCTTGTTGGTTTTTGATATGTAACCAAACATGTTTACCTTCTGCTGTAATGAAATGATGTTTTTAAATTTCAAGTATTACTTATATCTGTCTATTGTAATTTTTCTGTTCTATATTCACTTAAAATACTCCACCGAAGTTAAGGCATACCCTTAGCGAGTGACCTTAGCGGGTGTGGGGTGTTACTGCGTTTGAACGTAGCAACGTCGTGGTACTTCGTAATATTATGTTTTGAACTTTGATTGGACATACAAGATTCAATGTAAGTCAGATTTCTTTGAAATAAGAAACATCTGAATCTATTGGATTGTAATTTTGTAATGAAGCAAAAAAATCGAGGGCTGTGTTGTAGATTTTGTTTTATGCTCAAATCAAATTTTCAAATAGTCACTATGGAATTTGTTTATATAATATAACGATCATTTATTATATAAAAATAATGGATTTTAATATTTTGAATATCAACTTGGCTTGAAACTCAAGCCGAACTATTTTATTTTGATATCATATGAAATTTTTCCTGAGTATTTCCGATTGCGATATTATATTATTATATTGATGTATTTTAAAATTGGTTTATTTTAATTTAATTTTGACCCTTAAAAAGGGCTATTATTCAAACGACCTCCGTTTTTGACGAAACGAAATTTATTTCTAATTGTTGATAGATTTTAAGTTTCGCGCCGATTGGAGTAATTCTGTGAGCGTAGGAAAATTAAATGTAAATAAATCGACTATATGAACTCAAACAAGCGCTATTTGAGCGAACAAATTCGAAATTTGACGAAACAAGCTTCATCAGGTCCGTAATGTCGAATTATACCATAATGTCCATTTACACTGCGATAGTTCGTATGTGATCATACGAACCAATAAACGTCGTATGGAAATGGTGATAGGTACAAATGAAAATATCGTTAGTCAACCACAAATAAAAATCGTTAGTCATTTTCAGTAAAAATCTTTAGTCGCTGTCAAATAATAAATACATCTTTGATGTCGCCGTCCTATTCTGAAAATTCACATGGTGTGTTAACTTTCTTCCCATTCTCTTCATTCCGTATATATTCGTTCAGTCTTCGTTATAAAATCCATTGCCTCCTTCTTCCCTGATTCAGAAGTAAAAATAATCACCTTCGTTCTGCTCCAGTTTGAACCCAACAACCTAAAGCAAGTTACTGATATCTTTAAACAATTATTTCGATCCTATCTCAAAATCTTCGAAGATAAACAGAAAACTAAACTCCCACCTGCTCTGGTTATATACCAATATGGAGCCTGGAAGAAAAAAGCAGGTAAGGAAAATTCTTTTCGGTCATGGTAGAATCCTTAAAGGTCATTCGATCAGAGTTTGGTAGAGTATAGTAGCCTGCGGCGACCGTGAGGTGGTGATAAACAGAGGAGATCGAGCTCTGTTTATTTCATTCCTGCTAGGCCAGGAAGACGCCGGAGGGTGCGAGATGGATGGGAGGCGATAAGGGAAAGTCAGGCGATGACTATGAAAGTGGTAGAGTCAATTCTGGGGTGGTCCTAGCATCGGTCGGTGGCATTTGGAGCAGAGGAGGAGGAGCATCAAACATTTGAAGAGGAGGTTTTCATAGTAGGAAGTTCATTTTCATGGCGGTCTCGAAATGTGGAGTGAACATGCAAACTGAATTGGTACCATGCGTGCTACGTGGTGGAGACGTGGTAACAGCTGAACGATGGGGAGATAGGGACTTTTGAGCCTGGGTATTTCAAAGCAATGGAACAGGCATAAAAGTTGTGGCGCAGCTGTGTGTTATCGGTGGAGTTAGGTAAGGTGGTGCTCAAGGTGTTGAAGTCGGAGTCTTGCGATGAGGTGGGTACTGTAGGTCAGCATGCTGGGTCCACAAAGCAATACAGGGTGATGCGGAGAAAGAAAATGGGTGTGAGTCGCAGTTGAAAGGAAGCTGGAAATTTTCGGATGATGAAGTTACTGGAGGCTACGACATGGTCAATGGTTAGGTCGCATCAGTCCAGGTGACGTAGAACGACGACTACAGAGAGATTTGAGGACCTTGTTTTGTTCATAGAGAAGGTATTGGGGAAGTAATGATCGGGGAAGATATTGAGGAATGAAAACGCATTAAAAATTGCTCACGTGGACTATAATTTTTAAGGTAATTAGTTAATTATTATTTAGTTTATATTATATGAAATCAGTTAAACTTATAATAATCCTAACATAATCATATGATATTCTAATTTAGCAAAATTGGTTCCGATGAAATCAGATCGTCGAAGGCTACACTACTAAGCAAGATCGGAAGGGATTGGGAGCTATTGGATTTTCGTTTAATATTAAACGTTTGTATAAAATTAAATGAAACAACGCGTGAATCGATCATCGAAAATAAATGTGAGTTAACTCTCACACTTTTCTGGAATTCTGTAATGTGTTAAATTCATATAAAAATATAATTCATTGTTGATGGTAATAATTGGATGATTGGATGCCTTGGTTGTTCATTGGTTGTTTTAACGATTATCGACATTTCTATTACGTTGTATTGGATGATTTGATTTAATTAATTAATTAATATGTTATTATCAAATGATATTAAAATCTGTTATGCAGGGAAGAATAGGTTGAAGGGTTTCGACCGGATTCCTCAAACATTTTGTATGATGTTTTTTTTCCATATTACTCAAATATGAACTATTTACCCCCAAGTGACGTTACATCCTAATTAGATGTTGATGGTTGATTGGATATTGAATGTTGAATCAAATTCAATGTTATTATGATGTTTTAATCATAGACAATATTAATTAAGTAGCTAGCAACAAATGGTCTAAAACCCTGTTTTAAGACGTACATTCGCCGTTAGGCTAATTGATGTAATTGAAATTATAAAATTTATTTTTATAATTGAAGTGAAGTTTTAAAATTTATTTCTATTTAAAACATAAGTTTTAAAATTAAGACAATATTTATAAATGGTTTTTAAAAAAATAGTTATATAATATTTTGTTACAATTTTAATGTTCTTATAGTTTTATAAGCATAAAAGCCAAAATTCAACTATTTAATTAGAGTTGATAATTTGATTGATCGTTCTACGATTAATCTAATGGAAATGGTTTAATGAATAATTCTTTTTATTTTAATAATATTTCTTAAGTATTAATTATCTTTTTATTTAATGATATTTAAAGTTGTTTATCGATTGATAAATCATTAATGAAGTATTTATCGTTTAATAATATCGATAAGTGATTAGCTGATCTATTTTTAATGAAGTAATCTATTTCACTTTAGTAAATAACGAAATTAATTATTGTAATGAATAATAATTAAAGTAATTCTTTTCTTAAATGGACGAAAATTAAGAAGCGACCGAGTTTACAAATGAATCATGTTAAAAACGATGTTATACCAAAGTTATAAAATAAGTTGTGAAGCTAATATGTCGTTTTTAAGTAAGTCTTACTTAATAATTGAATTAAGTATAAGCAAGGAATTTGGAAAGAGATTTTCATAAGAGACTGGATAATAAAAATCCAAGTTATAATTGGAAGTTTATGAAGAGACGAGTAATTCAAAGATTTCAATAAGATTTGTTTTTACTTAATTATTTAATTCAGTAAAATAAAGTGAAGTTTGATTTCAAAAGGGAAATGATAAATGGATTCCATAAGAAGATTTAGGATTTGAATTCAAATTAGGTAAATCGAAGAGGAGATTGTTAAGTGAATAGCAAGTTTTAAATTAGTTTTTAAGTGAAATGACGGTAAATTGAAATGTGGTTTCAAAGGAAAAAGATTAATAGATTTCCATAACAAGATTTTAGAAGTGAATCCAAGTCTCATACATGAGGTTTATAAGAACTTTAATCTCGAGTGATGTTTTTAAAAGTAAGCTTTTATGTAAGGAATTAGATTAAGTTAAAATAATTTTTAAATTTGAAGAAGGTTTGCAAAGGTAAGAAGCTTAGTTGAATTTTATGTAAAGGACTTAGTAAATGGATTTTAAATAAATCCAAAATTTAAAGCATAAGAAGTTGTACTTAAATAAAGAGTGAATGAGTTTTGTAATGACCTGAAAATCCCCGCCCTTTGAATCGACCGTAAACCACACAGGTCTGATCCAAAAGTTGGAAATCCTAGAATGCACTAACTCTGGGCATACAACACATTGGAAAAAATAACAGAAGACTTTTATAAACATCATAATAATGTTACATCAGAGTACAAAATATCAGAGTACATCGATATAATAATACAACAGCGGAGGATAATTTACAATGAATTTAATACAATGCAGCGGAAGACTATCAATGCTCTGGACATAGCTTTAAGCTTCGATCCAGAATCCTGCTCAATATATCTGCAAAATAAGCTATTCCACTGCCCGTGTGGAGAGAGGGCACCCGAGTTTGCAAAAAGAAGCAAACTACGAGTCAGTCATGGGACTGGTATGAGAAATCTTTCCTAACTTATCTAATAGTATGGCTAATCACAGGACCACGCCGCTAACGCGGAACGTGTTTACTTCATTGGATTACCAGTGCATAAGTTTAATAAATTTTTATTCAAAACAATGCAATGCTTTTTTTTAAAATGAAATCATTATAAGACTCAAGTCCCATCACACAATGCAATGCAAACCGGAGGATAGAGTTTTACCTTATAATGATCAAACATGCTTGATACGTGGAAAATAATATTTTAATATTATTATTAGTGTCTAATCAGTTTTAAAATACTTCAAAGTAAATGTATCAATCCTAGACGGCACAGTACCCCATCCTACTATGTCGCCATATATAGGTTTACAACCAAATCCGTAATGTCGTATTGGGAATAGGGTTTCCATCATGAGTCGAGGCTAGGGATGGTTCCTCACCGATTCGAGACACTCTAGGAATGCCTCAGGATTCAGACGTTGGCGAACCCTTGGATGCGGTAGGGCCGGTCCACAAATATTTTAGTGGATTGGCAATTCCTGAACACATGCTTCCCGGTCCTATTGAACCTATAATTTGGTCACTATCGACTAATAAATCCGAGGTACCTCATAATCCATCATCCACATAAGTAAAAATGTCAGGACTTGTAAATGATGACACCACTTCTAGCTAGAAAGAAATGTGTGCACTCCCTACGGTCCTTATCCCGTTTTTGACTCAAACCGGGGTGTGAGGCTCGCGAGGTAACACTATGCACAAAGCTATGCCGAAATAGGCTATGATTTGATCATCCACCATAAGGCTCTGCTTTTCAACAAAAGCCTTGATCATTTGCATCTTGGCATGCCACATTGACAATTCATGCCATACGATTGATAACTACCAATATATAACCTCTGAGCTCATGCGTCTCAGAGAAGGGTGTTAAGCAAGAGAATAAATTCTCTGCCACCAACAAATATATATTAAATAGAAATCAATTTGCATGGAATGAAATCCAATGTCGGATACACATCTATTTACAAGTCTGTTTTGGATCTAAACGAAACCGGAGACACCTTATTCCTCGTTCCGTATGTCCGATACGGAAGAGAGGTGCTCGCTTATCCGGACAATGAACAAGTACGTCCGGACAACTACCATTTTAACCCTTTACTGGAAGCTACCCAATGCCGGGCATCAGTAGTTATCCTTTCAATGTGAAGATCGCTGGTCTTCAAGCGTCGTCTTTAATATCTTTGATTTAAATCGCCATATAATTATTTGAAATGAGGTTGAACTCAGTCTTTTCAAATAATTCTCGCATATATATAATTTAAAACCATTTCATATGGTTAATATTATTTAATAACGATTTATCGCTATTTTTATTTATACAAAAATAACTCAATTTAATTTAACGACGCTTCGGGTCAATAGGCGGCCCTGTCACTGTTTTTATCAAAATTTGATTTACACTTTTCTCAAAATCTGACCGTTGGATTTTAACAAAATTTATATCTTTGGAAAGATCTTCCAAAAGCAGTCCTAACGGTTCCAGTTTTGGGAAAATCCGATGGTCAGATCTTTCGGTATAATCGTTTAAAGTTACGATTCTGAAACATGAACTACCGCGTGCGATTCATTATATATATATATATATATATATATATATATATATATATAAACCATTCGACGATTCCACTGACGTATTTAACGCGCCAAATAAAAGAATGTTTTAATTTGCATAACCATTTCTACATGTTTTACATTGTCAAATAAAATGTATTTATTTACATCATATTTGCTAATGGCAAATAAAGATAATTTTTATTTGTATTTGTATTTGTATTTCTATTTTTAACTTTAAGAATTAAAAAGGAATATTTTATTTGTATATAGTTTCAATGCATGTCTTGACAATGAAAATAATTCTTTAACTTACATGCAAATTCTAATGTATGTATTGTCAATAAAATGATATTTTGACTTTGCATATAAATTCTAATATATGCATTGTTAATTAAAAGGTATTTTAACTTTGCATATAAATTCTAATATATACATTGTCAATAAAGATGTTATTTTAACTTTGCATATAAATTCTAATACATGCATTGCCAATAAAATAATATTTTAACTTTGCATATAAATTCTAATATATGCATTGTCAATAAAATGATATTTTAACTTTACATATAATTTCTAATATATGCATTGTCAATGAAATGATATTTTAACTTTGCATATAAATTCTAATATATGCATTGTCAATAGAATGATATTTTAACTTTCTTTCAACTAAGGTACCTTGACGAAAGTGTACATTTTGTTCCAGCCTTTTTATTGACAAAAATGTATATTTTTGTTTCATCCTTTTTAATGAACAAAAATGTTTCATCCTTTTTAATGAACAAAAATGTTTCATTCTTTTTAATGAACAAAAATGTATATTTTTGTTCAATCCTTTTTAATGAACAAAAATATTTCATTCTTTTTAATGAACAAAAATATTTCATTCTTTTTAATGAACAAAAATGTATATTTTTTTAATGAACAAAAATATATATTTTTGTTTAATCCTTTTTAATGAATAAAAATGTATATTTTTGTTTAATCCTTTTTAATGAACAAAAATGTATATTTTTGTTTAATTGTTTTTAATGAACAAAAATGTTTCATTCTTTTTAATGAACAAAAATGTTTCATTCTTTTTAATGAACAAAAATGTATATTTTTGTTTAATCCTTTTTAATGAACAAAAATGTTTCATTCTTTTTAGTGAACAAAAATGTTTCATTCTTTTTAATGAACAAAAATGTTTCATTCTTTTTAATGAACAAAAATGTATATTTTTGTTTAATCCTTTTTAATGAACAAAAATGTTTCATTCTTTTTAATGAACAAAAATGTTTCATTCTTTTTAATGAACAAAAATGTATATTTTTGTTTAATCCTTTTTAATGAAAAAAAATGTATATTTTTATTTAATCCTTTTTAATGGACAAAAACGTTTCATTCTTTTTAATGAGAAAAAATGTTTCATTCTTTTTAATGAACAAAAATGTATATTTTTGTTTAATCCTTTTTAATGAACAAAAATGTTTCAGTCTTTTTAATAAACAAAAATGTTTCATTCTTTTTAATGAACAAAAATGTTTCATACTTTTTAATGAACAAAAATGTATATTTTTATTTAATTCTTTTTAATGAACAAAAATGTATATTTTTGTTTAATCCTTTTTAATGAACAAAAATGTTTCATTCTTTTTAATGAACAAAAATGTATATTTTTGTTTAATCCTTTTTAATGAACAAAAATGTTTCATTCTTTTTCATGAACAAAAATGTGAAAAAAAATATTTTATTCTCTTTAATGAACAAAAATGTTTCATTCTTTTTAATGAACAAAAATGTTTCATTCTTTTTAATGAAAAAAAATGTTTCATTCTTTTTAATGAACAAAAATGTTTATTCTAAATCAACAAATCCAATAAACACAAATTGATGATTTTGTTTAACTATTTGCTAATTAGCACAATTGTTAATTTTTGAAATAAACGAATCTAATAAATACAACATGATGATTCTGTTTAGCTAATTTTCTAATTAACACAATTGTTAATTTTTTCGAATTAACAGATCTAATAAATACAACATGATGATTCTATTTAACTATTTTTCTAATTAACACAATTGTTAATTTTTTTGAATTAACAAATCTAATAAATACAACATGATGATTCTGTTTAACTATTTTTCTAATTAACACAATTGTTAATTTTTTTGAATTAATAAATCTAATAAATACATCATGATGATTCTGTTTAACTACTTTTTTAATTAACACAATTGTTAATTTTAACAGATCTACATAACACATCAATCACAGACCAAATCACGTATCATGATTAAGTAATTTTAATTATATAAAAAGACAAAGAAATAGAATTTCTCACAGTCGGTTTTAATTTTGAATTATCCAGAATTGAATTTTTGTCCAAAATTTGACCTACTCCGAATCAGTCTAGAAGTGTAGATCTCGGACTCACGATCGTAACGCTTCTGAAATCATTCAATTCCGAGTACTTATGAATAAGTAATGAATTATTTTACGATGATAATATTTTTAGATTAATTAATTAAATAATTTAAAATAGAATTACCCTCTCCTTCTTCTTTACAGACAACTTCGGGCACCGTGTTTTCCTATTTGCTCGAACCTAGGGTTTAATTTTTCGTCAGAACGGTGGGGCTGGAGGGTGATTAGGTGGTGGTACGCCGTAGGGGAAGAGATGGCACGCAGGGTGGGCCCACCAATGACCAGCTTGATCGGAGCAACTGGGTGGCGCGGCGAGGAAAACAGCCGGAGTTTAGGGGATCAGTTCTTCAAATATACAGCTCAAGGGTGGATCCAACCGTATAGATGTGAAGAGGCTTCAGTCCTCTACAATATCCTTTGAAGAACCACCTCGATTTGATCAGTGGATTAAAAGATTTTAATGGGGGAAGAAATGAAGGTTTTCGGCCATGAATGAAGAGGGATGGCGACGGCTAATGTAGTATAGTGTAATAGGGTTTTGGATTATACACTGTACTTATAATATTTTATTATTAAATTTCTAATTTTGCAGATAAATCCATTAATTCTCAATAGCTCCAAATTCAGCCTAAAGAGAGTTGTCCCTAGCCAAATGCCCCCGTTCCGGACACAATGGGCTAGGTTCCGTCAGCCCAATCGATCGTTTTCAGTCCGTTTTCTTTAAATTAAGATTTAAATCATTTATTTATTTAATTCGATCGTATATTTAAATTTACCGGGGCCACATATGCACTCTAAAAATTCCCAAAAAATAAACGTAGCTATGTTTTGACGATACCGTCCTAACAAAATTAATTTCATCGAATTTGGAGACCGTTTGAAAAATGGTCTTTCTAACGGTCGATAAAATTCAATAGAAATTATCGAACACAGTTTAATTTACTACGCTTACATATTAATTCCAAAAATTATGGAAAAATAAATTTAGCCATAATTTGACATTCCGGATCAGACAAAAATGGTTTCGTCGAAAACGAAGGTTGTTTGTATAATGGCCATTTATTTGGGCTATAAATTATATTATATTCCATAGCGACTATTCTGAATATTCAACTGGCCATAAAATTTTATTCCCGCTATGAAATTTCGATTTTTCGGATTTGTTGGAAAGATATTTTTAAATAGATTTAAATATTTTTGGTTTCACTAAAATCCGTTTTATTTTGAATCCTGTACATTTAGTCAAAGTTCATATTCAAATTTTCAGACTACCGTGCTATTTCTTACTCCTTTTCTGATTAAATTAAAAAAATTGTTCTAACTTCGTTTTAAATAAATTTTTAATCGTTACTATTTAAAATATTGAAAATCCATTAAAATTGTTAAATTAAAAAAAATAAATTGGTTTCAACATTTCGGGTTGTTACAAGTTTTTAATTAGAAATAAAATTGCCAAATGAAAGGAATGGTTATTTAAACCATGTTTTTAATTGAAGTGATAGGATTAATGTTAGTTTTGTGTTGCAAACTTTTATCTGTCTCGAGATAAGAACGTTGTCGATCAAGGTCTGAGAAGTAATTAAATTACCCCAACTTGCATGTCTTTACTATTATCAAGGAATGGTCTTAGTTTGTAATGATAAGAGTGTTGAGATTTGTTTTTTTATAAGAGGATATTACAACATTTTTGCAAGATTTTGAATGTAATCAAAACTATTGGTTTTAAAGTAAAACGATGTATAAATAAACATTGTTTGACTCAAGTTTGAAGTGTGAATTTTTTTATACCTTTGAGTGAAATGTACATATGGTGATTTTTCCAGAGTAAAGAAAGTGAAAGAGATTTTCTGGATATATAGTGATGATTTTGAAGTAAAGAAATAAAGTGGAATTTGGTAATTACGTTATTTTAAATATATAAAGATATGGCTATTGTTTTTAATGTAACGGAAACAAATGAGATTTGAGATAATAGAATATAACAATCGATGGAATAATTTAATGAATGGTTCCAAGTAAAAGGATTTAAGCTGGCGGTATACTTGATTATACTATTTGAATTGATAGTTAAATACCCGACTAACAATTGAATGTTGTTATTGGAATTTTGCCGTGTTGTTTCGAAGAAACCGGGATGGGAACTAGACCCAAAACCACTTCGAACCAACGTCGCTTTCGAAATTAATATGCAGTTAATAAAGTTGGAGCAATTGAAGACCGTAGACTTCCATAAAATGGAAGAACTACTTAAAATATCTGGGTAGCTCCCAAGAGATACAATGTTGTTCGATCGTGGTTGGAATCTATGGATGGCAAGGAGTGCTTGCTACTGATCTACAGGGTGATTCCTAGGACGCGATGGGAGGATGCCTTCGGTTCATCAGGTTCTTGGATGACTTGTATGGACGAATGTCTGACAGAGTATTTCCTAAAGAATCACGTATGTTGATTTTTACAAATATACCAAGTTTGGTGGCGGAGAAATTCTCTTAGCTTAACACCTTAGAGTGTATTTGTGGTCGTTAATTAGTGATTTGATGTATCTGACGATATGGCATTCAAAGTTATGAGATGTTCTCTGAAAAAGGTAAACGTAACCTCAAGCCTCACAACCGGGAAATGTCAAAAATTAGGCAGACAACATGGCTAGTTAGGTCGCACCCAAGTAGGGTGTATTATCACCATTTAAAGAAAATCCTTATTTATTTCTTCTGTCGATTCTGAATCTTACGGAATACGGTTGGACGACAGACAACCGTGGGTGATAATACATTCGATACACTCAAGCTAAATGAGTGACTGGTCATGTGTTGCCAAGTTGCAAGATGTTCTTGTTGAACCCTAGTGTATCCCCTATAGAGTGCACTGATCGAAAGGTGGTTCCATACCTTGTCATGTTGAAAATTCAATCTCCAATAAGCACCTTGCCCTTTTTTTGATTATATAATGAATATGTAAAGCGTGAGATGCAAGCGTTCTGCTAGATGGTCCCATAGCTATATGCTTTTCTTTGCAATTTGAGTTGACATAGGTTATTAGATGTTGGCTTAAACTGTACGGAAGAGTAGGTCGTTACAGTTGGTATCAACACATAAGATTTAGTGATAACCTTGGCTTTGTGGCGTAACTCAATAAAGATAGGGTTAGTAATACCCTAGATTAAGTTTGAGTATATATATGAGTGCGCATATTTGTAATTTAATATAAAATTATTTTGAATTATTTTTGCTAATATATTTTATAAAGAAGGTAAATTTTAGTTTTCTTATAATATTATTTTTAGTGTTGATTAAATTTAATTTAATTATGAAATTGGAATTTCTAACATGGAAAGTGTAAATAAGAATTCTTAACTTAACTTATGAATCGTATAAGCTAAATTGAACCTAAGTATTAAATTCAACATAAGTCGATAAGGAAATTGACTTGAGTTGAGAAATAGAAATACGTGAACCCAAATGGAATGTTTTGGATTATATGGTTGAGATTGATTGCATGGATTTGGATTTAAAGTTGGATGAACTTGATTGAATCTAATCTTGTATAAATTTGATTCATTAAGATAAATCCAAGATAATGAATTTGAATGGTATCTAAAAGGATCGATTGTGTATGGGTTGCTAAGAATTGGTCGTAAATAAAATTCATATGAATTGGATTATATGTAAAACTTGTTGGAATGGATGACTTGAATGTTTGAATTTAATAGCATGGTAATTATGGAAACTAATGATTCTCATCTGAGATAAGAACAGGTGCAGAGAATAATCCAACTTTAAATCTGTCCAAGAGAATTTTAGAGCTGTTTGAATGTAGTTTGTTATAGGTGCATAATTGAGCAAGCACCAACACCACTTATTTTCTTATTGCTAAATAACGCTCGGATAAGGTATGCCTACGCAAAATATGAAAATTTTGGGTTTTTCTCTTTTTCAGACCGTATGGGTCGATGAATATATTACTTTTATTCCCGCTATATTGTAGAAGTCCCTTCGTACAGGGGAGACTCTGCCAATTTTTTTCCAGAATTTGAGGTGTTATAATTTTTTTCAGTATTTCTGAAAATTTTGTTAATAGAAATGAGTTGGTTTTCTATTTTATAAAAAATTATGGGTTTTTGGCATTTTTCCTACCTTAGTGATTTCGGAGATGAAATTCTTTTAAGGGGGAGGAAATGCAACGACCCAGATTTTTAACCATTTAATTTAATATTTAAATTTGGTTTTAAATGGTTATATGAAGCTTAATGACTTGAATTCAATGGTTTTGAAAATTTTATTAATTTATATAATATAAATAATAGATAATAAGTCTATTCCGAAATATTTGGGAATATGTTGGATTTGCAATTTTATATGAATTTACAATTATAAAAGCATTATTTAAAGTTTGGAATTTTATTTATATTTAATTATCCATTTATTAAATGATGTTTTAATGTATATTTTATAATTTTATTATAAAACGAGATGCAGCGGCGCGGTAGTTCGTAATATTACGTTTTGAACTTTAATTGGACATATATGATCTAATATAAGTCATATTTCTTTGAAACAAGAAACATCCAAATCTATTGGATTATAATTTTGTAATGAAGTAGAAAAATCGAATTTTCATGTTGTAGATTTTGTTTTATGTCCAAATCAAATTGTAAAACCCCAAATTTTCTGTTAACTGTATAATAAAAAATTTAAGTATAATTAATTCTTAATGAAATAATTAAGAGAAACGGGTTTCACCTTGTGATCGTCTCGGAATTCTGCTTGAGATAGAGTCCGAGTTTGCATGAATCGGACTCCGTATGAAGGAGTTATGACCTCCGGAAGTTTCAGAATTCAAATTAAAATTCAAACAGTTCAAAACGAAGTTCAAAATTTAAAATCAGACCCAAACTGGGCTGGGCAGGAAAATTCCCGCCCAGGCACCAGGTCGACCAGGGGGTCGACCTGGGTGACCAGGTCGACCATAGGGTCGACCTGGGGGTCGACCTGCCCAGTAGACCTGGTTTGGCCCTGGCTGGCCTGGTCAGGTTCTGGTCGATTTCTGAGGCTTGGCTGTGTCACTAGGGCTGACATGTCACATTTTGGTTGGCTCCTTTCGAAGTGAATGGTCTAGATTCGTCTAGGATCATCGGACGGCTCGAATCAATCTAAAATTCTATAAATACAACCTAAGACTCCAACCTAAATTCACATAAGAAATTAGAGACGGAGCCGCCATGCTGTTGGGAGGAAATTGAGAGGAGCCTCCATTTGTAGAAAAGCTTAGAGACGAGCCAAATTAAAGTTAAAACACGAATCAAATCAACGTTAGTCTACATAAAGGAAAGCATATCAAATTCAGAATTTAGAAATCAGAAAACAAGACCGTCGTTTATTGCAAGTATAGTGATTTTTCCGATGTGAATAAAAGTTAGGATTTGGTTCGATGTAAAATGGAAATGGAATTGTGTTATTGTGTAACAACGATGTTAATTCACATTTATGTATTGAAATGATTGTAGTACTGTGATGTTTGTGGTATAGTTGAATTGATATTGATCCTATTGTACATATAGAATCACATGCAAGTTGTATAGTTCATGTTGTAATCGACACCTATATGTTTATGTGATTATATAGGTTGTATGTGATTAAGATGTCATATATATATATATATATATATATATATATATATATATATATATATATATATGTTAGAACCTTTATGCCTAAACGATTATGTTCACATACATGCTATTATGTTTGTAAGAAAGTTGCAAGTTAATTGGATCCATGCCAAGATCTGCTTTAATACATGTTCCATATTGAAATTAGATATATAATTGGATCTAGTTCGCACCCTTGTCATAAAATTATACATGCTTATGAAAATGTCATATTCTTGTCATATGCTAGTGATGTTCGATGTTATGCCTAGATCCAAAACATGTTTAGGCTTATGTTGTCTAAATCATATGTTAATTTATGTGACACCTATTTGGTTAGATTCCTATTTAAATGCAAGTTCACATATATGAAAGTGATTTAGGCTATGTTGTAAATTCACATGTATGTTGGTTAGTCATTTTGCAAGTTCACCCCTATTATGTTCATAATGACTATGCAAAAATGCCAAGTTCACACCTATGACATTCATGATGATCATTTTGCAAGTTCACCCCTATTATGTATAAGTTTACACCTATGACATGTTATGTAGATAGATTCCTTTATGCAAACTTTGTGCGCTAAATTAGGCTAAGTTTTTAGCCTAATATCATATGTTAAAGTCATGCGAACGAAAATTAGGCTAAGAGTTGTTAGCCTAATATTTAGACGGGGTAACGTTGGATAAAATGGATAGGAAAACTTGGCATAAAAATATATGAAATTGGCATGTTTGTCACATGCCAAAATTGGTGGCATTTAAAATGGTATAAATCCTTATACCAAAAATGTTAAACTTGGAATGTGGGCCATAACCTTTAATGGTTAACAAATTTACATATTACAGGTAATAAAGACAAATATGTAAATTTAGAAAATACGATATGCTTAACCCGAGGTTGGATTGAATTGTGATGTAAACCTGCCCGGACCCACCCGGCTGTCCAGTAGTCACAACAATACCTATCCAATGTGGGTGGTTAAGCATGGAGCCCAATAAGGACCCGAGGTTAGACTGAGTTACGGTGTAAATCTGCCCGAAACCGACCGGCACATCCAGTAACCGTAACAATATCTGTCTAATGTGAGTGGTCGGTCCTGTAAGAGGCTAAGGACATATGGTAGGGTTAAGTTAACTAAAACACTTAACCAAATTCAACATGTTAACAAGAATTGATGGGTGGGGTTAGGTTAATACAGACACTTAACCACTTAACATGTTTGACTAGAAAACCCTAGTAACGAGGGACCCGTTTCAGCAGTAACCCAAATTAGGTACCTTGGTACCCTGAAACTAGGCAGGGTGGGGCACGATTACTGGGCTGATTGTAAGCGGTCAAAAGCGTCGGCGGTTGGTGCACAGTGTGGGTTCTAACGGAGTGCGGGCGTGCACACACTTCGGAGCAGACAAACAGGGCACTGGCGCATCAGTAGTATAACCTATGTATTCTAAGGATTGTGTCAGGCCGCCACCATGGGTCTTGATACACCCCATGGTGGGACCAGCATAGGTATCTACAATCATTGGGGGCCGTAAGACACAGATGATTATCCGAGTAGGAGCCGATCTTAAGAAAAAGGGGATCACTTTACTCTCAGCACGGGGTGCCAGTTCAGAACTAATACATGTAGGAGCAGAGATATAGTGTGGGGTGCGATAGGATATTCGATTCAAACTGCTTTATCTTAGTTTATGATACTTTCCTATTTCCAGTTTATACCTATCATGCCCTTATTCTTATTCACATACTGAAGAGTCACTAGATTTACCAGGCTTTATGTCTGACCCTATTTTCTTTCGTCTTCTTTTCTTCCGTTTCCCCCCTCCCCAGGTCCGCAGGAGGAATCAACTCAGCTTAGTCAGACTCTTTGCAAAGCTTCAAGATAGTAGATGTACGGTTTGGACTCTCTTGCTTTGGCTATGACTGTTGGATACAATCATGGGGATTTATGCAGCTTTAATTATGTTTTATACTTCTTTATTTAATAACCAAGACAGAAATGATGATGTAATGTTTTGGAAGTGTTATGTGACAGTTATGGAAGTGTTTTGTATGAACAAGTATTTTATGAAATAAAAAGTCTATTATTTTCTGCTGCTTATATATATGTGTTTATATCTGTCTTGTGTTTTATCTGTGACTTTTACCTATAAACCTCCACCAAAGTTAAGGCATTCCCTTAGTGAGTGACCTTAATGGAGGGTAGGGTGTTTCACTTGGTATCATAGCATAGGTTTACCAGATAAGATAAAAGTTTTTGAAACTATTTTCAAAAGAGAAGTTTAAAGAAGCATTTTCAAGAAAAAGTTTTGATATTTTAAAAGGCATAATCCCACAAAGCCATATGCACTATCTCTCTATCCTTCATTTTGAATCTTTCCTTTTTGTTTCAGCATGTCTGGAGATCTTAACCTTCCAGAAGGGGTACCGATACCCGGCTGGTTTAGGAGGTACCTGGAAGCTAGGGCCAATGGCGCGGGCCCAACAGACATTCCTCCTCCTGTGGCAGCGGTTCCTCCTCCTCTTCCTCCTCCTCCTCGTGGAAATGCTTTTGCAAAGACATGTAGAGACTTTAAGGCTATGGGTGGAAAGGACTTTTATGGAACTGAATCCTTTGTAGTAGCAAGAAACTGGCTAAAGGAGACCGAGGATCTATTTGTCATCTTCGAAGTTGACGACAAGCAAAAGATATAGCTAGCAGTGTGGTTGCTTAAAGATGAAGCGTCTTATTGGTGGGAATCACCAATGCTGAGAGGCCAATGGAAACATGGGAAGATTTCAGGACGAGATTTGAGATGAAATTCCTCTCCCAAGCTGAAAGAAGCCTGAAAATGGAGAAGTTCCTAACTCTGAAACAGGGAAGTATGACGATCAGGGAGTACGTTAATCAGTTTAATCAACTGGCCAGATTTGGGCTGGACTTAGTAAACACCCAACACAAGAAGGCGCTCTGCTTCGTCAAAGGTCTGAATGAGCCTCTACACAGCCTTGCTATGACTCATGTATCCACGTGAGCGACTTACGAAAACTTAGTGGACATGGCATTGCTACACGAGGAAGACAAGGGCAAGAAAGAGACTAAGGTGGAAGAAAAGAAGGTTTACAGGCTAAGAAAACAGACTTCAAGAAAGGCGGGAAGAACAACAAAACATGTGAAAAGAGAAAGTGCAATTTCTGTGGCATTGTTGGGCATATAGTGAAAGACTGCAGAAAGAAGAAGGCGAAGATGAGTGGTGGTTGCTTCCATTGCGGAGAGACTGGGCACTTGGCTAAGGACTGCCCAAAGAAGCGGGGGCAGGGACAGAGGGCTGGATCCACTCCAGGGGGTCAAGTTCATGCACTGGTGGCACCTCCATAGGAACGAGGTAGAAATGTTCCTGTAGAAATCTTAGTTTATCTTTATGATCACCCAGTTCGCACTCTCTTTGATTCTGGTGCATCACACTCCTTTATTTCATCTGCTTTAGTAGAATCTCTGCACCTAGACACTAGTATGGTAGAAGATCCCTTGGTTGTCTCAAATCCAATTGGGGGCTCGGCTTATTTGTCGATGGTTTGCTTGGATTTGTAAATCTCTATTCTAAGTGTTGAATTTAGATGTAGTGCCTTTGTTTTGGGCTTCTCAGGATATGGATTGGTCTTAGGCATGGACTGGTTATCCAGTAATAGTGCCATTCTTGATTGTGAGAAAAGAGTGGTTAGGCTCTTGACTCGGCTCGGTAACACTCTAGAAATTTCTTGTAATCCCTTGAATGCTGTTATGCTTAGTTATCTAGAGTCGCTTGACGCTTCTGTTGAGAATTTACAGTCGGTTAGAGTGGTCCGGGAGTATCCGGATGTCTTTGAAGAGGTGAAAGGCTTACCTTCGAAGCGGGAAATAGACTTCCGCATATATCTTGTTGATAATGCAAAGCCCGTGGCTCTGCCTGTTAGACACATGGCTCCAAAGGAGAGAAAGGAGCTCAGTAAGCAAGTTAAGGAGCTTCTCGAGAAGGGGTTTATAAGAAGGAGTATCTCGGAATGGGGTGCTCCAGTGGTGTTCGCCACCAAAGCAGATGGTTCACTACGTCTTTGTGTGGACTATAGGGAGCTAAACAAGCTGACTAAAAAGAATAGACACCCGCTTCCCATAATTGACGATTTTTTTGATCAGCTTGTAGGTGCGTCGGTCTTCTCCCAACTTGATCTAGCTACTGGGTTCCATCAGCTAAGGGTAGCTGAAGATAGCATTGATAAAACAGCGTTCAGAACCCCAGACGGTTTTTATGAGTGGCTTGTCATGCCTTTCGGTTTGACAAACGCACCTGCTTATTTCGTAGACCTAATGAGCAGGGTATTCAGAGAATTCCTAAATAAATTCGTGGTGGTCTTCGTAGATGATATTTTGATCTTCTCAAAGAATGAGGAAGAACATGCTCAGCATCTGAAAGAAATCATGGAAACTCTTCGAGTTCATCAGCTAAAAGCCAAATTCTCCAAGTGCCACTTTTGGAGAGAAGAAGTAAGATTTCTTGGACATATAGTGTCCAAAGAAGGGTTGGCGGTGGACCCCGCGAAAGTGGTGGCAGTGCAAGATTGGAAGACACCAAGAAATGCAACCGAAGTCCGAAGCTTTCTTGGGCTAGCAGGTTTTACCAGAAGTTCATTAGGGATTTCACGAAAATCTCAGCTCCACTCACAAGGCTAACAAAGAAGAATCTAGCATTTGCTTGGGATTTGGACTATGACATTGCTTTCCAACGTCTAAAAAGGGCTCTCACAACAGCCCCAGTTCTGACTTTGCCGGATGGGAGAAAAATGTTCATAGTATATACGGATGCTTGTGGTACGGGGCTAGGCGTTGTTCTGATGCAAGAAGGGAGGGTAGTAGCTTATGGTGGAAGACAATTGAAAGTGCATGAAAAGAACTACCCAAAACACGATCTTGAGTTGGCCGCCATCATCTTTGCACTTAAGTCTTGGCGCCGTTATCTCCTAGGTGAGAAGTTTGAATTATACACTGACCATAAATCATTGAAATATCTCTTCTCCCAGAAGGATCTTAACTTGAGGTAGCAAAGGTGGATGGAGTTTCTTGCCTCGTACGATTTTGAAATTACCTATACTCCCGGCAAAGGCAACGTAGTAGCAGACGCGTTGAGCCGAAAGAAAACTTTAAGCCCTCTCTTTGTAGAAAGGCAAAGCTTGGAGTATATAGCCAGTTTTAACTTTAGGCCCTCCTCGGATTTTGTACCAGGTTTGTTAGCATCTCTCGAAATTCGCCCTACTCTCTTGGACTCAATAGGGACTGCACAACGTGAAGACCCTCAGCTCGTTGATGTGATTGATAAACTTATTAGGGGTGAGACTTCTAGTCACCTCAATAGATACACCATCGATGATAAGTATTGGCTGAGGAGAGATGGAAGACTGTGCGTCCCACAAGCAAGGGAGTTGACAAAGAAGGTTCTCGAGGAAGCACATCATTCCAAGATGACTATACACCCTGGCGGAGATAAGATGTACAAGGATATAAAAAGAACTTTCTTTTGGAGCGACATGAAGAAGGACGTGGCAGATTTCGTTTCTAAGTGCATGACCTGCCAGCAGGTCAAGGCGGAACAGAAGAAGCCTGGAGGACTGCTTCATCCTTTAGAGGTCCCACTGTGGAAGTGGGATAGCATTTCAATGGACTTCATTGATGGACTGCCTAGGTCAAGAAGGGGCAATACTAGCATTTGGGTAATAGTGGACAGGCTCACATAAAGCGCCCCCTTTTTACCTATTAAGAGTAGAAGGACTGCCTCATCTCTGGCATCTCTTTATCTCAAGGAAATAGTTCGACTCCATGGGATACCCTCCAGCATTATTAGTGACCGAGACCCTATCTTCACAAGCGAGTTTTGGCGGAGTCTGCAAGAAGTTGTAGGCACACAGTTATGTTTGAGTACGACTTATCACCCCCAAACCGATGGCCAGACGGAAAGGGTGAATAGAGTTTTAGAGGATCTTTTGAGTCTTTGCATGCTCGACTTTGGAGGGACATGGGAGGATCATCTTCCTTTGGTGGAATTCGCCTACAACAACAGCTACCAAGCCACCATCGGTATGGCGCCCTTCGAAGCTCTATATGGAAGACCGTGCCGATCACCAACTTGTTGGTGGGAGTCTACTGACAAACTTATACTTGGGCTGGACATGATTCAAGAGACTTCATTGAAAGTAGACTTGATACGAAGAAGAATGAAGACAGCCCAAGACAGATAGAAATCCTACGCCGACAAAAGAAGGACCGACCTTGAGTTTGAGGTTGGGGACAGGGTTTTCCTTAAGGTATCCCCTTTAAGGAACGTCGTTCACTTCGGATCCGCAGGAAAGCTAGCACCAAGATTTGTAGGACCGTTCCCTATCATCGAGAAGATTGGGAAAATGGCTTATAGAGTAGAGCTGCCTGAAAGGTTGGCTGGAATTCACAACGTCTTTCACGTTTCTCATCTCCGGAAATGTCTACATAAATATGTGGAAGTGGTGGAGCCAAGCATTCTAGAAGAAGCCGAGGTAGAATGTGAAGCAACTGTAAGGAGAGTCCCAACTCGAATCGTAGGAACTGAAATCAAAAAGCTACGCAACCACGAAGTAAAGATCGTCAAAGTTCAGTGGAGCGACGCCGAGGAAGACGCGACTTGGGAAACTGAGGACAGAATTCGCGCGGCTTACCCTTTTCTTTTTGAGGGTATATCCTTGATCTCTCTTTTTCCTTAAGTTGTGCTTTATCTATATTTTTAGGTATATCTCTTCGATACTATCCTTTGTCCTTAGGTAGAAACCCCTTTGGATGTAAACATGTATTTGAAACATGTTATGCTTGATGGCTGCAAGTGGTTGCTAGTGGTTGCTCGTGGATGCATATAAACACACAACCTAGGTTTTAGATCGGCTCAGTCACTTCATACTGCATATGCATATATGTATTCATATTTGTATGTGGTTGAAACTTGATATGTCGTCATATGAATGTTGCATTTGTATAAATGGTTGCACACTCATGTAGAATTATGAGTAAGGACAAATTTTTGCGTACATAATGGATTCATGGCACTTACATGATTTGCATTAAGGAGGTCAACTGAATCAGTAGACCGCCTGATTTTGCATTAGATAAGGACATGTACACACACTGTGCATATGATCATAAAGCATTAGAAGTCTTTTAAGGACAATGGACGCCTGTGTTTGATGGTTGAGTAGATGGACGATTGGATGTTAGGACTTACGTTCCTCCAGACTTGAAGATTTCGGGGACGAAATCCTAAAAGGAGGGGAGAATGTAACACCCCAAATTTTATGTTAACTGTATAATAACAAATTTAGGTATAATTAATTCATAATGAAAGAATTAAGGGAAACGGGTTACACCGTTGCGATCGTCTCGGAATTCTTCTTGAGATAGAGTCCGAGTTTGCGTGAATCAGACTCCGTATGAAGGAGTTATGACCTCCGGAAGTTTCAGAATTCAAATTAAAATTCAAACAGTTCAAAACGAAGTTCAAAATTCAAAATCAGACCGAAACTGTGCTGGGCGGGAAAATTCCCGCCCAGGCACCAGGTCGACCAGGGGGTCTACCTGGGGGTCGACCTGGGGGTCGACCTGGTTTGGCCCTGGATGGCCTGGTCGGGTTCTGGTCGATTTCTGAGGCTTGGCTGTGTCACTAGGGCTGACATGTCACATTTTGGTTGGCTCCTTTCGAAGTGAATGGTCTAGATTCGTCTAGGATCATCGGACGGCTCAAATCAATCTAAAATTCTATAAATACATCCTAAGACTCCAACCTAAATTCACATAAGAAATTAGAGACGGAGCCGCCATGCTGTCGGAAGGAAATTGAGAGGAGCCTCCACTTGTAGAAAAGCTTAGAGACGAGCCAAATTAAAGTTAAAACACGAATCAAATCAACGTTAGTCTACCCATAGGAAAGCATATCAAATTCAGAATTCAGAAATCAGAAAACAAGACCGTCGTTTATTGTAAGTATAGTGATTTTTCCGATGTGAATAAAAGTTAGGATTTGGTTCGATGTAAAATAGAAATGGAATTGTGTTATTGTGTAACAACACTGTTAATTCACATCTATGTATTGAAATGATTGTAGTACTGTGATGTTTGTGGTATATTTGAATTGATATTGATCCTATTGTACATATAGAATCACATGCAAGTTGTATAGTTCATGTTGTAATCGACACCTATATGTTTATGTGATTATATAGGTTGTATGTGATTAAGATGTCATGTGTATATATATATATATATATATATATTTATATATATATATGTTAGAACCTTTATGCCTAAACGATTATGTTCACATACATGCTAGTATGTTTTTAAGAAAGTTGCAAGTTAATTGAATCCATGCCAAGATCCGCTTTAATACATGTTCCATGTTGTAATTAAATATATAATTGGATCTAGTTCGCACCCTTGTCATAAAATTATACATGCTTATGAAAACGTCATATTCTTGTCATATGCTAGTGATGTTCGATGTTATGCCTAGATCCAAAACATGTTTAGGCTTATGTTGTCTAAATCATATGTTAATTTATGTGATACCTATTTGGTTAGATCCCTATTTAAATGCAAGTTCACATGTATGAAAGTGATTTAGGCTATGTTGTAAATTCACATGTATGTTGGTTAGTCATTTTGCAAGTTCACCCCTATTATGTTCATAATGACTGTGCCAAAATGCCAAGTTCACAACTATGACATTCATGATGATCATTTTGCAAGTTCACCCCTAGTATGTATAAGTTTACACCTATGAAATGTTATGTAGATAAATTCCTTTATGCAAACTGTGTGCGCTAAATTAGGCTAAGGCTTTATCCTAATATCATATGTTAAAGTCATGCGAACGAAAATTAGGCTAAGAGTTGTTAGCCTAATATTTAGACAGGGTAACGTTGGGTAAAATGGATAGGAAAACTTGGCATAAAAATATATGAAATTGGCATGTTTTCACATGACAAAATTGGTGGCATTTAAAACGGTATAAATCCTTATACCAAAAATGTTAAACTTGGAATGTGGGCCATAACCTTTAATGGTTAACAAATTTACATATAACAGGTAATAAGGACAAATATGTAAATTTAGAAAATACGATATGCTTAACCCGAGGTTGGATTGAGTTGTGATGTAAACGTGCCCGGACCCGCTCGGCTGTCCAGTAGTCACAACAATACCTATCCAATGTGGCTGGTTAAGCATGGAGCCTAATAAGGACCCGAGGTTAGACTGAGTTACGGTGTAAATCTGCCTGGAACTGACCGGCACATCCAGTAACCGTAACAATATCTGTCTAATGTGAGTGGTTGGTGCTTTAAGAGGCTAAGGACAGATGGTAGGGTTAAGTTAACTAAAACACTTAACCAAATTCAACATGTTAACAAGAATTGATGGGTGGGGTTAGGTTAATACAGACACTTAACCAATTAACATGTTTGACTAGAAAACCCTAGTAACGAGGGACCCGTTTCAGCAGTAACCCAAATTAGGTATCTTGGTACCCTGAAACTAGGCAGGGTGGGGCACGATTACTGGGCTGATTGTAAGTGGTCAAAAGCGACGGCGGTTGGTAGACAGTGTGGGTTCTAACGGAGTGCGGGCGTGCACACGCTTCGGAGCAGACAAACAAGGCACTGGCGCATCAGTAGTATAAGCTATGTATTCTAAGGATTGTGTCGGGCCGCCACCATGGGTCTTGATACACCCCATGGTGGGACCAGCATAGGTATCTACAATCATTGGGGGTCGTAAGACACAGATGATTATGCGAGTAGGAGTCGATCTTAAGAAAAAGGGGATCACTTTACCCTCAACACGGGGTGCCAGTTCAGAACTAATACATGTAGGAGCAGAGATATAGTGTGGGGTGCGATAGGATATTCGATTCAAACTGCTTTATCTTAGTTTATGATACTTTCCTATTTCCAGTTTATACCTATCATGCCCTTATTCTTATTCACATACTGAAGAGTCACTAGATTTACCAGGCTTTATGTCTGACCCTATTTTCTTTCGTCTTCTTTTCTTCCGTTCCCCCCCAGGTCCGCAGGGAGGAAACAACTCAGCTTAGTCAGACTCTTCGCAAAGCTTCAAGATAGTAGATGTACGGTTTGGACTCTCTTGCTTTGGCTATGGCTGTTGGATACAATTATGGGGATTTATGCAGTTTTAATTATGTTTTACGCTTCTTTATTTAATAACCAAGAAAGAAATGATGACATAATGTTTTGGAAGTGTTATGTGACAGTTATGGAAGTGTTTTGTATGAACAAGTATTTTATGAAATAAAAAGTCTGTTGTTTTCCGCTGCTTATATATATGTGTTTATATATGTCTTGTGTTTTATTTGTGACTTTTACCTATAAACCTCCACCAAAGTTAAGGCATTCCCTTAGTGAGTGACCTTAATGGAGGGTGGGGTGTTTCACAAATTTTCAAATAGTCACTATGGAATTCATTTATAAAATATAACGATTTATTATATAAAAATAAAGGGTTTTTAATATTTTGAATATTGACTTGGGTTGAAACTCAACCCGAACAATTTTATTTTGGTACCATATGAAATTTTGCCTGAGTGTGTCCGATTGCAATATTTTATTATTATATTGAGGTATCTTAAAATTGATTTATTTTAAATTAATTAGGACCCTTAAAAAAGCTATTATTCAAAGGACCTTCGTTTTCAACGAAATGAATTTTATTGAATCCATAATAGCTAATTATTGCTAGATTCCAAGTTTCGTGCCACTTGGAGTCATTCTGTGAGCGTAGTAAAATTAAATGTAAATAAGTCGACCATTTGAACTCGAACAAGCGCTATTTGAGCAAATGGATTTGGAATTCGATGAAACAAGTTTCATTAGGTCCTCAATGTCGAATTATACCATTTCCATCGCAAATGGAATTCATATGTGATCATACGAACCAATAAATGTCGTATGGAAATGGTGATAGGTACAAACGAAAATATCTTTAGTCAACCTCAAATAAAAATCGTTAGTCATTTTCAGTAAAAATATTTATTCACTGTCAAATACTAAATACATCTCTAATGTCGTCGTCCTATTCTGAAAATTCACGTGGCGTGTTAACTTTCTTCCCATTTTCTTCATTCTGTATATATTCATTCAGTCTTCATTATAAAATCCATTGCCTCCTTCTTCCCCGATTCAGAAGTAAAAATAATCCCCTTCGTTCTGCTCTAGTTTGAACCCAACAACCTAAAGCAATCTACATATTTCTTTAAATGATTAGTTCGATCCTATCTTAAAATCTCTAGAAAAAAACTTAAACCGAACTACCACCTGCTCTGGTTATATACCAACGTGGAGCCTGGAAGAAAAAGGCACGCATGGAAAAATCTTTTCGGTCATGCGAGAAGCCTAGAAAGATGTTCAGTCGGAGTTTGGTGAGGGTATAGTAGTCTGTGGCGGCCATGAGGTGGTGATAAACGGAGGATATCGGGCTTCGTTTGTTTCATTCCTTCAAGGCTAGGAAGACGTCAGAGGGTGCGAGATGGATGGGAGGCGGTAAGGGAAAGTTAGGCAGTGCCTATGCAAGTGGTGGAGTCAGTTCCGGCGAACGTTGGGAGATGGGTGGTCCTAGCATCAGTCAGTGGTGATTGGAGTAGAGGGGGAGGAGCATCAAAAATTTGAAGAGGAGGTTTTCACGGTAGGAAGTTCCTTTGAATGGAGGTTTCAAAATGAGGAGTGAATATGCAAACAGAATTGGTACCATGCGTGCTACGTGGTGGAGATGTGGTAACAACTAAACGATGGGGAGACAGGAACTTTCGGCCCTGGGTATTTCAAAGCGATGGAACAGGCAGAAGAGTGGTGGCGCAACTTGTGACACCCTACATCCATTAATGCCACACACTAAGGGAATGCATTAAGTTTCATGAAGCGTTTTAGGTAAACAGACACAGAATATTACAAGACAGATATAAATAAGATAGCAGTGGAAATTCCAATTTTTATTTCAAACATAAATCATAACATCGTGGTCCAAAATACCATAAGTCATTAAAACCATTACAATAATATAACTTCTGTCTTGTACCATCAGAGTACATAAATATATAAAAAGCATACTTCCAAAAAAAAAAGAGCTAAGTCATAGTAGAGATAAGAACTTGAGATATACTTCAAAAGCAGCTCCAACAAGATGATAACCTAGTCTTGACTAAGCCTGAGAATTCCCTCCCAGCGAACCTAGGGGAGGGAACGGAAGAAAGAAGAGGAAACAAAAAGGGTCAGACGTAAAGTCTGGCGAGTCCAGTTACTTTTAGTAAGCAAATAAACAAAAGTAGCATGAAAGGCATATAAGATGGATAACATTATAAAAGGTGAGCGTGACAAGGTAACATAATGGAGTATAAACGCATCATTAATGATTGCTCTATATATTACTACTATAACCAGTAAAATGAGATGATCCCTTCCATTTTAAACTGATAGACTTAGGCATACGTTCAGATGTACCATAAATACTAACACAATCGACGGGCTACCTAATCTGCGTAGATATCTTGTGCTGTCTCCACAGTAGGAGGTATCACTTCCTAAAATGGCAACCCCTCGTCTTAATAATGTGCACAACCATATTTACAGGTGTCACAGTCGTCATGTCCCCCTTTGTCTGACTCATGCACGCACATGGCCCGGTCGGTTTGCGCCGCCCACACCGTCCTTCACGTTTGGATATCTTACAATCAGTCCAGTAACCGTGCCCCTTCTCCGACCTAGTTCGGAGTACATGTTTGATACCAACCCCGGGTTACTAGCTGAAATGGGTCCCACACAATATGATACAAGCTCTCCCCTTTATCTTGTATCCCCCACTAGGTTTTCATTGGTTATGTATACCACTAGGTGTCTTTAATTACATAACCCTATTATTTCTACAAGTTATGCTTATCCTAAAAGGTGTCTTTAATTACATAACTTTATTATTTCCTCCGGGTATGTATACCACTAGGTGTCTTTAATTACATAACCTTATTAGGTTAAGTTTGTGGGCCTACATATAAATATTACCCACCCCCCTTAGATTTACTTAACCCACCTACTGTTCAACCAAATTTACTTAACCCCAATTTTAGTTCATATTCATACAATCCTTATGAATTCAGCTAGGTTAAGTATTACAATTCGTTACCATGTCCATTTATGGTTTTAATGGGCCAGACCTTCTACATTAGGCCTACAACTTGCGGATGCTGGATATGCCGGTCAGGTCCGGGCAGACTTCTTCCACAATTTAGGCCTAACCTCGTGTCTTAGCCCATCTCATATTTGTGCACTTATACCCCTCACATTAGATTCAACATTTGCGGTTGCTGGATATGCTGGTCGGGTCTGGGCAGAATTCCACAACAAATGCAATTTAACCTCGTGTCATAAGTGCCATTACAGTTTCTAACTACTGTAATCCTAGGCATTTTAATTACTATCCAACTAATTATACCTATGTCTTTATAGTTGTTCATGCCCATTTACCCAATTATGTTCATAGTGAATAATATGTCCAAATTCATATGCCAATTCAAATATTTTTCCCCCATTCCCTAACTAACGCATTCACATAATTCGCGCCATGCCTAGGCTAGATAATAGCCTAATCATAAACGATAAAAGGGAAAGGTGATGAGAATATGACAAAAATGATTGTACCAACATAACTGGCATAAACATATAATAAAATGGTGATAAGGTGAATATATAAGCACAAATCCAATGAACGTGTGGCAGTTAACTAGTTTTAACATAGCAAAGATGTTAAGATAAGCATGACAAGATCTAAATATTAATTTAGATGTCTAACAGGTTCAGATCTAATATGATAAGCACAAGGAGATCTAAATAATAAGCTAGATCTAATTAATAATTTAGATGTCTACTTAATTCAAATTCAATAGTTTAGAGCAGATCTGACACAAATAAGGTTTAGGATCCACATCATAGAATGTCACAAAAATTTCAATAGATCCAACTAGCTAGAGATTTAGATCCAAGTTATAACCAATTCAGAATGTCATATGTTCACAATTTACTATGGATCCAGTATAATTTAGTCATAGGAACAAACCCAAACTATAGTAATATCAGGTTTATTTTTAAATATCTAAAACTAAAAGTAACTACGAACTCACAGTGTTTGGATTGACAAAATAGAACTAGAAGAAGAATGGATCTTGAATCTCTAACTGATTAGCTTTATTTGATTGTTGTAGAAGATAAAGAATTCAGTTCAGTTCAGACACCGACAACGTTTGGCCACCAATGATTTCCAGTGAAGAAAACAAGAGAAATGGACCTCTATATATAGCTGCCAGCCTATATAAACCGTCTGCCACCTCAGCCCTAGGGGGGTCGACTCCCCCCTTAGGGGGTCAACACCCCCCTTGAGGGGTCGACCACGGGGTCAACACCCCTCCTATGGGGTCGACTCCCCTAGGCCGGATTTTTCCCGCTTCCCCGAATTTCTGTAATTTTGAATTTTGAGCTGAGATTTTTGAATTCTTGGACCCTATATATATATAATTATCTTGTGCGTATACAAACTTCAAACCATCATAATTTCTTCATACGGTGTCCGTTTTACACAAACCAAATGTTTATCTTCACCAGAATTTCGAGACGAACGTAGTGGCACAGTCCATTTCCCTTAATTATGAATATTAAATTAATTAATTTTTAATTTATATTTTTTTGGTGTTGTTAAAATTTCGGGATGTTACATAGCTATGTATTATCGGTGTATTACGGTGCGGTAGTGCTCAGGGTGTTAAAGTCGGTGTCCTGCGGTGAGGTGGGTACCGTAGGTTAGCATGTTGGGTCCATGAAGCAGTATAAGGTGATGTAAAGAAAGAAAATTGGCATGAGTCGCAGTTGAATAGAAGTTGGAAATTTTTGGATGACGAAGTAGCTAGAGGCTAGGGTGAGGTCAATGGTTAGGTCGACGTCAGTCCAGGTGATGTAGAACAACGACTATAAGGAGATTTGAGGACCGTGTTTGGTCGTAGAGAAGGTATTGGGGAAATAATGATAGGGGAAGATACCGATAAATGAAAACGCGTTAACAAATTGCTGATGTGGACTATAACTTTTAAGGTAATTAGTTAGTTATTATTTAATTTATATTATATGGAAATTAGTTAAACTAATAATAATCATAATGTCATACAATGTCAGAATTTCGTGAAACTAGATCCGATGGGATCATATCATCAAATACTACACTGCTGAGCAAGATCTAAAGGGATTGGAAGCTATCGGATTTTCGTTTAATATTAAACGTCTGTTTAAAATTAAACGAAACAACGCGTGAATCGATCATCAAAATGTGAGTTAACTCTAACACTTTTCTGGAATTCTATGACGTGTTAAATTCATATAAAAATATAATTCATCCTTGATGATAATAATTGGATTATTGGCTGCCTTGGTTGTTTATTGGTTGTTTGAATGATTATAAATATTTATATCACGTCGTATTAGATGATTTGATTTAGATAATTATTTAATATGTTATAATTAGATGATAATAAAATTTGTGATGTAGGTTAGAACAGGTTGAAGGGATCAAAACGGATTCCTAAAATTTTGTATGATGTTTGTTTTTCATATTATTCAAATATGAACTGTTTATTCTAAGTGACGTTATATCCTAATTGGATGTTGATGGTTGATTGGATATGGAACGTTGAATTAAATTTAACGTTATTATGATTTTTTAATCAATAGACAGCATTGATTAAGTTGTTGGCAGCAAACGGTCTAAAACCCAGTTTTAAGACGTACATTCGCCGTTAGGCTAATTGACGTAATTGAAATTATAAAATTTATTTTTATTATTGAAGTGAAGTTTTAAAATTTATTTCTATTTAAAACAGAAGTTTTAAAATAAGATGATATTTATAAATGATTTTTATAAAAATAGTTATATAATATTTTGTTGCGATTTTAATGTGCTAGTAAGTTTTGTAAGCATAAAAGCCAGAATTCAACCTACATATTACTATTTTGAACTAACTGTTTTAAGCAAAAAGTTTAAAAGATATTTTTAGATTAATTATATTAATCTAAGGATAAGGATAAACTGAAATCAGTTAACAATTAACTGATGTTTAAGTTGACATAGTCAACGGTTTAATTAGATTGATCCTTCTTCGGTTAATCTAATAGGAATGGTTTAACGAATAATTCTTTTTTATTTTAATAATATTTCTTAAACATTAATTATCTTTTTATTTAATGATATTTAAAGTAGCTTATAGATCGATAAATCATTAATGAAGTATTTATCGTTTAATAATATCGGTAAGTGATTAGCTGATCTATTTTTAACGAAGTGAACTATTTCACTTTAGTTAATAATGAAATTAATTATTATAATGAATAATAATTAAATTAATTCACTTCTTCAATTAAGAAGTGATCGAGTTTACAAATGAATCATGTTAAAAGAGATGTTATACCAAATTTATAAAATAAGTTGTGAAGCTAATATGTCGTTTTTAAGTAAGTGTTACTTAATAATTGAATTAAGTATAAGCAAGGAAATTGGAAAGAGATTTTCATAAGAGATTGGATAATAAAAATCCAAGTTATAATTGGAAGTTTATGAAGAGACGAGTAATGCAAAGATTTCAGTAAGATTTGTTTTTATTTAATTATTTAATTAAGTGAAATAAAGTGAAATATGATTTCAAAAAGGAAATGATAAATGGATTCCATAAGAAGATTTAGGATTTGAATTCAAGTTAAGTAAATCGAAGAGGAGATTGGTAAGTGAATACCAAGTTTTAAATTAGTTTTAAAGTGAAATGATGATAAATTGAAATGTGGTTTAAAAGGAAAAAGATTAATAGATTTCTATAAGAAGATTTTAGAAGTGAATCCAAGTTTCGTAAACGAGGTTTATAATAAGTTTAATCTCGAGCGATGTTTTTAAAAGTAAGCTTTTATGTAAGGAATTGGATTAAGTAAAAATCATTTTTAAATTTAAAGAAGGATTGCAAAGGTAAGAAGCTTAGTTGAATTTCATGTAAAGGACTTAGTAAATGAATTTTAAATAAATCCAAGATTTAAAGCATAAAAAGTTTTATTTGAATAAAAAATGAAAGAGTTTTTTATTGGAAATAAAATTGCTAAATGAAAGGAATGGTTATTTAAACCATATTTTTAATTGAAATGATAGGATTAGTATCTATTTTATGTTTCAAACTTTTATCTATCTCGAGAAAAGAACGTTGTCGATCTGGGTCTGAGAGGTAATTAAAATACCCCAACTTGAATGGATTCACTATTATCAAAGGATGGTATTAGTTTGTAATGGTAAGAGTGTTGAGATTTGGTTTTTTATAAGAGGATATTGCAACATTTCTGCATGATTTTTAATGTTATTGAAACTATTGATTTTAAAGTAAAACGATGTATAAATAAACATTGTTTGACTCAAGTTTGAAGTATGAATTTATTTATACCTTTGAAGGAAGTGAAAGAGATTTGCTGGATATGTACATATGGTGATTTTTCCAAAGTAAAGGAAGTGAATGAAATGTACATATGGTGATTTCTCCAAGAGTACCACGAGTATAAAGCTAAGAGAAACGAATTTCTCCACCACCAAGCATAAATACGTTTGAAGAGATAAACTTATGCGACTTATTAGATATACTCTGTTAGACATTCGTCCATACAAGTTGTCCTGGGATTGAGCAAACCGAAGACACTATTCTGTAAATCCATCTTAAGCAATTTCAACCTAGGATTGCTAGAACAGCCCTTGCATAAACTCCATCTTCAATTATCTTCATCATATTTGATTTGCAATGCTAATGCCAATACAGAGTGGTTTTCAGATAATAAATCTAATTCCAGTATCTCCATATTGATAACAGAAAAATGGTCAAAGACTTTGATAGTCAATTATTTAACTATTAAAGGAAAACATCCATACACAAAACAATTTTATTTCCAAATGGAATTATTACATCAATCAATATTGAGCCCTTTAAATTAGTTTAACATTTATTTATTTCCCAATCTCCCTTTTTCCATATTTCTCCAGATATTTCTTAAAACCCATTTATCCTTTCACGATTCTCGGAAAAACATTTTCCATATATCCCTAATTTCTTATTTTCTATATTTAGAAAATATATGTTATCAATATAGGAAAACATTCCCATTTATATTCACGCATCACTATCCTTCCACATTCATTAGTCCCCAACTGTATACTAGTAAGAAAACAACTGCCTAAGAATCAACCCCGAAGGCCGAAACCAACATCAGATTGATATTCAGAAAGCTATTCAACTTAACTAATTTTCAGTCGGTTTCTAATTTCCTTAATCCCATTTCTTAATTTCTTATCAAATCATTGCTTATGCAAATCTTGGATTCGGTTACTGTTAGACCAAAAATTTGTTCTAACACCCAACTTATCTAGAATCGTAGAGAATTAGACTGGAAATGAAATAAAACACACCAAATGTATAGTGCTTTGGCGTTAAAGAGCCTATGTCCACTTTATATGATTCTGATTATATGTTTCAATGCAATTACAATTACAATATCCTCTCAATTTCACTCTTACAATGATTATTCACTTAACAAATTCGAGATATTTCTGATTAGAAACGGGAGAAGTATGATAATGGAGGAATCAGAACTCTCAATTGCCAAAAGTTCCTGAAAAAGCCAAGTATTGTGCTATTTATAGGCAATTCTAGCAGGCGGTTCGTGAGGACACGCGCACTCATCCCGAGGATCTCGGAGCCATTCGTGAGTGAGTGGAGAAGTGGTCAGAGCAGCCGTTATATACATGTGTCACCGGATCCTGCTATTTCAGTTCATTACCTAATGGAATTGGAATGGGTCTTCGCGTTGTTCCCTGGTCATAGGATCGGGTCGTGATCCTGGTCCACGAGTGGGTCGTGATCCTGGTCAATGAGCGGGTCGTGAAGTGGGGGCGCGAGCGGGTCGAGATCCTGAGTCACGAGCCGATGGTGAATAAAAAGGGTGATCACGAACCGGTTTTGTTGCTTGGACGGCGAGCCATCTTTGTGAGCCAGAATGTTTATTCTTGTGCTTGTGAATATGAGGGTCTTCTCCCACCTAATTGTAAATGCTTAAGTCTTTGGTGGCTTGGTCAAAAAGCTAGCCAACATTTGGCCCCATCAAAGTATGTTTTATCGAAGATGAAACGTACTTCAAAATCACCAACATATCTGTTCCTGAATTGACGAGCACGGACGGTTGCATTAGTTTGCGTAATCGCATCTCTTCATGAAATCACGTTTTCTGATGTCTCAAGATGAGTATAAATGGGGATTTTATTTTCTGATGTTTTCTGCCATGTTTGTGATCTGAATAATACTGCGCATAACTTTTCAAGTAAGTTCCTTAATTTTCAATTTGGTAAACTTTTCAACAAGTGTTGTATCATTATGCTAGTTTTACGGTCCTCTATTAATAATTTTGATTTTCATTGTCTATCGTTTTTAGAACCCATTCGTTAAATTAAATCGTGGGCCATCTTTTTGGGTCAGACCGTGCTTGTGCTAGACGCTAGGCCAATCAAATTTCCGAAATTTCGAACTCACCTAGTTACTAGGCCATAAGCTTTAATCAAGCCTTTTTTGCCATGAAGAATACAAACAGTCCGACTTTATCCCTATAAAAGCACTTTCACCCTTCTTCCTTATTTACTTTTTTACTGTTGTAAACCCAATTTTCCAAATCCAAAACATTAATTTCTGATTTAATCAAATCGCAAGCTCCAAATCGACTGTATACGTATTATGAAATCGGTTGCTCCTATTTCAATTTACATCTTTAATCTGTCATCTCTCTTCGATAACTTCGATATTGTAGTTTCTGGGGCCGTTGTTGGCGTTGGTGGTTATGACAACGTTCAGGCGATGGCTTTGAGGATGTGTGCTGATCGATTGTCGAGCAACTCGAGAGGGGAAAGTAGTAGAGTGTTGTCGCTTGTTCCAGGGCTTGAGATCGAATCGCCAAGTCGGGAATTGGAAGGGGTTAGAGTAAGAGTGTATTGAGCTAATTCTGAGAGCAACTCTTTTGGTAGGAATCCTTTCGTGGAGATGGAAGGTTCGAGGGCAGGAAAAGAGGTGTGTTCCTTTTAGTCAGATCGTGACCCTTATCCACGAGCGGGTCAGCAAGTGGAAGCACGAGCCAATGGTGGGAACAAGAAGGACCGCGAGTCAATGAAAGAGACTCGTTCGTGGATATGGTGGGCGAACAGAAGCTGTCTGGCGAGCGGGCCGAGATATGCGAGCAGGTTTAAGGGGCGAGCCGCTTTCCAATTGCGAGCATTATATGGCTGGGCCCATATCACGACCCAACCCTATTCACGAGTCATTATTTTTCCATGAGTTAGCCCTTATCACGAGCCGGACCCCTATCACAAGCCGGACCAAAGAATTGCACACACAAATTAACTTAATTCCAAGCCCATTCTTTAATTATTTCTGACTAAGTAACATCAATTTGCCAAATGCGCCGACATACATTTCTGCTGAGTGTCAATTTATACTTCAAGTCGATTAATGAACAGTTAGGTTAGAGCCTCCAAACAAAATACTATGGACTTGACGAGAACTTAACTCAAAAGATATATGATGACCAATTTACCCTTATTTGCTTTACTTTGTATTTTCCCTTTCAGCAATGCACACAATAGCACACACTAGCACTAGCACACATGGGGTTCATGGGCAAATATACTCAAATCTTTTGTGTTTTCTCATCAACACATCAAATATGTTAGATAGACATTCGAAAAGGTTGTCAGACAAGAGAACGACTTCAGGGTCTACAAGTTATAACAATCCCGACGCACTCTCGTCAGACCCAGATTGGGATATCTCACGATCAGAATATGAGATAGACCTTGGTGCAAAATCATCATCCCCCATGAGTACGTTGCTAAGGAAGAAGACGAGATTGGAGATGCCCGTGCTCCTGATGAACTTGAGAATGCCAAAGAGTTAGACGATCCAAGTGATTCCATAGCTTCCACACTTGATGATATAAAGCTAAAGAAAATTTCCTTAAAGCATGGGATCCCATGGGATGACGTTAAAAATCCGAAGAAAACAGATAGACCCTATTCTGCTCCAGAAGGATATATGGCCATCAGAAAGGTCATGTGGTCGATAGGTGCTATTCCTCTGTTTCCTACCTTTGTCGTTGACCTTCTGAGACGATTGCATATTGCTCCCATGCAGCTTCACCCCAATGCTTATGCCGCTCTTTATACCTTATACATCGTGTATGCAGAAATCCTCGATACCGATCTCTTTTATGAAGATCTAAACTTCTATTTCCACTTCAAACATCATTCTATGGGGACCCCGAATTTTGTTTTCTTCGAGTCCATCCCTGCTAAGAAATTCCTGACTGATGGTCACAACAACTTAGGTGATGCTAAATCTGAATGGTTTTATATGAAGCACCAAGCTGGGTGCGCGAGGAAGTGGCTAAAGTCGATTAAGTTTCAGATTCCTAAGTGCCTGCTTCAACTACGTGAGCCAATGTACTAATATTTCATTTCTCTTTACAATTCCTAATCCCAAGCAGCAGGAGGGCGAAGTATACGAAGATCGCTTGCGCCGTTTTGAAGAGCAATTCCGACTTTCAAAAAATCAAGAAATGCATAACTAATGAAAACCTCCATAAACATCATCTTCTCGACATAAAGCGGGGGCTTGGTCAAGGCGGTAAACCTTATAAGTACGTGCCCCCAACTCAAGTTCTCGGGGAGTCTAGTAGCATGCCCTTAATCGAGGGATAGGTGACCACAGAAATTACAACAACAATTGAGCTTCACAAAAGTCCTTCGCCGATGGTTGTTCAAGATGATGAGGAGATGAACGTATATACTGAAGGTGAAGCTCAAGCTGACGAACTGAAGGGTGTTTCCGTTCCCAAAGGGCAATCCTCTCCAAAAACACCGCAACCAACTAAGCCTCCAATTCATGATTCATTAACACAGGAACAAATATAGGGGATCTAGCCAAACTCCCTTTGCCAAATGATATTTACACCTCTGAGGATTTTGGAACAGATCCATTCTTTCCTATCTCTGAGGAAGAGCCTACCCTTGTTAAGGGTGGAGATTCTGCACAGACAAGCCTGGCTCCGAGCACTGGTCTGTTGGGGGGGATCACTTAACACACCACATGCACTGCACAGCACAACACTTGCGTGCCGTGTTGACGCACGATTCTTATACTTGTTTGTTATTTTTATAGGGAAAATGACTCATCGTCGCTACTCTCATTGTGATCTTCGCGAGTACACGCCCAGATTCAATCCCGCTACCGAGCATGACCGCGGTGACAGTCGCGGGAGAGATAACAGGAAGCACTACAACTCTCATCGACCTCATTCTTCTCGCTCTCGTTCTCCTTCAAGTCAAGAAGTTGAGAAGCACTACAGTTGTCAAATGCAACACGCTGGAGGTATGCAGCCACCCAAAGCTCTGATTCCCCTAAAGGGTGTCCCTTGTAACACCCCGAAAATTCTATAACTGTGAAATTAACAAATTAAAGTATAATTAATTTGAAATCAAAGAACTAAGGGAAACGGAATACGCCATTGCGTTCGTCTCGGAAAAATACGCGAAGTAGAGTCCGAGTTTTCGAAAAACGGAGTCCGTATGAAGAAGATATGGCCTTCGGAAGTTTTTGAATTAAATTTAAAATTCAAACAGAATAAAATAATTAAAAATTGGGCCCAATGGGCCAGGGCGGATAAACACCCGCCTGACCCACCAAGTCGACTGGGCTGTCGACCTGGTCTAACCAGGTCGACAGGCCTGTCGACAGGGCTGTCGACAGGGGTGTCGACCTTGTCCAGACCCAGGTCGAGCCCAGTCTAACCCGGCTGGCCTATTCTCTATGTGGTCGATTTTCTGTGGTCTGCTTTGTCACTAGGGCTAGGTGGCAAGTTTTAACTGGTCTCTCTATCGAATGAATGGCTACGATCAATCCAGGCAACATCAAGGGTCCTAATCAGTTCCTAACCTCTATATAAACAACCCTAGACTAAACCCTAATCTATTCATTCAAAAATAAGATCATAGCCGCCATGTTGCTGAGGAACGACTAGGAGTAGCCACCAAATTGGAGAGAGGATTAGGAGGAAGATTCTAAAGCTTAAATCAACCTAAACAAATCAATTCAACAAAGGAATTTGCGTCTTCAATCCCTAAATTAGAGAATTCATCACACCATTGTAAGTAGAGTATTACTTTGGTATGAATAAACAATTGTGTTGGTTTGTATGCTTGAATTGTGGCAATAAAGTAATTCATATTTGTGCGTTCTTATCAATTTGAAATATTATATACGTTTGGATATTTATGAATTATGTTATTCATTATAAAGAACTACATGCGGTAGTTCTATGCAAGTATACGTTTGGAATATTTCGCAAATTATGTAATCCATGTTGAAGCTACATGTATGTAGTTGATTTAAATTCATGCAAGTTTAGGGTTTGCTTCTATGCCACCATGATGTATATTTTTGTGCATAAATCATTTTGTGAGTAATTGGAACAAGTTTGGTTATTATCCATATGAAATTATGTTGAGAATTTGGCATTATGTATTAAGCCATGCTTTTGTACTAGAAAACCTATTTGCAAACTTATGAATATGGCTAGGCTATGATTGATATTTGGAAACCATGATTAGGTCTATCTTGTTTACAAGAATTTTATGATGACATATGGGGTACCTAGCTAGGTTAGGTTCAAAAATCCCTTTTTGCAAGTTTACATGACCAAAGTAAAAGTCTTGATTTCATGTTAGAAATATTTATGCCGTGGTCATGTGAACAAATACTTATGCCATGCTTATGTTTGATATTTTGCCATGTTCATGTTTGACATTATGCCATGCTTATGTTAGAGATATTTATGCCATGCTTATGTTTGACATTATGCCATGCTTATGCTAGAAATATTTATGCCATGCTTATGTTTGACATTATGCCTAAATAAAAATATAGGTTCATGTGACAATAATGATATCTCAATTACAAGTTCACATGCTTTGATTCATGTCACCTATGTTTTATGACCAAAGTATATGTCACTACTATGCAAGTACACCAGTTTCTATTTTGTATTCCCAACGTCATATTGCAAGTTCATACGCTCACCTTCCCCTTTTTGTGTATGCAATCACGCCATAAGCCTCCCCTTTTCGCATGGCTAAATTGGGCTTTAAAAGGCTAAGCCCAATATATATATATATAAACGGACGTGTAAAACGGCGGAAAATAACGTTGGGTTAAAATTAATTAATGAATGAAAATATAAAATAGAAGGGCCCAAATTCAAGTATGGGTTGGGCCCATGATTGGTGTAACCTTTACACCATTAACTTAATAATGGGCCGCAAATATTTACATATAAGAAATAAAGAAGAATGACAAAATATGTAAATGTAGAAAATACGATGTGTTTAACCCGAGGTTGGATTGAGTTGTGATGTAAACCTGCCCGGAACCGCCCGGCTGTCCAGTAGTCACAACAATACCTATCCAATGTGGGAGGTTAAACATGGAGCCCAATAAGGACCCGAGGTTAGACTGAGTTGTGGCGTAAGACTGCCCGGAACCAACCGGCAACAGGCAGCCACAACAATACCTGTCTAATGTGAGAGGTCAGGGCCTTAGTAAGACAATTAAGGCTGAGTCAGGATTGTTAGGATTAAGTAAACTAAAGACTTAATCAAAATGGAACATGCTAAACTAAACGGACTGGTGGGGGTTAGGTTAGAAAACACTTAACCAACTTAGCATGTTGGCTAGAGATAGAAAACCTAGTAACGGGGGACCCTTTTCAGTAGTAACCCTAAAAGGTGTATCAGGATACCCTGAAACTAGGCAGGGTGGGGCACGATTACTGGGCTGATTGTAAGAGGTCAAAGCGACGGCGGTGGTGTAGCAGTGTAGGTTCTAACGGAGTGCGGGCGTGCACACACTCCGGCGCAGAAAAATAAGGCACTGGACACCAGTAGCATACCTGTGCACTCTAAGGTTGTGTCGGGTTGCCACTATGGCACTTGATACACCCCATGGTGGGACCAGCATAGGTAACTACAACATCGGGGGCCGTAAGACACATGTAACTATGCGAGTAGGAGCCGATCATCATAGCATGGGTCACATCACCCTGATTATGGGGTGCAAATTGGAAACTAGTTTATATGGGTTCAGAGATTAACATGGGGTACGATAGTATATTCGACCCTAGACAACTTAACCAAGTTTATAGTGCTTGCCCACTTCTTGTTTATACTTATCATACCCAGTTCTTTATTCATAGACAAAATAGTACTAGACTTACTCAGGCTTTATGTCTGACTCTACTTTTCTTTCGTCTTCTTTCTTCCGTCCCCCCCCCCAGGTCCTCAGGGAGGGAACACAGCAGCGTGACCAGCCTTACCATCCAGCTTGAAGAAGAAGAGAAATGTATTGCTTGGACTTTCCTGTTTTGAACTATGGCTTTGGACAATCCACTATGGGGCTTTTGCAGTTTATCCATGTTTTATTTATGCTTCTTTAAATAATGTACTCAAGACAGATTATGAAAAATGTTATGTTATGTTTTTGAAAGGATGTAAGACAATCATGGTGATGTTTTGTAACACGTATTTGATTTTATGAAATAAAAAGTTGTTGTTCTTCCGCTGTTTACAAATATGTGTTCTTATATCTGTCTTGTATATCTGTGACTTGTACTTATAAACCTCCACCAAAATTAGGGCATTCCCTTTGAGAGTGACCCTAACGGAGGTGGGGTGTTTCAATTGGTATCAGAGCATAGGTTTACCAGATAAGATAAAAAGTTTTGAAAAATTACTTTCAAAAAGGAAATTTAAAGAAGCATTTTTAAAAGAAAATATTATTTTATTCTAAAAGGCAAAGTCCACTCCCCAAAGCCATAGGAACTATCTCTTATCCTTCGTTTTGAATCTATCCTTTTTGTTTCAGCATGTCCCAAGATCTTAACTTGCCGGAAGGGGTGCCAATACCTGGTTGGTTTAGACGATTCTTAGAAGCAAGGGCCACTCAGCCAGGTCCTACCGTTCCTCCTCCCCCAGCGGAAGGAAATCATCCAGCTGCGGCAGCACCTTTTCCTCCACCTCCTCCTCGGGGAAACACATTCGCTAAGATATGCAAAGATTTTAAAGCTATGGGAGGAAGGGATTTCCATGGAACTGAGTCCTTCGTAGCAGCTAGAAATTGGCTGAAAGAAACGGAGGACCTATTCATCATCTTTGAGGTAGAAGATAGACAAAAAGTACAGTTGGCAGTGTGGCTATTGAAGGGCGAGGCTTCCTACTGGTGGGAAGTCACTAATGCTGAAAGACCAGTGGAGACATGGGAGGACTTTAGGGCAAGGTTTGAGACCAAATTTCTCTCAGATGCAGAAAGAAGTTTGCAGTTGGAAAAATTCTTATTTCTTAAGCAAGGGGACAAGACAGTCAGAGAGTATGTGAATCAGTTCGACGAGCTGGCTAGGTTTGGGCTTGACCTAGTCAACACCCCGCATAAGAAGGCTCTCTGTTTCGTCAAAGGGTTGAATGAGCCATTACACAGTTTGGCCATGACCCATATACCCATGGGAGCCACGTATGAAAGGTTGGTGCAAATGGCATTGCTGAATGAAGAGGATAAGGGCAAGAAGAAAGAGGGTTTGCAGCCCAAGAAGACAGACTTTAAGAAGGGCGGGAAAGGCAACAAAGAGAAGAGGAAGTGCAATTTATGTGGCAAAGTGGGGCACTTAGTAAAGGACTGCCGGAAAAAGAAGGCCAAGGAAAATGGTGGGTGCTTTTCTTGCGGTGAGACAGGCCATAGGGCTAAGGACTGCCCAAAGAAACGAGGACAGGGGCAGAGGGCTGGATCCACCCCAGGGGCACAGGTCCATGTGCTAGAAGCGCCACCTCTGCAACAGCGAGGTATAAATACTTCTGTAGAAAGTGTAGTTTATCTTTATGATCACCCCGTTCGCACTTTATTTGATTCTGGCGCATCACACTCCTTTATCTCGTCTGCTTTAGTAGAATCTCTGCACCTAAAAACTAGTATGGTAGAGGACCCCTTAATTGTTTGAAACCCAATTGGGGGCCCAGCTCATTTGTCTATGATCTGTGTGGGATTGAAAATTTCTATTCTAAGTGTAGAATTTCAGTGTAGTGCCTTTGTTTTGGGCTTTTCGGGGTATGGTTTGATTTTGGGTATGGATTGGCTATCCAGTAATGGGGCCATCCTTGATTGTGAGAAAAGGGTTGTTAGGCTCCTAACCCAACTCGGTAATACTTTGGAAATTTCTTGTAATCCCTCGTATGCGGTTATGCTTAGTTATCTTGAATCGCTAGATGCCTCTGTTGAAAATTTGCAATCAGTTAGAGTGGTCCGGGAATATCCGGATGTCTTTGAAGAGGTGAAGGGCTTGCCTCCGAAGCGGGAAATAGACTTCCGCATATATCTTGTAGATAATGCAAAGCCCGTTGCGTTGCCCGTTAGACATATGGCTCCACGAGAAAGGAAAGAGCTCAGTAAACAGATTAAAGAGCTTCTAGAGAAGGGGTTCATTAGGAGGAGCATTTCAGAATGGGGCGCTCCAGTGGTGTTCGCTACAAAGGCGGATGGTTCACTCCGTCTATGTGTTGACTATAGGGAGCTCAACAAGCTAACGAAAAAGAATAGGCACCCTCTCCCTAGAATTGACGATTTGTTTGAACAGCCTGTAGGAGCGTCTGTTTTCTCCCAACTCGATTTAGCAACCGGTTTTCATCAGCTAAGGGTGGCTGAAGATAGCATCGATAAAACGGCGTTCAGAACCCCAGACGGTTTCTTTGAATGGCTTGTCATGCCTTTCGGCTTGACAAATGCACCTGCTTACTTCATGGACCTGATGAGTAGGGTATTTAGAGATTTCCTCAACAAATTCGTAGTGGTCTTCGTAGATGATATCCTTATCTTCTCAAAAAGTGAAGAGGAACATGCTCAGCACTTAAGGGCAATCATGGAAACTTTGCGAGTCCATCAACTAAAAGCCAAATTCTCCAAATGCCACTTTTGGAGAGAAGAAGTGAGGTTCCTTGGGCGCATAGTATCCAAACAAGGGTTAGCAGTGGACCCTGCGAAGGTAGTGGCGGTACAAGATTGGAAGACACCAAGGAATGCGACTGAGGTCCGAAGCTTCCTAGGACTAGCAGGTTTCTATCGAAAATTCATAAGGGATTTTGCGAAAATCTCAGCGCCGCTCATGAAATTAACTAAGAAGAATCTAGTGTTCAATTGGGATTTGGATTGCGAGTTTGCTTTCCAACGACTGAAAAGGGCTCTTACAACAGCCCCAGTTTTGACGCTGCCAGATGGGAGCAAGATGTTCACTGTCTATACGGATGCATGTGGGACAGGGCTAGGCGTCGTCTTATTGCAAGAAGGAAGGGTAGTAGCTTATGGCGGGAGGCAGTTGAAAGTGCACGAAAAGAACTACCCAACCCACGATCTTGAGTTAGCCGCCATCGTCTTTGCACTCAAGTCTTGGCGACACTATCTCCTAGGTGAGAAGTTCGAACTTTACACTGACCATAAATCGTTGAAATATCTTTTCTCGCAGAAGGATCTTAACTTGAGGCAACAAAGATGGATGGAGTTCCTTGCCTCGTATGATTTCGAAATCTCCTACACTCCGGGCAAAGGCAACGTAGTAGCAGACGCGTTGAGCCGAAAGAAATTGACCCTAAGCCCGTTATTTGTTGAAAGACAAAGCCTAGAGTTTATAGCCAGTTTCGACTTTAGGCCTTCCTCCGATTTCGTACCAGGCTTGCTTGCATCTCTCGAAGTGCGCCCGACTTTAGTGGATTCAGTAGGGACAGCACAACGCGAAGACCCTCAGCTTGTGGAAATAATTGATAGGCTAATTAGGGGTGAGACTTCAAGTCACCTCAACAGATACTCCATCGACGATAAGGGTTTGCTAAGGCGAGACGGAAGACTATGCGTCCCACAGACAAAAGATTTAATAAAGAAGGTTCTCGAGGAAGCACATCACTCCAAGATGACGATACACCCAGGCGGAGATAAAATGTACAAAGACATAAAAAGGATCTGGAACGACATGAAAAAGGACGTGGCAGAGTTCATTTCTAAGTGTATGGTGTGCCAACAGGTTAAGGCGGAACAGAAAAAGCCTGGCGGACTACTACATCCTCTGGAGGTCCCACAGTGGAAGTGGGATAGCATCTCAATGGACTTCATCGATGGGCTGCCTAGGTCTAGGAGAGGCAACACTAGCATTTGGGTAATAGTGGATAGGCTTACTAAAAGCGCCCACTTTTTACCTGTCAAAAGTAAAAGAACTGCCTCATCCCTAGCATAACTTTACCTCAAAGAAATCGTTCGACTCCATGGAATACCATCTAGCATTGTTAGTGATCGAGACCCCATCTTCACCAGTGAGTTTTGGTGGAGTCTGCAAGAAGCAGTAGGAACGCAGTTATGCTTGAGCACAGCCTATCATCCCCAAACCGACGGCCAAACAGAGAGAGTGAACAGAGTTTTGGAAGACCTTTTAAGACTATGCGTCCTTGACTTCGGAGGGACATGGGAAGACCACCTTCCTTTGGTGGAATTTGCCTACAACAACAGCTATCAAGCAACCATCGAAATGGCGCCCTTCGAAGCTTTATATGGAAGACCGTGCCGATCGCCCACTTGTTGGTGGGAGTCTACTGATAAGCTCATACTTGGACCAGATATGATCCGAGAGACTTCAGAGAAAGTAGACTTGATACGAAGAAGGATGAAGACGGCCCAAGACAGACAAAAGTCCTATGCCGACAAGAGGAGGACCGACCTTGAATTCGAGGTTGGAGACAGAGTTTTTCTCAAGGTATCACCGCTAAGAAACGTTATTCGCTTTGGAACCACAGGAAAGCTAGCACCAAGGTTCGTAGGACCATTCCCTATCATCGAGAAAATTGGGAAAATGGCCTATAGATTAGAGCTACCCGAGAAGTTGGCTGGAGTCCACAACGTTTTTCACGTTTCACATCTCCGAAAATGTCTACATGAGTCTGCTGAAGTGGTAGAGCCAAATATACTCGAAGAGGCCGAAGTGGAACGCGAAGCAACCATAAGAAAAGTTCCAACCCGCATCTTAGGAACGGAAGTGAAGAAGCTACGCAACCGCGAAGTCAAGCTCGTCAAAGTTCAGTGGAGCGACGCCGAGGGAGACGCGACTTGGGAAACTGAAGCTAGAATCCGTACAGCCTACCCTTTTCTATTCGAGGGTACATCCTTGATCTTTCCTTTTCCTTAAGTTGCGTTTTTATCTATCTTTTTAGGTATATTTCCTCGACCGTATCTTTTAGGTAGAATCTTTTTGGATGGAAACATGTAGTTGAAACATGTTATGTATGATGGTTGCAAGTGATTGCTAGTGGTTGCTCGTGGTTGCATATACACACACAATTTAGGTTTTAGATCAGCTCAGTCACTTCATATTGCATATGCATATATGTTTGCATTCGTATATGGTTGAATTTTTATGTGTTGTCATGTGGATGCTGCATTTGTATTGAATGATTGTGCACTCATGTAGAATCATGAATAGGAAAAATTTGCATACATGATGGATTCGTGGCACTTACATAATCCGCATTAAGGAGGTCAACTGAATCAGTAGACCGCCTGATTTTGCATTAGATAAGTTCATATACACACACTTCGCATATGATCATGAAGCATTAGAAGTCTTTTAAGGACAATGGATGCTCGTGTTTGATGGATGAGTAGATGGATGATTGGATGTTAGGATATACATTCCTCCTAACTTGAAGATTTCGGGGACGAAATCCTTTTAAGTGGGGGAGAATGTAACACCCCGAAAATTCTATAACTGTGAAATTAACAAATTAAAGTATAATTAATTTGAAATCAAAGAACTAAGGGAAACGGGATAAGCCATTGCGTTCGTCTCGGAAAAATACGCGAAGTAGAGTCCGAGTTTTCGAAAAACGGAGTCCGTATGAAGAAGATATGGCCTTCGGAAGTTTTTGAATTAAATTTAAAATTCAAACAGAATAAAATAATTAAAAATCGGGCCCAATGGGCCAGGGCGGATAAACACCCGCCTGACCCACCAAGTCGACTGGGCTGTCGACCTGGTCTAACCAGGTCGACAGGCCTGTCGACAGGGCTGTCGACAGGGGTGTCGACCTGGTCCAGACCCAGGTCGAGCCCAGTCTAACCCGGCTGGCCTATTCTCTATGTGGTCGATTTTCTGTGGTCTGCTTTGTCACTAGGGCTAGGTGGCAAGTTTTAACTGGTCTCTCTATCGAATGAATGGCTACGATCAATCCAGGCAACATCAAGGGTCCTAATCAGTTCCTAACCTCTATATAAACAACCCTAGACTAAACCCTAATCTATTCATTCAAAAATAAGATCATAGCCGCCATGTTGCTGAGGAACGACTAGGAGTAGCCACCAAATTGGAGAGAGGATTAGGAGGAAGATTCTAAAGCTTAAAGCAACCTAAACAAATCAATTCAACAAAGGAATTTGCGTCTTCAATCCCTAAATTAGAGAATTCATCACACCATTGTAAGTAGAGTATTACTTTGGTATGAATAAACAATTGTGTTGGTTTGTATGCTTGAATTGTGGCAATAAACTAATTCATATTTGTGCGTTCTTATCAATTTGAAATATTATATACGTTTGGATATTTATGAATTATGTTATTCATTATAAAGAACTACATGCGGTAGTTCTATGCAAGTATACGTTTGGAATATTTCGCAAATTATGTAATCCATGTTGAAGCTACATGTATGTAGTTGATTTAAATTCATGCAAGTTTGGGGTTTGCTTCTATGCCACCATGATGTATATTTTTGTGCATAAATCATTTTGTGAGTAATTGGAACAAGTTTGGTTATTATCCATATGAAATTATGTTGAGAATTTGGCATTATGTATTAAGCCATGCTTTTGTACTAGAAAACCTATTTGCAAACTTATGAATATGGCTAGGCTATGATTGATATTTGGCAACCATGATTAGGTCTATCTTGTTTACAAGAATTTTATGATGACATATGGGGTACCTAGCTAGGTTAGGTTCAAAAATCCCTTTTTGCAAGTTTACATGACCAAAGTAAAAGTCTTGATTTCATGTTAGAAATATTTATGCCGTGGTCATGTGAACAAATACTTATGCCATGCTTATGTTTGACATTTTGCCATGTTCATGTTTGACATTATGCCATGCTTATGTTAGAGATATTTATGCCATGCTTATGTTTGACATTATGCCATGCTTATGCTAGAAATATTTATGCCATGCTTATGTTTGACATTATGCCTAAATAAAAATATAGGTTCATGTGACAATAATGATATCTCAATTACAAGTTCACATGCTTTGATTCATGTCACCTATGTTTTATGACCAAAGTATATGTCACTACTATGCAAGTACACCAGTTTCTATTTTGTATTCCCAACGTCATATTGCAAGTTCATACGCTCACCTTCCCCTTTTTGTGTATGTAATCACGCCATAAGCCTCCCCTTTTCGCATGGCTAAATTGGGCTTTAAAAGGCTAAGCCCAATATATATATATATAAACGGACGTGTAAAACGGCGGAAAATAACGTTGGGTTAAAATTAATTAATGAATGAAAATATAAAATAGAAGGGCCCAAATTCAAGTATGGGTTGGGCCCATGATTGGTGTAACCTTTACACCATTAACTTAATAATGGGCCACAAATATTCACATATAAGAAATAAAGAAGAATGACAAAATATGTAAATGTAGAAAATACGATGTGTTTAACCCGAGGTTGGATTGAGTTGTGATGTAAACCTGCCCGGAACCGCCCGGCTGTCCAGTAGTCACAACAATACCTATCCAATGTGGGAGGTTAAACATGGAGCCCAATAAGGACCCGAGGTTAGACTGAGTTGTGGCGTAAGACTGCCCGGAACCAACTGGCAACAGGCAGCCACAACAATACCTGTCTAATGTGAGAGGTCAGGGCCTTAGTAAGACAATTAAGGCTGAGTCAGGATTGTTAGGATTAAGTAAACTAAAGACTTAATCAAAATGGAACATGCTAAACTAAACGGACTGGTGGGGGTTAGGTTAGAAAACACTTAACCAACTTAGCATGTTGGCTAGAGATAGAAAACCTAGTAACGGGGGACCCTTTTCAGCAGTAACCCTAAAAGGTGTCTCAGGATACCCTGAAACTAGGCAGGGTGGGGCACGATTACTGGGCTGATTGTAAGAGGTCAAAGCGACGGCGGTGGTGTAGCAGTGTAGGTTCTAACGGAGTGCGGACGTGCACACACTCCGGCGCAGAAAAATAAGGCACTGGACACCAGTAGCATACCTGTGCACTCTAAGGTTGTGTCGGGTTGCCACTATGGGACTTGATACACCCCATGGTGGGACCAGCATAGGTAACTACAACATCGGGGGCCGTAAGACACATGTAACTATGCGAGTAGGAGCCGATCATCATAGCATGGGTCACATCACCCTGATTATGGGGTGCAAATTGGAAACTAGTTTATATGGGTTCAGAGATTAACATGGGGTACGATAGTATATTCGACCCTAGACAACTTAACCAAGTTTATAGTGCTTGCCCACTTCTTGTTTATACTTATCATACCCAGTTCTTTATTCATAGACAAAATAGTACTAGACTTACTCAGGCTTTATGTCTGACTCTACTTTTCTTTCGTCTTCTTTCTTCCGTTTCCCCCCCCCCCCCAGGTCCTCAGGGAGGGAACACAACAGCGTGACCAGCCTTACCATCCAGCTTGAAGAAGAAGAGAAATGTATTGCTTGGACTTTCCTGTTTTGAACTATGGCTTTGGACAATCCACTATGGGGCTTTTGCAGTTTATCCATGTTTTATTTATGCTTCTTTAAATAATGTACTCAAGACAGATTATGAAAAATGTTATGTTATGTTTTTGAAAGGATGTAAGACAATCATGGTGATGTTTTGTAACACGTATTTGATTTTATGAAATAAAAAGTTGTTGTTCTTCCGCTGTTTACAAATACGTGTTCTTATATCTGTCTTGTATATCTGTGACTTGTACTTATAAACCTCCACCAAAATTAGGGCATTCCCTTTGAGAGTGACCCTAACGGAGGTGGGGTGTTTCATCCCTCCTCAGGATAAACCCTCCAAGAAGCATTATGAGTCCAAGGACAGGCATAAAGACCCAAGTAAAGGTTTGGAATAGGGGAAAAAAGATCTAGTCCCTTCCGGACAACGCAACATTGACGTTACTACTTCACAGCTGGTGGTCCTTACCACTAAAAATCAAGCAAAGCTGGAGCGTCTATAGGAGCAGCTCCCTGAAATCTATTTTGGAAAGATGCACTTCGTTCCAAATCTTCAACCGGTTCCCAATGATTAGGATACAAAAGTCGTGGACCAAGTAGGCCACACAGCTACACAATACAAAGCAATGAAGAAGCATGCCAAGAAACTCTCCGAGGTCATCCGTCATCTGGAAGTGGATGTAAAGGATGCGCGGGAAAAGGATGAGTATGATGTTAAGTCCAGAGATGGGGCTGAGAAAAATTTATAGGATACCCAAGCTCAACTCTCCTTGGCCTGGAGGGATGCTGAAAACTACAAGAAGCAATATAAGGAAGCAGAAAAACATTTTAACACCGAGCTTGACTTCTATAGCAAGAAGCGTATAGCTATGAGGAAGAGATAGAGGACATTATATCTGCCAACACTGAGTTGAAACTGTCGCATGTTCACTTTACCGAGGAAAAAACTGCATGGGAGAAGGAAATGGCAGGTTTGAAGGACAAGTTTGCTCATGCTGAAGAAAGAGCAACTCTCGCTGAAGGACACGCTAATGAAGCCCTCGAGTCCGCCTCTGATGCTATTGCTAAACTTGCCACGGCTGAACAAGAGATATAAGAGTTTGATGAGTTGCTAATAGACTTTTTCGCTCAGGTAATTCGAACCCGAGACAAGTCATGGATAAGGAATTATCCTAACACTCTAGTTGATATATGGGATCAAATTGTCGAAAGTGAGAAGCAACGTTTAAAGGTTAAGGCGGTCGATGAGGATCAGCTAATGCAGACTTACCTCAGGGGTGAGGAACCTGAGAGGCTAGCAGAGGGGAGTCGTATAATTAAAGGATCTATGGAGGAGGAAAGGCTTAAGCTTAAAGGCAAAAAAAGGTTGATGAATGTTCAAGCTCAGCCGTAGAACTCAAGGATTCTGGGGTTGAGGAGTACAATCCCGACGACCCGCTAATTTCTGGGATTCCTTTTTTTCCACCTGCTCAGGTTTCTGTTACAGCTCCAGATGAACAATCGGTGGAAGGTATCTCCATATTCTCTCCACAATTTGTCAAAGATGTTATAACTTATCACCGCATTGTGGAGCAAACAGTCAAGAGGACCGCATTTTCTCCTGACTTAATAACAGTTGCTTCTCATGATGTAGGTGACAAGCCAACTGAAGGGATTGGAAAAGAGCAAATAGAGATTGACACGGTTGAGAAGGCCATTACACCGCCATGCAAAAACATCCCCAAAGATGCTGAGATAATTGGAGCTCTAAAGGACACTGATGGTGACGACGGAGATGAAGAGGAAGATGTCGCCATCACGGAAGAGGCTAAGAAAGATGACAACATGACCTTAGCCAAGATAAAGGCTAAGAATGATGAGCTTTTGAAAGTTAAAGCCGAGGAAGAGCCTTTAAATATATCATCACTTGCTGTAGATGCCCTCGGTTTTGGGCTGGTCATAAAGTTCTCTAAGTCGATAACCACCCAGCTTGCATCTCAGTCCTCTGGTGCTCCACAAGATCATCCTTCAGAAAAGAAGAAAAGGAAAAAGCATGATATCTCTGATGCTAGCAAGGAGGATTCAGAGAAGCCGAAGTCATCCTCGAAGCTGAAATAGAATTTGCTTGCTTTTGTTTGTTTTAAGTTTCCACCAGCCTTTTGTTGTAGTTGTGAGAATGGCCCTCACATTTTGACCAGTTTACAGCTCTGCGTTTTGTGAATAAAAATTCTGTTTCTTTCGCATTATTGTGTACCTGCGAATTTCTCATACTTAGCCAAGTACATAAATATTCGAGTCATAAGTAAATTACAAACAAAACTACATTATAACTCATTGCTGCAGGCAAAAATTTAAAATTTTCTACAACAAATCATGTTGATTTCATTGTGATGTGTGTGTATATATATATGTATGCCCCTGCTTGGCCAGGGCTTGTTGAGGATTGATTAGGATCAAATATATGTTGCCCCCCATGCCCTGAAATGAGGGGTTCGGGCTCAGCTTTCATTCTTGCCCCCGGTCCTGCAGCAGGGTAGGAGCCCTTTCGTGGCGTTTAATCGAAACGCCTTTATACTCTCCTGTCGTATGCCCAGGATAGAGTTCGAATTCAGCTTTCAGTCTGCTCCCTATTCCTTTAATGGGGTAGAGTTCATCTGTGGTGCTCAGTCCATGGCGCCTTTATACTCTCTCGTCGGATGTCAGGGGTAGAGGGTAGTCAAGGCGGTCTTTTAATCGCGGTGCACCTTCACACCTCGTGGACAATTCATTTCCTTCCCCTTTATATTCTTTCTTAAGTCGTGAGAGTTAGAGTGCCAGTGGTCATGCCATTTACCTTGTCGCCCTCTCGATACACTGTACGCTATTGATCTCCTGGTTTGATAGAAGACCCTTTGAATTACATGTTTTAGGATCATCATGGGGCTTGCAATGAACATCACAATCATAATGTCTCATATGAATAAAAACAAAGGAATAAGCAAGAAATGATGTGGTAAAAGTAAATGACACACGATATTTTATGGTAGTTCGGTCGAATCATGACCTACATCTACTTCATAATCTTTTTCTTATGCAACCAAACTATTCTAGACTAGTCGACCCTTGTTACATGGTCCTAAAAACCGAAAGAATAAAAATGACAATTTCATGTCAAGTAATGCCGCAAATGCTGGGCGTTCAACACTCTGTGGATTTCACTACCCTCCACGGTCGCTAGCTTGAAGGATCCATTATCAAGCTTCTGCCGAATTTTATGTGGTCCTTCCCACTTTGGGCCTAAAATTATAGGGTCAGGAAAGACACATTTGAGAACTAGATCGCCAGGTTCAAAAGTTCGAGCCCGAACTATATTGTTATAATATCGGGCAACCTGTTGCTTGTGCCTCAAGGCACGTATACACGCTTCATCCCTCTTTTCTTCAATCATGTCCAGAGATTCGAGGAGTAGCACATTGTTGGTCATCAGATCATAATAAGAAGTTTTGTGGGACGGTACTTCCAATTCCACCGGAATGACCGTCTCCGATCCAAATGAGAGGGAGAAGCGAGCGTGATCCGTTGCCGATTTGTAGGTCATTTTTGTAACACCCCACGCCCGCTATGGTCACTCGCTAAGGGAATGCCATAACATCGGTGGAGTATTTTAAGTGAATATAGAACAGAAAAATTACAACAAGACAGATATAAGTAGTACTTGAAAATCTTGAAACATCATTTCATTGCAGCGGAAAGCAAAACATGTTTGGTTACATCACAAAACCATAATAAGAGTCAAGTACAAAATATCCATCCTGATAAATAAAAGTACATAATCCCAATACATGAACTGATAGCCATAAAAGAAAGGGTAAGCTGAGCTCTCTACATCTATGGTCCAAGCTCCAAAAGAGAATAAAGCAGCCTGATCTAAGCCCACTCGTACCGGGCCCACTCTGATAACCTGAGGGTTGGGAAAAAGATAAAAACAACGGGGTCAGACATAAGTCTGAGTGAGTCCTATAACCCTAACAATACAACCATTAAAGTAATTAGGTTATGACATAAACAAGGTACGGTACCTCTGGGGATAATGACTACACTAAGTAGCCAACTAAACACAGGATGTATTAAGATAACCGAAAAGACGCATTTATCCACCCAAGGATAATTATTAGGTTGCACCACCCCAGATCTACCCACCCAAGGGTAGTTCCTACACTGCACCACACCAGTTCTACCCACCCAAGGGTAATTCCTACTTAAAGGTTGATCCCACTAAGTGTACTTAGTAATTTTACCCAGTAGTTTCGTGTACCCCTACACAGGTGCCGTCTGCCCCTATCTTTACTAGGTGTACCCACTACTCCCAAGCGATCGGCTCCCTACCGTAGATACCCGTGTTGGTCCCACAATGGGGTGTATCATTCCCCAAAGTGGCCACCTGATAATATCAACGGTGCACGGCTTTATATCTACACGATGCAACAACGGCTTATCTACCAGCCCGGGCCCACACACGCATATGAAACCCGTTGGACTTCCGTTGCCACCGCTAACCCGTTTTGGCCTCTTATAGTCAAGCCCAATATGCGTGTCCCATCACTCGACATGGGTCGAGCCCACAAAGATACGTTTGGGATATTGGTTGAAATGGGCCCCCACAAGCTACTACTTAAGCTTGTCATTTTATCTAGTGCATCCCACTTAACCCCTTTTTATAATCATGCCCCCTTACATGTTAAGGTTTGGTTAAGTCATCTAATTATATTTCAATTGCCACTTAAGGCACCCACTAGATTTCCGCATGCCACCCAAGGCACTTACTTGATTCCCACATGCCACCCAAGGCACTTACTTAACCCTTTAATCATGTTTAATTACATGTTCCACTTTGGTTAAGCATTCTAATCGTATTTTCTATTGCCACCCAAGGCAACCCACTAGTTTCCTCATGCCACCCAAGGCACCCCCACTAGTTACTACATGCCACCCAAGGCACCCACTTAACCCCTCATGCCCCTTTACATGCTAATATGGTTAAGTGTTTCTTAATTCATTAATTAAGATCATGACCTCATAAAGACCTCTCACATTAGACCATCTTTTATGACTGCTGGATTTGCCGGTTGGTTCCGGGCAGACTTCTGTCATTAAAAGGGTCTAACCTCGTGTCTTTACTTTAATCATGTATTTAATTTATGACTAAGACCTCTCACATTGGGCCAATCATTTGTAGCCGCTGGATGGCCGGTCGGTTCCGGGCAGACTTCCGCTACAAAAGGGTCCAACCTCGTGTCTTAGTTGATTAATTACACCTAATTAATCACCCCCCCCCCCACAATTAATTATCCCTAATTAATTACACATTTTTCATAACATGGGTAGACCTAACTCAATAGGTAAATTCCCATGGGGTAGACCTAACTCAATAGGTAAATTCCCACTTATGTTAATTCATTTTTATGGTATGCTTAATCATACCCAATCGTACTTTTATTAACATATTTATTACCCCATCGTTCCCCACGTAAATCGTTCTCATTTCACGACATAATAAAGGGAAAGATCCATCACAAATATCATGGGTTTAGCATATAAATTTGCCATGGGTTAAGAGGATGTCAACTTGCATATATGAGCATATATTAACCCAACTACATTTAACCCAAACTTGCACATTATCATACACATGATTTGCATAACATGTTGCATATGAGCTTGCATATTATCATACACATATCTTGCATAACATGTTGAACTTGCATATAAGCATTCTCATAACTTGCATAACATGTTAAACATGCATTTAGGCATACACATAACTTGCATAAGCATTCATATACTTGCATAAGCATTCACATACTTGCATAAGCATTCACATACTTGCATAAGCATTCACATACTTGCATAAGCATTCACATACTTGCATAAGCATGCATAACTTGCATATCACATTAAACTCGCATTTAAGCATATACATAACTTGCATAACATCATGCACATAACTTGCATAATCTCATAAACATAACTTGCATAACATCATGCACATAACTTGCATAATCTCATAAACATAACTTGCATAACATCATCCACATAACTTGCATAACATATTGAGCTTGCATATATGACTTGCATCTTAAAGGAGGGTAAACATGCATAGCATATAAAGGTGTCATCTTGCATATGTATGCATCACATTTTAAAAGGGTAAACTTGCATGTCATGATTTATGCATAATACCAACCACTTAGCATGCATAAAACCCAATACTTAGCATGCATACAATCAAATACTTAGCATGCATAAAATCAAATACTTAGCATGCATAAAATCAAATACTTAGCATGCATAAAATCAAATACTTAGCATGCATAAAATCAAATGCTTAGCATGCATAAAATCACATGCATAACTTGCATATCATGTTACATATAACTTGCATATACTCTCACATATAGTTGCATAACATGTTACATATGCATAAATGTTCAACATAATGTTTTGCATCATAAAACATGGCATTAAACTTGCATATCACATATCATACAAACTTGCATAAACACATTTATCCACAAACATAGCCATGTCTTATCACATCCTACCATAATCAATTTAATAATTGATTATTAAAGCCATAGGAACTCACCAAAACCAAGATTAGCAAACTTATGTAGTAGAACTAGTAGCTTTAGTTGAAGAAGATGTTGATTAGAGGTTGATTAGCTTGCAACTCTCTTCATTGATTTGTGGAGGCCATGATCAAGTTTCATTTGGCCATAGTTTAGTTACAAGATCTAATTATGAATGAATTAGGATAGGGTTAGGGTCTTATTTATAGGATTAGGTAGTGTTTTAGGCCCTTAGATTAACCCTAGATTAGTTTAGGTCCGTCGGATTTAGGAAATCTCTAGAACCCAGCCCTCCAAGCCAGCCTAAAACCCAACCTGGTGCACCCAGGTTCTCTGGATGCCGCGCCCCTGTCGACAGGCAAGTCGACAGGCAAGTCGACACCCCTGTCGACAGGCCTGTCGACAGCCCTGTCAACATGGTTAGGGCGGGAACTTTCCCGCCTGACCCCGCTGGCTCTATTTTCAAATCTGAATTTGAATTTTTAAATATGTTTTTAGCTTAAATTTTCCTACAAACTTCTTTGGGCCATAACCGGGCCATACGGACTCCGATTCTCGAAAACTCGGACTCTATTTCGCGTATTTTTCCGAGACGAACGCAATGACGCAGCCCGTTACCCCTAATTCCCACATCTGAGATTATTTATCCTGTAATTAGTGAATTTTAGTATTAATTAAAATTCGGGGTGTTACAATTTTATAGACCCATAATGCCAATGGTAACTCGTCGACCCACATGGCTCTGGCCCGCTTCAATCGCTTCTTCAGAATGGACTTAGTTACCTTTTTTACCGCTTCACTTGTCCATTCGACCGCGGATGCACTACAGTAGTGTACCTTTTCTCGATATGATACTTTTGGCAGAAGTCCCGGAACTCGGTGCTACCAAACTGGGTCCTGTTGTCTATTATAATGATTTTCGGGATCCCAAACCAATATATAATATTTCTAATGATGAAGTTTATCAGTCGCTTGGTCGTGATCGTGGTCAACGGTTCCACTTCGACCCATTTCGTAAAGTAATCCACAACCATGATTGCAAACTTTGCTCCGCTTTTAGTGATTAGTGAGCTTCTAAAGATATCAACTCCCTAGACAACAAATGTCCATGGGCTCATCATTGTCTTCAATTGACTTGGAGGTGCCCTGGGTATCTTAGCGAATTTCTGGCACCTATCGCAACGTCGTGCATATTTAGCCACATCTTTATTCATGGTAGGCCAAAAATAGTCGTATGACAATATCTTTTTAGCCAAAGTCTGGCCTCCAGCGTGGTCGCCACATTCACCTTCGTGTACTTCTCTCAGCACGCGCTTAATGTTGTCATGGGCTACACACCGGAGGAGTGGCATCGAGAATCCATGTCTATAAAGAACTTCGTCTTGCATAACATATCTAAAGGCTTTACGAATGATGGCACGCCTTTCGCTTTTCTTGGTTAGTAGCGTTCCATTAATCAGGAAGTTCTTTATGGGAGTCGCCCATGACTCCTTTTCTGGTTCAGTCTCCAGTATAGGATCAATTTCCATTTGATTGACACTTGGAGTTTCCAATGTTTCGATCGGGACCATTTCCGTGTCTTCAGGATTGTTAGAGCTAGCCATTTTGGCCAATTTATCTATCTTTTGATTCTCTGACTGAGGAATATGGGAGATGTTTAGTGTACAAAATCACCGAGCAGCTTTCCCACTTCTCTTAAATACAATACAAGTCTCGGCCCCTTGGCTTGAAAATCTTTTCGGACTTGGTTCACGACTATCTTGGAGTCGTAGGAAATGTCCAACCTTGCTATTCCCAATTCCCTCGCGAGCTTTAGCCTGGCAATCCGGGCCTCGTACTCGGAGTCGTTGTTGGTGGCATGAAACTCTAACCTTAGAGCATAGTAAATCAATCGTCCTTCAGGAATGACTAGCACAACTCCAGCGTCGGACCGTCTATCATTCTTAGCACCATCGGTATACAGCTTCCTGGTGCTAGATTCGAACCGTCATTCTGAGGGACCAGCCTCCTCACTCGGTATATCTTCTTCACGAATGGTAAACTCAGCTATGAAATCAGCCAACACTTGCCCCCTTATCGATCTTCGGGGCTTGAAGTTCAAATCAATATGACTTAACTCTATTTTCCATTTGTGTAGCCTTCCTGATGCCTCTGGTTTCTGAAAGACTTGTTGGAGTGGATGATCAGTGTATACGGTGATAGGATGAGCTTGGAAATAGTGCCGAAGTTTTCTGGATGCGATCAGCAAGCTATACACAAGTTTTTCTATCCTTGGGTAATTTCGCTCGGCTGCCGTTAGCTTCTTACTCACGTAATACACCGGCCTCTGGATTTTATCTTCTTCCATTACTAAGGTTGAGCTTATTGCATGGGATGATATTGCCCAGTATACGAATAAATCTTCGTGGTCGACTGGCTTGGACAATATCGGGGGTCTTTCCAAAAGAGTTAGAAGGTTTTGAAAGGCATCAATGCAATCGAGAGTCCATTGGAAGTTGCGTTTACCTCGCTTTATCAGGTCAAAAAACGGAATGCACTTATCTGTAGCTTTAGAAATAAATCTACTTTATGCGACCACTTTTCCGGCGAGGCTCTGCACATCCTTAATCTACCTTGGTTCTTGGATATTCCTGATTACCGCGATCTGATCTAGATTAATTTCAATTCCACATGAACTAATGATAAAACCCAGGAATTTTCCGAAGGAAACACCAAGTGAACACTTCAAGGGTTGAGCTTCATTCCGTATCGTCGAAGGATATCAAACATTTCAGCTAGGTCAACGGTATGGTCGGATGATTGCCTGGATTTCACAAGCATATCGTCAGCATATACTTCCGTTGTTTTCCCAATTTGATTTTAGAACAAACAATTCACTATGCATTGGTATGTTGCTCCAGCGTTCTTCAGGTAGAAGGGCATCACCACATAATAACATATTCCCAAATCTTTGATGAAGCTAGTATGCTTCTGGTTCGGAATATGCATGGGAATTTGGTTATATCCTGAGTATGCGTCCATAAAGGAGAGAAATTCGTGACCCACCGTTGAATCCACCAGCTACTCAATTCTAGGGAGTGGAAAGTTATCTTTTGGGCAGGCTTTATTCAGATTCCAAGAAATCAATGCATGTACGCCATTTTTCATTGGCCATCTTGACCAGAACGGGATTGGAAATCCAATCTGGGCAAGTCGAATCTTTAATGAACATGTTTCTCCTTAGCTTCTCTACTTCCTCTTTCAAGGCAGCCGCCCTATCTGGACCAAGCATTCGCCTTTTTTGCTTAACCGGTGGATGCTTCGGGTTGATGCTCAATGAATGGCTTGTGATTGAAGAAGATATCCCACACATGTCAACATGGGTCCAGGCAAACATGTATAGGTTCGCTTTCAAAAAAGTACATTAGTTCTATTGCTCGGAGAGGATCCAGCTGGGATCCATTCTTCAAAACCTTCATTGGATCATCATCATCGATCGGGATATAAGCTGTCATTTTATTAGGTGTCGCCATTCTACACCTAGGCTCTTCGTCCTCTCTGGAATCTATGTCCTTGGCCAGTTCTCCGGGCGACTCCTTCGGGGTTATGCCCTTTAATTGCTATGTTGAATCCCCCTTTTACAAGGGAGGAAGCACCCTTAGTTTCTATGTCTTTTCCTTTGCGTAGAAATTTTAACTCTGCCATATAGCAGGCTCATCCGATCACTTAGTCACCCCTAATGACTCCCATTCCTACTTCGGTGGGTAATTTCAACAATAAGCACCAAGGTGCGATGTTGGCCTTAAACTCCGCAAGGGCTGGTCGGCCCAAGAAGGCAATATAGGGTGAGTTATTATCCAAAACTGCGAATGAGAGAATTCTCACTCTCCGGCGGTCTCCATCTCCCAGAGTTACTAACAATTCTACAAATCATGTCAGAGTTGTTGAGGCTCCATTGAAGCCGCGTATCCATCCGTCTTAGGGCTTCAAGTCCTTCGCTTCAAGGTTCAACTGATCGAATCCTTTCTTAAATAGAATGTTAACCGAACTCCCATTGTCTACTAAGATCTTGTAAACTAGCGTAGGACCAATGGTGGTAGTGATCACCAGGGGGACTTCAGTAGAGGATTGAACTCCAGTACTATCTCTATCACGAAATATGACATCATATGACATCATTTTCTTCTGTTTTACTGGAGAAAGATCTTCAGGGTTGCTGCATTCTCCTAGTTCAGGGCGTTTAGCTGCATTAACGTATTGATCCATTGCCCGGTTGCTATGTCCATCTGGAGGGGTCCTCCTACTATAGTATTGATGATGATGCCTTCACCTTTTTGCCGAGCAGTAGCCTTCTAGGGTTGCTGCCCTTTATTTTTCTCTGGGCTGCTTTGCCCTCGATTTCCCGGGGCTGCCTTTTATTCGTCCAGCTTTCCTTCCCTAAGTAGCTTCTCTACCAAGTCTCTTAAATGTCGGCATTCATTTGTCGAGTGCCCATAGGTCTCATGGAAAAGGCAGAACTTTCCTGTTTCACGCTCCTTCTCCGTTGAGTCCCTTGGCGGAGGCTTCTTATATTGAAGAACATTATAAGTATCCGGGTAGATATTCTCTAACGTGTCGTTCAAAGGTGTGAAGTTCTCAAATGTTCTGAACCGAGGTCTCTTCTGTGAGTCATTCCATCTATTCCTTTTCTTTTTATCATTTCCAGTTTGATGGCCATTGCCCTGGTTCTTATTTCCAACATTGACCTCTACCTTCCCAGAACTATCACCAAACTGTTTGATGGCCACATTACTCTGTATATCTTCCTTATCAACGGCCTTCCTATTTCGATTAGCATATATATCTTCTTGGCGTAGGCAATATATCCCTTGTCAGTGGCGGTTTTCCAGCTAAGTACTTACCAAACTTAGTATCTTTATCCACACCGTCAATTAACGCCATCAAGACATGCTGCTCGTGAGGTTCTCTTACCTCCGTGACTGCTAAATTAAAGCGAACCAAGTACGACCTCAGAGTTTATCAGGGTGTTGCTTAATGAGAGACAGTTCAATGACGTTTGTGGATCTCTGAGCATGAAGTCGGAGTTGGTTTATAAATCTTTCGCTCAATTCTTTGAAGTTGGTGATTGATCGTGGCGGTAGACGATTAAACCACATTAATGCCACATCCTCTAGGAAGATCGGGAATGATTTACACGTCACTGCGTCCGGAGCGGCGGCGACATTCATGTACCATGAATATCTCATCAGATGCTGAACCTGATCTGTCCCACCCGCATAATGATTCATGGTTGACAAATTAAATCATCTTGGGAATCAGACGTCTAGTATGTCATCGGTGAAAAGGCGTATTAATACAGTCTACACCCCAATCTTTGTTTCTTTACCCTTGGCTATCTGCCATGATCTGTCTCGCCATTGTCTCAATGTCTGTGTTAGTCTAGGTGGACTCAGGGTCAACACTTCTTTCTCTACGCGGACCTCCAATATCCCTTCGGTGCATTGTCGCCTAGTTTGGGGCATGAGCAGAGCTTCCTTGCGCCATATGGCCATGGTCAATCACGTGGCGAGGGGGATGTAATGGTTGATTCTGAATAGGGTTAATAATGCTCTGACCCCTAGGCATCAGTCAGGATCCCTCTATCGGTGATAAAGCAAGATTATTCAAATTGCAATTGTCATGTCCCAGATTAAGTGTTGTTTCTTGTCGATAAGGAAGTGATCCAAATCGAAGCTGTTCCACATTTTCAGGCCTTTATAATGGTCGTCGCTGGGGTCTCGGAGACCCCTCTAGTGAGGATGAATAATCTGGAGTAAAGCGATGTGTTGGTGAAAGTGTTCTCTGCCTTCCGAGTTCATCTATTTTCCTATTCATAGCAGTCATATTTTCCCGCATCAAGGAACTCTCACGTCTTTGAGCTTCCAAAGCATGATTTTTCCTTTCCAACATGTCGAGAACACGACAAAAGTCTCTCTCTATTACTGGAGCAGAGGCAGGTAGCTGGTCATTAACATTCACAATTGGGTTTGAAGCGCTTGAGCCAGGTTGAGTAGACACATTAGCATAGGTGGAGTGGGTCACAATTTCCTTTCCGCGCCGAGTCGTGGTCACTTGCTGAGACCAGTTCGTGACCCCCTCTTGGTGGCGGTTCACGACCCCTTCCTCAGGGCAGTTCATGACCCCTGCTTGAGGGCGGTTCGTGACCCCCTCTTAAGACCGGGTCGTGACCCCCTCTTCGGGTTGGGTCGCACCATGAGAGCCATGAACCAGGGAGACCACCTCAGCATGCTCTTGGACATTTTCTTCATTAGCTTCATTTGCTCGAGCGGCTCGTGAATCCTTGGATTTCTTTACGGCCATAATGTCTTGACTTTACTGAGATCTTGAAAAACAAAACAGTGGAAATGCAGACTATTTTCTTCGAACTTGAAAATCCAAATAGTAGAGTAATCATCCAATAGGCTGAGAATTTGGTTCTCAGTGAAGGCATCAAAATGTTAGACCAAATATTGGTTCTAAAACCCAACTTATCTGGAATCGTAGAGAATTAGACTAGAAATGAAATAAAACACAACAAACACACCAAATTTATAATGATTCGGCGTTAAAGAGCCTATGTCCACTTTATATGATTCTAATTATATGTTTCAATGCAAGTACAATCACAATATCCTCTCAATTTCACTCTTACAATGATTATTCACTCAACAAATTCGAGATATTTCTGATTAGAAATGGGAGAAGTATGATATTGGTGGAATCAGAACTCTCGATTGCCAAAAGATTCTGAAAAATGCCAAGTATTGGGCTATTTATAGGCAATTCCAGCAGGCGGTTCATGAGGACACGTGGTGTAACACCCCACGTCCGTTAGTGTCACTCACAAAGAGAATGCACTAAGTTCTGTGGAGCATTTAGGGTAAAAGATGCAGATAAATTACAAGACAGACAGAAATTAAACAGCAGAAAATAAAACTTTGCTTTATTGACAAAATAGATTGTACAAAGATTTCTTTACAATATCAGAGTGTCATCTGTCTTACAAAATATAAAAGCATAAAAATACATTTATATTCCCCAATGTAGCAAGAACCAGCCATAGCATCTGAAAAGAGAATCCAAGCAAAACTTCGACAAATCTTCAAGCTGGGAAAGAGTGACAGTCCAATTTAACCTGAGCTATACTATTCCCTCCTCTACTACCTGGGGGGGGGGGGGGGGGACGGAAGAAAAGAAGATGAAAGAAAAACAAAGTCATACATAAAGCCTGAGTAAGTTCAGTAACTTCTAGCATGTGAACATGGAAAAACAAACGACATGAATTAACTGAATCCAAGATTACACCATGACCGTAGGGTCAGCAAGATTAGACAAGATAATCACAAGATATGCTAAGATAAGATAATCTGGATATGCTCTAATACTTTCGCCGCTTCGCTAGTTCCTTGTTATACTGGTTTCTATATCTCTGCACCATCTAACTAGTGTTCCAACTAGTAACGATAACGTGATCCCAACCCCTGTAGTTTCCATTGCCTTCAGGCATACATTTATTATTTATTACCTAGATCTAATCTAGGGTTTTCTATCAAGTGCTTTCTAGATTTAACTAGAGTTTACGCTATCTGCTGAACGCTTCTCAAGTTCAGGGTTTATGCCACCTAGTCCAACTAGGGATTACGCTACCTGTCGAACGATGCCCCCAAGTCTAGGACACACTACCTAGAGTGGTATATGTTCCTATACTTCCCCACGCATGTATCGCGAATCGTCATCGCTTGTCTAGATGCACATGTCCTGTAATGTGCGGTTCGAGTCCTGCGGCAGGGCAAATCAAGGAATACAGAACTCGGTCGGGAGCTTTCAGATATCTGCCAATGCAGATGCTAAGGTCTGTTTTTATTCCAGTGGCTATGGTCCCACTTGACCCCTCCTCAACTAATGAAAGGCACACCTTGTAAAATGAGAACTATACGCCGACCCCCGGTGCCCCACTATCCTATGGCCATCCTCACCCATAACTAGATAGCAAGTATATGGTCTTTTGGAGTTCTCCGCCTTTTTGCTTCACGTATCTCGATTGACTCAAGATGGATGGTAGACGACGAGTCGCTATCACAGGGCTACCGTTTGCTTGCCGAATCACGCCGGTCCATCCTAGTCTTTAGGTTGCCATGTATTGCAACCAAGGCATACCCCTGGTTCTTCTACGCAGACCTTAACCTCTGTGGGCCTAGGCGGATCATCTGCAGCCTCACAGAGGGATACCAAGTGTACCCTCACGTCCCCTCGAAGCCTCGGGCTTCGTAACCCAATTCGTTGGAGCCTTCTTTTTAATCAGACGGACGTTCGCTCCTCCTCGTGTTATACTAAGAATTACTACTTAGTTTTGTCAACTAAGGTTTACCACTTAGTTTCCAGAATCGTTGTTTTCTTAACTAAGGTTTACTACTTAGCTCCTTTTAACTAAGGTTTACTACTTAGTTCTCTTTCCCGTCAGTTTTGATTGGTTAAGTGTCGTTAGTTAATTCAAGCTAACTTAACCCTCTTCATTTATCCTGTTAAGCTGGTTAAGTGTCATCAGCAATTCCCGTTGACTTAACCCTACCACAAACCAAATTATATTGGTTAAATATTTCTTATTACTTAACCCTACCCCTTTATCCTGTGTTGGTTAAGTGTTCCTTTTGTACTTAACCTCGCCCATCTGTTTTAACTAACATGTTTTTAATGGTTAAGTATTATCCCTTCATGTTTTAGACTTAACCTCATTCCTTTATCACACCCTGATGGTTAAGTGTTCAGGTTTACTTAACCCTACGGTCTAGCCCAGCTAACATATCAAAATTGGCTAAGTGTATTAGATTTTACTTAACCCCAACCTCTAGTCTAGTTAACATATTAATTTGGCTAAGTGTATTAACTTTACTTAACCCCTACAAGTCTCGTTTTTCTACCTTGAGTTTGGTTAAGTGCCTCTATGGACTTAGCCCACCCATTCAAGCTTAACTGTGTTAATTTGGTTAAGTGTTCCTATGGACTTAACCCTTACATTCTAGCTTAACTGTGTTAAGTTGGTTAAGTGTCAGTCTGAACCTAACCCAACCCATCAGTTTAGTTATCATGTTGAACTGGTTAAGTGTCTTAGTTAACTGAACCCTATCATTCTTGTTCTAGCTTTAACTAAATAAATTAAAGCCTCTACCACTCACATTAGACAGGTATTGTTGTGACTACCGGATGTGCTGGTTGGTTCCGGGCAGGTTTACATCGCAACTCAGTCTAACCTCGGGCTAGGCATATTCCTGTTTTCTAAGTTCAAAGGGTTTCAATTTATTTTCAAATCAAGTTTTGAAAGTAACCATCCCGTTCGTCGGATCAGTTAGGGATAGCCAGGAGTGCAGGAAACTTGTATTTTCCAAACCCAAGCCTAGACACTATCCTCTCTGTCACCCTAGAACTTTTTGGTGTGTCATTAAAAGAGATGTCGTTAATAAACCTTTAATTTGTCTAAATTTATATTTCCTCATTCATGCCAAATTCTATAAGTAAATTATTTATAATTTACTTATTTCCTAAGTACTCTTTTAATGTAAATCGTCTACATTCATTCTTATGGCCCATTTCCCCTTCTAAATCATATTTATGCTTTTTGGTATGTGGACTATACCAAATTAAGTGTCACTAACCATGATTTTTGCTAAACCTGCCAATTATTCCCAATTATGGCCAATTTCACATTTATGCCAATATACTTACCGTGCCAAATTAGCCAATCCAGTTCCGATTCAACATTCTAATTCTAGACTTATTACTCTATTTCACTATTCATGTAAATGCTAGATTTACACGTCAATACTAGATTCGAATTACACATCTTATAATTCATGTCAAATCTATCCAATTTGCATTTCTATGAACATGCCATAATACATGTTCCCAATTTATGCCAATTTCCAAGTTAAACTACGTTTTTAGTAAATTTCATATTTTTCCCAAACTGCATTCCTACCGTTTGTATAATCGTGATTCAGTCTAGATTATAAATAAAGCTAGGTTCGTTGGAAATAGGGAATGAACCAAAGATGCTATGCAAAAGATAGACATACTAACTGGCATAAAAAGGGTTGAATAACGACGTCGGTTCAAGAACATGGGTAGACCTAACTTAATAGGTAAATTCCCAAGGTCTAAAACCAAAGAAAACCAAGAATAGACAGAATAGAGACGTAGGTTCAAGAACATGGGTAGACCTAACTTAATAGGTAAATTCCCAAGGTCTAAAACCAAAGATAACCAAGAATAGACAGAATAGATGATCGGGTTTAGACCCAATTTCATAGTCACAAAACTTAAGCAACACTTTCCTAGTCATGAATCACAGGTGTTTAATCACAGATGTCCTTGTTATGTCATAGGCAATAGTTTATATTTCCTAATCAAAGGCATAGGCTTAGTCAAGGAAATAATCCTCATAGTCACCATCACAGTCATAGGCAATGTTCATAGTCATAGGCAGTGTCCATAGTCATAGGAAATGTTCATAGTCATAGGCAATTATTCATAGTCATAGGCATATGGTTTTAAGGTCCATAGTTTCATAGTCATGGTCTTATTTGTCCTCGAATCATAACAGTTCTTAATTAGGTTCAAGAGTATAGGCACTGATCCGAATAGAGAGAGGGAGATTTGGCATATTCTTTTATTCCTTTAATTTCATGTCACGAACAGAGAAAAATGTTCAAATCTAAAAATAACTGACTTACAGAGATTAGATTAGAATAGAAAGAAGGCATTGCTATGATTCGTGCGACGTTTAGCCTTTAATCCTTATCTTGAAGCTTTGAATCTCTTCTAGACAACTTGAGCACCATAACCTTGTCTTGGATTTTCGTATTATCTTCTTATTTTTATTTATTTATATATTTTCTCAAAGGCAGCATAAGGATAGAAAAGAATTGTGAATAGAGAAGAAGACCAGGGCTGTTTATATAGTGTAGAAGTCAACGAATCTGGTCAGAAGGGCGTCCAAATACAAAGAAACGGATCTGGTTCAGGAAGCTGGAAAAAGCGGGGAGGTCGACACCCATGTCGACTGGGCAGTCGACATGGGGGGGGGGTGTCGACTGTGCAGTCGACACCCCTGTCGACTTGACCTGGGACGGAATTTTCCCGCCCTGCCCCCTGCGTGTTTGAATTCGAATTTGGCTCTAGTTTAAACTGTTTTGAACTTGGAATTTTCTGAAAACTTTGACGGGCCATATCTTGGTCATACGGACTCCGATTTTCGAAAATTCGGACTCTATTTCGCGTATTTTTCCGAGACGAACCCAAAGGCACAACCCGTTTCCCTTAATTTTGATTTTTAACTTTTAATTCTGCCTTGATTTGTAAATCTTAGTGTTACAGAACTACGGGGTGTTACATTCTCCCCCACTTAAAAGGATTTCGTCCCCGAAATCTTCAAGTTAGGAAGAATGTGTCCTACCATCCAATCACCCATCTACTTAACCATTCACTCACAGGCATTCATTGTCCTTAAAAGATTTCTAATGCTTTCATGTTTATATGCATAGTGTGTGTACAAGTCTTAATCTAATGCAAAATCAGGCGGTCTACTGATTCAGTTGACCTCCTTAATGCAAATCATGTCAGTGCCATGCGTCCAATCATGTATGCAAGCATCCCTAGTTATGTAAATACTACATGTGTGCATAGCCATTCATCCATATGCAACATCCATATGATAACATATCAAGTTCAATTTGCAAACAAATACATATCTGTAAATGCAATATGAAAGCGTCCGAACTGATCTAGTGCCTAATACGTATGCATATGCATCCACGAGCAACCATTAGCAACCACCAATCATAACATGTTTCAAATACATGTTTACATCCATTGGCTTCTACCTAAGGATCGGAGATACGACCTAGAGGATATACTTTGGAAAGAGAGAAACAATTATGCGCAAAGCTCCTAAACAAAGAAATCAAGGATGCACCCTTGAGGAAAAAGGGTATGATGCTAGTATCTAGCCTTCTTGAGCTTTACTCCACTGTATCTTAACTAATTTAACTTCATGATTGTGAAGTTCCTGATCTCCATTTCCAAAATAAACAGATGTAAATCATGGTACCAAGTATATCTACTAAGATGATTTGAGGTCTCCCTCTTATCCACCATGCCATAACTATAAGGATCGAAAGGTTACTACGTGCTCTTTAGAGTACCTGCCACAACTATTCATCTCTCACGCAAACCATCCTAGCCGAACTCGACATTCCTCAAGTACAAGCCCCAAAGGCCTAAACCAATATCAGACAAGCACCAAAGGAATATCTCCTCCGAACTTAGATGATCTATGTGAGATGATATAAACAAACTCGATAGCTATCCTCAAATCCCTACTAACCAAAAATAAACTGGTCGGACCACCAATTGGATTTGAGACTCTAGTGGGATCTTTCTACCATACAAGTACTATGGTGCAGAGACTCAACTATGGAAGTGGATATGAACAAATGCGAAGCGCTAATACCAAAGGAAAGAGTACGAACAGCAAAACTAGACTCTTCCAACAGAACTCTACTACCTCTCTCCTAGGTACGCTTGGTGGCGAAAGTAGGTACTTGCCTTTCTGAAAATCTTGTCCCTCGTTCTTGCCCTTGTCCTTACTTATGTGCCCTATCAAACCCTAGTAAAGATACTTCCTCTTGTCTTAGGTTTTATAATTTCTTCCTCCTTCGTGAGCTAAATCTACATCCATGAATTCCTCATCCTAGGGTTGTGCTCCCTAGCCAAACTCCTCATCCCCTTCCGTGTGTAGTCATGTTGACAAATCTCTCGAAAGCTGCTTCCATCGTACAGAAAACCCTATAAGCTTGAAAGAAAACTGTCCGTAAGTGAAACAACCACAGCCCTAGATGGAAGTCGGGTACTACTTTGCCCTTCGATGAGGTTACCTCCCAGAAAGCCAGGAGCCCCAGAGACTCAAGAAAGAAGGAGATAAGAAAACAGAGGAAGAGAAAATAGTGCGTATGGCTTTGGGGATTATGCCTTTAAAACAAATCTTTTCTCTTTTTTTTTTGAAAATGCTTCTTTTAAAACCGTTTTGAAAATAATTATTCAAATCCTTTATCTGATCTGGTAACCTTCAGCTCTGATACCACGTGTAACACCCCACATCCGTTAGTGTCACTCACAAAGGGAATGCACTAAGTTCTGTGGAGCATTTAGGGTAAAAGATGCAGATAAATTACAAGACAGACAGAAATTAAACAGCAGAAAATAAAACTTTGCTTTATTGACAAAATAGATTGTACAAAGATTTCTTTACAATATCAGAGTGTCATCTGTCTTACAAAATAAAGAAGCATAAAAATACATTTATATTCCCCAATGTAGCAAGAACCAGCCATAGCATCTGAAAAGAGAATCCAAGAAAAACTTCGGCAAATCTTCAAGCTGGGAAAGAGTGACAGTCCAATTTAACCTGAGCTATACTACTCCCTCCTCTACTACCTGGGGGGAGGAGGGGGAACGGAAGAAAAGAAGACGAAAGAAAAACAGAGTCAGACATAAAGCCTGAGTAAGTTCAGTAACTTCTAGCATGTGAACATGGAAAAACAAACGACATGAATTAACCGAATCCAAGATTACAGCATGACCATATGGTCAGCAAGATTAGACAAGATAATCACAAGATATGCTAAGATAAGATAAACTGGATTTACTCTAATACTTTCGCCGCTTCGCTATTTCCTTGTTATACTGGTTTCTATATCTCTGCACCACCTAACTAGTGTTCCAACTAGTAACGATAACGTCATCCCAACCCCTGTAGTTTCCATTGCCTTCAGGCATACATTTATTATTTATTACCTAGATCTAATTTAGGGTTTTCTATCAAGTGCTTTCTAGATTTAACTAGAGTTTACGCTATTTGCTGAACGCTTCTCGAGTTCAGGGTTTATGCCACCTAGTCCAACTAGGGATTACGCTACCTGTCGAACGATGCCCCCAAGTCTAGGACACACTACCTAGAGTGGTATATGTTCCTATACTTCCCCACGCATGTATCGCGAATCGTCATCGCTTGTCTAGATGCACATGTCCTGTAATGTGCGGTCTGAGTCCTGCGATAGGGCAAATCAAGGAATACAGAACTCGGTCGGGAGCTTTCAGATATCTGCCGATGCAGATGCTAAGGTCTGTTTTTATTCCAGTGGCTATGGTCCCACTTGACCCCTCCCTCAACTAATGAAAGGTACACCTTGTAAAATGAGAACTATACGCCGGCCCCCGGTGCCCCACTATCCTATGGCCATCCTCACCCATAACTAGATAGCAAGTATATGGTCTTTTGGAGTTCTCCGCCTTTCCGCTTCACGTATCTCGATTGACTCAAGATGGATGGTAGACGACGAGTCGCTATCACAGGGCTACCGTTTGCTCGCCGAATCACGCCGGTCCATCCTAGTCTTTAGGTTGCCATGTATTGCAACCAAGGCATACCCCTGGTTCTTCTACGCAGACCTTAACCTCTGTGGGCCCAGGCGGATCATCTGCAGCCTCACAGAGGGATACCAAGAGTACCCTCATGTCCCCTCGAAGCCTCGGGATTCGTAACCCACTTCGTTGGAGCCTTCTTTTTAATCAGACGGACGTTCGCTCCTCCTCGTGTTATACTAAGAATTACTACTTAGTTTTGTCAACTAAGGTTTACCACTTAGTTTCCAGAATCGTTGTTTTCTTAACTAAGGTTTACTACTTAGCTCCTTTTAACTAAGGTTTACTACTTAGTTCTCTTTCCCGTCAGTTTGGATTGGTTAAGTGTCGTTAGTCAATTCAAGCTAACTTAACCCTCTTCATTTATCCTGTTAAGTTGGTTAAGTGTCATCAGCAATTCCCGTTGACTTAACCCTACCACAAACCAAGTTATATTGGTTAAATATTTCTTATTACTTAACCCTACCCCTTCATCCTGTATTGGTTAAGTGTTCCTTTTGTACTTAACCTCGCCCATCTGTTTTAATTAACATGTTTTTAATGGTTAAGTATTATCCTTTCATGTTTTAGACTTAACCTCATTCCTTTATCACACCCTAATGGTTAAGTGTTCATGTTTACTTAACCCTACGGTCTAGCCCAGCTAACATATCAAAATTGGCTAAGTGTAATAGATTTTACTTAACCCCAACCTCTAGTCTAGTTAACATATTAATTTGGCTAAGTGTATTAACTTTACTTAACCCCTACAAGTCTCGTTTTGCTACCTTGAGTTTGGTTAAGTGCCTCTATGGACTTAGCCCTCCCATTCTAGCCAAACTGTGTTAAGTTGGTTAAGTGTTCTTATGGACTTAACCCTCCCATTCTAGCTTAACTGTGTTAAGTTGGTTAAGTGTCAGTCTGAACCTAACCCCACCCATCAGTCTAGTTATCATGTTGAACTGGTAAAGTGTCTTAGTTAACTTAACCATACCATTCTTGTTCTAGCTTTAACTAAATAAATTAAAGCCGCTACCACTCACATTGGACAGGTATTGTTGCGACTACCGGATGTGTCGGTTGGTTCCGGGCAGGTTTACATCGCAACTCAGTCTAACCTCGGGCTAGGCATATTCGTGTTTTCTAAGTTCAAAGGGTTTCAATTTATTTTCAAATCAAGTTTTGAAAGTAACCATCCCGTTCGTCGGATCAGTTAGGGATAGCCAGGGAGAGCAGGAAACTTGTATTTTCCAAACCCAAGCCTAGACACTATCCTCTCTGTCACCCTAGAACTTTCTGGTGTGTCATTAAAAGAGATGTCGTTAATAAACCTTTAATTTGTCTAAATTTATATTTCCTCATTCAGGCCAAATTCTATAAGTAAATTATTTCTAATTTACTTATTTCCTAATTACTCTTTTAATGTAAATTGTCTACATTCATTCTTATGGCCCATTTCCCCTTCTAAATCATATTTATGCTTTTTGGTATGTGGACTATACCAAATTAAGTGTCACTAACCATGATTTTTGCTAAACATGCCAATTACTCCCAATTATGGCCAATTTCACATTTATGCCAATATACTTACCGTGCCAAATTAGCCAATCCAATTCCGATTCAACATTCTAATTCTAGACTTATTACTCTAGTTCACTATTCATGTAAATGCTAGATTTACACGTCAATACTAGATTCGAATTACACATCTTATAATTCATGTCAAATCTATCCAATTTGCATTTCTATGAACATGCCATAATACATGTTCCCAATTTATGCCAATTTCCAAGTTAAACTACGTTTTTAGTAAATTTCATATTTTGCCCAAACCGCATTCCCAACGTTCGTATAATCGTGATTCAGTCTAGATTATAAATAAAGCTAGGTTCGTAGGAAATAGGGAATGAACCAAAGATGCTATGCAAAAGATAGACATACTAACTGGCATAAAAAGGGTTGAATAACGACATCGGTTCAAGAACATGGGTAGACCTAACTTAATAGGTAAATTCCCAAGGTCTAAAACCAAAGAAAACCTAGAATAGACAGAATAGAGACGTAGGTTCAAGAACATGGGTAGACCTAACTTAATAGGTAAATTCCCAAGGTCTAAAACCAAAGATAACCAAGAATAGACAGAATAGATGATCGGGTTTAGACCCAATTTCATAGTCACAAAACTTAAGCAACACTTTCCTAGTCATGAATCACAGGTGTTTAATCACAGATGTCCTTGTTATGTCATAGGCAATAGTTTATATTTCCTAATCAAAGGCATAGGCTTAGTCAAGGAAATAATCCTCATAGTCACCGTCACAGTCATAGGCAATGTTCATAGTCATAGGCAATGTCCATAGTCATAGGCAATGTTCATAGTCATAGGCAATTGTTCATAGTCATAGGCATATGGTTTTAAGGTCCATAGTTTCATAGTCATGGTCTTATTTGTTCTCGAATCATAACAGTTCTTAATTAGGTTCAAGAGTATAGGCACTGATCCGAATAGAGAGAGGGAGATTTGGCATATTCTTTTATTCCTTTAATTTCATGTCACGAACAGAGAAAAATGTTCAAATCTAAAAATAACTGACTTACAGAGATTAGAATAGAATAGAAAGAAGGCGTTGCTATGATTCGTGCGACGTTTAGCCTTTAATCCTTATCTTGAAGCTTTGAATCTCTTTTAGACAACTTGAGCAGCATAACCTTGTCTTGGATTTTCGTATTATCTTCTTATTTTTATTTATTTATATATTTTCTCAGAGGCAGCATAAGGATAGAAAAGAATTGTGAATAGAGAAGAAGACCAGGGCTGTTTATATAGTGTAGAAGTCAACGAATCTGGTCAGAAGGGCGTCCAAATACAGAGAAACGGATCTGGTTCAGGAAGCTGGAAAAAGCGGGGAGGTCGACACCCATGTCGACTGGGCAGTCGACATGGGGGGGGGGTGTCGACTGTGCAGTCGACACCCCTGTCGACTTGACCTGGGCGGGAATTTTCCCGCCCTGCCCCCTGTGTGTTTGAATTCGAATTTGGCTCTAGTTTAAACTGTTTTGAACTTGGAATTTTCTGAAAACTTTGACGGGCCATATCTTGGTCATACGGACTCCGATTTTCGAAAATTCGGACTCTATTTCTCGTATTTTTCCGAGACGAACGCAACGGCATAGCCCGTTTCCCTTGATTTTGATTTTTAACTTTTAATTCTGCCTTGATTTGTAAATCTTAGTGTTACAGAACTACGGGGTGTTACACGTGGCACCCATCCCGAAGATCTCAGAGCCGTTGGTAAGTGTATGGAGAAGTGGTCAGAGCAGCCATTATCTACATGTGTCACTGGATCCTTCAATTTTTGTTCGTGACCTAATGGAATCGGAATGGGTCTTCGTGTTATTCCCTGGTCATAGGATCGGGTCGTGATTCTGGTCCACGAGCAGGTCGTGAAGTGGGGGCGCGAGTGGGTCGAGATCTTGAGTCATGAGCCGATAGTGAAGAAAAGGTTGATCACGAACCGGTTTTGTTGCTTGGACGGCGAGCCATCTTTGTGAGCCAGAATGTTTATTCTTGAGCTTGTGAATATAAGGGTCTTCTCCCACCTAATTGTAAATGCTTAAGTTTTTGGTGGCTTGGTCAAAAAGCTAGTCAACAGTTACGAATCCACTTCTTTTACGGAAAATATTGATTATAATGATAGCATTATAATCGTTGTTTCCAAAATATTTAAATTCAAAATATAACTTTGATTCATTACTTTGAATGAATAATTAAATAAGATTTAATTTATTAAATAAATAAATCTTGACTTAAAAGTAAATACCAATTACAAGTTAAAACTCCTTCTATCGAGTTATTTTATAAATTCAAATTCCTGTTCATATTCCATTTCATAACTTCTATCTACAAGTAAATTTCTTGTAAATTTTTATAACAAGTTTATAACTTAACCTCGACTTCATATTCGATTATAAATTTTTGGTTTAACCCAAATCTTAATTATCTCGCAAAATACCAAAATTATATAATATATAATTTCTAATAAAAGATTATTTTAATAACATTCGACTTCGTCGAATTATAATTACAAATCCACGTTTCGAAGATCAAACTAAGTTTCATCGTTCTCTTCTAAAAATGATTTCCCTTTCTTCTTCCTAAATTCATTCATATATTTTCAAATTTATTTAATAATAATTGTTCCATTTTATTTCTAACATCAACCTACTTGTTTTAATAATTAAAACAAGTTATTGTGTTTTAATCCATTTGAAATTCAATTTTTATTTAAAAATAGATTTTCCCTTTTTTTAAAAACCTCAAATTCTTTTCCAATATATTTTTATGTTGTTTTAAATACTAATTATTCAGGGTCAATGTTATTTAAACATCCCAACACACAATAATCAATACCAGATTATTTGTCATATCATATAATACAATATATATGAAAAACAACAATATCATTGTTGAGGCATCCAGTTGGATCCCTCCGACCTGTTTCCCTGCATCCATAAATGTTAATCAACATAAATAACGCTAGTTTCATGTCAATATGAAACCATTAAATCAGTATTTAACCATTCATATATATGACTATCAACTAATTTATTTGTAAATCATCCAAACATCCATCACACAACATTCAATCATTATTTATCAATACTAAATAATGTTTATAAAATTATAAAACTGGAAAGAGTTGTGAGTTTAATCACCTTGGTCGTTAATCATTGAATAACGATTAACGTCGGTTGATCCAATCAGGTGTTTAAATTTAACTAAAATTCAAACGAGCTCCAAATCTCTCTAAACCAGTTCCATTGTGTATCCTACGATCCCAACGGATCCAATTTTACGCAATTCTGATTACGAACAAGTAAATTATAAGCAATACCATTTAATACACTTATTTAAATTAAATTAAACTAATATCCTTTAAAATTTTGGGCCTTACCAATTGTTTTTAACAGCCCATTCCAAACCTATTTAGCCCGCGTGAATGGTATTGTCTTCGCGCCATCGTTCAAAAGTAGAAAATTATTGCTGCTTAACTTCTTCATTTTGAACTCTCTCCTTTTTCTTTTTTATATTTATTTTCCTTTTTGGGCCTCATGTTTAAAAACCCTGCCCATCATTATTTCAAAATCCAAACTGGCATTTAAATGCTTCTTCCCCGATAAAAATGCAAACACCGGTATTTTCTCCCCTTGCCATTTGGATTAATCGCGCAAGCTCCAGTAACCTTCGCACTGAAAAGAACCCGTCACTTTCTAACCATGTTTCCTACCCATCCTTGCATGAAATCTAAAAGAAACTATAACAAAGCATTTCTATTTTCCATATGTATACTCCAGTTCCATTGTTACTTCAATACACATTAAATAGCTCCAGCAACATTTTTGTTCCCTATTATAGCGCTTTGCTCCGAACCTTATGCGTGTTTCTCCGTCATTCCCAAAAGTTCACTTATAACTCTTTCTATATCACACAACATGCTCTCCACACATCAGCCCCATCATGACCATTGTCTCCCACATTTGATAACCACCATCGTGCTTCTCATCTCATCCTGTACCTTTCCATACCACTTTACTTAAACTCGGTTGCCTAGTTCGATATGCGGTTCCAGTTGAACCCACGTGCTATAGAAAAAAATGGTCGACAACTTTAGACATCATTCGCCACCAAAATCTACCCAGAAATGAACAATGCTGTCTTTCTTCCCTTATTAAAACCGCGAGCTCGTACTCCTCCCAACCTTCGTCTACCCTTCACGTCTACAAGCCATTCATGCAATAGCTTATGATTCCGCCTGCGCAAGCCTGAGACCCTCATGCAGCAAGATACTTGCATGCCTCATGTTCCATTTTTATTTTGTTTGTTTGGTTTTTTTTTTATAAATTATCAAAAAGCCATGAAATTTTTCGAAGTTCCTGAAGCACGCTAATGAACAGTCGGTGCGGTATTTATAATGCAGAGACACTTAACCACTAAGTAAAAGTACAACATGCTAAACGTTGTAGGATGGACTAGCTACATAGACAAGACTAGGGTAGGAAAAGAAAATACAAGCCTACGTTGAAAAGATTGGGTACAAAACTTAGCCATTAAGGAATATATATATATTTTCCTGTACTATACACATTTCGACTATAAACTAATAAATTATGTTGATTGGGTACGAAAAGAGATTTAAGGTGGTGACTTTGTCTTGGGTTTCCGAAACTATATAAATTAATAAGTTATATATTCTGTTGTTCAATATAAGTACTCATGCAAAGTTTTCTTGCATGATTTGGTTGGATAAAGTCTGGTGTTTTGTGTGTGAAGTGTACTTGAGAAAATGAATAAAGTCCTTTGATCAACTTAGAGCTCTTTTCTGATTGGCATCCCAAGTGATACTCCCTGTTATTAAAAGTTATAAAATTCCATTACGTGTTTGGTATGGATATGTAAAGCTTGTTGGAGTTTAAAAGAACTATGTCCGGTCCATAAAATTTTACTCGCATACGAACCGTTATAAACAAAAATAAAAATACTGTTGTAACGAGCAATGTGCCAAGATCTAAAAAATATAATAAAATAGACAAGTTGCCTTATTTTGAGAAGTCCCAAAAATGCTGATTAAGGGTGCAAAACACGTTAAACGAAAAGTTGCTTAATTTCCAAATTAAAAATTACGAAAAAATTCTATAAATTAAGTTAACCATACGCCTTAAAAATCTTGTCCAAATACGAAACCAATATTTAATTATATTAAATAATTCGTTATGGCTTAAAAACGATTCCATAGCGACTTTTTGAATATTTCATTTGGACATAACTTACATTCTATAAGCCAAAATCTCGATTTTTCACTTCCATTGCAAAAATATGATCTAATAGATTCAAACATTTCTTGATTAACAGAATTCCGACTTAAAACGGATTATGTATATTCAATTGAAGTTCAAAGCTTAATATTACAAACTACCACGGCGTTACGAGCTCGATTATAATTATATTATAATTAATACGTTCAATTGTCATTTAAATAATATATTCGTTATTATAATTCGAATATAAACTCAATTAAATATTCTTATATTATCCAATTTACACAATATTGCAAATTCAACTATTTCCGGCTATTTCAAAAATAAACTATTGATTATCCTAGTATTTATATTAATTAAATAATTATAATTATTAAATTCAAATCATTAAATTACCGAACTAATATATTAAAATAATTAAATAAATTAATTATTTAACCATCTTAAAAATGCGGGACAATACAATCATGTTGTCTACTGGTGATTTATAAGCTGAATTTATCTTGTAGTATCATAGTTTATTACATGGACTTTTAAGATGAACATAAACATATATATATATATATATATATATATATAAGTGTGTGTGTGTGTATATATATATGTTGAAATGTGCATTAACATCTTAATTGTTTTAAAAACTATGTTATCCTTGTACTTAACCCTTCACAAACAGTTTTTATGTCATATGTAGTTATGTTTATAATCTAAAAAATCATTTTGTAACATGTGACACTAAAAGTTAGATATATCTTAGTGTTCCACATCACAATTATATGCTACAGCATCGCACACACACACACACACACACATATATATATATATATATATATATATGAATGTCATATATATATATATATATATATATATTTGTGTGTGTGTGTGTGTGTGTGTTTGTGTATGTGATACATGGAAATTACACTTAACACCATGATAAATGACTACAAATGATATATAGTAAATTGACCCTTTTGAATCTACATATATAGCTGTTTCGTTTGTATATGTATGATACCAATATATGTTTAGAATCTGGAACAATATCCAGATACAAACCTGTAGTAACTGATTTTATATATAGCCATGTCTGCATATATAAATCTAATATGAAGTGTGTGACTTGATATATTTGTTAGGATGTAATTCTAAACATGATATTTAGTTCTTACCACAATATATATTTGTATATTTGATATAATGTTGCATATTCATCACATACTATTATTATTCAGGAAAACACAGCAAATTTGATTTGCAAGTCATACTTGTAAAAGACATACAATGTATTGTTATTATTGTTATATATATATATGTTGTTATATATGCAGTATTATAATTTTGGGTGCACTGGCCTTAGCAAATATGATTTGCTAATATGTATTTTTGTGAATGTTTATCACATATTAGTTGCCTGCATCATACATTTACACAAATTCACAAAATAAAAAGGAATTGAACTAAAACATGGGGCATTAATTTAATACATATAGATGTTGTATATATACATTTGATTTACATATAAATGAAGGCGTAAATATTAAATGTAAATGATATATTTAACTCTGCTTAACCCCATAAATTGAAATTGTTTAATAAATGCAGGGGTTTTACTTGCTGAAATTGTTTTAGTAGATATATCAACTCAAAACCAGGGTTCGGAAGTAGCAAATTTTATAATTTCCTGTTCTGTTTGGTCTATACGTAAAGGAGAATATACTATAAACATTTGTTGTAGATGAAACTATACAAGACAGTGAGATGCAATATTTGTAAATCTTATTAAATATGTATAAGCTTTGAACTTGTATGTAATGCTTAATAGTATGTACAAACATGTATTATCACAGAGCAACTTTGTAATGTTATTATACCCAAAGGGTGTGACCCTTTATCTGTATGTATGTGAATATATGGTTTGTTTACTAGATACAAAATAAAACAAGTATGACTTATTTTGAGACTAATCATTGTATGATTTATTATGGATGAAAATACAAGGAATAAATGTTGTTTGTAAGAGATCATGAGTATGAATGTGTAACATATATAATGTTCAATTATATAAAACAGGGTCTGATCCATATGTATTTACATATTCTAGCTATCATAGTCAGTATACTATACTATGATTTGAAATTTTGTATTTTAGACAATTTTGATTGAGTCTATGCATTATTTAAATAATTATGGAATTGTTTCAAATTCTAATGTTAACGAATGCGTGAGTTTTATCATTTGGGATATTTGTTAAACTGGATCATGTTAAGTTTTACTACATTATATTGTATTTGAGAAAATGAATAATTTAATGAAAAAAATGTTCATCATGCGATCCAAGATTTATATACGATATAATTGACATAGGATGTCGACCTAAAAGGATATGTTTTGGGGTGTTAGCCAAAGCTAGGTCAAGGCATGACTAGATCTTGATCCTGAAACACCAATACACACACACACACATAAACAGAGGCATGCTAATTTGAGTGGGAGCGTATTTTAGTTTAAATTATACATTTATGTTAATATAAATTTCGTATTTATATTAAATAAATATTAGAGGATCGGTTATTATTTATTGTAGATATTAAATAATAAATAACTCCAATAATTGAATTTAGTCCTTAAGAAGGATAAATTGAATTAAATAAAATTTCTTGACTGACATTGGAATTTGAGGATTGTCCTCAAACAATTTAAACGTAATTGTTTTAAAAATATCGAAGAACTAAAAGAAAATTGAAGTATGACTTCAACCGAATAAGATATAAATGTTATAACAATCTACTTATATATTTCTAGTATTAAATACATGATATGAATCACATAAATTTATGTAAATTTACCGAAATTGCAAAATAAGTAGAAATATGATAAAAGGACATGTGGACTTACGAGTGGAAATGAAGCAAATGTAGTTGGATTGTCCATAAGAAGTTGATTCTTGCTGTATATACTGGATTAATTAAATAAATAAAATAATTTTTATTATGAAATTCCACTTAAAATAAATGTTATAATAGATCTTGTTCAGACAAGTTTGAATTTCATTTGTAATAAAAGGAACAATTGTTATTCATTTTATTTAAATGAAATATCATATGGAATTTCACAAATAGTTAATGATCTCTGTAAATCCTTATCTATAATGTACATGACATAAATAATGAGTGGATTAAAATTTAGTGACTTAAATCCTACATACCTTTAGCACTGCTAGTTAGCCTTTATAAACAAGAAAGTATACCAAAACTCCATAATGATGGAATTTTGAGATCATTTGACTTTGAACCATATGAAGAATGCAAATCTTGTTTATTAGGCAAAACAACTGAATCAACGTTCACCTGACACAGTGAATGAGTGATAATTACTGGGTCTTGTACATAATAATGTATATGGAGTAACGAAAACATAAGCTAGGGGCAGGTTTTATAACTTCATTATATTTATTGGTGATGTCAGTAGATATAGATATGTGTATCTTATGAAACACAAATCAGAATCCTTTGAAAAGGTCAAAGAATTCAAAAATGAAGTTGTAAAATAATTTTGATAGAAAATAAAATCTCTTCGAGCAAATCAAAGAGAATATTTAAGCCAATTATTTAAAGGCTACCCAGATGATTTTGAAATTGTTTTACAACTCACTCCATTTAGAACACCATGTTGAAATGGTGCTTCTGAAAGGAGAAATCGCACCTTATAAGATATAATACGATTAATGATAAGTCATATAGATCTTCCAATGAATTAAATTTAGAACAATTGCATTTAATCCTATTAAAAAGATTTTAAAGACGCCATATAAGATATGGACCAGGAAATGTCTTAGTGTGTCTAATGAGAAGATTTGGTTTGCAAGGCATTTGTTAAACATCCTTCCTCTGATAAGATCGGACCCAAATCAGATAACTATTTTGTGGAATATCCAAAAGAACCAGATGGATATTATTTCTATAAATCCTCCGAGAATAATATGTTTATTGCTCGAAATGATATCCTCTTAAATGAGAGCCAGTCTCTAAGATACCGATGGGAAAGAAATAAAAATTCGAAATGTCTCGAAAACCGCAAAATGCCACTATATCTTGTATAGTGACACAATAATTCTAATGTTATATTTTGACAACACATTATTTATTGTGAATAATGTTAGTTTTAAAACAAGAAATAAATACTGATTCTAAGAAAGAAAATGTTTGGATTAAGAAGTTCATAATTGAACTTAGTTAATTGTTGATCCAATGATTTACATTGGGATAACAATATGGCTATTGCTCAGGCCTAAAACCTTAAACTCATTCTTAATCCACACACATACTTAAGAAATATAATTCCTATGTGAAGTTGTTCACAGAGGAAATGAACATATCTGCAAAGTTACAAAGTTGTAATGTTGCAGACCTAATGAATTAGATTGTGTCGCAACAGAAGTTTAATAGTCACACTAGTTTCATGAGTATACTATACATGAATGATTGGGTCTAATACAGGTGGGAGATTGTTAGAGTTTATGCCCTAAAGGCAATCCATTAGATGTGATTAATAAAATAGTTGATGTTATTACTTTATTTTGAATAAAAATATTCTGTTATGTTATATGAAAAGATCCGAACTCCCTCTATATCCCAAGAGAAGATGAAGGCGGATTGCTTTGAGAACACGACGCATCAGAACACAAACAATTGAACATTTCATTGCTATTATAACAATTACATCAGAATACAAAAACATAACAGAGTATGAATATATACATCAGAAAAATATCAGAGATTAAAATACATTACATAGCAGTGGAAAAACAATACATAACACAACTGAAAGAGATACACAGATACAAAGCTTTCCGAATATAGCTCCATCTTTAAATCCAGGATCCTGTAAAAAGAAATCTGCAAAAACCAAAACTACTAGCTGCCCATGCGGTAAATAGGGGCACCCAGAGTTTAGGTAGAAACAATAAACTCCAGGTCAGTCATAGGACTAGTGTGAGAACTAAAACAGTTATTAAAACTTTACTTTAAAATAGAGTAAATCAAGGGACCATGCCATATAACACGGAACGGGTTTTCTCCCAAGAATACCAGTGCATAAAACAAATTGCGCAATGTTTTTTTGGAAAAATGAAGCTATTATAAGACTCAGGTCCCATCACACAACGCAATGCAAGCCGGAGGATAGAGTTTTACCTTATAATAGCCAAACATGCTTGGTACGTTTAAAATAAATCATTTTGATATTACTACAAGTGCATAGTGTCAAAATAAACTTCAAATATAAATGTATCAATCATAAACGACATGGGTACCATATATCTTGTTGCCATACTAGTTCTTCAACTAAAATCGAAAAATCACGTATTGGAAATTGGATTCCATCTATGAGTCGAGGCAAGGGATTATCCTCACCGGCTTCGAGACACTCCGGAAAATGCCTCAGGGTTCGGACGTTGGTGAACCCTGGTTACCAGCAGGGCCAGTCCACACTTACTTTAGTGGATTAATATTCCTGAACACACGTTTTCCAATCCTATAGGACCTATCACTTGGCCACTAGGGACCAATATCTGAGGTGCCATGCAATCCGTCATCCACTTAGGTAAATATAAATAAATGTCTGGGCTCCATACCATGACACCACCCATAGGTAGAAAGAAACGTCGTGTCCTCCCTGCCGTCCTCATCCTATTTTTGACTCATACCGAGGTGTGAGGCTCGGGAATAAATGCTATACACAAAGCTATGTTATTTAAATCCATGCTTTGATCATCAATAACAAGACTCTACTTTTCAACAGAAGCCTTGATCACTGCATCTCTGCATGCTACACTGACAATTCATGCCATGCGATTAATATCCATCAATATATAACCTATAAGCTCATACGTCTCAGAGAAGGGTGTTAAGCAAGAGAATAAATTCTCCGCCACCAAACAAATATATATTTAGTGGAAATCAACCAACACAAAATGAAACCCAATGTCAGACACACATCCACTCACAAGTTCGTTCTGGGTCTGAACGAAACCGGAGGCACCTTATTCCTCGTCCAATATGTCCAATATAGGAGAGAGGTCCTCGCATATCACGTCGATCTCCAAGTACGTCTGCACGATCACCACTTATTACCTTGTCTCGGATGTAGAGCCCAATCAAGACATCAGTAATCATCGAAACGATGTGAAGATCTCCGGTCTTCAACCACCGTCTTCATCGTCGAATCAATTATTCAAAATGGGCATAAACCCGGTCTTTCCAAATAAATCGCGTATCTCACAAACAAGTGCTATGCAAACACAACATATGCCTCCTTCCAATCCAGAGTACTCTTTTATTCAAATATTCTTTTCATAATTTAAACCGAATTAAGGTTTTCCAAACTAGTCGGGATTAGCGAACCTTACCGAAGTAGTCATTTATTTTATTTCCCAATCCCAACCTATTCATCCCATGGAGCAAAACTGGTAATACTCCATATCTAACACCACGGTGTTATCAGTAAAATTAATTACCATTTCCCATTCAAATCTAATTAAAGATTTAACTATCGTCTGGAGTAAAACTGTTGGTACAACATTCTCGATCATTTCCCAAATTTGATAATTAAATCATCACCTTCACATTTCAATCTAATTAAAGATTCATTAAAACTCTACTTAGTTTTATTCTTCTAGCAATCATTATTTAATGATTATTCAACTTTGGAAACACAAACATGCCACGTTGACAATCTACACCGTACCACTGATTTTTACCAATATATAACATCTAAGCTCATATGTCTCAAAGAAGGGTGTTAAGCAAGAGAATAAATCCTCCGCCTCTAAACATATATATATATATATATATATATATATATATATATATTTAGCAGAGATCAACAATATGGTTTGAAATACAATGTTAGACATGTAATCTTGTCTTTAACTAGGTTAAGGAACCAATGTCATTTAAAACACAGTTCACGATAAACCCAAAATCACATTCCATTAACCATGGAATCTTCACGGGAAACAGATCAATATATAATCGATATCAATTTCCATATCTAACTAATAATATAAATGGAATAACGACTAAGCCTTTTAAATTCCATATACAGTAACAATCTTCCTCCACAGAAGCTAACTTCGATTATCACTAAATCGAATTCCATTCAATTCCAATTTGATATATTAAATTGGAAAAATTTACTTTGGAAGATTTGCATTAAAACTTAATAAAAGATTTATTTATTCCAAATAACATTTCACTGCTAATCGGGTTAAAGAACGAATGTCTTTAAAAACACAGTTCACAATAAACCCAATTCACATTCCATTTTATTCCAATTACTAAATATAACTAGAAACACTAATAATCTTAATTAAAATATTTATTCTTTTCACACGGGGTTTGAGAGCAGTGTTACTAAAGATACCATTCACAACAAACTCAAAATCCACTTTGATATTAAATATAAGGCTCTAAATAGAAATTATATCGGCTTACATTCAATATTAAATTCTGAAACCAACACATATCGTATGGGGAATAACTATATATATATAATATACATATCTTCCAAATTCCTCCACAATATCCGTATAACCACGGAATCCAATACCGAAATATCCTAAAGATGATTTCAATTCAAATCCATTACAATTCATACAATGGAAAATTCTGGTTAGATTAAAACCATTCACATACCCAATTTATTTATTTAAAAACGTTGGACTATCTTTCTAGTTAATAACTAGTTCATTTTGATAAAAATATATTTTTATCTTTACAAACGTGGAATTTTTCATCCAAATTCTTTCCAAATCATTTATTATGATTTTACACAAATTATTGATATTTTTAATAATTTTATCAAGGTCCGTACAGTCGGTTTCCAATAACGGCCACCGAACTGCATCCCTAGCGACCTTTTCCAAATTTGATTTGGACATAATTCTAAATCCATCTGTTAGATTTCAAATCTCTTATATTCACTGGAAAGTTCTTTCCGATACGAACCCAACGGTTCCGGTCTTAGGAGAATCCGACGATCGGATCTCCCGTAATGTCAATTCGAAGTCAATGGTTGAAATTATGATCGCGGCGCGATGCGTTATATTCAAGCCATATATATAATACGTATATTATTACTACTTCCGTTCAAAACGTATTTTATATATTCTTTTTAAAAACGATTCCCATTTTCATTTCAATTTTAAATCAAAATTGAATACTCCTTATCATTATAATATTTAAATAATAATTTTTTCAAAATATCAGATTTTGAAATCATTTCCTTTTCGATATTCATTATGAAAATGAGTAAAATCGATATAAATATCATTCGCGTTAAAATGGCGCATATCTAATCAACATGGCTTCACATATTTCAATATTTTTGTGTCCATCCAAAATCGGACATCAAATTCATAATTTAATCCTTTACTGTGTATTATTTTAAAATATTCGTTATTTTTGAACTGGAATCAGACCCAATCAATTACCATATAATGTTAGTTATATGTATTTCATACATCACATGTACACAACAAAAATGATAAACAATCATCCATCATCCAAAGTGCATTACACAATTGCATAAGCATTAAATATAAATAATTAATGCTTACAACAGTCTGTCAAACAATCGGTTGCCATACAACTAAATAATTGGGATTATTGTATGCCAAATATCATCCCAATACCCTTGTGGTATTTCAGCCAACAAATACTGTATATTATTTGTGCAGTTGGGTGATGTGTAAAATTTATCGTCCCAATCAATATCAGTTAAGTGGGTGTACATAAACTAATCATCTGATTTGTAAGTGAATATTTAATTTCATTTATGCCGTTCATATATACGTTAATGATTTTATTTTTAACAATAAAATATTTATTTTAACACTTGACTATTTTATATAGTTCATACATTCAATAAAAATGATGTTTTTATTATTCAAACATTTTATTCAACACATGAATATTTTATATAGTTTATTTCAGAAATTTCGGCATTATAACGACACGATATTAGAACCAGAATAATGTCTAGCATTATCCCTTTTCTGATACTGGCTCGCACCATAACAATCACCATCAATAAACCACAATACAATCAATAACCACAATATAGTCAATTTTTCCATAATACAATCCAATCAAACAAACAACCATGGTTTGTACAAATAAATAGTGTCAGGAGCTACTAAGCCCCGTCTGCAACCTAGGATATATTTAACTGTAAAATAGCTTAAATGCACCATTTCGGACAACTTTCGCCTAGTGGCCTTCCTTCCGAAAATGCTCCAATTCGTCGGAAATCGCGAAAAGACATAAACATGACAGTAGACTTTGGACGCGTTTTCTGAACAACTTCGCAATCCAAAATAAGGCTTCCGTATAGTCAAATCGAAGAGAATATCGTGCTCTTTGATTTTGGCAATGTGGGGGGGGGGGGGTTTGGCCATAGGGGATCAGATTGGAAGATATGGGCTCGGAAAGGTCAGGGGGATAAAAGCATGATAGGAAATTACAAAAATCGGATTTTTAAAAGGGGATGGGGGTCAACGGTGGCGCTGGTGGTCGGGGTAGATGGCAGCGGGGTGTGGTCAGTCGGCATGGTGGCTTAGGTGACCGGCGGCGTGGTGGTGGGGCCATGGAGGCAGATCTAGGGTTGGTTTGGGGCTGTGGGGGTTTGGAGATGGCCGGATGAGGAGGGTGGAGGCGGCGTGGGATCGCTGGCGACTAGGGGAAGGGGTGCAACGGGGTTGGCTGGCCTCCGGTGGCGGCAGCGCGGCTTGGAATAGGGCGACAGGGTTAGCAGATTCATTTTTTTTAGAACGATGGGGGAGAGAGTGAGGGAGATAAGGGGATTACATATATATATATTTAATAGAATTTAATTTCCAAAAAGTTAGTTTTTAATTCGAACTCCAAATCAAACCCAATGACAGTCGCCCCTAGCCAAATATCCCCATTCTGAACACAATGGGATATGTCCCGTAAGCCAATTCGACTATTTCGATCAATTTTTATCAAAATTAAAATATAAATTAATATAGCATTCAAAATTGATTTCAACGTACATTTTAATTTACCACGCTCACATATTAATTCCAAAAATTATGAAATTATGAAATTTGAAATTTAACTATTATTTGACAATCCAAATCCAACAAAAGTGGTTTCGTTGAAAACAAAGGTCGTTTGAAAAATGGCTATTTTCAAGGGCTATATATTATATAATATATATATATTCCATAGCGACTATTTTAAATTTTAAACTGGCCTTAACTTTCCATTTATAATCTTAAATTTTCACATCCATTAGAAACATATAATTAAACAGATGCAAACGTTTCTGGTTTTAGTGAAATCCGATTTATTTTGAATTTTGTACATTCAATTGAAATTTAAATCGAATTTTCAAACTATCATGCCATTTCAAGCTTGTTTTGTAATTAAAATAGATTTATATGTCCTAACTTCATTTCAAATAAATCTTTAGTCGTTATTGTTTAAAATAAATCATTTTAAATCTTCAAAATTCATTAAAATAGCTAAAATAAAAATTTTAAATTGGTTCTGAAAATCCGGCTTGTTACAATCTTCCCCACTTAAAATCTTTTCGTCCTCGAAAAAGAATGAAGCTGAAAGTTGTTTAACTAATCAACTCAACTTTCATTCTGGCTTTCATTCTTTAGCTTTTCAATTTCTAAGAATTTTCAAATTTCTCAAAAGTTTGGCTAACACCCTAATTTTCGATTTTTTTTGCCATAATTTCCTTTGTACGGGCTGATTGGTAAAACCGCAACTTGCTTCACAGGGCCCTCATCAATCAAAAAGAAAAAGAAAAAGCCAAGCGGCTTGCCAATCGACTCATAAAATCATCAATCCCAATGAATATAATAAACATGTACCTATTTATCAGGCATACAATTTTACTCCTCTTCTTAGCTTCCAAGCTATAAACTGTTCATTATATATACATGTACATATATGCAATTGCAATCAATTTTCAATTTAATCCAATATTTGATTTGATTTGGCTAAATTTTACCTTTTGTTCTCTTATTGGTTTTATTATTACAATATTTAAATTAGTTAAACTAATAATCAAACATCACAACTAGCAATCAATTAGTCGATTAACTTTTCAAACATATAACTTCTATATATTCAAAAATCTATTTTTAGTGCCAAATCACAAAAGATAAAATCTAACTAAGTTTTGGTTCTCACACCAATCAATTGAAAATATATAGATATCACACTTTCAAAACTCGAATATAAATACTGATGATGATATATCAATCATCAGAATTATCTCCGAGCGACTAGAGTGTGATTTTATATCTATCCAGTATATTTGAGGCTTCATATACACGTGGATCAGATGTATATTAAAATCTCTATATACCCGATAGTCCAAAATCAACTTAAAATAAAATACTCAAATACGTATAATAAGGCTTAAATTTTTCTAAACAAAATTTGTTTTCATTTTATTTTAAAAATAACACTCTTTGAAACTCATTATAGGATACTACTGATCCCATCTCTAACGAGTTATTCTCATTGGATATTACTAATCCAATCTATGATGAATTCTTTCATTCGGTTCTAATGTGTCTTGTTCTCAAGCTTTGTAAACCAAAGCTCTGATTCCACGATGAAACGACCCGAACTCCCTCTATCTCCGAAGAGACGAATGAAGGCGGATTGCTTTGAGAACATGACGCGTCAGAACACAAACAATGGAACATTTCATTTCTATTATAACAATTACATCAGAGTATAAGAACATAACAGAGTATGAATAAATAATATATATCAGAAAAATATCAGAGATTAAAATACATTACATATCAGCTAAAAAATAATACATAACACAACTGAAAGAGATACACGTATACAAAGCTTTCCGAATATAGCTCCAGCTATAAATCCAGGATCCTGTAAAAAGAAATCTGCAAAAACCAAAACTACTAGCTGCCCATGCAGAAAATAGGGGCACCCAGAGTTTAGGTAGAAATAATAAACTCCGGGTCGGTCATGGGACTGGTGTGAGAACTAAAACAATTATTAAAAATTTGCTTTAAAATAGAGTCAATCAAGGGGACACGCCGTATAACATGGAACAGGTTTTCTCCCAAGAATACCAATGCATAAAACAAACCTCGCAATCCTTTTTGGAAAAATGAAGCTATTATAAGACTCAGATCCCATCGCACAATGCAACGCAAGCCGAAGGATAGAGTTTTACCTTATAATAGCCAAACATGCTTGGTACATTTGAAACAAATCATTTTGATATTACTATAAGTGCATAGTGTAAAAATCAACTTCAAATATAAATATATCAATCATAGACAACATGAGTACCATATATCATGTCTCCATACTAGTTCTACGACTAAAATCGAAAAATCACGTATTGGAAATTGGATTCCATCTATGGGTCGAGGCAAGGGATTATCCTTACCGGCTTTGAGACACTTTAGCAAATGCCTCAGGGTTTGGATGCTAGTGAACCCTGTTTAGCAGCAGGACCGGTCAACACTTACTTTAGTGGATTAATATTCCTGAACACGCGTTTTTCAGTCCTATAAGACCTATCACTTGTCCACTAGGGACCAATATCTGAGGTGCCTCGCAATTCGTCATCCACACATGTAAAAATAAATAAATGTCTGTGCTCCATACCATGACACCACCCATAGCTAGAAAGAAATGTCGTGTCCTCCCTGTCGTCCTCATCCCGTTTTTGACTCATACCGAGGTGTGAGGCTCATGAATTAACGCTATACACAAAGCTATGCTATTTAAATCTGTGCTTTGATCATCAACCACAAGACTTTGCTTTTCAACAGATGCCTTGATCAATGCATCTCTACATCTCTGCATGCCATACTGAAAATTTATGCCTTGCGACTGATATCCATTAATATATAACCTCTAAGTTCATATGTCTTAGACAAGGGAGTTAAGCAAGAGAATAAATTCTATGCCAACAAACAGATATATATTTAATGGAAATCAATCAACACAAAATGAAACCCAATGTCAGACAAACATCCATTCACAAATTCGTTTTGGATCTGAATGAAACTGGAGGCACCTTATTCCTCGTCCCATATATCCAATACAAGAGAGAGGTCCTCGCATATGATGTCGATCTCCAAGTACGTCTGGACGATCACCACTTATTACCTTGTCTCAGGTGTACAGCCCAATCAAGATATCAGTAATCATCCAAATGATGTGATGATCTCCGATCTTCAACTACCGTCTTCATTGTCGACTTATCGTCGAATCAGTTATTCAGAATGGGCAATAACCTGGTCTGTTCGAATAGCTCGCGTATGTCATAAACAAGTGCTACACAAACACAATATATGCCTCATTCCAATCCAGAGTACTCTTTTATTCAAATATTCTTTTCACAATTTAAACCAAATTAAGGTTTTCCGAACTAGTCGGGATCAGCGAACCTTACCGAAGTAATCATTTATTTTATTTCCCAATCCCAACCTATTCATCCCATGGAGCAAAATTGGTAATACACCATATCTAACACCACGGTGTTATTGGTAAAATTAATTACCATTCCCGTTCAAATCTAATTAAAGATATAAGTAAAACTGGTGGTACTCCATTCTCGATCATTTCCCAAATTTGATAATTAAATCATCACCTTCACATTTCAATCTAATTAAAGATTCATTAAAACTCCACTTAGTTTTATTCTTTCAATAATAATCATTTAATGATTATTTAACAGAGGAAACACAAACATGCCACGTCGACAATATGCACTGTATCACTGATTTCTACCAATATATAACCTCTAAGCTCATACGTCTCAGACAAGGGTGATGAGAAAGAGAATAAATCCTCCGCCACCAAACAGATATACATTTAGTAGAGATCAACAATATGGTTTGAAATACAATGTTAGACATGTAATCCTGTCTTTAACTGGGTTAAAGAACTAATGTCATTTAAAACACAATTCACGATAAACCCAAAATCACATTCCATTAACCATGGAATCTTCATGGGGAACAGATGAATATATAATCGATATCAATTTCCCTATCCGACTAATAATATAAATGGAAGAACGGCTAAGCTTTTATATTCCATATACAGTAACAGTCTTCCTCCACAGAAGCTCACTTCGATTATCACTAAATCGAATTCAATTCAATTCCAATTTAATATATTAAATTGGAAAACTTTAATTTGGAAAATTTTGGTTAAATCTTAATAAAAGATTTATATATTCCAAATCACATTTCACTGTTAATCGGGTTAAAGAATGAATGTTTTTAAAAACATAGTTCACAATAAACCCAATTCACATTCCATTTTATTCCAATTACTAAATATTACTGGAAACTCTAATAATCTTAATTATAAGATTTATTCTTTTCACACGGGGTTTAAGAACAGTGTTACTGAAGACACCATTCACGACAAACCCAAAATCCACTTTGATATTAAATATAAGTCTCTAAACAGAAATTATATCGGCTTACATTCAATACTAAATTCTGAAACCAACACATATCTATAGGGAATAACAATATATATTTATCTTCCAAATTCCTCCACAATATCCGTATTGCCACGGAATCCAATATTGAAATATCTCGAAGATGATTTCTATTCAAATCCATTCCAATTCATACATTGGAAAATTCTGGTTAGATTAAAACCATTCACAAATCCAATTTATTTATTTAAAAACGTTGGATTATCTTTCTAGTTAATAACTAGTTCATTTTGATAAAAATATATTTTTATCTTTATAAACATGGAATTTTTCATCCAAATTCTTTCCAAATCATTTATTATGATTTTGCACAAATTATTAATATTTTTAATAATTTTATTAAGGCCCATACAGTCCGTTTCCAATAACGGCCACCGAACTGCATCCCTAGCGACCTTTTTCAAATTTGATTTGGACATAATTCCGAATCCAACCGTTAGATTTCAAATCTCTTATATTCAATGGAAAAATATTTCTGATACGAACCCAACGATTCCCGTTTTAGGAGAATCCGACGGTTGGATCTCCTGTAATGTCAATTCGAAGTCAATGGTTGAGATTCGCGAACGGTCATAGCGCGACGCGTTCTATTCAAGCCATTAATATATATAATATATGTATATATACTATTACTATTTTCGTTCAAAACGTATTTTATAAATTCGTTTTAAAAACGATTCCCACTTTCATTTCAATTTTAAATCAAAATTGAATACTCCTTATCATTATAATATTTAAATGATAATATTTTCAAAATATCAGATTTTGAAATCATTTCATTTTCGATATTCATTATTAAAATGAGTAAAATCGATATAAATATCGTTTGCTTTAAAATGGCGCATATCTAATCAACACGACTTCACATATTTCAATATTTTCGTGTCTATCCAAAATCGGACATCAAATTCACATTTTAATCTTTTTCTGAATATTATTTTAAAATATTCATTATTTTTGAACTGGAATTTGACCCAATCAATTACCATATAATGTTCCTTATATGGATTTCATACATCACGTGTATACAACAACAATGTAAAACAATCATTCATCATCCAGATTGCATTAACAACTGCATAAGCATTAAATATAAATAATTAACGTGTGATACCCCTCGTCCATTAATGTCACTCAAAAAGAGAATGCATTAAGTTTCGTGAAGCGTTTAGGTGAACAGACATAGAATATTACAAGACAGATATAAAATTTTTTGCAGTGGAAATAAACAACTTTATTAATCATCAAAATACTGTGGTACAAAGCATCATTTGTCTGAAATATGAAAACCCATTACAACATAAAAACCACTGTCTTGTACTTCAGAAATATCAGAGTACATAAAAGAAAGAAAATCCCCCAAGAACAAAATATATGGCAATAGCAACAAGAATAGGAGCTTGATCCATACATATCAGCAGCTCCAACAAAATAGGCATAATCATGATCAAGCTTGTGTGTTTCCTCCCTGAGAACCTTGGGCGGAGGGGGGAACGGAAAAAAGAAGGGGAAACAAAAAGGGTCAGACATAAAGTCTGGTGAGTCTAGTCACTTTTAGCCAGTAAATAAATAAAAGTAATATGATAGGCATACAAAGTGGATAAGAGAGTCACTACATAAATGGCAGGTATGAGAAGGTAAACAGGACAACATGATATAATAGATAGCGCTTCTTAATACTTTCCTTTCTCTGCACCAACACTAGTATAACAGATATGTAATAGGATTACAAACTCCCCAATTGCTTAACAAAAACAGGATGATCCCAACAGCAATATAATGGTAGTTTTAGGTGTACTCTAGTAACGGGTTTTAACCCAAATAGAACTGGTACCTAAACAAAAATAACGGGTGTTAGCCCAGACAGAAACATAGGTACCTTACAGAAACAGACAGGACTAGATGTACCCTATTTACTACCCCTAATCTATCGGCTCCCTATTCCTTAGAAACCCTGTGTTGGCCCACAGTAGGGTGTATCACTCCCTAAAGTGGCAACCCTTTAATTTTCGGATGTGCACGACCATATCAACTGATGTCACTACGTCTTATTTTCCCCAGCAGGCGGAGTCATGCACGCACATGACCCCGTTGGAACGCGCCGTCAACACTGCCCCCATGTTTCGATCTCTTACAATCAGCTCAGTAAGCGTGCCCCACTCCGACCTAGTTCGTAGTACCCGTTTGATACCTATTTAAGGGTTACTGACTGAAATGGGTCCCACACAAGATGATGCAAGCTTTCCCCTTTGTCTTGCATCCCCACTACTAGGTTTTCAACTGGTTCTAAAAGGTGTCTTTAATTACATAACCTTATCAGGTTAAGTTTGTGGGCCTATATATACTAATATTACCCACCTACCCAAGATTTACTTAACCCTCCCACTGATTCAAGCATATTTATTTAACGGTTAAGTTTGTTGGCCTATACATACTAATATTACCCACCTACCCAAGATTTACTTAACCCTCCCCTTTTATTCAGCCAAGTTTACTTAACCCCAACTTAAATTTAAGTTTATACAATCCCTATGGATTAACCTAGGTTAAGTAGTTCAATTCATTACCATGTCCATTTATGGTTATAATGGGCTAGACCTCCCACATTAGGCCTACAACATGTGGATGCTGGATATGCCGGTCGGGTTTGGGCAGTTTATTCCACACTTGGGCCTAACCTCGTTTCTTAGGCCGTTTCGTATTTACGTACTTAGAGCTCCCACATTGGGTTCAACATTAGTGGCTGCTGGATATGCCGGTCGGGTCCGGGCTGACTTCCACCACTAACGTAGCCTAACCTCGTGTCATAAGTACAATTACAATTCCTAATTGTAATTACTAACATTCCATTTTTAATTAATTTACCAATTAATTAATCCTTTCCTTTTATAGGTGTCAATACCTATTTTGCAACAATAATTTGAATTACATATCCATAAATGGTCATATTCAAATTATACCATTTTTACCCAAATTTACCTATGTAATTATAGGTGATTATTTCTATGTTTCCCTATTTGAATTATTTGTCCAATTTATATAAAAATTATATAAATTATGCCAATTATAAATCCCTTTTTTCCTCGTTTCCTAACTAACATGATTGCATGTATTTTGGCGTCTTCGAGGCTATAAAGTAGCATCGCCATAACAATAAAAAGGGAGTGAAAAAGGTGATAGTTTCAGCACAGTTTTGGCATAAGCATGACAATAAGGTGAATGGACATGTAATCATCATAACAGGGTGAACACAGAACTAATGAACTTGTGGCAACTACAATGTCAAAGCCAACATAACATGGTCTAAACTTGTCATTTAGATGTCTAACAAAATTAGGGTGGCATAGTATTATGATTAGATCTAAAAGGTGGCGTCACATGTCAAGTTTACAACATATCGTGATTACAACAACATAACAGGTGAAAGGTGATTAGCATAAAGGATTAGATCTAAATTAACAAGTTCGCATTTACCACAATATAGTTGCAAGTCAAGATCTACATAGTCAGCCTAGTAGAATGTCCATAATCATATTGGATCCAGGGATAATGACATAATAAACTTGCACAAGTTCATGATTCACAACATATACCCAATTCGTACTCTATCGTAATTCACATTTATCCATTTAAACCTAAAAGTGATTAGAAACTCACAGAGATAGGTTTAAGGATTAGAGAATGATTATGAACTCTAATTTCTGAAGTTGATTAGCAAATCCGTTGATGTAGGCTTTGATTGTTGTCTTCTAACTTGAATATGATTAATTAGGGTGGAGGCTTGGTCAACTTAGAATTTAGCAGCATAGAGGCGTCATTACTTTGATTAATGAATTTAGGGTTAGGTCTAGGTGTGTTTATATAGGTGTAGTTGGTGAATTAGGTCCTTCAGATTAGGTTAGGTTCCATCTAAACCCTCCAAATCCGAAATACACATCACCCAGCCAATCTGAAGTCTCCACGTAGGCCTAAAACTCAGAAAATCGTCACTGTCCAGATCAGCACGCAGAGGTCGATCCCTACAGGGGGGTCGACACCTATGTCGACACCCCTATAGGGGGTCGACCTATGTGACTCCCCTAGGGGGGTGGACACCCTATATCATGAATTTTCTCGCCCAACCTCCCTTCTTCTTTAGAATGTCGAATTTGATTTATTAATTATTTATTTTAATTCTGATTTAAACTTAAATCTTCTAACCTCCATAACTTCTTCGTACTGTATCCGTTTTATGCAAACTCGGACTCTACCTCAAGCAGAGTTCTGAGACGAACGCAATGGCGCAACCAATTTTACTTAATTCTTCTTCTAAAAATTAAGTATTCTTTAATTTGCTAATTTTAATATTTTAAAATTACAGGGTGTTACATTCTCCCCTCCTTAAAGGATTTCCTCCCCTAAATCTTCAAGTTAAGAAGAATGTATCCTACCATCCATCATCCATCTACTCATCCATCATCCACAAGCATCCATTGTCCATAAAAGATTTCTAATGCTTATATGAGTATATACAGGGGTGTGTGTATATGTCTCAATACTAATGCGAAAAATCAGGCGGTCTACTGATTCAGTTGACCTCCTTAATGCGTTGTATGATTAGTGCCATGAATCCTATATGTATGCAAATAATCCTATTATAACATGTATGTTCTATATGTGTACACGTCCATTTGTCCAAGTGCAACATCCATATGCTAACTCATCTATTTTCATCCATAAAAGAAAAGAAAATGCACACACATCCGTATGCAGTATTAGAGAGTGATTGAGCCGATCTAGTGCCTAATGTGTGTGTATATGCATCCACTGGCAACCACTTGCATCCATCAAACATAACATGTCTCAAACACATGTTTACAATCATGGGATTTCCTACCTAAAGGTCAAAGACTCGATCGATAAGATATACTCAGAAGATAGAAGCAAATGCAAATAAAAGCTTTTGGAAGAGAAGTTAAGAACATTCCCTCGAAAAGGAAAGGGTACGAAGCGTAAAAATCTTGTCTTCGGTCTCCCAAGTTGCATGTTCTTGGTTGTCTCCCCACTTGACCTTCACCAACTTGACTTCTCGTTTGCATAGCTTCTTAACCTCCGATCCAAGTATGCAAGTCGGAACTCATCCAATCATTGCTTCCTTCTTTATTTTTACTTCCTTTCGCAAGTTTGGCCCCACTACCTCGAATTCTATACATTATATCGCCCCTTGGATGAATAGTCATCTTGGAATGATGAGCTTCCTCAAGGACTGTCTTCAATAGGTTTCCCATCCTGATATGCTTCACCTATCAAACCTCTTCTTAAGTAGCCCCGCCACTTGCTTATCAAGTTTCCCCCTTTTCTTTTAGAAGCCATATAGCGCAAAGGTAATGCAACTGGCTTTGCATTGTCCACTAGGTATATATGGAAATCAATCTCCCGCCTCGGGGTAAACCCTGAACCTCATTTAATACATCAGGATACTCACAGACTATTGGTGTCGGTCGCAAATCATCGATAGACGACTCAAGAGACTCTAGGAAACTAAGCATGACAAACCCTTGTGGGTCACTAAAAATTTCGAGGGTGCTTAACGACCCTCCTCTCACCACCCAGAATGGCACCATATGTGGTAAGCTAACTCATCCCTAGAATCAACCCATATCCCATAAACCCAAGCACATATGCGTCACATTCAAATTTGACGCCTAACACAGATATTCTCAAACCCCTACAAATCATAGATAAATGACCGAACCATCAATGGGGTTTGAGACAACTACGGGATCCACTACAATACTAGTAACTAAGTGCAGAGATTCAACAACAGAACTAGATATAAATGAGTGTGAAGCACCAGAATTAAAATGTGTTCTAACTGGATGATTTGAAAGAGAAACTAAACTTTCTATGGAAATTTTTCTACCTCTTTCAAGAGCACTGATAACGAGAGCATGCACTTGCCCTCCAGAAGTTCCTGCCCTTTGACCTTGCCCCTGTTTCATCGGGCAATCCTTAATAAGATGCCTGACCTCTCCACAAGCGAAGCAAGCATTCTTCCTTTTCCTGCAGTCCTTGGCTAAGTGACCCTCTCGCCCACAACTATGGCGCTTCCTCTTATCTTTAACCTTGTCATTCTTTTCGCATTTCTTCTGCTGTTGTCCCTTCTTGGGCCACACCTCATTTTGCGTTGCTTCCTCAGCCTTTACTTCCTTCTTTTCTCCCCTGTCTTCCTCATGCATTAAGGCCATATCAACAAGCTTTTCAAACGTGGCCCCCATTGGAAGATGGGACATAGCTAAACCATGTAGAGGCTCATTCAACCCCTTAACAAACCGCAAGGCCTTTTTGTGCGGTGTGTCTACCAACTCTAGCCTGAACCTTGCCAGCTGGTTGAACTTGTTCACATATTCCTTCACCGTCAAATTTCCTTGTTTGAGTGGTAAGAACCTCTCCATCTGCATGTTTTTCTCGGCTTGGGAAAGACATTTCATTTCAAATCTTTTCCAACAATCTTCCCAAGTTTCCACCGGACGTCCAGCTTGGGTAACTTCCCACCGAAATGAGGCTTCGTCCTTTAATAGCCAAGCAGCTAACTGAATCTTCCTCCCATCCTCTACTTCAAAGATTACGAACAAGTCCACGGTCTCCTTGAGCCAATTTCGAGCTTCAACGAATGTCTCATTCCCATGAAATGGCTTCCCTCCCATAGCACGGAAGTCTTTGCAGATCCTGGCGAAGTTATCTGCTCTTGGAGGGGGAGGAGGAGGAATGATTGTCCAAGCTGGGGGAGGAATGTCTCTTTGGTCTTCCGCAAGCGTCGTGTCCTCCAAATACCTACAGAACCATCCAGGTATTGTGACACCCTCTGGGATATTAGCAATGTTTTGTTCCCCAAACATGTTGAAAAAGGAAAAAGGAAGAAATTTAGATAAAGGACCGAAGGATATTACATATGGCTTCATTGGGGAATATTTTCAAAACAAACTTTTCTTTTTGAAAATACTTTCTTTTAAAACCTTTTTGAAAAATAATTTTCAAAAACTTTTATCTAATCCAGTAACCTTCAGCTCTGATACCAAGTGTGACACCCCGCATCCATTAATGTCACTCACAAAGGGAATGCATAAAGTTTCATAAAGCGTTTAGGTGAACAGATACAGAATGTTACAAGACAAATATAAAATTTTTTGCAGTGGAAATAAACAACTTTATTAATCATCAAAATATCATGGTCCAGAGCATCATTTGTCTGAAATATGAAAACCCATTACAACATAAAAACCACTGTCTTGTACTTAAAAAATATCAGAGTACTTAAAAGAAAGAAAATCCCCCAAGAACAAAATATGGCCATAGAACCAAGAATAGGAGCATGATCCATACATATCAGTAGCCCCAACAAAATAGACCGAATCACGATCAAGCCTGTGTGTTTCCTCCTTGAGAACCTTGGGGGGAGGGGGGAACGGAAAAAAGAAGGGGAAACAAAAAGGGTCAAACATAAAGTCTGGCAAGTCTAGTCACTTTTAGCCAGTAAATAAATAAAAGTAATATGATAGGCATACAAAGTGGATAAGAGAGTCACTACATAAATGGAAGGTATGACAAGGTAAACAGGACAACATGATATAATAGATAATGCTTCTTAATACTTTCCTTTCTCTGCACTAATACTAGTATAACAGATATGTAATAGGATTACATACTCCCCAATTGCTTAACAAAAATAGGATGATCCCACCAGAAATATAATGGTAGTTTTAGGTGTACAATAGTAACGGGTTTAACCCAAACAGAACTGGTACCTAAACAGAAATAACGGGTGTTAGCCCAGACAGAAACATAGGTACCCTACATAAATAGACAGGACTAGATGTACCCTATTTACTACCCCCAATCGATCGACTCCCTATTCCGTAGATACCCTGTGCTGGCCCCACAGTAGGGTGTATCACTCCCTAAAGTGGCAACCCTTAATTTCCGGATGTGCACAACCATAACAACTGATGTCACTGCGTCTTATTTTCCCCAGCAGGCGGAGTCATGCATGCACATGACCCCATTGGAACGCACCGTCAACACCGCCCCCACGTTTCGATCTCTTAGAATCAGCTCAGCAAGCGTGCCCCACTCCGACCTAGTTTGGAGTACGCGTTTGATACCTATTTAAGGGTTACTGACTGAAATGGGTCCCACACAAGATGATGCAAGCTCTCCCCTTTGTCTTGCATCCCCACTACTAGGCTTTCAACTGGTTGTGTTTACCTAAAAGGTGTCTTTAATTACATAACCTTATCATGTTAAATTTGTGGGCCAATATATACTAATATTACCCACCTACCCAAGATTTACTTAACCTCCCACTGATTCAAGCATGTTTATTTAATGGTTAAATTTGTGGGCTTATATATACTAATATTACCCACCTACCCAAGATTTACTTAACCCTCCCCTTTTATTCAACCAAGTTTACTTAACCCCCAACTTAAATTTAAGTTTATAAAATCCCTATGGATTAACCTAGGTTAAGTAGTCCAATTCATTACTATGTCCATTTATGGTTATAATGGGCTAGACCTCCCACATTAGGCCTACAACATGTGGATGTTGGATATACTGGTCGGGTCCGGGCAGTCATTTTCCATAGTTGGGCCTAACCTCGTGTCTTAGCCCATTTCGTATTTACGTACTTAGACCTCCCACATCAGGTTCAATATTAGTGGCTGCTGGATATGCCGGTCGGGTCCGGGCAGACTTCCACCACTAACGTAACCTAACCTCGTGTCATAAGTACAATTCCTAATTGTAATTACTAACATTCCATTTTTAATTAATTTACCAATTTATTAATCTTTTCCTTTTATAGGTGTCAATACCTATTTTGCAACAATAGTTTGAATTACATATCCATAAATGGTCATATTTAAATTATGCCATTTTTACCCAAATTTACCTATGTCATTATAGGTGATTAGTTCTATGTTTTCCTATTTGAATTATATGTCCAACTTATATAAACATTATATAAATTATGCTAATTATAAATCCCCATTTTCCCCGTTTCCAAACTAACGTGATTGCATGTATTTTGGCGTCATCGAGGCTACAAAGTAGCGTCGTCATAACAATAAAAAGGTAGTGACAAAGGTGATAGTTACAGCACAGTTTTGGCATAAGCATGACAACAATGTGAATGGACATGTAATCATCATAACAGGGTGAACACAAAACTAATGAACTTGTGGCAACTACAATGTCAAAGTCAACATAACATGGTCTAAACTTGTCATTTAGATGTTTAACAAAATTAGGGTGACATAGTATCATGATTAGATCTAAAAGGGTGGCATCACATGTTAAGTTTACAACATATTATGATTACTACAACATAACAGCTGAAAGGTGATTAGTGTTGACACACTTTTTGGTAAAAGCTGTCACACATGGAATATCTGGATAACATCGTGCTCAAGCAGTGGAAACACCGTCAGAAGACGAGGAGCGGTTTGGTCAAAATCGCTACATCAACATAACTGTCCCGAAACTCCTATCAGACGACCTCTTTTGGGCCCGAAAACATCAATTACGAAGCTTTGCTATATAAATCTTGTAGCCCTCTGAATTAGCTTCAGGATGAGCTTTCGTTTGACTAAATCGGACTTACGGTTTGGAAGTTACGCCCTTTTCCATAAGCTGGTGTAATCTGGCAATCTCTTGGATAAAGCGACGAAGCGACAAACTCTCGGAGTATGGCTCGTGGAACACCATCTCCCCTCGACTCGTGATAGCGGTTCATGGGCGCCACTCGTGAAGCACCCTCCACGACTCGTGACACACCCCTGTCTCGTGAAACCAACTCTGGCTCGTGGAGCTCAGGTGGACCACGACCCTCTTCCACGACCCGATCGAGGAGACTAGCTTCACCACTCCAGCTCGCGACCAGACATCGGCTCGTGAAGCCCACAGCACGACCCGACCCCATGACCACGAACAGATCCCTGCATCTGTTGATACACGCGTAGATCTTGACCTATTCTCAAGGCTACTTCTGCTCCTACTTTTCAGGATCGGGTGCCACGTACCCCGTCACGAACCCGTCTTCCCAGAAGCTCTCCTAGTGCTATAAATACACCATTTGGAGGATTTTCAAAGGACTTTTGGCCATTCTTCTTCACGAATACCACCATTAACAACACGAGGGCTTTGTGTGCTAAAGAAGGCCAACTCAACTCAGTTTAACACGAGGATTTCATGCATAAAATCAATCTCTTCTCTCCTCCTCTTTACTGAAATACGAGGATTTTGTATGAAAACGGATCTCACGGATTGTGAGACAACATTGTAGCTATAATTTCTTAGGATTTAAGGAATTATAAAGTGGACGTAGGCTTGGTTTGAGCTGAACCACTATAAAATATCGTGTGTTCCCCATTTTTACTGCTTTTTCTACTTTTCTGTGATCTGCATTTGGGTGTTAGGCCCAGATTTTGGTCTAACAATTAGCATAAAGGATTAGATCTAAATCAACAAGTTCACATCTACCACAATATAGTTGCAAGTCAAGATCTACATAGTCAGCCTAGTAGAATGTCAATAATCATATTGGATCCAGGGATAATGACATAATAAACTTGCATAAGTTCATGATTCACAACATGTACCCAATTCGTACTCTATCATAATTAACATTTATCCATTTAAACCTAAAAGTGACTAGAAACTCACAGAGATAGGTTTAAGGATTAGAGAATGATTCTGAATTCTGAAGTTGATTAGCAAATCCGTTGATGTAGGCTTTGATTGTTGTCTTCCAACTTGAATTTGAGTGATTAGGGTGGAGGCTAGGTCAACTTAGAATTTAGCAGCATGGAGGCGTCATTACTTTGATTAATGAATTTACGGTTAGGTCTAGGTGTGTTTATATAAGTATAGTTGGTGAATTAGGGCCTTCAGATTAGGTTAGGTTCCATCTAAACCCTCCAAATCCGAAATACACATCACCTAGCCAATCAGAAGTCGCCACGTAGCCCTAAAACTCAGGAAGTCATCACTGTCTAGATCAGCACGCAGTGGTCGACCCCTACAGGGGGGTCGACACCTATGTCGACACCCCTATAGGGGGGTCGACACCTATGTCAACTCCCCTAGGGGGGTCGACACCCGATGGTGGGAATTTTCCCACCCAACCTCCCTTCTGCTTTAGAATCCCGACTTTGATTTATTAATTATTTATTTTAATTCTGGTTTAAACTTAAATCTTCTAACCTCCATAACTTCTTTATACTGTATCCGTTTTATGCAAACTCGGACTCTATCTCAAGCCGAATTCTTTAATTTGCTAATTTTAATATTTAAAATTACGGGGTGTTACATAACGCTTACAATAGTTTGTCAACTAATCGATTGACATACAACTAAACAATTGGGTGTACGTCAAATATCGTCCCAATACCCGTGTGGGGTTTTAACCAATAAATACTAAATATTATTTGTGAAGTTGAGCGATGTGTAAAATTTATCGTTCCAATCAATGTCAGTTGAATGGGTGTGCATTAACAAATCATCCGATTTGTAAATGAATATTTATTTTCATTTCAGGAGAATTTTATGTCGTTCATATATACGTTAAAGATTATATTTTTAACAATAAAATATTTATTTCAACACTTGACTATTTATATAGTTCATACATTCAAAAATGATGTTTTTATTGTTAAACGTTTTATTCAACACATGAATATTTTATATAGTTTATTTCTAAAAAATTTGGCATTGCAACGGCGCGATATTAGAACCGGAATAATGTCTAGCATTATCCCTCTCCTGATACTGGCTCGCGCCATACACAATCACCATCAATAAACAAAATACAATAAATAACCACAATACAGTCAGTTTTCCCATAATACAATCCAAACAAACAAACGACCATGGTTTGTACAAATAAATAATTTTCGGAGCTACTAAACCCTGTTTGCAACCTAGGATGTATTTAACTATAAAATAGTTTGAGTGAGAAAGAGTTCTCACTTTGGAATGCACTCTGCCACGCTTTTCTAATGTTCTGATTCAATGTTCTGATTCCATAATTTACAAATGAGTTCGAATCTTCACCAGATCTTTTTTCTAGCTTAAACGCGCCATTCCGGACAACTTTCGCCTAATGGCCTTCCTTCCCAAAATGCTCCAATTCACCGGAAATCACGAAAAGACAAAAACAAGACAGCAGACATTGGACGTGTTTTCTGAACAACTCCGCAATCCAAAATACGGCTTCCGTATAGTCAAATCGAAGAGAAAATCGTGCTCTTCGATTTTGGCACTATGGGGTTTTGGCCATAGGGGCTCAAATTGGAAGATATAGGCTCCGGAAAGTCAGGGGGTTGAATGCATGACAGGAAATTATAAAAATCGGATTTTTAAAAGGGGATGAGGGTCCACGGTGGCGCTGGTGGTTGGGGTAGATGGCGGTGGCGTGGCTCAGGTGATCGGCAGCGTAGTGGTGGGGCCATGACGGTGGATCTAGGGTTGGTTTGGGGTTGTGGGGGTTTGATGATGGCCGGAGGAGGAGGGGGGAGGCGACGTGGGGTTGCTGGTGACTGGGGGAAGGGGTGCGGCGGGGTTGGCTGGCCTCCGGCGGCGCGGCCTGGAAGGGGGGCAACGGGGGTAGCGGGTTCGGGTTCTTTTCTTTTTTTAAAACAACAGGGAGAGAGGTGAGGGGATAAGGGGTTAACTTCAATATATAAATATACATATTTAGTAAAATTTAATGTCCAAAAAGTTAGTTTTAAATTGGAACTCCAAATCAAACCCAAAGATTGTCGCCGCCAAGCAGTTATCCCCATTCCGAACACAATGGGATATGTCTCGTAAGCCAATTCGACTATTTCGATCAGTTTTTATCAAAATCAAAATATAAATTAATATAACATTCAAAATTGATTTCAACATACATCTTAATTTACCACGCTCACATATTAATTCCAAAAATTATGAAATTTGAAACTTAACAATAATTTGACAACCCAGATCCAACAAAAGTGGTTTCGTCGAAAACGGAGTTCGTTTGCAAAATGGCTATTTCAAGGGCTATATATTATATAAAATATATATAAACTCCATAGCGACTATTTTAAATTTTAAACTGGCCATAACTTTCCATTTATAATATGTAATCTGAAATTTTCACATCCATTAGAAAGATATAATTAAACCGATTCAAATGTTTCTGGTTTTACTAAAATCCGATTTATTTTGAATTATGTACATTCAATTGAAATTTAAAATCGAATTTTCAAACTACCGCGCCATTTCAAGTTCGTTTTATAATTAAAATAAATTTATACGTTCTAACTTCATTTAAAATAAATTTTTAGTTGTTGTTATTTGAGATAAATCATTTTAAATATTCAAAATCCATTAAAATAGTTAAAATAAAAAATTTAAATTGGTTCTGAAAATCCGGGTTGTTACATTATATTTACAGCATAATATAAATATTAACATAATAGAAGTCCTCAGAATAATAATACGGAATTATATAGTTCAAGTAAGACTTGAACTTGAGACTATATATTATAACAAGTATTATAATTCTTAAATGTCCCTAGTCGAGATTTATTGTTTATATTGGACAACAATAAAGCGTTGAGACTAGTATGATGATTGACTAATGATCACATATCATTGATCATCAATATACATGATATTAAAGTCAAGACATAAATACATATTGGAGAATATCGTATTGGGCTGACCCACCATGAGAAAACTACATGGATTATAATAACAGTATCATAAGTTATTCTCACCGTGATAGTGATGTAATGGTCGTTAGACCTGAAATCGTTATAATTTTATTTGAGGATATTTGTGTTTTGATATCATCTAAAGTTACTTGTAACAGAGTAGACGATAACAGTGATTATTGGATACATCTTGAATCAAATGAAAATTATGAATGATCTAGATGGAATTTAACCCTACGATATATTCGTAGTGATATCCATGGGCCTTTGATTGAGTCACACTATGAAATGCATAGCCATGCTCAAGTATTGATTTTTTTTATATATCCTACTCATCGATCAAGATAAAAGGATTAAATTATAAATAGGATGATACGATCCATGTATCGAGTTTAATCCTAGATATATATTGGTTAAAAGGATTATATAACATTGATACATTGGTCACGGAAAGGTTGTATTGAATTATTGATCTTATTATAACTTGGGTAGCAGCGACATATTGCTAGATGACAATCACTATTTCTGATTTTAAATATGATTTAAAATCATTTCCAACGTTTTAATAACCTGTAGGTTCACACATTTAGAACATTGTAAGGGGATGGCTGGTTTTGTTTTGGAGTAAACTTAAAATATCAACCGTTGATATTTTGTTTAATAAGTATAAGTAATGTTTCCTTATTTATCGTTCACATGTATATGTTCGTGTGGATTACTACGGAGGCTCAACGTATGGAGAGCTCGAAGTCGATGCAATCAGATCCAAGTCAAATCAAATAATCAAGATTAAATTCCAATAATTACGAATGTAATAATAGGTATAATACTCGATTTACAGTATTTTACATAGATCTGTTAATTTTGGTTTTGATTTAGTGTCTATCCGCTGCATAGATTAACCCTAGAAACCTTTCACAAGGCATTCAATAAGCCAGCTCCGGTTTATGAGACTCACGATGTGGTTGCCCGAATCGACCTATAGGTGACTCTTTTGCTCATGTGGAAAAATAACTGAGGGATAGTTATAAAGCATGACCCGTTTCCAACGCAACATACTTTAGGGGGCAAAGTGTTGATGGGCCTTTTGGCAAAGCCATAAAGGCTTACTAGAATTATAAACTTGTATCAAAGAATCCGTAGCCAAAACCCGCAGCGGTCAAACCGACCGAGTCAGGATTAGATTTGGTCCAAAGCAAAATATCAACCCAAAGAATAGCTCACGTTCAGTATTGATCATTCCAAGCCATCCAAATAGACTGGGTCAATATCCACCTGTCAATACCTATTCAAATCATGCCGATTCTGAAGGACTAGAGCGTTTCTTCATGTTCTCCGATTAACTAGTATCGAATGGCATAATAAAATAGATGATAAGTAAACAATAAAATAGATAAATTTGTTTATTGATCAAATCTTGATAAGTCTTTGACTAGCCAAAAACTACATAATACGATAATTTTCTTAGGCTGCTACCATACATAACAACTAAAACACTTAATCTCATTTCTTAAGTTACAATAAAAACGAAGAAAAAAACACTTCTACATCCACCGTTATCGGTTATGCAAGAATGTTTGATTATCTGTATATTTTGTGAAAGAATCATGTTAAATTTCTTCATTGGCCCGAACAATTAATTCTCAGCACTACATTCTCATCAAATTTCATTTTTTCCTATGGAAAAGGGATCTCTAATATAATCATCGTCTTTTAAGATACAAAAATTATCAAATTATGCATAAATTACAAAATGGATAACAAATTGATAGATTTTTCTAATAAGGACTGACATATTCTAAGGTAATCCCTACATATGTGTTGATGGGCCTTTTGGCAAAGCCATCAAAGCTCATCGAAATTATGGACTCGTATCAAAGAAGCCCAAGCTGAAACCCACAGCGGTTAAACCGACCGAATCAGGATTAGTTCTGGTCCAAAGAAAAATATCAACCCAAAGAATACCTCACGTTCAGTATTGATCATTCCAAGCCATCCGAATAGACTGGGTCAATTGCCACCTGTCAATACCTATTCAAATCATGTTGATTCTTGAGGACTAGAGCGTTTCTTCATGTTCTCCGATTAACTAGGATCGAATGGCACATATCACAGCCAACACAAGCACTGAACATCTATAAATACACTTTTTGGATATAGAAGAGGGACTTTTGGATTTTTAGCATTCTTCTTCGATTATATCACCATTGTAACTATTCGACTGTAATAGATTATTTGATATAAGACGAATTATAAAGTGGACGTAGGCGCGTTAACGCCGAGCTATTATAAATCTGTGTGTGATCGGTCTTTTCTGCATTTTTCATTTATCTATCATCATTTACATCTCTACAATTTCATTCTTTGTGTGTTGTGCATAATTTTGGTGTTAACAATATGGTATGCCATAATATGAGGAAGTAGTATAAATATCATTATGATATTATTCCATAACTGTAGAAATACATATAAATGCTATGTTATAATATGAGGAAATAATGTAAATATCATTTTGATTTTATTCCATAATTGTAGTAGTACATTAAATGGTATGCCATAACATGAGGGAATAATTTAAATATCATTATGATATTATTCCATAACTGTTGCAGTACATATAAATGGTATGCCATAATATGAGGAAATAATATAAATATTAGTATGATACTATTCCATAACTGTAGCACTACATATAAATGGTATGCCATAATATGAGGAAATAATGTGAATATCGTTAGGATATTATTCAATAACTGCAACAGTACGTATGACTGCATGATATCTTGTAACTATATATTTGTGATTATTGAATGAAAAAGTATCCTTCTCTTCAACTTTATTTAAGGTATTAGAGCTCTGATCCTAAATAGTTCAACTCCCTCTTATTTAATGGATCTAATTAACTGAACTTCATCATATCAGATTCCTAATGGCAATGATCCCACTAAGCTATGGATCATTGTCCTTTATTTAATAAAAAAAATTCCTAATGACATTCCTGCTTCAAATTCTCAACCTCCGTTTAACCAATTCACACCAAAATCTCAAGAAAACATCAAAAATCCCTCTACCTCTTCATCTTCTTCAACATGGCTTCTCGATAGTGGTGCTTCCCACCACATCACGAAAGATCTAAACAATCTATCCCTCCATGGTTCTTATGTTGGAACCGAAGAGTTGATCGTCGGTGATGGCAAGGGCCATTAAATCACTCACGATGGTTCTTGTTTTTTTATCATCACTCAAACTAAATAATGTCTTAGTTGTTCCTGCCATGTCTAAAAATACATGATAAAATTATCTCAATTGTCTTTTCTTCCACCTCTTGTCATGTGAAGGATCTCAAAATCAGGGAATCTCTATTCTAGGGGTTGGTTGCAGCAGGCATTTATGAGCTCAAATCCACAACCCCTACAATCTACACAAGCACAACTAGTTCACCTTATTGGCATCATCATTTAGGGCATCCGTCTCGTAATGTTTTTAGTCAAATTGTTTCCAAAAATAAATTTCAAGTTCCTAGTATCTCCATTTTAGATTTCAATTCATGTGCTTGCAATAAAAGTCATAAACTTCATTTTTCTACTTCCTCTACTATGTCTATTGCTCCAATTGAGTATGTTTTTTCTGATCTTTGGACATCTCCAATTTACTCTCATAATGGATTTAAATATTATCTTATTTCCGTTGATCATTTTTCTAAATATATTTGGTTGTATAATTTGAAACAAAAATCAGATGCAAAACATGTATTCATTCGCTATAAAGCTCTAATTGAGAAATACTTTTAACCGCGTCTCAAAACTCTCTACTCGGACAATGGTGGTGATTATGAAAGCCTGTGTAACTACTTGTCCATCGATAGAATTTCACATCTCACAACTCCACCCCACACCCCTCAACATAATTGCTATACGGAGTGACGACATCGACACATTGTTGAGACATTTCTAGCACTCCAAATTCGTGCTAAAATGCCCCTTGAATATTGGACAAATGCTTGCTCAGCAGCTGTTTACTTAATTAATCGACTTTCCACTCCAACTCTAAACAATGTGTCACCCTACTTTAATTTATTTGGCTAACATCCTAATTATTCCAAGCTTTGAAGTTTTTGGTGTCTTTGCTACCCGTGGCTTAAACCCTACAATTCTCACAAATTTGAACTTAAATCTCAACCATGTATTTTTGTTGGTTATTCACCTACTCAAAGTGCATATTATTATCTCGAATTAAATACTAGTTGTGTCTATGTTTCTCGTCATGTTCACTTCAAAGAAAACATTTTTCCTTTCTCTGAACTTAATAATTCAAGTACCTCCTTATTTGACCTAATGCAACAATGGGCACCTCTCACATTATCTATATTATCAAATACTCAGTCTTCCTCTTCTCATTCATTGCAAACTGACTCACCTTCCAGCACACCTCCTACCTTATTCTCCACTTCACTCCTTTTATCTCCTATATCCGCAACAACCTCATCTCAACCTCCTAACACTGTTGTTGAGCATTCCTCTACTTCATCTCAGTCAAACCTTGATATATCCACATCTACAAATTCAACACCCAACAATCATGTACATTCTCCTCAAATGACCACAAGACTACAACATAGCATTAGGAAATAAATCAGTAAACTGAATTTAAATGCGGAGGTTCATGAGATGGAGATCCCAAAAAATATCACCCAATCATTAAAAAGCCCCATTCGGCGTAAAGCTATGAATGAAGAGATTGATGCATTGGTGAAAAATAGAACTTTGGATTTTGTACCTTCATCGATGTCACAAAATGCAGTGGGATGCAAATGAATTTTTCGAATTAAAAAGAATAAGGATGGTAACATTATTCAGTACATGGCTCACTATGTTGCAAGTGGTTTTAATCAGAGAGCTGGCATTGACTACGGTGAGACTTTTAGCCCCGTAGTTAAACCCGTCATAGTTCGGCTTGTGCTCTCACTTGCAGTTAGTCAAGGTTGGTCATTGCACCAACTTGACATAAACAATGCTTTTCTATAGGGCACACTCACTGATGATGTATACACCATACAACCTCCTGGCTACGCAGATCCTATACATCCAACACATGTATGTAAATTAAACAAGGCACTGTATGGGTTAAAACAAACTCCAAGAGCTTGGTATACAGAATTACGACAATATTTAATTTAGTTAGGCTTCAAGAATACGGTCTCTGATTCATCCTTGTTCACATTGCACAAAAATGGTGACATCATTTATCTGTTGGTTTATGTGGATGATATTATTGCTATAAGTAATGCAACTTATGCTCTGGAAGCTTTTATAAAAAAAATTGACAGCTCGTTTCTCACTCATAGACCTTGGAGAATTTTCTTACTTTCTAGGAGTGGAAATAGGGCCTCATCCAAAAGGTATTTTATTGAGTTAAAAGAGGTATACTGCTGATATTTTGTGCAAAGCCAATATGAACGATGCAAAACCATTTGCAACACCAATAGCAACACATCCTCCGTTAACTATACATGGAAATCTTCTCAACGATCCTACTACGTATCGTACTCTGATAGGTAGTTTACAATATTTGAGTCTCACATGGCCTGATGTAGCATTCGCAGTGAACAAGTTGGCTCAATACATGCAGCGTCCAACTGAGGAACACATGCAATCTCTAGATCATCTTCTTTGGTATCTAAGTGGTACATCTAATATGGGTTTAATTATACACAAAAATTCGCCTCCCACTCCCCATGCTTACTCTAATGCAGATTGGGCTCGTTACAAAGACGACTACATTTCTACAATAGCATATATAGTCTATTTGGGAAAGAATCCTATCTCCTGGACGTCAAAGAAGCAGCGTACAAGAGCTAGATCATCCACCAAGGCCGAGTACAGGGTAGTGGAAAATGCTACTGCCAAAATTCTTTGGGTAGGAAATTTATTCAAGGAGCTTGCTCATAACCTTGCTCTCGCGCCAGTCATCTATTGTGATAATGCTGGAGCTACATATGTGAGTAATAATCTAGTTTTTCATTCTAAAATGAAGCATCTATGATTAACTACCATTTTGTCAGAGAAAATGTGCAAAGTGAAAACTTGAGGGTCTCTTACATCTCCACTAACGACCAGCTTGTGGATGCCCTCACTAAGCCACTACCACGTACCTCCGTTACAACATTGGTTAGCAAAATCAATCTTCCATCTTTATCGTCAGTTTTGAGGGGTCGTGATAAGGACTAACATATTCTAAGTCAATCCCTACATATGGTATTCCATAATATGAGGAAAATAGTATAAATATCATTATGATATTATTCTATAATCGTAGCAGTACATATAAATGGTATGCCATCATATGAGGAAATAATATAAATATCATTGTGATATTATTCCATAACTGTAGTAGTACATATAAATGATATGCCATAATATGAGGAAATAATGTAAATATCATTAAGATATTATTCCATAAATGTAGCAGTGCATATAAATGATATGCCATAATATGAGGAAATAAATTAAATATCATTATGATATTATTCCATAAATGTAATAGTGCATATAAATGGTATGCCATAATATGAGGAAATAATATAAATATCATTATGATATTATTCAGTAACTGTAGCAGTATGTATGACTGCATGATATCTTGTAACTATACATATTTTTTGGTTGCTGAATGGAAAAGTATCCTTCTCTTCAACTCTTCTTCATTTTTGTGAAACAAAGTTTGTTTTAAATGAAAGAGAAAAAGATAAATGATGAGAAAGAAAGACAGTGTTGGTCATATAAGGGTGAAAGAAGTACTCTACCAATACCAATGAGTGAAAGGAGACATGGGTTAAAGTAGGAAAAATTGCAGGTGCACAGACTTGCATTTTTTGTTATGTTACAAACTGCTTTTAAGTGATTTCAAAATGTTCTTTGTCAAGGATGAAACAAATAAAATTTAGTCACGGACTTTTCATTGTAATTACTTCAAAATTTAGTACATCACTCATATTCAACAAGCAACATTATACCAGAACACTATCAAATATTAAATTCGTACCACAATTTCATATTACATAACGTTACCATTAACAAATTCAATAATTAAAAATCGACGATTCAGGTTTTTTTTTTCCAAAAAAAAGCTCTTTTTCCATAAGGTTTATTAGCTTAAGATTTTAGCTGCAATTTTTTCCTCCCTTTTCCCCCCTTGTGGCTAAGCATACGACGAGATCGATTTTCAAAAGTAGCCTCTTTATAGTTCATAAAACAATTTAATAAATTTCCATTTTCAACCATTATATGTTCAGAACTTTCATTGTTATATAGAAGGTGCTAATAAAAATAATATATTATAAACAGGGTTTTTTGGAGTAACTTCTTTTAACTTTCCAGGTAAATATATTTCATACTCTAAAATCCCAACTGAAAATAAACAAAACCCACACCAACTAAAAATAAACAAAACCCTAATTTCAAATACTCAGAAAATCCAACTCCAAAACTAAACTCTTAAGTTGATAGCAATCAAGAGATGAAGTTTGATGGTATGTAAGCTGAGTTGAGGGGAAACAATTACCTGAATCGGTGTGTCACTATTACATGGTCGCTCAGGCAAAACCAGGTAGAATTGGGAAGTGATATAATAAACTAACTATTCAGCTATGTTACAATCTAACTGTTCGGCTGTTTTATAAACTAACCGTTCGGCTATATGTTTAGCCATGAGGTGGAAAGCATGTGCTTAGATACACTACATCAGCGAAAATATGCTACCAAAATTAGATTGATATACCAATGTCGTGGTCTCAAAAAAAGGATTTATCAGAACAAAAATACAAAACGAAAAGGGGACATTCTGAGAATCGAAATCGAGACCTCTCGCACCCAAAGCGAGAATCATACCACTAGACCAAATGCCCTTTGATGAAATGGTTGATATGTACAGGTCCTGGGATAGCATGCAACTTAAGGTCAATTTATGAAGAACCTGGAAAAAATATCATCTTTTAAATAAGCCTAACTTTTCCATAAAATTGGATATCCCCCGGTCTAAGTTAGAATCATGCGATGGGACCAAATAGTCAAATACACAAGCTGAAAGGATTGACTGGTAGCATAAAAGCCAAATTATGTAGCATCTTGATTATCATCTTCAAACAAGCCTACTTATGAATTAAAGTTCACTGAGTAGATAAGGGCATTCTGAGAGCGAGAATCATACTAAATATCGACTGCCCTTGATGAATGGGTTGACTTGTAGGCAGAGATCTTGTGATAAATATACAAATAACGGTTGCCAAAACAATCATGTAAAAGGAAAAATACGCAAAAGTTTGCATGATAGAATTTAAAAGATGCACCATTTGAAATTGAATTTTTGAAAATGGAAGAGGCATTTCTAAATTAAACTCAGAGAGTAAGAAACATATTACAAGACCAAATATCTTAGTAAAAGGCCAAACTTGTATGTACATGTATTTAATTATAAATTTGATTATATACTTTAAATTAATTCATATGATTCAACAATTATAAAAATGTTGGCCCTGGACACTAAAAGTCATATGCTATGTGAATGGAAGATTCAATCTTGAAGGCAAGCCTTTATTTTATACAATACAGGAATAAAATCATTTAAAGACAAATTTAGCACTTTCACCTAAAGTAGGATTTGAAACATACTAGATTTAATGTTACCAGAATGTTACCATACATAACGTTACCATTGAAAAATTCAATAAATAAAAATCCACGATTAAGGGTTTCCCCCCCCCCCTCCAAAAGCTCTGTATTCTTAAGTTCTATCAGCTTAAGACTTTAGCTGCAATTTTTTTCTACCTTTTTCCACCTTTGTGGCTGAGCATACGACGAGAATAGTTTTCAATAGTTGCCTCTTTATAGTTCATTGTACAATTTAATAAATTACCATTTTCAACCATTACATGTTCATAACTTTCATTGTTTTATAGAACGTTCTAACAAAAATAATACATCATAAACAAGGTTTTGTGGAGTAACTCATTTTAACTTTCTAGGAAAATATCTTTCGCACTCTAAAATCCCAACTGAAAATAAACAAAACCCACCACAACATAAAATAAACAAAACCCTAATTTCAAATACTCATAAAATCTAACTCCAAAACTGAACTCTTAGGTCAATAGCAATCAGGATATGAAGTTTGATGGTAAGTAGGCTGAGTTGAGGAGAAACAATTACCTGAATCGGTGTCTCACTATTACATCGTCGCTTAGACAAAACCAGGTAGAATTGGGAAGGGTTATAATAAACTAACTGCTCGGCTATGATATAAACTAACTGTTCAACTATATGTTTAGCCATGAGGTGGAAAGCATGTGCTTAGATACACTGCATCAGCGAAAATATGCTACCAAAGTTAGAATGATTTACTAATGCCGTTGTCTTAAAAAGAGGATTTATCTGAACAAAAATACAAAACGAAGAGGGGGCATTCCGAGAATCGAACTCGGGACCTCTCGCACCCAAAGCGAGAATCATACCACTAGACCAAATGCCCTTTGACGAAATGGTTGATATGTACAGGTCTTGGGATAGCGTGCAACTTAAGGTCAGTTTATGAAGAACCTAGAAAAAATATCACCTTTAAAATAGGCCTAATTTTTCCATTATATTGGATATCCCCCGGCCTAAGTTAGAATCACGCGATGGTACCAAATAGTCAAATACACAAGCTGAAAGGATTGATTTGTAGCATAAAAGTCAAAATATGTAGCAGCTTTATAAACATCTTCAAACAAGACTACTTATGAATTAAAGTTCACTGAGCAGAAAAGGGCATTCCGAGAGCGAGAATCATACTATTATATCAACTTCCCTTGATGAATGGGTTGACCTGTAGGCAGAGGTCTTGTGACAAATATACAATTAACGGTTGCCAAAACACTCACATAAAAGGCAAAATACACAAAAGTTTGCATGTAAATGTATTTAGTTAGAAATTTAATTATATACTTAAATTAATTCATATGATTCAGCATATATAAAAATGTTGGCCTGGCACACTAAATGGCATATTCTATGTGAATGGAAGATTCAATCTTGAAGGCAGGCCTTTATTTTATACAATACGGGAATAAAACCATTCAAAGACAAATTTATCACTTCCGCCTAAAGTAGGTTTTGAACTCATACTAGATTTGATGTTACTAGAATGTCACCATACATTATGTTACCATTAACAAATTCAAAAATTAAAAATCCATGATTAAGGGTTTTTCCCCCTAAAAATGCTCTTATTCTTAAAGTCTATTAGCTTAAGACCTTAGCTATCCTCCTTTTTTCCCCCTGTATGGCTATGCATATGACGAGTATGGTTTTCAAAAGTAGCCTCTTTATAGTTCATAGAACAATTTAATAAATTTCCATTTTCAACCATTACATGTTCGGAACTCTTATTGTTTTGTAGAACGTGCTAACAAAAATATTAATACTATTGTTAGATCCAAAATTGGCTCTAGCACCCAAATTATGATTATAGCTAGAGATTAGTATCAATAAAAATAGCAGAAAAGTAGAAAAGACACAAGATTTATAGTGGTTCGGCGTTAACGAGCCTACGTCCACTTTATATCTATGATTATACTTGAAATCAGAGTACAATCGATAACATTCCTCTGAATCTCCCTTGTAGAATGTTAATTCACTCAGTAATTTTGAGATAAAAACAATGGAGCTATGTTAATGGTGAGTTCAAAGCTTTCAATTGTCAAAAGATCCTGAAAAATGCCAAGCTCTGGGCTATTTATAGCTGATGTTTGATGACGGATCGCGGTCATAAGTGGCCCACATCCCGAGGATCTCGGACTGGTTCGTAGCTTGATGGAGAATTAGTCAAATTAGCCGTTGAGGACAGGTGTCGCGATTTCCTCAGACCTCGGATCGTTGAAGGCCAGGTCAAGCTCTTCACGTGATGGTTGCAGGGATCAGATCGTGGGGGTTGTAGCGGATCAGATCGCGATAGGTAGGGTGGATCGGAGACATGGGGGTGATCCGTGATCCGTATGGCCAAAACTTGACGGCTTCTGTGTTTGAGACTTTATGGAGAGCATACATCGATCTTGGTGGCTTGGTTCAAAAAGCTAGCCAACATTTTGCCCCCTCGAAGTATGTTTTATCAAGGATGGAACATGCTTTGAAGTTTCTGAGTTGTCTTTTCCCAAAACGATGCGAACCAAAGGTCGTATCTGTTTGCATCGTCGTACCGTTTCCAAAAAGTCGTGTCTCCTGATTAGTATAAATACCTAATGAAATCTTCGATCATTTCTTTGGTTGTCCAGGATTTTTCTTTCGGAGATCTCATTGTGAAATTGTCAGGTAAACTTTTTTAATCCTCCAAACTTCATTCATATTCTTTTATTAGCGATCGTCCTCGATTTTGGATCGTCGTTGCGTGGTGCAAATCGTGGGAAAGGGACTCATCGCGGTCCGGCATCCAAATGAGTCTTCAATGAAGCGGGCCGCCTTCTTTTTCCCGATGGGCTTGGACTCGTGGCCCACCAGGACCCCACGGTTCGAACGAGACAAAAAACGGAAGGCCAAAGGCCAGCGATTTATCTATATTAGTCTGAATCCTCCTCTCTCTTATTTTTCTTCCTTCCAGCCGCCGCTCCCCTCCTGCTCGCCTTCCGAAATTCCAACTTGATAAACCAAGTTTTCCAACTAATTAAAAAAGGTAATTGCGTTGATAATATTTCAAATGCTTTCATCCTCGCTTCTCGATAGTTTTTTGGAGTTTAGGGGGAGAGAGAGGCAGGTTTTTGTGTTGTTCGAGACTTTGGAGGTTGACCTATTCGAGTTCGGAGGAGGGAAAGAGGGAGAAGGAAGAAGAAAGAGGAGAATGCCAGGTTGGGTCATGGCGATGGTGAGGCAGCAGATCGTGGCACATCCGTTCGTGGTGGTGGCAGTGGCGCGCTGAGTTGAATAGTGGATTGGACCGTGGAGATAGGAGGAAGTCGAGATAATGATGAAGTGTTAATTTGAGTAGCGGATTGGGTCGTGGCATGGAGGAGCACTAGTTTATGGAGATGTGGTAAAGTGGATCGTGGGGGGTTGGCTCGATCCGACAGGAACCCCGATCCACGCTGCATCACGATCCAAAGAAGGGGGCGATCCATTCGCCTCGATCCGCCATGCTTTCCACGATCCGACCCGCACACTCCTTATGAACCGAGCTTAGATGACGATCCAATATATGTTTTAAACTTTAAACAATACATTGCAGTCACAGGATTCTGAACAGTTAGGTTAGAGCCCATGAGATGAACTTCTTGGACTGAACAATGACAGGACTTAACAACATATTCTATCTGCTTTGTGACTTTATTTTTCCGTATCATACACACTTGCACGCATAAACACTTGCACATGCACGGGGTTCATGGGTTATTGCGTTCTAATCTTGCATGTTTACTCTCCAAAACAGCAATGTCGGGCAGACGATCTTCTAAGGAGTCTGAAACAGAGATGGACCCAGAGATATCGGAACAGTCTAACCCTAAGCTCCCTTCAACTAATCCAGAGGGTCAGAAATCTGGATCCGAATATGAAGCAGAAACGGAATCCAATTCGTCAGAGAGCACTTCAACTGAGGAGTCTGATGTAGACAAACGAGCTCCTGATGATATTCCTGACGCTGAGGAAATCGATAAATTTACCGACTCTAAGGCATCCAAACTAGATGACGCAAAACTCCTGAGAATATGCTTAAGACACGGGATACCCTGGGATGACGTCAAAACTCCAGGCAAGGATGATCTTCCCCACTTTTCCCAACCTGGATATATGGCCATTAGCAAATTGATGTGTAGCGTCGGTGCTATTCCTCCGTTCCCACCAATCGTCATAGAAACTTTGAAACGGTTGCGCATCGCCCCAATGCAGCTTCACCCTAATACCTACGCGGCCCTGTACACTCTCTATGTTGCGTATGCGAAAATCTTGCACACAGAGCTCACCTTTAAGGACTTAAAGTTCTATTACCTTTTCAAACATCGTTCAACGGCGACTCCAAATTTCACCTTCTTTGAATCAGTGGCCAATAGGAAGGTTTTATCGGATAGTCACAGCAACATAGGGGATCCCAAAGCCGACTGGTTCTATATAAAACTGCAGGCTGGGTGTGCGAGGAGGTGGCTTAAATCAAGTAGGTTCCGAGTCTTCAAGCACGTGGCTTCATTACATAATTGAAACACTAACGCGTTTCCTTTCCTTTTTCCGCAGATCATAAATTCCCAAAGACAGAAGGCAAGATATACAAGGACCGACTATATCACCTTCTTAAAAGTAAATCGGACTTCTTGAGGATTAAGAAATGTATCACTGATGAGAACCTTCACCGACACCGTCTATTGGATATTAGGTTCGGACTTGGAGCAGGTGGTAAGCCTTATAAGTACGTGCCCCGAGCTGGAGATAAGGAAACCTCAGGGGCCACTAAGGTGATTGAACTTCCCAAGAGTCCTCCACCGCATATTGACCAAGATGAGGAGGACTTAAATATCCCTAAAGAGGTGAATGCCGGGAGAATGATCCTGAGAGGGTCCCAGATTCTGAGGGGCAGTCTTCACCAAAAGCTTTACCACCGACCGATCTTTCTTCTCACGAGGAGTTAACAGAAGAGCGCATGTTCAGGGAATTGGAAAAACTTCCTCTACCAGATGATATCTACAGGCAGGAAGACTTTGGAGACGAATCGCTATTTCCCGATCCTGAGGAAGTTATTCCCTCGATTGGGGACAAAGAAAACATTCAGACGAGTCAAGTTCTGGACTCCGGTCCATTAGGGGGATTATATGGGATACACAAATCACACACATCTTATTGCAACATTCTAGTTTTGCAGATATTTGTTGTTTCTAACACATACTCATTTTCTTTTGCAGGAAAGATGACCCGCAAACGGTCTTATTCTTATCGTTCTCTTCGCTCAGGCACACCAAGTCTTTATCCGGATCCTAATCAGGGTCGTGGCGACAGCCGGGGAAGAGACAACGATCGGCCTCGCGATTATCACAAGTCTTACTCTACGCGATCTCGGTCTCCAACGAGGCAGGGTTCTGGAAAGTATCATAGTCGTCCTCTGCCACCAGCACCGGGTGAGGGCAAACAACTTCCAAAAGAGTTGACGCCTCCAAAAAGTACGCCTTCTCACGCTAAGTCTTCTAAAAAACAGGAAGGGCCAAAGGGCAAGGATAAGGATGAGAGCAGGATTGTAGAGAAGGAGAAAACAACTCCTGCTACTTCTAGCCAGCAGAACCTGGATGCTACCGCCACACAGGGCATTATTCCTTCTTCCGGAACCCAAGCCAAGCTGGAATATCTGCGGAAGCAGTTTCCCGATATTTATTTCGAGAGGATGATGTTCGTCCCAGACCTTGAGCCGGTATCCGAGGAGTGGGATGTTGAGGTTATGAGGAAAGTGAACCATGCGGCTAAGCAGTATAGCGTGATGAAAAAGCATGCCACGAAACTTTCAGAGGTTATCCGTAATTTGGAAATAGATGCGGCCAGGGCTAGAGTGAAGATTGCTAATGATGAGAAGGCTAGGAAAAAGATGGTGAAGGAGTTGGAGGATACTCAAGCTCAACTTGAATTGGCTACGCGGGACGTGGGAAACTATAAGTCTGAACTAGAAGGTGCTAGAGAGCGTTTCTGCAATGAGCTTGACTCAAATAGCCAAGAGAAGTTTGCTTTGAAGAAAGAGGCAGAGGATCTTAGGGCAGCTAACATCGAATTGAGAACAACGCAAGAGCACTTTGCCGCTGAAAAGGCTGCCTGGGAGAAAGAGAAAGAGGAACTTAAGTGCAGACTCGCCCTTGTTGAGAAAGAGAATGTAACCTTGAATGGTCAACTCATCGAAGCTGAAGAACGTGTGGCTCTTGCTGAAAGTAATGCTAACAATGTTCTTGAATCGGCCTCCAACACCGCCGATCAACTTGCGGAAAAGGAGAAAGAGATTGGAAAGTTCGAGGAGCTGCTATTCGACTTCTTGGGTCACGTTATCAAGACTCGAGACATTTCCTGGATCCTAGATTATCACGTCACCTTGGCCAATATATGGGATGCTATTATTGAAGGCGAGAAGCAGCGATTGGGGGCTGAGGAGATCGACGAGGGTAAGTTGATGGAGACCTTCCTCAGGGGTGAGGAACCCCAAGCTTTGGAGGAGGGCAGACGTTTACTTCGTGAGGAGGCCGAGAGGGAGAAGGTTGAGATAAAGGGCAAGAACAAGATTGACGAGGGCTCTAGCTCGACAATTGAGCCCACAACTACTGGAGTCGAGGAATACAATCCCGATGACCCATTGATTCCCTTGACTCTAGCTCCTCTGACTGTCGGAGCTTGAATTACAAACCGGGGGGAGGAGTTGGTTGAAGGTATCTCCATATGCACTAACATTTGTTACTCATAATATAGTTGTCAAGCCTATTGAGAAAGATGCGGAAGAGAAGACGGAGACAGGAAAAGCTGATGCTCCTGCGAGTTCTGAAGTCGGAGTTTCTGAGACTCCGAAGCAAACGAAGGACAAGGCACATGAGGCAGTCGTTACAGCACCCGTGGCACCCAGTACTGATGCTCTTACTAATGCTGATATTATTGATGCCTTGAGAGACACTGATGGTGGCCACGGGGATGAGGAACAGGATGTTGTCATCGTGGACGAAGCCCAAGGTGGTGATGGTGAGACCCTGGCTGGGATTCAGGCAAGGAAGGAGAAGCAGCTGGCTCTCAAAAAGGAAGAGTTGGAGCCTATGTTTGTTGCTCCTATCAGGGAGGCCGACCCCAAGACTGGGCTAGTGACAAGGTTTTCTTCTAGATCGATAACTTCTCAACTTGCCTCTGAGTCTTCTCTTCCTCCAGCCGATCCTTCTTCTGATAAGAAGAAGAGGAAGAAAGATGATGAGGGCGATGATGATAAGGAGGAGAAAATGGGGAAGAAGAAGAAGGAAAGGAAAGTAGAGTCCTCCCCGAAGAAATCAAAATCGTCCCCCAAGCATAAGTAGGCCGTAGTTGCTAGTTTGCATTTTTCTTTTTTAGGATTTCCACTGGCCATGTGATGTGGTTGTGAGTGTGGCCCTCGCCTTTTGGTTAGCTTCATTTTGTATTTCTACAGTTTAGTGAAATGGAAATATGTTTATTTTGCATCTTCAAGTACCTGCAAATTCACCACACCTGTGGAATTCATTATTTTGAATCACATAAAATAATCATGACTAACATAAACAATCACGGCTAAACATAAAAGTTACGAGAAAATTCATGTATGAACAACATTTGCTAGTGTCGGAGTGTAAGTGTCGCATGTGTATGCCCCCAATCAATCGTCATTATGGTGCCTGGCCTGGGCTTATTGAGGATTGATTAGAGTCGCAGTTATATTGCCCCCCATTCCCGGAAATGAGGGGGTTGGGCTCAGCTTTTATTCTCATTCCCGATTCTGCAGCGGGATAGGAACCCTTATGTGGCATTTAATTCGAATGCGTTTATACTCACTCTGGAGTTCGAACTCAACTTTCAATCTGCTCCCCGATCCTTCCGCGGGGTAGGAGTTCTTTGGGGGTGCTGAGTCTCCAACACCTTTATACTCTCCCGTCGAATTCCAAGGGTAGAGTGTAGATCGAGACGGTCTTTAAGATCATGGTGCACCTTCACGTCTCGTGGACAGTTAAGTTCCCTGTCCTTGACACTTCTTGAATCTTGAGGAGCGGAGTTTTAATCGATGTGTCATTCATTCGATCACCTTTTTGGTAATCCACTCTTCATTAAAGTGTGATGAGCGGGTCTGTGAACTCTCGGAAGGGTGACCCGCGGAAGCGAATCTCATTCCAAAAGTCAGGAGTCAAGAAACCATAAGTCTTCATTAAGCAGTCGAATGTTGCCTTGACAGAATTCCAAGGGTGTTACACTCCCTCTGGGACCCGTGAAAACATCATCATGCCGGCGAACCGTTACTACCTGCATATGTAAATGACAAGAAAATAAAAGTGCAATAAAGGTAAATGACACACGATGTTTTTATAGTGGTTTGGTCGAATCATGACCTACGTAACTTTATAATATTTTGTTCATATACTGGACTATTCTAGGCTAGTCGAGCCTTATTACATAATCCTACAAACAAAAGAATAGAAATGACGGTCTTCACGTCAGATAATGCCGCAAATGTTGGGAATTCCACTCTTTGGGGATTTCAATTCCGTCCACGGTCGTTAGCTTGAAAGCTCCGTTATCAAGCCTCTGCTGGATGGCATAAGGTCCTTCCCACTTTGGCCCCAAGTGAGTTGGGGGTGGGAAGATTAGCTTCAGAACCAAGTCTCCAGGTTCAAAGGTGCGGACTCAGACCCTTTTGTTAAAGTACCGAGCAATTTGTTGCTTGTGCCTTAAGGCATGTAAATCTTCTTCATCTCTCTTCTACCATATCGAGGGATTCGAGGAGTAACTCATTATTAGTCATTGGGTCATAATAAGTGACCCGATGGGATGGTACCTTCAGTTCTACCGGGATGACGGCCTCTGACCCGAAAGCAAGGGAAAAAGGAGTATGCCAGGTAGCTGATTTGTAAGTCGTCCTATAGGCCCATAATGCCAAGGGTAGCTCATCGACCCACATGGCATTGGCCTATTTTAAGCGTTTTTTCAGGATAGACTTGATTACTTTATTAGCTGCTTCTACCTGTCCATTTGCTTGTGGATGTGCCACTAATGTGTATCTCTTCTCGATATGGTATTTCCCGCAGAATTCTCAAAATTCCGTACTGTCAAATTGGGTCCCATTATCTGTTATGACAACTTTTGGGATTCCAAATCAACAGATAATGTTTCTTACGACGAAGCTGATCACTTTCCTGGTGGAAATCGTTGTCAGGGCTTCTTCTTCAACCCACTTTGTGAAGTAATCAATGGCTACAATGGTGAACTTCGCACCGCCCTTAGCTAGTGGGAGACTTCCAATTATATCAATTCCCCACATGGCGAAAGGCCACGGGCTTGTCATCGTCTTCAGCTGGCTAGGGGGTGCCCTGGGAATCCTGGAAAACTTTTGGCATGCATCACAACCTGGTGAATACTTGGCTGCATCCTTGTTTATGGTGGGCCAGAAGTAGCCATAGCGCAGTATTTTCTTTGCCAGTGTTTTCCCCCCGGTGTGGTTGCCACATTCACCTTCGTGGACTTCTTCCAGTACACGCTTGATGTCGTCATGGGCAATGCATCGAAGGAGGGGCATCGAGAATCCCTGTCTGTAGAGGACTTCGCCTTGCATAACATACCGGGAAGCCTTCCGGATAACCGCACGCCTCTCGCTTTTCTTTGTCGGAAGTGTTTCATACATCAAAAAATTCTTTAAAGGGGTCATCCATGACTCCCTTTCGGGTTCAACCTCTAGTATCGGATCAACTTCCATCTGATCTATACTAGGGAACCATAATACTTCAACTGGGACCAGCTCCGTATCTTCAGGATTATCGGAACTAGCCATCTTCGCCAACTTGTCTGCCTTTTGATTCTCCGTTCTGGGGATATGGGATATGCTGTAGTGATCGAAACCATTCAACAACTCCTTTACTTTCTTCAGATATGATATTAGTCTTGAACTTTTGGCCTGGAACTCTCCAGTGACCTGGTTTACGACTATTTTAGAATCGCAAAAAATATCTAGCTTCATGATTTCCAATTCCTTAGCGAGTTTCAGTCCAGCGATCAAAGCTTCATATTCGGAATCGTTGTTGGTGGCGTGAAACTCCAATCTAAGGGCATAATAGTCTAGTCATTTTTCTGGAGTTTCAAGCACTACTCCGGCTCCAGATCGTTGGTCGTTCTTAGCACCATCAGTGTATAACTTCCAGGCACTGGGATCAAGGAGTAACTTTGGTGGATCGACTTCCTCATTTACAACATCTTCTTCTGGAGTAGTGAATTCTGCTATAAAATCTGCTAGCACTAATCCCCTTATCGATCTTCGGGGCTGAAAGTTCAAGTCGAACTAACTCAATTCGATATTCCACTTAAGCAACCTTCCTGACGCTTAAGGCCATTGTAAAACTTGTTTGAGTGGATGATCGGTGTACACAGTGATGGGATGAGCCTGGAAATAGTGGCGGAGCTTTCGAGAGGCGATCAAAAGACTATACGCAAGCTTTTCCATTTTTGGATAATTTCGTTCCGATGCTGCCAACTTTTTGCTCACATAGTACACTGGTCTCTGCACCTTATCTTCTTCTCTGACTAGAGCTGAACTGATCGCATGGGATGACACTGCTAGGTACACATACAAATCCTCATGATCCACAGGCTTAGACAGTATAGGGGGACTTTCCAGATGATTCAGCAGGTTTTGGAATGCTTCTATACAATCAGGAGTCCACTTGAAATGACGTTTTTCTCGCTTAATTAAATCGAAGAATGGAATACATTTATCTGTAGCCTTGGAAATGAATCTACTTAATGCTGCTACTTTTCCAGCGAGGCTTTGCACATCCTTAATCTGCCTTGGCTCCTGGATATTCTGAATCGCAGCAATTTGATCCAGATTGATCTCGATTCCACGTGAACTGACTATGAATCCGAGGAATTTTCCCGAAGCGACCCCGAATGAACATTTCAATGGATTAAGCTTCATTCCATATCTCCGGAGAATCTCAAACATCTCTGCTAGATCAGCAGTGTGATCGGATGATTGTCTGGACTTTACCAGCATGTCGTCAACATATACCTCCATCGTCTTTCCAATTTGATTGTAGAACATTCTGTTGACCAATCGCTGATATTTTGCACCAGCATTCTTTAGACCGAAAGGCATTACAACGTAGCAGTATAGCCCTAGATCTGTGATGAAACTAGTGTGTTCTTGGTCAGGAACATGCATAGGAATTTGGTTATATCCTGAATAAGCATCCATGAAGGAAAGAAGCTCGTGCCCGACCGTCGAATCTACCAGCTGATCAATTCTTGGTAAAGGAAAACTATCATTCGGGCAGGCTTTGTTTAGATCCGAAAAATCAATACACGTGCGCCACTTTCCATTGGACTTTTTTACCAAAACTGGGTTCTAAATCCAGTCTGGGTAAGTTGAGTCTCTGATAAATCCATTATTCCTTAGCTTTTCAACTTCTTCCTTCAATGCGGCTGACCTCTCTGGGCCAAGCATTCGTCTTTTCTGTTTGACGGGAGGATACTTTGGGTTGATGTTTAATGAACGAATCATTATCGAGGGAGATATTCCACACATATCCGCATGAGTCTAGGCAAATACATCCAAGTTAGCTTTTAGGAAATCTGTTAATTACTGAGCTCGAACTAGATCCAACTGTGATCCAATCTTTAGGACCTTCTCTGGGTCGCTTTCATCGATCGGAACATCCACAGTTGTTTCATTGGGAGTCGCCATTTTGTCCCCAGGCTCTTCGTCCTCTCTGGGATCTATGTCCTCAGGCAGTTCTCTGGGCGACTCTCCTAGAGTTATTTTCTTTAATTGCTACGACGTTTCCTCCCCCGGAGGGGAAGAAGCGCTCTTCATCTCTATATCTCCTCCTTTGCGGAGCAACTTCAATTCTGCGACATAACATGCTCGTGCAGCGACTTGGTCTCCTCTGATTATAGCTGTTCCGACATCGGTTGGGAACTTCAATAGCAAACACCAAGGTGCAAGGTAGGCCCTAAATTTGCTAGGGTTAATCATTCTAAAAATGCATTATATGATGTCGGCACATCTAGAACCACAAAGGAAAGGATCCTCACTCTCTGGTGATCTCCCTCTCCAAGCGTTACAGACAAATCCACATATCCCATAGGAGTGTTTGTGGATCCATTGAATCCACGTACCCATCCATCGCACTATTTCAAATCCTTTGGCTCAAGCTTCATTTGGTCGAATGTCTTCTTAAATAAGATATTAACTGAACTCCCGTTATCTACTAGAACCTTATGGACGGTAGCTGGACCGATGACGGCGGTGATCACGAACGGATCCTCAGTCGGGGAATGGATTCCAATATTCTCTCGATTGTGAAATATGATATCATCAGCCATCGTCTTCTGCTGCTTGACCGGGGAACTATCCCCGGGGTTACTACACTCTCCATCTTCAAGGTGTTGTTTAGCTGCATTCACATATTGGTCCATTGCCCTGAAGCTATGTCCAGCTAGATGAAGTCCTCCTACTATGGTATTGATGACAAGGTTCTTTCCCTTTTGCTGATTTGTAAGCCTAGCAGCGGGTTGGTTCCGGTTCTGATCTTGGTTTTGGTTTTGGTTTGGGGCTTGTACGGCCTACCCCCTGTCCCTGGGGGTTACTCTATACTCATCAAGTTTTCCTTCCCGGAGCAGTTTTTCATCCACATCTCTCAGATGGCGACATTCGTTCGTAGAATGACCGTATATCTGGTGGAAAATACAGAATTTCCCGGATTCGCGCTCTTTTTCTGTTGAATCTCTTAGAGGAGGTCTCTTATATTGGAGGACGTTATGGGTATCCATAAAGATGTTTTCCAAGGTATCATTTAAAGGCGTGAAGTTCTCGAATGGTTTGAAGCGCGGCCTTCTCTGCGAGTTGTTTCCTTGATTCCTCCTCTTATTACCATTCCCAGATCGTTGGCCATTTCCTTGATTCTTATTTCCCACGTTCACTTCCACCTTACCGGAGCTATCCCCAGTTTTCTTGATAGCCACATTACTTTGTATGTCTTCCTTGTCGGTGGCTTTCCTCTTCCGATTGGCATAAATTTCTTCCTGGCGCAAGCGGATATTAGCTTTTTCATAAAATATCTCGTGGGTTAGCAGTGGTTTACCGGCTAGGTATCTCCCGAATTCTGTATCCTTATCCACTCCGTCAATCAAAGCCATCAAAACTGATTATTCGTAGGGATCTTTCACCTCCGTGACCGCCAGGTTAAACCGGTCGAGATAAGACCTCAAAGATTCATCCGTACGCTGCTTGATAAGGGATAGTTCCATAACGTTCTTGGACCTCTGAGCATGTAGTCTGAACTGATTCACGAACTGTTTACTTAATTCCCTGAAACTGGAGATTGATCGCGCTGGTAAACTAGTGAACCACATTAGCGTTGCATCCTCCAGAAATATTGGGAATGCGTTACATTTCATAGCGTCAAAAGCAGCAGCCGCGTTCATGTACCACGAATATCTCATCAGATGCTGGATCAGATCAGCCTTTCCTTCATAACGGTTCATAGGCGGCATATTAAATCTCCTTGGAAATTGAACTTCCAAAATGTCATCGGTGAAAGGCGTGTGGCTGCTGCCTATTCCCCAGTCTTCAGTTCGCTGTCCACGGTTTTCTACCATCATTCGTCTGACCATGGCCTCAACATCCGCATGGGTGAGGGTAGATTCAGGATCGACGCTTCTTGCCTTGTGGGCTCCTCCAGCATTTCTTTGTCGCGGTGCTGCGGCATCCACGACCTGGGCAGAACTCCCTTGCCCCCTGTTACCATGGTCATTCACACGGCGAGGGGGAAGGATAGGTTGATTCTGGGCTGGATCGACAACTCCTCCGTTCCTAAGTGGTAGAGCAGGCTCATTTACATTTCGGTTGCTAACTCCTCGATTGAGCGCCTCTTCTTGTCTAGAAGGCATTGTCCCAAATCGGAGTTGCTCTATATTTTCAGCTCTTTCTAACGGAGGCCACCGCCGATTTCTTCGTGGCTCTTCGGATGAGGATGTGTACTCTGGGGAAGGAGAACGAGGCGGGGGAGAGTTCCTCTGCCTTACAAGGTCATTAAGTCGCCTGTCAATAGCAGTCATATTCTGCCGCATTACTAAACTCTCTTGCCTCTGAGCGGCTAATTCATCAAAGAGTTTGTCATACATGTCAAGCACATGAGACAGGTCTCCCTCAGTAGCAGGTGCAGACGGGTCAAACAGATCATCATCAACTTCTTCTCTTATACGCAGAGAGCTTGAACCAGGTCGAGCAGAGGTACCAGTGCGGACAGAAAGAGGCATAGGTTCCTTGCCAGGTCGAGTAGTGGTCTAATTGTCGGATCGCGGTCCCTTTAGGACAATGGCTCGTGGCGCCCCCTTGGGGTCGGGTCGCGGTGACAGGTACAGGTGGGTTCGTGGCGAGGTCACGCGATCTGGTGGTCACCCCCTCAGCGGATCGGTTCGTGGCTCCTCCATCGATCGCGATCTCCCCCTGCGCAACGCGACCTGTGGGCCCTTCCTCGACCTGCTCGTGCACACTCTCTTCAATCACTTTGTTCGCAGTCTCTTCGGCCTGCGATGATCGTACATCCTTTGACTTCTTACCAGCCATGATGATTCAAGTTTTCTGAACTTTTCAAAAGTTGAAACAGTGGGGTTTTGGACTGTTTTCTTCGGATTTGACTATCCAAACAACGGAACAACAATCCAATATGTGGAGAATTCCTTCTCAGTGAAAGCACCAAAATGTTAGATCCAAAATTGGCTCTAACACCCAAATTATGATTATAGCTAGAGATTAGTATCAATAAAAATAGCAGAAAAGTAGAAAAGACATAAGATTTATAGTGGTTCGGCGTTAACGAGCCTACGTCCACTTTATATCTATGATTATACTTGAAATCAGAGTACAATCGATAACATTCCTCTCAATCTCCCTTTTACAATGTTAATTCACTCATTAGTTTTGAGATAAAAACAATGGAGCTATGTTAATGGTGAGTTCAGAGCTTTCAATTATCAAAAGATCCTGAAAAATGCCAAGCTCTGGGCTATTTATAGCTAATGTTTGGTGACGGATCGCGGTCATACGTGGCCCACATCCCGAGGATCTCGGACTGGTTCGTAGCTTGATGGAGAATTAGTCAAATTAGCCGTTGAGGAGAAACAATTACCTGAATCGGTGTCTCACCGTTACATTGTCGCTCAATCAAAGCCAGGTAGTATTGGAAGTGTTACAATAAACTAACTGTTCGCATAAGATATAAACTAACTGTTCAACTATATATTTAGCCATGAGGTGGAAAGCACGTGCTTAGATACACTACATCAGCGAAAATATGCTACCAAAATTAGATTGATTTACCAATGTCGTCATCTTAAAAAGAGGATTGATCTGAACAAAAATACAAAACGAAAAGGGGGCATTCCGAGAATCGAACTCGGGACCTCTCGCACCCAAAGCGAGAGTCATACCACTCGACTGAATGCCCTTTGATGAAATGGTTGATATGTACAGGTCTTGGGATAGCGTGCAACTTAATGTCCATTTATGAAGAACCTAGAAAAAATATCATCTTTGAAATAAGCCTAATTTTTCCATAAAATTGGATATCCCCCAGCCTAAGTTAGAATCATGCGATGGAACCAAACAGTCAAATACACAAGCTGAAAGGATTGATTTGCAGCGATGAAGTCCAAATTATGTAGCAGCTTGATAAACGTCTTCAAACAAGCCTACTTATGAACTAAAGTTCACTGAGCAGAGAAGGGCGTTCTGAGATCGAGAATCATACTACTATATCGACTGCCCTTGATGAATGGGTTGACTTGTAGGTAGAGGTCCTGTGACAAATGTACAATTAACGGTTGCCAAAACACTCACGTAAAAGGCCAAATACGCAAAAGTTTGCATGATACTATTTCAAAAATGCACCATTTGAAATTGAATTTTTGAAAAAGGAAGAGGCACTTCTAAATTAAACTCAAAGAGCATGAATCATACTACAAGATGTAACACCCTGAATTTTCTGTGAATATTAAAATTAACAATCCTAAGAATACTTAATTGTTAAAGTGAGAATTAAGCGAAATGGGTTACGCTATTGCGTTCGTCTCGAAATTCTGCTTGGAATAGAGTCCATGTTTACGTGAATCGGACTTCGTATGAGGAAGTTATGGTCCTCGGAAGTTTTAGGAATTTTATATAAATTAAAACAGTTTAGAATAAAAAAAATTCGAAATTCAAACAGGGAAGCGGGCTGGGCGGGATTTCTCCCGCCCAAGGCCAGGTCGACCAGGGGTTCGACCTTCCCTATACAGGTCGACCAGGGGGTCGACCTACCCCCCGGGGCAGATCTGAAATCAGACGATTCTGACTTGTTGCTGATTCAGTAGAGCATAGGTGGCAATTCTGGATAACTCTATCTAGTCTGGACGGTTGTGGTTGCTCCTATGATAATCTAACGACTTATGTTGATTTAACTTTCTATTTAAGCACGCATAGGCTCAAACCCTAAACCTAAACTAAATTAGTCTCTTGGCCTCCATGCTGCTGCTAGAATAGTTCTTCTCCTTAAAGCTTAGGAATTACAAGTCAAAATTCTAATACAAACGACGAACGAATCATTCTCTTCTCTAACCCGTCTTTGTGAGTACAATTTCTTTCACAAAATAATCTATAAATTAATTATGATGAGTTACAATTGGGATTATGAGAACATGTCTGTTGAATTATGTAATGTTACTTAACTTTGTTATTGTCTGTTGGTGAACATAAGACAGTTTTGTTAATTTATGTTGGTAAATCTATTTCATATGTCCAATCACATATGTTTAACTTGATTCATTTTATAACATTAGTTTATATGCAAGTTTAGGATGTAAATCATATGCGGTTTGGGATGTAAATCATATGATAGTTTTTATGTGAATCTTATGCAAGTCTGTTCTTACATATGCTAGTTTGAATTGAATCTTATGCAAGTCTGTATGTGAATTATACACAAGTTTATTGTGAATCAAGTATATATATACATGCGGGTATAATGTGTGATATTATTTTACATGTTTAAATTCATGATGTTGGTTCATGTGTCTAAACACATATGCTAGATTTGATTCATTTTGTGACATTTACATGTCTAAATCATATGCAAGTGTAAATGTAAATCTTGATTTACATGTCTAAATTACATATGCAAATTTATATATAAGTTTGGATGTGAATCATATGCTAGTTTATTGTATGCGAATCATATATAAGTCTTGATTTACATGTCTAAATTACATATGCAAGTTTATGCGAAAACCATGTTCATATATGCAATTCACCTTTATGTGTATAGATCTATGCAAATCATATCTTATATAATTTGATACATGCTAGTTTGTAGTTAATGCAAATTATGGCTATTACCTATGCAAGTTATTGATTATGCAAATTTATGATTATATAAATTATAATCATGCAAGTTTTGATCCATGCTAGCCTATTTTTACTTGCAAGTTAGATCTATTTTTACGTGTTATGCAAGTTGTGATGTTTTTGTGAGTTAGGCTATTTGCTAGCCTACATATTATACGTATTACACGTACAACAACGTGGGGAAATGGGAAAATATTAAATATTAATATTGTGAAAGTTGGCATAAAATGGCTTAAAAACATATAATAAATTTGAGACATTAATTGGCCTAATTTATATGCATAGAAATTATGGACATAATTTAGGTGACAATTATGGACATAGATTAATTTGGAAGTTATTGACAATTTGAAATAGGGATATTAATTCAAATTGGGGTTGAATAATAATGTGTAATAATAAATGCCAAAGACACGAGGTTAGACTTGTTTGTGGTATTAGACTGCCCGGACCTGCCCGGCACATCTAGCAACCGCAAACGGCTGTCTAATATGAGAGGTCGTGGGCATAATTAAAAGATGCTTAGACATGAGGTCTAGTCTGGCTTGTGGTGGAAGTCTGCCCGAAACTGCCCCTCATATCTAGCGGCCACAAGCAATCGACTTAATGTGAGAGGTCTGTGCATTAATAATTAATTAATGCTGATCAAAGACGAATATGAATGACAAACATAAGTTTGGTTGAGTTGAGTAATTCTTTGAGTACCAATCTGATGTTGACTTCGGTCTTAAGGGTTGATTCTTAGGGAGTTATTCTCTTAACCAATGTATCTGTGAACTAAGAAGTATTTAATCATAAATTAAGTAAAACAGGTTATATGATATATATATATATATGATACATAAAACATGATAAGTGGATAGGGTTAAGACCAGCTTAACCAATAATATATATATTAATCTGATAAGTGGATAGGGTTAAGACCAACTTAACCAATAATATATATATATATATTAATCTGATAAGTGGATAGGGTTATGACCAGCTTAACCAATAATATATATATATATTAATCTGGTAAGTGGATAGGGTTAAGACAAACTTAACCAATAATATATATTGATCTGATAAGTGGATAGGGTTAAGACCAACTTAATCAATAATATATAAGTAGATAAGGTTAAGACCAGCTTAACCAATAATATATACATTGATCTGATAAGCGGATAGGGTTAAGACAAGCTTAACCAATAACACATGTTGATTTGATAAGTGGGTAACATGGGTGGCACGTGGTATATAATTATAAACACTTAACCAAGTTGAAACATGTAAGAAGACATGAATAAAAGGGGTTTAAGTGGGAAATCCTAGTGGGGACCAAGCATAGGTGGAAAGCTTGTGTCAAGTGTGGGGACCCTTTTCAACCAGTAACCCATTTAGTATCTAAGTGAGCTCGATCTAGATCGAGGACGGGACGCACTTACTGTGTTTGATTGTTAGAGGTCAAAACGGGTTAGCGGTGGCAACCCAAGTCCAACGGGGTCATGTGCGTGCGTGGGCCCGGGCTGCTAGGTAAGACGTTGTTGCATCGTGTAGGTATAAGCCGTGCATATTTAGTGGTATCAGGTTGCCACTTTGGGGAGTGATACACCTTACTGTGGGACCAACATGGGTATCTACGAGTTAGGGAGCCGATCGAATGGGGATGGTAGTGGGTACGACTAGCGGAGATAGGAGCAGGCGGCACCTATGAAGACAACTAGGAGTCCAACTACCATATTATGAATAAATGTTGTAATTAGAATGGGGAGGGTAGTAGGTACAACTAGTTGAGATAGGAGCAGGCGGCACCTATGAAGACAGCTAGGGGTACACGAAACTACCATTATGATTATTATGCTAAGTAGGCGGGAACAACTTTTAGGGTGACTAGTAATGGTGCAGTATAGAAATTATCCTATAGCGATTAGGGGCGAGATTAACGCCAGAATATTCCTCTTGTTGGTTTTGTCTTGCCCACTTGTTTCACAGTCATTCCTTGTTTTACCAGTTTATGCCTTATCTTAATTACTTTAATAATTATATTGTTAATGTTATTGGACTCGCCAGACTTTATGTCTGACCCCCTTTGTTTTCGCCTCTTTTCTTCCTTCCCCCTCCCCCTCCAGGTTCTCTGGGTGGGACTAGTGCTAGTGGAGCTTGATTTGGATCTTTCTCTCTCTTTTGGAAGTGCTTGGTTTGCTGAAAGTAAAGTTCAGCTCATCTCTTGTATGGCTACTTATGTTGGGGTTATTCTTTTTTACTTTATGAACTCAAAAAATATTTTGTCAAGATGGATACTAAGTGTACTTGGTTTTACCGTTGGTTTATGATGTTGTTGTAATCAAACTATTTCTCCGCGGCAATAAAAGTTGTTTTAAAATTTTCAAGTGCCACTACATGGATCTGTCTTGTTATATTCTGTTCTATTCACCAATAATACTCCATGAAAGTTAATACATTCCCTCTGAGAGTGACATTAATGGACGTGGGGTGTTACACGTGGTATCAGAGCTGAAGGTTAGCATAACAGATAAGAGATTTTGAAAAACTGTTTTTCATAAGCATTTTATAAAGAAATACTTTCAAAAATATGTTTTAAGGAGAGTATTTTCAAGACAAATGTTTGTTTTAAAAACATAACCCAAAGAGCCATATATCTTTCCTTCGATTCTCCATTTTTAATCTCTTTCCTTTTTGAATTTCTTCCTCCACGTAAGACGCTTTTTCTAAGATTTGTAAGAACTTCTGTAAAATGGGCGAAAAACCGCTTCATGGGACTGGGACGTTTGTCAAAGCTAGAAGGAAGCGGAGGACTTGTTGGTACCTTTAAGATAGACAATGGGAGGAAGGTTCAATTAGCTGCTTGGTTGATAAAGGACGAAACCTCATTTTTGGTGGGAGGTCACGAATGGAGAATGTATAGGAGAGACATGGATAGGACACATGATAAGAAAGTAGATCCAAAGAAAGGCGGTAAGGATAACAAGGGGCCAAGAGAAAAGGAAGGGCCACACTTGTGAAATACCTGACTACTTAAATAAAGACGTTAGAAAGAAGAAGAAAACTAGTTGTTATCGTTACGGAGAAACAAGACATCTTATTACGATCGTCCAAAGAAGCAAAAGGCAAAGGTAAGGACAAAGTACAGGATCTTCTGGAGGGCAGATGCGTTCCCTCACGGCTGGCATACCTGATAGAGGTAGAAATATCTTGGTTGGAAGTTTGGTTTTTCTTTTTGATTATCCTGTTCGAACCTTGTTTGAATTCTGACGCTTCACACTCGTTTGTATCTGCTTCGTTAGTTGAAACGCTGCACCTAAATACTAGTCTAGTTACGGATCCCATAGTAGTCTCAAATCCTATTGGTGGTTCGGTTCATCTTTCGATGATTTGTTGGAATTTGAGAGTGTCTATCTTGGGCGTTGGGTTTGAATTCAACGCCTTCGTTCTTGGCTTCATGGGCTATGGCTTGATTCTAGGCATGGACTGGCTAGATAGATACGGTGCCATCCTAGACTGTGAAAGAAGGGTAGTTAGATTGTTGACTCGTTGTAGAAAAACCCTTGATATTTCTTATGACCCTAGAGATCCGGTGATGCTTAGCTACCTAGAATCTCTTGACCCGTCCCACGATGATTTGAATTTGTTTGTGTGGTCCGTGAATATGGTGACGTCTTCGGTGGAGTTCGGGTTTTACCCCCGAGGTGCGAGATAGACTTTCGTATATACCTTGTAGATAATGCAAAGCCAGTTGCATTACCAGTGCGCCACATGGCTTCGAAAGAGATAAGAGAACTCAGTAAGCAAGTAAAGGAGTTGCTTGAGAAGGGGTTCATAAGAAGAAGCATTTCGGAATGGGGTGCTCCGGTTGTTTTTGCTACAAAGGCTGATGGTTCACCTAGATGGTGCGTGGACTATAGAGAACTGAATAAGCTCACAAAGAAGAACAGACACCGATTGTCAAGGATAGATGATTTATTTGATCAGTTGGTTGGTAATTTGGTTTTCTCGCAGCTGGATTTAGCTACAGGATTTCATCATCTAAGAGTGGTTGAAGACAACATAGATAAGACTGCATTTAGAACTCCTGGCGGTTTCTTCGAGTGGCTCGTCATGCCTTTTGGTTTGACGAATGCACCCGCATACTTCGGGACTTAATGAATAGGGTGTTTAGGGAGTTTCTAAACAAGTTTGTGGTAATCTTTGTGGACGATATCTTGATTTTCTCTAGAAGCGAGGAAGTGCATGCCTACATCTTAGGGAAGTCTTAGAGACCCTACGGGCGCATCAACTCAAAGCTAAGTTCTCCAAATGCCATTTTTGGAGGAAAGAAGTGAGGTTCTTAAGACACGTGGTCTCTATGGAAGGGATAGCTATGGATCCCGCAAAGGTGGTGGCAATCCAAGATTGGAAGATTCCTAAGAACGCAACAGAAGTAAGAAGCTTTTTAGGGCTGGCAGGCTATTATAGGAAGTTCACTAAGGACTTCGCAAAGATATCAGCCCCACTTACTCGGTTAACGAAGAAGAACTTGACTTTTGCTTGGGATTTTGACTGTGACGATGCTTTCCAACATTTGAAGAGGGTTTTGACGACAACTCCAGTTTTAGTTTTGCCGGATGGAAATAAGCCATTCACAGTATATACCGGTGCTTGCGGGACAGGGCTTGGAGCAGTTTTCGATGCAAGAGGAAAAGGTGATATGCAAAAGGCGGCGAGTACGAGCATCGCTTATCGTCCAAAGACGGATGGATGGACAGAAAGGGGTGAATAGAATACTTGAAGATCTTTTGAGGTTAGGTATCCTAGATTTTGGAGGGACATGGGAAGAGGCAACAAGCTTAGAAGTGTTCACGACGTGTTTCACGTATCACATTTGCGGAAGTGTTACAATATATCGCGGAAGTAGTGGAACCGAGCATGCTTAGAGAAGTGAAAGTAGAGTGAGATGCCATGATTAGATGAGCTCCTACATGAATCCTTGGGTCGGAGGTATTAAAGCTACGCAACAGAGAGGTCAAGTTGGTCAAAGTGCAATGGGGAGATGATCAAGGAGACGCGACTTGGGAGACTGAAGATGAGATACGCACGCTGTACCCTTTCCTCTTGAGGGTATGTTTTTAACTTCTCCTTTTCCTACCACTTTGTCGATACTTGTCCAATCATTTAGTATGTCTTTGCGAGGATATCTTTGATCTTTAGTTAGTAAAAACCCTATGGTTGTAAACATGTGTTTGAGACATGTTATGTTTGATGGATGCAAGTGGTTGCTCATGGATGCATGTACACACACATTAGGCACTAGATCGGCTCAATCACTTTCATATTGCATATAAATATGTGTGCATATTTAAATTAATGGAGTATAATGGTTGTGTTATCATATGGATGCTGCATTTTGATGAATGGTTGTACACACATGTAGAAGTAATACGTATCATTAGGAATCTCTTGCATGCATAATGGACGCATGGCACTATCATGATTTGCATTAACGAGGTTAACTGAATCAGTGGACCGCCTGATTTTGCATTAGATAAGGAACATATACACACACTTTTTGCATATGTTCATACGACATTAGAAATCTTGTAAGGACAATGGATGCCTGTGTTTGATGGTTGAATAGATGGATGTTAGGATATACATTCTCCTTAACTTGGAGATTTCGAGGCCTAAATCCTTTAAGGAGGGGAGAATGTAACACCCTGAATTTTATGTGAATATTAAAATTAATAATCATAAGAATACTTAATTGTTAAAGTAAGAATTAAGGGAAATGGATTACGCCATTGCGTTCGTCTTGAAATTCTGCTTGGAATAGAGTCCAAGTTTTCGTAAATCGGACTTGGTATGAGGAAGTTATGGCCCTCGGAAGTTTTTGGAATTTTATATAAATTAAAATAGTTCAGAACAAAAAAATTCGAAATTCAAACTCAAACAGGGAAGCGGGCTGGGCGGGATTTCTCCCGCCCAAGGCCATGTCGACCAGGGGGTCGACCTCCCCTATACAGATCGACCAGGGGGTCGACCTGGGGGTGGACCTACCCCTCGGGGCAGATCTGAAATCAGACAAATCTGACTTGTTGCCGAGTCTTTCCTGACTAGTTGCTGAGTCACTAGGGCATATGTGGCAAATCTAGATAACTCTATCTAGTCTGGACGGTTGTGATTGCTCCTATGATAATCTAACAGCTTATGTTGATTTAAATTTGTATATAAGCACGCATATACTCAAACCCTAAACCTAAACTAAATTAGTCTCTTGGCCTCCATGCTGCTGCTAGAATAGTTCTTCTTCTTAAAGCTTAGGAATTGCAAGTCAGAATTCTAATACAAATGACGAACGAATCATTTTCTTCTCTAACCCATCTTTGTGAGTACAATTTCTTTCATAAAATAATTAATAAATTAATTATGATGAGTTATAACTGGGATTATGAGAACATGTCTGTTGAATCATGTGATTTTACTTAACTTTTTTATTGTTTGTTGGTGAACATAAGACAGTTTTGTTAATTTATGTTGGTAGATCTATTTCATATGTCCAATCACATATGTTTAACTAGATTCATTTTATGACATCAGTTTATATGCAAGTTTGGGATGTAAATCATATGCTAGTTTTTATGTGAACCTTATGCAAGTCTGTTCTTACATATGCTTGTTTGAATGTGAATCTTATGCAAGTATGTATGCGAATTATACACAAGTTTATATGTGAATCAAGTATATATATATAAATATATATATACATGCGAGTTTATATGTAAAACGTGTGATATTAGTTTACATGTTTAAATTCATGATGTTGGTTCATATGTCTAAACACATATGCTAGATTTGATTCATTTTGTGACATTTACATGTCTAAATCATATGCAAGTGTAAATGTAAATCTTGATTTACATGTCTAAATTATATATGCAAATTTACATATAAGTTTGGATGTGAATCATATGCTAGTTTATTGTATGTGAATCATATGTAAGTCTTGGTTTACATGTCTAAATTACATATGCAAGTTTATGCGAAAACCATGTTCATATATGAAAGTTCACCTTTATGTGTATAGATCTATGCAAATCATATCTTATATAATTTGATCCATGCTAGCCTATTTTTATTTGTAAGTTAGATCTATTTTTACGTGTTATGCAAGTTGTGATGTTTTTGTGAGTTAGGCTATTTGCTAGCCTATGTATTATACGTATTACACATACGAACAACGTGAGGCAATGGGAAAATATTAAATATTAATATTGTGAAAATTGGCATAAAATGGCTTTAAAACATATAATAAATTTAAGACATTAATTGGCCTAATTTATATGCATAGAAATTATGGACATAATTTAGGTGACAATTATGGACATAGATTAATTTGGAAGATTTTGACAATTTGAAATAGGGATATTAATTCAAATTGGGGTTGAATAATAATGTGTAATAATAAATGCCTAAGACACGAGGTTAGACTCGTTTGTGGTATAAGACTGCCTGGACCCGCCCGGCACATCTAGCAACCGCAAACGGCAATCTAATGTGAGAGGTCGTGGGCATAATTAAAAGATGCTTAGACACGAGGTTAAGTCATGCTTGTGGTGGAAGTCTGCCCGGAACCGCCCCGCATATCCAGCGACCACAAGCAATCGACTTAATGTGAGAGGTCTGTGCATTAATAATTAATTAATGCTGATCAAAGACGAATATGATTGACAAACAAAAGTTTGGTTGAGTTGATTAATTCTCTGAGTACCAATCTGATGTTGATTTCGGTCTTCGGGGTTGATACTTAGGGAGTTATTCTCTTAACCAATGTATCTGTGAACTAAGAAGTACTTAATCATAAATTGAGTAAAACAGGTTATATGATATATAAATATATATATATATATATATATATATATGATACATAAAACATGATAAGTGGAAAGGGTTAAGACCAGCTTAACCAATAATATATATATTAATCTGATAAGTGGATAGGGTTAAAACCAGCTTAACCAATAATATGTATATCAATCTCATAAGTGGATAGGGTTAAGACCAGCTTAACTAATAATATATATATTAATCTGATAAGTGGATAGGGTTAAGACTAACTTAACCAATAATATATAAGTAGATAGGGTTAAGACCAGCTTAACCAATAATATATATATATATATATATATATATATATATATATATTGATCTGATAAGCGGATAGGGTCACATGTAGATTTGATAAGTGGGTAACATGGGTGACATGTGGGATAAAATTATAAACACTTAACCAAGTTGAAACATGTAAGAAGACATGAATAAGAGGGGCTTAAGTGGGAAATCCTAGTGGGGACCAAGCATAGGTGGAAAGCTTGTGTCAAGTGTGGGGATCCTTTTCAACTAGTAACCCATTTAGTATCTTGGTGAGCTCGATCTAGATCGAGGACGGGACACGCTGACTGGTTTTGATTGTAAGAGGTCAAAACGGGTTAGCGGTGGCAACGCAAGTTCAACAGGGTCATGTGTGTGGGCCTGGGCCGGTAGGTAAGACGTTGTCGCATCGTGTAGGTATAAGCCATGCATCTTTAGTGGTATCGGGTTGCCACTTTGGGGAGTGATACACCTCACTGTGGGACCAGCACGGTTATCTACGAGTTAGGGAGCCGATCGAATGGGGAAGGTAGTGGGTACGACTAGCGGAGATAGGAGCAGGCGACACCTATGAAGACAGCTAGGAGTCCAACTACCATATTATGAATAAATGTTGTAATTAGAATCGGGAGGGTAGTAGGTACAACTAATGGAGATAGGAGCAGGTGGCACCTATGAAGACAACTAGGGGTACACGAAACTACCATTATGATTATTATGTTCAGTAGGCGGGATCAACTTTTAGGGTGACTAGTAATGGTGCAGTATAGTAATTATCCTATAGTGATTAGGAGTGAGATTAACGCCAGAATATTCCTCTTGTTGGTTTTGTCTTGCCCACTTGTTTCACAGTCATTCCTTGTTTTACCAGTTTATGCCTTATCCTAATTACTTTAATAATTATATTGTTAAAGTTATTGGACTCGCCAGACTTTATGTCTGACCCTCTTTGTTTTTGCCTCTTTTCTTCCTTTTCCCCTCAGGTTCTCAGGGTGGGACTAGTTCTAGTAGAGCTTGATTTGGATCTTTCTATCTCTTTTGGAAGTGCTTGGATTGCTGAAAGTAAAGTTCAGCTCATCTCTTTTATGGCTACTTATGTTGGGGTTATGCTGTTTACTTTATGAACTCAGAAAACAATTTGTCAAGATGGATACTAAGTGTACTTGGTTTTACTGTTGGTTTATGATGTTGTTGTAATCAAACTATTTCTCCACTGCAATAAAAGTTGTTTTAAAATTTTCAAGTACCAATATATGGATCTGTCTTGTTATATTCTGTCCTGTTCACCAATAATACTCCATGAAAGTTAATGCATTCCCATTGAGAGTGACATTAATGGACGTGGGGTGTTACACAAGACCAAATGTCTTGGTAAAATGCCAAATTTGTATGTATATGTATTTAATTAGAAATTTGATTATATACTTTAAATTAGTTCATATAATTCAGCAATTATAAAAATTTTGGCCCTGGACACTAAAAGGCATATGCTATGTGAATGGAAGATTCAATTTTGAAGGCTAGCCTTTATTTTATACAATAAAAGAATAAAATCATTAAAAGACAAATTTAGCACTTTCACCTAAAGTAGTATTTGATTTCATACTAGATTTTATGTTACCAGAATGTCACCATACATAACGTTACCATTAACAAATTCAATAAATTAAAATGCACGATTAAGGGTCCCCCTTCTAAAAAAAACCTCTGTATTCTTAAGTTCTATCAGCTTAAGACTTTAGCTGTAAAAAATTTCTCCCTTTTTCCCCCTTTATGGCTGAGCATACGACGAGAATGGTTTTAAATAATAGCCTCTTGATGGTTCTTTGAACAATTTAATAAATTACCATTTTAAACCATTACACATTCAGAACTTTCATTGTTTTGTAGAACGTTCTAACAAAAATAATGTATCATAAATAGGGTTTTGTGGAGTAACTTATTTCAACTTTCTAGGAAAATATCTTACGCACTCTAAAATCCCAACTGAAAATAAACAAAACCCGCCCCAACTTAAAATAAACAAAACCCTAATTTCAAACACTCATAAAATCAAACTCCAAAACTAATCTCTTATGTTGATAGCAATCAAGGAATGAAGTTCGATGATAAGTAGGATGAGTTGAGGAGAAACAATTACCTGAATCAGTATCTCACTATTACATCATCGCTTAGACAAAACGAGGTAGAATTAGGAAGTGTTATAATAAATTAACTATTCAGCTATGATATAAGCTAACTGTTCTATTATATGTTTAGCCATGAGGTGGAAAGCATGTTCTTAGATACACTGCATTAGCAAAAATATGCTAACAAAATTAGAATGATTTACCAATTTCATCGTCTTAAAAAGACGATTTATCTGAACAAAAATACAAAACGAAAAGGGGGCATTCCGAGAATCGAACTCGGGACCTCTCGCACCCAAAGCGAAAATCATACCACTAGACCAAATGCCCTTTGATGAAATGTTTGACATGTATAGGTCTTGGGATAGCGTGCAACTTAAGGTTAATTTATGAAAAACCTGGAAAGAATATCATCTTTAAAATAAGCCTAATTTTGCCATAATATTGGATATCCCCCGGCCTAAGTGAGAATCATGCGATGGGACAAAATAGTCAAATACACAAGCTGAAAGGATAGATTTGTAGCATAAAAGTCAAATTATGTAGCAGCTTTATAAACATCTTCAGACAAGCCTACCTACGAATTAAAGTTCATTGAGAAGAGAAAGGCATTCCGAGAGCGAGAATCATAATACTAAATCGACTGCCCTCGATGAATGGGTTGACCTGTAGGTAGAGGTCTTGTGACAAATATACAACTAATGGTTGCCACAACACTCACGTAAATGAAAAAATACGCAAAAGTTTGCATGATAGTATTTCAAAAATGCACCATTTGAAATTGAATTTTTGAAAAAGGAAGAGGCATTTCTGAATTAAACTCAGAAAGCATGAATCATGTTACAAGACCTAATGTCTTGGTAAAAGATCAAACTTGTATGTACAAGTATTTGATTAGAAATATGATTATATACTTTAAATTAAGTCATATGATTCAACAATTATAAAAATGTTGGCCATGGACACTAAAAGGCATATGCTATGTGAATGGAAGATTCAATCTTGAAGACAAGACTTTATTTTATACAATACAGGAGTGTGACACCCCACGTCCGTTAATTCACTAACAAAGGGAGCACATTAAGTTTTGTGAAGCGTTATAGGTAAACAGACATAGAATTTTACAAGACATACATAAATAAGATAGCAGCGAAAATTTAAATTTTTATTTCAAACCCAAATCATACAGCGTGGTTCAAAATACCATGAGTCTCTAAAACCATTACAACAACATAACTTCTGTCTTTCAATATTAGAGTACATAAATAATTAGAAGAAAACATAATTCCCCAAGTAAAAGAGACAAAGCCATAGTAGAGATAAAAACTTGAGCCATACTTCGAAAGCAGCTCTAGCAAGATGATATCTGAGTCCTGACTAAGCCTGAGTGTTTCCTCCCTAAGAACCTGGGGGGGGGAGGTGGGAACGGAAGAAAGAAGAGGAAACAAGAGGGTCGGACATAAAGTATGGTGAGTCTAGTGACTTTTAGCAAGTAAATAAATAAAAGTAACATGACAGGCATATAAAGTGAACAACGGAGATCACTACATAAATGGCAGGTGTGACAAGGTAGATAGGATAAGGTGCATACACTTCTCTAATGACTACTCTGCACTATTACTAGTAAAACCAGAATGAGATGATCCTTTCTACTATAAGGTGGTAGACTTAGGGCAAATGTCCAAAGGTACCCTAACCACTACCCTAATCGATCGGCTCCCTACTCCGTAGATACTCTTTGCCAGCCCCACAGTAGGATGTATCCTATAGTGGAAACCCCTCACTGATATGCACAGCCCCATATCTATTGGTGTCACGGTCGTCTTATCCTCCTCTGCCCATCTCATGCACGTACATGATCCAGTCGGTTTGCGCCGCCCACACCATCCTCCACGTTTGGATCTCTTACAATCATTCAGTAAGCGTGTCCCTTCTCCGCCTAGTACGGAGTATTTTATTTGATACTTACTCCGGGTTACTGACTGAAATGGGTCCCACACATTATGATACAAGCTCTCCTCTTTGTCTTGTATCCCCCACTAGGTTTTTCACTGACTATTTATACAACTAGGTGTCTTTAATTACATAGTCCTATTCAGTTATGCTTACCCTAACAGGTGTCTTTAATTACATAACTTTTATATTTTCCTCCGGTTATGTATACCACTAGGTGTCTTTAATTACATAACCTTTTCGGGTTAAGTTTGTGGGCCTATATGTAAATATTACCCACCCCTCCAGATTTTCTTAACCCATCCACTATCCAATCAATTTACTTAACCCTAACTTTAGTTCACAATCATACAATCCCTATGGATTAGATTTGGTTAAGTAGTCCAATTAATTACCATGTCCATTTATGGTTCATAATGGGCTAGACCTCCCACATTAGGCCTACAAAGTGTGGATGCTGGATATGTCAGTCGGGTCCAGGCAAACTTATTCCACAGTTGGGCCTAACCTCGTGCCTTAGTTCGATTCGTATTTGCGCACTTAGACCTCCCACATTAGGTTCAACATTAGTGGCTACTAGATATGCCGGTTGGGTCCGGGCAGACTTCCACTACTAATGCAACCTAACCTCGTGTCATAAGTGCCATTACAATTCCTAATTGTAATTACTAGACATTCCATTATTAATTAATTAATCAATTAATTTATCAATTAATTAAACCTTTCCCTTTATAGATGTTAATGCCTACTCTACCCAATAATTTGAATTATATGTCCAAAAATGTTCATATTAAAATTATGCCAATATTAACCCTTTTTCCTCCGTTCCCTAACTAGCGCACTCATAAATTGGCAGCATGCCTAGGCTAGACAATAACCTAGTCATAAACGATAATAGGGAAAATAATGGGAATATAACCAAAGTGATCATTTTAACATAACTTGGCATAAACATAAACTAGCATGGTGATAAGATGGACATATAAGCATAAAACTGATGAACTTGTGGCAGTTACTAGTTCTACATAACTATGATGTCATAGTGAGCATAACGAGATCTTAATTGACCATTTAGGTGCCCAACTATTTAGATCCAACATAATTATAATGTGGTCATAAAAACAGATCTAACATAATTAGTATGACATAGTAACATGTTCAGATCTAAATATGGATTCACATGTCCAATTTAAACATATCTAAATTGACCTCAATATGATAGGTGAAAGGTGATTTACATAAAGAATTGGATCTAACCAATATTGTAACTTTCCAAATTAACTGATTCACATTAACCACAATATGGTTACAATTCAAGATCCACAAAGGAGACATAATAGAATAACCACAATTGCATTAGATCTAGAAAGTAGATCTATCATGACATGGTATAAGATTAATCAATAGCATAGCTGCATTGTTTACAACATATTCAAATCACAGCCTTTCACAATTTACTTTTAAATATTCGAATCTAAAAGTAACTAGAAACTCACTTCGTTAGGATTAGAAAATATAAGAAGAATGGATCTTGAATATCTAGATTTGATTTGCAAAACTAACAGTTGTTTGAAGAAAACAGATTCGTCTCAGTTCGCACACCAGCAGCATTTAGCTCCCATAATTTCCGATGAAGAAAATAGGAGAATTGGACACATATATATAGCTGCCAAGCCCCCTGAAACTGAGTGCCATATCAGCCCTAGGGGTGTCGACACCCCTTCAGGGGGTCGATCCTGGTGTCGACACCCCTCTAGGGGGATTGACCCCCTAGAGCGGGAAATTTGCTGCCTTGACGAATTTTTGATTTTCGAACTGTTCTGGATAGGGTCTGGCTCGTACGTGACTCATACATGTAAATATGTTCTTTTTGCGCATATACAAGCTTAAAACTCTCCTAAGTTCTTCATACGGTGTCCGTTTTACGCAAACCAAATGTCTATCTTGACCTGAATTTTGAGACGGACGCAATGGCGCAGTCCGTTTCCCTAAATTCTAAATATTAAATAAATTATTATTCAATTTAGAATCTTTAATGTTAACAAAATTACGGGGTGTTACATTCCCCCTACTTAAAGGATTTCGTCCCCGAAATCTCCAAGTTGAGAAGAATGCATATCCTACCATCCATCATCCATCTACTCATCCATCAATCTTTGGCATCCATTATCCTTAAGGATATCTAATGCTTACATGAATATATGCAAAGGTGAGTGTATATGTCCCAATACTAATGCGAAGATCAGGCAATCTACTAATTTAGTTGACCTTCTTAATGCAATGTATGTTAGTGCCATGAATCTAACATGTATGCAGATAATCATATTATTACATGTAAGTTCTATATGTGTGCACAATCATCCGTCCAAATGCAACATCCATACGATGATACATCCATTTCCATCCATAAAAGAAAAAGAAAATGCACACACATTCATATGCAGTATGAGTGATTGAGCCGATCTAGTGCCTAATGTGTGTGTATATGCGTCCACAGGCAACCACTAGCAAACACTAGCAAACGCAGGCAACCACAGGATTCCTATCTAAAGGTCAAAAAATACTATGGATAGAAACAAGTACTGATAAAATTTTGAAAAAGGAGTTAAGAACATACCCTTGAAAAGGAAAGGGTACGAAGCACAAATCTTGTCTTTGGTCTCCCAAGTCGCATCTTCTGGGTTATCTCCCCATTGAACCTTTAGCAACTTGATCTCTTTATTGCATAGCTTCTTAACTTCTGATCCTAGAATACGGGTAGGAACTCGCCTGACTGTCTCCTCCCATTCCATTTCGACTTCTTCCAACACACTTGGCTCAACAATTACTATGGTGTCATAGAGGCACTACAACAGATGGGAAACATGGAAAACATCATGAACACCGGATATATTTTCTAGGAGCTTTACTCTATAGGCCATTTGGCCAATCCTCTCGGTCATGGGAAATGGTCCCACAAACCTGGGTGCCAACTTCCCTACTGATCCAAAGCGAACCACATTCCTCAGAGGTGATACTTTAATAAAAACTAAGTCTCCCACTTCAAATTCGATGTTAGTCCTTCTCTTGTCTGTATAGGACTTCTGCCTATCTTGAGCTGTCTTCATCCGCCGTCGAATAAGGTCAATCTTTTCGGACGTTTCTCTAACCAAATCTGGTCCAAGTAATAATCTTTCTATAGATTCCCACCAACAAGTTGGTGATCTACAGGGTCGTCCGTACAATGCTTCGAAAGGTGCCATGCCGATGTTGGTCTAATAGTTGTTGTTGTAGGCAAACTCTACTAAAGGAAGATGCTCTTCCCAAGTCCCTCCGAAGTCTAGGATACACAACCTCAAAAGATCTTCAAGAATCCTGTTCACCCTCTCCGTCTGTCCATCGGTCTGAGGATGATAAGCGGTGCTCAAACACAACTGTGTACCTAATGCTTCTTTCAAGCTCCTCCAAAATTCACTGGTAAAAATGGGGACATGATCGCTTATGATGCTGGAAGGCACCCTATGAAGACAAACAATCTCACGAACATAAATTGTTGCCAACCATGATGGCGTCCTCTTGCTCTTAACTGGAATAAAGTGAGCGCTCTTAGTGAGTCTATCTACCACAACCCAGATACTGGTGTTGCCTTTCTTAGATCTAGGAAAACCATCTATGAAATCCATAGAGACGTTCTCCCATTTACACCGAGGAACCTCTAAAGGATGAAGTAACCCCCCGGGCTTCTTTTGCTCAGCTTTAACTTGCTGGCAAACTAAACATTGGGAAACAAATTCATCCACATCTTTCTTTATGTCGGCCCAAAAGAAAACCCTCTTCATGTCTCTGTACATCTTATGGCCGCCGGGATGAATGGTCATCTTGGAATGGTGGGCTTCTTCTAGGACTGCCTTTATCAAACTTCCAGTTTGAGGAACACAAAGCCTTCCATTTAGTCACAACCACCCTTTTCATCTATGGCATATCTACTGAGGTGACTAGAAGTCTCCCTTCTTTTGAGCTTCTCCATGATGTCTAAAATATGTGTGTCACCTAGTTCCGAAGCTCTTATCTGGTCCATAAGATGTAACACCTCGTAATTTTAAATATTAAAATTAAGAATACTTAATTGTTAAAGTGAGAATTAAGGGAAATGGATTATGCCATTGCGTTCGTCTCGAAATTCTGCTTGGAATAGAGTCCAAGTTTTCGTAAATCAGACTTCTTATGAGGAAGTTATGGCCCTTATAAATTTCAGAAAATTTAAATAAATTAAAACAACTCAGATTAAATTCAAAATTTGAATTCGAACAAAGAAGCGAGCTGGGCGGGATTTTTCCCGCCCCAGGCCAGGTCGACCAGGGGGCCGACCAGGGGGTCGACCTCCCCTATACAGGTCGACCTGGGGGTCGACCTACCCCCTTGGGCAGATCTGAACTGCGACGATTCTGACTTGTTGCTTAGTCTTTTCTGACCTGTTGCTGAGTCACTAGGGCATATGTGGCAATTCTGGATAACTCTATCTAGTCTGGACGGTTGTGATTGATCCTATGATAATCTAACGGCTTATATTGATTTAAACTTCTATATAAGCACGCATAGACTCAAGCTCTAAACCTAAACTAAATTAATCTCTTGGCCTCCTTGCTGCTGCTAGAATTGTTTTCTTCTTAAAGCTTAGGAATTGCAAGTCAGGATTCTAATACAAACGACGAACGAATTATTCTCTTCTCTAATCCGTCTTTGTGAGTACAATTTCTTTCACAAAATAATTAATAAATTAATTATGATGAGTTATAATTGGGATTATGAGAACATGTCTGTAGAATCATGTGATGTTACTTAACTTTGCTATCGTCTGTTTGTGAACATATGACCGTTTTGTTAACTCATGTTGGTAGATCTATTTCATATGTCCAATCACGTATGTTTAACTTGATTCATTTTATGACATCAGTTTATATGCAAGTTTGGATGTAAACCATATGCTAGTTTGTATGTGAATCTTATGCAAGTCTGTATACGAATTATACACAAGTTTATATGTGAACCAAGTATATACATATGCTAGTTTATATGTAAAACATGTGATATTAATTTACATGTCTAAATTCACATGCAAGTTTGTAGGAATCCATATGCTAGTTTATATGTAAAACATGTGATATTAGTTTACATGTCTAAATTCACATGCAAGTTTGTAGGAATCCATATGCAAGTTTAAGTGAAAACTATATTCGCATATGCAAGTTTAGGTGAAAACCATATTCACATATGCAAGTTTAGGTGAAACCCATATTCATATATGCAAGTTCACAATTTCATGTTTAGATCTATATTTATATCCATGGTAGTTTATGCAAATTTATGTTCTATATGTCCATTGCCGATGCAAGTTATTGGCTATGCAAAGTTATGTTATAATTCTTATTCGCAAGTTAGATCTATTTTATGTGTTATGCAAGTTGTGATGTTTCTTTTCTTTTTATGAGTTAGACTATTTGCGAGTCTAACAAATTTCATATTAAATGTACGAACGGCGTGGGGACAATGGGAAAATATTAATTATACAAATTGTGAATTGGCATAATATGGCTTTAAAGGCATATAATTAATTTTAGACACTAATTGGTATAATTTATATACCTGAAAAGTATGGACATAATTTAGGTGACAATTATGGACATAGATTAGTTTGGAAATTATTGACAATTTGAATAGTGATAATTAATTCATATTGGGGTGAAATAATTATGTGTATTAATAAATGCCTAAGACACGAGGTTAGACTCGTTTGTGGTATAAGACTGCCCGGACCCGCCTGGAAAATCCAGCAACCACAAACGGTAGTCTAATGTGAGAGGTCGAAGGCATAAATTAAATGCGTAACGATTGTAAAGACACGAGGTTAGGCACGTTTGCAGTATAAGACTGCCCGGACCTGCCCGACAAATCCAGCAACCGCAAACGGTAGTCTAATGTGGGAGGTCTTACAAGGTTACAGTTATAATGAATTAAGTAAAACTCAACCAAGATAAACATGTGGTGGGACATGGGAGTTAAGTGGGTGACATAGGTGACATGTGAAATACGATTAGAAACACTTAACTAAATCGAAACATGTAAGAAGATATGAATAAGAAGGGGTTAAGTGGGAAATCTGAGTGGGGACCAAGCGTAGGTGTAAAGCTTGTGTCAAGTATGGGGGCCCTTTTCAAACCAGTAACCCATTAAGTATCTTTGTGAGCTCGAGTTAGATCGAGGACAGGACACGCTTACCGGGTTTGATTGTAAGAGGTAAAAACGGGTTAGCGGTGGCAACGCAAGTCTAACGGGGCCATGTGCGTGCATGGGCCTGGGCTGGTAGTTAAGTCGTTGTTGCATCGTGTAGATATAAGTCATGCATCTTTAGTGGTATCGGGTTGCCACTTTGGGGAGTGATTCACCCCACTGTGGGACCAGCACGGGTATCTATGAGTTAGGGAGCCGATCGCATGGGGGTAGTGGGTACAACTAGTGGAGATAGGGGCAGGCGGCACCTATGAAGACAGCTAGGGGTAAACGAAACTATCATTATGATTATTATGTTCAGTAGGCGGGATCAACTATTAGGGTGACTAGTAATGGTGTAGTATAGTAATTATCCTATAGTGATTAGGAGCACGATTAACGCCAGCATATTCCTATTGTTTGTTTTGTCTTGCCCATTTGCTTCACAGTCATTCCTTGTTTTACCAGTTTATGCCTTATCCTAGTTACTTTAATAATTATATTGTTAAAGTTATTGGACTCGCCAGACTTTATGTCTGACCCCTTTGTTTTCGCCTCTTTTCTTCCTCCCTCCGCCCCAAGTTCTCAGGGTGGGACTAGTGCTAGTGGAGCTTGATTTGGACCTCTTTCTCTCACTCTTGGAAGTGCTTGGATTGCTGAAAGTTTGGGGTTATGCTTTTTTACTTTATGTACTCAGAAAATAATTTGTCAAGATGGAAATTAAGTGTACTTGGTTTTATTGTTGGTTTTTGATGTTGTTGTAACCAAACTATTTCTCCACTGCAATAAAAGTTGTTTTAATTTTTCAAGTTCCAATATATGTATCTGTCTTGTTATATTCTGTTCTATACACCAATAATACTGCATGAAAGTTATTGCATTCCCCTTGAGAGTGACATTAATGGACGTGGGGTGTTACATAAGAGTTGGTCGTATCTCCAAGGATGCAAACAAATTAGGCAAAATCTCGATGGAGGGTCTAAAATCAAAAGCTGATATGAACTCCAAGTTCTTTCTTTTCACAAACAGAGGACTCAGGGCCATCCTCTGCCTATCTAGTGCGTCTACCACCACATTACCCTTGCCAGGGGTATCTCAAAATCATAAGAAGCTAGAAACTCCATCCACTGTTGTTGCGTTAAATTGTGGTCTTTCTATGAAAACAGATACTTGAGAGATTTATGATCGGTGTATAACTCGAACTTCTCTCCAATTAAATAATGATGCCACACTTTTAATGCGAATACTATGGCAGCTAGCTCTAGATCATGGGTGGGGTAGTTCTTTTCATGAACTCTCAACAGTCTATCCCCATAACACACTACTTTCCCTTCTTGCATTAGAACCGCACCAAAACCTATACCACACGCATCAGTATAAACGGTAAACACCTTACTCCCGTCAAGCAGGGTCAAGACTGGGGCTGTTGTCAGAGCCTTCTTCAATCGTTGGGAAGCAACGTCACAGTGTATATCCCATGAAAATGCCAAGTTCTTCTTCGTCCGCCTGGTGAGTAGGGCTGATATCTTTGCGAAGTCCATAATAACTTCCTATAGTAATCTGCTAACCCAAGAAAGCTTCTTACCTCGGTTGCATTTTTAGGAATCTGCCAGTCTTTCACCGCAACCACCTTTGCGGGATCTACAGCTATCCCTTCTTTGGAGACCACATGCCCTAAAAATCTCACCTCTTTTCTCCAAAAATGGCATTTGGAGAACTTCGCCATAAGCTGATTGTCACGGAGAGTTTTCAAAACTTCTCTCAAATGTTGGGCATGCTCTTCTTCGCTTTTGGAGAAGATCAAAATATCATCAACAAAGACTACAACAAATTTATTAAGGGACTCCCGAAACACCCTACTCATCAGATTGACAAAATAGGCCGGTGCATTCGTCAGCCCAAAAGGCTTCATTTGTCATTCAAAGAAACCGTCCGGAGTTCTAAAAGCAGTCTTATCTATGCTACCCTCAGCCATCCTCAATTGATGAAACCCCGTGGCCAAGTCTAACAAAGAAAATACCGAGGCACCAACAAGCTGATCAAATAAATCATTAATCCTCGGAAGCGGGTGCCTATTCTTCTTAGTGAGTTTATTCAACTCCCTATAGTCAACACACAAACGAAGCGAACCATTCGCCTTAATCGCTAATACTACTGGAGCACCCCATTCAGATATGATTTGTCTAATAAAACCTTTCTCAAGCAGCTCCTCTACTTGCTTACTCAACTCCCTCCTTTACCTCGGAGCGATGTGGCGCACTGGTAATGCAACTGGCTTTGCATTGTCCACCAAATATATACGAAAGTCGATCTCGCGCTGATCGACGCTAATCTATGAATTAGAAAAGCGCGACATTTGTAATAAATTCTGCAAGCATACAGGTGTGTAGCATACAGGTCGAACACAGGGAGGAAAGTTAAATTTTATTATTTATATGTTTCGTGGGCGTGTTAGACGAACTTTGGAGGTTGATTTTGCAAAACAAAACAAAATTAAAACTGTAATTTGATTCAGAACAGATCTAACTGAACCGACGATCAAATCACAATTTCAATGGAAAGCAAATGAAACTATGAATCAGATTCAAATCTAATTAAATCCAATTTAACCTATGAACGCGATTAAAATACAGAAAATAAAAGTGCAGAATATAAATAACAACAGGAAATAAATTAGGATTACCACTGAATCTAATCAGACGGTCAATCACTAATGAAAAGAATTGCAAAATACAAATAGTGTTCTACCGAATCTAATCGTGTAGACAACACTAATTGCTAAGAAACAGAAAAAATGCAAAAAAAAAAAAAAAAAGAAGAAGAACTAGAAACTTTATTAGAAATAGAAAAATGGGATATATGATGGTGGCTACAATGCCATTACAAGGGTATATATAGGGTAGATAGCCAAACCCTAACCCTAACCCTAATGGTAAATGGGCCTGGTCATTACACCACTAAATTGTTTACAATGAGAAACATAAATGGGCCCTAGATAAATAAAGCAATTTTGGGCCTTTTCTCTTTTTCCTCTTGCTTCCTTGATGTTTCTTCATTGATTTGTGATGTGCAACGCCTTTTTCTCACTCCTTTTCTTGTCCAACAGCAACTAGATGTGATATCTTCATCTACAATTCTTCAAAATGCAAATTCACAGCAAATTGAACTCTATTTCTCTACATTTCTGGTTGCATGCGGGCTGGGTTGGACTATCTGTAAAAATAACAAAACAATACCCAAGTAATATTTATTTATATACAAAAGATAAGATATAAGAGCATAAAATAAACACATTTCTATGTCAATCACGCGCCTCAGAGGTAAACCTCGAACCTCATCAAAAACATCGGAATAATCTCAAACTACTAGAATAGATTGCAAGTCATCTATACATACATCAAGAGACTCTAGGAAGCTAAGCATAACAGACCCCTGACGGTCACAAGAAATCTCGAGGGTCCTCCCACAGCAAGTCAGAAACCTAACGACCCTCTTCTCACAATCCAGAATGGCAGCATAAGTGGTAAGCCAACCCATTCCTAGAATCAACCCATAGCTCATAAACCCGAGCACATATGCGTCGCATTCTAACTCGACACATAACACAGATATTTTCAAACCCCGACAAATCATAGATAAATGAGCCAAACCACCAATGGGGTTTGAAACAACTATGGGATCCACTACCATACTAGTAATTAAGTGCAGAGATTCAACTATAGAACTTGATATAAATGAATGTGAAGCGCCATAATTAAAAAGTGTTATAATAGGATGGTTTGAAAGAGAAATTTAACCTTCCACAGAAATTTTTCTACCTCTATCAGGAGCATTGATCATTAGAGCATGCACATACCCTCCAGAAGTACCTGTCCTTTGATCCTGTCCCTGTGATCCCTGTTTCTTTGGGTACTCTCTAGCAAATTGCCCGACCTTTCCATAGTGATAGCAAGAGTTATTCCTTTGCTTATAGTCTTTAATCAGGTGAACTTCCTTCCCACAATTGTGACATTTTCTCTTATCCTTGCCTTTATCATTCTTCCCTCCTTTCTTCTGATATTATTGCTGCTGGCCCTTCTTGGGCCACACCTTCCTATTTTGCGATGTCTCCTCAGTCTTTGCTTCCTTCTTTTCTCCCTTGTCTTCCTCATGCATTATGGCCATATCGACAAGCTTTTCAAAGTGTCCCCTATTGGAGTATGGGACGTGGCTAACCCACTCAGAGGCTCATTCAGCCCTTTAGAAAACCACAAAGCCCTTTTGTGCGGTGTATCTACCAACTCCAACCCGAACCTTGCTAGCTGGTTGAATTTATTCACATATTCTTTCACTGTCAGGTTTCCTTGTTTGAGCGCTAAGAACCTCTCCATCTGCATGTTCTCTCAGCTTGGGAGAGAAATTTCATTTCAAACCTCTGTCTAAAATCCTCCCAAGTTTCCACTGGACATCTAGCTTGGGTGACTTCTTACAAATTAAGGCTTCATCTTTCAGTAGCCAAGCAGCTAACTGAACCTTCCTTCTATCCTCTACATCAAAGTGTACGAACAAGTCCTCGGTCTCCTTGAGCCAATTCCGCCTTTCCACGAATGTCTCATTCCCATGTAATGGCTTCCCTCCCATAACACGGAAGTCTTTGCATATCTTGGAGAAATTATCTGCTCTTGGAGGAGGAGGAACAACGGGTGCAGCTGGGGGAGGAACGTTTCCTTGGCTTTCGGCAGGCGCCATGACCTCCAGATACTTATGGAACCATCCGGGTATCGTAACGCCCTTTGGGATATTAGGAATGTTTTGTTCCCCAGACATGCTGAAAAGAAAAAGGAAGAAATTTAGACAAAGGACGGAAGGACTTTACATATGGCTTTTTGGGGAATATTTTTCAAAACAGACCTTTCTTTTTGAAAATGCTTTCATTTAAAATCTTTTTGAAAAAAAATTCAAAAACTTTAACAAATCTGGTAACCTTCAGCTCTAATACCAAGTGTGACAACCCATGTCCATTAATGTCACTCCCAAAGGGAATGCATTAAGTTTCGTGAAGCAACAGACACAGAATTTTACGAGACAAACATAAATAAGATAGCAAAGAAAATTTAAATTTTTATTTCAAACCCAAATCATACAGTGTGGTTCAAAATACCATGAGTCTCAAAAACCATTACAACAACATAACTTCTGCCTTTCAACATCAGAGTACATAAATACTTTAAATAAAACATAATTCCCCAAATAAAAGAGACAAACCCATAGTAGAGATAAAAACTTGAGCCATACTGCGAAAGAAGCTCTAGCAAGATGATATCTGAGTCCTGACTAAGCCTGAGTGTTTCCTCCCTGAGAACCTGGGGGGAGGGGGAAACAGAAGAAAGAAGAGGAAACAAGGGGGTCAGACATAAAGTCTGGCGGGTATAGTGACTTTTAGCAAGTAAATAAATAAAAGTAACATGACAGGCATATAAAGTGAATAAGGGAGATCACTACATAAATGGCAGGTGCGACAAGGTAGACATGATAAGGTGTATACACTTCTCTAATGATTACTCTGCACTATTACAAGTACAACCAGAATGAGATGATCCCTTCTACTATAAGGTGGTAGACTTAGGGCATACATCCAAATGTACCCTAACCACTACCCTAATCGATCGGCTCCATACTCCGTAGATACTCTATGCCGGCCCCACAGCAGGATGTATGACGTCCTACAGTGGAAACCCCTCACTGATATCCACAGCCCCATATCTATTGGTGTCACGATCGTCTTATCCCCCTCTGCCCGGCTCATGCGCGCACAATACCCATTCGGTTTGTGCCGCCCACACCGTCCTCCATGTTTGGATCTCTAATAATCAGTCAGCAAGCATGTCCCTTCTCCGCCTAGTACAGATTATTTTATTTGATACTTACTCCGAGTTACTGACTGAAATGGGTCCCACAAAATATGATACAAGCTCTCCCCTTTTCTTGTACCCCCCACTATGTTTTTCACTGACTATGTATACCACTAGGTGTCTTTAATTACATAGCCCTATTTAATTATGCTTACCCTAACAGGTGTCTTTAATTACATAACTTTTATATTTTCCTCCGGTTATGTATTCCAGTAGGTGTCTTTAATTACATAACCTTATCGGGTTAAGTTTGTAGTCCTATATGTAAATATTACCCACCCCCTCCAGATTTGCTTAACCCATCCACTATCCAATCAATTTACTTAACCCTAACTTTAGTTCAAAGTCATACAATCCCTATGGATTAGATTTGGTTAAGTAGTCCAATTCATTACGATGTCTATTTATAGTTCATAATGGGCTACACCTCCCACATTAGGCCTACAACGTGTGGATGCTGGATATGCCGGTCGGGTGCGGGCAGTCTTATTCCACAGTTGGGACTAACCTCGTGTCTTAGCCCAATTCGTATCTGTGCACTTAGACCTCCAACATTTGGTTCAACATTAGTGGCTGCTGGATATGTCGGTCGGGTCCGGGCAGACTTCCACCACTAATTCAACCTAACCTCATGTCATAAGTGCCATTACAATTCCTAATTGTAATTACTAGACATTCCATTATTAATTAATTAATCAGTTAATTAATCAATCAATTAAACCATTCCCTTTATAGGTGTTAATGTCCACTCTACCCAATAATTCGAATTATATGTCCAAAAATGTTCATATTAAAATTATGCCAATATTAACCCTTTTTCCTCCGTTCCTTAACTAGCGCACTCATAAATTGGTGGCATGCCTAGGCTAGACAATAGCCTAGTCATAAACGATAATAGGGAAAATAATGGGAATATAACCAAAGTGATCATTTTAACATAACTTGGAATAAACATAAACTAGCATGGTGATAATGTGGACATATAAGCATAAAACTGATGAACTTGTGGCAATTACTTGTTTTGCATAACAATGATGTCATAGTGAGCATAATGAGATCTTAATTGACCATTTAGGTATCCAACTATTTAGATCCAACATAATTATAATGTGGTCACAAAAACAGATCTAACATAATTAGGATGACATGGTAACATGTTTAGATCTAAATATGGATTCACTTGTCCCATTTACAACATATCTAAATTGACCACAATATGATAGGTGAAAGGTGATTTACATAAAGAATTGGATCTAACCAATATTGTAACTGTCCAAATTAACAGATTCACATTAACCACAATATAGTTACAATTCAAGATCCACAAAGGAGACATAATAGAATAACCACAATTGCATTAGATCTAGAGAAGTAAATATATAATGACATGGTATAAGATTAATCACTAGCATAGATTCATAGTTTACAACATATCCAAATCACAGTCTTGAACAATTTACTTTTAAATATTCAAATCTAAAAGTAACTAGAAACTCACTTCCTTAGGATTAGAAAATATAAGAAGAATGGATCTTGAATCTCTAGATTTGATTTGCAAAACTAACAGTTGTTTGAAGAAAACGGATTTGTCTCAGTTCGCACACTAGCAACATTTGGCTTCCATGATTTCCAGTGAAGAAAATTATAGAATTGGACACATATATATAGCTGCCTGGCCCTTTGAAACCGAGTGCCACATCATCCCTAGGGGTGTCGACGCCCCTGTGGGTGGGTCGACCCATAGGTCGACACCCCTTAAGGGGGGTCGACCACGGTGTCGACACCCCTCTAGGGGTGTCGACCCCGTAGAGCGGGAAATTTGCCGCCTTGATGAATTTTTGATTTTTGAACAGTTCTGGATAGGCTCTGACTCGTACGTGACTCATACATGTATACATGTTCTTTCTGCGCGTATACAAACTTAAAATCCTCCTAACTTCTTCATACTTTGTCCGTTCTACGCAAACCAGATGTCTATCTTGACCAGAATTTCGAGACGGACACAATTGACTGCCCTTGATGTCCTTGATGAATGGGTTGACATGTAGGCATAGGTTTTGTGATAAGTATAAAATTAACGGTTGCCAAAACACTCATGTAAAAGGAAAAATATGGAAAATTTTACAAGACAGTATTTCAAAAATGCACCATTTGAAATTGATATTTTAAAAAAGGAAGAAGCATTTCTAAATTGAACTCAGAAAGGAAGAATCATATTACAAGACCAAATGTCTTGGTAAAAGGTCAAACTTGTATGTACATGTATTTAATTTGAAATTTGATTATATACTTTAAATTAATTCATATGATTCAACAAATATGAAAATATTGGCCCTGGACACTAAAAGGCATATGTTGTGTGAATGGAAGATTCAATCTTGAAGGCAAGACTTTATTTTATACAATACAGGAATAAACTCATTCAAAGAAAAATTCGGCACTTTCACCTAAAGCAGGATTTGAATTCATACTAGATTTTATGTTACCTGATTGTCATCATACGTAACATTACCACTAACAAATTCAATAATTAAAAATCCATGATTAAGGGGGTTTTTCCCCCAAAAAAGCTATTTATTCTTAAGGTCTATCAGCTTAAGACTTTAGCTGCAATTTGTTTCCTCCTTTTTCCCCCTTTGTGGCTAAGCATAAGACAAGAAATGTTTACAAAAGTATCCTATTTATAGTTCATAGAACAATTTAATAAATTTCCATATTCAACCATTACATGTTCAGAACTTTCATTGTTTTGTAGATCGTTTGTACAAAAATAATATATTATAAACAGGGTTTTATGGAGTAACTTATTTTAAATTTCTAGGAAAATATCTTTCGCACTCTAAAATCCCAACTGAAAATAAACAAAATCCACCACAACTTAAAATAAACCAAACCCTAATTTCAAATACTTAGAAAATCCAACTCCAAAGCCGATCTCTTATGTTGATAGCAATCAGGATATGAAGTTCAATGGTAAGTAGGTTGTGTTGAGGAAAAACAATTACCTGAATCGGTGTCTCACTATTACATCGTCGCTCAAGCAAAACCAGGGTAGTATTGGGAAGTGTTATAATAAACTAACTTTGCGGCTGTGATATAAACTAATTGTTCGACTATATGTTTAACCATGAGGTGGAAAGCATGTGCTTAGATACACTGCATCAGCAAATATATGCTACCAAAATTAGACAGATTTACCGATGTCGTCATCTTAAAAGGAGGATTTATCTGAACAAAAATACAAAACGAAAAGGGGGGCATTCCGAGAATCGAACTCGGGACCTCTCGCACCCAAAGCGAGAATCATACCACTAGACCAAATGCCCGTTGGTAAAATATATGATATGTACAGATCTTGGGATCGCGTGCAACTTAAGGTCAATTTATGGAGAACCTGGAAAGAAGGTCATTTTTAAAATAAGTATAATTTTTCCGTAAATTTGGATATCCCTCGGCCTAAGTTAGAATCATGCGATGGGACCAAATAGTCAAATACATAAGCTAAAAGGATTGATTTATAGCATAAAAGTCAAATTATGTAGCAGCTTTATAAACATCTTCAAACAAGCCTACTTTTGAATTAAAGTTCACTGAGTAGAGAAGGGCATTCCGACAGCGAGAATCATACTTTTATATCGACTGCCTTTGATGAATAGGTTGACCTGTAGGCAGAGGTCATGTGACAAATATACAATTAACGGTTTCCAAAACACTCACATAAAAGGAAAAATATGCTAAAGTTTGCAAGAAAGTATTTCAAAAATGCACCATTTGAAATTGATTTTTTAAAAAAGGAAGAGGCATTTCTAAATTGAACTCAGAAAGTAAGAATCATATTACAAGACCAAATGTCTTGATAAAAGGTCAAACTTGTATGTTCATGTATTTAATTAGAAATTTGATTATATACTTTAAATTAATTCATATGATTCAACAATTATAAAAATATTGGCCCTGTAGACTAAAAGGCATATGCTATGTGAATGGAAGATTCAATCTTGAAGGCAAGCCTTTATTTTATACAATACAAGAATAAAATCATTCAAAGGCAAATTTAGCACTTCCACCTAAAGCGGGATTTATAGTCATACTGGATTTGATGTTACTTGAATGCCACCATACATAACGTTACCATTATCAAATTCAACAGATAAAAATCCACGATTAAGGATTTATCCCCCTCCCCCCAAAAAATGCTTTTTTTTATAGGTCTATCAGCTTAAGAATTTAGCTGCAATTTTCCCTCCTTTTCCCCCTTTTATGGTTAAGCATACGACGAGAATGGTTTTCAAAAGTAGCCACTTTATAGTTCATAAATCAATTTAATAAATTTCCATTTTCAACTACTACATGTTTAGAACTTTTATAATTTTGTAGAACGTGCTAACAAAAATTATAATTCTATAAATAGGGTTTTGTTGAGTACTTCTTTAACTTTCCAGATAAATATTTTTCACACTCTAAAATCCCAATTGAAAATGAAAAAATCCTACCCCAACTTAACATAAATAAAATCCTAATTTCAAATACTCAGAAAATCCAACTCCAAATCTGAACTCTTAAGTTGATAGAAATCAAGAGATGAAGTTCGATGGTAAGTAGCCTAATTTGAGGAGAAACAATTACCTGAATCGGTGTCTCACAATTACGTCATCGCTCTGGTAAAACCAGGTAGTATTGGGAAGTGTTATAATAAAATAACTATTTGGCTGTGATATAAACTAACTGTTCGGCTATATGTTTAGCCATAAGGTGGAAAGCATGTGCTTAGATGCACCACATTAGCGAAAATATGCTACCAAAATTAAATTGATTTACCAATTTCGTCGTCTTAAAAAGAGGACTTATCTGAATAAAAATACAAAACGAAAAGGTGGCATTCTGAGAATCGAACTCGGGACCTCTCGCACCCTAAGCGAGAATCATACCACTAGACCAAATGCCTGTAACACCCCGAAATTTTAACAATATTAAAGAGGATAAATTAAATAATAATTAATTTAACATTCAGAATTAAGGGAAACGAACTTCACCATTAAGTCCGGCTCGAAATTCTGGTCAAGATGGACATTTGGTTTGCATAAAACGGACAACGTATGAAGAAGTTATGAGGGTTTAAAGTTTGTATACGCGCAGAAGAATTATATATATATATATATATATATATATATATATATATATATATATATATATATATTAGTCCAAACTTATCCACAAAACAGTTCAAAAATCAAAATTTGGAGAGTGGCAAAGTTCCCTCTCTAGGGGAGTCGACCCCTTAGAGGGGGTGTCGATAACAGGGTCGACCCCCCAAGGAGGGTGTTGACACCAAGGTCGACCCCCCAAGGGGTGTGTCGATTCCCAAGGGCTGACGTGGCATGACGAGTTCAATCGAGGCCAAATGCTATCAGTGCCTAGACTGAATCAGATTCTTTTTCCTTCTTCTGCAATTAAAGATTTAGAGATTCAAGTGTAGATCTGTTCTTCTTGTAGTTCTATTTTCTAATCCAAACATAGTGAGTTTTTAGTTACTTTTAGATTTAAATGGATAAAAGTAAAAATGATATGATAATAGTTTGGATTTATTCCTGTGACTGCATTATATTAGATCTATTGTAAATTGTGAATCTATGACATTCTGAATTAGTTATGACTTGAATCTCAACCTTTATCATATCGGATCTATTGTGACTTATGAACATATTGTATTCTGATATAACTATAATATGGGTATTAGCCTTTATTATGACAGATCCGCTTTTTATTGTAGATCTAGCTTATTATTTAGATCACCTTGTGCCTATCATATTGGATCTAAGATAGTTGGACATCTAAATTATTATTTAGTTCTTAATATGCTAGTTATGACATCCTTATTATGTTAAGATTGATTCTAATGTCACATGTTCACTAGGTCCGTTCGTATATGTCCACCTAATCAGTATATACCGTTATATGTTTATGCCACCACATGTTTATGTTAAAACTTGTTAGTAATCACTTTTGTCATCTTCTTGTCAATTTTCCCTCTTCATTTTTTATGGCCAGGCTACTTTATAGCCTAGGCATGCCGCTAAATATACGCGAATGCGTCAGTTAGGGAACGGGGGAAAATATTGAAATTGGCATAACTTAAACAATGTTTATGAGCATGAATTTGGACATATAATTCATTACGAACATAATGGGGAAAAAGAGGCATGAACACCTATAAAGCCATAGGTAAAATTTGATAATAATGAAATTCCTAGGACTACAGTAATTAGAAACTATAGCTGCACTTACGACACGAGGTAGGATTGCATTTGCGGTGGAAGTTTGCCTGGAGCCGACAGACATATCCAGCGACCGCAAATGTTGAATCTAATGTGAGAAGTCTAAGTGCACAAATACGAGACGTGCTAAGACACGAGGTTAAGCACGGTTTGTGGAATAAGTCTGCCCGGACCTGCCCGACATGTCCAGCATCCACAAATGGAAGGCTTAATGTAGGAGGTCTAGCATATTGTAACCATAAATGAAAATATGGTAATAAATTGGAATACATAGCCTAGTTGAATCCATAGGGATTGTATGAATGAAAACTTAAGATGGGGTTAAGTAAACTGGATTGAATAGTGGGTGGGTTAAGTAAATCTATGGGGGTGGGTAATATTTACATGTAGGCCCACAAACTTAACCTAATAGGGTTATGTAATTAAAGACACCTAGTGGTATACATAACCGATGGAAATAATAAAGTTATGTAATTAAGGACACCTTTCTAGGGTAAACATAACTTGTCGGAATGATAGGGTTATGTAATCAAAGACACCTAGTGGTATACATAACTAAATGGAAAACCTAGTGGGGGTACAAGACAAAGGGGAGAGCTTGTATCATATTGTGTGGGACCCATTTCCATCAGTAACCCAGAGTAGGTATCAAACAAGTACTCCGAACAAGGTCGGAGAAGCAGCATTCTTACTGGACTGATTGTAAGAGATCCAAACGTGGAGGACAGTGTGGGCGACGCAAACCGACCGGGTCATGTGCGTGCATGGGCTGGGCAGAGGGGGATAAGACGACTGTGACACCTGTAGATATGGTTGTGCATATTATGGAAACGAGGGGTTTCCACTTTAGGAAGTGATACCTCCTACTGTAGGGCCGACACAAAGTATCTACGCAGATTAGGGAGCCGATCGATTAGGGTAGTAGTTAGGGTACATCTGGATGTATGACAAAGTCTACCATTTGATAGTGTTGGGATCATCTCATTCTGGTTATATTAGTATTAGTGCAGAGTAATCATTAGGGAAGCGTATACACTCCATCATGTTTACCCTGTCATGCTTACCTTTTGTGATGATATCTTCCTTATCCACCTTGTATGCCTATCATGCTACTTTTACTTATTTAGTTGCTAAAAGTAATTGGACTCGCCAGACTTTATGTCTGACCCTTTTTGTTTCCTCTTCTTTCTTCTGTTTCCCCCAAGGTCCTCAGGGTGGGAATACTCAGGCTTAGTCAGGACCCGATTATCATCTTGTTAGGAGCTCCTTTCGAAGTATGGCTCAAGTTCTTATCTCTACTATGGCTTTGTCTCTTTTTTGGGGAATTATTCTTTTTAATTATTTATGTACTCTGATGGTACAAGATAGAAGTTATATTATTGTAATGGGTTTTATGTAGTTTCAGACTTATGGTATCTTGCACCACGATGTTATAATTTATGTTTGAAATAAAAATTTAAATTCCACTATTGCTTTTATATCTGTCTTGTAATATTTATGTTTCTGTTTACCCATAGCGCTTTACAAAACTTAATGCATTCCCTTAGTGAGTGACATTAACGGACGTGGGGTGTTACACTTGGTATCAGAGCTGAAGGTTACCAGATTAGATAAAAGTTTTTGAAAATTATTTTCAAAACGGTTTTTAGAAAGCATTTTTTTCAAAAAGAATATTTTGAAGAACATATTCCCCCAAATCCATATGTAATATCCTTCGCTCCTTTGTCTAAATCTCTTTCCTTTTCTTTTCAGCATGTCTGGGGAACCTAATATCCCAGAAGGCGTTACGATACCAGGCTGGTTTCGTAGGTACCTAGAGGCCAGGCGCCTACCGGAGGTCAAGCTGACGTTCCTCCCCCATCTGCATCTGTCATTCTTCCTCCTCCTCTTCCAAGAGCAGATAATTTCGCTAAGATCTACAATGATTTCTTTGCCATGGGAGGGAAGCCATTCCGTGAGACCGAAACATTCGTAGAGGCAAGGAATTGGCTCAAGGAGACTGAGGACTTATTTGTAATCTTTGAAGTGGAATACCTAAGAAAGATTCAGTTGGCTTACTGGCTATTAAAGATGAAGCCTCGTTTTGGTGGGAAGTTACCCAAGCTGGACGTCCGGTGGAGATATGGGATGATTTTAGGATGAGGTTTGAAATGAAGTTTCTGTCTCAAGTTGTGAAAAGCATGCAAATGGAAAAATTCTTGGCGCTCAAACAAGGAAATATGACTGTTAAAGAATACGTGAACAAATTCAACCAACTGGCAAGATTCGGATTAGAGATGGTAGACACTCCACATAAGAAGGCTTTGCAGTTTGTTAAAGGGCTAAATGAACCCCTTCATGGGTTAGCCATTCCCATATTCCAATGGGAGCTACCTTTTAATGGCTTTTTGATATGGCTTTGATGTATGAGGAAGAGAAAGGAGAGAAAAAGAAAGTTAAGGTTGGGGAAACAACGCAAAATAAGAAGGTATGGCCTAGTAAGGGATAACAACAACAACAACAACAACCTTAGAAAGGCAGAAAGAATGACAAAGCTATGGATAAAAGGAAGTGTCACAGTTGTGGGCGTGAGGGTCACTTGGAAAAGGACTACAAGAGAAGGAAGAATACTTGCTTTAACTGTGGAGAAGTCAGACACTTTGCTAGCGAGTGCTCGAAGAAACAGGGACAAGGTCAAAGGGCATGGACTTCTGGAGGCCAAGTGAATGTTCTCGCGATCAATGCTCTAGACAGAGGTAGGAAAGTTTCTATGGAAGGTTTGATTTCTCTTTCCAGTCAACCTTTTAGAACTCTTTTTGATTCTGGTGCTTCACACTCATTTATATCTAGTTCTATGGTTGAATCTCTGCGCTTAAATACTAATATGGTAGTGGATCCCGTAGTTGTCTCAAACCCCAGTGGTGGTTTGGCTCATTTATCTATGGTTTGTCGGGGTTTGAGAATATCTATTTTAGGCATCGAGTTTGAGTGCGACGCGTATGTGCTCGAGTTTATGGACTATGGGTTGATTCTAGGAATGGACTGGCTAGCCACGTATGGTGCCATTCTAGATTGTGAGAGGAGGGTTGTTAGGCTTCTGACCTATCATGGGAAGACCTTCCAGATTTCTTGTGACTCGCAAGGGTACGTCATGCTTAGTTTCCTAGAGTCTCTTAATGCATCTATCGATGATCTGCAATCTATCTCAGTAGTCCGTGAATATCCTGATGTCTTTGATGAGGTTCGGGGTTTAACCTCAAGGCGCGAGATCGACTTTCGCATATATTTAGTAGATAATGCAAAGCCAGTTGCATTACCTGTGCGCCATATTACTCCAAAGGAAAGGAGGGAGCTTAGTAAACAAGTAGAGGAGCTACTCGAAAAAGGGTTTATTAGGCGAAGCTTATCTGAATGGGTGCTCCAGTGGTATTCACGACTAAGGCGGATGGTTCGCTTCGCTTGTGTGTAGACTATAGGGAGTTGAAAAAATTCACTAAGAAGAACATGCACCCACTCCCGCGGATAGATGACTTGTTTGACCAACTAGTTGATGCATCATTATTTTCTTAGTTAGATTTGGCCATGGGGTTCCATCAGTTGAGGGTGGCCGAAGACAATATAGATAAGACCGCTTTTAGAACTTCGGATGGTTTCTTTGAATGGCTTGTAATGCCTTTTGGGTTGACAAACGCACCCACCTATTTTGTTGATTTGATGAGTAGGGTGTTTCAGGAGTTTCTAAACAAATTTGTTGTGGTCTTTGCTGATCATTTCTTGATCTTCTGAAAGAGTGAGAAAGAGCATGCCTTGCATATAAAGGAAGCTTTAAAGACTCTACGTGCGCATCAGCTTAAGGCAAAGTTCTCCAAATGCCATTTTTGGAGAAAAGAGGTGAGATTTCTAGGGCACGTGGTTTCTAAAGAATGGGTAGCAGTAGATCCCGCGAAGGTAGTGGCAGTTCAGGATAGAAAGATCCCCAAGAATGCAACAGAGGTGAGAAGCTTTTTGGGGTTGGCAGGTTATTATAGGAAGTTCATTAAGGACTTTGCAAATATATCAGCTCCACTCACCAGGTTGACGAAGAAAAACTTGGCATTTACGTGGGATATAGACTGTGATGTTGCTTTCCAAAGACTGAAGAGGGCTCTGACAACTGCCCCAGTCTTAACCTTGCCCGATGGAAATAAAGTGTTTACAGTATACACTGATGCATGTTGTACAGGGCTTGGTGCGGTTCTTATGCAAGACGGAAGGGTAGTATGTTATGGAGGGAGACAACTAAGGGTTCATGAGAAGAACTACCCTACCCACGACTTAGAGCTTGCTACCATAGTATTCGCGCTTAAGATGTGGCGTCATTATTAGCTTGGAGAGAAGTTCGAGTTGTACACTAAGCATAAATCTCTCAAGTAATTTTTCTCACAAAAGGATCTTAATCTGAGGTTGCAGAGATGGTTGAAATTCTTAGCATCATACGACTTCGAGATTGCTTATACCTGTGGCAAGGGTAATTTGGTGGCAGACGCACTGAGTAGATAAAGGATGGTCTTAAGTCCTTTGTTTATGGAAAGGAAAAACTTGGAATTTATATCAACTTTTGAGTTTAGACCCTCCACCGAGCTTTTGCCTTGTTTGTTTGCATCAATGGAAATACGACCTACTCTTGTGGATTAGATAGGAGCGTCGCAGCGAAACGATCCACAGATTTTAGACCTCCTGGATAGGCTCAGTAAAGGGGAGACTTCTAGTCACCTCAATAGATATTCCATCGATGATAAATGGTTGTTGCGACAAGATGGAAGGCTCTGTATTCCCAGAATTGGGAGCTTGATAAAGACAGTCCTAGAAGAAGCCTATCATTCTAAGATGTCTATTCATCGAAGAAGTGATAAGATGTATAAGGATATGAAGCAGGTTTTCTTTTGGGCAGGGATGAAGAGAGATGTGGTGGAGTTTGTTTCTCAATGTTTAATTTGCCAACAAGTTAAAGCTGAGTAAAAGAAGCCCGGTGGTTTACTTCATCCTTTGGAGGTTCTGCAGTGGAAATAGGAGAGCGTCTCTATGGATTTCATAGATTGTTTGCCTAGATCAATGAAAGGCAACACTAATATTTGGGTAGTAGTGGACATACTAGCAAAGAGCCTCATTTCATTCCGATCAAGAGTAAGAGGACGACATCATGGTTGGCAGGAGTTTACGTTCGTGAGATAGTTCGTCTTTATCGAATACCTTCCAGCATCATAAGTGATCGTAACACTATCTTTACTAGCGAATTTTGGAGGATCTTGCAAGAAGCATTAGGTACACAGTTATGTTTGAGCACCGCTTATCATCCTCAGACCGATGGACAAACAGAGAGGGTGAATAGAGTTCTAAAGGATCTTTTAAGGCTGTGTATCCTTGATTTTGGAGGTACTTGGGAAGAGAATCTTCCTTTAGTAGAGTTTGCCTACAACAATAGTTACCAAGCTAGCATTGGCATGACACCTTTTGAAGCATTATACGAACGACCCTGTAGGTCACCAACTTGTTGGTGGGAATCTACAGAAAGACCTTTGCTTAGACCAGATGTGGTTAGGGAAACATCCGAGAAGATTGATCTTATTAGACGGCGAATGAAGACTGCTCAAGATAGGCATAAATCCTACGCAGACAAGAGAAGGACTAACATCAAATTTGAAGTGGGAGATATGGTTTTCTTAAAGGTATCTCCAATGAGAAATGTGGTTCGGTTTGGATCTATAGGGAAATTGGCTCCAAGATTTGTAGGGCCATTTCCCATAATAGAAAGGAATGGCCAAATGGCCTATAGAGTAAAACTACCCAAGAAACTATCTGGCGTTCACGATGTTTTCCATGTTTCTCATTTGCGGAAGTGCTTACATGATACCACAGAAGTTGTTGAGCCAAGTATATTAGAGGAAGTGGAACGGGAGGCAACAATTAGACAAGTTCCTAACCATATTCTTAGATCAGAAGTTAAGAAGCTATGCAATAAAGAAATCAAGTTGATAAAGGTTCGGTGGGGAGATAACCCAGAGTATGCGACTTGGGAGACCAAAGACAAGATTTGTGCTTTGTACCCTTTTCTTTTCGAGGGTATGTTCTTAACTCCTTTTCCAAAGTTTTATCTATGATTGTTTCTATCATTTAAGTATATCCTATCGATCAAATCTTCGACCTTTAGGTAGGAAATCCCATGATTATAAACATATGTTTGAGACACATTATGTTTTATGGATGCAAGTGGATGCAAGTGGTTGCTAGTGGTTGCTCGTGGATGCATACACACACATTAGGCACTGGATCGGCTCAATCACTCTCATACTGCATATGGATGTGTGTGCATTTTCTTCTTTTAATGGATGAAAATGGGTGTATCATCATATGGATGTTGCATTTGGATGAATGATAGTGCACACATATAGAACTTACATGTTATAATAGGATTATTAACACACATATTGGATTCATGGCACTAACATACATTGCATTAAGGAGGTCGGCTGAATCAGTAGACTGCCTGATTTTCGCATTAGTATTGGGACATATACACTCACCTTTGCATATGTTCATATAAAACATTAGAAATCGTTAAGGACAATGGATGCTTATGGTTAATGGATGAATAAATGAATGTGGATGGTAGGATACATTCTTCTTAACTTGAAGATTTCAGAAACGAAATCCTTTGTGTAGGGGAGAATGTAACACCCTGAAATGTTAACAACATTAAAGAGGATAAATTAAATAATAATTAATTTAACATTCGAAATTAAGGGAAACAGACTGCACCATTGCGTCCGTCTCGAAATTCTGGTCAAGATGGACATTTGGTTTGCATAAAACGAACAACGTATGAAGAAGTTATGAGGGTTTAAAGTTTGTATACGCGCAGAAGAATTATATATATATATATCAGTCCAAACTTATCCAGAAAACAGTTCAAAAATCGAAATTCGGAGAGCGGCAAAGTTCCCGCTCTAGGGGAGTCGACCCCCTAGAGGAGGTGTCGACACCAGGGTCGACCCCCCACGGAGGGTGTCGACACAAGGGTCGACCTCCCAAGGGGTGTGTCGACCCCCTAGGGCTGACGTGGCATGACGAGTTCTGGAGGCTGGCAGCTATCAATAAAGGTCCATTTCTCCTGTTTTCTTCATTGGAAATCAATGGAGGCCAAATGCTGTCAGTGCCTAGACTAAATCAGATTCTTTTTCCTTCTTCTGCAATTAAAGATTTAGAGATTCAAGTGTAGATCTATTCTTCTTCTAGTTCTATTTTCTAATCCAAACACAGTTAGTATTTAGTTACTTTTAGATTTAAATGGATAAAAGTAAAAATGATATGACTACAGTTTGGATTAATTCCTGTGACTGAATTATATCAGATCTATTGTAACTTGTGAATCTATGACATTTTGAATTAGTTATGGCTTGGATCTCAACCTTTATCATATCGAATCTATTGTGACTTATGAACCTATGGCATTCTGATATAACTATAATATGGGTCTTAGCCTTTATTACGACAGATCCGCTTTTTATTGTAGATCTAGCTTATTATTTAGATCACCTTGTGCCTATCATATTGGATCTGAACTAGTTGGACATCTAAATTATTATTTAGATCTTAACATGCCAGTTATGACATCCTTATTATGTTATGATTGATTCTAATGTCACATGTTCACTAGGTTCATTCATATATGTCCACCTGATCAGTATATGCCGTTATATGTTTATGCCACCACATGTTTATGTCAAAACTTGTTAGTAATCACTTTTGTCATCATCCCATCACTTTTCCCTTTTCATTGTTTATGGCCAAGCTACTTTCTAGACTAGGCATGCTGCTAAAGATATGCGAATGCATTAGTTAGGGAACAGGGGAAAACATTGAAATTGGCATAACTTAAACAATGTATATGAACATGAATTTGGACATATAATTTATTATGAACATAATGGGGAAAAAGGGGCGTGAACACCTATAAAGGCATAGGTAAATTTGATAATAATGAAATGCCTAGGACTACAGTAATTAGAAACTATAACTGCACTTATGACACGACGTTAGATTGCACTTGCGGTGGAAGTCTGCCCGGAATCGACTGGCATATCCAACGACCGCAAATGTTGAATCTAATGTGATAGGTCTAAGTGCACAAATACGAGACATGCTAAGACACGAGGTTAAGCTCGATTTGTGGAATAATTTTGCCCGAACCCGCCCGACATGTCCAGCATCTACAAATGGTAGGCTTAATGTGGGAGGTCTAGCATACTGTAACCATAAATGAAAATATGGCAATAAATTGGAATACTTAACCTAGTTGAATCCGTAGGGATTGTATTAATGAAAACTTAAGTTGGGGTTAAGTAAACTGGATTGAACAGTGGGTGGGTTAAGTAAATCCGAGGGGGTGGGTAAAATTTACATATAGGCCAACAAACTTAACCTGATAGGGTTATGTAATTAAAGGCACCTGTGGTATACATAACCGATGGAAATAATAAAGTTATGTAATTAAGGACACCATTCTAGGGTAAACCTAACTTGTAGGAATGATAGGGTTATGTAATCAAAGACGCCTAGTGGTATACATAACAAAATGGAAAACCTGGTGGGGGATACAAGACAAACGGGAGAGCTTGTATCATATTGTGTTGGACCCATTTCAGTCAGTAACCCGGAGTAGGTATCAAACAAATACTCCGAACTAGGTCAGAGAAGGGGCACGCTTACTGGACTGATTGTAAGAGATCCAAATGTGGAGGACGGTGTGGGCGGCGCAAAACGACCGGGTCATGTGCGTGCATGGGTAGGGAAGAGGGGGATAAGACGACAGTGACACCTGTAGATATGGTTGTGCACATTATGAAAACGAGGGGTTGCCACTTTAGGAAGTGTTACCTCCTACTGTGGGGTTGACACAAAGTATCTACGCGGATTAGGGAGCCGATCGATTAGGGCAGTAGTTAGGGTACATCTAGACGTATGCCTAAGTCTACTATATGATAATGTTGGGATCATCTCATTCTGATTATACTAGTATTATTGCAGAGTAATCATTAAGGAAGCGTATACACTCCATCTTGTTTACCCTGTCACACTTACCTTTTATGATGATATCTTCCTTATCCACCTTGTATGCCTGTCATGCTACTTTAACTTATTTACTTGCTAAAAGTAACTGGACTCGCCAGACTTTATGTCTGACCCTTTTTGTTTCCTCTTCTTTCTTCTGTCCCCCCTCACCCTAGGTTCTCAGGGTGGGAATACTCAGGCTTAGTCAGGACTCGGTTATCATCTTGCTAGGAGCTGCTTTTGAAGTATGGCTCAAGTTCTTATCTCTACTATGGCTTGGTCTCTTTTTGGGGAAATTATGCTTTTTAATTATTTATGAACTCTGATGGTACAAGACAGAAGTTATATAATTGTAATGTGTTCTATGTAGTTTTAGACTTACGGTATCTTGGACCACGATGTTATAATTTATGTTTGAAATAAAAATTTAAATTATGTTGTTGCTTTTATATCTGTTTTGTAATATTTCCATTTCTATTTACCTATAATGCTTCACGAAACTTAATGCATTCCCTTAGTGAGTGACATTAACGGACATGGGGTGTCATAATGCCCTTTGATGAAATGGTCGATATGTACAGGTCTTGGGATAGCATGCAACTTAAGGTCTATTTATGAAGAATTTGGAAATAATATCATCTTTGAAATAAGCCTAGTTTTTTCATAAAATTGGATATCCTCCGGCCTAAGTTAGAATCATGCGATGGGACCAAATAGTCCAATACACAAGCTGAAAGGATTGATTTGTAGCATAAAAGTGAAATTATGTAGCATCTTGATAAACATCTTCAAACAACCCTACTTATGAATTAAAGTTCACTAAGAGAGAAGGGAATTCCGAGATTGAGAATCATACTACTATAGCGACAACCCTTGATGAATGGGTTGACCTGTAGGCAGTGGTCTTGTGACAAATATACAATTAATGGTTGCCAAAACACTCATGTAAAAGGCAAAATACGCAAAAGTTTGCATGATAGTATTTCAAAAATCCACCATTTGAAATTGAATTTTTTAAAAAGGAAGAGGCATTTCTAAATTAAACCCGGAAAGCAAGAACATGTTACAAGACCAAATGTCCTGGTAAAAGGTCAAACTTGTATGCACATGTTTTAACTAGAAATTTGATTATATACTTTAAATTAATTCATATGATTCAACAATTATAAAAATGTTGGCTTTGAACACTAAAAGGCATATGTCATGGGAATTGAAGATTCAATCATGAGGCAAGACTTTATTTTATACAATACAGGAATAGAACCATTCAAACACAAATTTAGCACTTTCACCTAAAGAAGAATTTGAACTCATACTAGATTTTATGTTACCTAAATGTCACCATACATAACGTTACCGTTAACAAATTTAGTAATTAAAAATCCACAATTAAGTGTTTTTTCCCCTCAAATAAATATATTTATTCTTAAGGTCTATCAGCTTAAGACTTTAGCTACAATGGTTTCCTCCCTTTTTCCCCTTTGTAGTTAAGCATAAGACGGGAATGGTAAGTAGGCTGAGTTAAGGAAAAATAATTACTTGAATTGGTGTCTCACTATTACATCGTCGCTTAGGCAACACCAGGTAGTATTAGGAAGTGTTATAATAAAATAACTGTTTGGCTACGATATAAACTAATTGTTCGACTATATGTTTAGCCATAAGGTGGAAAGCATGTGCTTAGATACACTGCATCAGCAAAAATTTGCTACCAAAATTAGATTGATTTACAAATGTCATCATCTTTAAAAGAGGATTTATCTGAATAAAAATACAAAATGAAAAGGGGGCATTCCGAGAATCGAACTCGGGACCTTTCGCACCCGAAGCGAGAATCATACCACTAGACCAAATGCCCTTTGATGAAACGGTTTATATGCACAGGTCTTAGGATAGATTGCAACTGAAGGTCAATTTATGAAGAACCTAGAAAGAATATCATCTTCAAAATAAGCCTAATTTTTCTATAAAATTGGATATCCCCCGGCCTGATTAAGAATCATGCGATGGGACCAAATAGTCAATTACATAAGCTGAAAGAATTGATTTGTAACATAAAAGTCAAATTATGTAGCAGCTTTATAAACGTCTTCAACAAGCGTACTTATGAACTAAAGTTCACTGAGCAGAGAAGGGCATTCTGAGAGCGAGAATCATACTACTATATCGACTGCCCTTGATGAATGGGTTGACCTGTAGGCAGAGGTCTCGTGAAAAATATACAATTAACAGTTGCAAAACACTCACATAAAAGGAAAAATACGCAAAAGTACGCAAGATAGTATTTCATAAATGCACCGTTTGAAATTGAATTTTTAAAAAAGGAAGAGGCATTACTAAATTAAACTCGAATAGCAAGAATCGTATTATAGACCAAATGTCTTGGTAAAAGGCCAAACTTGTATGCACATGTATTTAATTAGAAATTTTATTATATACTTTAAATTAATTCATATGATTCAACAATTATAAAAATGTTGGCCCTGGACACTAAAAGGAATATGCTATGTGAATGGAAGATTCAATCTTGAAGAAAAACCTTTATTTTGTACAATACAGGAATAAAATCATTCAAAGACATATTCCGCACTACCACCTAAAGGAGGATCTGAACTCAAACTAGATTTGATGTTACCAGAATGTCACCATACAAAACGTTACCACTAACAAATTCAATAACTAAAAATCCATGATTAAGGGTTTTTTTCCCCGAAAAATCTCTTTATTCTTAAGGTCTATCAACTTAAGACCTTAGCTGCAATTTTTTCCTCCTTTCCCGCCTTTATGGCTAAGCATACGACAAGAATGGTTTCAAAAGTATCCTCTTTATAGTTCATAGAACAATTTAATAAATTTTCATTTTCAACCATTACATGTTCAGAACTTTTATTGTTTTGTAGAACGTGCTAACAAAAATGATAATAATATAAATAGGGTTTTGTTTGGTAACTTCTTTAACTTTCCAGGTAAATATCTTTTGCCTCTAAAATCCCAACTGAAAATAAACAAAATTGATATACACGTAAATGTGTATATTTTATCCGCTTATTTATCTTGTTTTTCTATTTAAAATAATTGATATTGTGTATTTATAGTTGTGTTTTCTGATTATTGACGATGAATGGATTGACGCACTTAATTGTTGAAAAGTTTGAAGAATTGATGCAAGAAGAGTGTAGAATTTTAGAGCTGGATTGAAGCTTGAAGACAAAAAGAAATGTTGTTGTTCAACCAACTTTTGCTGGATATTTTAAATTCAAGATTCAATGCTTTTCATAAAGATTGCTTGTCTCGGATGATATGGAGTTCTCATTCATGCTCAAAACAATTGAAATTGATGCCATTTAATGCTCGCAAGCTATGCCGATTGTAAATCCATTCACATGCATTCACATTGGCTCATTTGCAAGGCCGCTCACTCGACAGCTACGTTCACACTGGCTTATATTTATTTGGGCTAAATCTTTAGTCCCACATTGTGTAATTAGCCAATCAGTCTTTGTCTTATCAGCTATAAATACACTGTATCTCCTTCATTTGCAATTACACTAGGTTTTATTATGTAAACTTTCTCTTGGAATAAAATCATTCTTCTCCCTTTCTCTTTACTTTTTGTTATAATTTATTTGTGTTGTTTATTTTATTTTTATCTCCTTTACTTTTAGCTATATCTTGCTAATCCCCTTTAATTAGGGATGATGATGCTTAGATTAGATTCAATATGAATCATATTGCCAAGAAGATTAGAACTTCATGTATATAGATCTAGATCTGAACCAAGGGTTAGAACTGAACCTTCATACTCTATGTCGTTTAAGAGCTGTGCTCCTTCACAAGGTGTATTCGAGTTCGATCTAACGCTTAACAGATGTAGATCTAATTTTTTGGTTTTTAGAAATAAAGTAGTGAATCTGTCCTAATAGCCTATGGTTGTTTAAGAGCTTTGCTCCTGCATAGGCTATGCTCGTCATTACTCACATGTTTATTTCTGAAAACCTAATTGTTGTTGATTCATGTTTGTGACAGAAACATGGGTTAGATCTAGAATAATTTGTTTGGCTATTGAATCGTATTAATCTAGTTAGTGGCATTGCTCTCTAATTGTTTTCATTTATTATTAAAAATTCTCTTTTTGTTTATTTTATGTTATTTTTAAACAATCAAAATTTTGGAATAACTTGATTGGATTTATTAGTAAAATAATTTTTGATCCCAGAGTTCAACACCCTTTACAACAACCCTTGTTGTTTAGGAAAGCCGAATGAATTAAACAATTGTTTATAGTTGTTAATTTGTTCTCAAACAAATTTTGGTGCCGTTGCCAGGGATCAAAATAATTTTTATTAGTAAATCCTTCGGGTTATATTTTTATTTTCTTATTTTTCCATTAAAAAAAGCACAAAAATATTTTTATTTTATTCCATTTGATTTCTTTCATATATAGAAGAAAAATCTTGTTTAATTGATTTGGTATTATTCATTGATACTGTAATCTTCCAAACAAGAGAAAAAATATATTCTTGCTAATTTTTGTTTTCAATTTCTTTCCTTTCTTTCATTTGTTTCTTTCAAATATTCTACAAATTTCTTTCCTCTTTTCAACAATTCCAAGAAAATAAAAAAAGGAAACAAATTTTCTTTATGTCATTTTTCTTTATTTCTTTCTCTGCATCTCACCAAACCATAAAAGATAACACTCGTCAGACACAAACTGAACCACCACATCACTTACCCTTGCTAAAATCAATAGCTACTCACTTCTCTACCATTTTCTATCATCATTATACTTCCAGACCAAACAACTGCTTCCATATACACTTCACTGATAAATCTTCCAGCACCATATCCTCAACACAACACCATTCTTCTGCATCAACCCCAATCACCATTATACCCAGTGCACCCCTTCAACAACTTCAATCACCATCGCTTCAACATACATACGACATCAACCTTCACATTCACCAAACTGCTCAAATACCCCATGCAACCGAAATACCGATCCCTGTAAACACCAAATCGTCCCCTTCCACCATAGTTTGCTCCTGCAAACTGTTCACGCCACACCCTCAAACCTCTCACCACTTCTCTTATCAGACTTCCCCCTTCATCTTTTTCTTACCATCTTTACAACACTGCGTCACAACCTACCCTACCTTAACCAATGTTCTGACCAACAACTAATTTCTAAACTCCATTACTGCGAACATCCCAATTCTTACCATCCATCAAACGCCAACCCGTCCCTCAAACTACTTCTCCACCTCTTCAAGGCCACACTGCTTCGATAACCAAGCTACTGCCATACTTCATCTAAACAATCTGACAATAAAACTGCACATCCATCTGAACACAGACCACCACATACATCGACCAAAACTGCCTCCGACAGTCAGCAGCTCTGTCAATGGCCATCTTCACCTCCATCAAAGATTACACATTCCACTTTCAACCACGTCACCAAGCTGAAATCGCCATTTCCTGTCAATAGTATGTATTTCAAATAATTGATACTATGTATTTATAGTTGTGTTTTCAGATTATTGACGATGAATTGATTGATGCACTTAATTGTTGAAAATTTTGAAGAATTGATGCAAGAAGAGTGTTGAATTTTAGAGCTGGATTGAAGCTTGAAAGACTAAAGAAATGTTGTTGTTCAACCACCTTCTACTGCATATTTTAAAGTCAAGATTCAATGCTTTTCATAAAGATCGCTTATCTTAGATGATATGGAGTTCTCATTCATGCTCAAAACAATTGAAATTGATGCCATTTGAAAATTTTAATAAATTTACATTTTCAACCATTACATGTTCAGAACTTTTATTGTTTAGTAGAACGTGCTAACAAAAATAATAATATTATAAATAGGGTTTTGTTGGGTAACTTCTTTAACTTTCCAGGTAAATATCCTTTGCACTCTAAAATCCCAACTGAAAATAAACAATACCCACCCCAACTTAAAATAAACAAAATACAACTCCAAAACTGAACTCTTAAGTTGATAGCAATCAAGAGATGAAGTTCGATGGTAAGTCGTCTAAGTTGAGGGGAAAAATTACCTGAATCGATGTCTCACAATTACATCGCCCTCAGGCAAAACCAAGTAGTATTGGGAATTGTTATAATAAACTAATTGTTCAGCTATGATATAAACTAACTCTTCAGCTATGAAATAAGGTAATTGTTCAAATATATGTTTAGCCATAAGGTGGAAAGCATGTGCCTAGATACACTGCTTCAGCGAAAATATGCTACCAAATTTAGATTGATTTACCAATGTCGTCATCTTAAAAAGAGGATTTATTTGAACAAAAATACATAATGAAAAGAGGGCATTCTGATCGTCGTCTTAAAAATAGGATTTATTTAATCAAAAATTCATTAAGAACCTGGAAAAAATATCAACTTTGAAATAAGCTTAATTTTTCCATAAAATTGGATATCCCTCAGCCTAAGTAAGAATCATGCGATGGGACAAAATAGTCAAATACACAAGCTGAAAGGATTGATTTGTAGCATAAAAGTCAAATTATGTAGTAGCATGATAAACATTTTCAAACAAGCCTTATGAATTAAAGTTCACAGAGCAGAGAAGGGAACTCCGAGAGCGAGAATCATACTACTATAGCGACTGCCCTTGATGAATGGGTTGACTTGTAGGCATAGATCTTGTGATAAATATACAATTAACGGTTGCCAAAACATTCACGTAAAAGGCAAAATACGCAAAAGTTTCAATGATAGTACTTCAAAATGCACCATTTGAAATTGAATTTTTGAAAAAGGAAGAGGCATTTCTAAATTAAACTTGGAGAGGAAGAATCATATTACAAGACCAAATGTCTTGGTAAAAGGTCAAACTTGTATGTACATGTATTTAATTAAAAATTTGATTATATACTTTAAATTAATTTGTATGATTCAACAATTATAAAAATGCTGGCCCAGGACACTAAAAGGCATATGCTTTGTGAATGGAAGATTCAATCTTGAAAGCAAGACTTTATTTTATACAATACAGGAATAAAATCATTCAAAGACAAATTCAGCACTTTCACCTAAAGCAGGATTTGAACTCATACTAGATTTTATGTTACTTGAATGTCACCATACATAATATTACCATTAACAAATTCAATGATTAAAAATCCACGATTAAGATTTTTTTTCGCTTAAAAAAGCAATTTATTCTTAAGGTCTATTAGCTTAAAGCTGAGCTGTAATTTTTTATTCATCCATTTTCCCCCTTTTTGGCTAAGCATAAGATGGGAATGGTTTACAAAGTTGCCTTTTTATAGTTCATAGAACAATTTAATAAATTTTAATATTCAACCATTACATGTTCAGAACTTTCATTATTTTGTAGAACGTTTGGACAAAAATAATATATTATAAACAAGGTTTTTTGGAGTAAATTATTACAACTTTCCAAGAAAATATCTTTCGCACTCTAAAACCCTAACTGAAAATAAACAAAACCCACCCCAACATAAAATAAACAAAACCCTAATTTCAAATACTCAGAAAATCCAACTCCAAAACTGAATCTTATGTTGATAGCAATCAAGATATGAAGTTCGATGGTAAGTAGGCAAAGTTGAGGAAAAACAATTGCCTGAATCGGTGTCTCACTATTACATCATTGCCGAGGTAAAACTAGGTAGTATTGGGAAGTGTAATAATAAACTAACTATTCAGCTATGATGTAAACTAATTGTTCGGCTATATGTTTAACCATGAGGTGGAAAACATGTGCTTAGATACACAGCATCAGCGAAAATATGCTACCAAAATTAGATTGATTTACCAATGTCATCATCTTAAAAAGTGGATTTATCTGAACAAAATTACAAAACGAAAATAGGGCATTTTGATAATCGAACTCGGGACCTCTTGCACCCAAAGCGAGAATCATACCACTAGACCAAATACCCTTTGATGAAATGGTTGATATGTATAGGTCTTGGGATAGCGTGCAACTTAAGGTCAATTTATGAAGAATCGGGAAAAAAATATCATCTTTAAAATAAGCCTAATTTTACCATAAAATTGGATATCCCCCGGCCTAAGTTAGAATCATGCGATCGGACCCAAAAGTCAAATACATAAGCTGAAAGGATTGATTTATAGCATAAATGTCAAATTATGTAGCAGCTTGATAAACATCTTCAAACAAGCCTACTTATGAACTAAAGTTCACTGAGCAGAGAAGGGCATTCAGAGAGCGAGAATCATACTACTATATCGACTACCCTTGATGAATCGGTTGACTTGTTGGCAGAGGTCTTTTGATAAATATATAATTAACAGTTGCCAAAACACTCACGTAAAAGGCAAAATACGCAAAAGTATGCAAGATAGTATTTCATTAAAGCACCATTTGAAATTTAATTTTTAGAAAAGGAAGAGGCGTTTCTAAATTAATCTCGGAGAGCAAGAATCATATTACAAGACCAAATGTCTTGGTAAAAGGCCAAATTTGTATGTACATGTATTTAATTAGAAATTTGATTTTCGACTTTAAATTAATTCATATGATTCAACAATTATAAAAATGTTGTCCCTGGACATTAAAAGGCATATACAATGTGAATGAAAGATTCAATCTTGAAGGCAAGACTTTATTTAATACAGTACAAGAATAAAATCATTCAAAGACAAATTCAGCACTTTCACCTAAAGCAGGATTTGAAATCATACTAGGTTTTATGTTATTTGAATGTCACCATACATAACGTTACAATTAACAAACTCAATAATTAAAATTGCACGATTAAGGGTTTTTCCCCTAGAAAAAGATCTTTATTCTTCAGGTCTATCAGCTTAAGACTTTAGCTACAATTTTTTACCCCTCCTTTTTTCCCCTTTATGGCTAAGCATACGACGAGAATAGATTTCAAAAGTAGCCTCTTTATAGTTTATAGGACAATTTAATAAATTTCCATTTTCAGCCATTACATGTTCACAACTTTTATTGTTTTGTAGAACGTGCTAACAAAAATAATAATACTATAAACAGGGTTTTGTTAAGTACTTCTTTAACTTTCCAGGTAAATACCTTTCGCACTCTAAAATCCCAACTGAAAATAAACAAAACCCATCCTAACTTAAAATAAACAAAACCCTAATTTCAAATACTCAGAAAATCCAAATCCAAAATTGAACTGTTAAATTGAGAGCAATCAAGAGATGAAGTTCGATGGTAAGTAGGCTGAGTTGAGGGGAAACAATTACTTGAATCGGTATCTCACTATTACATCATCGCTCAGGCAAAACCAGGTAGTACTGGGAAGTGTTATAATAAATTGTTTGTTCAACTATGATATAAACTAATTGCTCGACTATGAGGTGGAAAGCATGTTCTTAGATACACTGCATCAGCGAAAATATGCTACCAAAATTAGACTGATTTACCAATGTCATCTTCTTAAAAAGAGGATTTATCTGAACAAAAATACAAAACGAAAATGGGGCATTTCGAGAATCGAACTCGGGACCTCTCGCACCCAAAGCGAGAATCATACCACTAGACCAAATGTCCTTTGATGAATTGGCTGATATGTACAGGTCTTGGGATAACATGCAACTTAAGGTCGATTAACGAAGAACTTGGAAAAAATATCATCTTTAAAATTAGCCAAAATTTTCCATAAAATTGGATATCCCCGACCTAATTTAGAATCATGCAATCGGACCAAATAGTCAAATACACAAGCTGAAAGGGTTGATTTGTGGAATAAAAGTGAAATTATGTAGCATCGACATATGGCAAGATGCCAATCACTGTTTCTTATTTTAAATACGATTTAAAATCATTTCCAATGTTTTAATAACCTATAGGGTCACACACTTAGAACATTGTAAGGGGATTACTGGTTTTTTTTTGGAGTAAAATTAAAATATCAACCATTGATATTTTGTTTAATAAGCATAGGGAATGTTTCCTTATTTATCGTTCAGATATACATGTTAAAAGGGGTTTTATTTCTTTTATAAGTTACATGCATACATTTTATTTCAAGGCTATTCGATCGTTTGAAATAAAGCCCTAGAAAACAAAATCAAAATGGCGGTTAGCACGGTTGTCTTCCCTTCTCCCTTTGATTTGTATGACAATCGAATACTTTGTTCGTGTGGATTACTACGGAGGCTCGACATTTGGAGTGCTCGAAGTCAATGCAATCATATCCAAGTCGAATCAAATAAGCAAGATTAAATTCCAATAATTGCGAATGTAATAGCAGGTATAATACTCGATTTACATTATTTTACATAGATCTATTAATTTTGGTTTCGATTTAGTGTTTATGTGCTTCATAAATTAACACTAGAAACCTTTCACCAAGGCATTCATTAAGCCAGCTCCAGTTTACGAGACTCGACGGAGTTGCCCAAATCGACCTATAGGTGACTCTTTTGCTCATGTGGAAAAATAACTGAGGGAATAATTACAAAGCATGCCCCGTTTCCAACGCAACGTACTTTAAGGGGCAAAGTATTGATGGGCCTTTTGGCAAAGCCATCAAGGCTCATTGGAATTATGAACTCATATCAAAGAATACCTAGCCGAAACCTGCAGCGGTCAAACCGACCGAGTCAGGATTAGATCTGGTCCAAAGCAAAATATCAACCCAAAGAATAGCTCACGTTCAGTATTGATCATTCCAAGCCATCCGAATAGACTGGGTCAATTTCCACCAGTCAATACCTATTCAAATCATGGCAATTCTTGAAGACTAGAGTGTTTCTTCATGTTCTCCGATTAACTATTATCGAATGGCACAGTAAAATAGACGACAAGTAAACAATAAAATAAATATATTTGTTTATTGATCAAATCTTGATATGTCTTTGACTAGCCAAAAAGCTACATAATACAATAATTTTCTTAGGCTGCTACCATACATAACAACTAAAACACTTATTCTCATTACTTAATTTACATTAAAAACGAAGAAAAATGATAATTAAACAATTTCAAGTCTCAAGCCACTCAAAAATGGTGACATCAATTCCTCTTTCCTTATCTAGCCGCTCAACACCTCTGTCTATTCCATCGCCTCGAGCCCTTCCCTCAGCAATCCCTATGCCTCCTCCTTTCCCTCCTAACCCAAATCCGCCTCCTTTGCTTCCTAATCGCCCCTCCAACCCTCCGCTTCCCTCTGTGAAATGGTCTTCTTTTTGCCTCTAAACCACGCAACGCTGGATCCTTCTTACCGCCAGTGATCATCCACAAATTCTCTGGAAAGAACGTCGTGCCTACTGATGACATTCGACAAGCTAGTGTAGACATCTGGTAAGATTATCTTATTGGATTCTTTCTTGATGAACCAATCTCCTATGGAGTTGTGGTAACGTATCTCAAGTAGCACTGGCAACCAAGAGGGCCGATCAGCATCAAATTTAACGGTAACGTTTTTTTCTTTCTAATTCTGGATAGTGAGGATAGGAAGAGGATTCCTGAAGCAGATCCCATTATAATTAGAAATAAGGTCTTCATAGTCAAGAAATGGGATGTCCCGATGGGTAGTACTAGTAAAGGAATTAAAAACGTTCCAGTATGGATAACAATATTTGATCTTCCAATGGTGGCTTGGTCTAGGTTAGGAATCTGTTGGCTAGCCTCGTTAGTCGGGAAATTTCTATGTATGGATCAGTCTACCGTGAAAATGGACCGTTTGGGGTATGCTAAATATATAGTAGAAGTTGCTGTGACGGATGAAATGCCTGACACGCTTCCGGTGTTGCTGGACGATGGAACTGTTCAGGAAGTAAAAGTGTACTACTTGTGGTAGCCTGCCCAATGTTCTTAATGCAAGATTTTCGGACATAGATTGGAAAAATGCAACAACATTGATAAAACAAACACCCATACTACTGGAAAGAATAGAGAAGAGAGAGAACACGATAGAGTTCCTGAGGGTGATTCAGGGGCTCAGAAAATGGAAAGCAGGCAGGAAGAGAACTGTGAGCAGCTAAGGAAACAACCAAGACCGATGTCCTCTACAAGTAACAGACAAGCAAGAGATCTATTGCTCAAGAAATGGAAAAGGAAAGAATTTGTTGCGAGCAAAGCTAAAAAGCCAGTTAGTTAAAGTGGGAAAAAATTAGCGGAAAATATAATGAGTAAGAACTCTTTTGATGTGCTTAGACATTGCACTAATGATGGGGACATATAGTCAGACGAACACGAGCTGGAAGATGGTTGTAACACCCCACCTCTGTTAAGGTCACTCACAAAGGGAATGCCTTAACTTTGATGGAGCATTTTAGTAAACAGAACAGAAACTTACAAGACAGATGTTAGACCAAAAAGTGGTTCTAACACCCAAACTGACTAAAAGCAGAATGAAATAAGATCAAAAGTAAAATGAACACACAGGATTTATAGTGGTTCGGCGAAGAAATGCCTACGTCCACTTGTCTTTCACTATTTTCAATGATGCAGTTGCAATTACAATGAAATATTCACTGAATTTCTCTCATAACTCACTTACATTCACTCAATTGTCTAAAAACAAATAATGAAAGAAGATTTGGATTTTCCGGGAGTGCTGGAATTCGGGTTATGAAGATGGATGAACCCTCAAAGTGCCAGAAAAAGATCCTTTTCTTTGTCTCCAGACAGGGTATTTATAGGTGAGAATTGGCTCAGAACCCGATCCGGATCGGAGCCACGTGTCATCCATCCCATCAGCCTCGGGTTCGGATGGATTTCTGTGTTGACAACGCATCAGAGCAGTGGACGTTGTGGGTAGGAACTGGTCATAGCCGCTCTGAATAACCAGGCGCTCATGCAGGAGAATGACGTGGAAGATGGGTTCGGATCGGAAGAGTGAATAGGAGGGGTTCGGATCGGGGTATCCGATCCGATCCGGTTTTGTCCCAAGGCTAAGTCTTCGTTCTCTTTTACTCCGTTCCGATCTGTCTTCGTAGCAGGTAGCTCTCCGATCCAACTGGAAGTAGGTTGCTCTCCGATCCGAACAGCTGTGCCTCTCTGATTCCAACAGCAAATAGTTCACCGATCCGAACAGCAAAATTCATCCGATCCGACCCGCTTCAGTGCCTCGATCCGACCCGCCTTTGTGCTTTCCAAGTTCTTCAATGTTTCACATCTTGACTTTGTGTTGCCCAGTTCACAAAGTGGGCTAACAACAGATAAAACAGTACTTGAAAAATTTATAACTTTATTTCAACAGAAACCGAAATAAGCTTGGTTACATCCTTTCAAATCACAATATCAGAATTCAAGTACAAAATATCAGTCTTGTACAAAAGCCTTTAGAATGCATAGTTTAAAATCATAATCCCAAGGAAGAAGACAAGCCATACTTTAAGCACTTCAAGCGGAAGAAATCTTGATCAAGCTAGAATATTCCCTTCTACAAAACCTGGGGGTGGGAAATGGAAGAAAGGAGGCGAAACAACAAGGGTCAGACAAAAAGTCTGGCAAGTCCAGTGATTTTCAGTTATGAACAGATAATAATAACATGACATGAACATAAAACTGGATGAGAGATAACTGTAATAGGTGTAGCGGATATAACAGAAGAACAGAATGACATAAGCTATTTCTTTACACTTCTCTGCACTAATACTAGTATAACAGAATTAGGTGTCACCCTAATGTCTAAACTGAAACAGAAACGGGTACAGAATAATTTTCGTGCTAGTAATGGGCCTTTACCACCCGATCAGAAACAGACAGAAGCAGAATGCAGATAATGGGCCTTTACCACCCAAACCGAAACAGAAACAGATAAATCCCTACGGAAACAGAATGTAGCATTAGGTGTACACTAGTAATTGGGCCTTTACCACCCGAACAGACGGTACCACGTGGAAACAGACAGGTGTTGCCACCCAACAGAAATAGGCAGAACTAAGTGTACCCTAAAACCCTAACCCAAGCGATCGGCTCCCTAATACATAAATACCCTGTGTCGGCCCCACAGTAGGGTGTATCACTCCCTAAAGTGACAAGCAATTGGCACAGACCTATTTACAGATGTCACGGCGTCTTACATCCTCAGAGGCAGACTGGGATCCATGCACGCACATGACCCGGTTGGAACGCACCATCAACATTCCTCGCCATTATCAGAATGAACCGCTTATAATTAGTTCAGTAAGCGTGCCCGGACCCTACCAACTGTTGGGTCAAAGTTTTGATACCAGAAAGGGTTACTGACTAATATGAGTCCCAAACAACAGTTGACACAAGTAATTCCCTTCCTATCCTTGTGTCCCCAGGCTAACAGATTTCAGATTATCTTGTTTACAAGTTCAGACATACAGAATTCAGATCAACTAGTTCACAGACAAGTTTTCAGACTAACGGATCAGATATACAGATTTAACAGACTTACAGATTAACTAGTTACAGATTAACGGACTTACAGATTAACTGGTTACAGATTAACAGACTTACAGATTAACTGGTTACAGATTAACAGACTTACAGATTAACTGGTTACAGATTAACAGACTTACAAATTAACCGGTTACAGATTAACCGGTTACAGATTGTCTAACTTTGTATTGGGCCTACAGATTCACGAAACGGGTTTATTAGATTCATTGGTCCAATTGGTTTAACCTTACCCACCCAACACGTTTTAGACATCATATTTATCTCAGATTTTCATTAATTATATATTAATGCCCAGACCTCTCACATGTGACGGACAGTTTGCGGCTACTGGTTAGGCCGGTTGGTTCCGGGCAGGTTTCTATCGCAAACTGAGTCTAACCTCGGGTTTCAAGCACGTTATGACTAACTTCTCACATTAGAACCTATTGTCTGCGGCCACTGGAATATGCCGGGCGGTTCCGGGCAGAATTACGCCGCAAACTCATTCTAACCTCGAGTTAGCCATGTTTATCTTTGCGGCCAATTAATTAATGATTTACCATTTATACCCACGCCTAATATACATGTCAATTATTCATAACTATAGCCAATTCAGATTATGTCAATAACGGACTAATTATATCAACTCAACAGATATAACAGATAACAGATTTTGCAGATTAGGCGACCAAATGGATTTAGCTGATTAAGCAAACTAGCAGATTTAGCAGACAACAGATTAGGCATCTCAACAGATTTAGTTTAGCAGATTTGGCATTTTCAACAGACTTAGCAGATGACAGATTTGGCAGATGAACAAATCTAGCAGACTAGGCAGTATAGCAGAACTAGCAGATTAAGCAATATAACAGAAAGGCAATATAACAGAACTAGCAGATTAGGCAAATATAGCAGAACTAGCAAATTAGGCAAATATAACAGATTTAATCATTCCTTAAAGTTTCACAAACATATCTTGCCTAATTATAAATTTGGCCTAAGTTTGCATGCCTAAATAGTTGTCATGATTCACACTATGATCATATACCCCACGTTGGCATTGAATTTACTTGTCATAGATAATGGTCATAATTTACATGTCCCAATTTAGTTCAACTTGCCTAGTACAAAAGATTCACATATAAATTATACCAAATATAGCCATCGATTTCAATGCATGTCATATATTCAAAAGTCTCCTACTTAGGTGTTATTCACATTTGATAGTTATAAAATCTTAATATAGATCTTCACACCTAAGTCATATTCTCTTTCAAATCATGAATTGTTATATAAACAATATGCCCAACAATCTAGTTATAACAGATCTTAGTTCAAAATATGTGTTATGTCCAATGTCTCAAGTCACATGTTAACATACCATGGTTCCTCTTCTTCCAATTCACAGAATATGCATAGATCTAAATCTAGTTTACAACCTATGTCCTTTTTTCTTAAATCAGTCACAGATTAGCCATGTCCAATTAGGCCACATTCATTATTTGTCCCAACATTTTAGCGTTCGTGCGTTAATCTCTTAGGAGATTGGCGCAGGTTCGTAGTAGCCTGGCTATAGAACAGAAAGAAGAAGCGATACAGAATAAAATAGATCAGAACATACACAATCTCAAATTGAGATTTACAATCATGTCACAATTATGATTACAGTTTATAGCGGAAAATAACTGTACTTGCCTTGGTTGGATTAAAGAAAGAACTTTAATTGTTGTAGAATCATTGCAGAAGCTTTAATCTCTAATTTGAATTGAGTTGCTTAGGTTGATGTTGGTTAGCTTCTAGTTTTGATTCCAGCAGAGTAGCGATGCCATTTTTATTTTTATTAGAATAGAGGTAGAGTAGAAGCAGAATAGAATTGTGTGTAGAGAAGGCTAGGTCTTAGGATGTATTTATAGGTGTAAGAACTCATTTAGGCCCTCAGATTAACCTTAGAACTCATCAGGTCCGTCCAAACACGTCACAGCCCTAAAAATCGCACACACACGCACCAGGTTCGACCAGGGAGGTCGACCCCCAGGTCGACTGCCCAGTCGACCTGGTCTGGGGAGTCGACTGCCCAGTCGACCTGGGTCCTGGGGGGTCGACTGCCCAGTCGACTCCCCAGTCGACCTGGGTCCTGGGCGGGAAATTTCCCGCCCAGCCCGCTTCTGGGTTTGAATTTGAATTTTGAATTCGAATTTCGAACTGTCTTCGATTCTGAAAATTTCTGAAACTTCGGGGGGTCATATCTCCCTCATACGGACTCCGATTCTTTCAAACTCGGACTCGTTTCCAAGCAGAATTCCAAGACGAACGCAATGGAGCAGCCCGTTTCCCTTGATTCTTATTTGAAAAATTAATTATCCTCTGATTTGTTACTTATACGTTCATAGAAAGTACGGGGTGTTACATTCTCCCCTCCTTAAAGGATTTCGTCCCCGAAATCTTTAAGTTAAGAAGAATGTGTCCTACCATCCAACATCCATCTACTCAATCATCAATCACTGGCGTCCATTGTCCTTATAAACTTCTAATGTTGTATGAACATATGCAATGGTGTGTGTATATGTTCCTTATCTAATGCAAAGATCAGGCGGTCCACTGATTCAGTTGACCTCCTTAGTGCGAATTATGCCAGTGCCATGAGTCCAACATGTATGCAATTTCCTTACTCGATACATATCATTTCTATATGAGTTCACATCCATTCAGTCATATGCAACATCCATGTGCTGAGTCAATCATTTTGCATCCACAAAAATTGAAAATGCTCACACATCCATATGCAGTATGAGAGTGTTTTCGAGCCGATCTAGTGCCTAGTGTGTGTATATGCGTCCACGAGCAACCACTAGCAACCACTTGCATCCACTTGCAACCATCAAACATAACATGTCTCAAACACATGTTTACACCCATTAATTTCTACCTAAAGTTCGAAGATTCGATCGATATGATATAGTCGAATGATGGAAGCGAGTACAGATAAAACAAAAACTTGGTTCCCATTAGACATGGGTCCTAAGTATCGGCCCCGAAGACCGAAACCCACATCAGATTGACACCCAGAGGATTACCCTCTTTAGATAATGTCAAAACTGGAAATCTTAACCTTATCAGAAATATTCAGATATTTATAGATTACTGGTACAGATCAGATTACCGAATGATTCTTAGGAAACTAAACATGATAAAACCCAGAATGTATGCGTCCTACTTGACGCCTAACACAGATATCTTCTCAAACCCCAATCTCAAACAGATGAGTCATAACCCTTATGGATTTGGGTCTACAGCGGAATCAGAAACAGTACTAGTATTAACGTGCAGAGTATCGATTACAGAATCAAAATGCCAGAATCAGAAAGAGTTTTAACTCAACAATCAGATAAAAAAATTAAACCTTCTACTTAAATTTTCTTATTTCTACCCTATCTACCAGTCCCTTGAGCATTCGCCTGTCCTCCAGAAGTGGGTTCTGCCCTCTGCCCTTGCCCTCGTCTCTTCGGGCAGTCCCTAGTGAAGAGTCCCATCTCACCACAGTTGAAGCAAGTGCCCTTCCTTTTTCTGCAATCCTTGTTCAGATGAGTCGAGCTTCCACAAGTAAAGCACTTTTTCCCCTTCTTATCTTTAGACTTCTCATCCTTCCTTTGTGTTTCCTTTTTGGGCCCTGCTTTCTTATTCTGTGGTTCTTCCTTCTTTGTCTCTTTCGAGCCCTTGTCTTCCTCGTGCAGTAGTGCCATGTCCTCCAATTTCTCGTAAGTCGCTCCCATGGGAACATGGGTCATGGCCAAGTTGTGCAGTGGCTCGTTCAATCCTTTAACAAAGCGGAGAGCCTTTTTATGCTGAGTGTTGACTAAATCCAATCCGAACCTAGCTAGTTGGTTGAACTGGTTGACGTATTCCTTGACCGTCATACTTCCTTGCTTAAGAGATAAGAACTTTTCCAGTTGTAAACTTCGTTCAGCTTGCGAGAGGAATTTTGTCTCAAACCTTGTTCTGAAATCCATCCATGTTTCAACTGGCCTCTCGGCGTTAGTGACTTCCCACAAATAGGAAGCTTCGTCTTTGAGCAGCCATACCGCCAACTGTACCTTCTGCCTATCGTCCACCTCGAAGATAACGAATAGATCCTCAGTTTCTTTGAGCTAGTTCCTCGCTTCTACGAATGATTCAGTTCCCTTGAAATCCTTTCCACCCATGGTCCTAAAATCTCTACAGATCTTTGAAAAAGTAATTGCATGAGGAGGGGGTGGAGGAAGGGGATCATTTGCTGGACCTGCGGCGGCGGTCCTAGCCTCAAGATATTGACGAAACCAACCGGGTACATGAACACCCTCTGGTATCTCAGATGCTTCAGACATGCTGAAACGAAAAAGGAAAGATTCAATACAAAAAGGACTGAAGGAAAGGTATATGGCTCTTGGGGATTATGTTTTTCAAAATAACCTTTATTTTTGAAAATACTTCCTTTCAAAACCTTCTTGAAAATAGTTTTCAAAAACTTTTATCTAATCTGGTAACCTTTAACTCTGATACCAAGTGTAACACCCCACCTCCGTTAAGGTCACTCACAAAGGGAATGCCTTAACTTTGATGGAGCATTTTAGTAAACAAAACAGAAACTTACAAGATAGATAAAACAGTACTTGAAAAATTTATAACTTTATTTCAACAGAAACTGAAATAAGCTTGGTTACATCCTTTCAAATCACAATATCAGAATTCAAGTACAAAATATCAGTCTTGTACAAAAGCCTTCAGAATGCATAGTTTAAAATCATAATCCCCACGGAAGAAGACAAGCCATACTTTAAGCACTTCAAGCGGAAGAAATCTTGATCAAGCTAGAGTATTCCCTTCTACAAAACCTGGGGGGGAACGGAAGAAAGGAGGCGAAACAACAAGGGTCAGACAAAAAGTCTGGCAATTCCAGTGATTTTCAGTTATGAACAGATAATAATAATATGACATGAACATAAAACTGGATGAGAGATAACTGTAACAGGTGTAGCGGATATAACAGAAGAACAGAATGACATAAGCTATTTCTTTACACTTCTCTGCACTAATACTAGTATAACAGAATTAGGTGTCACCCTAATGTCTAAACTGAAACAGAAACGGGTACAGAATAATTTCCGCACTAGTAATGGGCCTTTACTACCCGATCAGAAACAGACAGAAGAAAAATGCAGATAATGGGCCTTTACCACCCGAACCGAAACAGAAACAGATAAATCCCTACGGAAACAGAGTGTAGCATTAGGTGTACACTAGTAATTGGGCCTTTACCACCCGAACAGACGGTACCACGCAGAAACAGACAGGTGTTGCCACCCAACAGAAACAGACAGAACTAAGTGTACCCTAAAACCCTACCCCAAGCGATCGACTCCCTAATACATAAATACCCTGTGTCGGCCCCACAGTAGGGTGTATCACTCCCTAAAGTGACAAGCAATTGGCACAGACCTATTTACAGATGTCACGGCGTCTTACATCCTCAGAGGCAGACTGGGATCCATGCACGCACATGACCCGGTTGGAACGCACCATCAACATCCCTCGCCATTATCTGAATGAACCGCTTATAATTAGTTCAGTAAGCGTGCCCGGACCCTACCTACTGTTGGGTCAAATTTTTGATACCAGAAAGGGTTACTGACTAATATGGGTCCCAAAAAACAGATGACACAAGTAATTCCCTTCCTATCCTTGTGTCCCCAGGCTAACAGATTTCAGAATATCTTGTTTACAAGTTCAGACATACAGAATTCAGATCAACTAGTTCACAGACAAGTTTTCAGACTAACGGATCAGATATACAGATTTAACAGACTTACAAATTAACTGGTTACAGATTAACAGACTTACAGATTAACTGGTTACAGATTAACAGACTTACAGATTAACCGGTTACAGATTAACCGGTTACAGATTGTCTAACTTTGTATTGGGCCTATGGATTCACGAAACGGGTTTATCAGATTCATTGGTCCAATTGGTTTAACCTTACCCACTCAACACGTTTTAGACATCATATTTATCTCAGATTTTCATTAATTATATATTAATGCCCAGACCTCTCACATTAGACTGACAGTTTGCGGCTACCGGTTAGGCCGGTTGGTTCCGGGCAGGTTTCTATCGCAAACTGAGTCTAACCTCGGGTTTCAAGCACATTATGACTAACTTCTCACATTAGAACCAATTGTTTGCGGCCACTGGAATATGCCGGGCGGTTCCGGGAAGAATTACGCCGCAAACTAATTCTAACCTCGAGTTAGCCATGTTTATCTTTGCGGCCAATTAATTAATGATTTACCATTTATACCCACGCCTAATATACATGTCAATTATTCATAACTATAGCCAATTCAGATTATGCCAATAACGGACTAATTATATCAACTCAACAGATATAGCAGATAACAGATTTTGCAGATTAGGCGACCAAATGGATTTAGTAGATTAAGCAAACTAGCAGATTTAGCAGACAACAGATTAGGCATATCAACAGATTTTGTTTAGAAGATTTGGCATTTTCAACAGACTTAGCAGATGACAGATTTGGCAGATGAACAAATCTAGCAGACTAGGCAGTAGAGCAGAACTAGCAGATTAAGCAATATAACAGAAAGGCAATATAACAGAACTAGCAGATTAGGCAAATATAGCAGAACTAGCAAATTAGGCAAATATAATAGATTTAATCATTCCTTAAAGTTTCACAAACATATCTTGCCTAATTATAAATTTGGCCTAAGTTTGCATGCTTAAATAGTTGTCATGATTCACACTATGATCATATACCCCACGTTGGCATTGAATTTACTTGTCACAGATTATGGTCATAATTTACATGTCCCAATTTAGTTCAACTTGCCTAGTACAAAAGATTCACATATAAATTATACCAAATATAGCCATCGATGTCAATGCATGTCATATATTCAAAAATCTCCTACTTAGGTGTTATTCACATTTGATAGTTATCAAATCTTAACATAGATCTTCACACCTAAGTCATATTCTCTTTCAAATCATGAATTGTTATATAAACAATATGCCCAACAATCTAGTTATAATAGATCTTAGTTCAAAATATGTGTTATGTCCAATGTCTCAAGTCACATGTTAACATACCATGGTTCCTCTTCTTCCAATTCACAGAATATGCATAGATCTAAATCTAGTTTACAACCTATGTCCTTTTTTCTTAAATCAGTAACAGATTAGCCATGTCCAATTATGCCACATTCATTATTTGTCCCAACATTTTAGCGTTCGTGCGTTAATCTCTTAGGAGATTGGCACAGGCTCGTTGTAGCCTGGCTATAGAACAGAAAGAAGAAGGGATACAGAATAAAATAGATCAGAACAGAACATACACAATCTCAAATTCAGATTTACAATCATGTCACAATTATGATTACAGTTTATAGCGGAAAATAACTGTACTTGCCTTGGTTGGATTAAAGAAAGAACTTTAATTGTTGTAGAATCGTTGCAGAAGCTTTAATCTCTAATTTGAATTGAGTTGCTTAGGTTGATTTTGGTTAGCTTCTAGTTTTGATTCCAGCAGAGTAGCGACGCCATTTTTATTTTTATTAGAACAGAGGTAGAGTAGAAGCAGAATAGAATTGTGTGTAGAGAAGGCTAGGTCTTAGGATGTATTTATAGGTGTAGGAACTCATTTAGGCCCTCAGATTAACCCTAGAACTCATCAGTTCCGTCCAAACACGTCACAGCCCTAAAAATCGCACACACACGCACCAGGTTCGACCAGGGAGGTCGACCCCCAGGTCGACTGCCCAGTTCAAGTCTGGGGGGTCGACTGCCCAGTCGACCTGGGTCCTGGGGCGTCGACTGCCCAGTCGACTCCCCAGTCGACCTGGGTCCTGGGCGGGAAATTTCCTGCCCGGCCCGCTTCTGGGTTTGAATTCGAATTTTGAATTCGAATTTCGAGCTGTCTTCGATTCTGAAAATTTCTGAAACTTCGGGGGGTCATATCTCCCTCATACGGACTTCGATTCTTGCAAACTCGGACTCGTTTCCAAGCAGAATTCCGAGACGAACGCAATGGTGCAACCCATTTCCCTTGATTCTTATTTTTAAAATTAATTATCCTCTGATTTGTTACTTATACGTTCACAGAAAGTACAGGGTGTTACAATGGTGAACTGTGTGATGAAGATGATAAGGCAGACAGACTTGAAGGGAAGAACGTTGAAACAGTGAATCATAATGGTAATGTTTTAAATGGTGTGTCCAATGTTGAGAACCATAAAGAAATTATGACCATCAATGAAAAAACAGCCACCGACCAAATTAACGCAGTTCGCTGCGTTGGGAAGTTAAATGGGATGAGTGAGGAAAAAACTAAAAACACGCAAGTAGGAGAAGCATACAGGAAGACAACACCCAAGGATAAAGACAAGGGAAAGAAGGTAGTGAGTAGTTTTGAAAATGAGGACCAAAGTTGTAAAGTAAATGAAGGTATGTACAATACTAATGTCATGCAAATCTTATTAAAAGACATAAGGGAATTTGAACAATGCTTGAAATCGGGTGACCATGATCGAGGTAAAGAAGTGGATGATCTTCCTCAAAACATAATGGATGAAGCAGACAAATTCAAAGAGATCAGGAATGGTGGTTCTGTTGACTCTCCAGTTGTGCAATTTGGCACTGACAATCACTCCAACTTCAGTTTTAAACCTGGTTTCCTAAATTCCATTCCAAAACTAAACTTGAAAACAGCTTCGCAAAATAAAGACGTTATTAAAGGACTTGAGTTTGAATCTTCCACCTCTGCGGTATCATCCTCTGATAAGAAACAAGGTAAGCCCAAACAAGATCACCCATACTCGCATATCTTGCCACCAGCTGCTTATAAGCCACCTCCACAAATGACGGAAGCTGTAGTTGAACCAAACTCCCCAATGGCCAAGGAAGCCTCCACTCCTCTTACTTAGAGTAGGATGTGTAGCCTTCAGCTCAACTTCGTTTAGCTATGGGCTTTTGGGAAGTGAATGAAAATTTCAATAGCAATGTTTCTTTGTTGGACATCTAGTAAATAGTAAAGTCCTTATTTTGAGTCGTGTAACAATATGTATTGGTTGTGTAATTCAGTTGGCTTATTCGTACTCCCTGCGTGGAGTCGAGCATCTCTTAGCTGATGCAAACTTTTTGTATCACCTGATTAGATATACTCAATTATTATATTAATAATTAAGTGGCCGATCCACTATAAAAACCAGCCGGCCATGCCAAAAAAAAAACGAAGAAAACAAAAACTTGTACATCCACCATTATTCGGTTATGCAAGAATGTTTGATTATCTGTATATTTTGTGGAAAATTCATGTTAAATTTCTTCATTGGCCCGAACAATTAGTTCTCAGCACCACATTCTCGTCAAAACTTCAATTTTTCTTGTGGAAAAGGGATCTCTAATGGAATCATCGTCTTTTAAGATACAAAAAATATCAAATTATGCATAAATTACAAAATGGTTAACAAATTGATAGATTTTTCTGATAAGGCCTGATATATTCTAAGGTAATCCCTGCATATGTGTTGATGGGCCTTTTGGCAAAATCCATGAGGCTCATCGGACGTATCAAAGAAGCCCAAGCCAAAACCCGCAACGGTAAAACCGACGGAGTCAGGATTAGATCTAGTCTAAAGCAATATATCAACCCAAAGAATAGCTCACGTTCAGTATTGATCATTCCAAGCCATCCTAATAGACTGGGTCAATTGCCACTTGTCAATACCTATTCAAATCATGTCGATTCTTGAGGACTAGAGCGTTTCTTCATGTTCTCCGATTAACTAGGATCGAATGGCACGTATCCCAGCTAACACAAGCACTGAATCATCTATAAATACACTTTTTGGACTTAGAAGAGGGGACTTTTGGATTTTTATCTTTCTTCTTTGATTATATCACCATTGTAACTATTCGACTATAGTAGATTATTTGATATAAGAAGAATTATAAAGTGGACATTGGTTTGTTAACGCCGAGCCATTATAAATCTATGTGTGATCGCTCTTTTTTGCATTTTCCATTTATCTATCTTCATTTACATCTCTACAAATTCATTCTTTGGGTGTTGTGCATATTTTTTATGTTAACAATATGATTTGCCATAATATGAGGAAATAGTATAAATATCATTATGATATTATTCCATAACTGTTGAAGTACATATAAATTATATGTTATAATATGAGGAAATAATATAAATATCATTATGATATTATTCCATAACTGTAGTAGTACATATAATTGGTATTCCATAATATGAGGGAATAATGTAAATATCACTATGATGTTATTCCATAACAGTAGTGGTACATATAAATGTGCCATAATATAAGGAAATAATATAAATATTAGTATGATATTATTCCATAACTGTAGCAGTACATATAAATGATATGCCATAATATGAGGAAATGATGTAAATATCGTTATGATTTATTTCATAACTGCAGCAGTACTTATGATGCATGATATCTTGCAACTATATATATTTGTGGTCACTGAATGGATAAGTATCCTTCAACTCCCTCTTGTTCAATGTATCTCATTAACCAAACTTCATCCTATCAGATTCCTAATGGAAATGATCCCACTAAGCTCTAAACTTTTCAAGGCAACTGTCAACGGTGCCGAGAACAAGGACATGTGATGGCTCATTGTCCTTTATTTAAGAAAATGTTTCCTAATGACATTCCTCTTGCTTCAAATTCTCAACCTCCGTTAAACCAGTTCACACCAAAACCTCAAGCAAACATCGAAAATCCCTCTGCCTCTTCATCCTCTTCAACATGGCTTCTCGATAGTGGTGCTTCCCACCACGTCATGAAAGACCTGAACAATCTATCCCTCTATGCTCCTTATGATGGAACTGTAGAGTGGATCGTCGGTGATGGCAAGGGCCATCAAATCACTCACGATGGTTCTTGTTTTCTATCAACACTCAAACTAAATAATGTCTTAGTTGTTCTTGCCATGTCTAAAAATATAATTTTTGTTTCTCAACATTGTCATGATAACAATATCTCAATTGTCTTTTCTTCCACCTTTTGTCATGTGAAGGATCTCAAAATGGGGAAATCTCCATTTCAGGGGTTGGTAGCAGCAGGCATTTATAAGCTCAAATCCACAACCCCTACAGTCTACGCAAGCACAACTAGTTCACTTGATTGGTATCATCGTTTAGGGCATCCGTCTCATAATGTTTTTAGCCAAATTGTTTCCAAAAATAAATTTCATGTTCCTAGTATCTCCACTTTAGATTTCAATTCATATGCTTGCAATAAAACTCATAAACTTCCTTTTTCTACTTCCTCTATTATGTCTATTGCCCCAATTGAGCATGTTTATTCTGATATTTGGACATCACCAATTTACTCTCATGATGGCTTTAAATATTACCCTATTTTGTTGATCATTTTTCTAAATATATTTGGTTGTATAATTTGAAACGAAAATTAAATGCAAAACATGTATTCATTCGATATAAATCTCTAATTGAGAAATACTTTCAACTGCCTCTCAAATCTCTCTACTCGGACAATAGTGGTGATTATGAAAGCCTACGTAACTACTTGTCCATCGATAGAATTTCTTATCTCACAACTCCACCCCACACCCCTCAACACAAGTGCTATTCAGAGCGACGACATCGATACACTGTTAAGACATTTCTATCACTCCTAACTCATGCTAAAATGCCCCTTGAATATTGGACAAATGCTTGCTCAACAGCTGTTTACTTAATTAATCGACTTTCCACGCCAACTCTAAACAATGTGTCACCCCACTTTAAATTATTTGGCCAACATCCTAATTATTCCAAGTGTGAAAACCCGTAACTTCCCCGGTGAGGAAAGTGCGGATAGTTCGAGAACAACACACAGAAAAACGCATACGGAAGAACATTTCATTGTATATTACAACAATTCCATCAGAATATAAGAATGTACAGAGTATAAATGAATATTACATAGAAATATCAGAGATTTAAACTACATTTAAATACATTGCAGCGGAAAATAATACAATACACAACTAGAAGAAGATATACGGATACAAAGCTTTCCGGATATCGTTCCAGCTGTAAACCAGGATCCTGTGAATATAAATCTGCAAAACCAAAACTACTAGTTGCCCGTGTCAAAATAAGGGCACCCAGAGTTTAGGTTAAAACAATAAACTCCAGGTCAGTCATGTGACTGGTGTGAGAACTAAAACAGCTATTAATCTTTATTTTTAAAGTTAGGTAAATCAAGGGACCACGCCGTATAACACGGAACGGGTTTCCTCCCAAGAATACCAGTGCATAAAACAAACAGCGCAATGCTAAATAAGGAAAAATGAAGCTATTATAAGACCCAGGTCCCATCACACAATGCAACGCAAGCCGGAGGATAGGGTTTTTACCTTATAATAGCTAAGAATGCTTGATACGTTTAAAACAAATCATTTGATACTATCATAAGTGCATAGTGTATAAAACAACTTCAAATCATAAGTATCAATCATAGGCGGCATAAGCGCCCCATCCCACTATGTCGCCATACTAGGCTCTACAAATAAAACCGCAAATGTCACGTATTTGGAAGTTGGATTTCCATCTATGAACCGAGGCAAAAGATAGTCCTCAACCGATTCGAGACTCTCTAGCCCGAGCCTCAGGTCAGAGCTCGAGTGACCTTGGAGTGACAGGGCCGGTCCACCGATGTGGATTAAAATGCCTGAACACTGCGTTTCCCCGCCCTTTGGGGCGTAAATGAGCCAACGAATGGCTCCATCGGACCCGGATCGTCCGATCTAACCGAGGCGCCTCGCAACAGCAACAACCACACAGGTGAAAAGTATATAAATGTCAGGGCTAGTAGGTCACTGACACCACCCTAGCTAGAAAGAAACGCATGCCCTCCCTGAGGTCCTTTCCCGTTTTTGGTTCACAACCGGGGTGCGAGGCTCGCGAATTCACGTTACACAAAGCTGTGCCACACAGGCTATGCTTTGATCATCACCACAAGACTTTGCTTTTCAACAGAAGCCTCGATCAATTGCCACTTAGGCATGCCACACAGGCAATTCACTCCATGCATTTGATATCCATCAATATATAACCCCTGAGCTCGTACGTCTTAGAGAAGGGCGTTAAGCAAGATAATGAATTCTCCACCGCCAAACAGATATATATGTAATAGAAATCAATCACACGGACTAAAATCCAATGTCAGACACACAGTTCATTTACAAGTTCATTCTGGGTCTGAACGAAACCGGAGGCACCTAGTACCCCGCATATCCATCGATCTCCAAGTACGTCTGGACGATCACCAACTGTTTCCATCTTCTTGGATGTACATCCCAATCAAGATCATCAGTAATCACTCAAACGATGTGAAGACCTCCGGTCTTCGACCACCGTCTTCATCTTCGACTTATCGTCGTATCAGTTATTCAGAATGGGATAAACCCGGTCTTTCCGAATAACTCGCGTATATTTTAAATAAGTGTTACACAAACACAACATACGCCTCATTCCAATTCATCAGTCACTAACCGTATATTAATCAAGAGAATAATTCCGCAAATATTAACCCCGAAGGCCGAAACCAACATCAGATCAATATCCAGAAAACCGTTCTTCTTAGCTAGCCGACAGTTAGTTTCTAAATTTTACATACATAGGGAAAGGTTCCCATTAATTTTATCAAAGATAAATTCCTTGAATTTATTCTTTAATCTTCTTTTGAATATCAATTCAAACTAGTCGGGATTAGCGAACCTTATCGAAGTAATCATTTATTTTATTTCCCAATTCCAACCTATTCATCCCATGAAGTAAAACTGGTAATACTTCATATCTAACACCTCAGTGTTATCGGTAAATTCAATTACCATTTCACGTTCAAACCTAATTAAAGATTTAACTATCGCCTGGAGCAAAACTGGTGATACTCCATTCTCGATTTTTTCAATCTAATTAAAGATTCATTAAAACTCCACTTAGTTTTAATCTGTGACTGGGTTAAAGAATCAGTGTCATTTAAAACACGGTTCACGATAAACCCAAAATCACATCACATTTCATTCAGCCCCTAACCGTGAATTAGCAAGTGAGCAGTTCCCTAAGTATTAACCCCGAAGGCCGAAACCAACATCAGATCAATACCCCATAAACCATTCAACTCAACTAATCTCCAGTTAGTTTCTAAATTTTCTTAACTCTTTTGGGTCTAAGAACAGTATTATTGAAGATACCGTTCACGACAAATCCAAATCACATTCGATATTAAATACAAGGCTCTGAATAGAAAATATACCGGCTTATATTCAATATCAAATTCTACGATCAAAAAATATCGTATTGGAAATAACGATATAAATATATCTTTCAAATTCCCATAACAATATCTGTATCATCACGAAATCCAACATCGAAATATTCCGAAGACAATTTCGATTCAAATCCATTCCAATATAATTATTGGAAATTTTGGTTATTTTTAAAACCCTTTTTCAATTCAATTTATTTATTTAAAAATAAATAGAACTGTAATTCTAGTTCAAAACTAGTTCATTTCGATAAAAATCTATTTTTATCTTTTCAAATATGGACTTTTTCATCCCAATTCTTTCTAAATCATTTCTTATGATTTTATACAAATTATTACTATTTTTAATAATTTTATTAAGGCCCGTACAGTCGATTTCCATCAATGGCCATCGAACTGCACTTACAGCGACCTTTTCCAAATTTTATTTGGACATAATTCCAAATCCAACCGTTATATTTCTAATTTCTAATATTCGTTAGAAAGCTCTTTTCGATACGAACCCAACGGTTCCGGTTTTAGGAGAATCCGACGGTCGGATCTCCTGTAATATTCGTTCGAAGTTAATGGTTGAAATTCGCGAACTGCCGTGGCGCAGCGCGTTCTATTCAGGCCATTTATATTATATATAATATATATAATATATACTTCGTCGATTTCAATTCAAAACGTGCTTTATAAATCGTTTTAAATTCATTTTCAAAATGGTTTCAACTTCATATTCAATTTCAAATCAAAATTGAATATTCCAATATAAATTCGTTTTAAATTCATTTCAAATCGATTTCAGTTCAAATTGATTTCTAATTGATTTTAGTTCGTTTTCAATTCAATTCAATTTAAATTCGAATTCATTTCTATTCAATTTCAATTCGAATTCATTTCTATTCAATTCCAGTTTGAATTCATTTATATTCAATTCCAATTCGAATTCATTTATATTCAATTTCAATTCGAATTCATTTATATTCAATTTCAATTCGAATTCATTTATATTAAATTTCAATTCGAATTCATTTATATTCAATTTCAATTCGAATTCATTTATATTCAATTTAAATTCGAATTCATTTATATTCAATTTCAATTCGAATTCATTTATATTCAATTTCAAATCAAAATCATTTATATTCAATTTCAAATCAAAATCATTTATATTCAATTTCAATTCGAATTTCAATTCTTTTCAAAATATCAGATTTTGAAATCACTTTCGATATTCGTTATAAAATGAATAAAATCGATATAAATGTCGTTCACGTCAAAATGGCGTCAATCAAATCAACACGGCTTCATATATATCTATTTTCCAATATTCTATTTCAAATATTTCTATTTTCAAATATTTCTATTTTCAAATATTCTATTTCAAATATTTCTATTTTCAAATATTTCTGTTCGAATATTGGAATGAGGCCCAATCAATTACCATATAATGTTAATTATATGGATTTTCTACAATACATGTATACAATAACAACGATGAATAATCAACCATCATCCAAAGTGCATTCTACACTGTATAAGCATCAAATATAAATATTTAACGCTCATAACAGTCTGTCAATCAATCGATCGACATACAACTAACTATTAGGATTAGTGTATGTCATATATCATCCCAATACCCGTGTGGGGTTTTCAAACCATCAAACACAGATTTTATTTGTGTAGTTGGGCGATGTGTAAAATTTATCGGCCCAATCAATATCAGTCAAATGTGTGTATATAAACAAATCGTCCGATTTATTTATTTTTATTTCCTTTCATATATACGTTAAAAATACTATTTTTAACTATAAAATATTTTTAACTATATAAATATTTTATTTCATTTCACATCACATCACACAATCAACTACACATCAAAATCAAACAAACAAGCATACAAGCCGTCCATGGTCTGTGGACGACGGGTGTCGGGTGCTACTAAACACCGTCTGCATCCTAGTATATATTTCAACTAGAAAAATAAAATTAAAAGGTGAGAAGTTCTCACTGATTAGCCAATCCAATCCCACTATTCTTCTTAGGTAGAAATCTTCGCCGTTCTTGCCTCTTGTCACTTTCTTCATCCGTATTCACTACCTATATAAAAATCGAATTTTTACTTCGCTATTCAATATATAAAAATCGAATTTTTACTTCGCTATTCAATATATAAAAATCGAATTTTTACTTCGCTATTCAATATATAAAAATCGAATTAAAAATCGAATTTTTACTACGCTATTCATTATATAAAAATCGAATTTTTACTTCGCTATTCAATATAAAAAAAATCGAATTTTTACTTCGCTATTCAATATAAAAAAAATCGAATTTTTTTTATCGCTACTTCATATATGAAAAAAAAATCGAATTTTTATCGCCTCTCATATTATAAAAATCTCATTTTTATAGTGTTGCATATATAATAAAAATCGTATTTTTATTAGCGTCACCCTCTATATAAAAATTATATTTTTACCTTGCAAAACAATGTTTATTTATTTATTTATTTATTTCCTTTCAAAACCATGTATATTTTCCAACTTTCAAAACATATGTATATTTTTTTATAAAAATCTTATTTTTACTTAAATAAAAATATAATCTTTCCTTTCTAAAGATCATTCCTTTTTAAAGATCGTTCCTTACCTAAATAAAAATAATATCTTTCCCTAAAAATAAAATAAAAAAATATATAATCTTTATCTAAGAAAAAGAAAATCTAATCCTTTTACTATAAAATCATTTCTTATCGATGTTAAAATAAATGCTGAAAAGAGAATTAAAAATAAAATAAAATAAATTAAAATTAAAATAAAATAGAAATAAAAAAACTTACAGGGTTTTTCTCAGCGAAGAAGGAAAAAAGGGGGGGGTCTGTCCACGCCATCGCAGGTGGTGGAGTTCGTCGGTCAGAGGCGGGGTACTGGGGCAGCACAGGCGGTGGCACTTTCCGTCGTGGTGGTGGCTTTAGGGGTCTGCACGATCTCGATTTCCTTGCGAGGTTCCCTGGGGTTTGACGCGCGTTGAAGGGAGGAGGGGAGAAATCATCAGAGGGGGGAGATGCCGTTGTCGGTGGTGGCTGGAGCTGCTTCCCCCTCGTCGCGACTTCGTTCGCTTTTTTTTTATTCGATTTCAGATCTGATGTGGAATGGGGAAGAGAGGGTAAAGGGGGTTTTATATATTTATTTATTTAATTTAATTTCTCATTAAAAAGTTGACTTTTTATTCAGACTCGAAACGAGACCCAACGACTGTCGTCCTTAGCTAATTACCCCCATTCCGAACACAGTGGGATATGTATCGTGAGCCAATTCGACCGTTTCGATCAGTTTCTATCAAATTTAAAATAGAAATAAATAGAACAGTCAATATTTATTTTAACGTACATTTTAAATTACCGGGGCCACATACTATCTCTATAAATTCTAAAAAAATATATTTCTAACTTCGTATTGACGATACGGTCCTAACAAAACTAGTTTCGTTGAATTCCGAGACCATTGGAAAAATGGCCATTTTCCAGTCGATTAAAATCAACTGAAACTAGTCAAACACGTTTTCCTTTGCCACGCTCAAATATTGATTCGAAAAATTATGAAATTTTGAATCTAGCAATAACCTTACATCCCGGATCCAACAAAAGTGGTTTCGTCGAAATCCGAGGTCGTTTGCAAAATTGCTATTTTTAAGGGCCCGAATTCCATAGCGACTATTCAGAAATTTCAACTGGACATAACTTTTTATTCCCGCTATGAAATTTTGATTTTTCGGATCCGTTGGAAAGATATTCTCTATTAGATTCTATTATTTTTGGTTTCACAAAAATCCGGATTGTTTTGCATTCGGTAAGTTCATTTGAAGTTTGAAATCGAATTATCGAACTACCGCGCCATTTTCAATTCCTTTTATAAATATAAATAATTATTTATATTCTAACGATGAACTATATAATATATACGTTCGAATTCTATTCAAAATAAATTTCTCGTCGATATTATTTAAAACAATTCATTTTAAATAATCAAAATTCACTAAATTGGCCAAAATAAAAAATTTAAATTGGCCCAGATTTTCCTGGTTATTACAATCTCCCCCACTTAAAACTTTTCATCCCCGAAAAGGAACAAAGCCCAAAGTTGTTTCACAAACCAACTCAACTTCCAGTGTTTTGATTACGGCTTAAGTTCTTCAACTTTTCAGTTTCTAAGAACTTTTCAAATTTTTCAAAAATTTGGCTAACACCCTAAATTTTCGAAAAATTTCGCCATAACCTCCCTTGCACCGGGAGCACGGGAAAATCCCGAAATTGCCATACAGGCCTTCTGATCTAAAAAAGAAAACGAAAAAGCCAAGCGACTCATAAAATCATCATCACCCAAACAAAATAGTAAATTATGGTAAACATGTACCTATTTGTCGGGCAAACAATTTTATTCTTCTGCTCTAGCCTCTTTGCTATGACCTGTTCAATGTAAGTACATGCATATGCAAGCAAATGCAACCAATTTTCAATACAATTCAATATTTGGTTCAATTTGGTTAAAGGTTCAACATTTCAATTAATCAACCAATAATCAAACAACACAATCATCGATCAATTATTTGATTTTCATTTCAAACGCATAATTTTGTTATATAGTCAAAAAATCAGATTTTTGGTGCCAAATCACAACAATAAGCCCTATCTAATTTTGGTTCTCACACCAGTCAATAGGAAAAATATATAAATACCACACCTTTGAAACTCGAATACCAATTCTGATGATGTTCGAACTATCATCAGAATCATCTCCGGGCGCCTAGAGTGTGATTCTATATCTATCCAGTATATTAAAACTTTGAATACACGCGGATCAGACGTATACACAAAATCTTTATATATTGGATTGTCCTAATCAATATGAAATAAATAATCAAATACGAATAATTGATTTTGAATTTTCAAAACAAAATTCGTTTCATTTAAAAAAAATATACTCTTCACACTCGTTCTAGGATACTACTGATCCCATCTCTAATGAGTCATTCTCATTGGATATTATTAATTCAATATCTGATGAATTCTTTCGTATGGTTCTAATGTGCCTTGTTCTCTGAGCTTTGTAAACCAAAGCTCTGATACCAACTGTGAAAACCCGTAACTTCCCCGGTGAGGAAAGTGCGGATAGTTCGAGAACAACACACAGAAAAACGCATACGGAAGAACATTTCATTGTATATTACAACAATTCCATCAGAATATAAGAATGTACAGAGTATAAATGAATATTACACAGAAATATCAGAGATTTAAATTACATTTAAATACATCGCAGCAGAAAATAATACAATACACAACTAGAAGAAGATATACGGATACAAAGCTTTCCGGATATCGTTCCAGCTGTAAACCAGGATCCTGTGAATATAAATCTGCAAAACCAAAACTACTAGCTGCCTGTGTCGAAATAAGGGCACCCAGAGTTTAGGTTAAAACAATAAACTCTAGGTCAGTCATGTGACTGGTATGAGAACTAAAACAGTTATTAATCTTTATTTTTAAAGTTAGGTAAATCAAGGGACCACGCCGTATAACACGGAACGGGTTTCCTCCCAAGAATACCAGTGCATAAAACAAACAGCGCAATGCTAAATAAAGAAAAATGAAGCTATTATAAGACCCAGGTCCCATCACACAATGCAACGCAAGCCGGAGGATAGGGTTTTTACCTTATAATAGCCAAGAATGCTTGATACGTTTAAAACAAATCATTTGATACTATCATAAGTGCATAGTGTATAAAACAATTTCAAATCATAAGTATCAATCATAGGCGGCATAAGCGCCCCATCCCACTATGTCGCCATACTAGGCTCTACAAATAAAACCGAAAATGTCACGTATTTGGAAGTTGGATTTCCATCTATGAACCGAGGCAAAAGATAGTCCTCAACCGATTCGAGACTCTCTAGCCCGAGCCTCAGGTCAGAGCTCGAGTGACCTTGGAGCGACAGGGCCGGTCCACCGATGTGGATTAAAATGCCTGAACACTGCGTTTCCCCGCCCTTTGGGGCGTAAATGAGCCAACGAATGGCTCCATCGGACCCGGATCGTCCGATCTAACCGAGGCGCCTCGCAACAGCAACAACCACACAGGTGAAAAGTATATAAATGTCAGGGCTGGTAGGTCACTGACACCACCCTAGCTAGAAAGAAACGCATGCCCTCCCTGAGTTCCTCTCCCGTTTTTGGTTCACAACCGGGGTGCGAGGCTCGCGAATTCATGTTACACAAAGCTGTGCCACACAGGCTGTGCTTTGATCATCACCATATGACTTTGCTTTTCAACAGAAGCCTCGATCAATTGCCACTTAGGCATGCCACACAGGCAATTCACTCCATGCGTTTGATATCCATCAATATATAACCCCTCTGCTCGTACGTCTCAGAGAAGGGCTTTAAGCAAGAGAATAAATTCTCCGCCGCCAAACAGATATATATTTAATAGAAAACAATCACACGGACTAAAATCCAATGTCAGACACACAGTCCATTTACAAGTTCGTTCTGGGTCTGAACGAAACCGGAGGCACCTAGTACCCCGCATATCCATCGATCTCCAAGTACGTCTGGATGATCACCAACTGTTTCCATCTTCTTGGGTGTACATCCCAATCAAGATCATTAGTAATCACTCAAACGATGTGAAGACCTCCGGTCTTCGACCACCGTCTTCATCTTCGACTTATCGTCGTATCAGTTATTCAGAATGGGATAAACCCGGTCTTTCCGAATAACTCGCGTATATTTTAAATAAGTGTTACACAAACACAACATACGCCTCATTCCAATTCATCAGTCACTAACCGTAAATTAATCAAGAGATAAATTCCCCAAATATTAACCCCGAAGGCCGAAACCAACATCAGATCAATATCCAGAAAACCGTTCTGCTTAGCTAACCGACTGTTAGTTTCTAAATTTTACATTCATAGGGAAAGGTTCCCATTAATTTTATCAAAGATAAATTCCTTGAATTTATTCTTTAATCTTCTTTTGAATATCAATTCAAACTAGTCGGGATTAGCGAACCTTACCGAAGTAATCATTTATTTTATTTCCCAATCCCAACCTATTCATCCCATGAAGTAAAACTGGTAATACTTCATATCTAACACATCAGTGTTATCGGTAAATTCAATTACCATTTCACGTTCAAATCTAATTAAAGATTTAACTATCGCCTGGAGCAAAACTGGTGATACTCCATTCTCGATTTTTTCAATCTAATTAAAGATTCATTAAAACTCCACTTAGTTTTAATCTGTGACTGGGTTAAAGAATCAGTGTCATTTAAAACACGGTTCACGATAAACCCAAAATCACATCACATTTCATTCAGCCCCTAACCATGAATTAGCAAGTGAGCAGTTCCCTAAGTATTAACCCCGAAGGCCGAAACCAACATCAGATCAATACCCCAGAAACCATTCAACTCAACTAATCTCCAGTTAGTTTCTGAATTTTCTTAACTCTTTTGGGTCTAAGAACAGTATTATTGAAGATACCGTTCACGACAAATCCAAATCACATTTGATATTAAATACAAGGCTCTGAATAGAAAATATACTGGCTTATATTCAATATCAAATTCTACGACCAACAAATATCGTATTGGAAATAATGATATAAATATATCTTTCAAATTCCCATAACAATATCTGTATCATCACGAAATCCAACATCGAAATATTCCGAAGACAATTTCGATTCAAATCCATTCCAATATAATTATTGGAAATTTTGGTTATTTTTAAAACCCTTTTTCAATTCAATTTATTTATTTAAAAATAAATAGAATTATAATTCTAGTACAAAACTAGTTCATTTCGATAAAAATCTATTTTTATTTTTCAAATATGGACTTTTTCATCCCAATTCTTTCTAAATCATTTCTTATGATTTTACACAAATTATTACTATTTTTAATAATTTTATCAAGCCCCGTAAAGTCGATTTCCATCAATGGCCATCGAACTGCACTTACAGCGACCTTTTCCAAATTTGATTTGGACATAATTCCAAATCCAACCGTTAGATTTCTAATTTCTAATATTCGTTAGAAAGCTCTTTTCGATACGAACCCAACGGTTCCGGTTTTAGTAGAATCCGACGGTCGGATCTCCCGTAATATTCATTCGAAATTAATGGTCGAAATTCGCGAACTGCCGCAGCGCGGCGCGTTCTATTCAGGCCATTTATATTGTATATATAATATATATAATATATACTTCACCGATTTCAATTCAAAACGTGCTTTGTAAATCGTTTTAAATTCATTTTCAAAACGGTTTCAACTTCATATTCAATTTCAAATCAAAATTGAGTATTCCAATATAAATTCGTTTTAAATTCATTTCAAATCGATTTCAATTCAAATTGATTTCTAATTCAATTTCAGTTCGTTTTCAATTCAATTCAATTTCAATTCGAATTCATTTCTATTCAATTTCAATTCAAATTCATTTATATTCAATTCCAATTCGAATTCATTTATATTCAATTTCAATTCGAATTCATTTATATTCAATTTCAATTCGAATTCATTTATATTCAATTTCCATTCGAATTCATTTATATTCAATTTCAATTCGAATTCATTTATATTCAATTTCAATTCGAATTCATTTATATTCAATTTCAATTCGAATTCATTTATATTCAATTTCAATTCGAATTCATTTATATTCAATTTCAAATCAAAATCATTTATATTCAATTTCAAATCAAAATCATTTATATTCAATTTCAATTCGAATTTCAATTCTTTTCAAAATATCAGATTTTGAAATCACTTTCGATATTCGTTATAAAATGAATAAAATCGATATAAATGTCGTTCACGTCAAAATGGCGTCAATCAAATCAACACGGCTTCATATATTTCTATTTTCCAATATTCTATTTCAAATATTTCTATTTTCAAAAATTTCTATTTTCAAATATTCTATTTCAAATATTTCTATTTTCAAATATTTCTATTCGAATATTGGAATGAGGCCCAATCAATTACCATATAATGTTAATTATATGGATTTTCTACAATACATGTATACAATAAAAACGATGAATAATCAACCATCATCCAAAGTGCATTCTACACTGTATAAGCATCAAATATAAATATTTAATGCTCACAACAGTCTGTCAATCAATCGATCGACATACAACTAACTATTGGGATTAGTGTATGTCATATATCATCCCAATACCCGTGTGGGGTTTTCAAACCATCAAACACAGATTTTATTTGTGCAGTTGGGCGATGTGTAAAATTTATCGGCCCAATCAATATCAGTCAAATGTGTGTATATAAACAAATCGTCCGATTTGTTTATTTTTATTTCCTTTCATATATACATTAAAAATTCTATTTTTAACTATAAAATATTTTTAACTATATAAATATTTTATTTTATTTCATTTCACATCACATCACACAATCAACTACACATCAAAATCAAACAAACAAGCATACAAGCCGTCCATGGTCTGTGGACGACGGGTGTCGGGTGCTACTAAACACCGTCTGCATCCTAGTATATATTTCAACTAGAAAAATAAAATTAAAAGGTGAGAAGTTCTCATTGATTAGCCAATCCAATCCCACTATTCTTCTTAGGTAGAAATCTTCGTCGTTCTTGCCTACTGTCACTTTCTTCATCCGTATTCACTACCTATATAAAAATCGAATTTTTACTTCGCTATTCAATATATAAAAATCGATTTTTTACTTCGCTATTCAATATATAAAAATCGAATTTTTACTTCGCTATTCAATATATAAAAATCGAATTAAAAATCAAATTTTTACTACGCTATTCAATATATAAAAATCGAATTTTTACTTCGCTATTCAATATAAAAAAAAAATCTAATTTGTACTTCGCTATTCAATATAAAAAAAATCGAATTTTTTTTATCACTACTTCATATATGAAAAAAAAAATCGAATTTTTATCGCCTCTCATATTATAAAAATCTCATTTTTATATTGTTGCATATATAATAAAAATCGTATTTTTATTAGCGTCACCCTCTATATAAAAATTATATTTTTACCTTGCAAAACAATTTTTATTTATTTATTTCCTTTCAAAACCATGTATATTTTCCAACTTTCAAAACATATGTATATTTTTTTATAAAAATCTTATTTTTACTTAAATAAAAATATAATCTTTCCTTTCTAAAGATCATTCCTTTTTAAAGATCGTTCCTTACCTAAATAAAAATAATATCTTTACCTAAAAATAAAATAAAAATATATATAATCTTTATCTAAGAAAAAGAAAATCTAATCCTTTTATTATAAAATCAATTCTTATCGATGTTAAAATAAATGCTGAAAAGAGAATTAAAAATGAAATAAAATAAAATAAAAAACTTACAGGGTTTTTCTCAGCGAAGAAGGAAAAAAAGGGGGGTCTGTCCACGCCATCGCAGGTGGTGGAGCTCGTCGGTCGGAGGCGGGGTACTGGGGCAGCACAGGCGGTGGCACTTTCCGTCGTGGTGGCGGCTTTTGGGGTCTGCGCGATCTCGATTTCCTCACGAGGTTGCCTGGGGTTTGACGCGCGTTGAAGGGAGGAGGGGAGAAATCATCAGAGGGGGGCGATGCCGTTGTCGGTGGTGGCTGGAGCTGCTTCCCCCTCGTCTCGACTTCGTTCACTTTTTTTTTATTCGATTTCAGATCTGATGTGGAATGGGGAAGAGAGGATAAAGGGGGTTTTATATACTTATTTATTTAATTTAATTTCTCATTAAAAAGTTGACTTTTTATTCGAACTCGAAACGAGACCCAACGACTGTCGTCCTTAGCTAATTACCCCCATTCCGAACACAGTGGGATATGTATCGTGAGCCAATTCGACCGTTTCGATCAGTTTCTATCAAATTTAAAATAGAAATAAATAGAACGGTCAATATTGATTTTAACGTACATTTTAAATTACTGGGACCACATACTGTCTCTATAAATTCTAAAAAATATATTTCTAACTTCGTATTGACGATACGGTCCTAACAAAACTAGTTTCGTCGAATTCCGAGACCGTTGGAAAAATAGCCATTTTCCAGTCGATTAAAATCAACTGAAACTGGTCAAACACGTTTTCCTTTGCCACACTCACATATTGATTCGAAAAATTATGAAATTTGGAATCTAGCAATAACCTTACATCCCGGATCCAACAAAAGTGGTTTCGTCGAAATCCGAGGTCGTTTGCAAAATGGCTATTTTTAAGGGCCCGAATTCCATAGCGACTATTCAGAAATTTCAACTGGACATATCTTTTTATTCCCGCTATGAAATTTTGATTTTTCGGATTTGTTGGAAAGATATTCTCTATTAGATTCTATTATTTTTGGTTTCACAAAAATCCAGATTGTTTTGCATCCGGTACGTTCATTTGAAGTTTGAAATCGAATTATCGAACTACCGCGCCATTTTCAATTCCTTTTATAAACATAAATAATTATTTACATTCTAACGACGAACTATATAATATATACGTTCAAATTCTATTCAAAATAAATTTCTCGTCGATATTATTTGAAACAATTCATTTTAAATAATCAAAATTCACTAAATTGGCCAAAATAAAAATTTTAAATTGGCCCAGATTTTCCGAGTTATTACACCAAGCTTTGAAGTTTTGGGTGTCTTTGCTACCCGTGGCTTAAAACCTGCAATTCTCACAAACTTGAACTCAAATCTCAACCATGTATTTTTGTTAGTTACTCACCTACTTAAAGTGCATATTATTATCTCGAACTAAAAACTAGTTGTGTCTATGTTTCTTGTCATATTCACTTCAAAGAAAACAATTTTCCTTTCTCTAAAATTAATAATTCAAGTACCTCCTTATCTGACCTAGTGGAGCAATGGGCACCTCTCACATTATCTATATTATCAAATACTCAATCTTCCTCTTCTCATTCATTGCAAACTGACTCACCTTCCATAATATGATGAAATAATATAGATATCATTATGATTTTATTCCATAACTGTAGCAGTATATATGAATGGTATGCCATAATATGAGGAAATACTGTAAATATCATTAAGATATTATTCCATAATTATAGCGATACATATGACTGCATGATATCTTGTTACTATATATATTTGTGATTGTTGAATGGAAAAGTATCCTTTTCTTCAACTCTTCTTCATTTTCGTGAAACAAAGTTTGTTTTAAATGAAAGAGAAAAAGATAAATGATAAGAAAGAAAGATAGTGTTGGTCATGTAAGGGTGAAAGAAGTACTCTACCAACCAATGAGTGAAAGGAGTCATGGGTGAAAGTAGGAAAAATGCAGGTGCATAGACTAGCATCTTTTGTTATGTCACAAACTGCTTTTAAGTGATTTCAAAATGTTCATTTTCAAGGATGAAACAAATAAAATTTAGTTACAGACTTTTCATTGTAATTAGTTCAAAATTTAGTGCATCACTCATATTCAACCAACAACATTATACCAGAACACTATCAAATATTAAATTCGTACCACAATGTCATATTACATAACATTACCATTAACAAATTCAATAATTAAAAATCAACGATTCAGGATTTTTTTTCTCCAAAAAAGGCTCTTTTTCCTTAAGGTCTATCAGCTTAAGACTTTAGCCGTAAATTGTTTTCTCCCTTTTTCTGTAACACCCCACGTCCATTAATGTCACTCACAAAGGGAATGCATTAACTTCCATGGAGGTCATAAGTGAATATAGAATAGAGAAATTACAACAAGACAGATAATAAATAGCACTTGGAAATCTAAAACTTCATTTTATTGCAGCGGAAATTAAATATGTCTGTTACATCATAAAACCATAGATCATAACCAAGTACAACATCCATCTACACAAAAACAAAATACATAATCCCATTACAATAAATAGCCATTAAAAGAAAGATAACAAGCTGGACTTTACTTCTGCGGTCCAAGCTTTCCAAGAGATAAGCGATCCAATTAGACTCCACTAGAACTTGGGCCAACCTGAGGACCTGAAGGAAGAAAAAGATGGAAAAGAGGGGGTCAGACATAAAGTCTGGCGAGTATGATAATTCTACAATACTATTATCAAAATAACTGGACTAAGGCATAAGCTGGAAAACAAGGAAATGTCTATGAAAGAGCAGATTAAGGACATAGACAATCGCTAAAGGCAACGTTATAGGCGCTCCTAGATACTAAAGGATAAACACTATACTGCACCATACCAGTCACCCTAAAGATTGATCCCACTTAGCTTCACTTAGAAACTTTCTTAATGGCTTTACGTACTCCTAGCTGACTACATAGGTGCCGCCTGCCCCTATCTCCACTAGGTGTACCCCACTTTCTATTTTTCGATCGGCTCCCTACTCGTAGATACCCGTGCTGGCCCCACAGTGGGGTGTATCATTCCCCTAAAGTGGCAACCCGATATAACGGAGATGCACGGCTTATACCTACACGATGTAACAACGTCTTACCTACCAGCCCGGGTCCACACACGCATATGAAACCCGTTGGACTTGCGTTGCCACCGCTCCCTGTTTTGGCCTCTTATAGTCAAACTCAGTATGCGTGTCCCGTCCTCGACTTGGGTCGAGCCCACAAAGATACGTTTTGGGATACTGGTTGAAATGGGCCCCCATTATTTCCCACAAGCATTCCACCTAAGCTTGTCCCATTAGTCCATCCACTTAACCCACTTAGTCGTGTTCATTTACATGTGTATTTGGTTAAGTCTAATTGTATTTCAAATGCCTCTAAAGGCAACCACTAGATTCCTCATGCCACCCAAGGCACCTACTTAACCCCCATGTCCCACCTTACATGATTATCTGGCTAAGTATTTCTTAATTCATTAAGGCCATAACCTCATAAAGACCTCTCACATTAGACTGGCATTTATGGCAGCTGGATTTGCCGGGCGGGTCCGGGCAGTCTTATACCATAAAAGAGTCTAACCTCGTGTCTTTACAACTGTTACGCTTTAGTTTGGGCCTAGGACCTCTCACATTGGGCCGACATTTGTGACTACTGGATTTGCCGGGCAGGTCCGGGCAGGTTTACGTCACAAACGGGTCCAACCTCGTGTCCTAAGCATTGATTATTATTAATAATCCACTTTCCCCAATTTTAATAATTGCCTATTTGAATTATTAATTAATTCCAAATTTAGCAATGTCCATAATTGACTCAATTATGGACATCCATTTAAGGCATGCAAAATCATATCAATTGCACCCCAATTTATTAATTTCCTAATATTACCCCTACCCCACGTTTGAACGTTTATTCGCAAAATGTATGTTAGACCCGATTAGTCTAGCTCATAGCATAAAAGAAAATATTCACAACAACAACATATATATGTGACTAAATAAATCATAACAAGGGGTGAAACTTGCATACATCCAAAATTACAACTTGCATAAGGTTATACATGTCATGGATCTAAGGGTGTCAACTTATTCATAATTCACGTAATATGATTTTGATCAAATTTCATAAACTTGTATAGGACATGTGTGAATCAACATCATTAACAATATGGTTTTATATGGGTACACCTAACTCAATAGGCAAATTCCCAAAAATCAAAATTCATTTAATCATAGATTCATGTATATGGGTACACCTAACTTAATAGGCAAATTCCCATATTCAAGATCCAATTAATTTGTAGATTCATGTATATGGGTACACCTAACTCAATAGGCAAATTCCCATAATCAAGATCTATAAAAAAAACATAAACTTTAAACATGATCCAATTCGCATAAATAATAACATCATGATTTTACAACTTGTATGATTCAACACAACTTAACATGACATCATTATCATATAACATAAGTATTTCAACATATGTGATAATATGAGATCTACAACATATATAAGATTTATAACATAGCATATCATAATTTGCAACATAGCATGATATGATTTACAACATAGCATAGCATGATTTACAACATGGCATAACATGATTTATAACATAGCATAGCATGATTAATCACATATGACACAGCATAGGATTATTTACAACATAATCACTACAACATAACAACATATATATGATAACATAATAGCATAACAAGAGATCCACAACATAATTTACAAATACATAACAATTCATATCACTTTCTTGTGATCCATTCATAACTTAATCAAATTATTTTATAATAATATTGTGAGATTCATCATACTCACAATCGTGAAAGAAGAGAAATAGAAAGAGTCTTTGATTTAATTTGTTTGTTGAGTAGATTTAGTTGTAGGCTAGGCTTTCTCCTTCTTCTTTAGTTTGTGACGGCTACGCTGAACTCCATGGCAACGGCATGTCGGTAGCTCTCCAATTGTTCAAGTGATTTAGGGTTAGAGTCTACTCACTTATTTATAGATGTTAGGATGCATTTAGGCCATTAGATTTACCCTAGAATAGATTAGAGCCATTAGATTTTGTCCAGCCTTCAAAACACAGCCCGAAAACCCAACCAGATGCACCCAGGTCACCTGGGCTCGACCAGGGAGGTCGACTCCCAGGTCGACCCTAGGGTCGACTCCCCAGTCGACCTGGGGGGGGGGAGGTCGACTCCCCAGTCGACCCCCTGGGTCTGGCGGGATTTTTCCCGCCACTTCTGAAAATTGAAAATTTTGTTTTTAAATCTGAATTTAAATTTCTGAAAACTTCTTTGGGCCTTATCTGGGTCATACGGACTCCGATTTTCGAAAACTCGGACTCTATTTCGCGTATTTTTCAGAGACGAACACAATGGCGCAGCCCGTTTCCCAATATTCTTATATTTGAAATTAATTATTCTTTCATTTGTGAATGTTAGTATTAACTGATTTACGGGGTGTTACATTCTCCCCTCCTTAAAGGATTTCGACCCCGAAATCTTCAAGTCAAGAAGAATGTTCAACCTAACATCCAATCAACCATCTACTCAATCATCAAACACTGGCATCCACTGTCCTTATAGACTTCTAATGCTTTTATGTTTAAATGCATAGTGTGTGTATATGTCCGTATCTAATGCAAAATCAGGCGGTCCACTGATTCAGTTGACCTCCTTGATGCAATTCATGATAGTGCCATGCATCCATTATGTATGCAAAAGATCCTAATTGCTTACATACTACTTCTATCTGCGTGCACATCCATTCAACCGAATGCAGCATCTATATGATGGTACAACCATTATACATCCATTATACTAAATACATTCATTTATGCAATATGCAATATGTAGTGACTGAGCCGATCTAGTGCCTAAAGTGTGTGTATATATGCATCCACGAGCAACCACTAGCAAACACTTGCATCCATTTTGCATCCATCATACATAACATGTCTCAAACACATGTTTCAACCATAGGATTATCCTAACTAAAGGTCAAAGATACTAATGAGAGGACATACTAAAGATAAGATAAGATAAGCTAAGCGATAAAGGAGAAATTAAAAGACATACCCTCAAAAAGAAAAGGGTACAACGAACGCATCTTCTCTTCTGTCTCCCAAGTAGCGTTGCTCTCATCATCTCCCCATTGCACTTTAACTAGTCTGACCTCTCGATTCCTCAACTTTTTGATCTCCGACCCAAGAATGCATGTAGGAGCTCGTCTAATTGTTGCATCACGCTCTATTTCCACCTCTTTAAGCAAGCTCGGCTCTACCACCTCCGCGGTCTTGTGCAAACACTTCCTCAAATGTGATACATGGAATACGTCGTGTACTCCACTAAGTTTCTCAGGCAACTCCACCCTATACGCCATCTTCCCAATCCTGTCTTTTATAGGAAACGACCCTACAAACCTTGGCGCTAAATTCCCAACGGACCCAAAGCGAACAACATTCCGTAACGGAGATACTTTGATAAAAACCATGTCCCAAATGTCAAACTCAAGATCTGTCCTCCTCTTATCAGCATACGATTTCTGCCTATCTTGTGCTGCTTTCATCCTCCTTCGAATCAAATCAATCTTCTCCGAGGTTTCCCTAACCATATCGGGCCCAAGTAGGATTTTATCGGTAGATTCCCACCAACATGTAGGCGAACGGCAAGGCCTTCCATAAAGAGCTTCGAAAGGTGTCATGCCAATACTACACTGAAAGCTATTATTATATGCGAATTCTACCAACGGAAAGTGCTCTTCCCATGTACCCCCAAAGTCTAGGATACAAAGCCTTAAAAGATCCTCTAGAATACGATTCACCCTCTCGTTCTGGCCGTCCGTCTGAGGATGATATGCGGTGCTCAAACATAGCTGAGTCCCTACCGCCTCTTGTAAACTCTTCCAAAATTCGCTAGTGAAGATGGGATCACGGTCTCTTACCATACTAGAAGGAATACCGTGCAAACGAACTATCTCTTTAATGTATACAGAAGCCAACCACGGAGCAGTCCTCTTACTTTTCACGGGAATAAAATGGGCGCTCTTAGTAAGTCTATCTACTATAACCCAAATCCCTGTATTACCCTTCCTTGATCTTGGTAATCCATCCACAAAATCCATTGAGACGCTTTCCCATTTCCATAGTGGAATTCCAATGGGTGAAGTAACCCACCAGGTTTCTTTTGTTCCGCTTTTACTCGTTGGCACACCAAGCATCTAGCGACGTACTCGGCCACATCCTTTTTCATACCGGCCCAAAAGAAAACCCGCTTCATATCTTTGTACATCTTGTCTCCGCCGGGATGAATGGTCATCTTTGAGCGATGAGCATCATCAAGAATGGCCTTCCTTAAGTCTTCGTCTTGTGGTACACAAAGTCTATTATCCCTTCGTAACCAACCCTTATCGTCTAGGGTATACCTACGAAGATGGCTAGACGACTCCCCTCCTTTGAGCTTTTCTACTATCTCAACCAACTGTGGGTCGTCTTGCTGTGCCTCACCAACTCGTCCTAGAAGTGTAGGTCTAACCTCCAAGGATGCTAACAAACCAGGTACTAGGTCAACGGAGGGTCTAAAGTCAAACATGGAGATGAATTCTAAGCTTCGTCGTTCAACAAACAACGGACTCAAGGACAACCTTTTCCTACTTAAGGCGTCTGCTACCACGTTACCCTTGCCCGGGGTATATGCTATTTCAAAATCGTAGGAGGCTAAGAATTCCATCCACCGTTGCTGCCTTAAATTCAAATCCTTCTGAGAGAATAAGTAATTTAATGATTTGTGGTCAGTGAACAGTTCAAATTTCTCACCAAGAAGATAGTGACGCCAAGACTTAAGCGCGAAAACAATTGCGGCTAACTCAAGGTCATGCGTAGGGTAATTCTTTTCATGAACCCTCAACTGCCTTCCACCATAGGCTATTACTCTTCCCTCTTGCATGAGGACCGCACCAAGTCCCATCCCACAAGCATCACTATAGACGGTAAACGGTTTATTCCCGTCTGGCAGCACAAAGACTGGGGCTGAAGTTAAGGCTCTCTTTAAACGTTGGAACGCATCATCACAATCTTCGTCCCACGTAAAAACCAGGTTCTTCTTCGTTAACCGTGTTAATGGAGCTGATATTTTTGCGAAGTCTTTGATAAACTTCCTATAATAGCCAGCCAACCCCAAGAAACTTCTTACTTCGGTTACATTTTTAGGGACCTTCCAATCTTGGATGGCCACCACCTTTGCGGGATCCACTGCTATCCCTTCCTTGGAAACCACGTGCCCTAAGAACCGTACTTCTTTCCTCCAGAAGTGACACTTAGAAAATTTTGCCTTAAGGTTATGCGCTCGAAGGGTTTCCAACACTTCCCTAAGATGTAGGGCATGCTCTTCTTCATTCTTAGAAAAGACTAAGATGTCATCCACAAAGACTACCACGAATTTGTTAAGGTACTCCCTAAACACCCTACTCATCAAATCAACAAAATATGCGGGGGCGTTTGTCAAACCAAAGGGCATCACTAGCCATTCATAGAATCCGTCAGGAGTCCTAAAAGCAGTCTTATCTATACTATCCTTAGCCACTCTCAGTTGATGAAAGCCAGTGGCTAAGTCCAACTGCGAAAACACCGAGGCGCCAACTAAGTGATCAAAGAGATCGTCAATCCTCGGCAGTGGGTGTCGGTTCTTTTTAGTAAGCTTTTTTAGTTCTCTATAGTCCACACAAAGTCTAAGGGACCCATCCGCCTTTGTAGCAAATACTACTGGAGCACCCCACTCCGATATACTACGTCTTATGAACCCCTTCTCAAGCAACTCCTTCACTTGCTTATTGAGTTCCCTCCTTTCACGAGGAGCCATGTGGCGCACTGGCAAAGATACGGGTTTAGCATTATCCATAAGATAAATTCGAAAGTCTATCTCCCGCTTTGGAGGTAAGCCCTTCACCTCCTCAAACACATCCGAATATCCCTGGACCACCTCTACCGATCGCAGATTCTCTACAGACGCGTCAAGCGATTCAAGATAACTCAGCATAACGGAATCTATGGGATTACAAAAGATGTCGAGAGTGTTACCAAGGCGAGTCGCAAGCCTAACTACTCTCCTTTCACAATCAAGAATGGCCCCATTTCTAGATAACCAATCCATTCCTAAAATTAGCCTATAGCCCGTGAAGCCCAATACATAAGCATCACATCTAAATTCAACGCTAAGTATAGAGATTTTCAAATCCAAACATATCATGGTCAAATGAGCCGAACCCCCAATTGGATTTGAAACAACCAAGGGATCCTCTACTAAACTGGTGTTCAAGTGCAGTAATTCAACTAATGATGCAGAGATAAACAAATGAGATGCGCCAGAATCGAATAAGGTACGGACAGGATGATCAAACAGAAAAACTAAGCTTTCAACAGAAATTGTTCTACCTCTTTCTTGCAGCGGTGGGGCCGCAATAGCCTGAACTTGCCCCCTTGCCTGCCCTGGTGCCATAAGAGCCTGCACCTGTCCTCCCGAGGTAGACCCTGCCCTCTGCCCCTTCTTTGGGCAGTCCTTCACCAAATGTCCCGCATCTCCACAATGAAAACAACCAGTCTTCTTTTTCTTTCTACAATCTTTGCTGAGATGGCCAGGTGTCCCACAATTGAAGCATCTCTTCTTCCCTTTGCCATTATTGTTTTTACCACCCTTCTTATTTTGCTGTTGGGGTTTCTTCTGATCCCCTTTCTTTTCAACTGCCTTATCCTCATGCATAAGTGCCATTTCTACTAGCCTTTCAAAGGTGGCTCCCATAGGGATGTGGGTCATAGCCAACCCTTGCAACGGTTCGTTCAAGCCTCTAACGAACCTCAAAGCTTTCTTCTCTGGCGTGTTCACCAACTCCAAGCCAAACCTTGCTAACTGATTAAATTTATTGACATATTCCTTCACTGATAAGCTCCCTTGATTTAATGTCAGGAATTTTTCCATATTTAAATTCTCCTCTACCCTTGAAAGAAACTTTGCCTCAAACCTTCGTCTGAAATCCGCCCATGAATCAACTGGACGTTCCCCGTTAGTGACCTCCCACCAAAACGAGGCCTCTCCCTTCATTAACCAAGCAGCTAAACGGACTTTCCTCCCATCTTCCACTTCAAAGATATCCAACAATTCCTCAGTCTCCTTAAGCCAGTCTCTGGCCTCCACAAACGTCTCAGTCCCTTGAAAAGTTTTTCCTCCTATAGCCTTAAATTCCTTGCACGTCTTTGCAAAAGTGTCAACACGAGGAGGAGGAATGGGTGCAACTGGGGGTGGAGGAGCATCTGCTGGGCCTGCAGTGGTGGCCCTAGCCTCCAAATATCTCCTAAACCACCCTGGAACCGTCACACCTTCTGGGAGATTAAGATCTTCAGCCATGCTGAAACGAAAAAGGAAAGATTCAAAATGGAAAATTCGAAAGATAAAGATAAGGATATGGCTATTTGGGATTATGTTTTTCATAAAAACTCTCTCTAAATAACATGTTTTTGAAAGCACTTCTTCCAAAAATACTTTAGAAAAATATTTTTCTAAAAATTTTATCTGTTCTGGTAACCTTATGCTCTGATACCACGTGTAACACCCCACGTCCATTAATGTCACTCACAAAGGGAATGCATTAACTTCCATGGAGGTCATAAGTGAATATAGAACAGAGAAATTACAACAAGACAGATAATAAATAGCACTTGGAAATCTAAAACATCATTTTATTGCAGCGGAAATTAAATATGTCTATTACATCATAAAACCATAGATCATAACCAAGTACAACATCCGTCTCCACAAAAACAAAATACATAATCCCATTACAATAAATAGCCATTAAAAGAAAGATAACAAGCTGGACTTTACTTCTGCAGTCCAAGCTTTCCAAGAGATAAGCGATCCAATTAGACTCCACTAGAACTTGGCCCAACCCGAGGACCTGAAGGAAGAAAAAGATGGAAAAGAGGGGGTCAGACATAAAGTCTGGCGAGTATGATAATTCTACAATACTATTATCAAAATAACTGGACTAAGGCATAAGCTGGAAAACAAGGAAATGTCTATGAAAGAGCAGATTAAGGACATAGACAATCGCTAAAGGCAACGTTATAGGCGCTCCTATATACTAAAGGATAAACACTATACTGCACCACACCAGTCACCCTAAAGATTGATCCCACTTAGCTTCACTTAGAAACTTTCTTAATGGCTTTACGTACTCCTAGCTGACTACATAGGTGTCGCCTGCCCCTATCTCCACTAGGTGTACCCCACTTTCTATTTTTCGATCGGCTCCCTACTCGTAGATACCCGTGCTGGCCCCACAGTGGGGTGTATCATTCCCCTAAAGTGGCAACCTGATATAACGGAGATGCACGGCTTATACCTACACGATGTAACAACGTCTTACCTACCAGCCCGGGTCCACACACGCATATGAAACCCGTTGGACTTGCATTGCCACCGCTCCCTGTTTTGGCCTCTTATAGTCAAACCCAGTATGCGTGTCCCGTCCTCGACTTGGGTCGAGCCCACAAAGATACGTTTTGGGATACTGGTTGAAATGGGCCCCCATTATTTCCCACAAGCATTCCACCTAAGCTTGTCCCATTAGTCCATCCACTTAACCCACTTAGTCGTGTTCATTTACATGTGTATTTGGTTAAGTCTAATCGTATTTCAAATGCCTCTAAAGGCAACCACTAGATTCCTCATGCCACCCAAGGCACCTACTTAACCCTCATGTCCCACCTTACATGATTATCTAGCTAAGTATTTCTTAATTCATTAAGGCCATAACCTCATAAAGACCTCTCACATTAGACGGGCATTTATGGCAGCTGGATTTGCCGGGTGGGTCCGGGCAGTCTTATACCATAAAAGAGTCTAACCTCGTGTCTTTACAACTGTTATGCTTTAGTTTGGGCCTAGGACCTCTCACATTGGGCCGACATTTGTGACTACTGGATTTGCCGGGCGGGTCCGGGCAGGTTTACGTCACAAACGGGTCCAACCTCGTGTCCTAAGCATTGATTATTATTAATAATCCACTTTGCCCAATTTTAATAATTCCCTATTTGAATTATTAATTAATTCCAAAATTTAGCAATGTCCATAATTGACTCAATTATGGACATCCATTTAAGGCATGCAAAATCATATCAATTGCACCCCAATTTATTAATTTCCTAATATTACCCCTACCCCACGTTTGAACGTTTATTCGCAAAATGTATGCCAGACCCGATTAGTCTAGCTCATAGCATAAAAGAAAATATTCACAACAACAACATATATATGTGAATAAATAAATCATAACAAGGGGTGAAACTTGCAAACATCCAAAATTACAACTTGCATAAGGTTATACATGTCATGGATCTAAGGGTGTCAACTTATTCATAATTCACATAATATGATTTTGATCAAATTTCATAAACTTGTATAGGACATGTGTGAATCAACATCATTAACAATATGGTTTTATATGGGTACACCTAACTCAATAGGAAAGTTCCCAAAAATAAAAATTCATTTAATCATAGATTCATGTATATGGGTACACCTAACTTAATAGGCAAATTCCCATATTCAAGATCCAATTAATTTGTAGATTCATGTATATGGGTACACCTAACTCAATAGGCAAATTCCCATAATCAAGATCTGTAAAAAAACATAAACTTTAAACATGATCCAATTCGCATAAATAATAACATCATGATTTTACAACTTGTATGATTCAACACAACTTAACATGACATGATTATCATATAACATAAGTATTTCAACATATGTGATAATATGAGATCTACAACATATATAAGATTTATAACATAGCATATCATAATTTGCAACATAGCATGATATGATTTACAACATAGCATAGCATGATTTACAACATGGCATAACATGATTTATAACATAGCATAGCATGATTAATCACATATAACATAGCATAGGATTATTTACAACATAATCACTACAACATAACAACATATATATGATAACATAATAGCATAACAAGAGATCCACAACATAATTTACAAATACATAACAATTCATATCACTTTCTTGTGATCCATTCATAACTTAATCAAATTATTTTATTAATAATATTGTGAGATTCATCATACTCACAATCGTGAAAGAAGAGAAATAGAAAGAGTCTTTGATTTAATTTGTTTGTTGAGTAGATTTAGTTGTAGGCTAGGCTTTCTCCTTCTTCTTTAGTTTGTGATGGCTACGCTGAACTCCATGGCAACGGCATGTCGGTGGCTCTCCAATTTTTCAAGTGATTTAGGGTTAGAGTCTACCCACTTATTTATAGATGTTAGGATGCATTTAGGCCATTAGATTTACCCTAGAATAGATTAGAGCCATTAGATTTCGTCCAGCCTTCAAAACACAGCCCGAAAACCCAACCAGATGCACCCAGGTCACCTAGGCTCGACCAGGGAGGTCGACTCCCAGGTCGACCCTAGGGTCGACTCCCCAGTCGACCTGGGGGGGAGGTCGACTCCCCAGTCGATCCCCAGGTCGACCCCCTGGGTCTGGCGGGATTTTTCCCGCCACTTCTGAAAATTGAAAATTTTGTTTTTAAATCTGAATTTAAATTCTTGAAAACTTCTTTGGGCCTTATCTGGGTCATACGGACTCCGATTTTCGAAAACTCGGACTCTATTTCGCGTATTTTTCCGAGACGAACACAATGGCGTAGCCCGTTTCCCAATATTCTTATATTTGAAATTAATTATTCTTTCATTTGTGAATATTAGTATTAACTGATTTACGGGGTGTTACATTTTCGCCTTTGTGGCTAAGCATATGATGAGATTGGGTTTCAAAAGTAGTCTCTTTATACTTCATAGAACAATTTAATAAATTTTCATTTTCAACCATTATATGTTCAGAACTTTCATTGTTTTATAGTACATGCAAACAAAAATAATATATTATAAATAGGGTTTTTTGGAGTATATTCTTTTAACTTTCCAGGTAAATATCTTTCGCACTCTAAAATCCCAATTGAAAATAAACAAAACCCACTCTAACTTAAAATAAACAAAGCCCTATTTTCAAATACTCAGAAAATCCAACTCCAAAACTGAACTCTTAAGTTGGTAGCAATTGTAACACCCCACGTCCATTAATGTCACTCACAAAGGGAATGCATTAACTTCCATGGAGCGTATTTAGTGTATAGAACAGAATATAATAAGACAGATATAAATAATGATACTTGAAAATTTTAAAACAACTTTTATTGCAGCGGAGAAATAGTTTGATTACAACAACTTCATAAACAAAGTACACTTAATATCCATCTTGATAAATTGTTTCAGAGTACATAAAATAAAAAGCATAAACCCCAACGCAAGTAGCTATAAAAGAGATGAGCTAAACTTTACTTTCAGCAATCCAAGCACTTCCAAAAGAGAGAGAAACAGATCCGAGATCAAGCTCCACTAGTGCTAATCCCACCCTGAGAACCTTAGGGGAGGAGGAAGAAAAGAGGCGAAAACAAGGGGGTCAGACATAAAGTCTGGCGAGTATAATAACTTTAACAATATAATTATTAAAGTAACTAGGATAAGGCATAAACTGGTAAGATAAGATATGACCATGAAACAAGTGGGTATGACAAAGCAAATAAGAGGAATATTCTGGCGTTAATCTCGTTCCTAATAACTATAGGATAATTACCATACCGCACCACCACTAGTCACCCAAAATGTTGATCCCGCCTACAGAACTTAATAATGATAATGGTAGTTTCGTGTACCCCTAGCTGCCTTCATAGGTGTCGTCTGCCCCTATCTCCACTAGTTGTACCCACTACTCCCATTCGATCAGCTCCCTAACTCGTAGATACCCGTGCTGGTCCCACAGTGGGGTGTATCACTCCCCAAAGTGGCAACCCGATACCACCAAAGATGCATAACTTATATCTACACGATGCAACAACGTCTTACCTACCAGCCCGGGCCCATGCACGCACATGACCCCGTTGGACTTGCGTTGCCACCGCTAACCCGTTTTGACCTCTTACAATCAAATCAAGTAATCTTTTCCCGTCCTCGACTTGGGTCGAGCTCACAAAGATACTTAATGGGTTATTGGTTTGAAAAGGGCCCCCATGCTTGACACAAGCCTTCCACCTATGCCTGGTCCCCACTAAGGTTTCCCCACTTAACCCCATTCTTATTCATGTCTTCTTACATGTTTCAATCTTGGTTAAGTGCATCTAATTGAATTTCACATGCCACCCAAGGCACCCACTTAACCCCCCATTTCCCACCACATGTTTATCTGGTTAAATGTTACTTAATTCATTAGAACCGTAACCTTGTAAAGACCTCCAACATTAGGCTGACATTTGCGGTTGCTGGATTTGCCGGGAAGGTCCGGGTAGTCTTATACCGCAAACGAGCCTAACCTCGTGTCTTTACAATTGTTACGCATTTAATTTGTGCCTTTGACCTCTCACATTAGACTGGCATTTGTGGCTGCTGGATTTGCCGGGCGGGTCCGGGCAGTCTTACACCACAAAAGAGTATAACCTCGTGTCTTAGGCGGTTAATTATTACACATCTTTATTTAACCCCAAATTGGATTAATATCCCTATTCAAATATGTTAATAAATTCCAAATTTATTTATGTCCATAATTGTCTCTTAAAATTATGTCCATAAATACCAATTATGCCAATTAATGTCTCAAATTAATTATATGCCTTTTAAGGTCATTTTATGCCAATTCACAATTTATGTATATTCAATATTATCCCATCATCCCCACGCTATTCGTATGTTTTCATATGACATATGTTAGACTCGCAAATAGTCTAACTTATAAAAAGAAAAACAACATCACATAACACATAAAATAGATCTAAGGATCATGACATAAGATTACATAGCCAATAACTTGCATATGAATTTCATTCAAACTAGCATATGATACAAAACTAGCATAGGTAATGGGCATAAACTTGCATAACTTATGTACTGCTATAGATCCAAACATAAAGGTGTGAACTTGCATGTGGATCTAAACATAAATATGTAAACTTGCATATAGATCTAAACATAAAGATGTAAACTTTCATATAGATCTAAACATAAAGATATAAACTTGCATATGGGTCTAAACATAAAGATGTAAACTTGCATATGGATCTAGACATAAAGGTTAATGTCACATAAACTAGCATATGCATATACATGTCTCACATATATTGTAACAACCCAAACTTGCATAAGATTAATACATGAATATATGATCCAATCATCACAAACTTGCATAAGATATATGATTCAACTTGCATAAGATTCACGTAAGAACTAACATATGATCCAACTTGCATAAGATTCACATAAGAACTAACATATGATTCAACACCACAAACATACATATAATTTACATCACATGAATCAAAATCATATTCTCATAATCCCAATTATATCTTATCATAATTAAATTAATTAATTAATTTGTGAAAGCTATCGTACTCACAATTAAAAAGAATAGTCTTGTCTTTCTGGGATCTGTATTCTGAAGCTGAATTTCTCACCTTTGATGTAGATTAATCGTTATTTATATTTGATTTGATTTTGATTCAAGCTTCTATCTTGCTTTAGGGTTGAAAGTGTATGGCGGCTACTCTAGGTTTTCCATTGATGGCATGGCGGCTCTTATTATGAATTAATGTGATTAGGGTTAGGGGTTTAGGAGTGTTTTTATAGAAGTTTAATTTAATAAGAGCCGTCGGATTAACCTAGGGATAGCCAGAACCATCAGGACCACTTAGATGCCACATCAGCCCTTAGGGCGAATCGGTCCACAGGTTGATAGCCAAACACCCTGGATCGACCCCTAGTCGACCCAGCAAGGCTCGGGTCGACTCCAAAAATGGTGCAGTTCGGCTATTCCCCCTCCTGATTCGCTGTTTAGAATTTTTTTTTGAATTCTATATATATATATATATTTCTATCATATGCATACAAACTTCAAGGCTTAATAACTTCTTCATAAGTTATTCGTTTTATGCAAACCAAATGTTTATCTTGACCCAAAATTTTTAGATGAACATAATAGCGCAACCCATTTCACTTAATTCTTCTTCTAAAAATTAAGTATACTTTAATTTGTGAATTTTAATGTTATAAAATTACGGGGTGTTACATTCTCCCCTCCTTAAAGGATTTCGTCCCCGAAATCTCTAAGTTAAGAAGAATGTATCCTACCAACCAATCATCCATCTACTCAACCATCATCCACAAGCATTCATTGTCCTTAAAGAAATTTCTAATGCTATATGAACTTATGCAAAAATGTGTGTATATGTTCCTTATCTAATGCAAAGATCAGGCGGTCCACTGATTCAGTTGACCTTCTTAATGCAAATCATGATAGTGCAATGAGTCCATTTTGTATGCGAAAGAATCCTACTGATACATATTATTTCTACATGTGTGCACAACCATTCATCAAAATGCAGCATCCATATGGTAACACAACCATTATACATCCATTAATTTAGATATGCACACGCATTTATATGCAACATGAAGGTGATTGAGCTGATCTAGTGCCTAATGTGTGTGTACATGCATCCACGAGCGACCACTAGCAACCACTTGCATCCATTTGCATCCACCAAACATAACATGTCTCAAACACATGTTTGCAACCATAGGGTTCTTCCTAACTAAAGATTGAAGATGTCATCGCAAAGATAATACTGAAAGATAGGACAAGTGTCAATAAAGCGGTAGAAAAAGGAGAAATTAAAACATACCCACAAAAAGGAAAGGGTACAACGTACGCATTTTGTCTTCCATCTCCCAAGTCGCGTCCCTTTGATCATCTCCCCATTGCACTTTGACCAACTTGACCTCTTTGTTGCGAAGCTTTTTGACCTCCGATCCGAGAATGCGTGTAGGAGCTCGTCTGATCGTGGCATTGCGCTCTACTTCCACTTCTTCGAGCGTGCTCGGCTCTACCACTTCCGCCATATCATGCAAACACTTACGCAAATGCAAAACGTGAAACACGTCATGAACTCCGTTGAGCTTCTCTAGTAATTTTACTCTATACGCCATCTGTCCAATCCTCTCTGTAATTGGAAAGGGTCCTACGAACCTTGGTGCCAACTTCCCTACTGATCCAAAGTGGACTACGTTTCTCAACGGTGACACCTTAACAAACACCATGTCCCCAACATTGAACTCAAGATCGGTCCATCTCCTATCAGCATATGACTTCTGTCGGTCCTGCGCCGTCTTCATTCGTCGTCGAACCAGGTCTATCTTCTCCGAAGTCTCCCTGATCATGTCGGGTCCAAGAAAAACCTTGTCCGTGGATTCCCACCAACAAGTAGGTGATCGGCACGGTCGTCCATAAAGAGCCTCAAAAGGTGCCATGCCAATGCTACCCTGAAAACTATTATTATAGGCGAACTCCACTAGTGGAAGATGTTCTTCCCATGTTCCTCCAAAGTCTAGGATGCATAGCCTTAGAAGGTCTTCTAGAATCCGATTTAATCTCTCGGTCTGGCCGTCTGTCTTAGGATGATAAGCGGTACTTAAGCATAATTGCGTTCCAACCGCCTCTTGTAAGTTTTTCCAAAATTCGCTCGTGAAAATGGGATCTCTATCGCTCACAATGCTTGAGGGTATGCCGTGCAAATGGACTATCTCTCGAAGGTAAACGGATGCTAACCATGCAGCGGTCCTTCTACTTTTAACGGGAATAAAATGGGCACTTTTAGTAAGTCGATCTACAATTACCCAAATCCCCATATTACCCTTCCTTGATCTTGGTAACCCATCTACAAAATCCATGGAAACGCTTTCCCATTTCCAAAGCGGAATCTCTAAAGGGTGGAGCAAACCTCCGGGCTTCTTTTGCTTCGCCTTGACTTGTTGGCACACTAAGCATCTAGCAATGAACTCGGCCACGTCCTTCTTCATTCCGGCCCAAAAGAAAACTCGCTTCATGTCCTTATACATCTTATCACCACCAGGATGTATGGTCATCTTAGAGAGATGTGAGTCTTCAAGAATTGCCTTCTTCAAACTCTCGTCTTGTGGTATGCAAAGTCTTCCATCTCTACGTAGCCAACCTCTCTTATCTATAGCATATCTATCAAGATGACTCGAGGACTCCCCTCCTATAACCTTGCCTACTATCTTAACCAACTGTGGGTCATTTCGTTGTGCCTCTCCAACTCGACCCAAAAGTGTAGGTTGCACCTCTAACGATGCCAATAATCCGGGTACATAATCTATAGAGGGTCTAAAGTCAAAGGAAGATAAATACTCCAAACTCTGCCGCTCTACGAACAAAGGACTTAAAGTTAACTTCTTTCTACTTAAGGCGTCGGCTACAACGTTACACTTGCCAGGGGTATATGCGATCTCAAAATCGTTGGATGCCAAAAACTCCATCCATCCCTGTTGCCTCAAGTTTAGGTCCTTCTGAGAGAATAAGTACTTTAGCGACTTATGGTCTGTATACAACTCAAACCTCTCGCCAAGCAAATAATGACGCCATGACTTAAGCGCAAAAACTATGGCCGACAACTCTAAGTCGTGGGTAGGGTAATTTTTCTCGTGGGCGTTCAACTGTCTTCCACCATAGCATATTACCCTTCCCTCTTGCATTAAAACTGCGCCAAGCCCTGTCCCGCAAGCATCGGTACATACAGTGAATGTCTTACTCCCGTATGGCAAAACTAAAACTGGAGTTGTCGTCAAAGCCCTCTTCAGACGTTGGAAAGCATCGTCACAGTCAACGTCCCAAGCAAAAGTTAAGTTCTTCTTCGTTAATCGAGTGAGAGGGGCTGATATCTTCACGGAGTCCTTAATGAACTTCCTATAATAGCCAGCCAGCCCTAAAAAGCTTCTTACTTCTGTTGCGTTCTTAGGAGTTTTCCAATCTTGGATTGCCACCACCTTGGCGGGATCCACAGTTATCCCTTCCTTAGAGACCACGTGTAATAAGAACCTCACTTCTTTTCTCCAAAAATGGCACTTGGAGAACTTAGTTTTTAGATGATGCGCTCGTAGGGTCTCTAAGACTTCCCTAAGATGTAGGGCATGCCCTTCTTCATTTTTAGAGAAAACCAGAATATCATCTACAAAGACTACCACAAACTTGTTCAGAAACTCCCTAAACACCCTACTCATTAAGTCAACAAAGTATGCGGGTGCATTCGTCAAACCAAAAGGCATGACGAGCCACTCAAAGAAACCGTTAGGAGTTCTAAATGCAGTCTTATCGATGCTATCTTCAGCCACCCTTAGCTGATGAAACCCTGTAGCTAAATCCAGTTGCGAGAAAACTGAAGCACCCACCAACTGATCGAATAAATCATCTATCCTCGACAATGGGTGCCTGTTCTTCTTTGTTAGCTTATTCAGCTCTCTATAGTCCGCGCACAATCTAAGTGAACCATCGGCTTTTGTAGCAAAAACGACTGGAGCACCCCACTCCGAAATACTTCTTCTTATGAACCCCTTCTCAAGCAATTCTTTCACTTGCTTAGTGAGTTCTCTTCTCTCTCTCGGAGCCATGTGGTGCACTGGTAATGCAACTGGCTTTGCATTATCTACTAGATATATTCGAAAGTCTATCTCGCGCCTCGGGGTTAAACCTCGAACTTCATCGAAGACGTCACTATATTCACGGACCACACGAATAGATTTCAAATCATCATTGGATGCGTCTAGGGATTCTAGGTAGTTAAGCATTACCAAACCTCTAGGGTCACAAGAAATATCAAGGGTCTTTCCACAACGAGTCAACAATCTAACTACCATTCTTTCACAATCTAGGATGGCCCCATATCTAGTTAGCCAATCCATACCTAGAATCAAGCCGTAGACCATGAAGCCAAGAACAAAGGCGTTGCATTCAAACCCAATGCCCAAGATAGACACTCTCAAATCCCGACAAATCATAGAAAGATGAGCTGAACCACCAATAGGATTTGAGACTACTATGGGATCCGTAACTAGACTAGTATTTAGGTGCAGTGTTTCAACTAACGAAGCAGATACAAACGAGTGTGAAGCGCCAGAGTCAAACAAAGTACGAACAAGATGATCAAACAGAAAAACTAAACTTTCAATGGAAATGTTTCTACCTCTCTCCTGTTATGGTGCCATGAGAGCTTGAGTCTTCCCTCTCGCCTGTCCTGGTGCCATGAGAGTCTGAAGCTGCCCTCCAGAAGTTCTTTGCCCTTGCCCCTGTTTCCTTGGGCAGTCCTTAACTAGATGACCTTCCTCTCCACAGTGGAAACAACTAGTCTTCTTCTTTTTCGTACAATCTTTGCTCATATGGCCTGGTGTCCCACAATTAAAGCACTTCTTCTTTCCTTTTCCATTATTGTTCTTCCCGCCTTTCTTGTTTTGCTGTTGTGGCTTGTTCTGATCTCCTTTCTTCTCCGGTGCCTTATTAGCATTCACACCTTTCTCTTCCTCATGCATAAGCGCCATGTCAACTAGTTTCTCAAAGGTAGCCCCCATAGGAATGTGGGTCATATCTAACCCATGTAGTGGCTCATTCAAACCCTTAACGAACCTTAGGGCCTTCTTCTCAGGTGTGTTTACCAATTCCAAGGCAAATCTCGCCAACTGATTGAACTTATTGACGTACTCCTTTACTGATAAATCCCCTTGCTTCAATGCCAAGAATCTCTCCGTATATAAATTATCTTCTGCTCGTGAGAGAAACTTCATTTCGAACCTACGCTTGAAATCAAACCATGTCTCCACCGGATGCTCTCTGTTCGTGACCTCCCACCAAAACGAGGCTTCGTCTTTCATTAACCAAGCAGCCAATTGGACCTTCCTTCCATCTTCTACTTCGAAAATACCAAATAGATCTTCCACCTCCTTAAGCAAATTTCAAGCTTCAACAAACGTCTCTGATCCGTGAAAAGATTTTCTGCCCATTGCACTAAAATCTTTGCATATCTTTGCAAAAGTATCAACACGGGGAGGAGGGGGAAGAGGAGGAGGAGCATTTGCTAGGCCTGCGACATTGGCCCTAGCTTCCAGATACCTTCTAAACCATCCTGGTATCGGTATCCCATCGGGTATCTTGGGAATTCCAGACATGCTGAAAAGAAAATGAAGAGATTCAAAACGGAGAATTCGAAAGAAAGATATATGGCTCTTGGGGTTATGTTTTTAAATCAAACTTTTCTCTTGAAAATACTTTCGTTAAAACATACTTTTGAAAGTATTTCTTTATAAAATGCTTTTTGAAAAATAGTTTTTTTCAAAATTCATATCTGATCTGGTAACCTTCAGCTCTGATACCACGTGTAACACCCCACGTCCATTAATGTCACTCACAAAGGGAATGCATTAACTTCCATGGAGCGTATTTAGTGTATAGAACAGAATATAACAAGACAAATATAAATAAAGGTACTTGAAAATTTTAAAACAACTTTTATCGCAACGGAGAAATAGTTTAACTACAACAACTTCATAAACCAAGTACACTTATTATCCATCTTGATAAATTGTTTCAGAGTACATAAAATAAAAAGCATAAACCCCAACACAAGTAGCCATAAAACAGATGCGTTGAACTTTACTTTCAGCAATCCAAGAACTTCCAAAAGTGAGAGAAAGAGATTCGAGATCAAGCTCCACTAGTACTAGTCCCACCCTGAGAACCTTGAGGGGGGGGAGGAAGAAAAGAGGCGAAAACAAGGGGGTCAGACATAAAGTCTGGCGAGTATAATAACTTTAACAATATAATTATTAAAGTAACTAGGATAAGGCATAAACTGGTAAGATAAGATATGACCATGAAACAAGTGGGCATGACAAAGCAAATAAGAGGAATATTCTGGCATTAATCTCGTTCCTAATCACTATAGGATAATTACTATACTGCACCACCACTAGTCACCCAAAAAGTTGATCCCGCATACAGAACTTAATAATGATAATGGTAATTTCGTATAACCCTGGCTGCCTTCATAGGTGTCGTTTGCCCCTATCTCCACTAGTTGTACCCACTACCCCCATTAGATCGGCTCCCTAACTCGTAGATACCCGTGCTGGTCCCACAGTGGGGTGTATCACTCCCAAAAGTGGCAACCTGATACCACCAAAGATGCACGGCTTATATCTACACGATCCAACAACGTCTTACCTACCAGCCCGGGCCCACGCACGCACATGACCCTGTTGGACTTGCGTTGCCACCGCTAACCCGTTTTGACCTCTTACAATCAAATCCATTAAGTGTGTCACATCCTCGACTTGGGTCAAGCTCACAAAGATACTTAATGGGTTACTGGTTTGAAAAGGGCCCCCCATGCTTGACACAAGCCTTCCACCTATGCTTGGTCCCCACTAAGGTTTCCCCACTTAACCTCATTCTTATTCATGTCTTCTTACATGTTTCAATCTTGGTTAAGTGCATCTAATTGTATTTCACATGCCACCCAAGGCACCCACTTAATTTCACATGCCACCCAAGGCACCCACTTAACAACCCATGTCCCACCACACGTTTATCTGGTTAAGTGTTACTTAATTCATTAGAACTGTAACCTTGTAAAGACCTCCCATATTAGGCTGACATTTGCGGTTGCTGGATTTGCCGGACGGGTCCGGGCAGTCTTATACCGCAAACGAGCCTAACCTCGTGTCTTTACAATTATTACGCATTTAATTCGTGCCTTTGACCTCTCACATTAGACTGGCATTTGTGGCTGCTGGATTTGCCGGGCGGGTCCGGGCAATCTTACACCACAAAAGAGTCTAACCTCGTGTCTTAGGCGGTTAATTATTACACATCTTTATTTAACCCTAATTTGGATTAATATCCCTATTCAAATTTGTCAATAAATTCCAAATTTATTTATGTCCATAATTGTCTCTTAAAATTATGTCCATAAATACCAATTATGCCAATTAATGTCTTAAATTAATTATATGCCTTTTAAGGCCATTTTATGCCAATTCACAATTTATGTATATTCAATATTATCCCATCATCCCCACGCTATTTGTACGTTTTCATATGACATATGTTAGACTCGCAAATAGTCTAACTTATAAAAAGAAAAACAACATCACATAACACATAAAATAGATCTAAGGATCATGACATAAGATTACATAGCCAATAACTTGCATATGAATTTCATTCAAACTAGCATATGATACAAAACTAGCATAGGTAATGGGCATAAACTTGCATAACTTATGTACTGCTATAGATCCAAACATAAAGGTGTGAATCTGCATATGGATCTAAACATAAAGATGTAAACTTGCATATAGATCTAAACATAAAGATGTAAACTTGCATATAGATCTAAACATAAAGATGTAAACTTGCATATGGGTCTAAACATAAAGATGTAAACTTGCATATGGATCTAGACATAAAGGTTAATGTCACATAAACTAGCATATGCATATACATGTCTCATATATATTGTAACAACCCAAACTTGCATAAGATTCATACATGAATATATGATCCAATCATCACAAACTTGCATAAGATATATGATTCAACTTGTATAAGATTCACGTAAGAACCAACATATGATCCAACTTGCATAAGATTCACATAAGAACTAACATATGATTCAACACCACAAACATACATATAATTTACATCACATGATTCAAAATCATATTCTCATAATCCCAATTATATCTTTTCTTTTTTTTGAAAAAACAAAATGTGTGATCTTCTAAAAAGAAGAGAGCACACATATATATCATAATAACAAATATACAGAGTCCATATACAACACACTAGGGGTAAAAACAACCAACAAGACTCAAACATCAACACAACTCTGAGAAAGTAAGGATTGTAGATAAATGAGCTCCGGTTAAACCACCGCCCATCTACTCCAATATCGAGTTTCGGCAAGGCCACCACCCGATATTGAAGTATATCTACTCCTATACTATAAACCAAATACCCCAAGTAATATAATAAGAATTACAACACACAAAAACTCTCTAAAAAAAATCACAATATAAGCTCCACCAGAAAAGCCAAGCACCAAAACCAGTCAGCTTTCTGTAAATTTCTTCAATAGTAGCCATCCACCTGAAAAAACCTGAAAAAATACTAAACAACCGCCGTAAGTAACCATCACATATATGTATGAATATATATATATATATATATACTTATATATCCATACATATATGTAATATAAGAAGGAAAAGATACTGAAATAAAGTTAAACTATCATCATCAAAATCAAAAATTTTATCCACAAATACGCAAATTATTGCCCCTTAAATAGCTAATAATACTCATAAATAACCACAAATTTAACCTGACCTTTTGCAAAAAATTACCAAATCTCATATCTCTAAAATACTTGTTACATGAAGTGGTCATCCTTTCCAAACAGAAATAAACTATCTTAATGATTAATTTATCAGAGGTCACTGAAGTAGTATGAAAAAATCTTTGGTTCCTTTCCAACCAAATGAACCAACTAATGATAATAACTAAGGAATCCATTACATATCTCTGATTTGATTTATAAGCAAGTCTATACTGATTCCAGTATTTCTCACAATTACTGAACGTGTTCACCCTAATCATAACAAAAATCCTTAAAACCATAGTTAAAATATAATTGGTAGAATTACAAGCAAAGAATAAATGATTAACATCTTCCTCAAAATGACTACAGAAACAACATTTTACATCAAACGAAACATTCTTTTTCTTTTATGAAACTGAATTATATCTTTTCATAATTATATTAATTAATTATTTTGTGAAACCTATCATACTCACAATTAAAAAGAATAGTCTTGTCTTTCTGGGATCTGTATTCTGAAACTGAATTGCTCGCCTTTGATGTAGACTAATCGTTATTTATATTTGATTTTGATTCAAGCTTCTATCTTGCTTTAGGATTGAAAGTGTATGGCGGCTACTCTAGGTTCTCCATTGATGGCATGGAAGCTCTTGTTATGAATTAATGTGATTAGGGTTAGGGGTTTAGGAGTGTTTTTATAGAAGTTTAATTTAATAAGAGCCGTCGGATTAACCTAGGGATAACCAGAACCATCAGGACCACTCAGATGCCACATCAGCCCTTAGGGCGAATCGGGCCACGGGTTGACAGCCAAACACCCTGGATCGACCCCTAGTTGACCCAACGGGGCTTGGGTCGACTCCAAAAATGGTGTGGTTCGGCTATTCCCCCTCCCGATTCGCTGTTTTGAACTTTTTTTGATTATATATATATATATATATATATATATATATATATATTTCTCATATGCATACAAACTTCAAGGCATAATAACTTCTTCATAAGTTATCCGTTTTATGCAAACCAAATGTCTATCTTGACCCAAAATTTTGAGACGAACATAATAGCGCAACCCATTTCACTTAATTCTTATTCTAAAAATTAAGTATACTTTAATTTGTGAATTTTAAAGTTATAAAATTATGGGGGGTTACAGCAATCAAGAGATGAAGTTCGATGGTATATAAGCTATGTTGAGGAGAAACAATTACCTGAATCGGTGTGTCACTATTACATAGTCGCTTAGGCAAAACTTGGTAGAATCGGGAAGTGATATAATAAACTAACTATTCAGCTATGTTACAATCTAACTATTCGACTATGATATAAACTAACTGTTTGGCTATATGCTCAGCCATGAGGTGGAAAGCATGTGCTTAGATACACTAAATCAACGAAAATATGCTACCAAAATTAGATTGATTTACCAATGTCATCGTCTTAAAAAGAGGATTTATCTGAACAAAAATACAAAACGAAAAGGGGGCATTCCGAGAATCGAACTCGGGACCTCTCGCACCCAAAGCGAGAATCATACCACTAGACCAAATGCCCTTTGATGAAATGGTTGATATGTACATGTCTTGGGATAGCGTGCAACTTAAGGTCAATTTATGAAGAACCTAGAAAAAATATCATCTTTAAAATAAGCCTAATTTTTTCATAAAATTGGATATCCCCCGGCCTAAGTTAGAATCATGCGATGTGACCAAATAGTCAAATACACAAGCTAAAAGGATTGATTTATAACACAAAAGTGAAATTATGTAGTAGCTTGATAAACATCTTCAAACAAGCCTACATATGAATTAAAGTTCACTGAGCAGAGAAGGCATTTTGAGAACGAGAATCATACTACTATATTAACTGCACTTGATGAATGGGCTGACCTATAGGAAAAGGTCTTGTGACAAATATACAATTAACGGTTGCCAAAACACTCACGTAAAGGAAAAAATACGTAAAAGTTTGCATGATAGTATTTCAAAAATTCACCATTTGAAATTGAATTTTGGAAAAAGGAAGAGGCATTTCTAAATTAAACTCAGAGAGCAAGAATCATATTACAAGACCAAATGTCTTGGTAAAAGGCCAAACTTGTATGTACATTTATTTAATAATAAATTTGATTATATACTTTAAATTAATTCATACGATTCAACAATTATAAAAATGTTGGCCCTGGACACTAAAAGGAATATGCTATGTAAATGGAAGATTCAATCTTGGAGGCAAGCTTTTATTTTATACAATACAGGAATAAAATCATTCAAAGGCAAATTTAGCACTTTCACCTAAAGTAGGATTTGAACTCATACTAGATTTTATGTTACTAGAATATCACCATACATAATGTTACCATTAACAAATTCAACAAATAAAAATTCACGATTAAGGGTTTTTTCCCCCAAAAAAAGCTCTGCATTCTTAAGGTCTATCAGCTTAAGACTTTAGCTGCAATTTTTTCCTCCCTTTTCCCCCTTTGTGGCTGAGCATACGACGAGAATGGTTTTCAATAGTAGCCTCTTTATAGTTCATTGAACAATTTAATAAATTTCCATTCTCAACAATTACATGTTTAGAGCTTTCATTGTTTTGTAGAATGTTCTAACAAAAATAATGCATTATAAACAGTGTTTTATGGAGTAACATATTTTAACTTTCCAGGAAAATATCTTTCGCTCTCTAAAATCCCAACTGAAAATAAACAAAACCCACCCCAACTTAAAATAATCAAAGCCCTAATTTCAAATACTCATAAAATTTAACTCCAAAACCGAACTCTTAAGTTGATAGAAATCAATATATAAAGTTCGATGGTAAGTAGGCTGAGTTAAGGATTTTTTTTTACCCAAATCGGTGTCTCACTATTACATCGCCGCTTAGACAAAACCAGGTAGAATTGGGAAGTGTTATAATAAACTAACTGTTCGGCTATGATATAAACTAACTGTTCAACTATATGTTTAGACATGAGGTGGAAAGCATGCGCTTAGATACATTGCATCAGCAAAAATATTCTTCTAAAATTAGATTGATTTACCAATGTCGTCGTCTTAAAAAGAGGATTTATCTGAACAAAAATACAAAACGAAAAGGGGAAATTCCGAAAATCGAACTCAGGACCTCTCGCACCCAAAGCGAGAATCATACCACTAGACCAAATTCCCTTTGATGAAATGGTTGACATGTACAGGTCCTTGGATAGCGTGTAACTTAAGGTCAATTTATGAAGAACTTGGTGATATACACGTAAATGTGTATATTTTATCCGCTTATTGATCTAGTTTTCTATTTAAAATAATTAATATTATGTATTTATAGCCGTGTTTTCAGATTGTTGATAAAAAGCTTGGTTTAGAGCATTTGATGGATAAATCACGAAGAATTTGCTTAAAAAGAGGGAAGTTGAAATTACTAAAGCTTGAAGAGTTTAAAGCTTGAAGAACGGTTGCAAATAGAGTTCAGTTGGGTAGATTTGGCTCACTAAAGACTCATATTGCGTTCACATTTGCTCATTTGCAAGGCCTCTCACTCTACAGCTGCGTTCACACTAGCTTATGTGTTAGTTGGGCTAATTCTTTAGTCCCACATTATGGAATTTGCCAAGTAGCCTTTGTCATATCAACTATAAATACACTTTATCTCATTCATTGTAAAATACACTTAGTTTTATTCTGTAATTCTCTTCTTGGAATAAAACGCTTCTTCCTTTCTCTCAGTTGTTATTTTATTTTATTTATGTTTATGTTATTTAGTTTCTGTTTCTCTTCTTCTTTAGCAATGTCTAGCTATTCCCATTTGATTAAGGGGTGATGACGCTAATAGATATGATTCAACATGAATCACATAGCCAATAGATGAAGACTTTATACATGTAGATCTGGATCTGAATCAAGAGTTAGATCTGAACCTTCATATCCTATGTCGTTTAAGAGCTATGCTCCTTCACAGGGTATATTCGTGTTCGATCTAACAATTATCAGATTTAGATCTAATTTTAGGGTTTTAGAAATTAATTAGTGAATCTGTCCTGATAGTCTATGGTTGTTTAAGAGCTCAGCTCCTGCATATGCTATGCTTGTCGTTATTTACTTATTTGTTTCTAAGAATCTATTTATCGTTGATTCATGTGTGTGACAGAAACATGAATTAGATCTATATTTATTTGTTGGCTATTGATGAGTGTGAATCTAATCTATGTCATTATCCCCTAATTGCTTTCTCTTATTAGATAAATCTCTCTTCTTTATTTAATTGTTGTTATTTTCTGTGTTTTCAATCAATCAAAATCTTGGAATAACTTGATTGGATTTATTAATTAAAACATTTTTGGTCCCAGAGTTCGACACCCTCTACAACAATCCTTGTTGTTTAGGAAAGCCGAACGGATTTTACAGTTGTATAATTTGTTCGCAAACAAATTTTGGCGCCGTTGCCGGGGACCAAAATAAATTTTATTTTTAAATCGTTCGGGTTATATTTTTGTTTTATTTTATTTTTCTATTTTTCCTTTAGTTTTTCTTCATAAAAAAACACAAAAAAATTTCATTTTATTTTGTTCCCTTTTTTTTTTTTTTTTGCTAGCTTAGATAGGAAAAAAAAATCTTGTTAGTTGATTTGGTATTTGATCAGTGATACCGTAATCTACCAAATAATAAAAAAAAATATTCTTGCCAGATTTTGTTTTCAATTTCTTTCCTTATTTTTCATTGATTTCTTTCCGATTTGTTTACAATCTCTTTCCTTTTACAATTCTTACAATAAAAAAAATCTTTTTGTGATTTTCTGTCTTTCTCATCTATTTCTCTTCATCCTTGCAATTGTTTCACGGTATGATTTCTTTCCTACTACATTTTCTATTTATCTTTTCAAATTTAAAAAAAAATACAAACTTTTATTCTTTCTTCACTGCCAATTCTTTTCTAATTTTGTTCTCGGTCTTGCAATTTTCTTCCCTCGCAAATCTCTTCTCTGCCTTAAAGCTCACGACAACTTTCTTTCACCTTCTGATCAAACCCAACTCAACGTCACAACCATACATCAGCCATCCACCACAAAACTCTTCTTCAAATTGCCCTGTTCAACATCTCTTCTACTAGCCCCATGGCCTCCCACAATCCTTCATCACACATTCAGTCCATGCAAGAACCAGAAACCATCACATACAAGCCTCTTCCCCTGTACAAAACACGTCTGAACCACTTTAAACGGTCACCGGCCTCCCTATACTCACTGCAATCACCAGCTTAGATCACTCTACACATCCACGCAAGCAAAACAGCAAGACAATATACACTCATTCCACAGCAACCATCACCTTCCACTTTTCTATCCTCGCACCATCTCTTTGAAACCACCACAAGTCAGCACGAAACTCAACATAAATACAACTTCTGCACCGTACCTATCACGCCCATCCTCCTTAACAAATCACCTCGACAACCAAACCGAAATCAGTGCCACAACCCACATCTCCAAACATCACTCTCCTCAGTCAACACGCAAGATGCCCACAACCGTTGATCACTTGCATCAGCCTACCATTCGGCAGATCCCCCAAATCGAACAACTAAACTCTCCACCACCCTTAACCATCACAATTTCAAAACTAGACTATACACTGCAACCCTCACTAACACCTGCCTGAACTGCTCACTAAAACCCCGACCAGAGTATAGTCCTGCATCACTCCATAACCAAGCAAGCCACCCTCCAAATCATCCCTCTTGAAAGTCTGACTTCATCACATACAGTCATACTTCTCAAACACGCCACAAACCATCAATCCATCAACACCTTCACCGTGTTGCCAATACCACAAACGCATCTCGTCCATTCAAAAAAAAAACGAGTCACGCCATTCGAAATTCAAATCTCAGAAACCCTAACCTCCATGCCACCGCTCGCCCCCCAATCAATACACCAAAACGCGAGTCACCCTCCTCCAATTCGAACCCAATTCACTGTCATCGATTACCCCCCAGATCGCTCCCAACACCCCAAATTCGAACCAGAAATCGGTATCACCACTCCGACGCAGACCGACAACTCAACCCTAGTTCTAACAACTGCTTCAAAAAATCAAAAATTTAAAGGAATCGAAGACTCCAAGACCTGTAAACAACAAATCCACCCCAGTTTTCGAACCGCTTCGAAAAATCAAAAGAAAAAAAAAGGATTTGTTGTGTTTTGTGAAACCGATTTTCTTTTGGGCAATTGATTTGTGGGGGAAACGTTTCTTGGCGTATATAAAAGAAGAACGGAGGACGGCTTTTTGACTAATTTTATAACTGTTTCAAATTATGCGTGGATATTAGTTTTGTTTTTATGGGCTTCAAAATGAGCTGAGTTTTTATTTAACTTGAGTTTGTTTAATTGTTAGTATTAGCTTTAGTTTTATTTAGCTCTTGTTCTCTCATCAAAAAAAAAAAAAAAAAAAACAGGTACAGTGGATTTTAGAAAAAGGCCTATAAAAAAAAATTCGGACTCCTAGCCCGAACCTGTGCCGCAGCGCAGTCAAGCGATTAATTAGGAGGCAACAACAACTGAACGCGGCAGACAATTCAGGGTTGGAGCGGTTGCACACCAAGTGGGGTGTGAACGCGCTAGCTCGACTCAATTGCACTGGACGGACTGCCAATCACTGTAAAATTTTCTTAACCCTACAGGTGCTCTGCTGCAAAGAAATATATATAGAAATTGCATGCAAAAAATTTCTGCAGGTGCCGCAGCTTGCTTGTAAAATTTTTATTTCTGCAATTTATTATTCTGTGTTTTTTCTGTGACTGAATATTTTGCCTGTTGATGTGTGGTTTAAAATTTTAAAACAAATGTGGGATTAATTGAAAAGTTTATTTTTGAAATCGAATCGAGGATTCCCCAAAGCTCATAGGACAAAATATTCGTTAAATTGACAATTAGGATTGATACTCTCTGAGGTGTCTAAGGAACGGTAGAGTCTAGAACTCAAACAGGTTCTTAAACCTTCAGTCGTGTTTCTACGGTGATTCGTGGCACACTGATAATCCCTGTCCGAACCTGGCCCAGACTTGTATTTATATAATCCGAAGTTGTTAATTTTAACATATTTTTTAGGAGCTTCTTTAGAGCCACAACTTTGTAATTGATTTTTCAATGAAAAACTCTCTACTCTAGTACATGCTCGCTTGCCCCATGTACAACCAAAATTGCAATTCTTTTCAAACTTTAAATGATTTTGGTTTCAATTCAAATCAGACTGAATTTCAAGCTGAATTTTTTTCAAATAATTTCCACCAATCTCATCAAATGGTTGTACCCCAATATGAAAACTGTCGTTCTATGATTAATGAGAATTTAACTGAGGCTAGACGACTGTTAGCACAAATGGCTAAGCAAAGTGCTGAAAATCAAAACAATTGCAACACAGATTTTCATAATACGAGTGAATATCAAATCTTGGTTATCGAATATGAAAAATGTGTTGCGAACAAGCTAAATTTTTGGCGATGTTGGTTTTGGAAAATAAATAATGGACGACTTCTAAGAGATGAGGTGGATGAATTTTTAAGGTCAACCAGTGAGGAACACATAGAAACGACAAATCTAAAAAACAACATTTTGAAGTCAGGTGTGTTCACCAATTTGATAGAAGAGAGCCTGAGTGAAATTGATCAATTAATGCATACCATTTGGAATTTTCGCGAGGACATCAAGGAATGGGCACAAATTTTAGATGAAAAACAAGATTCTGAAAATAAATATATCGAAAACATGCGTAACATTGAACAACTAGCTCAATACACTATTGAACTTTGGAAAAATCTAGAGAAATTATTACTTGAGGGAATTGATGATGTTGATGAATTTGAGGATTTAATGAAACTTGGCTTGACTTACATCGAAGAACTTGGTCAAAGAATAACAGACAGCAAACAAAGTTGCACTAGGATAGTTTATCACATTTCTCTTCTTCAAACTAAAGTTACGAACTTGTACAACAACTACAAATCCCAATCTAGTGACAAACAACTTTCTGTCAATGTTTCTTTTGAAACAAATTGTCAGCCATTAACTTCGTCACAATAGTACATAACGATTATTGATGATTCTGACGATATGACTGTTGATGAAAATGAAATTTTTGAAAAATCTCTGATGCAAAACTATGATTTCTGCGAAACTGAAATTCAAACTCAAACTGATGCTTCTGCTGAAAATTCAACTCTTACTGAAATCGAAAATTTTCAACTAACAACTTTTGAAATTGATGAAAATCTTAATGAAGTTGTTGAAATCTTTGTAATTGATTTGAATTTAAATTCCCTTGAAAACAAAGACGTCAATCTTCAATTTGATCTTCCTCTCTCAAATTTTGAAATTTTTGAAAATTTAGCAACTTTAGATTGTCAACTTGAACGAAATGACGAAGTTGGTAACAAATGTTTGAGTGAGGACGACATTGATGAGCGAGAACTTCTTGAATTAATTGACGATAATGTTGTTGGGTCTAAAACTGAAAATGAAACTTTTGAAAACTTTGAAATTCTTGATTTTGAAAACAACGAAACTGATGAATGTGTTCTTAAACACATTGACGATTTTTTTAAAATTGTTGAAAATCCTTGCGACTTGATCATTTCAACTGAACCACACTGTGATCACTCGTTTTTCACTGATAAATTTCTGCAGTATATGAACTCTTTTTGGAATAACACAGTTTTTGAGAAAACACGTTTCCAGAACTTACTGAAAATTCATTTGTTCGGTTTTAACTTTAGGTTTACGAATGAACCTTTAGTCAGCAACATTTTAAATATCAAAGAAAAACCGAAAAATATTTCTCAAAACAAGTGTGGGGGTGAGAGTGATGCACACGTCTCTCAATTTATACATCATCTGAACAAATCAAATTTTGTTTTTGAAACTTTTACTGAACCCCAGCTCGATGACCTTTCTTTAGTTGCTACTGAAATTCAATTTGATTTTAGGATCAATTGTAAGCTCAAAAATTTTAAAATTAGCAACTCAAACTTTTGAAAAAACAAAATTTGTTTTTCCAAATCCAAAACGTGATATAAAATTCTTTATGATTTGGATTTCTGTGCTTCATCTGTGTCTCATAATCTTAATGAGGCTGATCCATTGGTCCATTGTGGACCGGTTCATCTATTCGATGATTGCATATTTTCTACACATGTACCCGGTAAGCCGTGCTGACCCTCTTATTGTTTTTCCTTTCACTAAGATATGTCTGATTAACGACTGTGAGGACACAGTCACACTCAAGTGTGGGGGAAATTTACATTACATCAGCAATCAAATTTTATGAACTAGGTCATTCATTGAACAAGGATTAACTTAAATTCATAAATAACACCTTGGTTCTTGTTTGATAAGTTGAATTGTTGGGTGATGGGAATGAACATTATTTATTCATTAAGCCATAATGTGTCTTTTTAAGATGCTAGCTTGAGACTGTGCAGACGTTAGTCGTGTTCTGGAGTAATCGTGTCAACCCTTGTTATACATGTTAGAATGTGCAAGTAAAAATAATCAAATAAAAAAAAATCATGAAATAAAAATGATTTTGCACCTACATTTGTTGGATTTTCTGAGTTCGTTTTCATGCATAATATTTTCTTTTCCACTCAAATTTTCAAAATCGTAAGTTCTAAAATCCACTTGGCCCAATTAAGGAGAAATGACTCATTGTAGCATTCTTCTTCGATACCCCACATTATTCAAACCCAAGTTTTAGTCAATTTACATTCATGTTTCGACAAGTTTTTCTTACATTGGTATACCTAAGAACCTTTCATTTTCAAAGGATAAAAACGTCACTTTTATACCAATACTACACCACCCGCTCCGTACTTGTTTTAAGGTAGGATAACCATATACCACATCTTATTTTATATGGGTTCTCTATCTTACGAAACTTTGCTTATCATTCCTTTCAGCTTTTTGTATAACATCAATACAGACTTGTGTGTTGAATTAAGGTTATAGAAGTAGAGTAACTAGGGCATAAAACTTTCCTTTCATGAAGTGTTGGTTTAGTAGAGGAGGAATCAAATGAAATAATGTACGGTATCCATCTCCATTCATCATTCATCATGCAAAAAAAAGGAAAAGAAAAAAAATGAAATAAAGAGAGAGTCTCTCTGAATAAAATATTCATTCATCATTCTTGACTATAAAGCATTCAGTTCCATTCCATCCACATCCATTATACCGTACTTGGAAGTGAGGATTGTAGTAGAGGAGATGAAAGGAAACAAAAATGTTCATATGTGTCTTAGTATTACTTTATCTTTTGTAGCTTGAAATTCAACTAATACACTTGCCCTCTTATCTATAACATTTTTAGAACTTACAAAATTTTCCTTCATCTATGCATAACTCACATCCAATACAGTATAATTACAGTGGTGCAAAATTATTCTAAAAAAAAAGAATAAATGATTGGGTGCACATTGTCGATGTGTAGAACTTTGGTTGACACCACGCTCTTAACCTTCAAGACAATTACAGTGTTATCAAGGAATTACAATTCAGCTTGAAAATTTTTATTCATTTTGGCACCAACAATGTGATGGACAATTTGGGATTGAACCGTTATTATTGAAGTTAGGTAAAGTCCCTGGAATATGAAAGACTTTAAATATATTGTTTGATTAATCCGCGTACACAAGCCGCTTTGAATTTTATGGGTAGTATCCCTTGAAAACCCTCACGAGACAACACTCGTCCTACTAGGGACACCTAGGGGTTTAACGGCTTGTTGCGTACGCTAAATGCAATCGTGTTTCCTACGAAAGTGTGACATATCTTAGTTTAGTTTATTCGAGGACGAATAAAAAGATAAGTGTGGGGGTATTTGATATACACGTAAATGTGTATATTTTATCCGCTTATTTATCTAGTTTTCTATTTAAAATAATTAATATTATGTATTTATAGCTGTGTTTTCAGATTGTTGATAAAAAGCTTGGTTTAGAGCATTTGATGGATAAAGCATGAAGAATTTGCTTAAAAAGAGTGAAGTTGAAATTACTAAAGCTTGAAGAGTTTAAAGCTTGAAGAACGGTTGCAAATAGAGTTCAGTTGGGTAGATTTGGCTCACTAAAGACTCATATTGCGTTCACATTTGCTCATTTGCAAGGCCTCTCACTCTACAGCTACGTTCACACTAGCTTATGTGTTAGTTGGGCTAATTCTTTAGTCCCACATTATGGAATTTGCCAAGTAGCCTTTGTCATATCAGCTATAAATACACTTTATCTCATTCATTGTAAAATACACTTAGTTTTATTCTGTAATTCTCTTCTTGGAATAAAACTCTTCTTCCTTTCTCTCAGTTGTTATTTTATTTTATTTATGTTTATGTTATTTAGTTTCTGTTTCTCTTCTTCTTTAGCTATGTCTAGCTAATCCCCTTTGATTAGTGGGTGATGACGCTAATAGATATGATTCAACATGAATAACATAACCAATAGATGAAGACTTTATACATGTAGATCTGGATCTGAATCAAGGGTTAGATCTGAATCTTCGTATCCTATGTTGTTTAAGAGCTATGCTCCTTCACAGGGTATATTCGTGTTCGATCTAACAATTATCAGATTTAGATCTAATTTTAGGGTTTTAGAAATTAATTAGTGAATCTGTCCTGATAGTCTATGGTTGTTTAAGAGCTCAGCTCCTGCATAGGCCATGCTTGTCGTTATTTACTTATTTGTTTCTAAGAATCTATTTATCGTTGATTCATGTGCGTGACAGAAACATGAATTAGATCTATATTTATTTGTTGGCTATTGATGAGTGTGAATCTAATCTATGTCATTATCTCCTAATTGCTTTCTCTTATTAGATAAATCTCTCTTCTTTATTTAATTGCTGTTATTTTCTGTGTTTTCAATCAATCACAATCTTGGAATAACTTGATTGGATTTATTAATTAAAACATTTTTGGTCCCAGAGTTCGACACCCTCTACAACAATCCTTGTTGTTTAGGAAAGCCGAACGGATTTTACAGTTGTTTACAATTATATAATTTGTTCGCAAACACTTGGAGAAAAATATTATCTTTAAAATAAGCCTAATTTGGCCATAATATTGGATATCCCCCGGCCTAAGTTAGAATCATGCGACGGAACCAAATAGTCAAATACACAAGCTGAAAGGATTGATTTGTAGCAAAAAATTCAAATTATGTAGCAGCTTTATAAACATCTTCAAACAAGACTACTTATGAATTAAAGTTCACTGAGTAGAGAAGGGCATTCAGAGAGCGAGAATCATACTACTATATTGACTGCCCTTGATGAATGGGTTGACCTGTAGGCAGAGGTCTTGTGACAAATATACAATTAACGGTTGCCAAAACACTCACGTAAAAGGAAAAATACGCAAAATTTTGCAAGAAAGTATTTCAAAAATGCACCATTTGAAATTGATTTTTTTAAAAAGGAAGAGGCATTTATAAATTGAACTCAGAAAGCAAGATTCGTATTACAGGACCAAATGTCGTGGCAAAAGGCTAAACTTGTATGTTCTTGTATTTAATTAAAAATCTGATTATATACTTTAAATCAATTCATATGATTTAACATATATAAAAATGTTGGCCTTGGACACTAAAAGGCATATGCTATGTGAATGGAAGATTCAATCTTAAAGGCAAGCCTTTATTTTATACAATGCAGGAATAATATCATTCAAAGACAAATTTAGCACTTCACCTAAAGTAGGATTTGAACTCATACTAGATTTGATGTTACTAGAATATCACCATAAATAACGTTACCATTAACAATTAAAAATCTATGATTAAGGGAACCCCTAAAAATGCACTTTATTCTTAAGGTCTATTAGCTTAAGACTCTAGCTGCAATTTGTTTCCTCCTATTTACCACTTTATGGCTAAGCATATGACGAGAATGGTTTTCAAAATTAGCCTCTTTGTAGTTCATAGAACAATTTAATAAATTTCCATTTTCAACCATTACATGTTCATAACTTTTATTGTTTTGTGGAACGTGCTAACAAAAATAATAATACTATAAACAGGGTTTTGTTGAGTACTTCTTTAACTTCACAGGTAAATATCTTTCGCACTCTAAAATTCCAACTGAAAATGAACAAAATCAACCTAACTTAAAAAAGCAAAACCCTAATTTCAAATTCTCATAAAATCCAACTCCAAAACTGAACTCTTAAGTTGATAGTAATCAAGAGATGAAGTTCGATGGTAAGTAAGCTGAGTTGAGGAGAAACAATTATCTGAATCAGTGTCTCACTATTACATCGTCGCTCAGGAAAAACCATGTAGTATTGGGAAGTGTTATAATAAACTAACTGTTCAGCTATATGTTTAGCCATGAGGTGGAAAGCTTGGGCTTAAATACACTGCATCAGCGAAAATATGCTACCAAAATTAGATTGATTTACTAATGTCGTCATCTTAAAAAGAGGATTTATCTGAACAAAAATACAAAACGAAAAGGGGGCATTCCGAGAATCGAACTCGGAACTTCTGGCACCCAAAGTGAGAATCATACCACTAGAGCAAATGCCCATTGATGAAATGGTTGATATGTACAGGTCTTGGGATAGCGTGCAACTTAAGGTACATTTATGAAGAACATGGAAAAAATACATCTTTGAAATAAGCCTAATTTTTCCATAAAATTGGACATCCCTTGGCCTAAGTTAGAATCATGCGATGGGACCAAATAGTCAAATACAAAAGCTAAAAGGATTGATTTTGAAATGACCCAAACTTCCCCGGTACGGGAAAACCCGAATTGAGTTGAGAATATGATGCATCATTACTAAAACAACAGAACATTTCATTGCCATTACAATAATTTACATCAGAGCACAAGAATATATCAGAGTTCAGATAATATACAGCAGAAAAATATCACAGATTAAAATACATAGTAGGGGAAAATAATATTTAAGTACAATACATAGCGGAATATAACAACTGACACAACTGATGGAGATATATGGATACAAAGCTTTCCGAATATAGCTCCAGCTGTAATCCAGGATCATATGAAAAGAAGTATCTGCGAAAACCAAAACTACTAGCTGCCACTGTGGAAAATAGGGGCACCAGAGTTTAGGTTAAAACAATAAACTCCGAGTCAGTCATGGGACTGGTGTGAGAACTAAAACAATTATTAAATCTTTACTTTAAAAGTGGTGAAAATTCATGGGACCACGCCGTATGTCACGGAACGGGTTTACTCCACAAGAATATCAGTTTAAAATAAAACATCGCAATACTTTTGGGAAAAATGAAGCTATTATAAGACTCAGGTCCCATCACACAATGCAACGCAAGCCGGAGGATAGAGTTTTCCCTTATAATAGCCAAACACACTTAGTACGTTTAAAACAAATCTTTTTGATATTACTATAAGTGCATAGTGTCAAAAACATCTTCAGTATAAGTGTGTCAATCATAGACGGCAATGGTACCATATATCATGTCGCCATACTAGTTCTACATCTAAAACCGAAGAATTTCGTATTGGAAATTGGATTTCCATCATGAGCCAAGGCAAGGGATGTATTCCTTACTGATTCGGGCCATCTCAAGCAAAATCACACAGGATCCCCCACAATGAACCCTTGGATCCTGCAATGTCGGTCCACACTTAATTTAGTGGATTAGTTATTCCTAAACACATGTTTCCAGTCCTATCAAACCTATCTCTGATCCACCAGGGACTCAATATTGAGGCGCCTCGCAATCTATCATCCACATAAGTAAAAATGTCTGGGCTCCATACCATGACATCACTTCTAGCTAGAAAGAAACGTCATGCACTCACTGCGTTCCCTTGTCCCATTTTGGCTCATACCGAGGTGTGAGGCTCGCGAATCAGTGCTATACACAAAGCTATGCTACTTAAAGCCATGCTTTGATCATCATCTACAAGACTCTGCTTTTCAACAAAAGTCTTGATCATTTGCATCATAGCATGTCACACTGACAATCCATACCGTACCACTGATTTCCACCAATATATATCCTCTAAGCTCGTTTGTCTCAGAGAAGGGTGTTAAGCAAGAGAATAAATTCTCCACCGCCAAACAGATATATATTTAGCAAAGATCAACGAATATAGTATAAAAGAATACAATGTCAGACATACCATCCATTTACAAGTCCGTTCAGGGTCTGAATGAAAGTGGGGGCACCTTATTCCTCGTCCCATATGTCCAATACAGGAGAGAGTTCCTCGCATATCTGGTCGATCTCCAAGTACGTCTGGACGATCACCACTTATTACCTTGTCTTGGGTATATAACCCAATCAAGACATCAGTAATCATCCAAACGATATGAAGATCTCCGGTCTTCAACAGCGGTCTTCTTTACAGAAGTTCATCTATATTATTACCAAATCGAATTCCATTCAATTCTAATTTAATATATTAAATTGGAAAACTTTACTTTGGAAAATTTCCACCAAATCTTAATAAAAAGATTTATAAATTCCAAATCATCTCTTCACTGTTAATTGGGTTAAAGAACAAATGTTATTTAAAACACCGTTCACGATAAGCCCAAGAATCCAATTTCAATTCAATTCCATTAAATATTAATTAATTGGTAAATTCCCTAATTCTGAATTAAAAGATTTATTCTTTTCTCATCCGGGTTTAAGAAGAGTGTTAGTGAAGACACCATTCACAACAAACCCAAAAATCCAATTTGATATTAAATACAAGGCTCTAAATTGAAAATAATATCGGCTTATATTCAATATCAAATTATAAACCAACAAATATCGTATTGGGAATAACAATATATATATATATATATATATATATTCCAAATCACTCAACAATATCCGTATAATCACGGAATCTAATATCGAAATATTCCGAAGATTATTTCCATTCCAATTTATTCGTTGGAAAACTTTGGTTATTTTAAAACCATTTCAAATCCAACTTATTTATTTCTAAAAATAGCTGGATTATTATTCTAGTTATTAACTAGTTTATTTTGATAAAAATATATTTTTATCTTTTCAAATTTGGAAATTTTCATCCAAAATCTCTCCAAATTATTTATTATGATTTTACATAATTTTCCCACACTTTTAATAATTTCATTAAGTTGTTATTGTCGATTTCCAATAACAGCCACCGAACTGCATTCATAACGACCTTTTCTGAAATTGATTTGGACATATTTCAAAATCCAACTATTAAATTTCAAATCTCATATAATTATTGGAAAGCTCTTTTCGATACGAACCCAACGGTTTCGGTTTTAGGAGAATCCGACGGTCAGATCTCCCTCTACATCAATTTTAAGTTAACAGTCGAAATTCACGAATGGTCGTTGCGCGGCGCGTTCTATTCAGGCCATTATATATATATATATCGTCGATTTCCATTTAAAACATATTTTATAATTATGTTTTAAATTCATTTAAAAATCAATTTCCTCTTCATTTCCAATTTTAAATCCAAATTGAGTATTCTATATCATTATAATATTGAAATGAGAATATTTTCAAAATAACTGATTTTGAAATCCATTTCTTTTTCGTATGCATTATAAAATGAATAAAACCGATCGATATACCCGTTTGGGTTAAAATGGAATTTTGCTACATAACTCGGCTTCACATTTCAATATTTTTGTGTCCATCCAAAATCGGACATCAAAATCATAATTTTTATTCTTCACTGAATATTATTTAAAAATATTCATTATTTTAAAATATTCTTTATTTCTGAATCAGAATGCGACTCAATCAATTACCATATAATTTTATTTATATGGATTGCGTACATCGCGTGTATTCAACAATAATGACAAATAATCATTACACATTCAAACATCAACCAAAGTGCATTTTACAACTGTATCAGCATTAAAATAAATAAATAAATAACGTTCATCATAGTATGTCAACCCATCGATTGACATATAACTAAGTATTGGGATTAGTGTATGCCAAATATCATCCCAATACCCGTGTGAGGTTTTCAAACAACAAATATTGACTATTATTCGTGCAGTTGGGCGATGTGTAAAATTTATCATCCCAATAAATCTTAGATAAATTGGTGTATGTAAACAAGCCGCCCGACTTGTAAATGAATATTTATTCCAATTCATTTTATTAAAATTTTATATATAACTTTATATATAATTTTATATACAACAATATCAATCAATGGCAATCCCAATCACAATCCAAACAAACAATCAACCATGGTTTGCAAAAAAATAGTGCCAGGAGCTACTAAGCCCCATCTGCAACCTATGATATAATTACATAACAAAAATAGTTAAGTGAGAAAGAGTTCTCACTTGGGTTTCCACTTCGTCAGTCTTTAACTGACGATTTTGGTACCGTTTGAGTTCACATTTGGCCCCAAATTCTAGTTTGTTCCAAATCGCTTCTAGTCAGTTCCATTGTGAAGCTCTTATTTTCATGATCCTAACGAAACTGATATCGTTTAATTCTGATTCCATATGACCAAGATATGATAAATTACACATTTGAATAATTAAATAATATAATTAACTAATTAATTATTAGTTTATTCCCTCACCCTTAATTATCTATCTCTCCCCGTCATCTTCAGGTAGAAAACGAACCTAGTGTCTTCAAGTCGAACTTGGCCATCGCACCACCAATCCATGCCACCTGCCGCCGATCATCTACCACCGCCTGATAGCCCTTCAACTCACTCGCCACCTCCCCCGATACCACCGAACTTGGTGGCTCTCTTAGCGCCAGAAATGCCACGAAAGTCAAGCCCTTTGAGGGCGAAAATCTCCTACTTTACAAAATAAAATCCAATCTCTACAGTTCATCTTCTACATCTCGCTGCCCTCTTCAATTTTGGTTTATCAACTTTGTGGAACAGATTCATGGATTTGGAGAAAAGGAGGAATCAAAAAAGGAGAGCGCTGGCCCTCGGTTTTTCTCTTTTGGAGCTGGCGGCGGGCAAGAAGTTGTAAGGAGACTTAGGGCTTGAAATTATATATATATATATATGTATGTATGTATTAATTCATACTAAAAGTTAAAACCGTCACGAACTCCAAATCAAACCCAACGACTGTCGTTTCTAGCTAAATACCCCCATTCGAACACAATGGGATATGTTTCGTAAGCCAATTAGACTATTTCAGTTAGTTTTTCTAAAAATTAAAATATAAATCAATATATATTAAATTTAAACGTACATTTTAATTTACCGGGGCAACATACTGACTCCAAAAATTATAGAAAAATAAATCTAGCTATATTTTAACGTTGAGGTCCTAACAAAACTAATTTCGTCAAATTTGGAGGCCGTTTGAAAAATGGTCATTTTTCCAGTCGATTAAATTCAAACTAAAATTTCAAAACACATTTAAATTCATTACGCTAACATATTAATTCCAAAAATTATGAAATTTGGAATCTAGCAATAATTTGACATTTCGGATCCAACAAAAGTGGTTTCGTTGAAAACGGAGGTCGTTTGCAAAATGGCTATTTTTAAGGGCTATACATATATTTAAAAAAAATATAAATTCCATAGCGACTATTTTGAATTTTGAACTGGGCATAACGTACAATTTATAAAGTGAAATCCCAGTTTGTTACATTCGTTAGAAAGATATAGTTAAATAGATAATAACGTTTCTTGTTTCATCAAATTCTGACTTATATTGAATTCTATACATTTATTTGAAATTTGAAATCAAAATTTCAAACTACCGTGCCATCTCAAGTTCGATTAATAATTAAAATAAATTTATATGTTCTAACTTCGATTTAAATAAATTTTTAGTCATTGTTATTTAAAATAAATCATTTTAAATATTCAAAACCCATTAAAATAGCTAAAATTGAAATTTTAAATTGGTTCAGAAATTCAAAGTTGTTACAGATTTGTAGAATAAAATTCAAATTATGTAGCAGCTTGATAAACATCTTCAAACAAGCCTACTTATGAATTAAAGTTCACTGAGCAGAGAAGGTCATTCTGAGAGCGTGAATCACACTATTATATCGACTGCCCTTGATGAATGGGTTGACCTGTAGGCAGAGGTCTTGTGACAAATATACAATTAACGGTTTCCAAAACACTCACGTAAAAGGAAAAATACGTAAAAATTTGCATGATAATATTTCAAAAATGCACCATTTGAAATTGAATTTCAGAAAAAGGAAGAGGCATTTCTAAATTAAACTCAGAGAGCAAGAATCATATTACAAGACCAAATGTCTTGGTAAAAGGCCAAATTTGTATGTACATGTATTTAATTAGAAATTTGATTATATACTTTAAATTAATTCATATGATTCAACAATTATAAAAATGTTGGCTCTGAACACTAAAAGGCATATGCTATGTGAATGGAAGATTCTATCTTAAAGGCAAGCCTTTATTTTATACAATACATGAATAAAACCATTCAAAGACAAATTAGCACTTCCACCTAAAGGAGGATTTGAACTCATACTAAATTTGATGTTACTAGAATGTCACCATACATAATGTTACTACTAACAAAATCAATAAATAAAAATCCACGATTAAGGGTTCTTCCCCACAAAAAAGCTCTGTATTCTTAAGGTCTATCAACTTAAGACTTTAGCTGCAATTTTTTCCTCCCTTTCCCCCTTTGTGGATGAGCATACAACGAGAATGGTTTTCAATAGTAGCCTCTTTATAGTTCATTGAACAATTTAATAAATTACCATTTTCGATCATTACATGTTCAGAACTTTCATTGTTTTGTAGAACGTTCTAGCAAAATAATATATTATAAATAGGGTTTTGTGGAGTAACTTATTTTAACTTTCTAGGAAAATATCTTTCGCACTCTAAAATCCCAACTAAAAATAAACAAAACCCACCTCAACTTAAAATAAACAAAACCCTAATTTCAAATACTCATAAAATCTAACTCCAAAACTGAACTCGTAAGTTGATAGCAATCAAGATATGAAGTTTGATGGTAAGTAGGCTGAGTTGAGTAAAAACAATTAAATGAATCGGTGTCTCACTATTACATCATCGCTTAGACAAAACTAGGTAGAATTGGGAAGTGTTATTATAAACTAACCATTCGGCTATGATATAAACTAACTGTTCAACTATATGTTTAGCCATGAGGTGGAAAGCATGTGCTTAGATACACTGCATCAGCGAAAATATGCTACCAAAATTAGAATGATTTACCAACGTCGTCGTCTTAAAAGAGGATTTATCTGAACAAAAATACAAAAGGAAAAGGGGGGCATTCTGAGAATCAAACTCAGGATTTATCGCACCCAAAGCGAGAATCATACCACTAGACCAAATGCCCTTTGATGAAATGGTTGACATGTACAGGTCTTGGGATAGCATGCAACTTAAAGTCAATTTATGAAGAACCTGGAAAGAATATCATCTTTAAAATAAGCCTAATTTTCCATAATATTGAATGCCCCCGGCCTAAGTTAGAATCATGCGATGGGACCAAATAGTCTAATACACAAGCTAGAAGGATTGATTTGTAGCATAAAAGTCAAATTATGTAGCAGCTTTATAGACATCTTCAAACAAACCTACTTATGAATTAAAGTTCACTGAGAAGAGAAGGGCATTCCGAGAGCGAGAATCATACTACTGTATCAACTCCCCTTGATGAATGGGTTGACCTGTAGGCAGAGGTCTTGTGACAAACATACAATTAACAGTTGCCAAAAACTCATGTAAAAGGCAAAATACGCAAAAGTTTGCGAGAAAGTATTTCAAAAATGCACCATTTGAAATTGATTTTTTAAAAAAGGAAGAGGCATTTCTAAATTAAACTCGGAGAGCAAGAATCATATTACAAGACCAAATGTCTTGGTAAAAGATCAAACTTGTATGTACATGTATTTAATTAGAAATTTGATTATATACTTTAAATTATTTCATATGATTCAACAATTATAAAAATGTTGGCCCTAGACAATAAAAGGCATACGCTATGTGAATGGAAGATTCAATCTTGAAGGCAAGACTTTATTTTATACAATACAGGAATAAAATCATTTAAAGACAAATTCAACACTTTCACCTAAAGCAAGAATTGAACTCATACTAAATTTATGTTACCTGAATGTCGCCATACATAACGTTACCATTAAAAAAATCAATAATTAAAAATCCAAGATTAAGGGTTTTTTCTCCCAAAAAAAGCTCTGTATTCTTAAGGTCTATCAACTTAAGATTTAGCTGCAAATTTTTTCTCCCTTTTTCCCCCTTTGTAGCTAAGCATACGACGAGAAAGGTTTTCAATAGTAGCCTCTTTATAGTTCATTGAACAATTTAATAAATTACCATTTTCAACCATTACATGTTCAGAACTTTCATTGTTTTGTAGAACGTTGTAACAGAAAATAATCTATTATAAATAGGGTTTTGTGGAGTAACTTATTTTAACTTTCTACGAAAATATCTTTCGCACTCTAAAATCCCAACTAAAAATAAACAAAACCCACCTCAACTTAAAATAAACAAAACCCTAATTTCAAATACTCATAAAATCTAACTCCAAAAATGAACTCTTAAGTTGATAGCAATCAAGATATGAAGTTCGATGGTAAGTAGGCTGAGTTGAGGAAAAACAATTAAATGAATCGGTGTCTCACTATTACATCATCGCTTAGACAAAACTAGGTAGAATTGGGAAGTGTTATAATAAATTAACTGTTCGGCTATGATATAAACTAACTGTTCAACTATATGTTTAGCCATGAGGTGGAAAGCATGTGCTTAGATACACTGCATCAGCGAAAATATGTGTAATGGCCCGCAAATCCATACTATTTGAGTTGACTAATAACACCACACGTCCAACCCAAATTGCACAGAAATACGAATCATTATTAGAAATAAGTTAGAGGATGAGAAATAGAAAGAAAGAAATATTAGAATAGAAGAAATCAAAGAAGAAAAATCTCACAGCGGAACGAATAAAATATATTATAAAACATAACTTTTGAAATACAAATCAGTAACTTTATATACATACCATTACCAGAGCACAACCGTTATTCCTGGAACAGTTATACACACCTGTTTCCAGATACAACATAGTACACAGCGGAATATATGAGTCTGTAGCTTACTGGTGAAGCCTCCTGCTTCAAACTGCTCCAAGTGAATCTGAAAAATCCCGACTACTTGACTGCCCGCACAAATTCGGGCACCCAAGAGTTTAGGGAAAACAAAAAATAAAAATAAAATCTGGGTCAGTCAGAGGACTGGTGTGAGTAAACTCCAACCGATTGTTTAACTTTTTAAAAAAAATCCTTTCGAAAGAAAGGATAATAGTAAGACCAACCCACACATAAACATGGACGGTTTTTACCTTACTGTAATCCAAACACTTTAATACGAAATCCAGTGATATTATAATAGTTTCTAAATCAAATAAATAACAATCTAGCTGAACGCTTGCATCTCACGCTCTATATATAATATTAAATCAAAAACCACAGGGCGTTTATTGGAGATTGGATTCTGACTATGACAAGGTATGGAACCACCTGCCGATAGTGTATCTCTAGAGAGGAATACACTGGGCTCAACAATAACGTATTGCAACCCAGCCCACACATGACAAACCACTCATTTCGCTTGAGTGTATCGAATGTATATCACCAACGGTTGGGATCAACAACCATTTCCGAAAATGGACAGCATCGAATAGAATACGGAATTAAATGAATCTCTAGATAGGTGATTATACACGCTAATGGGAGCGACCCACATAGCCATGCTGCCTACCCGATTTCTGTTATTTCCCGGTTGTTGAGGCCTGAGGCTACGCTTACTTGTCATTCATTTGTAACCCAATCACTTTGAATGCCACATTGTCAGATCCATTAATCATTAATTGATTTGCACAAATATATTCTAGATATTATGCTAAGGGAATAAATCCGTTGCCACCTTATATATTTGTACAGATCAACATATTCGATCATTGGAAATACTTTGTCAGACATTTGTCCATATACATTCGTTCTGGGACTGAACGAAACCGATGGCACAATTTCTATTAATAGAAAAAGTCCTTGCATTTCACTCTGTCTTCGATTATCTTCATATAATCTGATTCGCAACGTTACTGCCAATACGGAGTGGTTCACGGATAATAATCCAACCGGTCTCTCCATATTGACAACGATATTGGCAAACACTTCGATAGTTGGTTATTTAACTATCGAAGAAAAACAATCATCCATTCATAGCATCAAACAATCATTGGGCCTTTTAATTTATATTCCATAAATTAAATCACTCTCCATTTCATTATCAATATTTGTTAACCAAATATTTTCAAAAATCATCTTGGCCTTTTACATTATTTGGAAAAACATTTTCATATATCGCCTTCTTTTATTTTCTATATTTAGAAAATATATTTTATTTGCAATTGAAAACAATTTCAATCCCTTATCTCTTTCCCGACTAATTTAATTATACTCAGGAAATATTTACTTTTATATTTCCAACATTCCACCCCTTGGGTTAAAACGAATGCTGTGTAAACATCGTTACAACAACCCAAAATATTTTATTCAACTAACTCTTATTCAAACACTTCTCTTCGAGACTGGATCTTGCTATTTATCAATTAAAAATGAAATCAATCAAGTTGGGGTATAACTACCTCTCAGACCTTGACTGAAAACATCATTAACTTCAAAACAGAAAAAACCACTTACCTCGAATAATCAACACCATACAAACAAATTATTCATTTTTAAACGTATATAAGTTTTCTCTTTCTATTACCAGCCTATCGATTTCCTTTTTGTTTATAACATTCTATTTTAATTTCGTTTCATTATCGAATTATATATATATATATATATATATATATATATATATATATATATCGATATATCGATTCCAAATTATCAAATCTTCTTAAAATATTCTAACTCCTTAAAATTTCCGGAAAATTTCGCCATAACCTCCTTTGTACCGGGAGCATCGGGAAAATCCCCAAACTGCCACACAGGCCTCTCCAATCAAAAAGAAAAACAAAAAGCCAAGCGGCTTGCCGATACGACGCATAAAACCTCATATGGAATTTAAACGTGTACCTTTTTGTCCGACACATAAATTAAAATCTTTATACACTTCATATACTTCATTCCATACCTGTCTAGCACACATTCACCTGTTTCCAATTTATCCCAACTAAATCCAGTCATTTCTAACTCAAGTCGCTAATTTATTCTTTTAACTAGCTCTTTTGCCAACTCTCTTTAGTTTGAACATACCATGTTCAAATATATTTTATTTCGCTTTTAATCACGTCGAGTTTCACTTCTAACTATATTCGGTTTCGAATATATATAACACAACTCATTTACCTTTCAAAGTTCAATTTCGATTCAAAATTTTCATTAACTAATTATTCTTCAAATTAGTTAATTTTATTCGATAGTAAAAATCTGATTTTTTTTGTTTCAAAAATCAATTCATTACTCCACTTGAGTTCAAATATATTTATAACTCAAGTCTGAAATTTTCTAAATAGGGATTCGGATTTTATTCGTTTAAAAACCTTTTATAAAATTAAATAAACCGTTATGGTTTTTAAATGGTTATGGCGCTGTTTTTCTGAAAATTTGATTTTGACATAACTCAAAATATATACAACGAAATCCAGAATTTTCTCTTCCATTAGAAAACTATTATCTAATTGGTCCTGACGATTCTTGTTTCGAAGAATTCCGACTTCAAATGAGTTCTGTATACTCAATTGAAGTTCGAATTGCCAATTTACGAACTTCAGCGCTGCGGCGAGTTCGTTTTAATTTTATTTATATATATATATACACTTTTAAACTTCGTTTAAAATAAATTCAACTCCATCCTGGTATATTTTTAATATATATATCAAATCCATTTCAACATAATATTTCCGATCTTCTAAAATTGTCGATTTTCCCCTAACTCGGAAATAAATTTATTTATACTTCGATCTTCTATATTCAAATTCCATTTCAATTCTATTTAAATTTCCGATATTCAATTTCCATTTCAACTCTATTTGAATTTCATATATTCAATTTCCCATTTCAACTCTATTTGAATTTCATATATTCAATTTCCCATTTCAACTCTATTTGAATTCTATTTAAATTTTCTTTATTCAAATACTATATTCAAATTCCATTTGAATTTCTATATTCAATTTCTATTAGAATTTTCCTTTATATTCATTCTTAAACAAGTCTCGATTTCAATTTCTTTTGAAATCGATATTTCTACTTTTGGAAAATAGATTTCCCTTTTCAATTTCACACTTGTATTTTTATTTCTGAATTATCCAATGATAATTCTTTTCACTTCATTTATAAACTTCGTATATAAAAGAACTACTTGTTTTTATTCTATTAAAACAAGTTGATATTTTTATTCTATTCAAATTTCAAATTCTATTTTAGAAAAATAGAATTTCCTTTTTAAATCTGAAAAATTCCTTTTTTCATGATTTTTTTAAATATCAACATTTAGGCCTAGTGATATTTAAACACCAAACAACCAATTATTTATTTTTCTAACGCATCATATATGACAGCATAGGTGCAAACAAACAAACAAACAGATAATATTTTTTGAGGAATCCAGTTGGATCCCTCAAACCTGTTTTTCCTGCATCCACAGACGTTAGTCAACATAAATAATACCCATCCTACTTCGTGGTAGGATATCGCGGTATAGAAGGTCATCCACTATCATAGCGTGGGGCGTATAGGGTAATCATCCGCTAATGTTACCGCGGGCATCCGCTAATGATACTGTGGGAAATCCAACCACCAATATATATATATATATATATATATATATATATATATATATAATAGCAACCACCAAGCCTAAATAACTAATATATTTAAGATGCACAAAAATATTGAATTCAACCAAACAAGCAATAAACAATTATTTTTAACTGATAAAAAATAATTTTAAATAAAAGGTGAGTGAGGTTTACTCACCGTGATTTTCCATTGCTGAATATCCAAATAAATTCCGTTTAATTTCATATCGATGTGCTTACAAATTTATCGAATCATCTCAACCAACTTTACCCTGTACCTATGATTAATTCATATTATTTAATGATTAATCAATTTTTTTATTTAAATTAACTATAATATAAATAAATAGATTATTCTAGGTATTTCTAAATTTAATTAAAATGTATACCTTACTGTCTTTGATTCACTACGAAGTAACTCGGTAGATCACCGATCAACTCCCTGAAATCAGCCTTTAACACAACTTCACCATCCAACTATTGAATTTCTTGCCTCTTCACGAACTCATCAACACCAATCCTCACAAATAGAAAATAATAACATCTAATCACTTGTTATGCTTTGTCGAACTTCATTCCTTCCTTACTGTAAATCCATGTTCGAACACAGTCCTCATCTTAACACAGTAGCATCACCATACCACTCAACCAAGGAATCTATTTCCACTGTAAACCATCCCTAAAATCCTGCATTCAAACCCCTTACTGTCTCGCCACTGTTTTCACCCTTACCCAGTTCGAACTTCACCTTCATCATCCCTCAATTTGCACACAACGGCGACGCTGAACCCCTCCCCGAACATCCACAAGACCATCGTCCCTTTATGCCTCAACAATGTTCCTGACAACATTGCTCGTGACATTTACCTTCCTGTAATCGCAACTTCAGCCAACTGATAAAGGTCACGACCTTAGTTGAACCGAACTCCACTTGAATCGATACCCAGTTCCTCTTCTTCATTGTTAACAACATCACGAATTCGTCACCCTGGTGAAGGCCAACTTCAATTACAACTCACGACTGTCTGGCCCTTCCTCCATCGAACTAGACTTCGACCCCAACCTCCAACGTGCTGCTCCATCATGACCGCAACACTCGGCTATCACCTACATCGCAATGACCTCAGCCCTAGGATCGAGCGACTAAAAACAATGTCGAACCCAAAATCGAGCTTCGACTATACTCGAGTTCCTCTGAAGAAAACGACGTTGACCCCAACCTCCTACAACAGATCGCGATTTGAACCCGTAACCCAATAACACCCAAAGCGCCTCAATCGATGTTCAAAAACCGAAACCCCAATATCTTTGCTTCCGACCGCGATTGGAGATCTCGCAGCTTTGATTTAAAGTGTTCGAGTTGAATCAGCTTCACTGGAGATGAACGAAGAAAACGAGGCCATTTTTAATTAAAGCGTTCGGTTATGAGGATAAGAAGAAATGGAGCTGTTTTGCTTTTTGAAGTATTGAGGAGTGAATACAATACAAAGAGTAGTAGTGATATTTAATTTTTGACATTGGGAGGATTGACATTTCATTCTGATCGAATAGGAAAGAAGAAACTAAGGAGAGGGGTGTGATTTTATAGACGATGAACACTTAGCAACGAAGGAATTTGCTCTGCATAGGTATAAGTTAAGGTACACTATCATTAATGTGATTTGAGATTTAACTTAATTTGATTTTACTTTAAAGACATTTTTATTCTTTTTAAAACGATATCGATTTGACTTCGAACCTATCCACAATCAAATATCCTGGGGTCCATTAATTTAAACCACGAACCGCTATTTTAACATACTGGCCGATTGTTTCAATAGCATAACGCTATGCTGAACTGAACAAAATATACTATGAAATTTAATTTGAACGTATATACCCTATTAAATTAATATAATATAATTTAAATTCAGAACTAATCAATTCGCTAGTAATAAATTATTTTTATTATCGTCCATCTTCAAACACAATTAGTATTGATCATCTGAATTGTTTTAATTCAGTTTTGACTTTGAATTCAAATAAATTCAATTTCATATTTCGATAATTATATATATTCGAAATAAATCATATTTCGATTATTCAATTGATAACTTAATATAAATATCCATTTATATTATTAATTCAATATTTAAACAATATAAAATATTTAAAATCAATCGATCAAAACCTGGGTCATTACATTCTTCATCCCTTAAAATAATTTCGTCCCCGAAATTGCTAAGGTAGGAAAAATGCCTTGAACCCATTTACCTTTCAAAACTCGCTAAATTTTAACTCAACATTTTATACTTCTGCAATTTTAGTTCTACCAAACTTTTGGTTTCCATTTATTTACCTTGAATGATTTTCAACTCATTTATTCATATCCAATTAATTTTCATTCACATCGATTTAAATCAATTTATTTTCTTCAATCTATTTAACTTGCTTTGAGTTAAATTTTAATTCCAGAATTCAAATCCCTGAGGTTTTCATTTGAAATCCTTTTGAAATCCCATAAATATATAAATACATTTATTACCATATCAAATCCAAAACATTTGAATTTTCAAACCATTTGTTTACTTACAAACAAATTTCCTTCAAAAACTTTTCTAAGAGAGCAATCCATCACTTAGAAACTCGAAAATGAATACTGATGATGTTGCAGTCATCATCAGAATTATTTCCCAGCCACTGAAGTGAGCTCAGTGCTTTATCACTTTCAAAATCCATATAACATGGTTTTTAATCAAAAATCCTTTTAAAACAAAGCTATATTATTTTAATATACTTCAGAAAATATTTTCAAACTTCCCAGGATTTAAATTTCAAATTCTGGTTTGAATTAAATTCTAATTCATCTCATTTGTATATTTAATTCTTGTACAAATTATATTCGGTTATCTATAACCATTCCAATTCTTATAATCTTATTGGATTATAATTTTAACAACCAACACGTCCATATAGTATAATAATTTCAGAAAATTATTACTTTTCTATCAAAAATAGAATTTTTGGGTAAAATTATTTCATTTACCCACTTAAAACAATATTGTGTCAAATTTCTCTGTTCGAGTGTTTAGAAATTCTTATCGACTTCGTGGCGTCCTAAGATTCAATCAGAATTCATAAACCACTCAATAGACTAGCCAACACAATATAAAATAAATTTTTATATCAAATAACAAATACGCCCTCTCGTATATACTCAACTCATTTTAGGGTACTACCGACCCTATTTCTAATGAGCACAATCCCAAAGCCTAGGTATTCGCTCAACCTAAGCTCTGATACCAACTGTAATGGCCCGCAAATCCGTACTATCTGAGTTGACTAATAACACCACACGTCCAACCCAAATTGCACAGAAATACGAATCATTATTAGAAAGAAGTTAGAGGATGAGAAATAGAAAGAAAGAAATATTAGAATAAAAGAAATCAAAGAAGACAAATCTCACAGCGGAACGAATAAAATATATTATATAACATAACTTTTGAAATACAAATCAGTAACTTTCTATACATACCATTATCAGAGCACAACCGTTAATCCTGGAACAGTTATAAACACCTGTTTCCAGATACAACATAGTACACAGCGGAATATATGAGTCTGTAGCTAACTGGTGAAGCCTCCTACTTCAAACTCCTCCAAGTGAATCTGAAAAATCCCAACTACTTGACTGCCCGCACAAATTTGGGAACCCAAGAGAAAACAAAAAAAAAATAAACTCTGGGTCAGTCATGGGACTGGTGTGAGTAAACTCCAACCGATTGTTTAACTTTTAAAAAAAAATCCTTTCGAAAGAAAGGATAATAGTAAGACCAATCCACACATAAACATGGACGGTTTTTACCTTACTATAATCCAAACACTTTGATACGAAAATCCAGTGATATTATAATAGTGTCTAAATCAAATAAATAACAATCTAGCGGAACGCTTGCATCTCACGCTCCATATATAATATTAAATCAAAAACCGCAGGGCGCTTATTGGAGATTGGATTCTGACTATGACAAGGTATGGAACCACCTACCGATAGTGTATCTCTAGAGAGGAATACACTGGGTTCAACAAGAACGTCTTGCAACCCGACCCACACATGACTGACCACTCATTTAGCTTGAGTGTATCGAATGTATGTCACCAACGGTTGGGATCAGCAACTGTTTCCCGAAACGGGACAACATCGAATAGAATAAGGAATTAAATGAATCTCTAGATAGGTGATTATACACCCTAATGGGAGCGACCCACATAGCCATGCTGCCTGCCCGATTTCTGTCATTTCCCGGTTGTTGAGGCCTGAGGCTATGCTTACTTGTCATTCATTTATAACCCAATCACTTTGAATGCCACATTGTCAGATCCATTAATCATTAATTGATTTGCACAAATATATTCTGGATATTATGCTAAGGGAATAAATCCGTTGCCACCATATATATTTGTACAGATCAACATATTCGATCATTGGAAATACTTTATCAGACATTCGTCCAAATACATTCGTTCTGGGACTGAACGAAACCGAAGGCACAATTTCTATTAATAGAAAAGTCCTTGCATTTCACTCTGTCTTTGATTATCTTCATATAATCTAATTCGCAATGTTACTGCCAATACGGAGTGGTTCACGGATAATAATCCAACCGGTCTCTCCATATTGACAACGATATTGGCAAACACTTCGATAGTCAGTTATTTAACTATCGAAGAAAAACAAATATCCATTCAATGCATCAAACAATCACTGGGCCTTTTAATTTATATTTCATTAATTAAATCACTACTCCATTTCATTATTAATATTTGTTAACCAAATATTTTCAATAATCATCTTGGCCTTCTACATTATTTGGAAAAACATTTCCATATATCGCCTTCTTTTATTTTCTATATTTAGAAAATATATTTTATTTGCAATTGAAAAAAATTTCAATCCCTTATCTCTTTCCTGAGTACTTTAATTATACTCAGGAAATATTTACTTTTATATTTCCAAAACTCCACCACTTGGGTTAAAATGAATGATGTGTAAAACATCATTACAACAACCCAAAATATTTTATTCAACTAGCTCTTATTCAAACACTTCTCTTCGAGACTGGATCTTGCTATTTATCAATTAAAAATGAAATCAATCAAGTTGGGGTATAACTACCTCTCAGACCTTGACTGAAAACATCATTAACTTCAAAACAGACAAAACCGCTTACCTCGAATAATCAACACCATACAAACAAATTATTCATTTTTAAACGTATATAAGTTTTCTCTTTCTATTACCAGCCTATTGATTTCCTTTTTGTTTATAACATTCTATTTTAATTTCGTTTCATTATCGAATTCTATATTATATATATCGATATATCGATTCCTAATTATCAAATCTTCTTAAAATATTCAAATTCTTAAATTTCTGGAAAATTTCACCATAACCTCCATTATATCGGGAGCATCGGGAAAATCCCCAAACCACCACACAGGCCTCTCCAATCAAAAAGAAAAAGAAAAAGCCAAGTGGCTTGCCGATACGACGCATAAAACCTCATATGGAATTTAAACGTGTACCTTTTTGTCGAGAACATAAATTAAAATCTTCATACACTTCATATACTTCATTCCATACCTGTCTAGCACATATTCACCTGTTTCCAATTTATCCCAACTAAATCCAGTGATTTCTAACTCAAGTCGCTAATTTATTCTTTTAATTAGCTCTTTTGCCAACTCTCTTTAGTTTGAACATATCATGTTCAAATATATTTTATTTCACTTATAATCACGTCGAGTTTCATTTCTAACTATATTCGATTTCGAATATATATATACACAACTCATTTACCTTTCAAAGTTCAATTTCGATTCAAAATTTTCATTAACTAATTATTCTTCAAATTAGTTAATTTTATTCGATAATAAAAATCTGATTTTTTTTTTGTTTCAAAAATCAATTCATTACTTCACTTGAGTTCAAATATATTTATAACTCAAGTCTGAAATTTTCTAAATAGAGACTCGGATTTTTTCATTTAAAAACCTTTTAGAAAATTAAATAAACCGTTATGGTTTTTAAATGGTTATGGCGTTGTTTTTCTGAAAATTTGATTTTGACATAACTCAAAATATATACGACGAAATCCAGAATTTTCTCTTCCATTAGAAAACTATTATTTAATCGGTCCTGACGATTCTTATTTCAAAGAATTTCGACTTCAAATGAGTTATGTACACTCAATTGAAGTTCGAATTGCCAATTTACGAACTGCAGCGCTGCGGCGAGTTCGTTTTAATTTTATTTATATATATATACACTTTTAAACTTCGTTTAAAATAAATTCAACTCCAACCTGATATATTTATATATCAAATCCATTTCAACATAATATTTCCGATCTTCTAAAATTGTCGATTTTCCCCTAACTCGGAAATAAATTTATTTATACTTCGATCTTCTATATTCAAATTCCATTTCAATTCTATTTAAATTTCCTATATTCAATTTCCATTTCAACTCTATTTGAATTTCACATATTCAATTTCCCATTTCGACTCTATTTGAATTTCATATATTCAATTTCCCATTTCAACTCTATTTGAATTCTATTTAAATTTTCTTTATTCAAATACTATATTCAAATTCCATTTGAATTTCTATATTTAATTTCTGTTTGAATTTTCCTTTATATTCATTCTTGAACAAGTCTCGATTTCAGTTTCTTTTGAAATCGATATTTCTACTTTTGGAAAATAGATTTCCCTTTTCAATTTCACACTTGTATTTTTATTTCTGAATTATCCAATGATAATTCTTTTCACTTCATTTATAAACTTCGTTTATAAAAGAACTACTTGTTTTTATTCTATTAAAACAAGTTGATATTTTTATTCTATTCAAATTTCAAATTCTATTTTAGAAAAATAGATTTTCCTTTTTAAATTTGAAAAATTCCTTTTTTCATGATTTTTTTAAGTATCAACATTTAGGCCTAGTGATATTTAAACACCAAACAACCAATTATTTATTTTTCTAACACATCATATATGACAGTATAGGTGCAAACAAACAAACAGATAATATATTTTTGAGGAATCCAGTTGGATCCCTCCAACCTGTTTTTCCTGCATCCACAGACGTTAGTCAACATAAATAATACCTATCCTGCTTCGTGGTAGGATATCGCGGTATAGAAGGTCATCCACTATCATAGCGTGGGGCGTATAGGGTAATCATCCGCTAATGGTACCGCGGGCATCCGGTAATGATACTGTGGGAAATCCAACCACCAATATATATATAAATATAATAGCAACCACCAAGCCTAAATAACTAATATATTTAAGATGCACAAAAATATTGAATGCAACCAAACAAGCAACAAATAATTATTTTTAACTGATAAAAAATAATTTTAAATAAAAGGTGAGTGAGATTTACACACTGTGATTTTCCATTGCTGAATATCCAAATAAATCCCGTTTAATTTCATATCGATGTGCTTACAAACTTATCGAATCATCTCAACCAACTTTACCCCGTACCTATGATTAATTCGTATTATTTAACGATTAATCAATTTTTTTTATTTAAATTAACTATAATATAAATAAATAAATTATTCTAGGTATTTATAAATTTAATTAAAATGTATACCTTACTGTCTTCGATCCACTACGAAGTAACTCGGTAGATCACCGATCAACTCCCTGAAATCAACCCCTAACACAACTTCACCATCCAACTATTGAATTTCTTGCCTCTTCACGAACTCATCAACACCAATCCTCACAAATTGCAAATTGTAACACCCCGAAAATTCTATAACTGTGAAAGTAACAAATTAAAGTATAATTAATTTGAAATCAAAGAACTAAGGGAAACGGGATACGCCATTGCGTTCGTCTCGGAAAAATACGCGAAATAGAGTCCGAGTTTTCGAAAAACGGAGTCCGTATGAAGAAGATATGGCCTTCGGAAGTTCTGAATCAAATTTAAAATTCAAACAGAATAAAATAATTAAAAATGGGGCCCAGTGGGCCAGGGCGGATAAACACCGGCCTAGGCCACCCAGGTCGACTGGGCTGTCGACCTGGGCAACCCATGTCGACAGGGCTGTCGACAGCCCTGTCGACAGGGGTATCGACCTGGTCGAGCCCAGTCAACCTGGCTGGCCAGGTCGGTGTGTGGTCGAATTTCTGTGGTCTGCTTTGTCATTAGGGCTAGGTGGCGGGTTTTTATTGGTCTCTCTTCCTAATGAATGGCTACGATCTATCCAAGCAACATCAAGGGTCCTAATCAATTCCTAACCTCTATATAAACAACCCTAGACTAAACCCTAATCTATTCATTCAAATTAAGAACATAGCCGCCATGTTGCTGAGGAACGACTAAGAGTAGCCGCCGACTAGAGAGAGAATTAGGAAGAAAGTTCTAAAGCCTAAAGCAATTCAAGCAACCTAAAGCCAATCAATTCAACAAAGGAATCGTATCTCTTAATTAGAGAATTAGCCGCAACCATTGTAAGTAGAGTATTACTTTGGTATGAATAAACAATTGTGTTGATGTGTATGCTTGAATTGTGGCAATGAAAGTAATTCATATTTGTGCGTTCTTATCAATTTATATACGTTTGGATATTCTTGTATTATGTTATAAAGAACTACATGCGGTAGTTCTATGCAAGTATACGTTTGGAATATTGCGCAAATTATATAATCTATGTTGAGGCTACATGTATGTAGTTGATTGAAATTCATGCAAGTTTGGGGCTTTGTTATTGTGTCATCATGATGTATATTTTGTGCATAAATCATTTTGCAAGTAATTGAAACAAGTTTGGTTGTTATAGTTCATATGAAACTATGTTGGAATTTTGACACCATAATCGATGTATTAAGTCATGCTTTTGCAAAACTTATGAATATGGCTAGGCTATGAAATGATATTTGGCATAATTGAAATCTATGATTAAGTCTATATGATGACATATGTGAGACATGGCTAGGTTAGACTCAAAAATCCCTTTTTGCAAGTTTAAAGCAACACCATGTTTAGGAATATTTATGCATAAGTATGTTTATACCATCGTTATGTGATTAGACTTAAAACATGATTAAGTTGAACCATGCTTTTGTGTTAGCAACAAAGCATCCCCTTTGTAAACATGTAGAAACCTTATGAACATGACTTGTTTATGTTTATGCCATGAACAAATTTAACTTTACTTATGCCATGCTTATGTTTGACATTATGCCGTGTTTATGCTAAAAGTATTTATGCCATGCTTATGTTTGACATTATGCCTAAATAAGAATATAGGTTCATGTTGTAGTTAAACCTATGCAAGTTCACATGCTTTGATTCATGTCACCTATGTTACCACTATGCAAGTACACCAATTTCTATTTTGTATTTCCAACGTCGTATTGCAAGTTCATGCGCTCACCTTCCCCTCTTTGTGAATACGCCATAAGCCTCCCCTTTTCGCATGGCTAAATTGGGCTTTAAAAGGCTAAGCCCAATATATATATAAACGGACGTGTAAAACGGGGGAAAATAACGTTGGGTTAAAAGTTAATTAATGAATGAAAATATAAAATAGAAGGGCCCAAATTCAAGTATGGGTTGGGAACGTGATTGGTGTAACCATTACACCATTAACTTAATAATGGGCCGCAAATATTTACATATAAGAAATAAAAAAGAATGACAAGATATGTAAATGTAGAAAATACGATGTGTTTAACCCGAGGTTGGATTGAGTTGTGATGTAAACCTGCCCGGAACCGCCCGGCTGTCCAGTAGTCACAACAATACCTATCCAATGTAGGAGGTTAAACATGGAGCCCAGCAAGGACCCGAGGTTAGACTGAGTTGTGGCGTAAGACTGCCCGGAACCAACCGGCAACAGGCAGCCACAACAATATCTGTCTAATGTGAGAGGTCAGGGCCTTAATAAGACAATTAAGGCTGAGTCGGGATTGCTAGGATTAAGTAAACTAAAGACTTAATCAAAATGGAACATGCTAAACTAAACGGACTGGTGGGGTTAGGTTAGGAAACACTTAACCAACTTAGCATGTTGGCTAGAGATAGAAAACCTAGTAACGGGGGACCCTTTTCAGCAGTAACCCTAAAAGGTGTATCATGATACCCTGAAACTAGGCAGGGTGGGGCACGATTACTGGGCTGATTGTAAGAGGTCAAAGCGACGGCGGTGGTGTAGCAGTGTAGGTTCTAACGGAGTGCGGGCGTGCACACACTCCGGCGCAGAAAAACAAGGCACTAGACACCAGTAGCATACCTGTGCACTCTAAGGTTGTGTCGGGTTGCCACTATGGGACTTGATACACCCCATGGTGGGACCAGCATAGGTAACTACAGACATCGGGGGCCGTAAGACACATGTAACTATGCGAGTAGGAGCCGATCATCATAGAATGGATCACATCACCCTGATTATGGGGTGCAAATTGGAAACTAGTATATGGGTTCAGAGATTAACATGGGGTACGATAGTATATTCGACCCTAGACAACTTAACCAAGTTTATAGTGCATGCCCACTTCTTGTTTATACTTATCATACCCAGTTCTTTATTCATAGACAAAATTGTACTAGACTTACTCAAGCTTTATGTCTGACTCTACTTTTCTTTCGTCTTCTTTCTTCCGTCCCCCCCCCCCCCCCCCCCAGGTCCTCAGGGAGGGAACACAGCAGCTTGACCAACCTCAACATCCAGCTTGGAGAAGAGAAATGTATTGCTTGGACTTTCCTGTTTTGAACTATGGCTTTGGACAATCCACTATGGGGCTTTTGCAGTTTATCTATGTTTTATTTATGCTTCTTTAAATAATGTACTCAAGACAGATTACGAAAGTGTTATGTTATGTTTTGGAAAGGATGTTGTTGTAACACGTATTTGACTTTATGAAATAAAAGTTTGTTGTTCTTCCGCTGTTTACAAATATGTGTTCTTATATCTGTCTTGTATATCTGTGACTTGTACTTATAAACCTCCACCAAAATTAGGGCATTCCCTTTGAGAGTGACCCTAACGGAGGTGGGGTGTTTCACTTGGTATCAGAGCATAGGTTTACCAGATAAGATAAAAAGTTTTGAAAAATTATTTTCAAAAAGGAAATTTAAAGAAGCATTTTTAAAAGAAAAATATTATTTTATTTTTAAAAGGCAAAGTCCACTCCCCAAAGCCATAGGAACTATCTCTTATCCTTCGTTTTGAATCTATCCTTTTTGTTTCAGCATGTCCCAAGAACTTAACTTGCCTGAAGGGGTGCCCATACCTGGTTGGTTTAGACGGTTCTTAGAAGCAAGGGCCACTCAGCCAGGTCCTACCATTCCTCCTCCCCCAGCTGAAGGAAACCATCCAGCTGCAGCAGCACCTTTTCCTCCACCTCCTCCTCGGGGAAACACTTTTGCTAAGATATGTAAAGATTTTAAAGCTATGGGAGGAAGGGATTTCCATGGAACTGAGTCCTTCGTAGCAGCTAGGAATTGGCTGAAAGAAACGGAGGACCTATTCATCATCTTTGAGGTAGAGGATAGACAAAAAGTACAACTGGCGGTGTGGCTATTGAAGGGCGAGGCTTCCTACTGGTGGGAAGTCACTAATGCTGAAAGACCAGTGGAGACATGGGAGGACTTTAGGGCAAGGTTTGAGACCAAATTTCTCTCAGATGCGGAAAGAAGCTTGCAGTTGGAAAAATTCTTATTTCTTAAGCAAGGAGACAAGACTGTCAGAGAGTATGTGAATCAGTTCGATGAGCTGGCTAGGTTTGGACTTGACCTAGTCAACATCCCGCACAAGAAGGCTCTCCGTTTCGTCAAAGGGTTAAATGAGCCATTACACAGTTTGGCCATGACCCATATACCCATGGGAGCCACGTATGAAAGATTGGTGCAAATGGCATTGCTGAATGAGGAGGATAAGGGCAAGAAGGAGACAAAGGCAGAAAGCTCTCAAGGGAAGAAAGAGGGTTTGCAGCCTAAGAAGACAGACTTTAAAAAAGGCGGGGAAGGCAACAAAGAGAAGAGGACGTGTAATTTCTGTGGCAAAGTGGGGCACTTGGTAAAGGACTGCCGGAAAAAGAAGGCCAAGGAAAATGGTGGGTGCTTTTCTTGCGGTGAGACGGGCCATAGGGCTAAGGACTGCCCAAAGAAACGAGGACAGGGGAAGGGCGCTGGATCCACCCCAGGGGCACAAGTTCATGTGCTAGAAGCGCCACCATTGCAACAGCGAGGTATAAATACTTCTGTAGAAAGTGTAGTTTATCTTTATGATCACCCCGTTCGCACTCTATTTGATTCCGGCGCATCACACTCCTTTATCTCGTCTGCTTTAGTAGAATCTCTGCACCTAAAAACTAGTATGGTAGAGGACCCCTTAATTGTTTCAAACCCAATTGGGGGCCCAGCTCATTTGTCTATGATCTTTGTGGGATTAAAAATTTCTATTCTAAGTGTAGAATTTCTATGTAGTGCCTTTGTTTTGGGCTTTTCGGGGTATGGTTTGATTTTGGGCATGGATTGGCTATCCAGTAATGGGGCCATCCTTGATTGTGAGAAAAGGGTTGTTAGGCTCCTAACCCAGCTCGGTAATACTTTGGAAATTTCTTGTAATCCCTCGTATGCGGTTATGCTTAGTTATCTTGAATCGCTAGATGCCTCTGTTGAAAATTTGCAATCAGTTAGAGTGGTCCGGGAATATCCGGATGTCTTTGAAGAGGTGAAGGGCTTGCCTCCGAAGCGGGAAATAGACTTCCGCATATATCTTGTAGATAATGCAAAGCCCGTTGCGTTGCCCGTTAGACATATGGCTCCATGAGAAAGGAAAGAGCTCAGTAAATAGATTAAAGAGCTTCTAGAAAAGGGGTTCATTAGGAGGAGCATTTCAGAATAGGGCGCTCCAGTATTGTTCGCCACTAAGGCTGAAGGTTCATTTCGCTGATGCATGAGTTGTAAAGAATCACCTTAGTAAGTACATTCGGCAACATAGTTGACATTTGTTTATTTTCAAGAGATAATTCATCTATGTGGAATACCTTCTAGTAAGTGAACAAGATCCAAGATTCACTAATGAATTTTGGAGAGCTTGCATGGAACCATGAGTACGCAGTTAGGCTTGAGCCAAGTATACTAGAAGGAGAATAAGTGAAAGAGGAACGAGAAATAGGTTCCAACTCATATTTTGGAAACAAGAATTAAGAAGCTACGAAATTGTGAAGTTAAAGACGGACAAAGCATAATGGAGTTAAGCTCAAGGAAGTGCGACTTAGAAGATTGAAGACTAGGTTTGTGCATCGTATCTCTTCTTAAGAGTATATCCTTGATCCCTCTCTTCCTGTAGGGCTTACCTGCATGGTATCTTTTCTGTATATCCTCTCGGTCCCATTCTCAATCCAATTTCTATTGCAAACCCCATAGGGAGTATGACTCATCTGTTAGTAACACATATTGGGGCTCGAGGGTGTTCGTTGATTTTACTAAAGTTTTTGAGTTTTATAAGCTACGGATTGGTCTTAGGAAGGGACTCCCTTGTGACCTAAAAGGAGTCCATCATGCTTAGTTGCCTAGAATCATATATGGTGGTTGGGTTGAGTAACTCTTTGGGTGTCAGTCTGATGTTGATTTCGGTCTTCGGGGCTGATGCTTAGAGAGTTCTTCTCCTAATCAATATATATATGTGGCATAGGTTTTCAGTTTTGACATTGCCTAATGGGCACAAAGTTTTTACTTGCTTCTATCATTCGACTATACCTTTAGATAGGAACAATTGGGAAAATGTCCTATAGATTAGAGCTACCCGAGAAGTTGGCTGGAGTCCACAACGTCTTTCACGTTTCACATCTCCGAAAATGTCTACATGAGTCTGCTGAAGTGGTAGAGCCAAATATCCTCGAAGAGGCCGAAGTGGAACGCGAAGCAACCATAAGGAGAGTTCCAACCCGCATCTTAGGAACGGAAGTGAAGAAGCTACGCAACCGCGAAGTCAAGCTTGTCAAAGTCCAGTGGAGCGACGCCGAGGGAGACGCGACTTGGGAAACTGAAGCGAGAATCCGTACTGCCTACCCTTTTCTGTTCGAGGGTACATCCTTGATCTTTCTTTCCTTAAGTTGCGTTTTTTTTATCTATCTTTTTAGGTATATTTCCTCGACCGTATCTTTTAGGTAGAATCTTTTTGGATGGAAACATGTAGTTGAAACATGTTATGTATGATGGTTGCAAGTGATTGCTAGTGGTTGCTCGTGGTTGCATATACACACACAATCTAGGTTTTAGATCGGCTCAGTCACTTCATATTGCATATGCATATATGTTTGCTTTCGTATGTGGATGAACTATAATGTGTTGTCATGTGGATGTTGCATTTGTATTGAATGATTGTGCACTCATGTAGAATCAAGAATAGGAAAATTTGCATACATAATGGATTCATGGCACTTACATAATTCGCATTAAGGAGGTCAACTGAATCAGTAGACCGCCTGATTTTGCATTAGATAAGTACATGTACACACACTTCGCATATGATCATGAAGCATTAGAAATCTTTTAAGGACAATGGATGCTCGTGTTTGATGGATGAGTAGATGGATGATTGGATGTTAGGATATACATTCCTCCTAACTTGAAGATTTCGGGGACGAAATCCTTTTAAGTGGTGGAGAATGTAACACCCCGAAAATTCTATAACTGTGAAAGTAACAAATTAAAGTATAATTAATTTGAAATCAAAGAACTAAGGGAAATGGGATAAGCCATTGCGTTCGTCTCGGAAAAATACGTGAAATAGAGTCCGAGTTTTCGAAAAACGGAGTCCGTATGAAGAAGATATGGCCTTCGGAAGTTTTGAATCAAATTTAAAATTCAAACAGAATAAAATAATTAAAAATGGGGCCCAGTGGGCCAGGGCGGATAAACACCCGCCTAGGCCACCCAGGTCGACTGGGCTGTCGACCTGGGCAACCCATATCGACAGGGCTGTCGACAGCCCTGTCGACAGGGGTATCGACCTGGTCGAGCCCAGTCAACCTGGCTGGCCAGGTCGGTGTATGGTCGAATTTCTGTGGTCTGCTTTGTCATTAGGGCTAGGTGGCGGGTTTTTATTGGTCTCTCTTCCTAATGAATGGCTACGATCTATCCAAGCAACATCAAGGGTCCTAATCAATTCCTAACCTCTATATAAACAACCCTAGACTAAACCCTAATCTATTCATTCAAATTAAGAACATAGCCGCCATGTTGCTGAGGAACGACTAAGAGTAGCCGCCGACTAGAGAGAGAATTAGGAAGAAAGTTCTAAAGCCTAAAGCAATTCAAGCAACCTAAAGCCAATCAATTCAACAAAGGAATCGTATCTCTTAATTAGAGAATTAGCCGCAACCATTGTAAGTAGAGTATAACTTTGGTATGAATAAACAATTGTGTTGATGTGTATGCTTGAATTGTGGCAATGAAAGTAATTCATATTTGTGCGTTCTTATCAATTTATATACGTTTGGATATTCTTGTATTATGTTATAAAGAACTACATGCGGTAGTTCTATGCAAGTATACGTTTGGAATATTGCGCAAATTATATAATCTATGTTGAGGCTACATGTATGTAGTTGATTGAAATTCATGCAAGTTTGGGGCTTTGTTATTATGTCATCATGATGTATATTTTGTGCATAAATCATTTTGCAAGTAATTGAAACAAGTTTGGTTGTTATAGTTCATATGAAACTATGTTGGAATTTTGACACCATAATCGATGTATTAAGTCATGCTTTTGCAAAACTTATGAATATGGCTAGGCTATGAAATGATATTTGGCATAATTGAAATCTATGATTAAGTCTATATGATGACATATGTGAGACATGGCTAGGTTAGACTCAAAAATCCCTTTTTGCAAGTTTAAAGCAACACCATGTTTAGGAATATTTATGCATAAGTATGTTTATACCATCGTTATGTGATTAGACTTAAAACATGATTAAGTTGAACCATGCTTTTGTGTTAGCAACAAAGCATCCCCTTTGTAAACATGTAGAAACCTTATGAACATGACTTGTTTATGTTTATGCCATGAACAAATTTAACTTTACTTATGCCATGCTTATGTTTGACATTATGCCGTGTTTATGCTAAAAGTATTTATGCCATGCTTATGTTTGACATTATGCCTAAATAAGAATATAGGTTCATGTTGTAGTTAAACCTATGCAAGTTCACATGCTTTGATTCATGTCACCTATGTTACCACTATGCAAGTACACCAATTTCTATTTTGTATTTCCAACGTCGTATTGCAAGTTCATGCGCTCACCTTCCCCTCTTTGTGAATACGCCATAAGCCTCCCCTTTTCGCATGGCTAAATTGGGCTTTAAAAGGCTAAGCCCAATATATATATAAACGGACGTGTAAAACGGGGGAAAATAACGTTGGGTTAAAAGTTAATTAATGAATGAAAATATAAAATAGAAGGGCCCAAATTCAAGTATGGGTTGGGAACGTGATTGGTGTAACCATTACACCATTAACTTAATAATGGGCCGCAAATATTTACATATAAGAAATAAAAAAGAATGACAAGATATGTAAATGTAGAAAATACGATGTGTTTAACCCGAGGTTGGATTGAGTTGTGATGTAAACCTGCCCGGAACCGCCCGGCTGTCCAGTAGTCACAACAATACCTATCCAATGTAGGAGGTTAAACATGGAGCCCAGCAAGGTCCCGAGGTTAGACTGAGTTGTGGCGTAAGACTGCCCGGAACCAACCGGCAACAGGCAGCCACAACAATATCTGTCTAATGTGAGAGGTCAGGGCCTTAATAAGACAATTAAGGCTGAGTCAGGATTGTTAGGATTAAGTAAACTAAAGACTTAATCAAAATGGAACATGCTAAACTAAACGGACTGGTGGGGTTAGGTTAGGAAACACTTAACCAACTTAGCATGTTGGCTAGAGATAGAAAACCTAGTAACGGGGGACCCTTTTCAGCAGTAACCCTAAAAGGTGTATCATGATACCCTGAAACTAGGCAGGGTGGGGCACGATTACTGGGCTGATTGTAAGAGGTCAAAGCGACGGCGGTGGTGTAGCAGTGTAGGTTCTAACGGAGTGCGGGCGTGCACACACTCCGGCGCAGAAAAACAAGGCACTGGACACCAGTAGCATACCTGTGCACTCTAAGGTTGTGTCGGGTTGCCACTATGGGACTTGATACACCCCATGGTGGGACCAGCATAGGTAACTACAGACATCGGGGGCCGTAAGACACATGTAACTATGCGAGTAGGAGCCGATCATCATAGAATGGATCACATCACCCTGATTATGGGGTGCAAATTGGAAACTAGTATATGGGTTCAGAGATTAACATGGGGTACGATAGTATATTCGACCCTAGACAACTTAACCAAGTTTATAGTGCATGCCCACTAATTGTTTATACTTATCATACCCAGTTCTTTATTCATAGACAAAATAGTACTAGACTTACTCAGGCTTTATGTCTGACTCTACTTTTCTTTCGTCTTCTTTCTTCCGTTCCCCCCCCCCCCAGGTCCTCAGGGAGGGAACACAGCAGCTTGACCAACCTCAACATCCAGCTTGAAGAAGAGAAATGTATTGCTTGGACTTTCCTGTTTTGAACTATGGCTTTGGACAATCCACTATGGGGCTTTTGCAGTTTATCTATGTTTTATTTATGCTTCTTTAAATAATGTACTCAAGACAGATTACGAAAGTGTTATGTTATGTTTTGGAAAGGATGTTGTTGTAACACGTATTTGACTTTATGAAATAAAAGTTTGTTGTTCTTCCGCTGTTTACAAATATGTGTTCTTATATCTGTCTTGTATATCTGTGACTTGTACTTATAAAACTCCACCAAAATTAGGGCATTCCCTTTGAGAGTGACCCTAACGGAGGTGGGGTGTTTCACAAATAATACAATCTAATCACTTGTTATGCTTTGTCGAACTTCATTCCTTCCTTACTGTAAATCCATGTTCGAACACAGTCCCCATCTTGACACAGTAGCATCACTATACCACTCAACCAAGCAATCTATTTCCACTGTAAACCATCCCTAAAATCCTGCATTCGAACCCCATACTGTCTCGCCACTGTTTTCACCCTTACCCAGTTCGAACTTCACCTTCATCATCCCTCAATTCGCACACAACCGCGGCGCTGAACCCCTCCCCAAACATCCACAAGACCATCGTCCCTTTCTGCCTCAACAATGTTCCTGACAACATCGCTCGAGACATTCACCTTCCTGTAATCGCGACTTCAGCCAATTGATAAAGGTCACGACCTTAGTTGAACCGAACTCCACTTGAATCGATACCCAGTTCCTCTTCTTCGTTGTTAACAACATCACGAATTCGTCACCCTGGTGAAGGCCAACTTCGATTACAACTCACGACTGTCTGGCCCTTCCTCCATCGAACTAGATTTCGACCCCAACCTCCAACGTGCTGCTCCATCGTGACCGCAACACTCGGCTGTCACCTACATCGCGATCACCTCATCCCTAGGATCGAGCGACTAAAAACAATGTCGAATCCAAAATCGAGCTTCGACTATACTCGAGTTCCTCCAAAGAAAACGACGTTGACCCCAACCTCCTACAGCAGATCGCGACTTGAACCCGTAACCCAATAACACCCAAAGCGCCTCAATCGATGTTCAAAAACTGAAACCCCAATATCTCTACTTCCGACCGCGATTGGAGATTTCGCAGCTTTGATTTAAAGTGTTCGAGTTGAATCAGCTTCACTGGAGATGAACAAAGAAAACGAGGCCATTTTTAATTAAAGCGTTCGATTCTGAGGATAAGAAGAAATGGAGCGGTTTTGCTTTCTGAAGTATTGAGGAGTGAATACAATAAAAAGGGTAGTAGTGATATTTAATTTTTTACATTAGGAGGATCGACATTTCATTCTGATCGAATAGGAAAGAAGAAACTAAGGAGAGGGGTGTGATTTTATAGACAATGAACACTTAGCAACGAAGGAATTTGCTCTGCGTAGGTATAGGTTAAGGTACACTATCATTAATGTGATTTGAGATTTAATTTAATTTGATTTGACTTTAAAGAGATTTTTATTCTTTTTAAAACAATATCGATTTGATTTTGAACCTATCCACAATCAAATATCTCGGGGTCCATTAATTTAAACCATGAACCGCTATTTTAACATACCGACCGATTGTTTCAATAGCATAACCCTGTTCTGAACTGAACAAAATATACTATGAAATTTAATTTGAATGTATATACCCTATTAAATTAATATAATATAATTTAAATCCAAAACTAATCAATTCGGTAGTAATAAATTATTTTTATTATCGTCCATCTTCAAACACAATTAGTATTGATCATCTGATTTGTTTTAATTCAGTTTTGACTTTGAATTCAAATAAATTCAATTTCGTATTTCGATAATTATATATATTCTAAATAAATCGTGTTTCGATTATTCAATTGATAACTCAATATAAATATCCATTTATATTATTAATTCAATATTTAAACAATATTAAATATTTAAAATTAATCGATCAAAAACTGGGTCGTTATAATATGCTACCAAAATTAGAATGATTTACCAATGTCATCGTCTTTAAAGAGGATTTATCTGAACAAAATACAAAATGAAAAGGGGGCAATTTGAGAATTGAACTCGGGATCACTTGCACCCAAAGCGAGAATCTTGCCACTAGACCAAATGCCCTTTGATGTAATGGTTGACAAGTATAGGTCTTGGGATAGCGTGCAACTTAAGGTCAATTTATGAAGAACCTGGAAAGAACATCATCTTTAAAATAAGCCTAATTTTTCCATAATACTGGATATCCCCCAACCTAAGTTAAAATCATGCGATGGGACCAAGTAGTCTAATACACAAGCCGAAAGGATTGATTTGTAGCATAAAAGTCAAATTATGTAATAGCTTTATAAACATCTTCAAACAAACCTACTTATGAATTAAAGTTCCCTGAGAAGAGAAGGGCATTCCGAGAGCGAGAATCATACTACTATATCGACTGCACTTGATGAATGGGTTGACCTATAGGTAGAGGTCTTGTGACAAATATACAATTAACGGTTGCCAAAAACTCACGTAAAAGGCAAAATACACAAAAGTTTGCAAGAAAGTATTTCAAAAATGCACCATTTGAAATTGATTTTTAAAAAAAGGAAGAGGCATTTCTAAATTGAACTCAGAAAGCAAGAATCATATTACAAGACCAACTGTCGTGGTAAAAGGCTAAACTTGTATGTACATGTATTTAATTAGAAATTTGATTATATGCTTAAATTAATTCATATGATTCAACGTTTATAAAAATGTTGGCGCTGGACACTTAAAGGCATATACTATGTGAAGGGAAGATTCAATCTTGATAGCAAGCCTTTACTTTATACAATACAGGAATAAAACCATTCAAAGACAAATTTAGCACTTCCACAATAAGCAGGATTCGAACTCATACTAGATTTGATGTTACTAGAATGTCACCATACATAATGTTACCATTAACAAATTCAATAATTAAAAATCCACGATTAAGGGGTTTTTACCCCTAAAAATGCTCTTTATTCTTAAGATCTCTTAGCTTAAGACTTTAGATGCAATTTTTTCCCTCCTTTTTCCCCCTTTATGGCTAAGCATATGACGAGAATGGTTTTCAAAAGTAGCCTCTTTATAGTTCATAGAACAATTTAATAAATTTTTATTTTCAACCAATACATGTTCAGAACTTTTATTGTTTTGTAGAACGTTGTAACAAAAATAATGATATTATAAACAGGGTTTTGTTGAGTACTTCTTTAACTTTCCAGGTAAATGTAAAATCCCAACTGAAAATAAACGAAACCCACCCCAACTTAAAATAAACAAAACCCTAGTTTCAAATACTCAGAAAATCCAACTTCAAAACTGAGCTCTTAAGTTGATAGCAATCAAGATGAAGTTCGATGATAAGTTGGCTGAGTTAAGGAGAAACAATTATCTGAATCGGTGTCTCACTATTACATCGTCGCTCAGGGAAAACTAGGCAGTATTGGGAAGTGTTATAATAAACTAACTTTTCAGCTATGATATAAACTAACTTTTCGGCTATATGTTTAGCCATGAGGTGGAAAACATGTGCTTAGATACACTGCATCAGCGAAAATATGCTACTAGAATTAGATTAATTTACCAATGTCGTCGTCTTAAAAAGAGGATTTATCTGAACAATAATACCAAACGAAAAGGGGGAATTCCGAGAATCAAACTCAGGACCTCTCGCTCCCAAAGTGAGAATGATACCACTAGACCAAATGCCCTTTGATTAAATGGTTGATATGTACAGGTCTTGGGATAGCGTGCAACTTAAGGTCCATTTATGAAGAACCTAAAGAAAAAAAATCATCTTTGAAATAAGCCTAATTTTTCCATGAATTTGGATATCCCCCGGCCTAAGTTAGAATCATGCGATGAGCCCAAATAGTCAAATACACAAGCTGAAAGGATTGATTTGTAGCATAAAAGTCAAATTAGGTAGCAGCTTGATAAACATCTTCAAACAAGCCTACATATGAATTAAAGCTCACTGAGCAGAGAAGGGAATTCTGAGAGCGAGAACCATACTACTATAGCGACTACCCTTGATGAATGGGTTAACTTATAGGCAGAGGTCTTGTGACAAATATACAATTAACAAAAGTTAGCAAGAAATTCAATAATTAAAAATCCATCACTTTCACCTAAAGCAGGATTTGAACTCATACTAGATTTTATGTTGCCAAAATGTCACCATACATAACGTTACCACTAACAAATTCAATAATTAAAAATCCACGATTAAGGGGTTTTTTCCCATGAAAAAAGTTATTTATCCTTAAGGTCTATCAGCTTAAGATTTTAGCAGCAATTTGTTTCCTCCTTTTTCCCCCTTTGTGGCTAAGCATAAGACGAGAAATGTTTACAAAAGTTGCCTCTTTATAGTTCATAGAACAATTTAATAAATTTCCATATTCAACCATTACATGTTTAGAACTTTCATTGTTTTGTAGAACGTTTGAACAAAAATAATATATTTCAGACACGGTTTTGTGGATTAAATTATTTTAAATTTCCAGGAAAATATATTTCGCACTCTAAAATCCCAACTGAAAATAAATAAAACCTTACCCAATTTAAAATAAACAAAGCCCTAGCATCAAATACACAGAAAATCCAACTCCAAAACTGAACTCTTATGTTGATAGCAATCAAGATATGAAGTTCAGTGGTAAGTAGGCTGAGTTGAGGAAAAACAATTACCTGAAATTGTGTCTCACTATTACATCGTCGCTCGGGTAAAACCAGGTAGTATTGGGAAGTGTTATAGTAAACAAACTGTTCGGCTATGATATAAACTAATTGTTCGGCTATATGTTTTAGCCGTGAGGTGGAAAGCTTGTGCTTAGATACACTGCATCAGCGAAAATATGCTACCAAAATTAGATTGATTTACCAATGTTGTCATCTTAAAAAGAGGATTTATTTGAACAAAAATACAAAACGAAAAGGGGTCATTCCGAGAATCGAACTCGGGACCTCTCGCACCCAAAGTGAGAATCATACCGCTAGACCAAATGCCCTTAGATGAAACGATTGATATGTACAGGTCTTGGGATAGTGTGCAACTTAAGGTCAATTTATGAGGAACCTGGAAAGAAGATCATCTTTAAATCTAGTCTAATTTTTCCATAAAATTGGATATCCGCCGGCCTAAGTTAGAATCATGCGATTGGACCAAATAGTCAAATACATAAGCTGAAAGGATTGATTTATAGCATAAAAGTCAAATTATGTAGTGGCTTTATAAACATCTTCAAACACGCCTACTTATGAATTAAAATTCACTGATCAGAGAAGGGCATTCCGAGAGCCAGAATCATACTTTTATGTCGACTGCCTTCATGAATGGGTTGACCTGTAGGCAGAGGTCTTGTGACGGTTTCCAAAACACTCACGTAAAAGGAAAAATATGCAAAAGTTTGCAAGAAAGAATTTCAAATATGCACCATTTGAAATTGATTTTTTTAAAAAGGAAGAGGCATTTCTAAATTGAACTCAGAAAGCAAGAATCATATTACAAGACCAAATGTCTTGGTAAAAGGTCAAACTTGTATGTACATGTATTTAATTAGAATTTTGATTATATACTTTAAATTAATTACTATGATTCAACAATTATAAAAATGTTGGCCCTGGACACTAAAAGGCATATGCATGTGAATGGAAGATTCAATCTTGAAGGTAAGCCTTTATTTTATTCAATAAGGGAATAAAATCATTCAACGACAAATTTAGCACTTCTACCTAAAGCAGGATTTGAACTCATACTAGATTTGATGTTACTAGAATGTCACCACACATAACATCTCCATTAACAATTTCAATAATTAAAAATCCACGATTAAGGGTTTTTCTCCCCAAAAATGCTCTTTATTCTAAAGGTCTATCAGCTTAAGACTTTAGCTGCAATTTTTCTTCCTCCTTTTTACCCCATTTATGGCAAAGCATACGACGAGAATGGTTTTCAAAAGTAGCCTCTTTATAGTTCATAGAACAATTTAATAAATTTCCATTTTCAACCATTACATGTTCAGAACTTTTATTATTTTGTAGAATGTGCTAACAAAAATAATAATACTATAAATAGAATTTTGTTGAGTACTTCTTTAACATTCCAAGTAAATATCTTTTGCACTCTAAAATCCCAAATGAAAATAAACAAAACCCACAACAATTTAAAATAAACAAAACCCTAATTTCAAATACTCAGAACCAACTCCAAAACTGAACTCTTAAGTTGATAGTAATTAAGAGATGAAGTTCGATGGTAATTAGGCTAAGTTGAGGAGAAACAATTACCTGAATCGGTGTCTCACTATTACATCGTCACTCAGGCAAAACCAGGTAGTATTGGGAAGTGTTATATTAAACTAACTGTTCAGCTATATGTTTAGCCATGAGGTGGAAATCATGTGCTTAGATACACTGCATCAATGAAAATATGCTACCAAAATTAGATTGATTTACCAGTGTTGTCATCTTAAAAAGAGGATTTATCTGAATAAAAATACAAAGCGAAAAGGGGGCATTCCGAGAATCGAACTTGGGACCTCTCGCACCCAAAGCGAGAATCATACCACTAGACCAAATGCCCATTGATGAAAAGGTTTATATATACAGGTCTTGGGATAGCATGCAACTTAAGTCCACTTATGAAAAACCTGGAAAATATCATCTTTGAAATAAGCCTAATTTTCCCATAAAATTGGATATCCCCCGGCCTAAGTTAGAATCAGGCAATGGGCCCAAATAGTCAAATACACAAGCTGAAAGGATTGATTTGTAGCATAAAATTCAAATTGTGTAGCAGCTTGATAAACATCTTCAAACAAGCATACTTATGAATAAAATTTCACTGACCAGAGAAGGGAATTCCGAGAGTGAGAATCATACTACTATAGCGACAACCCTTGATGAATGGGTTGGCATATATGTAGAGGTCTTGTGACAAATATACAATTAACAGTTGCCAAAACATTCACGTAAAAGGGAAAATACGCAAAAGTTTGCATGATAGTATTTTGAAAATGCACCATTTGAAATTGAAATCTGGACAAAGGAAGATGCATTTCTAAATTAAACTCGTAAAGCAAGAATCATGTTACAAGAAAAAAATGTCTTGGTAAAAGGACAAACTTGCATGTACATGTATTTAATTAGAAATTTGATTATATACTTTAAATTAATTCATATAATTCAACAATTATAAAAATGTTGGCCCTGGACAATAAAAGGCGATGGGACCAAATAGTCAAATACATAAGCAGAAAGGATTAATTTGTAGCATAAAAGTCAAACTATGTAGCAGCTTGATAAACATCTTCAAACAAGCCTACTTATGAAATAAAGTTCACTAAGCAGAGAAAGGCATTCTGAAAGCGAGAATCATACTGCTATATTGACTGCCCTTGATGAATGGGTTAACCTGTAGGCAGAGGTCTTGTGACAAATATACAATTAACGGTTGCCAAAACACTCACATAAAAGGCAAAATACGCAAAAGTATGCAAGATAGTATTTCATAAATGCACCATTTGAAATTGAATTTTTAAAAAAGGAAAAGGCATTTATAAATTAAACTCGGAGAGCAAGAATCATATTACAAGACCAAATGTCTTGGTAAAAGGCCAAACTTTTATGTACATGTATTTAATTAAAAAAATTATTATACACCTTAAATTAATTCAAATGATTCAACAATTATAAAAATGTTGGCCTTGGGCATTAATCGACATATGATATGTGAATGGAAGACTCAATCTTGAAGGCAAGCCTTTATTTTATACAATACAGGAATAAATTCATTCAAAAACAAATTCAGCACTTCCACCTAAAGCTGGATTTGAACTCATACTAGATTTGATGTTACCAGAATGTCACCATACAAAACGTTACCATTAACAAATTCAATAATTAAAAATCCACGATTAAGGGGGTTTCCCCCCAAAAAAGCTCTTTATTCTTAATGTCTATTAGTTTAAGACTTTAGCTGCAATATTTTTCCTCCTCCTCCCCCCCCCCCTTTTATGGCTAAGCATATGACGAAAATGGTTTTCCAAAGTAGCCTTTTTATAGTTTATAGAACAATTTAATAAATTTCCTTTTTCAACCATTACTTGTTCAGAACTTTTATTGTTTTGTAGAACTTGCTGACAAAAATAATAATATAAATAGGGTTTTGGTTGGTAACTTCTTTAACTTTCCAGGTAAATATCTTTCGCATTCTAAAATCTCAACTGAAAATAAACAAAACTTATATACACGTAACTGTGAATATTTTATCCGCTTATTTGTCTTATTTTTCTATTAAAAATAATTGATAGTGTGTATTTATAGTTATGTTTTCTGGTTATTGACGATGAATGGATTGATGCGCTTAATTGTTGAAAAGTTTGAAGAATTGGTGCAAGAAAAGTGTTGAATTTTAGAGCTGGATTGAAGCTTGAAGACCTAAAGAAATGTTGTTGTTCAATCACCTTCTGCTTCATATTTTAAAGTCAAGATTCAATGCTTTTCATAAAGATCACTTGTCTCGGATGATATGGAGTTCTCATTCATGCTCTAAACAATTGAAATTGATGCCATTTGATGTCTGCAAGCTATGCCGATTGCAAATCCATTCACATGCGTTCACATTGGCTCATTTGCAAGGCCTCTCACTTTACAGCTGTGTTCACACTGGCTTTTGTGTTTTTTGGGATAAATCTTTAGTCCTACATTGTGTAATTAGCCAATCAGTCTTTGTCTTATTATCTATAAATACTACATCTCCTTTATTTGTAATTACACTAGGTTTTATTCTGTAAAATTTCTCTTGGAATAAAATCACTCTTCTCCCTTTCTCTTTACTTTTTATTGTAATTTATTTATGTTGTTTATTTTATTTTTATCTCCTTTTCTTTTAGCTATGTCTAGCTAATCCCCTTTAATTAGGGGGTGATGACACATAGATTAGATTCAATATGAATCACATAGACAAAAAGATTAGAACTTCATGTATATAGATCTAGATCTGAACCTTCATACTCTGTGTTGCTTAAGAGTTGTGCTCCTTCACATTGTATATTCGAGTTCGATCGAACGCTTATCAGATTTAGATCTAATTTTTAGGGTTTTAGAAATAAAGTAGTGAATCTGTCTTGATAGTCTATGGTTGTTTAATAGCTTAGCTCCTGCATAGGCTATGCTTTTCGTTATTCACAAGTTTGTTTCTGAAAACCTAATTGTTTTTATTCATGTTTGTAACAGAAACATGGGTTAGATCTAGAATAATTTGTTTGGCTATTGAATCGTATTAATTTAGATTATGTCATTGCTCCGTAATTGTTTTTGTTTATTATTAAAAACTCTCTTTTTGTTTATTTTCTGTTATTATTAAACAATCCAAATTTCAGAATAACTTGATTAGATTTATTAGTAAAATAATTTTTGATCCCAGAATTCGACACCCTTTACATCAACCCTTCTTGTTTAGGAAAGCTGGATGAATTAAACAATTGTTTATAGTTGTTAATTTGTTCACAGACAAATTTTGGCATCATTGCCGGGGATCAAAATAATTTTGATTAGTAAATCCTTCGGGTTATATTATTATTTCCTTATTTTTCCATAAAAAACACAATTTTTTTAATTTTGTTTGTTTTCTTTCATATATAGAAGAAAATTCTTGTTTAATTGATTTGGTATTTTCATTGATACCGTAATCTTCCAAACAAGAGAAAAAAATATTCTTGCCAATTTTTGTTTTCAATTTCTTTCCTTTCTTTCGTTTGTTTCTTTCCAATGTTCTAGAAATTTCTTTCCTCTTTTCAACAATTCAATAAAATTTAATAAAAGGAAGCAAATTTTCTTTGTGTCATTCTTCTTTATTTCTTTTTCTGCATCTCACTGAACCATAAAATACAACACTCCTAAGACACAAACTGAACCATCACATCACTTACCCTTGCTAAAACCAACAGCTACTCACTTCTTTACCATTTTCTTTCATTGATATACTTCCAGACCAAAAACCTGCTTCCACATACGCTTCACTGGTAAATCTTCCAGCACCATATCCTCAACACAACACCATTCATCTCCATCAACCCCAATCACCATCATACCCAGTGCACCCCTTTAAACACTTCAATCACCATCACTTCAACATACATACGGCATCAACCTTCACATTCACCAAACTGCTCATATACCCCCACACAACCAAAATACCGATCCTTGTAAACACCAAATCCTCCCCTTCTACCATAGTTTAGTCCTGCAAACTGTTCACGCCACACTCTCAAACCTCTCACTACTTCTCTGATTAGACTTCCTCCTTCATCTTTTGCCTTACCATCTTTACAGCACTGCGTCGCAATCTACCCAACTTTTACCAAAGTTCTGACCAACAACCAGTTTCTAAACTCCATTACTGCGAACATCCTAATTCTTCCCATCCATCAAACACCAACCCACCCTCAAACTACTTCTCCACCTCTTCAAGGCCACACTGCTTCGATAACCAAGCTACTACCGTACTACATCTAAACACTCTGACAATCAAACTGCACATCCATCTTAACAAAGACCACCACATATATCGACCAAAACTGCCTCTGACAGTCAGCAGCTGTAACACCCTATATTTTTAGTGTAAGATAATAAAATAAAGATAACTTAATTAAATATTCAGAATTAAGTAAAATGGACTGTGCCATTATGTTCGTCTTGAAATTATGGTCAAGATAGACACCTGGTTTGCGTAAAACGAATACTGTATGAAGAAGTCATGAGCACTAGAAGTTTATATACATATAAGGAGATTATATGTGTGTGTGTATATATATATATATATATATATATATAAATAAATATATCCAAAAAATTCGAAAATCAGTTCAAAAATCAAAATTCATGAGCGGGAAAATCTGGAGGGAATTTAAACCATTGGGGGTCGACCCACCCGCGAATCTGGAACCTTCTTTTCTGACATGGATGATTCTGGTGTTTTAAATTTTGATCTGCGGGTCCTGGTTCCTCCACTACTCCTATAAATAAGAACCTAGACCTAACCCTAAATATCATAATTCAGCGGCTACGCTGGAGCTCTACAAGGCTCTCTCTCTTCTCAAATCTATTCTGAAATTAGAATGTTAGCCTAGGAGAATTATGGATTCAGATCTAGAAGAGGGAATCAAAGTTAATAAAAAGATTATTGAATCATGAAAGCAAGGTGAACTTCCTGATATTCAATTCTTCCTATTTCTTTCCCTTCTCTTTTAATGAAAATAGTCGATCCATGTTATTAGGTTTCAAATCAAATTAAAGGGGAAAGGAAAACATGGATGATAGAACGGATCAGATCCAAAATTTGGGGAAAGCATGAAAGGTGAGTGGGTTTAAACAATAGCCTTTATATAATATTATGATTATCGTTTAGCATTCCCCTTGTTATAAATTGTGAAATTGCCAAGTAAATTATAAATTATTGTTATAACAAGTTGATATGTTAACATGAATAATTCGTACGATGAATCAGTTAAAGTATTGGAATGATTATATGTTGTATAGACTTGTTAGAATATGGGCAATGATTACTATTGTTGTAATTATATAATGCGCTTGGGGCATATTATTGAGTAAACGACATGTTAAACTTGTTGGATTATAATAATTGAGATTTTAGGTAAATGATACATTATTGGAGAATTACACTTTATTTTTAAATAAAGTTAGCTACATGTATAAAGACATGCGACACATATTGGGATTTAGGGCAGAATTTGTAATAGGATTTTGGAACATAACATATATTATGTTTTGAGACTTTAATATGGGAGCGCAATTTGATATGAACATAAATGATTGAATGAAGATGAATATTCCTAGAATTACAATTTAGATATTGTAACTGCACTTATGGCACGAGGTTAGGTTGCATTAGTGGCGGAAGTATGCCCGGACCCGACCGGCATATCCAGCAGCCACTAATGTTGAACCTAATGTGAGAGGCCTAAGTGCAAAATTAAAAACATGTAATGGTGCTAAGACACGAGGTTAAGTCACTTGTGGTAGAAGTCTGCCTGAACCCGCCTGACAAATCCACCGTTTACAAGTGTAGGCTTAATGTGAGAGATCTAGTGCTTATATATATATATATAACAAGATATGAATAAATGGCAATAATGGTACTTAAATGTCTAACTCAGAAAATAAGAAAGGAAGAGATGTGATGAACTGAGTTAGTGTGATAAGAAGGAAAAGTGATGTATTTCCCTAAATGACTTATTTCTAAAAACATTGTTGCAAGTAAGCCACAGTAAATAAAGAAAAGTAAAGAAATAACTTGCTACCACGGATTTAGATGGGAATACATTATGAAAATAAATCATTGATTCCTTCTATCAAACTGATAAGGTGCATGAAGTGTTTTCCTTAATATAATAAGGAATATATATATTACAGTGAATGAAGAATAATGGTTTACAACAGTAAATGGTTTAAAAGGGGAATGATAATAACCTATTATAAATAAATAACATTAGTGAAAATGTTGTATAATAGGTAGACTTGTCCTAGGGGCAAGTGAATATTATAACTTAGGTTATAATAGACTAGTAATGGAATGAGATAACTGGTGAATTGAGTTAAGGGACACTTAATTATAAATTAAGGGGAAAACCTGAAACTAGTTAAGAAAAGGGGTAAAATATATTGTACTTAATTATAAATTAAGTAATCTGTAAGCTTGGAAGTCTGAAACCCCGTTGATAAGAATGTTTAGGCTTGTGCTAGGGACAAGAGGGAATTATCGCAAAGGTTATAATAAACGGGTAGAGAAACTTATTAATGGACCTTAGTTAATGGAACTAAGTTAATAAGTAAACAACAATAAATTGTACTGACAATGTAAAATGGAATTATGATTAAATGGGAAAGAATGAGGAAAACATATGGAATGAAATAAGTTATATTAAATCATGAGTGGTGAGTGACATGTTAATTAGAAAACATGTGAATTGGATATATTTAATTACATATTAAGTAAAACATGTTATTTTAATGATGAAATCAACAAGAAGATAAAAAGGGATTGTGGATTACAGACCTTGGGCCACAATCTACAGAATAACATATTGTGGGCTTATTAATAGACTTAAATGGATTAAGTTGTACGACTGAAATTAATAAGCAAGAGAGCTTGGTAATTTGAATAAGAATTCAATATAAATTGGAATAACTAAGTTAAATGGAAACCTAATGCGGTGAACAAGCGCGTAAAAGAATGTTTAGACATAGGGTCTAATAATATGCTAAAGTAAGGCGCTTAGACCAGTCCGTACGGTTGCGGGTGAATAAGCCAACGGGGTAGATCATCGAGGTGTTATAAGGCACGAGGGGAACGCACATTCATCTGATTGTTCTGACGGATCCAAAGGACTGGAAAGGGAAGCACGCGACTTCCTAAGGTATGTAAGGTGCACCTAGTAGTCCTCTGTGCGGCGGCAGATGTCTTAGGCTATGTCCGTAGAGGTTGGGTCTGCACGTAACTACTAGGTGGGTGAGCCTTGACTGCAGATGTGGCTATGCAGTCAGAATGTTGTGACGAGGTGACACCAGGATGGTTCGGCGGTTTCCTCACGAGGAGGCAGAGGGTCGGGACCAACAAGGATAGTAGACCATCAGACACCCCTCATCGACAGCTAGTGGGATGCGGAAAGACTCGAGCTAAACTCAAGATACCATTTCACCCTTCACTATCGGGGTAAGGGGTTGAGGGAAGACGCCACATGGATGTTTAGATTGTTTGCGTAGGGGCATTCACTTAGCTCTAGTAGTCTTTACTAGTTGAGGGAGGGGCCAAGGTGGGGCCATAGCCACCATGAAAATAGACCATAAGTATATCTGCATATAGAGGCTCTTTAAAGATAGGTCTGTACGGATATGGAAAAGCTCTCAACCGAGTTCCGTGTCTCTTGTATCGCCCTACCATGGAACTCGGTGTACATTAGAGGACGTGCGATTGAGGCATCGAGCTACAATTGAAGATACGTATGGTGGCCAGTCTAGACACATGCATGTCAGCTCTGGGAGGTGTATCGTAGGCTTGAGGGCATTACTCCGGTATGTAGTCATATTCGAACAAAGGTGGCAATCCGTATGTTTACGTAGCATAGTAATGATAGATATATGCGGAACATAATATTGATACCCGTACATCACTAAGACGTAGGATGAGGGACTACGTATATTTCGATGGTGTTACGGTGGAAACCATGCGAGTGGGGTACCATGGGCTATACCTCAATAATGGGGTTGAGTACATATATACTGTATTAGGTTAATTGTGACACCCCACGTCCGTTAATGTCACTCACGAAGGGAATGCATTAAGTTTCGTGAAGCATTTAGTTAAACAGACATAGAATATTACAAGACAGATATAAAAAAAATTTGCAGCAGAAATAAACAACTTTATTAATCATCAAAATACCGTGGTCCAAAGCATCATTTGTCTGAAATATAAAAACCCATTACAACATAAAAACCACTATCTTGTACTTCAGAAGTATCAGAGTACGTAAAAGAAAGAAAATTCCCCAAGAGAAAAATATGGCCATAGCAACAAGGATAGGAGCTTGATCCATACATATAAGCAGCTCCAGAAAATAAGCAAAATCATGATCAAGCTTGTGTGTTTCCTCCCTGAGAACCGGGGGGGAACGGAAGAAAGAAGGGGAAACAAAAAGGGTTAGACATAAAGTCTGGCGAGCCTAGTTACTTTTAGCCAGTAAATAAATAAAAGTAACAAGATAGGCAAACAAAGTGGATAAGAGAGATCAATACATAAATGGCAGGCATAACAAGGTAAACAGGACAACAAGATAGAATAGATAGTGCTTCTTAATACTTTCCTTGCTCTACACCAATACTAGTATAACAGGTATGTGATAGGATTACATATTCCCCAATTGCTTAACAAAAACAAGATGATCCCAACAGACACATAATGGTAGTTTTAGGTGTACTCTTGTAACGAGTTTTAACGTCCCAAACAGAACTGGTAACTAAACAGAAATAACAGGTGTTAGCCCAGACAAAAACACAGGTACCCCACAAAAACAGACAGGACAAGATGTACCCTATTTACTACCCCCAATCGATCGGCTCCCTATTTCGTAGATACCCTGTGCTGGCCCCACAGTAGGGTGTATCACTCCCTAAAGTGGCAACCCTTCATTTTCCGAATGTGCACAACCATATCTACTGATGTCACACCGTCTTATCTTCCCCAGCAGGCAAAGTCATGCACGCAGATGACCCCGTTGGAATGTGCCGTCAACACCGCCTCCACGTTTGGATCTCTTATAGTCAGCTTAGTAATCGTGCCCCACTCCGACCTAGTTCGGAGTACCCGTTTGATACCTATTTAAGGGTTACTGACTGAAATGGGTCCCACACAAGATGATGTAAGCTCTCCCCTTTGTCTTGCATCCCCACTACTAGGTTTTCCACTGGTTATGTTTACCTAACGATGTCTTTAATTACATAACCTCGACAGGTTAAGTTTGTGGGCCTATATATATAAATATTACCCACCAAACCAAGATGTACTTAACCCTCCTACTGATTCACGCATGTTTATTTAACGGTTAAGTTTGTGGGCATATATATATTAATATTACCCACCTACCGAAGATGTACTTAACCCGCCCACTGATCCAAGCATGTTTTACTTAACCCTATCTTTAGTTCATATTCGTATAATCCCTTATGGATTAGATTAGGTTAAGTAGTCCGATTCATTACCATGTCCATTTATGGTTTATAATGGGCTAGACCTCTCACATTAGGTCTACAACATGTGGATGCTGGATATGTCGGTCGGGTCTGGGCAATCTTATTCCACAGTTGGGCCTAACCTCGTGTCTTAGCCCGATTCGTATTCGCGTACTTAGACCTCCCACATTAGGTTCAACATTAGTGGCTGCTGGATATGCCGGTCGTGTCCGGGCAGACTTCCACCACTAATGTAACCTAACCTCGTGTCATAAGTACAATTACAATTCCTAATTGTAATTACTAAACATTCCATTTTTAATTAATTAACCAATTAATTAAGCCTTTCCCTTTTTGGATGTCAATACATATTTTGCCCAATAATTTGAATTACATGTCCATAAATGTTCATATTCAAATTATGCCATTTTTAATTAATTTACCAATCAATTAATCCTTTCCTTTTATAGGTTTCAATACCTATTTTACCCAATAATTTGAATTACATATCAATTCATTTAAAGATTACATGCCAATTATAAATCACTTTTCCCCCGTTTCCTTCACTAACATATTTGCACGTATTTTGGTGGCATCTAGGCTAATAAGTAGTCTAGCCATAATAATGAAAAAGGGAATATGATAGAGGTGATAGTTTCAACATATATTGGCAGAAACATACTAGTATGATAACAAAGTGAATGGACATGTAATTAACATCATATCAAGGTGAACATACATATTATCATGAACATGTAATCATCATCATAACGGGATCTAACATAAATATTGCTTTAGATCTACATAAAATGTCCACTTGCTCTAGATCTAATAGATTAAATTAGATCTAATCATAAGTAAAGGTTTAGATCTACAGGTTTATAAATAGATCTACCCAAATCCACATCATAGAGGTCACAATTAAGATAAAGGTATGGACCCAATCCTAATCAAGGTTTTAAATCACAGATATCGGTCGCGTTTCGTCTCGGGGATTTCATAGACTCGGTCTTATATCGGGGGAGATCTCGGACGAGATGAGTCTAACTCGGGAGTTCATCTCGGATTTTCATCTCGAGTCTGAAAGTTCATATTGGAACAATCTCGGGGTACATGATATGTTAAAAATGATATTTTAACAAAATAATTTTTATAAATGCTATCAAAAACATAGTAACTTAAACTTAAAATACAAAATAACTTTATTATTCTTTATTTTACGAAAGATCACTCATACTCCGAATCGTAATATTCTTAAAACAGGAATATTGTTAGACAGGAAACATTAAAAGGATCCAAAACATTAAAAAATTCAGCATAAATAGACCATAAAATACATAATTTCATAAGTAACACGTATGTAAAAAGACGAATATGAAAATTATAAGCATTGCAAAACATATACAAATATACAATATAGTAATTTAACATACAAAATGTAAAATAACAAAAGATTGATATGGCAAGATTTGAGTTTTTTAATTATAGTTCTATTTCAGGCACAAATTTAAATTTTAACCATAAAAACTAAGATCTCGGACGATATTCCGGTATTTCGTCTCGGTCGATATATCGTTCGATATTGCAATATCTCGTGCGATATATTCTAAAGGAGATTTAGAGTGATATTTGTTGTTTCATTTTGGAAGGAGCCCAAAATGAGATCTCGGAGGAGATCTCAGGTGATATTTGCGAGATTTGAAATAGTGATCCTAATCAATTTAAGGTTGCATATGTTCTTGGTTCACATAAATGATTTGATCTATCCAAATGAAACAAATATAACATACTAGGACAATCACAATTGAATTGGATCTCGAGAGATAGATCTATCATAGCATAAGATATGATCAAAAAATTGATCTAGCATAAAACATGATCATAAAGTGGATCTAGCATAAAACATGATCATAAAGTGGATCTAGCATAAAACATGATCATAAGCATGTTTAGATCTAAATATGTCCAACTTACAACATATCTAAGTTGATCGCAACATGAAAGGTGATTTACATACAAAATTAGGTCTAAGCAATGTTGCAACTGTCAAGATTAATAGATTTACATTTACCACAACATAGTTACAAATCAAGATGCATAAAGGAAACATCATAGTATAGCCACAATTGCATCAGATCTAGAGAATTAGATTTATCATGATCTACATGGTATAAGATTTAATACTGGCATAGATTCATACTTTACAACATATCCAATTCATAGTCTTTCACAATTTACTATTATTTATTTAAACCTAAAAGTGACTAGAAACTCACAGCGTTAGGTTCAGAAAATTTAGAGAGAGAGATCTGAATTTTGAATAGCTAAACTGATTGTAGTAGACTTTGATTCTGTTTCAATTTGCAACCCGACAGCATATGGCCTCTATGATCTCCGGTGGAGAAAATAAAAAATATGGGACCATATTTATAGCCTAAAACCAATGAACCAGACCCAGAATCAAGTCCAGGTACATAAAAAAAATCTGCCCAGATCTGTCCGGGGGGGGGGGGGGGTCGACACCCCTATAAGGGGGTCGACACCCATGTCGATACCCCCATAAGGGGGGTCGACACCCATGAGCGGGAATTTTCCCTCTCAGCCCGCTTTGGCTTGATTTTTGATTTTTGAATTGTTTTTGAAGGTTCTGGAATTTATTATATATATATATATATATATATATATATATATATATTTACTTATCTTGTGCGTAGACAAACTTCGAACCCTCATAACTTTTTCATATGGTGTCCGTTTTACGCAAACCAAATGTCCATTCTGACCAGAATTTCGAGACGGACGCAATGGCATAGTCCATTCCCTCTAATTCCGAATGTTGAATTAATTATTATTTAATTTATCCTCTTTTAATGTCGTTAAAATTTTGGGTGTTACATTCTCCCCTACTCAAATGATCTCATCTCTGAAATCTCTAAGTTGGGAAGAATGCATATCCTACCATCCATCATCCATCTACTCATCCAACATCCATTGGCAGCCATTGTCCTTAAAATCCTCTAATGCTTATATGAATATATGCAGAAGTGTGTATATATGTCCCAACACTGATGCAAAAATCAGGCGGTCTACTTATTCAGTTGGTCTCCTTAATGCAATGCATGTTAATGCCATGAATCTAATATGTATGCAAATAAACCTATTACATCATATAAGTTCTATATGTGTGCACACACATTTGTCCAAATGCAACATCAATACAATAACTCATCCATTTCCATCCATAAAAGAAAAGAAAATGGACACACATCCATATGCAGTATGAGAGTGATTGAGCCGATCTAGTGCCTAACGTGTGTGTATATGCGTCCACAGGCAACCACTAGCAAACACTTGCATCCATCAAACATAACATGTTATGTTTACAATCATGGGATTTCCTACCAAAAGGTCAAAGATTCGATTGATATGATAGACTCAGATGATAGAAGCAAATGCGAATAAAAGCTTTTGGAAGAGAAGTTAAGAATATTCCCTTGAAAAGGAAAGGGTACGAAGCGTAAAAATCTTGTCTTTGGTCTCCCAAGTTGCATCTTCTTGATTGTCTCCCCACTGGACCTTCACTAACTTGACTTCTCGTATGCATAGCTTCTTATCCTCCGATCCAAGTATACAAGTCGGAACTCATCCAATCATTGCTTCCTTCTTTTTTTCACTTTCTTTCGCAAGTTTGGCCCCACTACCTCGATGTGATAGCCCGTAACTTCCCCGTGAAGGAAAGCCCGGATTACCTTGAGAACAACACACAAAAGAACGCAAACGGAAGAACATTTCATTGTTATTACAACAATTCCATCAGATACAAGAATATACAGAGTATGAATGAATAAATTACATTCGATAAATATCATAGATTACAATAGATTACATAGCAGCGGAAAATAATACAAAACACAACTGAAAGAAATAAACGGATACAGAGCTTTTCGAGCATCGTTCCAGTTGTAAATCAGGATCCTGTGAATATAAATCTGCAAAACCAAAACTACTAGCTGCCCGTGTCGAAAATAAGGGCACCCAGAGTTTAGGTTAAAACAATAATCTCTAGGTCAGTCATGTGACTGGTGTGAGAACTAAAACAGTTATTTAAAACTTTACTTTAAAAGAGAGTAATTCAAGGGACCACGCCGTATAACACGGAACGGGTTTCCTCCCAAGAATACCAGTGCATAGGATAAACAACGCAATGCTTTTTCGAAAAATGCAGCTATTATAAGACCCAGGTCCCATCACACAATGCAATGCAAGCCGGAGGATAGGGTTTTCCCTTATAATAGCCAAACATGATTGGTACGTTTAAAAAAAATCATTTGATACTATAATAAGTGTATAGTGTCAAAACAATTTCAATCATAAATATGAATCATAGACGGCATGGGTACCATATATCATGTCGCCATACTAGTTCTACAATTAAAACCGCAATATCACGTATTGGAAATTGGATTTCCGTCATGAGTCGAGGCAAGGGGCAAGCTCCTCTCCGCTTTCGAGACACTCTAGCAAATGTCTCAGGGCTACGCACTCTGGGCAACCCTTGGATCTTCAGGGCCGGTCCTCTCTTACGTTTGAGGATTGGCAATTCCTGAGCACACATTTCCCGGTCCTTACAGACCTAAAATCGAGGCGCCTCATCCAACAAACACATAGGTGAAAAGTATATAAATGTCAGGGCTGGTAAGTCACTGACACCACCAAAGCTAGAAAGAAATGTCGTGCTCTCCCTGCAGTCCTTATCCCGTTTTTAACTCATACCGAGGTGTGAGGCTCACGAATTCACGTTATACACAAAGCTGCCACATAAGCTGTGCTTTGATCATCAACCACAAGACTTTGCTTTTCAACAGAAGCCTTGATCTATGCAACTCAGCGTGCCACACAGGCAATTCATGCCATGCGATTGATATCTATCAATATATAACCTCTAAGCTCGTACGTCTCAGAGAAGGGCGTTAAGCAAGAGAATAAATTCTCTGCCGCCAAACAGATATATATTTAACAGAAATCAATCAACACAGAATAAAATCCAATGTCAGACACACAATCCATTTACAAGTTCGTTCTGGGTCTGAACGAAACCGGAGGCACTTTCCTCGCATATCCATCGATCTCCAAGTACGTCTGGACGACCACCAACTGGTTCCCTCATCTTGGGTGTACAGCCCAATCAAGATCATCAGTAATCACCCAAACGATGTGAAGACTTCCGGTCTTCAACCACCGTCTTCATCTTCGACATATCGTCGAATCGGTTATTCAGAATGGGTATAATCCCGGCCTTTCCAAACAACCCGCGTATATTAAAAACAAATGTTACACAAACACAACATACGCCTCATTCCAATTCATTAGTCACTAAACGTAAATCAGTAAGAGAGCAATTCCCCAAATATTAACCCCGAAGGCCGAAACCAACATCAGATCAATACCCAGGAAACCATTCTTCTTAACTAACCTACAGTTAGTTTCTAAATTTCACATTCTTAGGGAAAGGTTCCCATTAATTTTATCCAAGATAAATTCTTTAAAATTTATCCTTTAATCTTCCTTTGGATGTCATTTCAAACCAGATTATGGTTTTCCAAACTAGTCGGGATTAGCGAACCACACCGAAGTAATTATTTATTTTATTTCCCAATCCCAACCTATTCATCCCATGAAGCAAAACTGGTAATACTCCATATCTAACACCACGGTGTTATCGGTAAAATTAATTACCATTTCACGTTCAAATCTGATTAAAGATTTGACTATCGTTTTGGAGCAAAACTGGTGATACTCCATTCTCGCTCACTTTCTAAATTTGATAATTTAAATTATCAATTCACATTTCAATCTAATTGCAGATTCATTAAAAACTCCTTTTACTAGGTTAAAGAACTAATGTCCTTTAAAACACAGTTCACAATAAACCCAAATCACATTCTGTTTATTATCGGGTTAAAGAACTAGTGTTATTTAAAACACCATTCACGATAAACCCACAAATCAATTCTATTTAAAACCCATTTCAAATCCAATTTATTTATTTGAAAATAAACGGGTTTAATTTTAGTTCAAAACTAGTTCATTTCGATAAAAATCTATTTTTATCTTTTCAAATATGGAGTTTTTCATCCCAATTTTTCCCAAATCATTTCTTATGATTTTACACAAATTATTACTATTTTTAATAATTTTATCAAGGCCCGTACAGTCGATTTCCATCAACGGCCATCGAACTGCACTTACAACGACCTTTTCCAAATTTGATTTGGACGTATCTCCAAATCCAACCGTTAGATTTCAAATTTCTAATATTCATTAGAAAGCTCTTTTCGATACGAACCCAACGGTTCCGGTTTTAGGAGAATCCGACGGTCGGATCTCCCGTAATGTCCGTTCGAAGTCAATGGTCGAAATTCGAGAACTACCGCGGCGCGACGCGTTCTATTCAGGCCATTATATTATATATATATATATATATATATATATATATATATATATATATTTCATCGATTTCTGTTTAAAAAAAACTTTATAAATAGTTTTAAATTCGTTTCAAAAACAATTTCTACTTCCATTTCAAATTCAAATCAAAATTGAATCTTCCCTTATAAATTCGTTTTAAATTCAATTCAATTCAATTCAAATTTCAATTCAATTTGAATTCATTTCAAATCGATTTTTATTCTATTTCAATTCGTTTTCAATTCAATTTGAATTCGTTTTATATTCAATTCGAATTCGTCATATATTCAATTCAATTCGAATTCGTTATATATTCAATTCAATTTGAATTTGCTTTATATATATTCGATTTTTATCTCTTTTCAATATTCATTATAAAAATGAATATAATCGATATAAATATCGTTCGCGTCAAAATAGCGCATCTCTAATCAACACGGCTTTATATATTTCAATAATTCCGTTATTCTATTCAACAAATGAATATTTATTCTATTCAATACGTGAATCTATATTTTTGCCAACACATGACTAATCTCAACGAATGAGTACAGTCCACGTGTGACTATTTTTGTTATTTAATAAATTTTATAAAAATTAAGATATCTATCGTTTGATTTCAAATCAGACTCCAACCGTAAATTAGTAAGAGAACGATTCCCTAAATATTAACCCCGAAGGCCGAAACCAACATCAGATCAATATCCAGGAGACCACTCATCTTAACTATTTTCCAATTAGTTTCTAATTTCATGTATGATAAAGATGTAAATTTTATTGTTAAAATATTTCGTTTAACACATGACTAATCTCAACGGATGAGTACGGTCAACACATGAACCTTTATTTTATAATATTCTTTATTTTCCAAATTGGAATGAGGCCCAATCAATTACCATATAACGTTAATTATATGGATTCCACACAACACATGTATATAATAGCAACGATAAATAATCAACCATCATCCAAAGTGCACTACACTGTATAAGCATCAAATATAGATATCTAATGCTTATAACAGCCTGTCAATCAATCGATCGACATACAACTAATTATTGGGATTAGTGTATGCCGTATTTTATCCCAATACCCATGTGGGGTTTCAAACAATCAAACACGGATTTTATTTGTGCAGTTGGGCGATGTGTAAAATTTATCGTCCCAATCAATATCAGTCAAATCAGTGTATATAAACAATTCGGTCGATTTGTTTATAATTATTTATTTATTCACATTCACGTTAAAAAATATATTTTTAACGATAAAATATTTTTAACTATATAAATATTTTATTTCCTTTCAACACAAGAATATTTTATTATTCAATCATTCCACAACACAATCAATTTTCACAACACATCAATCAAACAAACAAGCCGTCCATGGTCTGTGGACGACGGGTGTCGGGTGCTACTAAACACCGTCTGCATCCTAGTATGTATATAACTAGAAAAAGAAATTTAGAGTGAGAAGTTCTCACCAATAGCTATCCTAACTCCACGACACTTCATTTATAGAACATCTTCACCGTGCTCGCCTTTTGTCACTTTCGTTGCCCGTAGCCACTACATATATAAAAATCACATTTTTATATCCTTTATTATATAAAAATCATATTTTTAATTTGCCATATATATAAAAATCGAATTTTTATCTTTACTTCATATATATAAAAATCGAATTTTTATCTAGCTAAACATTATATTTTTACCACTCTTTACTTATATAAAAATATCGCCTTTGCATATCTAAAAATATCGTCTTTCTCTATATAAAAATATTTCTATTTCGCTAAAAATTATATTTTTATATTGCTCTTCTCCTAATAAAGATTATATTTTTATTACTCTACATGAATAAAAATTATATCTTTACTATGCCATTAGTATAAAAATTATATTTTTAACCTTTCTATGTTATAAAAATTATATTTTTACTCTTTCTGTATTATAAAAATTATATTTTTAATGTGCCACTAGTATAAAAATTATATTTTTAATCTCTAAGCTATATAAAAATCAAATTTTTATTCCACTTTTCAAACAAATATAAAATCAAAATTTTATATTGTTAATACGTAAACAAAAATCACATTTTTACGTTGTTCACTAACAATATAAAAATTTATTTTTACCTCGCTTTCACAATGCAAAAAATCTCATCTTCATCTTATAAAAATCTAATTTTTGTCTTAACAAAATAACCATTTTCCCTAAACCAAAAATCTAATCTTGTTCATCATTAAAAATCCATACTTTATGTTGATAAAAATCTAGTCTTTATACCGATAAAAATCACACCTTTTTTATTCGACTAAAAATCATATTTTTAGCTAAATAAAAATCTTATTTTTACTTCATTCAAAATCATACTTTCACATATGAGATTTACAACTAAAGATCACATTTTTAAAATTCAGTTTTGCATATAAAAATCTAAAGAAAAATAAAATAAAAACTATGTCGTTTATACGCAAAAAAATAAAATAAAACCAATGTATTATAATTAAACATTAAATAAAATAAGATAGGATAACAACTTACTGCTCAGATCGGAAGGAGGGGGGTCGGTTGCATCGGAATTAGGGGGGAGCTGTGGGTCACGGCGGACTGGGACTGGGCGAGGGTTTGCGATGGGGTCTTGGAGCGAGGGAGGGTCGGGTGGCTGATTAAGGGGGAGCGAGGAAGGAAGAGGGGGACGAGGGCGGTGCTCAGGTGGGGGCTCCGGCGCGGATGCGCCTCCAACGAGGGTGGGCAGCCTGGGGCGGATCGTGTTTCCCTTTTAGGTTTTTTTTTCCTAATCGTTCTCTGTTGAACGATAAAAAAGGGGGGGCCTGAGAGAAAGTGTAACACCCCACCTCCGCCAGTGCCACTCTTGCAAGGACATTAGCTTTGGAGGGGCGTTAAACGAGGTAAACATGCATGCAGATATCACAAGACAGAACATATAAGTAAAACAGAGTAGTAAAGCAGCGGAATAAACTAGTATTTCAAAACCATAGTTAAGTTACATCAAAGTACTTGTTCATTATTTTCTCATAAAATAAAGTCTAGAACATAAACTGAAAACTGAAAAAGAAACATAAAGTAACTATCCCCAAAGTAGCATAAGGCCATAGTATGCTCAAACCATACGTGAGCTATCCAGAAAAGCAGCAAAAGATCCAGCTAAGTAACAGTGTTCCCACCCTGCAAACCTGGGGGGGGGGGGGGGGGGGACGGAAGAAAAGAGGCGAAAGAAAACGAGTCAGTCAAAAAGACTGGTAAGTCCTATCTACTATTAGTATAAAAACTAATAAAGTTAACTGAACATGTAAACAGAGATGAGATGTAGGGTGATAACTGGCATGGTGAAAAGTTAACAAGATAGATCAAGTATGGCATCGCATATACAAGGTTAAGTTGCACCAGGTGTGTACTAGTATTCCAATCCATGTCAAGTATAAACAAGAAATGATCCCTTGGCCCAAAGCTGGCCCACATCATGAGATGACCTAAATCGAGGTCCAACTACTCGGTCTAGTCGATCGGCTCCCTAAAAGCCTAATTCGTCGTGTATCGGTGTCATACGGCTTAATCATGTAATGTAGTTAACTGTGCCAGGTCCACCCTAGGGTGTATCCGGCCCTACGGTGTAAACCTCAGACACAATTCAAGTATGCACAGTCTAAACCTACCGGTGCCCATGTTCAACTCCGGACTTAATGTGCACGACCATGGTCCGCCTGAACAATCGGTGCACCATTCAGCCGTCTCTTTTGGTCTCTTACAATCAGTCCAGTAATCGTGCCACACCCTAGCCTAGTCCAGGGTTCCCATGATACTTCCAAGTAGGTTACTGCTGAAAAGCACCACGTAACTAGGGTTTCAAGCGGGTTAAGTGTGGTTAACCCTATCCTAACCATGTATTGAGTCGGTCAAGTGTGTCCAAGCAGTTCATGACTTAACCCTATCAATACATCGTGTTTAATTGGTTAAATATATTCAAGTAGTCCATGACTTAACCCTACCAATCCATCGTGTTTAATTGGTTAAGTATATTCAAGTAGTCCATGACTTAACCCTACCATGTGGCATTAATTAACTTAATGCACCCCAACCTCTCACATTAGACTTTGTTGTGGTTACTAGTTAAGCCGGGCGGGTCCGGGTAGCTTTACACCACAACCTAGTCTAACCTCGGGTTTTAAGTGCGATATGACCAACTACTCACATTGGGTCCTATTGTTTGTAGCCACTAGTTAAGCCGGTCGGTTCCGGGTTGATTTATGCTACAAACTCAACCCAACCTCGAGTTGGCCATTCTCATGTTTTCTAGAAGTCATGTCCAAGTCCATGTTTCAATCGTAAACACATGTCAAACTTTCATGTCATATATTTTCAAGTCATGTTCTCATGTTATTTAAGTTTGCCCAACTACCCATACGTATCCCCATCGCACGTAAATTCGCATCACGCAAATAGATCAAAGAGGGAACCTAACAACCCGACAAGGTGGGTATAAGATGGCATATTCTATCACAAGTTCAACGTGGTGATATTTGAGGCAAAGGTGTTCAATCATACTAGCATATGGCCTCAACATGTATGATGGCATAAAAGGTGACTTGGCCGCACACATATCAAATAGCATAAGGGTGATTTGGCCACAAGCATGCATACTAGCATAAGGGTGCTTTGGCCACAAGTTAAACATGGTGGCATATGAGGCATAAATAGGTTCATAAGCTTGCATATTACATCATAGGCCTCAAAACATGCATAATATCAACTTAAGCAAATAGGTGAAACATGATTATGAAGGACATAGGATGATGGCTAAAAGTTCGCATATAGCACTATTAGGCTTCAAAAGTATGCATAAAACCAAACTTAGCATATAAGTGATACATGGTGATAAATGACATGTAGAAGTTGCTAGAAGTTCACATTTAGCCTCACATGCAAGTTATCATAAGGTATATGATAACTTCCATGTTGCCAAAATGCAACCTTTAATATAAAGCTTGAAGCTTTTAGCCCACAAGGTCAAGGTGATAGGTTTTCAAATATGCATAGAATATATTCATGCATAACATGATAAGATCAAAGCATATATCATACTTAGGCCCAAACTCAACTTGCGACATATCACATTTAACTTCATAGTCAGAATCTAAGAGTAGTATAGGGCTTACAATGCTATGAAGACTTATAAAATATAAATAAGATTGAGACGAAGCCACTAGCAACTCAAAAAGCCCCAAATGAATATAAGCTCCAAGTTGTCTTGAGAAACAAGAGGCACCTTTTATTTGTATGAAGAAATATCCTTGTTTTAATGAAGAAAGGTGGCTCTTTTACTAGATTAGGACACTTAAACTTTCATGAAGAGGATGGAGGCCATGATATGAAGATGGAGACCATGATCAAGAAATATTTGGGCAGCATTTAGTTGTAGGAATGATTAATGAGGGTTTAGGCTAGGTCTAGGGGTCCTTTTATAGATGATTAGGTTAATTTAGACCATAGGATTAACCCTAAAACACATCAGGTCCGTCAATCCCGTCAGAAACTTCTGGAACAAGACTCATCATGACACAATTGGTGCACCAGGAAAACTGGTCCGACAGGGGGGGTCGACCCCTGGGTCGACATGGGTGTCGACCCATTGGGGGGGGGTCGACAGGGGTGTCGACCCCTGTGTCGACCCTGCCTGGGGCGGGAGAATTCCCGCCTATCTTGTTTTGGCTGAAAAACTATTTTTGGGCTTGGCATTTTCTGAAAACTTCATTGGGCCATAACTTGGTCATACAGACTCCGTTTTTCGAAAACTCGGACTCTATTTCCCGTATTTTTCCGAGACAAACGCAATGGAACAGCCCGTTTCCCTTGATTCAGATTTTAACATTTAATTCTGCCTTGATTTTTCATTATAACATGTTATTCAAAAATACGAGTTGTTACATTCTCCCCACCTTAAAGGATTTCGTCCCCGAAATCTCCAAGTTAGGAAGAACGTATCCTACCATCCATCATCCATCTACTCAAAACATCATCCACAAGTAACCATTGTCCTTAAAGGATTCTAAATGCTGTATGATCATATGCAAAGGTGTGTGTATATGTACTTATCTAATGCGAAAATCAGGTGGTTACTGATTCAGTAAACCTCCTTAATGCAAAACATGTTAGTGAAATGAGTCCATATGTATGCAAATTCCTAACATAATTTATAATCTCTACATGAGTGCACATAACATTCATTCATATGCAACATCCACGTGATAGCACAACAAGTTTCATCCATGAATAAGCATAAACACTCATGCATATGCGGTATGAATGTGTGTGAGCCGATCTTAGTGACTAATGTGTATCATGCATCCACGAGTATCCACTTGCAAACACTTGCAACCACTTGCAAACATCAAGCATAACATGTTTCAAATACATGTTTCATCCAAAGGGTTTCTACCTAAGGTTCTCATGACAAGGTTAACGAGATAACAAGATAAACAGGATAAACATGTATAGTAAAAAGAAAGATATGCCAACTAGGAAAAGATATCGAAAATGTATCCTAAAAATGAAATGGATAAAGCCCACGCATCTTCTCCTTGGTTTCCTAAGTTGCGTCTTCCTCTGCTTCACTCCATTGCACCTTAACAAGCTTAACTTCTTTGCTTATTAGCTTCTTTGTCTCCGTTTCCATGATACGAATCGGAGCTCGTCTCAGGGTTGCCTCTTCCTCTACCTCCATGTCTTCAAGAATACTTGGTTCAACCACTTCGACGGATCTGTGCAAACACTTCCGGAGATGCGAGACATGAAAGACATTATGCACTCCGGCCGGCTTCTCGGGCAATTCCGCCTTATAAGTCATCTTCCCAACTCTTTCTATAGTAGGGAAGGGTCCTACGATCCTTGGTCTCAGCTGCCCAAAATGAACCATATTTCGCAAAGGAGAAATCTTCGCAAAGACCATATCTCCAACTTTAAATTCTAAGTTTGTCCTTTGCTTGTCTGTATAGGATTTCTGTCTATCTTGGGCCGTTTTTCATCCGTCTTCGAATCAATTCAACCCCCCCGGATGTGTCCCTTATCATGTCGGGCTCAATTATAAGCTTATCCGTCGTCTCCCACCAACATGTTGGTGGCTTGCACGGCCTCCCATACGAAGCTTCGAATGGTGTCATTCCTATGCTTGCTTGGTAGCTGTTATTATAAGCAACCTCTACAAGAGGAAGGAGGTCTTCCCTAGTACCACCAAAGTCAAGAACACAAAGTCTCAAAAGATCTTCTAGCACCCTATTCACCCTTTCGGTTTGGCCATCCGTCTGGGGGTGATAGGCTGTACTCAGATTCAATCGCGTACTCATTGCTTCTTGCAACTATTCCAGAACTGGCTAGTGAAAGTTGGGTCATGATCGCTAGCTATGCTAGAAGGAACTCCATGCAACCGCACTATCTCTCGAAGATAAACGGATGCTAGCCATGATACGGTCCTCTTGCTTTTCACCGGAATAAAATGGGCTCTCTTTGTAAGTCTATCAGTTATTACCCATATCCCATAAAGCCCAAATAGTTTGGTGACGAACATCTTCACCCCAACCATAAATCACAAACAGGCGAGTCATACTCCTTATGGGGTTTGCAACAGAGCTAAGATTGAGAATAGGACCAAGAGGATATACTTAAAAGATAACATGCGAGTAAGCTCTACAGAATAATAGGGACCAAGGATATACTCTTAGAAAGAGATACAATGCACGCATCTAGCCTTCAATCTTCTAAGCCGCATTTTCTTGTACTTAATCCCATCGTGCCTTGACCGTCTTTTAACTCCACAATTTCGTAGCTCTTAATTCTTATTTCCAAAATATGAGTTAGAAACCATTTCACCGTTGCCTCTCGTTCCTCATCCACTTACTCTTTTCCTAAAAATTCTTGGCTTAAACATAACTGCGTACTCATGGTTTCATGCAAGCTTTCCAAAATTCGTTAGTGCATCTTGGATCTCGTTTACATACTATACGATATCCCACGCAGAAAACTATCTCTTGAAAACAAGTGCCAATCCATCTTGCCAAATGTACTTACTAGGGTGATTTCTCTAACCCATGCTTAAGTGAAATGGAATATCCGCCTTAGTAGCGAATACCACCGGAGCATCCCATTCTGAAATGCTTCACCTAATGAAAATTTTCAAGCAACTCCTTGATTTGCTTGCCAAGCTCTCTTCTTTCTCGCGGGGCCATGTGCCTAACGGGCAATGATACTGGCTTGGTATTATCGACTAGATAAATGCGGAAATCTATCTCTCGTTTAGGGGGTAACCCTTTTACTTCTTCAAAGACATCAAGATAGTCTCAGACCACCCTTACAGATTGCATATCATCGATGGACGAGTCAAGAGATTCAAGATAACATAACATGACGGGACCCATAGGGTTACTAGAAATTCCTAGGGAATTACCGAGGCGAGTCATGGGCCTCACTACCCTATGCTCACAGTCAAGAATGGCTCCATAACTGGACATAAAATCCACGCCCAAAATCAACCCGTATCCCATGAACCCGAGAACATAAGCATTACCCATGAATTCTACGCTAAAGATAGAAATCCTCAAATCCACACAAATCATAGATAAATGGGCGAAACCTCCAATTGGATTTGAAACACAAACGGGATCCTCAACTAGACTAGTACTAAGGTGCAAACTTTCAACAAGATCAGAAGAAATAAAACTATGCGATGCACTAGAATCGAATAAAGCGCGAACAGGAAAAACAGAAATGTAAACAAGGCTTTCTACAGAAACACTACCTCGATCAAGAGATGGAAGAGCGAGGAGAGCCTGCAACTGCCCTCTAGAGGGTCCTGCTCACTGAGTTTGTCCTTGCCCCTGTCCTTTCTTCTTCGGGCAATCCTTGTTAAAATGTCCAGACTCTCCGCAATGAAAACACTCGCCTAACTTCCTCTTCTTCTTCCTGCAAACTTTGGCTATGTGCCCAACGATCCGACAGAACTTGCACTTCCTTGTTTCCCTGGCCTTGTTGTCATTGCGATTGTTGTTGCCCTTGTTCCCCTTCTTGTTGTTCTTGTCTCTTTTCTCGGTATCTTCCTTCTTGCCTTGGGACTCATTTGCCTTGACCTCCTTCTTGCCACTCTTATCTTCCTCTTGAAGTAGGGCCATATTCACCAAACTCTCGAAGGTCGCCCCCAGGGGTATATGAGACATGGCCAAACCGCGCAATGGCTCATTCAATCCTAGAGCAAAGTGTAGGGCCTTCTTCCGAGCTGTGTTTACCAATTCTAGACCGAACTGAGCAAGTTGATTAAACTTATCCACGTATTCCCTAACGGTCATGTCCCCTTGCTTTAGAGATAGGAACCTCTCCATCTGAAGGTTCTCTTCTGTCGATGATAGAAACTTTAGTCCAAACCTTCTCCTAAAGTCATTCCAAGTCTCAATTGGTCTAGTAGTGGTGGTGACTACCCACCAATAAGCAGCTTCCCCTTTCAATAGCCATACCGCCAACAGAACTTTCCTACGATCTTCCACATCAAAGATAGCAAAGAGGTCTTCAGTTTCCTTTAACCAGTTTTTTGCCTCCACAGAAGTCTCCGTTCCGACAAAATTCTTGCAACCCATCGCCTTAAAGTCTTTACAAAGCTCCGCGAAATCCGCTTGTGTATGCGGAGGAGGAGGAGGAATATCCGCGGGGCCGGCTTCATTCGCCCTTGCCTCCATGTACCTTCTAAACCAAATAGGTACTGGTACACCCTCCGGGATGGCAAAATTATCGGCCATACTGAAACGAAGAAAAGGATAGATAGATTCAGAACGAGGAAACGAAGGATAGTGCTAATGGCTTTTGGGGAATAGCCTTTTAAAATAACTAGACTTTTCTTGGAAAATACTTAATTGGTTTTGAAAATAGTTTTTTCAAAAGGTAAGTTTTTAAAAACCTTTTGCTCAAATCTTGTAAACCTTATGCTCTGATACCAAATGTAACACCCCACCTCCGCCAGTGCCACTCTTGCAAGGACATTAGCTTTGGAGGGGCGTTAAACGAGGTAAACATGCATGCAGATATCACAAGACAGAACATATAAGTAAAACAGAGTAGTAAAGCAGCGGAATAAACTAGTATTTCAAAACCATAGTTAAATTACATCAAAGTACTTGTTCATTATTTTCCCATAAAATAAAGTCTAGAACATAAACTGAAAACTGAAAAAGAAACATAAAGTAACTATCCCCAAAGTAGCATAAGGCCATAGTATGCTCAAACCATACGTGAGCTATCCAGAAAAGCAGCAAAAGATCCAGCTAAGTAACAGTGTTCCCACCCTGCAAACCTGGGAGGGGGTGGGGGGAAACGGAAGAAAAGAGGCGAAAGAAAACGAGTCAGTCAAAAAGACTGGTAAGTCCTATCTACTATTAGTATAAAAACTAATAAAGTTAACTGAACATGTAAACAGAGATGAGATGTAGGGTGATAACTGGCATGGTGAAAAGTTAACAAGATAGATCAAGTGTGGCATCGCATATACAAGGTTAAGTTGCACCAGGTGTGTACTAGTATTCCAATCCATGTCAAGTATAAACAAGAAATGATCCCTTGGCCCAAAGCTGGCCCACATCATGAGATGACCTAAATCGAGGTCCAACTACTCGGTCTAGTCGATCGGCTCCCTAAAAGCCTAATTCGTCGTGTATCGGTGTCATACGGCTTAATCATGTAATGTAGTTAACTGTGCAAGGTCCACCCTAGGGTGTATCCGGCCCTACGGTGTAAACCTCAGACACAATTCAAGTATGCACAGTCTAAACCTACCGGTTCCCATGTTCAACTCCGGACTTAATGTGAACGACTATGGTCCGCCTGAACAACCGGTGCACCATTCAGCCGTCTCTTTTGGTCTCTTACAATCAGTCCAGTAATCGTGCCCCACCCTAGCCTAGTCCAGGGTCCCCATGATACTTCCAAGTAGGTTACTGCTGAAAAGGACCACGTATTTAGGGTTTCAAGCGGGTTAAGTGTGGTTAACCCTATCCTTACCATGTATTGAGTCGGTCAAGTGTGTCCAAGCAGTTCATGACTTAACCCTATCAATACATCGTGTTTAATTGGTTAAGTATATTCAAGTAGTCCATGACTTAACCCTACCAATCCATCGTGTTTAATTGGTTAAGTATATTCAAGTAGTCCATGACTTATCCCTACCATGTGGCATTAATTAACTTAATGCACCCCAACCTCTCACATTAGACTTTGTTGTGGTTACTAGTTAAGCCGGGCGGGTCCGGGTAGCTTTACACCACAACCTAGTCTAACCTCGGGTTTTAAGTGCGATATGACCAACTACTCACATTGGGTCATATTGTTTGTAGCCACTAGTTAAGTCGGTCGGTTCCGGGTAGATTTATGCTACAAACTCAACCCAACCTCGAGTTGGCCATTCTCATGTTTTCTAGAAGTCATGTCCAAGTCCATGTTTCAAGCATAAACACATGTCAAACTTTCATGTCATATATTTTCAAGTCATGTTCTCATGTTATTTAAGTTTGCCCAACTACCCATACGTATCCCCATCGCACGTAAATTCGCATCACACAAATAGATCAAAGAGGGAACCTAACAACACGACAAGGTGGGTTTAAGATGGCAAATTCTATCACAAGTTCAACGTGGTGATATTTGAGGCAAAGGTGTTCAATCATACTAGCATATGGCCTCAACATGTATGATGGCATAAAAGGTGACTTGGCCTCACAATATCAAATAGCATAAGGGTGATTTGGCCACAAGCATGCATACTAGCATAAGGGTGCTTTAGCCACAAGTTAAACATGGTGGCATATGAGGCATAAATAGGTTCATAAGCTTGCATATTACATCATAAGCCTCAAAACATGCATAATATAAACTTAAGCAAATAGGTGAAACATGATTATGAAGGACATAGGATGATGGCTAAAAGTTCGCATATAGCACTATTAGGCTTCAAAAGTATGCATAAAACCAAACTTAGCATATAAGTGATACATGGTGATAAATGACATGTAGAAGTTGCTAGAAGTTCGCATTTAGCCTCACATGCAAGTTATCATAAGGTATATGATAACTTCCATGTTGCCAAAATGCAACCTTTAATATAAAGCTTGAAGCTTTTAGCCCATAAGGTCAAGGTGATAGGTTTTCAAATATGCATAGAATATATTCATGCATAACATGATAAGATCAAAGCATATATCATACTTAGGCCCAAACTCAACTTGCGACATATCACATTTAACTTCATAGTTAGAATCTAAGAGTAGTATAGGGCTTACAATGTTATGAAGACTTATAAAATATAAATAAGATTGAGACGAAGCCACTAGCAACTCAAAAAGCCCCAAATGAATATAAGCACCAAGTTGTCTTGAGAAACAAGAGGCTCCTTTGATTTGTATGAAGAAATATCCTTGCTTTAATGAAGAAAGGTGGCTCTTTTACTAGCTTAGGACACTTAAACTTTCATGAAGAGGATGGAGGCCATGATATGAAGATGGAGGCCATGATCAAGAAATATTTGGGCAGCATTTAGTTGTAGGAATGATTAATGAGGGTTTAGGCTAGGTCTAGGGGTCCTTTTATAGATGATTAGGTTAATTTAGACCATAGGATTAACCCTAAAACACATCAGGTCCGTCAATCCCGTCAAAAACTTTTGGAACAAGACTCAACATGACACAATTGGTGCACCAGGAAAACTGGTCCGATAGGGGGGGTCGACCCCTGGGTCGACATGGGTGTCGACCCATTGGGGGGGGGGTCGATAGGGGTGTCGACCCCTGTGTCGACCCTGCCTGGGGCGGGAGAATTCCCGCCTATCTTGTTTTGGCTGAAAAATTGTTTTTGGGCTTGGCATTTTCTGAAAACTTCATTGGGCCATAACTTGGTCATACGGACTCCGTTTTTCGAAAACTCGGACTCTATTTCGCGTATTTTTCCGAGGCAAACGCAATGGCACAGCCCGTTTCCCTTGATTCAGATTTTAACATTTAATTCTGCCTTGATTTTTCATTATAACATGTTATTCAAAAATACGGGTTGTTACAGAAAGAGATAGGGAGAGGGAAGTTTTATTTTTTTTAATTATTTTAATTATTTAATTTACAAAAAGTTGACTTTTTTATACGACCTCTAAACGAGGCCCACCGCCTGTCGTCCATAGCTAATTACCCCCATTCCGAGCACAATGGTATATGCATCGTAAGCTGATTCGATCGTTTCGATCAGTTTCCGTTAAAATCAACATATAACTCTATATATTGAATTTGAACGCGCATTTCAATTTACTGGGGTCACATACTAACTCTATAAATTCCAGAAAAATATTTTCTAGCTTCGTATTGACGATACGGTCCTAACAAAACTAATCTCGTCGAATTCTGAGACCGTTGGAAAAATGACCATTTTCCAGTCGATTAAAATCAACTAAAACTGGTCAAACGCGTTTTTCTTCGCCACGCTCACATATTGATTCGAAAAATTATGAAATTTGAAACCTAGAAATAATTTGACATCATGGACCCAACAAAAGTGGTTTCGTCGAAATCCGAGGTCGTTTGCAAAATTTCCATTTTTAAGGGCCTGAATTCCATAGCGACTATTCAGAATTTTCAACTGGACGTATCTTTTGATTCCCGCTATGAAATTTTGATTTTTCGGATTCGTTGGAAAGAAATTCTCAATTAGATCCTATTATTTTTGGTTTCACTAAAATCCGGATTGTTTTGCACCCGGTATATTCAATTGAAGTTTGAAATCGAATTATCGAACTACCGCGCCATTTTCAATTCCTTTTATAATTATAAATAATTATTTATATTCTAACGACGACGCGTATAAATATATACATTCGAATTCTATTCAAAATAAATTTCTTGTCGTTATTATTTAAAATAATTCATTTTAAATAATCAAAATTCGCTAAAATTGCCAAAATAAAAATTTTAAACTGGCTCAAATTTCCGGGTTATTACAGTCTCCCCCACTTAAAACTTTTCATCCCCGAAAAGGAACAAAGCCGAAAGTTGTTAAACAATTCAACACAACTTCCAGTCTTTTGATTACGGCTTAAGTTCTTCAACTTTTCAGTTTCCAAAAACTTTTCAATTTTTTCAAAAATTTGGCTAACACCCTAAATTTTCGAAAAATTTCGCCATAATCTCCCCTGCACCGGGAGCCACGGGAAAATCCCGAAATTGCCATATAGGCCTTCTGATCTCAAAAAGAAAAAGAAAAAGCCAAGCGACTAGCCAATCGGCTCATAAAATCATCATCACCCAAACAATACGGTAAATTATAGTAAACATGTACCTATTTGTCGGGCAAACAAATTTTATTCTCTGCTCTAGCCTCCTTGCTACGACCTGTTCAAATGTAAGTACATGTTTGTGCAAGCAAATGCGACTAATTTTCAATACAGTTCAATGTTCGATACAATTAGGCTAAATGTTTCAAAATTATCAAACAAATAAACAAACAACACAAACATCAATCAATTAGTGGATTAGCGTTTCAAATTCATAATTTTGATATATATATTCAGAAAATCATGTTTTTGATGCTAATTCACAACAATAAATCTATCTATATAAGTTTTGGTTCTCACACCAGTCTAAGGGAAATATATAGATATCACACCTTCGTCACTCGAAAATAAATACTGGTGATGGTATACTTCATCATCAGGACCATGTCCGAGTGACTAGAGTGTGACTCTATATCCATCTAACATATTAAAACTTCGAATATACGTTCATGACGCGTATATGCAAAACTTTTATATACTAGATTGCCCAAATCAATATAAATAAATATTCAAATACGTATAAAACGATTTAAATTTTCAAAACAAAATTGTTTCCATTTGAAAAAATATACTCTTCACACTCGTTCTAGGATACTACTGATCCCATCTCTAACGAGTCATTCTAATTGGATATTACTAATCCAACATCTGATGAATTCTTTCGTATGGTTCTAAAGTGTCTTGTTCTCGAGCTCTGTAAACCAATGCTCTGATACCAACTGTGATAGCCCGTAACTTCCCCGTAAAGGAAAGCCCGGATTACCTTGAGAACAACACACAAAAGAACGCAGACGGAAGAACATTTCATTGTTATTACAACAATTCCATCAGATACAAGAATATACAGAGTATGAATGAATAAATTACATTCGATAAATATCAGAGATTACAATAGATTACATAGCAGCGGAAAATAATACAAAACACAACTGAAAGTAATACACGGATACAGAGCTTTCCGAGCATCGTTCCAGCTGTAAATCAGGATCCTGTGAATATAAATCTGCAAAATCAAAACTACTAGCTGCCCGTGTCGAAAATAAGGGCACCCAGAGTTTAGGTTAAAACAATAAACTCCAGGTCATTCATGTGACTGGTGTGAGAACTAAAACAGTTATTTAAAACTTTACTTTAAAAGAGAGTAATTCAAGGGACCACGCCGTATAGCACGGAACGGGTTTCCTCCCAAGAATACCAGTTCATATGATAAACAACGCAATGCTTTTTCGAAAAATGCAGCTATTATAAGACCCAGGTCCCATCACACTGCAACGCAAGCCGGAGGATAGAGTTTTCCCTTATAATAGGCAAACATGATTGGTACGTTTAAAACAAATCATTTGATACTATAATAAGTGTATAGTGTCAAAACAATTTCAATCATAAATATGAATCATAGACGGCATGGGTACCATATATCATGTCGCCATACTAGTTCTACAATTAAAACCGCAATATCACGTATTAGAAATTGGATTTCCGTCATGAGTCGAGGCAAGGGGCAAGCTCCTCTCCGCTTTCGAGACACTCTAGCAAATGTCTCAGGGCTACGCACTTTGGGCAACCCTTGGATCTTCAGGGCCGGTCCTCTCTTACGTTTGAGGATTGGCAACTCCTGAACACACGTTTCCCGGTCCTTACAGACCTAAAATCGAGGCGCCTCATCCAACAACCACATAGGTGAAAAGTATATAAATGTCAGGGCTGGTAAGTCACTGACACCACCAAAGCTAGAAAGAAACGTCATGCTCTCCCTGCAGTCCTTATCCCGTTTTTAACTCATAACGAGGTGTGAGGCTCGCGAATTCACGTTATACACAAAGCTGCCACGTAAGCTGTGCTTTGATCATCAACCACAAGACTTTGCTTTTCAACAGAAGCCTTGATCTATGCAACTCAGCATGCCACACAGGCAATTCATGCCATGCGATTGATATCTATCAATATATAACCTCTAAGCTCGTACGTCTCAGAGAAGGGCGTTAAGCAAGAGAATAAATTCTCTGCCGCCAAACAGATATATATTTAACAGAAATCAATCAACACAGAATAAAATCCAATGTCAGACACACAATCCATTTACAAGTTCGTTCTGGGTCTGAACGAAACCGGAGGTACTTTCCTCGCATATCCATCGATCTCCAAGTACGTCTGGACGACCACCAACTGGTTCCCTCATCTTGGGTGTACAGCCCAATCAAGATCATCAGTAATCACCCAAACGATGTGAAGACTTCCGGTCTTCAACCACCGTCTTCATCTTCGACATATCGTCGAATCGGTTATTCAGAATGGGTATAATCCCGGCCTTTCCGAACAACCCGCGTATATTAAAAACAAATGTTACACAAACACAACATACGCCTCATTTCAATTCATTAGTCACTAACCGTAAATTAGTAAGAGAGCAATTCCCCAAATATTAACCACGAAGGCCGAAACCAACATCAGATCAATACCCAGGAAACCATTCTTCTTAACTAACCTACAGCTAGTTTCTAAATTTCACATTCTTAGGGAAAGGTTCCCATTAATTTTATCCAAGATAAATTCTTTAAAATTTATCCTTTAATCTTCCTTTTGATGTCATTTCAAACCAGATTATGGTTTTCCAAACTAGTCGGGATTAGCGAACCACACCGAAGTAATTATTTATTTTATTTCCCAATCCCAACCTATTCATCCCATGAAGCAAAACAGGTAATACTCCATATCTAACCCCACAGTGTTATCGGTAAAATTAATTACCATTTCACGTTCAAATCTGATTAAAGATTTGACTATCGTTTTGGAGCAAAACTGGTGATACTCCATTCTCGCTCACTTTCTAAATTTGATAATTTAAATTATCAATTCACATTTCAATCTAATTGCAGATTCATTAAAAACTCCTTTTACTGGGTTAAAGAACTAATGTCCTTTAAAACACAGTTCACGATAAACCCAAATCAATTCTATTTAAAACCCATTCACGATAAACCCACAAATCAATTCTATTTAAAACCCATTTCAAATCCAATTTATTTATTTGAAAATAAACGGGTTTAATTTTAGTTCAAAACTAGTTCATTTCGATAAAAATCTATTTTTATCTTTTCAAATATGGAGTTTTTCATCCCAATTTTTCCCAAATCATTTCTTATGATTTTACACAAATTATTACTATTTTTAATAATTTTATCAAGGCCCGTACAGTCGATTTCCATCAACGGCCATCGAACTGCACTTACAACGACCTTTTCCAAATTTGATTTAGACGTATCTCCAAATCCAACCGTTAGATTTCAAATTTCTAATATTCATTAGAAAGCTCTTTTCGATACGAACCCAACGGTTCCAGTTTTAGGAGAATCCGACGGTCGGATCTCCCGTAATGTCCGTTCGAAGTCAATGGTCAAAATTCGCGAACTACCGCGGCGCGGCTCGTTCTATTCAGGCCATTATATTATATATATATATATATATATATATATATATATATATATATATTTCGTCGATTTCTGTTTAAAACAAACTTTATAAATAGTTTTAAATTCATTTCAAAAACAGTTTCTACTTCCATTTCAAATTCAAATCAAAATTGAATCTTCCCTTATAAATTCGTTTTAAATTCAATTCAATTCAATTCAAATTTCAATTCAATTTGAATTCATTTCAAATCGATTTTTATTCTATTTCAATTCGTTTTCAATTCAATTCGAATTCGTTTTATATGCAATTCGAATTCGTTATATATTCAATTCAATTCGAATTCGTTATATATTCAATTCAATTTGAATTTGCTTTATATATATTCGATTTTTATCTCTTTTCAATATTCATTATAAAAACGAATATAATCGATATAAATATCGTTCGCGTCAAAATAGAGCATCTCTAATCAACATGGCTTTATATATTTCAATAATTCTGTTATTCTATTTAACAAATGAATATTTATTCTATTCAATACGTGAATCTATATTTTTGCCAACACATGACTAATCTCAACGAATGAGTACTGTCCACGTGTGACTATTTTTGTTATTTAATAAATTTTATAAAAATTAAGGTATATATCGTTTGATTTCAAATCAGACTCCAACCGTAAATTAGTAAGAGAACGATTCCCTAAATATTAACCCCGAAGGCCGAAACCAACATCAAATCAATATCCAGGAGACCACTCATCTTAACTATTTTCCAATTAGTTTCTAATTTCATGTATGATAAAGATGTAAATTTTATTGTTAAAATATTTCGTTCAACACATGACTAATCTCAACGGATGAGTACGGTCAACACATGAACCTTTATTTTATAATATTCTTTATTTTCCAAATTGGAATGAGGCCCAATCAATTACCATATAACGTTAATTATATGGATTCCATACAACACATGTATATAATAGCAACGATAAATAATCAACCATCATCCAAAGTGCACTACACTGTATAAGCATCAAATATGGATATCTAACGCTTATAATAGCCTGTCAATCAATCGATCGACATACAACTAATTATTGGGATTAGTGTATGCCGTATTTTATCCCAATACCCGTGTGGGGTTTCAAACAATCAAACACAGATTTTATTTGTGCAGTTGGGCGATGTGTAAAATTTATCGTCCCAATCAATATCAGTCAAATCAGTGTATATAAACAAATCGGCCGATTTGTTTATAATTATTTATTTATTCACATTCACGTTAAAAAATATATTTTTAACGATAAAATATTTTTAACTATATAAATATTTTATTTCCTTTCAACACAAGAATATTTTATTATTCAATCATTCCACAACACAATCAATTTTCACAACACATCAATCAAACAAACAAGCCGTCCATGGTCTGTGGACGACGGGTGTCGGGTGCTACTAAGCACCGTCTGCATCCTAGTATATATATATATAACTAGAAAAAGAAATTTAGAGTGAGAAGTTCTCACCAATAGCTATTGCAACTCCACGACACTTCATTTATAGAACATCATCACCGTGCTCGCCTTTTGTCACTTTCGTTGCCCGTAGCCACTACATATATAAAAATCACATTTTTATATCTTTTATTATATAAAAAACATATTTTTAATTTGCCATATATATAAAAATCAAATTTTTATCTTCACTTCATATATATAAAAATCGAATTTTTATCTAGCTAAACATTATATTTTTACCACTCTTTACTTATATAAAAATATCGCCTTTGCATATCTAAAAATATCGTCTTTCTCTATATAAAAATATTTCTATTTCGCTAAAAATTATATTTTTATATTGCTCTTCTCCTAATAAAGATTATATTTTTATTACTCTACATGAATAAAAATTATATCTTTACTATGCCACTAGTATAAAAATTATATTTTTAACCTTTCTATGTTATAAAAATTATATTTTTACTCTTTCTGTATTATAAAAATTATATTTTTAATATGCCACTAGTATAAAAATTATATTTTTAATCTCTAAGCTATATAAAAATCAAATTTTTATTCCACTTTTCAAACAAATATAAAATCAAAATTTTATATTGTTAATACCTAAACAAAAATCACATTTTTACGTTGTTCACTTACAATATAAAAATTTATTTTTACCTCGCTTTCACGATGCTAAAAATCTCATCTTCATCTTATAAAAATCTAATTTTTGTCTTAACAAAATAACCATTTTCCCTAAACCAAAAATCTAATCTTGTTCATCATTAAAAATCCATACTTTATGTTGATAAAAATCTAGTCTTTATACCGATAAAAATCACACCTTTTTATTCGACTAAAAATCATATTTTTAGCAAAATAAAAATCTTATTTTTACTTCATTCAAAATCATACTTTCACATATGAGATTTACAACTAAAGATCACATTTTTAAAATTCAGTTTTGCATATAAAAATCTAAAGAAAAATAAAATAAAAACTATGTCGTTTATACGAATAAAATAAAATAAAACCAACGTATTATAATTAAACATTAAATAAAATAAGATAGGATAACAACTTACTGCTCAGATCGGAAGGAGGGGGTCGGTTGCGTCGGAATCAGGGGGGTGGGAGCTGTGGGCCACGACGGACTGGGACTGGGCGAGGGTTTGCGATGGGGTCTTGGAGCGAGGGAGGGTCGGGTGGCTGATTAAGGGGGAGCGAGGAAGGAAGAGGGGGACGGGGGCGGCGCTCAGGTGGGGGCTCCGGCGCGGATGCGCCTCCGACGAAGGTGGTCAGCCTGGGGCAGATCGCGTTTCCCTTTTAGGTTTTTTTCCTAATTGTTCTCTGTTGAACGATAAAAAAGGGGGGGCTGAGAGAAAGAGATAGGGAGAGGGAAGTTTTTTTATTTTTTATTTTTAATTATTTTAATTATTTAATTTACAAAAAGTTGACTTTTTTATACGACCTCTAAATGAGGCCCACCGCCTGTCGTCCATAGCTAATTACCCCCATTGCGAACACAATGGTATATGTATGGTCAGCTGATTCTGTAACGACCCGCATTCTACGCATCATAGAATCGTAGAATATTTATTTCTGTCACATACGAAGTCGTATGGTCATGTAACTTTGGGGGACGACTATTGGGGTCATTTCCCATGTTCATGATTTTTCCCGATTTTTAAATGACCATTTTACCCCTAGTTATCACTGTTTTGGCCATAACTTTTGACTGGAAAGGAATTTTGACCTGAAACCACTTCCATTGGCTCCGGATGATGGTTTCTCTTTCCGTAGAGTGGTCACATTAGCCAAACGGACTCACCGTTTGGGAGATATGGCTGAAACAAGTTTCAGATGGTGAAAAACAGCTTAATTGGGCTTAAACGGGTGATTAGCAGCTAGGCCCAAGGGGAATTTCGGGTTTAGGGGTATATAGGTGCTGGTTAGGGTTAGAAAACATTTCTTTAGACATTTTCCAGCCGCCACTTTCATTCCTCTTAACCTAGCCATGGCCTCCACTCTCTAAATCTCTCTAAAACACCCAAAATCACTTCCTAATCAAGGATTAAGGCTTAGAGGCATCAAATCAAGGAGGGTTAGCACAAGGACCGAGGTAGAGCTGCTGTTATATATTGGAATTCGTGCAAATCAGAGGTTCACTTCAGATTTGGAAGTTTTATTGTGGCAAAGGTGAGTGATTTGCATAGTTTTTGTACTAATTACGGTAATTAAGGGTAATTAGAGAAGATTAGCGAATTTATACACTAATAAAATTCTGGAAAAATGATTAGAAATTCGAAAATAATATTTTATGCCTTTGGTTGAAATTCGGTTCGGTTTGATTAAGTTTTGTTAACCCTATGATCAGTTTTACTTAAACATGCTTAAGGAAAAATAAGGAGCTTTGGCCACTTTTGATCCATTTTGATTCATTTGAGTGATTATTTGCTGTTGTGGTTGGTATTACATGTTGCTATGACTCTATGGTGTGTTTTGTGATTGCTTAGAAGGGTTAGTTTGGTCAAAAACGCCGTCGAATGGCGAGAAACTGTCGCTGGAACGAAGTGCAGGAATTTATCCGGATCGGATCGCCCACATGCCCACGAACCGACCCGCCTACTCGAACCGCGCCACGTGCCAGAGCTCGGAGCCACGAAGGGAAGACCACGATCCAACTTGGAGAGGAAGCGCCACGAGCTGATGAGGCGCCACGATCCAGATGGGTAGCTCGACCCGAACCAGTGGATTGCCACGAACTGATAAGCCCGAACCGACCCGGCAAGGCGCCACGAGCTAACGAGGTGCGATCCATATGGTGCGACACGATCCGACGCTGGCGAACCGAACCAGGAAGGCTTCCACGATCCGACCCGAGCGTGAAGGATGATCCGAACCGATCCGACGGTGATGACTACGAACTGAATGAAGACCGATCCGGAAGTGAAGACTATAACCCGAGATGCAAAGGAAGTCCAAGTGAGAAGTTAGAGCTCAAGATTCAAATGAGAATCAACGAGTTCACTTCATGGTTGGGCTTTGCTGCGGGACGCGTGCCAAGGAGTTATCGACGCCTATAGCTTTGGACCACTATGGTAGGAGGTACGAAGGCGGATTCAGGGCCATTATGGCATCGGTAGAACCAAGAGCTACGACCAATGAAGTGGGTCATTGAAATGTTTGGTCATGACTCCAAGTGTTTGGCTTGGTCACAGCAGGGTTTCTACAAGTCGGGATTCGTCGTTACCTCAGTTTGTCTAGTGTTCCAAAGTGGTAGATATCGTATACTTTACGCACTGAGTGAGAGACATAAGGATGGTTGCTATGCTTGATTGTTGACATACACACCCCACCCCCGTATTCTTACACTATTTATTATGGCACCTTAGAGCATTGTACGGTATGTGGTACTAACTCTTTGGTTGCAGGTCCAGGCTCAGGTATGGTTTAGTATACCTGTCATTGTTCTGTTTAAATGCTTATCGCTCATACCAGGCTTTATGTCGACCCAGAGTTTTATGTCTCCTCTTATTACTCTGGGTGCTCACACGAGCAGACTAGAGACAGGTTAGCTGGTGATGCACGGGTAGATGATCCGGAGACGAGCAGGAGGCTTCCACGTAAAATATATACATAATATTCTCCCTGTATTGTTGAAGATCACTGCTTGGGCATTGGTGGTGTATCTTCTACTTTAGCTTTCTTTTGTTTGGAGACAGTAAATTTGGAAAGTTGTAATAAGCTGTATTTGAATTTCCGCTGCTCTGATGTTGATGTTGATTTTAGTTATCAGCTTATGCACTGTCTCACCTGTTTTATATCAAGTATGTTATTATTATATTTTATTCCATGCGTTGTGAGACATTCTACAGGTCCCTTGATTAGTTCATTTCCTTCCTTCCTTTCTTTGGTGACCGTCCCGTGCTAGTCGGGCATGTGTACAGCGCCCTTTCGGAGAAAATACAGGCTGGTGCGGGGCGGGCCGTCACACTTGGTATCAGAGCTCTAGGTTGCGTAGTTAACCTAGGGAAGCTATCAGGGAGAGATAATATACGTATACGAGAGAGCGTATTTGTGATTATTTTGATTTTTAAAAGCTATATATACTATTACTAGTATAAGGATGAAGTCGTACTGCACTAGCACCACTATGGAGTCGTTAATCGTTTCCTTTTTCAGATTGACGATGAGCCGATATACTAGAGGTGCTGGTAGGGGAGCCAACAATGGGAATGCTGCTGACATGAGGACGATGTTTACAGACCTCATGAGAGAGATGCTTAGAGATGTACAGAGGGCAGCTCCCAATGGTGGAAATGGTGGTGGTCCAATAGTGCAGGCGCCAAGAGTCGACTTCGCCAAGCTGAATAAGGATTATACTAGCCTTGGTGGGAAGCCGTTCCACGGAACGGAGTCGGCCACGGATGTTCAAGATTGGTTGGATAGTTGCGAACGTATCTTTGAAGATTTGGGTATCGAGGATGCAATGAAGAGAAAGCTAGCGTCCCGTCAGCTGCAAGGGCGGGCAATGAATTGGTGGAATGCTATAAAGGCGGCCACTCCCGAAGATCAGATTACTTGGGAGCAGTTTAAAGCTCGCTTTAGCGAGAAGTTCATTCCAGCTGCTCAGAAGTCAGTGCTGTTTAAGAAATTCTTGGAGCTCAAGCAGAATGGCAGAGCTGTCTCCGAGTATATTGCCGAATTTGACACTTTGTCAAAATATGGGTTATCTCTTATTGATACCGCCGAGAAAAAGAATGAGAAATTCATAACCGGTTTGGACCAGTACTTGGGGGAAAGACTTATTAACCACATCGATGAGTCGTTTGAGTCGATTGTAGGGAAAGCATTGAGGTCAGAAAGTCTCTACCCTAAGCCGAAGACTGAGGTTGCATCCGCAGATGAGCCAAAGCCACAAGCAAGTGGTGGAGGCAAGGGTGGTTCCCAGAATAAGAGAAAGCAGAACCAAGCTAAGGATGGCCAGAAGAAAAAGAATAAGCAAGATGTGGAGTGCTTCAGCTGTGGTAAGAAGGGCCATTATGCTAGTAATTGTCGGGCCAAGCCAACGGATAGGAAGTGCTTCAACTGTGGCCAAATGGGACATCACAAAGACAAGTGTCCACAGCCCCCTAAGTAAAAGCAAATGGTGAAAGCCTACGCTCTTAATGCTATTCCTTCTTCGTCGAATGCCCCAACAGCGGCGGAGAAGGGAAAGAATGTCGTCATTCAAGGTATGCTTTCTGTTTATGATGTTCCTGTTAGAGTTTTGTTTGATACCGGAGCTTCCAGTTCTTTCATATCTAGTGACCTGGTAGATAGGTTGGGATTGGAGCCCGAGATTGTCGATAGACCTTTAGTGGTGACGAACCCGATTGGTGGTTCGACTAGCCTTAGCATGATTTGTCGTAGTGTGGTCTTATCGAGTCATGGATGCATGTTTGTTTGTGATTGCTTTGTTTTGGGCTTTACTGGGTTTGGCATTATTTTGGGAGTAGATTGGCTCCAAAGATACGGGGTGGTGGTAGACTGTGAGGGCTTGTTGGTGACAGCTAGAGCGGATGATGGGCGGAAGATAGTGTTTGGTGGTCTACCCAGTAAGGGGGTATTGGCTAGTTTTCTAAACTCCCTCGACATTCCGCATAGTGAGTTGTCAGGTTTGCCCGTGGTTGGCCAGTATCCGGATGTTTTCGAAGAAGTGACCGGACTTCCAACACACCGAGAGATTGAGTTCCGTATTGATTTGGTAAAAGATGCCAGGCCTATAGTGATGCCACTTCGTCGTATGGCACCAAGAGAGCAGCGAGAGCTCGAGGTGCAAGTCAGCGATCTTTTGAAGAAGGGATTTATCAGAAGGAGTGTTTCTGAATGGGGAGCACCAGTTGTGTTTGCTACCAAGGCGGATGGTTCCCTTCGTTTGTGTGTAGACTACCGCGAGTTGAATAAAGTGACGAGGAAGAACAAGTATCCTCTACCGCGGATAGATGATTTGTTTGATCAGTTGAGTGACGCGAGAGTATTTTCTCAGTTGGATCTCGCGACAGGTTTTCATCAGCTTAGAGTGGAAGCTGAGAGTATAGCTAAAACGGCATTTCGGACGCCGTCTGGATTTTATGAGTGGTTGGTCATGCCATTCGGGCTGACCAATGCCCCAGCATATTTTGTGGATCTTATGAATAGGGTATTCAGAGATCAGTTGAATAAGTTTGTCCTTGTGTTCGTTGATGATATTTTGGTCTACTCGAGGACAGAGGAAGAACACAAGGGACATTTAAGAATAGTGATGGAGGTGTTGAGAAAACACCAATTGAAAGCAAAGTTTTCTAAGTGTCACTTCTGGAAGAGGGAAGTGAGGTTCTTGGGCCATGTTGTATCAGAAAATGGGATTGCCGTGGACCCGGCGAAGGTGGCTACGGTACAGGATTGGCCTACGCCCAAGAATGCAACAGAGGTAAGAAGTTTCTTGGGATTAGCTGGATACTATCGTAAGTTTATCCAAAGTTTCTCCAAGATAGCAGCACCATTGACCCAGTTAACTAAAAAGAATCAAGCTTATGTCTGGGATGGAAGGTGCGAGAATGCATTCAAGAGTCTAAAGGACAAGTTGACAAGCGCACCAGTGTTAGTCATTCCTAAAGGGAATGAAGAGATGACGGTATACACGGATGCCTGTGGTACCGGACTGGGTGCTGTATTGATGCAAGGCGGTAGGGTTATAGCTTACGCAAGTCGCCAATTGAAACTGCACGAGAGAAGATACCCTACCCATGATTTAGAATTGGCAGCGATCGTGTTCGCGTTAAAGATGTGGAGACACTATCTCTTGGGAGAAAGATTTGAGTTGTTTACAGATCATAAGTCGTTAAAGTATCTCTTCTCTCAGAAAGATCTGAATCTCCGTCAGCAGAGATGGTTAGAGTTCTTAGCTTCCTATGATTTTGACATCGCATACACACCAGGAAAGGGCAATGCGGTGGCTGATGCATTGAGTAGAAGACATGCCAGCTTAGGGGCTATGTTCCTTGAATGGAAGCAACTGGAGTTTATCGCGGGGTTTGATTTCAGACCAAAGTGCGAATTGGATCCAGAAATATTAGCAAGTTTGACGGTCAGACCCACTTTGATTGAGCGGATCGGCTCTAGTCAGAGGGACGATCCTAACCTATTGGAAATCATCTCCAAGTTAGAGATGGGTATCGATGAGGAGATGAACAAGTATGGGCTTGATCGAGATAGATGGCTTAGAAAGAATGGAAAACTTGTTGTACCCAATGTCAATGGATTGAGGGATGAAGTGCTTAGAGAATGTCATCACTCAAAGCTGACTATACACCCCGGTGGTAATAAGATGTATAGAGACATGAAACAGACTTACTACTGGGGAGGAATGAAAAGAGACGTTGGGAAGTTTATATCTAAATGCATGAATTGCCAGCTAGTTAAAGCCGAGCAAAAGAAGCCTAGTGGATTGTTACAGCCATTGGAAATTCCCGAATGGAAATGGGAGCAAGTCTCGATGGATTTCATCGATGGTTTACCCAGGACTAGATCGGGACATGATAGCATTTGGGTGATTGTGGATCGATTGACTAAAAGCGCAAGGTTTATACCAGTCAAATCGACCATAACGGCAGCTAAGTTAGCAGAGTTGTATATGAAGTGGGTAGTGAGATTTCATGGAGTACCTAAAGGCATTGTGAGCGACCGAGACCCGTTGTTCACTAGTGGGTTTTGGAAGAGCTTACAAGAGGCTCTAGGGTCAGAGTTACATCTCAGTACCGCATATCATCCTCAGACCGACGGTCAGACGGAGAGGGTGAACCGTATTTTGGAAGATCTCTTGAGAGCATGTATATTAGATTTTGGTGGATCATGGGATGACCATTTGCATCTAGTAGAATTTGCATATAATAATAGCTACCAATCCAGTATCGGTATGGCTCCATATGAAGCTTTGTACGGAAGACCGTGCAACTCACCATCATGTTGGATAGAGACTGGCGAGAAGTTTATGCTTGGACCAGATGTGGTGAGGGAAACTTCAGATAAGATTAAGATTATTCAACAACGAATGAAGGCTGCCCAAGATAGGCAGAAGAGTTATGCTGATAAGAGGAGAAGAGACTTAAAATTCTCCGTTGGTGACTTGGTGTTTGTCAAGATCTCTCCGTTGAAGAGCGTAATACGATTTGGCAGGAGAGGCAAGTTGGCACCAAGATTCGTTGGCCCACTCCCTATTCTTGAACTAGTCGGGAATTTGGCATATAAAATTGACTTACCGGAGAAGATGGCGGGAGTTCATAACGTATTTCATGTTTCCCAACTAAGGAAGTTCGTTCACGACTCAGATATGACTATTTCACCTGATCAGTTGGAGGACTTCGAAGTAGAACCCGAGGCGGTTGGGAACCGCAAGCCGGTCCGTATTGTCGAGCACGACATGAAGCAACTTCGAAGGAAGGCGGTGAAGCTAGTCAAGGTACAGTGGAGCGAGAACGAGAATGATTGTACTTGGGAGACAGAGGATAACATTAGGAAGTCACACCCAGAACTCTTTGCCTGGTAAGATTTTGATTTCGATTTAGTTTTCCGCATGCTAGGATAGGCTTGTTTGCTTGCTTTGCATGTTTGATTGTTGTACGTGGCTGTTAGGCATGCGGGATCCTTTGTATGTTTTGGGTTAAGGAATTTCGGGGACGAAATTTCTTAAGGGGGGAGAGTGTAACGACCCGCATTCTACGCGTCATAGAATCGTAGAATATTTATTTCTGTCATATACGAAGTCGTATGGTCATGTAACTTTAGGGGACGACTATTGGGGTCATTTCCCATGTTCATGATTTTTCCCGATTTTTAAATGACCATTTTACCCCTAGTTATCACTGTTTTGGCCATAACTTTTGACTGGAAAGGAATTTTGACCTGAAACCACTTCCATTGGCTCCGGATGATGGTTTCTCTTTCCGTAGAGTGGTCACATTAGCCAAACGGACTCACCGTTTGGGAGATATGGCTGAAACAAGTTTCAGATGGTGAAAAACAGCTTAATTGGGCTTAAACGGGTGATTAGCAGCTAGGCCCAAGGGGAATTTCGGGTTTAGGGGTATATAGGTGCTGATTAGGGTTAGAAAACATTTCTTTAGACATTTTCCAGCCGCCACTTTCATTCCTCTTAACCTAGCCATGGCCTCCACTCTCTAAATCTCTCTAAAACACCCAAAATCACTTCCTAATCAAGGATTAAGGCTTAGAGGCATCAAATCAAGGAGGGTTAGCACAAGGACCGAGGTAGAGCTGCTGTTATATATTGGAATTCGTGCAAATCAGAGGTTCACTTCAGATTTGGAAGTTTTATTGTGGCAAAGGTGAGTGATTTGCATAGTTTTTGCACTAATTACGGTAATTAAGGGTAATTAGAGAAGATTAGCGAATTTATACACTAATAAAATTCTGGAAAAATGATTAGAAATTCGAAAATAATATTTTATGCCTTTGGTTGAAATTCGGTTCGGTTTGATTAAGTTTTGTTAACCATATGATCAGTTTTACTTAAACATGCTTAAGAAAAAATAAGGAGCTTTGGCCACTTTTGATCTATTTTGATTCATTTGAGTGATTGTTTGCTGTTGTGGTTGTTATTACATGTTGCTATGACTCTATGGTGTGTTTTGTGATTGCTTAGAAGGGTTAGTTTGGTCAAAAACGCCGTCGAATGGCGAGAAACTGTCGCTGGAACGAAGTGCAGGAATTTATCCGGATCGGATCGCCCCCATGCCCACGAACCGACCCGCCTACTCGAACCGCGCCACGTGCCAGAGCTCGGAGCCACGAAGGGAAGACCACGATCCAACTTGGAGAGGAAGCGCCACGAGCTGATGAGGCGCCACGATCCAGATGGGTAGCTCGACCCGAACCAGTGGATTGCCACGAACTGATAAGCCCGAACCGACCCGGCAAGGCGCCACGAGCTAACGAGGTGCGATCCATATGGTGCGACACGATCCGACGCTGGCGAACCGAACCAGGAAGGCTTCCACGATCCGACCCGAGCGTGAAGGATGATCCGAACCGATCCGACGGTGATGACTACGAACTGAATGAAGACCGATCCGGAAGTGAAGACTATAACCCGAGATGCAAAGGAAGTCCAAGTGAGAAGTTAGAGCTCAAGATTCAGATGGGAATCAACGAGTTCGCTTCATGGTTGGGCTTTGCTGCGGGACGCGTGCCACGGAGTTATCGACGCCTATAGCTTTGGACCACTATGGTAGGAGGTACGAAGGCGGATTCAGGGCCATTATGGCATCGGTAGAACCAAGAGCTACGACCAATGAAGTGGGTCATTGAAATGTTTGGTCATGACTCCAAGTGTTTGGCTTGGTCACAGCAGGGTTTCTACAAGTCGGGATTCGTCGTTACCTCAGTTTGTCTAGTGTTCCAAAGTGGTAGATATCGTATACTTTACGCACTGAGTGAGAGACATAAGGATGGTTGCTATGCTTGATTGTTGACATACACACCCCACCCCCGTATTCTTACACTATTTATTATGGCACCTTAGAGCATTGTACGGTATGTGGTACTAACTCTTTGGTTGCAGGTCCAGGCTCAGGTATGGTTTAGTATACCTGTCATTGTTCTGTTTAGATGCTTATCGCTCATACCAGGCTTTATGTCGACCCAGAGTTTTATGTCTCCTCTTATTACTCTGGGTGCTCACACGAGCAGACTAGAGACAGGTTAGCTGGTGATGCACGGGTAGATGATCCGGAGACGAGCAGGAGGCTTCCACGTAAAATATATACATAATATTCTCCCTGTATTGTTGAAGATCACTGCTTGGGCATTGGTGGTGTATCTTCTACTTTAGCTTTCTTTTGTTTGGAGACAGTAAATTTGGAAAGTTGTAATAAGCTGTATTTCAATTTCCACTGCTCTGATGTTGATGTTGATTTTAGTTATCAGCTTATGCACTGTCTCACCTGTTTTATGTCAAGTATGTTATTATTATATTTTATTCCATGCGTTGTGAGACATTCTACAGGTCCCTTGATTAGTTCGTTTCCTTCCTTCCTTTCTTTGGCGACCGTCCCGTGCTAATCGGGCATATGTACAGCGCCCTTTCGGAGAAAATACAGGCTGGTGCGGGGCGGGCCGTCACAGATTCGATCGTTTCGATCAGTTTCCGTTAAAATCAACATATAACTCTATATATTGAATTTGAACGCGCATTTCAATTTATTGGGGTCACATACTAACTCTATAAATTCCAGAAAAATATTTTCTAGCTTCGTATTGACGATACGGTCCTAACAAAACTAATCTCGTCGAATTCTGAGACCGTTTGAAAAATGGCCATTTTCCAGTCGATTAAAATCAACTGAAACTGGTCAAACGCGTTTTTCTTCGCCACGCTCACATATTGATTCGAAAAATTATGAAATTTTAAACCTAGCAATAATTTGACATCACGGACCCAACAAAAGTGGTTTCGTCGAAATCCGAGGTTGTTTGCAAAATTTCCATTTTTAAGGGCCTGAATTCCATAGCGACTATTCAGAATTTTCAACTGGACGTATCTTTTGATTCCCGCTATGAAATTTTGATTTTTCGGATTCGTTGGAAAGATATTCTCAATTAGATCCTATTATTTTTGGTTTCACTAAAATCTGGATTGTTTTGCACCCGGTATATTCAATTGATGTTTGAAATCGAATTATCGAACTACCGCGCCATTTTCAATTCCTTTTATAATTATAAATAATTATTTATATTCTAATGACGACGCGTATAAATATACACGTTCGAATTCTATTCAAAATAAATTTCTTGTCGTAATTATTTAAAATAATTCATTTTAAATAATCAAAATTCGCTAAAATTGCCAAAATAAAATTTTAAACTGGCTCAAATTTCCGGATTATTACACTCGAACTCCATACATTTTATCGCCACTTGGATGAATAGTCATCTTGGAATGATGGGCTTCCTCAAGGACTGTCTTCAATAGGTTTTCCATCCTGATGTGATTCACATATCAAACCTCTTCTCAAGTTGCCCCGCTACTTGCTTATTAAGTTCCCTCTTTTCTTTTAGGAGCCATATGGTGCACAGGTAATGCAACTGGCATTGCATTGTCCACCAGGCATATACAGAAATCAATCTCGCGCCTCGGGGGTAATCCCCGAACCTTGTCTAAGACATCAGGATACTCACAGACTACTGGTGCCGATCGCAGATCATCGATAGACACCTCAAGAGACTCTCGGAAACTAAGCATGACAGACCCTTGTGGGTCACAAGAAATTTCAAGGGTGCTTAACGACCCTCCTCTCACCACCCAGAATGGCACCATATGTGGTAAACCAACCTATCCCTAGAATCAACCCGTAGCCCATAAACCCGAGTACATATGCGTCGCACTCAAATTTGACGCCTAACGCAGATATTCTCAAACCCCTAGAAATCATAGATAAATGAGCCGAATCACCAATGGGGTTTGAGACAACTACGGGATCCACTACCATTCTAGTAACTAAGTGCAGAGATTCTACAACAAAACTAGATATAAATGAGTGTAAAGCACCAGAATTAAAATGTGTCCTAACTGGATGATTTGAAAGAGGAACTAAACTTTCTACAGAAATTTTTCTAACTCTTTCAGGAGCACTGATCGCGAGAGTATGCACCTGCCCTCCTGAAGTTCCTGCCCTTTGACCTTATCCCTGTTTCTTCGGGCAATACTTAATAAGATTCCCGACCTCTCCACAAGCAAAGCAAGCATTCTTCCTTTTTCCTGCAGTCTTTGGCTAAGTGACCCTCTCGCCTACAACTATGGCATTTCCTCTTATCTGTAACCTTGTCATTTTTTTCGCCTTTCTTCTGCTGTTGTCCCTTCTTGGGCCACACCTTCTCATTTTGCTTTGCTTCCTCATCCTTTACTTCCTTCTTTTCTCCCTTTTCTTCCTCATGCATTAGAGCCATATCGACAAGTTTTCAAAAGTGACTCCCATTGGGATATGGGACATGGCTAACCCATGAAGGGGTTCATTCAGCCCTTTAGCAAACCGCAAAGCCTTTTTGTGCGGCGTATCCACGAATTCTAACCCAAACCTTGCTAGCTGGTTGAATTTGTTCACATATTCTTTGACCGTCAAGTTTCCTTATTTGAGTGCTAAGAACCTTTCCATCTGTATGCTTTTCTCGGCTTGAGAAAGAAATTTCATCTCAAATCTTTGCCTAAAATCTTCCCAAGTTTCCACCGGACGTCCAGCTTGGGTAACTTCCCACCAAAATGAGGCTTCGTTCTTTAATAGCCAAGCAGCTAACTGAATCTTCCTCCTATCCTCTACTTCAAAGATTACAAACAAGTCCTCGGTCTCCTTTAGCCAATTTTGAGCTTCAACGAATGTCTCATTCCCATGGAATGGCTTCCCTCCTATACACGGAAGTCTTTGCAGATCTTAGTAAAGTTATATGCTCTTGGAGGCGGAGGAGGAGGAATGATTGGCGCAGATGGGGGAGAAACGTCTCTTTGGCCTTCGGCAAGCGCCGTGGCCTCCAAATACCTACAAAACCATCCGGGTATTGTGACGCCCTCTGGGATATTAGGAATGATTTACTCCCCAAACATGCTGAAAAAAGGAAAAAGGAAGAAATTTAGATAAAGGAATGAAGGATAATGCATATGGCTTCTTGGGGGATTATTTTCAAACCAGACTTTTCTTTTCAAAAATACTTTCTTTTAAAACCTTTTTGAAAAATAATTTTCAAAAACTTTTATCTAATCTGGTAACCTTCAGCTCTTATACCAAGTGTGACACCCCCACATCCGTTAATGTCACTCACAAAGGGAGTGCATTAAGTTTCGTGAAGCGTTTAGGTAAACAGACACATAATATTACAAGACAAATAAATAAAAAAATTCAGCGGAAATAAACAACTTTATTAATTATCAAAATACCATGGTCCAAAGCATCATTTGTCTGAAATATAAAAACCCATTACAACATAAAAACCACTATCTTGTACTTTAGAAATATCAGAGTACATAAAAGAAAGAAAATTTCCCAAGAGCAAAATATGGCCATAGCAACAAGGATAGGAGCTTGATCCATACATATAAGCAGCTCCAGTAAAATAAGCAGAATCACGATCAAGCTTGTGTGTTTCCTCCCTGAGACCCGAGGGGGGGGGGGAACGGAAGAAATAAGGGGATGGCGAGTCTAGTTACTTTTAACCAGTAAATAAATAAAAGTAACATGATAGGCATACAAAGTGGATAAGAGAGATCAATACATAAATGGCAGGCATAACAAGGTAAACAGGACAACAGGATAGAATAGATAGTGCTTCTTAATACTTTCCTTGCTCTGCACCAATACTAGTATAACAAATATGTAATAGGATTACATATTCCCCAATTGCTTAACAAAAACAGGATGATCCCAACAGAAACATAATGGTAGTTTTAGGTGTACTCTAGTAACGGGTTTTAACCCAAACAGAACTGGTACCAAAACAGAAATAACGGGTGTTAGCCCAGACAGAAACACAGGTACCCCACAAAAACAAAAAACACAGGTACCCTACAGAAACAGACAAGACTAGATGTACCCTATATACTACCCCCAATCGATCGGCTCCCTATTCCATAGATACCCTGTGCTGGCCCCATAGTCGGGTGTATCACTCCCTAAAGTGGCAACCCTTCATTTTCCGGATGTGCACAACCATATCTACTGATGTCACAATGTCTTATCTTCCCCAGCAGGCGGAGTCACGCACGCACATGACCCCGTTGGAACATGCCGTCAACACCACCTCCACGTTTGGATCTCTTACAATCAGCTCAGTAAGCATGCCCCACTTCGACCTAGTTCAGAGTACCCGTTTGATACCTATTTAAGGGTTATTGACTAAAATGGGTCCCACACAAGATGATGCAAGCTCTCCCCTTTGTCTTGCATCCCCACTACTAGGTTTTCCACTGGTTATGTTTACCTAACGATGTCTTTAATTACATAACCTCGACAGGTTAAGTTTGTGGGCCTATATATATAAATATTACCCGCCAACCCAAGATGTACTAAACCCTCCTATTGATTCAAGCATGTTTATTTAACGGTTAAGTTTGTGGGCCTATATATATTAATATTACCCACTTACCCAAGATGTACTTAAGCCTCCCACTGATCCAAGCATGTTTTACTTAACCCTATCTTTAGTTTATATTCATACAATCCCTTATGGATTAGATTAGGTTAAGTAGTCTGATTCATTACCATATCCATTTATGGTTTATAATGGGTTAGACCTCCCACATTAGGTCTACAACATGTAGATGCTGGATATGTCGGTTGGGTCCGGGCAGTCTTATTCCACAGTTGGGCCTAACCTTGTGTCTTACTGTAACGACCTGGGGTTTTCACGATCCTGGATATCGGCATACAACACTATGTCGACAATTCAAGCATCGGAAATACCAGATAGTACATGAAAGAAATTAGAGGGTGAGAATAGATAAGATAGAAACTTAGAATAGAAAAAGAAGAAGAACATACAACATCAGAGTAAAACACGAATCTCACAGCGGAACGAATAAATATATTTCATAACATAACTTTGAAATAAAACAGTATCCATATACAGTACGATTATTAGAGTATAACACTTACAACACAGCGGAAATAACAATAGCTATATAATCCTGAAGCCTTCTGCTCCAGCTCTTCAAGTATCTGTAAAACCCAACTACTTGACTGCCCGTACAAAATTAGGAACCCAAGAGTTTAGGGAAAACAAAACAAAGTAAACTCTGGGTTAGTCATGTGATTGGTGTGAGTAAACTCAAATCATTTGATTTTGCTTTCAAAATCCTTTTGAAAGAAAGGATAATCATAAGACCGATCCACACATAAACACGGATGGTTTTTACCTTACGATAACCCAAATCATTAGTAAAACAATATTATTCTGATATTATAATAATGTCTAACACAAATGATATCAATCTAGTAGAAAAGCTTGCATCTAACGTTTTACATAAGTAATATACAATCAAAACCGCGGCCTCTTATTTGGGGAATGGATTCCAACTATGACAAGGTATGGATCCACCTTCCGCTCAGTGTACTCTAGAAGCGATACACTGGAGTTCAACAAGAAAATCTTGCTACTCGGCCACACATGACCGACCACTCATTTCGCTTGAGTGTATCGAATATATTGCCACCCCTCGGTTATTATTCCAACATAACCGTTCCCGGGAGATACAGAATTGAAAGAAGCAACAAATATGAATATTCTCTAGATGGTGACAATATACCCTAATTGGTTGCGAACCACTTAGCCATGCTGCCTGCCCGATTTCTGTCATTTCCTAGTTGATAAGGCTCGAGGTCAAAACGAATCTTTTAATAGATCACTCCTCCATTTACTTCAAATGCCACATCGTCATACCCGTCAAATCACAAATTGATTTCCCCAAAAATACCACGGGTATAAGCTAAGGGAAACGTATTCCTAAGCCACCAACGTAAATACATTTGAAATGATCAACTTACGTGATCTACCAGATATACTCTGTCAAACATTCGTCCATTCAAGTTGTCTTGGGACTGGACAAACCGAAGGTACTATTCCGTACACCCATCCTAGGCAATCTCTACCTAGGACTTATACAACAGCCCTTGCACTTTACTCCGTCTTCAATTTGTCTTCGATCTATTTGATTCGAAACGCTAATGCCCATACGGAGTGGTTCTTTGGATAAGAATCCAACCGGTCTCTCCGTATTGACGACGAAAAAATGGTCAAAATTTTGATAGTCTGTGATTTAACTATCAAAGAAAAACACGTGTGCAAACAACGATATTATTTCTAGATGGAAATTTTATTGATCAATCATCATTTAACATTTATCTCTTTAGTTCATTAATTTACTTATCTCCTGTTTCCATATATTCTAAATTCTTATTTTCTATTATCAGAAAATATTTCTGATTCTTATTTGGAAAACATTTCCAAAACTCCTTCACTGGATTTAAACTGATGTTTAAATCAAACATCGCCATGCCAAATCAAACCATTTCACTCATTAAATAAATTCACTTAACCATCATTCACTATCAAACCTTACCATTCCTTAGTTAAGAAGGAAGTCAATCAAGTTAGGGTATAATTACCTCTCAGACCTTAACTGAACAACGTTTTAACTCCGAAATAGTCAAAGTTTGTCTTTTAAATCTTTAACAAACTTCCTTACGTAACTCTCTTTAGAATAAATCTCTATTCGATAACCCTTTCCTTCGAATAAACTATATTCGATAATCTCTCTTCTTCGAAGAACCTATATTCGAATAACTCTATTCAATTAACACTATTCGATTAACTCTAATCGATTTACTCTTAGCAGTTAGCTTTATTTGATTGACTCAATTTTATTAACTCTATTTGATGAACTCTATTGGATTAACTCTATTTGATTTACCCTACTGGATTAACTCTATTTAATTAACTCTAACTAATTTACTCTTATCAATTAACTCCTTTCGAATAAACTATATTCAATTAGCTCCTTTCGAATAACTAATATTCGATTAACCCCTTTCAAATAACTAATATTCGATAACTCCTTTTGAATAACTAATATTCGATAACTCCTTTCGAATAACTAATATTCGATAATTTCTTTCGAATAACTAATATTCGATAACTCCTTTCGAATAACTAATAGTCGATAACTCCTTTCGAATAACTGATATTCGGTAACTCCTTTCGAGTAACTAATATTCGATAACTCCTTTCGAATAACTAATATTCGATTAACTCTTTTCGAATAACTAATATTCGATAATTTCTTTCGAATAACTATTATTCGATAATTTCTTTCTCTATTCGAATAAACTATATTCAATTAATTCTCTTATTCGAATAACCTTATTCGATAACTCTTTCTTCGAATAAACTATATTCGAATAACTCTAACCCGACTAACTCTAATTCAATTAACTCTATTCGAATAACAAATATTCGACAAACTCTTGTTCGATTAACTCTTATTCGAACAACTCTAGTTCGATTTAACTCTAATCGATTAACGCTAACTGATTAACTCTAACTGGTTAACTCTAACTCTAATCGATTAACTCTAACTCTAATCGATTAACTCCTCTAACTCGTTTTGATTAACACATTTTGATTAACTCCTTTGATTAACTCTACGTCCATATTCAGTTTCAAATATCGATGTTGAAATCGATTCTTACTTCTCTATATAAGCCCTGACTTATATATTCTATTTATCCAATGATAAACATTTTATTTAATTTATAAAATATTATTTATAAATTAATCTTCTCAATCTATTGGTTACAACACATTCTATTTAAAATCTTTGCTTTAAATCCATATCATGTTATACCCGTGTGCGAAGCACGGTCTAAACTTTCCTGATGTAAAATTCTTTTCATTTGCCAAATATTTCCTTATATGACATTCTTTTCATTTCCCAATAAATCCCTTTTATAACTCTATTTATTTTCTAAATAAACATTTCCTTTTATAACTCTATTTATAAATGTTTTACCAATATTTCTCTTTCTGTTTTATTTGTAAATGTTTTACAAATATTTCTTTTTCTGTTTTATTTGCAAATGTTTAACAAATATTTCTCTTTCTATTTGTTTTTCAAATATTTCCCTTTCTATTTGTTTTACAAATATTTCCGTTTCTACTTGTTTTACAAATATTTCCCTCTATATTTGTTTTACAAATTATTTCCTTTATATTTGTTTTACAAATAATTTCCTTTATATTTGTTTTACAAATAATTTCCTTTATATTATACCTTGATTTTATAAATATTCCTTTATATAAATTCCTTTGATTTTATAAATATTCTATTCCAATATACAGTTTGAAATCTTCCTTCTATATAAAATCTTTCGATTTTATATAATATTTTATTTCAGTATAGTTATTGAAATTTTCCTTTTTCATCCCAGGGTTTTCTTACGGTATTTAAAATACCAAACAACAGTGATCGATATCATTCAAATACACATAATCAACAACAGATAATATATCACATCATATATCACAATATATGAAACAAAACAGTATTTTTTATATTGAGGAACCCTGTTGGGTCCCTCTAACCTGTTTCTCTGCATCACAGATGTTAAACAATATAATTAACATCGATTTCATTTCACTATGAAATATTCTGCTAAACATAATCAATATTGGATTAATGATTTATATATATATTGTTATCTATAATTTCAACCAATACATAAGCAATTCAACCAAACAGTTAACACATAGCAATCAACAGATAATTATCAGTTCTAAGAATACGTTATAGAAATATAATTATTCAGAGTTGGTGAGTTTTACTCACATTGTACGATCATCGTTAATAACGATAACCATCGCTTGATTCAGACGGACGATTTATTTTGCTATAAATTGTAACGAGCTTCGATGGACTTCCAGTCAGTTCCATCGTGTAGTGTTCGCCCATATGATCCCGACGGATCTTGTTTCGTTGAATTACGTCAACATATGAACAAGTTAAGGAAATTATAAGTTAACACATTTTATATATATATACAATTTATTTTTAAATTAAAAACTTAACGGACCTCACCCCAGTTAAACCGGCCCATTCCCTTTCAAACCCAGACCCGACATTTTCCCTTCTTCTTGATCAAAGAAACACAGACCGCGCTCTCCAGTTTTAACGGAACCCGAATCCACCATTGACGCCACTTCTCTCCTCCACCATTCCTTTTACACTCCACCGAGTCGAACTCCGGCAACACCAGCGAACTCAGCATCCCGAGCTCCATCTCCCCATCACCATCAAGCTCAACTCGAGCTCATAGATCAACTTGCAGTTTTCAGAGCTCCACGTATGTCCAATAATGTCAATTGACAATTTCCACTTCAAATCCACCCGGATTTTTACCCTCAACCTCCCTTCAACTCGCTCTATCCATATACACACTCGAAATCAAGGATCGAGGCTTCTATATCTCTCTATATTCAACCCTAGGGTCGCTGTTCAAAACTCACGAACCCAGAACAGCAATCGAGCTCCAAGATTTCCACACCAAAACGAAGAGCACTTCATTAGCAACTCAAAACATATATATTAGGATTTATAGACTTTGTTTGAATTTCTATGATTTTCCAAAGCCCCATTTGTTTAAGAAAGAAGTAAACTGGCGGCTTAGCTTTTTGACCGTGGAAACGTAGGGTTTAGAAAGGTTGGGGTGGATATTTATAGTGTTTAGGATTCAGATATTTAGGTTAGATATTTTATTTATATCATTTTATATCCGTTTTTGCCTTCTAAAAATCCGTGTGATCACACACGATACCCAAAAATCACGAAAACCGGCATGCAGCTACAATTCGACATTGCGGTCCCAACGAAACTGGTTTCGTCGAATTCCAAGGTCGTTTGCAAAATTGGCTATTTTTAAAGCTCTAAATAAATCCTTTTAAATATTAAATATATTTAAAAATAATTAAATTTAATATTTAAAAATAAATATTATCGTATATATTCACAATAGAATATCATACAACTCCACTGGGATTTACAACTGGATATTCAAATCCCGGTTGAATCAATATTCAAATTTATATTGAAATTCCTTTATATATCGTAATAAATTATAAAGGAATTCCATAGTGTGACGAAAAGGGATTTCGCTCGGTCCGAACCAGTCGCTAAACCGATCCAGACCGTTCGAAAACGCCCTATCGTTTGAGAACACGACACAACAGAATGCATACGGAAGAACATTTCATTGTATATTACAACAATGCATCAGAATACAAGAATATACAGAGTATAAATGAATATTACACAGAAATATTAGAGATTTAAATTACATTTAAATACATAGCAGCGGAAAATAATACAATACACAACTAGAAGTAGATATACGGATACAAAGCTTTCCGGATATCGTTCCAGCTGTAAACCAGGATCCTGTGAATATAAATCTGCAAAACCAAAGCTACTAGCTGCCCGTGTCAAAATAAGGGCACCCAGAGTTTAGGTTAAAACAATAAACTCCAGGTCAGTCATGTGACTGGTGTGAGAACTAAAACAGTTAATCTTTATTTTAAAGTCAGGTAAATCAAGGGACCACGCCGTATAACACGGAACGGGTTTCCTCCCAAGAATACCAGTGCATAAAACAAACAGCGTAATGCTAAGTAAAGAAAAATGAAGCTGTTATAAGACCCAGGTCCCATCACACAATGTAACGCAGTCGAGGATAGGGTTTTCCCTTATAACAGCCAAAGAATGCTTGATACGTTTAAAACAAATCATTTGATACTATTATAAGTGCATAGTGTATAAAACACTTCAAATCATAAGTATCAATCATAGGCGGCATGAATGGCCCATAACACTATGTCGCCATATATAAGTTCACAATCAAAACCGCAAATGTCGTATTGGAAGTTGGGTTATCATTTATGGTATGAACCGAGGCTAGGGGCAAGATCCTCTTCGATTCGAAACGCTATAGTCCGCCCCTCAGGCAAGTACTCAGTCAAGCCTTTGGATCGTCAGGGCCGGTCCACCGATGTGGATTAAAATTCCTGAACACTGCGTTTCCCCGCCCTTTGGGGCGTAAGCCTGGCCCGTCAGCCGACCAGAAGCATCGGCCGAAACCGATATCACGAGGCGCCTCGCTTTTCAGCAAGTAATAATAAGTAACATCCACATGAGTCAAACTCGTCAGCCAGTTCAAGCACTGACGCCACTCCTAACTAGAAAGAAACGCATGTCCTCCCTGATGTCCGTCTCCCGTTTTTGATTCATACCGGGTGTGATACTCGCGAATCAACGTTACACAAAGCTACGCCACAAAGGCCGTGCTTCGATCATCAACCACAAGACTTTGCTTTTCAACAGAAGCCTTGATCATTTGCATCTTAGCATGCCACACAGGCAATTCACTCCATGCGATTGATATCCATCAATATATAACCCCTGAGCTCGTTCGTCTCAGAGAAGGGCGTTAAGCAAGAGAATAAATTCTCCGCCGCCAAACAGATATATATTTAATAGAGATCAATCACACGGACTAAAATCCAATGTCAGACACACGGTCCATTTACAAGTCCGTTCTGGGTCTGAACGAAACCGGAGGCACCTAGTACCCCGCATATCCATCGATCTCCAAGTACGTCTGGACGATCACTAACTGTTTCCATCTTCTTGGGTGTACAGCCCAATCAAGATCATCAGTAATCACCCAAACGACGTGAAGACTTCCGGTCTTCGACCATCGTCTTCATCTTCAACTTATCGTCGTATCAGTTATTCAGAATGGGATAAACCCGGTCTTTCCGAATAACTCTCGTATATTTTAAATAAGTGTTACACAAACACAACATACGCCTCATTCCAATTCATTAGTCACTAACCGTAAATTAATCAAGAGAATAATTTCCCAAATATTAACCCCGAAGGCCGAAACCAACATCAGATCAATATCCAGAAAACCATTCTGCTTGGCCAACCGACAGTTAGTTTCTAAATTTCACATTCATAGGGAAATGTTCCCATTAATTTTATCCAAGATAAATTCTTTGAATTTATTCTTTATTCTATTTTTGAATCTCAATTCAAACTAGTCGGGATTAGCGAACCTTACCGAAGTAATCATTTATTTTAATTTCCCCATCCCAACCTATTTATCCCATGAAGTAAAACTGGTAATACTTCATATCTAACACCACAGTGTTATCGGTAAATTCAATTACCATTTCACGTTCAAATCTAATTAAAGATTTAACTATCGCCTGGAGCAAAACTGGTGATACTCCATTTTCGATTATTTCAATCTAATTAAAGATTTAACTATCGCCTGGAGCAAAACTGGTGATACTCCATTTTCGATTATTTCAATCTAATTAAAGATTTAACTATCGCCTGGAGCAAAACTGGTGATACTCCATTTTCGATTATTTCAATCTAATTAAAGATTCATTAAAACTCCACTTAGTTTTAATCTTTGACTGGGTTAAAGAATCAGTGTCATTTAAAAACACGGTTCACGATAAACCCAAAATCACATTCATTAATCATCGGGTTAAAGAACGAGTGTTATTTAAAACACTGTTCACGATAAACCCAAAAATAAATACCAGTTCAATTCCAATTAAATATTGTTTAATTGGTACACTTCATTAAATCTAAATAAAAAGATTTAATCTTTTCTCAACTGGGTTCAAGAACAGTGTTAGTGAAGACACCATTCACGACAAACCCAAATCACATTTGATATTCAATACAAGGCTCTGAATAGAAAATATATCGGCTAATATTCAATATCAAATTCTACGACTAACAAATGTCGTATTGGAAATAACGATACAAATATATCTTTCAAATTTCCATAACAACACCTGTGTGATCACGAATTCCAACATCAAAATATTCCGAAGACAATTTCGATTCAAATCCACTCCAATGCAATCATTGGATATTCTGGTTATTTTTAAAACCCTTTTCTAATCCAATTTATTTATTTAAAAATAAATAGAATTTTAATTCTAGTTCAAAACTAGTTCATTTCGATAAAAATCTATTTTTATCTTTTCAAATAGGGAGTTTTTCATCCCAATTCTTCACAAATCATTTCTTATGATTTTACACAAATTATTACTATTTTTAATAATTTTATCAAGGCCCGTACAGTCGATTTCCAACAATGGCCATCGAACTGCACTTACAGCGACCTTTTTCGAATTTGATTTGGACATAATTCCAAATCCAACCGTTAGATTTCAAATTTCTAATATTCGTTAGAAAGCTCTTTTCGATACGAACCCAACGGTTCCGGTTTTAGGAGAATTCGACGATCGGATCTCCCGTAATGTCCGTTTGAAATAAATGGTCGAAATTTACGAACTGCCGCGGCGCGGCTCGTTCTATTCAGGCCATTATATTATATATATATATAATATATTTCGTCGATTTCTATTTAAAACGAATTATATAAACAGTTTTAAATTCGTTTCAAAAGCAATTTCAACTTCCATTTCAATTCAAATCAAAATTGAATTCATCTTTATAAATTCGTTTTAAAATTCATTTCTATTCAATTCAAATTTCAATTCAATTTGAATTCATTTCAATTCAATTTGAATTCATTTCAATTCGCTTTCAATTCAATTCGAATTCGTTTTCAATTCATTTCGAAATCGTTTTCAATTCAATTCATTTCGAAATCGGTTTCAATTCAATTCATTTCGAAATCGTTTTCAATTCAATTCATTTCGAAATCGTTTTCAATTCACTTCATTTCGAAATCGTTTTCAATTCAATTCATTTCGAAATCGTTTTCAATTCAATTCATTTCGAAATCGTTTTCAATTCAATTCATTTCGAAATCGTTTTCAATTCAATTCATTTCGAAATCGTTTTCAATTCAATTCATTTCGAAATCGTTTTCAATTCTATTCATTTCGAAATCGTTTACAATTCAATTCATTTCGAAATCGTTTTCAATTCAATTCATTTCGAAATCGTTTTCAATTCAATTCATTTCGAAATCGTTTTCAATTCAATTCATTTCGAAATCGTTTTCAATTCATTTCATTTCGAAATCGTTTTCAATTCATTTCATTTCGAAATCGTTTTCAATTCAATTCATTTCGAAATCAATAAAATCGATATAAATATCGTTCACGTCAAAATGGCGTCAATCTAATCAACACGGCTTCATAAAGTTCTATTTTTCAAATATTCTATTTCAAATATTTCTTTTTCAAAATTGTTGTTATTATCAAAATATTTCGTTCAACACATGACCAATCTCAATGAATGAGTACTGTCAACACATGAACTTTTATTTTATACCGATAAAGGTGCAAATTTTATTACTAAAATATTTCGTTCAACACATGACCAATCTCAATGAATGAGTACTGTCAACACATGAACTTTTATTTTATAATATTCTTTACTTTTCAAATTGGAATGAGGCCCAATCAATTACCATATAAAATTAATTATATGGATTTTCATACAACACATGTATAATAGCATTGAAAAATAATCAACCATCAACCAAAGTGCACTACACTGTATAAGCATCAAATATAGATATTCAACGCTTATAACAGCCTGTCAATCAATCGATCGACATATTTAATCAATCAGGATGAGTGAACTTCAAATTTCATCCCAACACCCGTGTGGGGTTTCAAACAATCAAACACAGATTTTATTTGTGCAGTTGGGCGATGTGTAAAATTTATCGACCCAATCAATGTCCTTCAAATAAGTGTACATAAACAAACCGTTCGGTTTGTAAATGAATATTTATTTATTCACATTCACGTTAAAAATTATATTTTTAACGATAAAACATTTTATTCCAACATATGAATTTCTATTCAGTTCATTCTTTAAATAAAATGATATTTTTATTTTTCTAACATATTTTAGAAAATTTCGGCGGCATAACGGTACGATACTAGAAACGGGACAAGGCCTAGCCTTATCCCCGGTCTAGTGAAGGCCCACGCCATTCACACATCAATCAAATCAATTCGTTATGCAAACCACAAAATTTGGAGTAAGAGTCTAACCTAGCCTTACTCCTTCGCCTTATAACGGCGCACGTCTAATCCTAACCAATTTATCGATTCGATTTTTCACACCACAAACCACATTCAAACCAATATCGCAATCAATAACCAAACAGCCAAACAAACAAGTCCATGGTCTGTGGACGATTGTGTCGGGTGCTACTAAACACCGTCTGCATCCTAGTATATATATATATAACTAGAAAAGAAATTGAAAGGTGAGAAGTTCTCACCTATAGCTATCCTAGCTCCACGACACTTCATTGCAGGAAATCTTCGCCAACTCGCCTTTTTGTCGCTTTCGCCCGTATTCTCTACATATGTAAAAATCTATTTTTATTTTTACTTTGAATATATAAAAATTCTATCGAAGTTCAATATATAAAAATTCTAATTTTATTTTTACTTTCAATATATAAAAATCTGATTTTTACTTTAAAACAAAATCAGTTTTAACTTCTTTTAAAAATCCGTTTTTACCTTTTGAAGTTTAAATCCTTTATAAATCAGTTTATAAATTCTAAAAATCAGTTTATAAATTCATTAAAAAATCAGTTTATAAATTCCCTAAAAATCAGTTTATAAATTCCCTAAAAAACATATTTTTACTTTGCTATATATATATGATAAAAATCATATTTTTATCTTCCTTTAATTATTTCAAACATGCGATAAAAATCATACCTTTATCTACATAAAGATTATATTTTTAAAACGCCATTTTCTTTACAATGACTATATTTTTAAAACGCTATTTTCTTTTTTCTAACTTCTCTTTTAACACGAAAATCTTAACTTGCCATGTATAAAAATCTTATCTTTTTTCTTGTTTAAAAATCTAATCCTTTCATTACCAAAAATCTAAACTTTTCTTCATAAAAACCTAATCTTTTCATATATAAAAAAATCTAAGTTCGTCATTATTAAAAATATAAGCTTTTCGTATATAAAAACCTATCTTTTTCAAAAAAAAAACCTATCTTTATCATATAAAAACCTAATCTTTACCATATAAAATCATAAAACTCACCCTGTCTTTGGTCGGAGGAGAAGGAGGCCAGGGTGTTAATTACACGCGCTGAAAGCTATAAGAATCATATTTTTGATTTGTGGGGGTCCCACGATCGGAGCTTGCAGGCAAGGAGGAGGCGCAAGGGGGCGTCGGGGGTGCTGTGGTGCGTAAGTAGGCCGGAGGCGGGCTTAGGGTGTGGCGCAGCGGTCGATTTTGCTGAATGGGTTCGGGTTTGGGCATTTGGCTAGAAGGAGGCGGAGAGAGATGGAGGGGAGATGGCAGAGGCAGATCTGAGGGGGGAGGGAGCGGCGCTGCATCTCCGGCGGCCTGGCGATGGTCACGATGGTGAACGGAAGGGGGCGACGGGTTTCTGGCATCATGCTTTTTTTTTTTCGTTGACCGAGAATGGGAGAAAGAGGGGTGAGGTGAGGGTATAATTTTATTTTTTTTATTTCTTTTTTTTTAATTTGTTAAAAGTTGACTTTTACTACCGAACTCGAAACGAGGCCCACCGCCTGTCGCCCATAGCGTTTCACCCCCATTCCGAACACAATGGGATATGTATCGTAAGCTGATTCGGCTATTACAATCAGTTTTCGTTAGATTTACATTTAAATCACTATATTGAATTTTAAACGTACATTTCAAATTACCAGGGTCACATACTAACTAGAAAAATTCCAGAAAAATATTTTCTAGCTTCGTATTGACGATACGGTCCTAACAAAACTAGTTTCGTCGAATTCTGAGACCGTTTGAAAAATGGCCAATTTCCAGTCGATTAAAATCAACTGAAACTGGTCAAACGCGTTTTCCTTTGCCACGCTCACATATTGATTCGGAAAATTATGAAATTTGAAACCTAGCAATAACTTAACATCACGGACCCAATAAAACTGGTTTCGTCAAAATCCGAGGTCGTTTGCAAAATGTCCATTTTTAAGGGCCTGAATTCCATAGCGACTATTCAGAATTTTCAACTGGACATATCTTTTGATTCCCGCCATCAAATTTCGATTAGTCGGATTAGTTGGAAAGATATTATCAATTAGATCCTAATGTTTTTGGTTTCACTAAAATCCGGATTGTTTTGCACCCGGTACATTCAAATGAAGTTTGAAATCGAATTATCGAACTACCGCGCCATTTTCAATTCCTTTTATAATTATATATAATTATTTATATTCTAACGACGACGTATATAATATATACGTCGAGTTATATTCGAATTAAATTTTCTCGTCGATTATTATTTAAAATAATTCATTTTAAATAATCAAAATTCGCTAAAATTGCCAAAATAAAAATTTTAAACTGGCCCAGATTTTCGGGTTGTTACACATAGCGACTTTTCTAAAATTTGATTTGGACATAAATTATAATCTACACAATGGAATCCCGATTTTTTTCTTCCACTAGAAATATATACTTCACTAGCTCCGAACATTTCTTGTTTCACAGAAATCCGATTTAAAACAAATTCTGTATTTTCAGTTGAAGTTCGATTTGCCAAATAGCGAACTGCCGCACCATTTGGAGCTCAATTTTAGTTATAATATAATTATACGTTCAAACTCTCATTCAAATAATATATTCGTCGTTCTAATTCAATTCTAAGCTGAATTAAATACTTTGAATTGTCCAGTTTACATTATATTGTCAATTCACTATTTCTGATTATTTCAGAAATTAAACATATTATTCTATTATTTATATTAATTAAATATTCACTATTATTTAATTAAACAACCATTTAATTCTATATATCACTATTTAAATAATTAAATAAATTAATTATTATACCGTAAAAATACGGAACATTACATTCTTCCCCCCTTAAAATAATTCCGTCCTCGAAATTGCTAATGTAGAAAACTAACCCTATTTACTGATTAAAAATTATTTCTTCACTTCTTGACTTCAGTTTCAACTGAATCAATAAATTCCAATAATAATATTAATTTATTTCTATTAACGAAAATTTTCAAAAATCCTTAAAATTTCCTAACACCTTAACTTTTTGAAAAAAATTGCCAACACCTCCTTTGTACTGGTCAATAGCTCAAACTCCAACTCGCCTCTCTAGGCCTTTTTCAACCCAAAAGAAAATCAAACAACCAAGCGGCTTGCCATATCGGCTCATAACTCATCAAACTCATATGAAAAATAAACTTGTACCTTTTTGTCGGGCATATCATTATATCCTTACCATCTGTTATTAATTCAGCATATATCAATATCATTCCAATCAAATTCCAATCAATTTTTTTTATCCTCAACACAACCATTCGCTTATATCCAAACTGAATCTCATTTCAAACTTCTATCCCACAAATCCAAATTTCTCGATATCCTTCGAATCCCATTTCAACTCCCATTTGCTTTTGCAAATTTCAATTCAATTTCCACTTAACTGGCTTTCAATTCAATTCCAATTTATTTCCACAAATTTTTATTTAAATTTGTTTTTAATTCAAACAGTGTCTTCCTGGGAGTTTTAAACAGCTTTGCTTTTCTCAAAAGTCAAACTTTCCTTTTTCGGATTTAAAACAACTTGTTTTGCCAAAACAATTCGAAATCAATATCTTTGGTAGTAATCCGTCACTTAGAACTCGGACTGAACACTAATGATGTCGCGATTCATCATCAGGGTAATTTCCTAGCCATCGAAGTGAGTTCAATAATATCTCACTTTCAAAATCACTTTTAAACTATTCCATTTTGAAATACATTTCAAAATACCATCCAAATTGCTTGAACAACAATTTAAAATCTCCCAGGATTTTAAAATTCTCATATGCTTAATCCAAATCCATTTACAAACACCTTTCCAAATCTCCAGGGTTTTAATTTCAATTTTGATTTTAATTCAGATTTAATTCATCTGATTTCACGTATTTCACTTATATGAATTCTGATTTGTTATTTATATAACCATTCAATTTATAATCTTACTCGATTATAATAACAACCAATATATCCAATATATTATAATTCCAATATATATATTTTCTCTATATCAAAATATAATTTGGGTAAAATTATTTTCATTTACCCTCTTTTCAAAACATATCTGGTCGACCCATCGTATTCGAGTGTTTAGAAACTCCTACCGATACAGTGGATCAAACTGATCAACCAGAACTCATAAACAACTCAACCAATAAATCTCCATGGTATAAAATCATTTTATATCAAATAACAAATACGTTCACTCGTATATATACACTCAACTCGATCTAGGTTATTACTAACCCCATCTCTACTGAGTCACGCCATAGAGCCAAGGTAATTACTTAACCTGGCTCGGACACCACTGTAACGACCCGGGGTTTTCGCGATCCTGGATATCGGCATACAACACTATGTCAACTATTCAAGCATCGGAAATACCGGATAGTCCATGAAAGAAGTTAGAGGGTGAGAATAGATAAGATAGAAACATAGAACAGAAGAAGAAGAACATACAACATCAAAGTAAAACACGAATCTCACAGCGGAACGAATAAATATATTTCGTAACATAACTTTGAAATAAAACAGTATCTGTATACAATACCATTATTAGAGTATAACACTTACAACACAGCGGAAATAACAATAACTATATAATCCTGAAGCCTTCTGCTCCAGCTCTTCAAGTATCTGTAAATCCCGACTACTTAACTGCCCGTACAAAATTGGGCACCCAAGAGTTTAGGAAAAAAAAAACTCTGGGTCAGTCATGTGACTGGTGTGAGTAAACCCAAATCATTTGATTTAACTTTCAAAAACCTTTTGAAACAAAGAATAATCAAAAGACCGATCCACACATAAACACGGATGGTTTTTACCTTATGATAACCCAAATCATTAGTAAAACAATATTATTCTGATATTATAATAATTTCTACACAAGTAATATCAATATAGTAGAAACGCTTGCATCTAACGTTCTACATATATAATATACAATCAAAACTGCGGGCTCTTATTTGGGGAATGGATTCCAACTATGACAAGGTGTGGATCCACCTTCCGCTCAGTGTACTCTAGAAGCGATACACTGGAGTTCTATAAGAACATCTTGCAACTCGGCCATACATGACCGACCACTCATTTCGCTTGAGTGTATCGAATATATTGCCACCCCTCGGTTAGTATTCCAACATAACCGTTCCCGGGAGATACAGAATTTAAAGAAGTAACAAATATGAATATTCTCTAGATGGTGACAATATACCCTAATTGGTTGTGAACCACTTAGCCATGCTGCCTGCCCGATTTCTGTCATTTCCCAGTTGATGAGGCTCGAGGTCAAAAAGTATCTTTTAACAGATCACTCCTCCTTTACTTCGAATGCCACATTGTCATACCCATCAAATCACAAATTGATTTCCCCAAAAATACCACGGTATAAGCTAAGAGAAACGAATTCCTCCGCCACCAACGTAAATACATTTGAAACGATCAACTTACGTGATCTACCAGATATACTCTGTCAAACATTCGTCCATTCAAGTTGTCCTGGGACTAGACAAACCGAAGGCACTATTCCGTACACCCATCCTAGGCAATCTCTACCTAGGACTTATACAACAGCCCTTGCACTTTACTCCGTCTTAAATTTGTCTTCGATCTATTTGATTCGAAAGGCTAACGCCCATACAGAGTGGTTCTTTGGATAAGAATCCAACCGGTCTCTCCGTATTGACGACGGAAAATGGTCAAAACTTTGATAGTCTGTGATTTAACTATAAAAAAAACACGTCTGCAACAAAGATATTATTTCCTGATGGAAATTTTATCGATCAATCATCTTTAGTTCATTAGTTTACTTATCTTCTGTTTCCGTATATTCTAAATTCTTATTTTCTATTATCAGAAAACATTTCTGATTCTAATTTGGAAAACATTTCCAAAACTCCTTCACTGGATTTAAACTGATGTTTAAATCAAACATCGCCATGCCAACTCAAACCATTTCACTCATTAACTAAATTCACTTAACCATCATTCACTATCAAACCTTACCATTCCTTAGTTAAGAAGGAAGTCAATCAAGTTGGGGTGTAATTACCTCTCAGACCTTAACTGAACAACATTTTAACTTCGAAATAGTCAAAGTTTATCTTTTAGATCATTAACAAACTTCCTTACGTAAATCTCTTTAGAATAAATCTCTATTCGATAACTCTTTCCTTCGAATAAACTATATTCGATAATCTCTCTTCTTCGAATAACCTATATTCGAATAACTCTATTCGATTAACACTATTCGATTAACTTTAATTGTTTGACTCTTATCAGTTAGCTCTATTTGATTAACTCAATTCTATTAACTCTATTTGATAAACTCTATTGGATTAACTCTATTTGATTTACCCTACTGGATTAACTCTATTCAATTAACTCTAACTAATTTACTCTTATCAATTAACTCCTTTCGAATAAACTATATTCGATTAACTCCTTTCGAATAACTAATATTCGAGTAACTCCTTTTGAATAACTAATATTCGATAACTCCTTTCGAATAACTAATATTCGATAACTCCTTACGAATAACTAATATTCGATAATTTCTTACGAATAACTAATATTCGATAACTCCTTTCGAATAAATAATATTTGGTAACTCCTTTCGAATAACTAATATTCGATAACTCCTTTCGAATAACTAATATTCGATAAACATCTTTCGAATAACTAATATTCGATAATTTCTTTCGAATAACTAATATTCGATAATTTCTTTCTCTATTCGAATAAACTATATTCGATTAATTCCCTTATTCGATAACTCTTTCTTCGAATTAACTATATTTGAATAACTCTAATCCAACTAACTCTAATTCAATTAACTCTATTCGAATAACAAATATTCGACTAACTCATGTTCGATTAACTCTTATTCGAATAACTCTAGTTCGATTTAACTCTAATCGATTAACTCTAACTGATTAACTCTAACCGGTTAACTCTAACTCTAATCGATTAACTCTAACTCTAATCGATTACCTCCTCTAACTCGTTTTGATTAACACATTTTGATTAACTCCTTTGATTACCTCTACGTCCATATTCAGTTTCAAATATCGATGTTGAAATCGATTCTTACTTCTCTATATAAGCCCTGACTTATATATTCTATTTATCCAATGATAAATATTTTATTTAATTTATAAAATATTATTTATAAATTAATCTTCTCAATCTATTGGTTACAACACATTCTATTTAAAATCTTTGCTTTAAATCCATATCATGTTATACCCGTGTGCGAAGCACGGTCTAAACTTTCCTGATGTAAAATTCTATTCATTTGCCAAATATTTCCTTATATGACATTCTTTTCATTTCCCAATAAATCCCTTTTATAACTCTATTTATTTTCTAAATAAACATTTCCTTTTATAACTCTATTTATAAATGTTTTACCAATATTTCTCTTTCTTTTTTATTTGTAAATGTTTTACAAATATTTCTTTTTCTGTTTTATTTGCAAATGTTTAACAAATATTTCTCTTTCTATTTGTTTTTCAAATATTTCCCTTTCTATTTGTTTTACAAATATTTCTGTTTCTACTTGTTTTACAAATATTTCCCTCTATATTTGTTTTACAAATTATTTCCTTTATATTTGTTTTACAAATAATTTCCTTTATATTTGTTTTACAAATAATTTCCTTTATATTATACCTTGATTTTATAAATATTCCTTTATATAAATTCCTTTGATTTTATAAATATTCTATTCCAATATACAGTTTGAAATCTTCCTTCTATATAAAATCTTTTGATTTTATATAATATTTTATTTCAATATAGTTATTGAAATTTTCCCTTTTCATCCTAGGGTTTTCTTACGGTATTTAAAATACCAAACAACAGTGATCGATATCATTCAAATACACATAATCAACAACAGATTATATATCACATCATATATCACAATATATGAAACAAAACAGTATTTTATATATTGATGAACCCAGTTGGGTCCCTCCAACCTGTTTCCCTGCATCACAGATGTTAAATAATATAATTAACATCGATTTCATTTCAATGTGAAATATTCTGCTAAACAGAATCAATATTTGATTAACGATTTATATATATATATATCGTTATCTATAATTTCAACCAATACATAAGCAATTCAACCGAACAGTTAACACACAGCAATCAACAGATAATTATCAGTTCTAAGAATACGTTATAGAAATTTAACTATTCAGAGATGGTGAGTTTTACTCACATTGGACGATCATCGTTAATAACGATAACCATCGCTTGATTCAGACGGACAATTTATTTTGCTATAAATTGTAACGAGCTTTGATGGACTTCCAGTCAGTTCCATCATGTAGTATCCGTCCATATGATCCCGACGGATCTTGTTTCGTTGAATTCCGTTAACATATGAAGAAGTTATGGCAATTATAAGTTAACACATTATATATATACAATTTATTTTTAAATTAGAAACTTAACGGGCCTCACCCCAGTTAAACCGACCCATTCCCTTTCAAACCCAGACGCAACATTTGCCCTTCTTCCTGATCAAAGAAACACAGACCACGCTCTCCAGTTTTAACCGAACCCGAATCCACCATTAATGCCACTTCTCTCCTCCACCATTCCTTCTACACACCACCGAGTCGGACTACGGCAACACCAGCGAACTCAGCATCCCGAGCTCCATTTCTCCATCACCATCAAGCTCAACTCGAGCTCATAGATCAACTTGCGGTTTTCAAAGCTCCACGTGTGTCCAACAGTGTCGATCGACACTTTCCACTTTAAATCCACCCAGATTTTTACCCTCAACCTCCCTTCGACCCGCTCAATCCATATACGCACTCGAAATCAAGGATCGAGGCTTCTATATCTCGCTATATTCAACCCTAGGGTCGCTGTACAAAACCCACGAACCCAGAACAGCAATCGAGCTCCAAGATTTCCACACCAAAACGAAGAGCACTTCATTAGCAACTAAAAAAACATATATATTAGGATTTATAGACTTTGTTTTGAATTTCTATGATTTTCTAAAGCCCCATTTGTTTAAGAAAGAAGTAAACTGGTGGCTCAGCTTTTTGACCGTGGAAACGTAGGGTTTAGAAAGGTTGGGGGTAGATATTTATAGTGTTTAGGATTTAGATATTTAGGTTAGATATTTTTAGATATTTGTTAGATATTTTATTTATATCATTTTATATCCGTTTTTGCCTTCTAAAAATCCGTGTGATCACACACGATACCCAAAAATCACGAAAACCGGCATGCAGCGACAGTTCGACATTACGATCCCAACGAAACTGGTTTCGTCGAATTCCGAGGTTGTTTGCAAAATTGGCTATTTTTAAAGATCTAAATAAACCCTTTTAAATGTTAAATATATTTAAAAATAATTAAATTTAATATTTAAATATAAGTATTATCGTATATATTCACAATAGAATATCATACAGCTCCACTGGGATTTACAACTCGATATTCAAATCCCGGTTGAATCGATATTCAAATTTATATTGAAATTCCTTTTATATATTGTTATAAATTATAAAGGAATTCCATAGCGACTTTTCTAAAATTTGATTTGGACATAAATCAAAATCTACACAATGAAATCCCGATTTTTCTCTTCCACTAGAAAAATATACTTCTCCAGCTCCGAACGTTTCTTGTTTTATAGAAATCTGATTTAAAATGAATTTTGTATTTTCAGTTGAAGTTTGAATCGCCAAATAGCGAAATACCGCGCCATTTGGAGCTCGATTTTAATTATAATATAATTATATGTTCAAACCGTCGTTCAAATAATATATTCGTCATTCTAATTCAATTCTAAGCTAAATTAAATACTTTGAATTGTCCAGTTCACATTATATTGTCAATTCACTATTTTTGATTATTTCAGAAATTAAATATATTATTCTATTATTTATATTAATTAAATATTCACTATTATTTAATTAAACAACCATTTAATTCTCTATATCACTATTTAAATAATTAAATTAATTAATTATTATACCGTAAAAATACGGGACATTACACTTACCCTGATTCGTATTCGCATACTTAGACCTCCCACATTAGGTTCAACATTAGTGGCTGTTGGATATGTCGATCGGGTCCGGGCGGACTTCCACCACTAATGTAGCCTAACCTCGGGTCATAAGTACAATTACAATTCCGAATTGTAATTACTAAACATTCCATTTTTAAATAATTAATCAATTAGTTAAACCTTTCCCTTTTTGGGTGTCAATACATATTTTGCCCAATTATTTGAATTACAGGTCCATAAATGTTCATATTCAAATTATGCCATTTTTATTAATTTACCAATTAATTAATCCTTTCCTTTTATAGGTGTCAATGCCTATTTTACCCAATAATTTGAATTACATATCAATTCATTTAAAGATTACATGCCAATTATAAATCCCTTTTCCCCCGTTTCCTTCACTAACATATTCACACGTATTTTGGCGGCATCTAGGCTAATAAGTAGTCTAGCCATAACAATGAAAAAGGGAATATGATAAAGGTGATAGTTTCAACATATATTGGCATAAACATACTAGTATGATAACAAAGTGAATGGACATGTAATTAATATCATATCAAGGTGAACATACATATTGTCATGAACATGTAATCATCATCATAACGGGATCTAACATAAATATTGCTTTAGATCTACATAAAATGTCCACTTGCTCTAGATCTAATCATAAATAATGGTTTAGAACTACAGGTTTATAAATAGATCTACCCAAATCCACATCATAGAGGTTACAATTAAGATAAAGGTGTGGACCCACTCCTAATCAATTCAAGGTGGCATATGTTCATGGTCCAAATAAATGATTTGATCTATCCAAATGAAACAAAAATTACATACTAGGACAATTACAATTGAATTGGATCTCAAAAGATAGATATATCATAGCATAAGATATGATCATAAAATAGATCTAGCATAAAACATGATCATAAAGTGGATCTAGCATAAAACATGATCATAAAGTGGATCTAACATAAAACATGATCATAAGCATGTTTAGATCTAATTATGTCCAACTTACAACATACCTAAGTTGATCGCAACATGAAAGGTGATTTACATACAAAATTAGATCTAAGCAATGTTGCAACTGTTAAGATTAATAGATTTACATTTACCACAACGTAGTTACAAATCAGGATCCATAAAGGCAACATCATAGTATAGCCACAATTGCATCAGATTTAGAGAATTAGATCTATCATGATCTACATCATATAAGATTTAATATTGGCATAGATTCATACTTTACAACATATCCAATTCATAGTCTTTCACAATTTACTGTTATTTATTTAAACCTAAAAGTGACTAGAAACTCACAGTGTTAGGTTCAGAAAATTTAGAGAGAGAGATCTGAATTGCTAAACTAATTGTAGTAGACTTTGATTCTGTTTCAATTTGCAACCGACAACATATGGCCTCGGTGATCTCCAATGGAGAAAACGAATTCTGCCCAGATCTGTCCGTGGGGGGGGGGGGGTCGACACCCCTATAAGAGGGTCGACACCCATGTCGACACCCCTATAGGGGGGTCGACACCTATGTCGACACCCCTTGGGGGGGGGGGGTCGACACCCACGAGCGGGAATTTTCCCGCTCAGCCCGTTTTGGCCCAATTTTTTATTTTTGAATTGTTTTTGAAGGTTCTAGAATTTATTTTTTATATATATTTATTTATCTTGTGCGTAAACAAACTTCGAACCCTCATAACTTTTTCATACGGTGTCCGTTTTATGCAAACCAAATGTCCATTCTGTCCAGAATTTCGAGACGGACGCAATTGCATAGTCCGTTCCCTTTAATTCCGAATGTTGAATTAATTATTTTTTAATTTATCCTCTTTTAATGTCTTTAAAATTTGGGGTGTTATATTAATCCACTGAGGAGTAAATGGGTTCAATGTGTGTGTAAGCCTTGAGTGTTGTTAACCCAAGTAATCTAATAAATAAGATAATATGATTGAATGGTATATGTTGGATTATCCAAAGTGTATAGTTTAAATCCAGTAACCAGAACTTGTGTTCTGACCCCCTCCTCATAACATACTCACATGCTAGATTTGTGGCAGGGACATGATAGCCTTGGATACCGGTTAGGCAGTATTATTAATACGATGAGGCTATGTTTTGATTATACTATATTTTATCCATTCCGCTATAAGATATTTTCTGAGCTATGACATATTTTATGTCCCAGTCTTTTCTGCAGGATACCAGGGCACACCAATCCGAGTTTCGATGGATTGGAATTTTGAAAAAAAATCGGTCCATCGGAATTCGGGTTGTCACATCTGGTATCAGAGCTTAGGCTTAGGATTCCTATATAAATAGTGAGTGGGCGTATTTGTATTTTTAAAATTTTAAATATATAATATATATACCTAGATCCGTAGAGAAACACACTAAATAGAAAGGGCGTAATATGGTAAGAAATGGGATGTTTGTTTTGTACACTAAAGGGATGAATAAGGAAATCTGAGACCCTTAGGTAATTTTGGGGGAGATTGTATAATGTATTTTTTATGGAAGGAAAGTGATCGACGCTAGAAAAGCACGATATTTGTAATAAAATTCTGCAAGCGCACAGGTGTGTAGCATACAGGTCGAACACAGGGAGGTAAATTAAAATCAAATTATTTATCTAATCTCTTGGGCGAGTTAGACGAAGCCTGGAGATTTTTTTTGAAATAAAAACAAGTTGAAATTGTGAACACAGGATTATCGTTGAATCTAATCAACGATTAATCGCTAAAGAAAGTAAATTGCAAAACAAGAACAACAATACAGAAAATAAAAGTGCAGAAAAAGAAGAACAATAAAAGTAAATTAGGATTGTCGTTGAAACTAATCAAACGACTAATCACTAATAAGAAATAGAAATAACAATAACAATTTCTGTCTACCAAAACTAATTGAGTAGAACACAAATTGTTATGACAGTAAAGCAAATAAACTAAACGAGAGCTTTATTAAAACTAAAAGAGAGTACAGAAGAATGGATATCTTACAATGGTTACAACGTATATTTATAGAGGAGATAGGAAAAATCCTAATTAAGTCTATGAATAAATGGGTCTCTTTTCCCAAGAAGTAATATCATATCTCTTGCCTTCCTTGACTAGGCTTGTTTGGAAATAATTCTTTTAAGAATATCTGATGCATATCTTGGTGAATATCTTCCAAATCTTCCGTATGGCTAGTTGATTGGTAATTAGATTGCATGCGATTAATTATTCCAAACAAGGATGCTCATCAAACTCCAAGGGCAACAAAGGATGAAATCTTCAAAATTGATCTTTTCTTGGCAGTAAGTCAATCAGAAATTCTTCTAATTGGAAATTGAAAAATGAATGTTCTGAATTGATTTCCATGACTACTCCTGAAATGTCTATTAGTGAATATCATACATACACATGAATAAATATATATATAATATAACACTAATTAATATATTCTTCATAGCAAAGGGGCAGTGTGACCGCGTTCTGTTCTTTGGCAAAAAGTGAGCTCGACGGGGATCGAACTCAGGTCTCTCAGTACAAATTTCCATGCAATTACCAGTGAGCTACAACATCTTTTGTAATTGAGATGGCTTTAATATGGGGAAGTAGCTTTTTATCTGTAGTTGGCCTTTAATTTGAAATGAAGGAGGCATTTCTTGACATCCTGTAAAAACACGCAAAAGTACCCAAAGTATCATTTATTTATTTACAAAAGATAAAATATAAGAGCATAAAATAAACACATTTCGATGTTAATCAAATACCCCCACACTTATCTTTTACTCATCCTCGAGTAAAACAAGAAATGAAAAACTAACTAGATAGGTCGCACTTTCGTAGGAAACACGATTGCATTGAGTGTATGCAACAAGCCGTTAAACCTCTAGGTGTCCCTAGTAGGACGAGTGGTGTCTCGTGAGGGTTTTCAGCGGATACTACCCACAAAATCGAAATGCAGTATGCTATGATTCTAATGAACTACATGAATGCAATGGACATATGCAGATAAAAACGAAAAATGAAAACACGACTTATTTCAGGAAGGTGGTACAACAAATTAAGTTAATAATTTCTAATCCGTTGATTTTATTTTAGATACCTCAACTTGTCACAAATTTTCAATATAAATCAAGTTTTCAAATGTTAAATTCCAGTTTGTCCAGCTGGTTCAGTCGATAACATAGTGCAGCCATGAAATAAATTCTTAGTTTGCTTGGCACAGTTTGTAAAGTGGTATTTTAATTTTCTCATGTATGGCTAGTCAAATCAATAAGGTCAAGAAGTGTTTGGGCAGCATCGCTTATTCTTTATTCTATAAAATTTTAAAATTTATGATTAAGTACATACACCTAACTTAGAAGACCAAGGTTTACCACCTATGCACTGCCTCGCGGACTAACGGAGAGTGGGTAAAGAGCTTGGCGGATTGTGCAGGCCGACTTTGACTTTGTCAACAACGTGTCAGTAATCCTTAGGTGTCCAATCTCATAAAATGAGACCAAGATATTCCAACGCTGACTTTGTCAACAACATGTCGGATAGAGCTTGGCGGGTTTGCACACCAACGCTTGATATACAAGCAATGTTGGATTCCCTTGGATTATTATTATTATTATTGAAGATATAAGCACAAAAGAGAGTTACGCGAATTCAGCTTAACACAACTTAGTTTTAAAGATTCGAAAAGCCAATATAAGTACTTTAAGTCCTCCACTTATTTAAACAAAGTCTACAATATAGAATAGATTTCATGGCCATCACCTAAGAATCTCCCTATGTACCGGTTACATTATTATCCCTCAAAATTAAACTTTTCATTATATTTCAAATTCGAACTTAGCTGAGAGAGAAAAATACTATCAACTGGCTAAAAATTGTAAACTTATTTTGTTGTATAAATTGAAAATGAGTAGTATTTTCCAAAAAAAAAAAATTTGGTATGTTACTACGATATAAAATGTATGATGGTCCTACATGAAAAGAAAGAAAGAAAAATTAAAGAAAAATCAAAAGAATGCAATGCAGACTCCCCCCACACTTGATTGAGACAGTGTCCCAACTGTCTAAGGCAGAAAAACAAAAATAAAATAAAAAATGAAAAAGAAAAATAACAGAAAAAGAACGTGTACCACCTGATTTCATGGTGGATGATCAGGCTCATGCAGATCGATAGGGTCATCTTCGTCATATTGCTCTAATTCCAAAAATGGTTTCAGTCGTTGACCGTTTATTTTGTAGACTTTTCCATCCCTAGGATTTTCAATTTCAACCGCTCCATGAGGATATACTGTTTTCACGACATAAGGTCCAGTCCATCGAGATCTGAGTTTTCCTGGAAACAAGTGAAGTCTAGAGTCGTATAAAAGAACTTTTTGACCTACGTTGAATTCCTTACAGAGTATGTTTTTGTCGTGTTGGGCTTTGGTTCTTTCTTTGTAGATTTTCGCATTTTCATACGCCTCATTTCTTAATTCCTCTAATTCAGAAATTTGTAACTTCCTGTGTGAGCCGGCTTTCTCTAAGTCAAAATTCAAAAAATTTATGGCCCAAAGGGCACGATGCTCCAATTCAAGAGGTAAGTGATAGGCCTTTCCAAAGACTAATCGATATGGTGACATCCCTAGATTGGTTTTATAAGCAGTGCGAAAGGCCCAAAGTGCATCAATCAGTTTTAAGGACCAATCTTTCCTATTGGAATTCACGGTTTTCTCAAGAATTTGTTTGATTTTTCTATTGGAAACTTCTACTTGCCCACTAGTTTGTGGATGGTAAGGGGTCGATAGCTTGTGTGTGATTGAGTATTTCCTGAGCAAGGACTCAAAAGCACAATTACAGAAGTGAGTGCCATTATCGCTAATGATAGCTCGAGGTGTGCCAAAGCGCGAAAAGATGTTTTCTTTGAGGAATTTGACAACAACATTGTTGTCGTTGGTTTTGGTCGGAATGGCTTCAACCCATTTTGAGACATAATCTACCGCAAGCATGATGTAAAGATTCCCAAATGAATTAGGGAAAGGTCCCATGAAGTCGATGCCCCAAACATCGAATAACTCAATCACTAAAATGGGGTTGAGAGGCATCATGTTTCGCTTAGAGATTCGACCCGTTCTTTGACATTGCTCACATTTAGAGCAAAATTCGAAAGTGTCATGGAAGAGTATGGGCCAATAAAAACCGCTTTGCAATACTTTTGCAACAGTTTTTCTTGCTTCAAAGTGACCGCCACAAGCATGGTCATGTGAGAAGGAGAGAATACTTTGGTGTTCATGATCGGGCACACACCTTGGAATGATTTGGTCTGGACAGTATTTGAAAAGATATGGGTCGTCCCAATAGAAGTTTCGAACTTTCGAGAGAAATTTTTGTTTATCTTGTTTCGACCATTCAGCGGGTGTTTGTTGTGTGACAAGATAATTCACAATGTCAGCGTACCAAGGGGTGTTAGAGATAGAAAGAATTTGTTCATCAGGAAAATAATCATCGATTTGGGTGTCGTCAACATTCTCGTGCATCATTCGAGAGAGATGATCAGCTACAACATTTTCAGAACCCTTTTTATCTCGTATTTCTATATTGAATTCTTGAAGAAGAAGGATCCAACGAATCAAGCGTGCCTTGGCATCCTTTTTAGAAAGCAAATATCGTAGGGCAGCATGATCAGTGTAAACTATGACTTTGGATCCTATGAGATATGATCTGAATTTCTCAAGAGCGAAGACAACTGCCAAAAATTCCCTTTCAGTAGTTGAGTAATTCAATTGGGCCTCGTTTAAGGTTTTGCTAGCGTAATAAATGACTCGAGGGAGTTTATTGATACGCTGACCTAAGATGGCTCCAATTGCAAAGTCAGAAGCGTCGCACATAAGTTCGAAGGGCTGAGTCCAATCATGAGGTTGAATGATGGGAGTTGTGGTTAAGATTGACTTAAGAGTTTCAAAAGATGTTTTGCAGTCATTAGAGAATTCGAACTTAACGTCTTTGGCAAGTAAATTTAAGAGAGGTTTTGAAATTTTCGAGAAATCCTTAATGAATCTTCTATAGAATCCCGCGTGGCCAAGAAATGAACGAACATCTTTAACAGACTTAGGAGGAGGTAGATTAGCAATCAAATCGATTTTAGATTTGTCGACTTCAAGGCCATCTTTGGAGACGACGTGGCCTAGAACTATCCCCCTTTTAACCATGAAATGACACTTTTCCCAATTAACCACGAGTGATTTTTCCTTACAACGTTTTAGGACGAGTTCTAAATGAGTGAGGCATTGGGAAAAAGATGATCCATAGATTGAAAAATCATCCATGAATATTTCCAAGAATTTGTCCACCATATCAGAGAAGATACTCATCATACACCTTTGGAAAGTCGCGGGGGCATTACAAAGACCAAAAGGCATGCGACGATAAGCAAAGGTTCCAAAGGGACAAGTAAAGGTGGTCTTGTGTTGATCCTCTAAAGCAACAGGGATTTGGTTATAGCCAGAGTATCCATCGAGAAAACAATAGTACTCATGACCCGCTAAGTGTTCGAGCATTTGGTCAATAAAAGGTAAGGGAAAATGGTCTTTTCGTGTGGCTGCGTTGAGCTTTCGATAGTCGATACACACACGCCATTTTGTTTTGATTTTTGTTGGGACAAGCTCATTACTTTCATTTTTTATCACTGTGACTCCCGATTTCTTTGGTACGACTTGTACCGGACTCACCCAGGTACTATCAGAGATGGGATAGATGATGTTATTGTCTAGACATTTGATTATCTCCTCCTTGACCACTTCTCTCATGTTTGGGTTTAATCGCGTTTGAGCCTCATGGATGGGTTTAGCCTCATCAACTAAATGTATGCGATGTTCCACAATTGATGGGCTAATTCCTTTTATATCGCTCAGTTCCCACCCCAAGGCTTCTTTATTTTCCCGCAAAATTTCTAAGAGTTTTTCTTCTTGGTCCTCGGTAAGATCAGAGGCCAAGATTACGGGAAGAGTTTCTGAGGAGTCCAAGTATGCGTACTTAAGGTCTTGTGGCAAGGGTTTGAGATCTAACTTAGGATGTTCTTGAGTGTTAACGTTGGTTAACATTCCTTGGTTAGATTCAGAAGACGAAGGATTTAAGTCAAGAAATTCATTCAGTTCAGAAATGTATTCAAGTTCGTCGAAATCGGAGTCGAAATGTTCCAGACACATTTTCAAGGCTTCAGAAGTGTCATTAGAGGTTTCGTCAACTATGGTTTGAATCATGTCGATTTCATCGGTCTTAAAATCCCTAGGTTGTTTGTTGAGATTAAATATGTTTAGCTCAATGGTTAGGTGCCTGAAGGAAAGTCGAAGTTGACCGTTTATACAATTAATGACAGCATTTGAGGTTGCTAAGAAGGGCCGTCCTAAAATCAAAGGTATTTGAACTTTGGGATTTGAGACAGGCTCTGTGTCTAAAACTATGAAATTGACAGGGAAGTAAAACTGTTCGATCTGTATCAAGACGTCTTCGATAATTCCCAATGGCTTTTTGACAGATCGATCGACTAACTGAAGAGTGATGTTTGTTGGTTTAATTTCCCCTAACCCAAGTTGACAATAAACAGTATAAGGAAGAAGATTGACACTGGCACCAAGGTCGAGTAGGGCACGAGAAATATGGGTGTTTCCTATTTTGCAATCAATCATAGGGCAGCCAGGGTCTTTGTACTTGACTGGGGTAAGATTCGAAAGAGCAGAGCTTGTATTCGCAGTTAGAAAGGCGGTTTTTGGAACATTAGTTGCACGTTTTTGTGTGCACAATTCCTTAAGACATTTGGCATATTGAGGAATTTGTTCAATTGTGTCTAAAAGAGGAATGTTCACACGGACTTGTTTGAAAATTTCCAAAATTTTATCAAAATTTGTCGCTTTCTTCTTATTATTGAGCCTATGGGGAAATGGAGCCATTGGTTTTTCGACTCTGTGATCAGTTTCATCATTCGAGGAAGAAGGTTTATCCAAGGAAATAGAAGGTAGTAAGGTCGTAGAAGATGGAGTGTTGGTATTGCCAACATTATTTTTCGAAGGTGAGTCGGGTTTGCTGACACTGGGAGAAGAACTGTTGGGATTGCCAACATTTAAGGGAACTTGAGGTTTAGAAGAATTGGCATTCGAAGCCAATGGGTGATTATCAAGATTAGGGATTGGGGTCGAGTTAGAAGGTTCGTCAGGGTCGCCCACGTTATTATTAACCCTCTTTCCAGATCGAAGGGTTGTAATAGCGTTGACTGGATTATGGTTTTTGTCCTCACAAGAATTTACAGCATGAGAGTTATATTTTGGATTCACCTCAGGTTGACTCGGCAACTTTCCTTTCTCGTTATTTTTCGCTAGTTCCTTTATCATATTCATCATTTGTTCCATTTGTTTTTCTAACCGCACAATTTCTGGTGACGATTGAGAAGATTGAGAGGATTGGTTTGATGGTTGAAAATTAGGGTGCCTGTAAGGTTGCTTGGATTGAGAGGTTTGAGAAATTGGAGGTGGAGCTTGATAATTTGGGTTGGGAATAAAGGGTTGCACGTGAGATGGGTTAGCCGAATTATTGGGGTTTGACCAAGAAAATTTTGGGTGGTTCCTCCAACCAGGATTGTATGTGGATGAGTAAGGATTATTTTGAGCTATAGCATTGGCTTGGTCCTAAGAGTAGTAGTGGGGTAGCCCTTCTCCGGCTTGAGGAGTTTGATTTTCTAAGGGAATTTGACTTGGGTCCACGACATGCACTCCTCTAGTAGAAGTGCGAATGGGGACACGAATTGATTCCCATTGCATGTCCTTTTCAGAATAATCTTCTAAGAACCGCCAAGCTTCATCGGCTGTTTTAGACATAAAGTCTCCTCCACACATTGATTCTAGTTGAGTTCTAGTCTGATAGTTTAACCCTTCATATGCAATTTGTAACACCCCACACCCGCTACGGTCACTCACTAAGGGAATGCCATAGCATCGGTGGAGTATCTTATGTGAATATAGAACAGAAAAATTACAACAAGACAGATATAAGTAATACTTGAGAATTTAAAACCATCATTTCAATGCAGCGGAAAGTAAAACATGTTTGGTTACATCACAAAACCATAAACAAGAGTCAAGTACATAATATCCGCCTTGATAAAACAAAAGTACATAATCCCACTACATAACTAATAGCCATAATAGAAAAGATAAGCTGGGCTTTACATCACGGTCCAAGCTCCAAAAGATAGATAAAGTAATCTGATCAAAGCCCACTAGTGCTAGGCCCACTCTGAGAACCTGAGGGTTGGGGGAAAAGATAAAAACAACGGGGTCAGACATAAGTCTGAGTGAGCCCTATAACTTTAACAATACAATCATTAAAGTAATTAGGGTATGATATAAACCTGGTACGGTACGACTGGGGATAAATGACTACACTAAGCAGCCAACTAGACTTAGGACGAACTAAGATAACGGTAAAGACGCGCCTATCCACCCAAGGATAAATACTACACTGCACCACACCAGATCTACCCACCCAAGGGTAATTCCTACACTGCACCACACCAGATTTACCCACCCAAGGGTAATTCCTAACCTAAAGATTGATCCCACTAAGTGTACTTAGTAATCTTAATAGTAGTCTCGTGTACCCCTAGCTGACTACATAGGTGCCGTCTGCCCCTATCTCCACTAGGTGTACCCAAGATAACGGTAAAGACGCATCTACCCACCCAAGGGTAATTACTTACTACACCACACCAGATATTTCCTACTTAAAGGTTGATCCCACCCAAGGACTTAGAAAATTTAACTAGTAGTTTCGTGTACCCCTAGCTGACTACATAGGTGCCGTCTGCCCCTATCTCCACTAGGTGTACCCACAACTCCCATTCGATCGGCTCCCTAACGTAGATACCCGTGCTGGCCCCACAGTGGGGTGTATCACTCCCCAAAGTGGCAACCCGATACAACCAATGGTGCACAGCTTATACCTACACGATGCAACAACGTCTTACCTACCAGCCCGGGTCCACACACGCATATGAAACCCGTTGGACTTGCGTTGCCACCGCTAACCCGTTTTGGCCTCTTATAGTCAAGCCCAGTACGCGTGTCCCGTCCTCGACATGGGTCGAGCCCAATAAGATACATATGGGTTACTGGTTGAAATGGGCCCCCACAAGCTACCCACCTAAGCTTGTCCCTTTTTCTAATGTATCCCACTTAACCCTTTTGAATAATCATGTCCACTTACATGTTTAAAGTTTGGTTAAGTCATCTAATCATATTTCAATTGCCACTCAAGGCACCCACTAGATTTCCCATGCCACCCAAGGCACTTACTTGATTTCCACATGCCACCCAAGGCACTTACTTAACCCTCTAATCATGTTTAATTACATGTTCCACTTTGGTTAAGTATTCTAATCGTATTTTCTATTGCCACCCAAGGCAATCCACTAGATTTCCACATGCCACCCAAGGCACTTACTTGATTTCCACATGCCACCCAAGGCACTTACTTGATTTCCACATGCCACCCAAGGCACTTACTTGATTTCCACATGCCACCCAAGGCACCCACTTAACCCCTCATGCCCCACTACATGCTTATCTGGTTAAGTGTTTCTTTATTGATTAAGAACGTAACCGTTGTAAAGACCTCTCACATTAGACTATCTTTTATGGCAGCTGGATTTGCCGGTCGGGTCCAGGCAGCCTTACGCCATAACCGAGTCTAACCTCGTGTCTTTACACTTGTCGCGTATTTAGTTTGTGCCTAAGACCTCTCACATTGGGCCAATCATTTGTAGCCGCTGGATTTTCCGGTCGGTTCTGGGCAGTCTTATGCTACAAAAGGGTCCAACCTCGTGTCTTAGTCGATTAATTACACCTAATTAATCACCCCCATAATTTGTATTAATTATCCCTAATTAATTACAAATTTAACGATGTACATAATTGACTCAATTATGTCCATCCACTTTATGGTATGCATAATCATACCAACTTCACACCATTTCATTAACATGAATATTAACCCCATCATTCCCCACGTAATTCGCTAACATGACATACTTAAAAGGGAAGATTCATCACACATACAATGGGTTCAACTTGCATAACATTAGCATCAACATGGGTTTAAAAGGTGTCAACATGCATATAGCATCAAACCCAACTAGCATAAATAATAAACCCAAACTTGCATGAATCACATATGTCATAAAGAGGTTAACTTGCATAAGTTACTTATGTCATACAAAGGGGTAAACTTGCATATGTATGTATGACATACAAAGGGGTTAACTTGCATATGTATGCATATCATACAAAGGTGTAAACTTGCACATGTTACTTGCATATAATCAAACACCAAACTTGCATAACATGTCATATATGAACTTGCATATAATCATACACCAAACTTGCATAACATATCATATATGAACTTGCATATAATCAAACACCAAACTTGAATAACATGGTGTCATAATGGATCAATGTTTATTATAGCGATTTGCATAACTAGCATCATGAACACATAGCCTAAAACTTGCATAACTTGCATAACATCATGAACACATAGCATATGACTTGCATAACTTGCATAACATCATGAACACATAGCATATGACTTGCATAACTTACATAACATCATGAACACATAGCATATAACTTGCATAGCTTGCATAGCTTGCATAACATCATGAACATATAGCATATGATAACATAACTTGCATTGATCCACATTCATAGCCATAACCTCATTATATCCTATCATAATGATTTCAACAATTGGTCATTTAGGCTATAGAAACTCACAACTTGTTGATTAGCACTTCAATGAAGAAGATTAAGTTGCTAGAGTTGATTAGAAGTTGATTTGAGAAGCTATCTTCCTCTTTAATTTGTTGGTGGCTCCTTCTAGTTGCATTTTGACGGCATAACGACGTTGTCTCCAATTTTAGTATGAATTAGGGTAGTCTTAGGGTGTATTTATAGATTAGTTAAGTGTTTTAGGCCATTAGATTAACCCCAAATCAGATTAGAGCCGTCAGATCTCGTCACTAGCCACCAACCCTAGCCCAAACCCCTTCAGGTTGCACCCAGGTCACACAGACCGACAGGGGGGGTCGACCCCTGGGTCGACCCCTAGGGAGGGGGTCGACACCCATGTCGACCCTAGGGTCGACACCCTCTGCCTGGCGGGAATTTTCCCGCCTCTTCTGAAATGTGAATTTTTTTATATTTAAATCTATTTTGAATTTTCTGAAATCTTCTTCGGGCCTTAACTGGGTCATACGGACTCCGATTTTCGAAAACTCGGACTCTATTTCGCGTATTTTTCCGAGACGAACGCAATGGCATAGCCCGTTTCCCCTGATTCAGATTTTAAAATTTAATTCTTCCCTGTTTTATATTACAACAAGTTATTCAACATACGGGGTGTTACACAATTTGACATAAGTGATCTTTTAGAATTCCATGATGAGGGCAGCTATATAATAGCTGGTTGAATCTCTCAAAGTATTTTGAAAAAGTTTCCCCCTCATTTTGACAAAATTGATTTATCTCGGTTCGAATTTTTAGAGTTTTATGGAAAGGGAAAAACTTTTTCAAGAATGCGGTGACAAATTCATCCCAACTTCTTATGGAATGTCGTGGAAGAGAATTTATCCATCTTTTAGCGCTTTCAAGTAGTGCAAATGGAATTAGCCTTAGCTTGATCGATTCGTTAGATAGTTGTTGCATTTTTGTTGTGGAAGCATACAATTCAAATTCACTCAGAAATTCATAAGCATTTTCAGACCCAGTAAATTTTGGTACCCCTTGGATAAAAGAATGTTTTAGCTCAAAATTGTTTCCTTCAGCTGGTGGGAACACAATGATAGATGGTTGAACGGTCCTAGTAGGATAACATCGATCACGAAGAGACAAGGGTCTATCCATTTGGATATTGAGATTTTGAAAATTTTGATTTATTTGATTTTGATCCCCAAAGTTTGGAAAATTGTGATTCACTCGATTTTGATCCAATTCGGTTGGAAAATTTTGGTTGATTCGAGAACCCCTAGGAGAATTTTGTTGGCTAACACTTTTTTCACTCATTGTTGTTAAATGCAAGCACATAAATTAGCTACAATGAAATTTTCTGTCCTTAAAGGCTCCTAACCCAAAATTATAAGGTGACACATTTGATTACTTAGATCGAAAAATTTCTCAGCCAGTTAACGGACAGGAGTTATCGGTGCACCAGGAATCACCCTAGCAATGCAGCCGAAGGTTTAAGTACCTTCAGAGTAACAACCGATATAATATTTACGAATCACCGTAATATTTATAAACGGTTATTTATCTGCCGTAGTCTAGACACCAAGAAATAATTCGTTCCAAGTGAATCAACTATCACAATACAATTAAGCCCTAGATGAGCCCGTGACTCCCTTAAGTCCAACGTCTAACCGTTATTATTAGTCAGATTCTTCGATGAAATGCAATTTGTGGGCTAAGGAAAGGGTGATGAAATCCCTCACCTTATGTGAATTGGGGTATTGCCCTTAACAGAATGAATAAAAAGTGCAGAAATAACGACAATCACACAATTTAATTGCAGAAAATTAAAAAAATTACATTCAAGCCGCTGCCCTGCAGAATTTTTTTACAACAATTGTCTATATTTTTCTTTGCAACAGAGCACCTGTAGAGTTTAGAAGTTATTACAGTGGGGCATGGCTGTCCATCCAGAAAAAATGAGTAGCGTCAATGATTGAAATCTCACTATTTGCAATTTCTTTTGATTTCTGAAATCTTGATTTGTTGCTTGAACTCCAGTCACCTTTCCTTAGTCCGAAATGTCTCTTTTTTTTTTGGTTTTTTTTTTGAATGAATTGAATAACAAAAAAAAGACAAGAAAAAGAAACAAAGGAATTAACAAAAAAAAAGCTAACTTTTTGGAGAAGATGGTGCTGAAGTGTGGATTGAAAAAAAAAAACTGTGGTGAAATGAGATTATGTGAGAGGAAGGGGTATTTGATCAGAGAGAAGAAGTGAAGCAGGGAAAAATAATTGAAAAAAAAAAAGAATGAATCTTTTTATGAACTTCCCTTTTTTTAATTGTTGAAAAAGTGGACAAATAGGAAAGAAACAAATGACAAAAAAATGGGAAGAGAGATTTCAGGAAGGAAAGAGAATTGTAAAGGAAGGAAGGAAAATAATTGTAAAAGATTTGGAAAAGAAATTGAGAAGGGAAAGCAATAAAAGAGAAGACAAAAACAGAAAGATTTTTTTCTTTTGTTTATTATTGTAAAATTAGAAGAGGATTTTTTTTTGAAAAGAAAGGGAATTTGTAAGAGAAGAAAAGAAATCAAATGTATTGAGAACAAGAAAGACAAAAGAAGAAAGGAAAAAAAATTGCAAAAGAGGAATCTTTTTTTTTTTTTTGAAATTTGTAAAAAGAAAAAGAATGTAGATGATTGGAAAGAAAGTGGAAAGATGGAAAGAATAAAGGAAAATTGAAAGTTGTTTTTTTTTCAATGAAGGAGAGAGTCGGAAAGAAATAAATGAAAAAAATGGAAAGAGAGATTGTAGGAGGTGAATGAGAAATGCAATTGGAAAGAAATAAAAAAAATGCAAGTTTTTTTTTAATGAAAATTTGAACAAGAAGAAAGGAAAAGAAATGAATGGTAAAAACCCAAACAAAAAAGGAAAAAAAAATAAAAGAGGAAGGAAATAAGAGAAAAAAAGAAAGGTTTTTTTAGTAGAGAGGAAGGGTAGAAGGAATTGAGGAAAGAAATAAAAGCAGACAAAAACAAGAAAAAAATCAAAGTAGACAGAGAAGAAATTGCAAAAGTTTTTTTTTTAGAAAGTTGTAGACAAAAGATGGAAACAAATAAAAAGAAAAGGAAATGGAAAAGAAAAATGTGAAAATCAGCGAGGTGGTAGAAAGATGGAAAGAAATTGAAGAAAAAATAACAAGTTTCTTTTTATATATATATATATTTTTTTCTTTTTGAAGAAGGAATTAGATTGGAAGAAATGCGAACAAAAAAAAAGAAAGAAATAAATGAAAATAAAAAGAAGGAAAATTAAAAGAAAAAGGGGCAAGATTTTTTTTCCTTGTTTTTGGGAGATTGTAATATCAATAACTAATATCAAATCTGCCAATCAAGATTTTTTTTTTTTTTTGAAGATTGACGACAGAAGTATAAAAAAGGAAGAAAATCAAGGCAGGCCAGAAACAACAATAGAGAATTGTCTTTTTGTTTTGTTATTAAATTATTGAAAAGAGGGAAAGAATTGTGAGAAGGAATGAAACAAAAGAAAATTGGCAACTTTTTTTTCTTTCATGTGTAGAAAATTACGATATGAACAATCAATACCAAATCATCTAATTGAGAATATTTTCTATATATAAAAGAAAACAAAAATGAGAAAATAAAAAAAAATGAAAACTAACACGAATCAGAAATTAAATAAATAATAAAATTTAATCGTTACCTCCCCGGCAACGGCGCCAAAAACTTGATCGACGCTAGAAAAGCACGATATTTGTAATAAAATTCTGCAAGCGCATAGGTGTGTAGCATACAGGTCGAACACAGGGAGGTAAATTAAAATCAAATTATTTATCTAATCTCTTGGGCGAGTTAGACGAAGCCTGGAGATTTTTTTTGAAATAAAAACAAGTTGAAATTGTGAACACAGGATTATCGTTGAATCTAATCAACGATTAATCGCTAAAGAAAGTAAATTGCAAAACAAGAACAACAATGCAGAAAATAAAAGCGCAGAAAAAGAAGAACAATAAAAGTAAATTAGGATTGTCGTTGAAACTAATCAAATGACTAATCACTAATAAGCAATAGAAATAACAATAACAATTTCTGTCTACCAAAACTAATTGAGTATAACACAAATTGTTATGGCAGTAAAGCAAATAAACTAAACGAAGAAGAGCTTTATTAAAACTAAAAGAGAGTACAGAAGAATGGATATCTTACAATGGTTACAACGTATATTTATAGAGGAGATAGGAAAAATCCTAATTAAGTCTATGAATAAATGGGTCTCTTTTCCCAAGAAGTAATATCATATCTCTTGCCTTCCTTGACTAGGCTTGTTTGGAAATAATTCTTTTAAGAATATCTGATGCATATCTTGGTGAATATCTTCCAAATCCTCCGTATGGCTAGTTGATTGGTAATTAGATTGCATGCGATTAAGTATTCCAAACAAGGATGCTCATCAAACTCCAAGGGCAACAAAGGATGAAATCTTCAAAATTGATCTTTTCTTGGCAATAAATCAATCAGAAATTCTTCAAATTGGAAATTGAAAAATGAATGTTCTGAATTGATTTCCCTGACTACTCCTGAAATGTCTATTAGTGAATATCATACATACACATGAATATGTATATATATAATATAACACTAATTAATATATTCTTCATAGCAAAGGGGCAGTGTGAACGCGTTCTGTTCTTTGGCAAAAAGTGAGCTCGACGGGGATCGAACTCAGGTCTCTCTGTAATGACCCGGAAATCCTATACGAATTTCAAAGGTGTAAAAATTTAAATTTTTCAAAAAAAAAAAACGTTGATAACTAAACGTATCGATACATAGATTTGTTAACGAATGAACCAAATGATTTCCGACAAAACTAATACTTGCACTAAGCTAGCAAAGCTTAGTTATATAAAATTGAGGGCTTACACTCAAACCATTCATATGTGAGAACAAATGAATGTGTAAGAACTTATGGACCTTAAATTATCATGCACGCATAGCTACACTAGCTTAATTAAACTTTAGTGTATTTACCCTTTTCAACACTCGAACTCAACAATATTTCTTGCGCAAGAACAAGAGGTTTTTCAATGTAACCAAAACCCAAATGAATTAAGAAATTAAATGAGTAATTACTTGATCATTTGAATGCATGAACACAACAAGTTTTCTTATACAAGAACAAGGCATAAGACACTAAGTGAAATAAGTGATTCATTTGATAATCACTTAACCTTTGTCAAACCTAAACTCACCTACATCAAACTAACAAGATTTATGTGTAAAAATAAACCCACATAACACTTGTTCTCTAGCTAAACCATTAGTTAAGTACTTTAACTTTTGAGGCCAAAAATAACAGCACCTGCGCAAGAAATGAAAGCCCATTAGTTTGTAAATTACTTCACAGGAAAGCATTGGAGTACACAGTGAAGAGACTAATGGATTAGAAGGAAGGAACACTTGAGTATGTAGGATGTAATCTCGGCCATGACGCATAGGAATACACAGCAACATTTAATGACAATTGTACTTGAACTAAGTTCTTTTTATTTAGTTTTCAAACATTGTTATTGTGTGTAATTCTATTTGCCAAGAACAACCCGATATTTGTTTTTCTCATACGTATGTAAAAAGGGTTTATAAGGAATTTGGTTGCCAAAAGGACCAAAGCATTTAAAGCTTTTGTCCTCATATCAAACCACTTGCATGGATAAACTGGTTCCAACAAATCCTTGCACAGACAATTAAATGCATAACTGAGAACAGAGGAACATTCCTCTGTTATGAAAGCCTGCGCAAGTTTCCAACCAGAGAAATAGGATATTTTTCCTATTTTTATGAATTAAAGAAATACTTTGTTTAGAAATTCTTTTGCCTATAAATAGGCTGAAAACTTGCTCTTTTAATGCCACTCTAATTCGAGCTTTTAAGAAGGAATACAGGAGCTTTTAAAAACACTTTCATACAGGAGCATTTTAAGGTGAGTAAACATTCTATATTTACTCTATTTTCCATGCAAGTTGCTATGTATGTTAAAGTGCTGCTGTGTACACATTGGTGTATGATGAACCCATATATGCTTTGCTGTTGAGCTAAGAACATACCTATTGTTTGCTATGAACCATGATGAACACCTATATTCTTTTGCTGTGAACTAGGATAGAAACATATATGCTTTTGCTATGGACAAACACATATGTTGTTGCTGTTAAACTAGTGACAAATACATATAGGTTTTGCTGTTGAAAACTAGGATAATGACACATTCGTTTTTACTGTGAAACCATGACAGAACACACACATTTGTTCTGCTGCGAAACCTAGGATAAACACACACAGATTGTTGCTGTTGGACTATGATAACCACAAGTAGATGTTTGCCACTTAACATGCATAAACACATAAGGATACACTTACTGTTGAAGCACACTTTAAAACATGAAAACCAATTGTCATGTTTCCCGATCTCAGGGTGTGTAACGTTAGCATCATTCGAAAATATGAATTTAGAAACAAAGATCATGATTTCTAGTTAAGTGGATCAAGACGAAAACTGTTTTATCCGAAAAAGGGGAAATGGGTAAATGGGGTTGATCTACACGACGATAGATTGTGTAATCAGGTAGGGAGGAGCGCAACGAGAACTAGAACTCAGGAAAAATGCTAAATAATTTTTGTAACGTATCATTTTAGAGTTTGAGCGAGATCTGGGATGGTTTTCTCGTTCAGCGGGGCTCGGGGTTTTCACGTCGCACTGCACCTCGCCTACGGCAAGGGGGACCACCGCACTGGTGGCTAACGGCGCGGCAAGGAAGCATCAAGGGATGGTCGGAGTCGCCAGCAGCTCGGAGGGGCAAGGCGTGAGTGGTGGGGCGTTTCTTTGGAGCGAGTTTTCATATAGGGGTCACGGCTGTTAAAAGGTGGTGGTACCATTTTTTTTTGCAAGGGCTGGCACACGCGGGATGAAGGGTTTTGGCTGATGAAAACGCATGGCTAAGGGGCCTGGTAGTTAGAAAGTGGTAGTACCACTTTGGTACTACCAGGGGGCTGAAACCATGAGGGCAGGACGTGATTTCTGGGCTGGAGCATGGGCGCGGGAGGCTGGTACTTCGGTCAGTCCAGTTTTTGAAAGGGTAAGGGTTTTATTTCTAGGTTTTTTTTTAATTTGTTTAGTTAAATTAAATTAAATAACTAAAGATATAAAACTTTAATAAATTATATAAATTAAGTATCATTTATATAACAGGTAGTCGGACTTTTAAATATGGGTAGATTATTTAATCTAAACGTAGGGTAATGATTATTTATTTTATTAGATCGAGTAAAAACGATACAAAATAAAAAAAAATTGTAGATCAAGAGAAAAAGAACTTTCATTAACATAAAGATTCAAATGTTTTTGAATAAAAGACAAATACAATTTTGTCAACTTAAGTCAGACTTTTATTAAATTGATTTGACGAATCAAATCAATTGTGGAAAAAGGTAGATTTACTATGTACTTAAACTGATTCCTTAAGTAGAACTTGTACCAAAAAGATATTTAACGCCAACTGTTTCGAAGAGTCCGGGACTATGTTCCACTTCGTTTCAGATGAACGTCGTCAGTCGATAACTATCGAAGAGAATAGAAGACGATGAAAATGCAAGGATTATTCTGTAAATCCAAAGTAGAGATTTCCTGAAACGGATTTATAGAATAACACATTCGGTTTGTCCCGTCCCAGGACGACTTGTATAGACGAATATCTGACAACGTAATTCTAACTAATCTCGTACGTTGATCTTTCCAAACGTATGTACGTAGTGGCAGAAGAACTCGTTCCTCTTGCCTTATACTCGTAGTATATTTTTGGGAAAATCAATTAGATGTTGGCTAGTTTTGACAATGTGATATTCAAAGAAATTACCGTGTGGGAATGGTAAGTATAGCCTCAGGCCTCACAACCGAAAATGACAAAAAGCGGGCAGGCAGCATGGCTATGTGGTTGGCTTCCATTAGGATGTATCATCACCTATCTAGAGATGTTTCCTTGTTTCTTATTCTATCGATTCTGTCCCGACTCGGGAATGGTTGCCGTACACAACCATTGGTGATATACATTCGACACACTCAAGAGAAATGAGTGGTCGGTCATGTGTGGCCGAGTTACAAGATGTTCTTGTTGAACCCGTGTATTCGTATCTAGAGATACACTGACGCAAGGTGATCCCATACCTTGTCATAGTTGGAAATTCGTTATCCATAAGCGCCAAGCGGTTTGTTTGTATATTATATAGTAAAATGTGAGATGAAAACATTTTACTAGATTTTAAATTATCTGTGGAAACCCTAGACATTATCATAATATCTAGTTTATTGGCACACACACTGTTTTGATCTCATAAGGTAAAAACCCGTTCCGTATCCACGGCGTGGTCTTATGGATCATTTTGATTTCTAAAACTTGTTTATAAATCGTTTACTCATACCAGTCCATGACTGACCCGGAGTTTATTTTTCTGTGTTTTCCCTTAAACTCTTGGGTATTCATAACACTTGTTATGAATAGACAAGTGATCCAGGTCTTAACAAAAACTTGGAGTAGCAGGATGGCAAACCCTGGGATGTTGGCTTACTTATCTTATGTTATGTACTATTATCCAGATGGTAGTTCAGTTATGATGTTATGTACTATTATTCAGCAGATTTGTATCACTAGTGATCATTATGAAATCACAATGACATGTATCCCTATGTATGAAGTACGTTATGTACTTGACTCAAATATGTATCCTTATGTATGAAGTACGTTATGTACTTGGCTTGTAATGTGTAATATTTGGACTATTAATATATTGTCCTAAGTTCCGTTGTGAGATTCTGATGTCTTTCTTAGTTCTATTCTTCTATCTATTTCTTTTTCTTATATAATGATACAACTCCCGAGGTACTGGAAAGTTGGGTCATTACAGTTGGTATCAGAGCGTAGGTTAATGTATACCTAGGCTTTGGGTGAGTGTTGAGAGAGCGTATTTTAAAAGTTTGGATGCTATTATATGATATACATAATTAGGAAGGATCACTTAAGTTTTATATAGATTAGGGGTCTTAATATCCAATCGAGTTTGATGTTAACCTATTATATTCAGGCTAGTAATTATGACTACCCGTGCACAAAGAGGTCGAGCTAGGGGAACTACCACTACCAATGGGCGTAACACTACTCAGACCCCAATAGAAACTGTAGAAGAAGTTGCACCGATTTTGCCAGTTACACCAGTTCAACCTAGGTCAAACTTTGCAACCATCTGTAAGGAATATCAAACACTGGGAGGGAAAGTTTTCAAAGGAACAGAATCTTTCATCGAAGTTCAAGCATGGCTAAGATCTTGTGAAAGAATTTTCAAAGGACAGAATTTGAATGATGAACAGAAACGACTTTTGGCTTCGTGGCAACTACAAGGAGCTGCAGCAATCTGGTGGGACGCACAGACTACGAACGTTCCTGAGAACGATTATTCCTGGGGAAGGTTCAAGGAGGAATTTGAAGCACAATTTCTCCCAGCAGCAGGCAAAACCAGGATGTATCGCGATTTCATAGATCTCAAGCAAGGAAACATGTCAATAGCAGAATACGAGAATAAGTTCAATGCACTCTCTTGTTTCGGCCCAGAGCTGATCAATACCTCGCTCAAGAAGAACGAAATGTTCATAGCTGGTTTGAAAGAAAATTTGCAAGATAAGGTAATTGGACATCTGAAGAGTACATTCAGTGACATAGTCGACATGGCAATTCGTTATGAGGCACTAAGTACGAAGAAACCAGTAACAAAGGCACAAACTGGAGAAACCAGTGGGGAGAATCCTCAGAAAAGGAAGTTTAATCCAAACTGGAAAGGAAAGGGAGAAATGGGAGAAAAAGCTAAGGAGCGTTTCAAGAACACCATATGCCACAACTGTAAGGAGAAGGGTCACATTGCTAGGTTCTGTAAGAAGCCAATAGTGGGAAAGCCACAGCAACCTCAGCAACAGCCTCAGCGTCAACCTCAGCAACAAACTCAACAGCATCAACAACAGCAAGGACCGGGAAATGACATGGTCAGGAAGACTCTATGCTTCAATTGTCACCAACCTGGACACCTGATCAAAGACTGCCCACTTATGAAGAAGGCACAACAGACCAATGTCTATGCTATTAAGAATGAGGCGTCCACTTCCCAGAATGTGAAGGGGAAAGGAGTCCTCGAAGGTACCTTACAATTTAAAGGAATTGATGTTCATGTTTTATTTGATACTGGTGCCTCGCAAAGTTTTATTTCATCTAGCACCATAGGAAAATTGCAACTTACCCCACAAATTGCCCCAAATCCGATTTGCGTATCTAATCCTATAGGTGGAAAGACAGAATTAAAAATGTTTTGCGATAACATAGCCCTCTCGTATCTTTCACATACCTTCATATTCGATTTCTATGTCTTGGATTTTAAAGGGTTTAATTTTATACTTGGGTTGGACTGGTTAAGTAAATTCCAAGCACAGATAAAATGTGACAAGGGAATCGTAACTTTAATAACTAATATCGGAAGAAAAGCTAGGATACTGTGTGGAAAACCCGGTATTCATACGTGTAGTTTCTTGTATGCTTTAGAAACACCACAAGAAAATTTTGAGACGGTAGAAATAGTCAGAGATTTCTCTGACATATTTAAAGAGGTCACTAGTTTACCTCCTCGTCGCGAAATAGAATTCCGAATTGACTTAATTCCAAATGCAAGACCGTTAGTTCAACCAAAACGACGAATGGCACCAAGAGAAGTTAAAGAACTTGAGGAGCAGACTCAAGATTTATTAGCTAAAGGCTTGATCAGACCAAGTTTTTCAAGTTGGGGTTCAGCGGTAGTTTTTGTTGTAAAAACTGATGGGTCACTGAGATTGTGTGTTGACTATAGAGAGTTGAACAAGGTGACCATTAGAAATAAATATCCTTTACCCCGGGTAGACGATCTTTTCGATCAATTAAATGGAGCTACCGTATTCTCGCAAATGGATTTAGCAACAGGTTTTCACCAGTTGAGGATTTCTGAAGACAGCGTTCCTTTAACCGCCTTCAGAGGGCCCGATTTCTTTTAAGAATGGTTAGTAATGCCATTTGGACTAACCAATGCACCTGCTTATTTTGTTGATCTTATGAACCGTGTTTTTAGGAAAATTCTAAACAAATTTGTCCTAATCTTCATTGATGATATTCTCATTTATTCAAAATCTGAGGAAGAGCACAGACACCATCTGAGGATAGTATTGGAGACTCTGAGAAAGCACGTATTAAAGGCGAAGTTTTCAAAATGTCATTTTTGGAAGTCAGAAGTTAGATTCTTGGGGCATATCGTGAACGGAGATGGTATCTCTGTTGATCCCATCAAAGTAGAAACAATACAAGAATGGAAACAACCACGAGCACCAATAGAAATCCGTAGTTTCTTGGGCTTAGCAGGATACTATCGGAGATTTATCCAGGATTATTCAAAATATCTTCCCACTTAACGAAGTTAACAAAGAAAGGAGAAAAATTTGTGTGGACTCCGAAGTGTGAAGAAGCATTCAAGCAACTGAAGGAGAAGCTAACAAAAGCACCAGTTCTAGCTGTCCCCGATGGAGAGAGTGAATACACGGTATATACTGACGCTTGTGGAGTTGGACTTGGTGCAGTCTTGATGCATAATAGACGTGTAATTGCATATGCCAGTAGGCAGTTAAAACAGCATGAGAAGAATTACGCAACGCACGATCTAGAACTTTTGGCAGTAGTCTTCGCATTGAAGATCTGGAGACATTATCTGTTAGGAGGGAAGTTTGAACTCTTCACAGATCACAAGCCATTGAAGTACTTGTTCACTCAGAAAGATCTGAATCTGAGACAACAAAGGTGGTTAGAGTTTCTTGCAGCATACGACCTGGATATTATTTATACACCAGGGAAGGCAAATGTCGTAGCAGATGCTCTAAGCAGAAACGCAATCTTATCTCTTTTAGAAGTTGTCCCAACACTGCATCAAAGGATAAAGGGATATCAAAGAAGGCATACTCATCTAGAAAAGATAATCCAAGGAGTAAGGAAGGGAGAGGAGTCAGACTTTGAATTAGACAATCAAGGTACTCTCAGAATTAATGGGAGACTATGCATTCCGGATATTGACGGGCTAAGGCAAGAAGTATTGACTGAAGGCCATCAATCAAAGTTAAGTATTCATCCAGGAAATCAGAAGATGTATAAGGACATGAAACGAGTATTCTGGTGGCCCGGAATGAAGAAGGACATTCAAACGTATGTGGGTAATTGTTTAAACTGTCAGCAAGTCAAAGGAGATCACCAGAAAACAGCAGGACTACTACAACCAATGGAGATTCCAAATTGGAAGTGGGAGATGGTATCAATGGATTTCATTGATGGGTTACCAAAGACGAGGAGAGGAAATGAAGGAGTATGGTTTATAGTAGACCGACTAACAAAAAGTGCACATTTCATTCCGGTAAAACCGACACGAACTGCAGCTTCGCTAGCTGAACTTTTTATGAGAGAGATCGTAAGAATACATGGAGTTCCAATGAATATCGTAAGCGACAGAGATCCCTTATTTACTAGTAAATTCTGGGAAGCACTTCAAAAAACTTTGGGTACTAAACTACATCTGAGCACAGCTTACCATCCTCAAACGGACGGACAAACAGAGAGGGTAAACCGAATTCTAGAAGACCTACTGAGGGCATGTATTCTTGACTTTGGAGGATCATGGGAGGATCACTTATATCTAGTAGAGTTCTCCTACAACAACAGCTATCAAACCAGTATAGGTATGGACCTTACAAAGCTCTCTATGGAAGACCGTGTAGATCACCGACTTGTTGGGTTGAGTCCGGTAATAAACTTGTTCTCGGTCCAGATATGATTCGAGAGGCAGCAGAGAAGGTTGAATTAGTCAAGAGTAGGATGAAAGAAGCCCAGGATCGACAGAAGAATTATGCAGACCAAAGGCGAAGAGATCTAAATTTTTCTGTTGAAGATCTAGTGTTTGTGAAGATTGCACCTATCAGAGGAGCAATCAGATTTGGTAAAACAGGAAAGTTAGCTCCACGATTCATAGGACCTTTCCGTGTTATTGAGAGGATTGGTTCGCTAGCCTATCGAGTAGAGTTACCAGAAAGGATGGCAGGGATTCACAATGTTTTCCATGTGTCCCATCTCCGAAAATGTGTCCACGATCCATCTTTGATTTTGGAACCATCCGTTCAAGAAGATCTAGAGATAGAACCAAACATGACTGTGATACGCTATCCAGTCTGTGTAATGGATAAAGAACAAAAGCAACTCCGAAACAAGACTGTGAAGTTGTTAAAGATACAATGGAGCGAGAACCCAAATGACTGTACTTGGGAAACGGAGAAGCACGTCAAGGAGTTTTATCCAAACTTTGTTATGGACTAAGCGTCAGTTTATTGTATGTTTGATTAGATATTACCGTATGTTAGATGTTATCATATGTATCGTTTTAGATGTTATCATATGTATCGTTTTGGATGTTATCCAACGTTAGAAATAAAATGTTGGACCTTTTGTTTTATCAGCATGAGTTATAAAGGATTCAGTATTCTTGGGGCCTATGAACTTTTTACAATTTATGTTCACTTTTTGAGACTTTGTCCTTATTTTATCAGATGGGCCCCATTTTTAAGAGAACCGCTAGGAAGAAATTGACCCCTTCACAAGAACAGAGACTCTCTAACAGTATTAGAGAAATAGCAGAGCCGAGTGTTAGGGTGGAGGCGATACAGACCAGGAGTGATGAGGGTAGGTATATAGTCACAGACGGGCCTATATCCGGACAGCCTGAGCCGATAGAGGAGGACACAGGAGACGAGGCGAGCCTGTAGTCAGGTTATGATGCTGATGATGAGGGAGACGACAGCAGTAACTATGATAGCGACTCAGACATGGGGATAGAGGAGATTGAAGAAGAAGAAGAGCCCATGGAAGAAGAAGAAGAAGAAGAGCCCATGGAAGAAGAAGAGGAGCCGATGGAAGAGGAGGAGGATCAGGTTGTACCAGAACTGACGCATGTCGACCCAGTTGTACCAGCTCCACCCATCGAGCTAGATGAGGAGTTGATTACTGCATGGGTGCAGTATATTCAGGACTTGTTGTCATACCATGTTGTAGCAGTTGAGCAGGGGATCCAGATTGACCTCAACTATCCGGACATGATGCTACATCCGCCACCACCTACCGAGATCATATACATTTATGACGAGGAGGAGGTAGTAGAGGAGGACGAGGAGGTAGTGGAGGTAATCGATATCTCTGACGATGAAGAAATAATCGATATCTCCGATGATGATGGGGAGGACATGATTAGCATCAGTAGTGATGACTCCGAGTAGGAGGATATACTATGTATGTACATATGACTTTGTATTAGTCTATAACTCGAACTAGTCGGGTGTAGCACTTGTTATTTCAGTATGACTATAACTCGAACTAGTCGAGTATAGTACTTATCATCTTATTGTAGCACTTCCTATGATGTTTATGACATATCACTTTTGGCGTGACTTATATGTGTTACAAATTTCGAGGGCGAAATTTTTATAAGGGGGAAAGATTGTAATGACCCGGAAATCCTATACGAATTTCAAAGGTGTAAAAATTTAAATTTTTCAAAAAAAAAAAAAAAACGTTGATAACTAAACGTATCGATACATAGATTTGTTAACGAATGAACCAAATGATTTCCGACAAAACTAATACTTGCACTAAGCTAGCAAATCTTAGTTATATAAAATTGAGGGCTTACACTCAAACCATTCATATGTGAGAACAAATGAATGTGTAAGAATTTATGGACCTTAAATTATCATGCACGCATAGCTACACTAGCTTAATTAAACTTTAGTGTATTAACCCTTTTCAACACTCGAACTCAACAATATTTCTTGCGCAAGAACAAGAGGTTTTTCAATGCAACCAAAACCCAAATGAATTAAGAAATTAAATGAGTAATTACTTGATCATTTGAATGCATGAACACAACAAGTTTTCTTATACAAGAACAAGGCATAAGACACTAAGTGAAATAAGTGATTCATTTGATAATCACTTAACCTTTGTCAAACCTAAACTCACCTACAGCAAACTAACAAGATTTATGTGTAAAAATAAACCCACATAACACTTGTTCTCTAGCTAAACCATTAGTTAAGTACTTTAACTTTTGAGGCCAAAAAGAACAGCACCTGCGCAAGAAATGAAAGCCCATTAGTTTGTAAATTACTTCACAGGAAAGCATTGGAGTACACAGTGAAGAGACTAATGGATTAGAAGGAAGGAACACTTGAGTATGTAGGATGTAATCTCGGCCATGACGCATAGGAATACACAGCAACATTTAATGACAATTGTACTTGAACTAAGTTCTTTTTATTTAGTTTTCAAACATTGTTATTGTGTGTAATTCTATTTGCCAAGAACAACCCGATATTTGTTTTTCTCATACGTATGTAAAAAGGGTTTATAAGGAATTTGGTTGCCAAAAGGACCAAAGCATTTAAAGCTTTTGTCCTCATATCAAACCACTTGCATGGATAAACTGGTTCCAACAAATCCTTGCATAGACAATTAAATGCATAACTGAGAACAGAGGAACATTCCTCTGTTATGAAAGCCTGCGCATGTTTCCAACCAGAGAAATAGGATATTTTTCCTATTTTTATGAATTAAAGAAATACTTTGTTTAGAAATTCTTTTGCCTATAAATAGGCTGAAGACTTGCTCTTTTAATGCCACTCTAATTCGAGCTTTTAAGAAGGAATACAGGAGCTTTTAAAAACACTTTCATACAGGAGCATTTTAAGGTGAGTAAACATTCTATATTTACTCTATTTTCTATGCAAGTTGCTATGTATGTTAAAGTGCTGCTGTGTACACATTGGTGTATGATGAACCCATATATGCTTTGCTGTTGAGCTAAGAACATACCTATTGTTTGCTATGAACCATGATGAACACCTATATTCTTTTGCTGTGAACTAGGATAGAAACATATATGCTTTTGCTATGGACAAACACATATGTTGTTGCTGTTAAACTAGTGACAAATACATATAGGTTTTGCTGTTGAAAACTAGGATAATGACACATTCGTTTTTACTGTGAAACCATGACAGAACACACACATTTGTTCTGCTGCGAAACCTAGGATAAACACACATAGATTGTTGCTGTTGGACTATGATAACCACAAGTAGATGTTTGCCACTTAACATGCATAAACACATAAGGATACACTTACTGTTGAAGCACACTTTAAAACATGAAAACCAATTGTCATGTTTCCCGATCTCAGGGTGTGTAACGTTAGCATCATTCGAAAATATGAATTTAGAAACAAAGATCATGATTTCTAGTTAAGTGGATCAAGAGGAAAAATGTTTTATCCAAAAAAGGGGAAATGGGTAAATGGGGTTGATCTACACGACGATAGATTGTGTAATCAGGTAGGGAGGAGCGCAACGAGAACTAGAACTCAGGAAAAATGCTAAATAATTTTTGTAACGTATCATTTTAGAGTTTGAGCGAGATCTGGGATGGTTTTCTCGTTCAGCGGGGCTCGGGGTTTTCACGTCGCACTGCACCTCGCCTACGGCAAGGGGGACCACCGCACTGGTGGCTAACGGCGCGGCAAGGAAGCATCAAGGGATGGTCGGAGTCGCCAGCAGCTCGGAGGGGCAAGGCGTGAGTGGTGGGGCGTTTCTTTGGAGCGAGTTTTCATACAGGGGTCACGGCTGTTAAAAGGTGGTGGTACCATTTTTTTTTTGCAAGGGCTGGCACACGCGGGATGAAGGGTTTTGGCTGATGAAAACGCATGGCTAAGGGGCCTGGTAGTTAGAAAGTGGTGGTACCACTTTGGTACTACCAGGGGGCTGAAACCATGAGGGCAGGACGTGATTTCTGGGCTGGAGCATGGGCGCGGGAGGCTGGTACTTCGGTCAGTCCAGTTTTTGAAAGGGTAACGGTTTTATTTCTAGTTTTTTTTAATTTGTTTAGTTAAATTAAATTAAATAACTAAAGATATAAAACTTTAATAAATTATATAAATTAAGTATCATTTATATAACAGGTAGTCGGACTTTTAAATAGGGGTAGATTATTTAATCTAAACGTAGGGTAATGATTATTTATTTTATTAGATCGATTAAAAACGATACAAAATAAAAATAAAAATGTAGATCAAGAGAAAAAGAACTTTCATTAACATAAAGATTCAAATGTTTTTGAATAAAAGACAAATACAATTTTGTCAACTTAAGTCAGACTTTTATTAAATTGATTTGACGAATCAAATCATTTGTGGAAAAAGGTAGATTTACTATGTACTTAAACTGATTCCTTAAGTAGAACTTGTACCAAAAAGATATTTAACGCCAACTGTTTCGAAGAGTCCGGGACTATGTTCCACTTCGTTTCAGATGAACGTCGTCAGTCGATAACTATCGAAGAGAATAGAAGACGATGAAAATGCAAGGATTATTCTGTAAATCCAAAGTAGAGATTTCCTGAAACGGATTTATAGAATAACACATTCGGTTTGTCCCATCCCAGGATGACTTGTATAGACGAATATCTGACAACGTAATTCTAACTAATCTCGTACGTTGATCTTTCCAAACGTATGTACGTAGTGGAAGAAGAACTCGTTCCTCTTGCCTTATACTCGTAGTATATTTTTGGGAAAATCAATTAGATGTTGGCTAGTTTTGACAATGTGATATTCAAAGAAATTACCGTGTGGGAATGGTAAGTATAGCCTCAGGCCTCACAACCGAAAATGACAAAAAGCGGGCAGGCAGCATGGCTATGTGGTTGGCTTCCATTAGGATGTATCATCACCTATCTAGAGATGTTTCCTTGTTTCTTATTCTATCGATTCTGTCCCGACTCGGGAATGGTTGCCGTACACAACCATTGGTGATATACATTCGACACACTCAAGAGAAATGAGTGGTCGGTCATGTGTGGCCGGGTTACAAGATGTTCTTGTTGAACCCGTGTATTCGTATCTAGAGATACACTGACGCAAGGTGATCCCATACCTTGTCATAGTTGGAAATCCGTTATCCATAAGCGCCAAGCGGTTTGTTTGTATATTATATAGTAAAATGTGAGATGAAAACATTTTACTAGATTTTAAATTATCTGTGGAAACCCTAGACATTATCATAATATCTAGTTTATTGGCACACACACTGTTTTGATCTCATAAGATAAAAACCCGTTCCGTATCCACGGCGTGGTCTTATGGATCATTTTGATTTCTAAAACTTGTTTATAAATCGTTTACTCATACCAGTCCATGACTGACCCGGAGTTTATTTTTCTGTGTTTTCCCTTAAACTCTTGGGTATTCATAACACTTGTTATGAATAGACAAGTGATCCAGGTCTTAACAAAAACTTGGAGTAGCAGGATGGCAAACCCTGGGATGTTGGCTTAGTTATCTTATGTTATGTACTATTATCCAGATGGTAGTTCAGTTATGATGTTATGTACTATTATTCAGCAGATTTGTATCACTAGTGATCATTATGAAATCACAATGACATGTATCCCTATGTATGAAGTACGTTATGTACTTGACTCAAATATGTATCCTTATGTATGAAGTACGTTATGTACTTGGCTTGTAATGTGTAATATTTGGACTATTAATATATTGTCCTAAGTTCCGTTGTGTGATTCTGATGTCTTTCTTAGTTCTATTCTTCTATCTATTTCTTTTTCTTATATAATGATACAACTCCCGAGGTACTGGAAAGTTGGGTCATTACACTCTCAGTACAAATTTCCATGCAATTACCAGTGTGCTACAACATCTTTTGTAATTGAGATGGCTTTAATACGGGGAAGTAGCTTTTTATCTGTAGTTGGCCTTTAATTTGAAATGAAGGAGGCATTTCTTGACATCCTGTAAAAACACACAAAAGTACCCAAAGTATCATTTATTTATTTACAAAAGATAAAATATAAGAGCATAAAATAAACACATTTCGATGTTAATCAGAAAGTGATTCCCATATGATTGGTATTTCGGGTTAGAGGGTTTGGTAGTAAAACCTTATAGATTGGAAAAGGTTAAAAATAAAAAAATGGATTAGGAATATATATAGTTGGGAGAAGTGACCTTGGGGAGTATCTAGGAAAGCCTAGAAGAAAATTAGAAACCCGCTTTGAGTCTAACCCCATTACTAACTTTTCAGAACTTGAGATTATAAAACTTTTGAGAAAATGGTTTATGGTGTTTTCCAGTTTTAATCTTAAAAGTTATAGTTTTAAATATGTAAAGTATACATATTGGGTTTTAAAGTAAAATGAGGTATATTTTGTGAATAGTGGTTTCTTGCAAATTTTATCTAAAGTAAAATTCTCTCAATAAAAGGTGCATAATATAGAGCATGTATAACTCGCAAGTTTTCTTTTATATTTCATACAATAATCTTTAATAAAGAAAGATTTTAAAATCTCTATTCTTATGACAACCCTTTTTTTAAGATAATTTTGTTGGGTGGACAAAATAAGTGTAGGAATTAAGAATAGAGTGTATGTTTGCACCTTGTAGTAAGAGACTAAACCAACCATATAGGTAAGAACAAGTCATAAACCCGATTGTGAAAATAGTTTTCCGTATCTACTCCAGTTTTGTGATTTAAAAAAAATGATGATTTACATTTTTAAAATGACATGTTTTTATGGTCTGGCAAAAGAAAGTTTTCATGAGGAAAATAAAGTTTTGACACTTTTAATTTTTGGAAGAAAAATGGCTAAACCATGTTTTAAAAAAAAGTATGGAGTAGGTAAGGATTAGTGCCTTGGAAAAACGGGAAAAGTTTTGAGGCTATGAAGCAGATAGAGAGAATTATCTTGGAATAATAGTGAGTTCCCGTAAATGCGTAAGCATTGAATAGCCTAGGGTGTTGCTTGAAATAATTGTTAGTACATAGCTAGGACTAGTAGTAACTACTAGATAGTAAAGGGCAAGTAAGTGTTTAGATCCTGTTGCTAACTTTCATGTTAGAGGTTAAACACGTTACCGCATTTTTGTTGGGATTGTTCCGTTATTTGGTTGGACATTTAGGGTAACACCTAAACTAGGTATGGATCCCGTGGTCTGGACTTTTCTGTCTGAGGGAGGACATAGCCCCGAGATTCTTTGTCGTTAGTAGTAGCTATGTAGGGTGTCTGTTCTACTGCTTTAGTTGGAAGACTAGAAGCTTATTTAAATCTAAACCAAGATCAGATAATTAAATAAGATAAGAAAAGAGAAAAGGTACAACTGAAAAGGAAACATAAAATTCAATAAAGCAACAAAAATGGAAAGTTATGAGAAAAGATGGATAAAGATAAAGCTTTCCACGATATGATGAGAAAGAAAATTAGTAACAAAGAAAATTTTCTTATCTGGACTGTGCTTGGATAGGAAAATAAAGAATCTTATTAAATAGTTACATAAAAATCCAAGTACAGTTAGAAAAAGGTTGAAAAAGAAAAGTGGGAGATGTGGAGTTTTCCGTTTTCCACCTTTTTGTAACATAAGAAATCAAATTTAGAAAATTAGATTTATCTGAAATTCGAGAAATAAAGTTGGTTGGTAGGATTATGGATGCAACAATTGGATGAACTATGCTCTTACTTTGTAAGAGTGTGGGAAAAATTGGATGAGAAAGTATTTTGGTTTTCGAAATAGTGCATTCATGTAGAACTGCCAGTATATTTAGGATGTGAGCATCATATTTTAAAAGGATTTTTGAAAAGTTTGCATACACATGGAGGTACCGATTAGGCATACATGCATTATTATATTGTACTTCACTTTGCACAAGTGCACAATGTTTGCAAAAATTGGATGCACACATGTTGGATGTATATTATGCGAGGGGTTAGTTGATTTTACCCTTATCAAATTTCGAGGACCAAATTTGCTAAGGATGGGAGAATGTAACACCCCGTATTTTTAGTGTAAGATAACAAAATAAGGATAACTTGATTAAATATTCAGAATTAAGTAAAACGGACTGCGCCATTGCGACTGTCTCGAAATTCTGGTCAAGATAGACACCTGGTTTGCGTAAAATGGACACCGTATGAAGAAGTTATGAGCATTAGAAGTTTGTATACATATAAGGAGCTTATATGTATATGTGTGTGTGTATATATATATATATATATATGTGTGTGTGTGTGTGTGTGTGTGTGTGTATTAGATAAATATATCCAGAAAATTCGAAAATCAGATCAAAAATCAAAATTCACGAGCGGGAAAATCAGGAGGGAATTTAGACCATTGGGGGTCGACCTAGGGGTCGACCACCCGCGAATCTGGAATCTTCTTTTCTGACGTAGGCGATTCTAGTGTTTTAGATTTTGATCTGAGGGTCCTGGTTCCTCCGCTACTCCTATAAATAAGACCCTAGACCTAACCCTAAATATCATAATTCAGCGGCTACGCTGGAGCTCTGCTATGGCTCTCTGTCTCTCTCTCTTCTCAAATCTATTCTGAATTTAAAATGTTAGCCTAAGAGAATTATGGATTTAGATCTGGAAGAGGGAATCAACGTTAAGAAAAAGATTATTGAATCATGAAAGCAAGGTAAACTTCTTGATCCAATCTATTCAATTCTTCCGATTTCTTTCCCTTCTCTTTGAATGAAAATAGCCGTTCACGTTATTAGGTTTCAAATTAAATTAAATTAAAGGGGAAAGGAAAACATGGATGATAGAACGGATCCGATCCAAAATTTGGGGAAAGCATGAAATGTGAGTGGGTTTAAACTATAGCCTTTAGATAATATTATGATTATCGTTTAGCATTACCCTAGTTATAAATTGTGAAATTGCCAAGTTAATTATAAATTATTGTTATAACAAGTTGAGATGTTAACATGAATAATTCATACGATGAATCAGTTAAAGTATTGGAATGATTATATGTTGTATAGACTTGTTAGAATGTGGGCAATGATTACTATTATTGTAATTATATAATTCGCTTGGGGCATATTATTGAGTAAACGACATATTAACCTTTTTGGATTACAATAATTGAGATTTTAGGTAAATGATACACTATTGGAGAATTACACGTTATTTTTAAATAAATTTAGTTACATGTAGAAAGACATGCGACACATATTGGGATTTAGGGCATAATTTGTAATAGGATTTTGGAACATAACATATATTATGTTTTGAGACTTTAATATGGGAGCGCAATTTGATATGAACATAAATGGTTGAATGAAGATGATTATGGCTAGGATTACAAATAGATATTGTAACTGCACTTATGGCACGAGGTTAGATTGCATTAGTGGCGAAAGTCTGCCCGGACCCGACCGGCATATCCAGCAGCCACTAATGTTGAACCTAAATTGAGAGGCCTAAGTGCAAAATTGAAAACACGTAATGGTGCCAAGATACGAGGTTAAGTCAACTTGTAGTAGAAGTTTGCCTGGACCCACCAGGCAAATCCACCGTCCGCAAGTGTTTGCTTAATCTGAGAGGTCTAGTGCTTAATATAACAAGATATGAATACATGGCAATGATGGTAATTAAATGTCTAACTCAGAAAATAAGAAAGGAACGGATGTGATGAACTGAGTTAGTGTGATAAGAAGGAAGAATGATGTATGTCCATAAAGGACTTATTTCTGAAAACGTTGTTGCAAGTAAGCCACAGTAAATAAAGAAAAGTAAAGAATTACTTGCTACCACTGATTTAGATGGGAATACGTTATGAAAATAAATCATTGATTCCTTCTATCAAATTGATAAGGTGCATGAAGTGTTTTCCTTAATATAATAAGGAATATATATATATTACAGTGAATGAAGAATAATGGTTTACAACAGTAAATGGTTTAAAAGGGGAATGATAATAAAATATTATAAATAAATAACATTAGTGAAAATATAATATAATAGGTGGACTTGTCCTAGGGACAAGTGAATATTATAACTTAGATTATAATAAACTAGTAAAGGATTGAGATAACTGGTGAATTGAGTTAAGGGACACTTAATTATAAATTAAGGGGAAAACCTGAAACCAGTTAAGAAAAAGGGGAAAATATATTGTACTTAATTATAAATTAAGTAATCTGTAAGCTTGGATGTCTGAAATCTCGTTGATAAGAATGTTTAGGCTTGTCCTAGGGACAAAAGGAAATTATAGCATAGGTTATAATAAACAGGTAGAGAAACTTATTAATGGACCTTAGTTAATGGAACTTAGTTAATAAGTAAACAACGATAAGTTGTATTGACAATGTAAAATGGAATTATGATTAAATGGGAAATAATGAGGAAAACTTATGGAATGAAATAAGTTATATTTAATCATAAATGGTGAGTGACATGTTAATTAGAAAACATGTGAATTGGATATACTTAATTACATATTAAGTAAAACATGTTATTGTAATGATGAAATCAACAAGAAGATAAAAGTGGTTGTGGATTACAGACCTTGGGCCACAATCTAGAGAATAACATGTTGTGGGCGAATTAATAAACTTAAATGGATTAAGTTATACGACTGAAATTAATAAGCAAGAGAACTTGGTAATTTGAATAAGAATTCAATATAAATTGGAATAACCAAGTTAACTAGAAACCTGATGAGGTGATACAAGCGCGTAAAAGAAAGTTTAGATATAGGGTCTAACAATATGCCAAAGTAAGGCGCTTAGACTAGTCCATACGGTTGAGGGTGAATAACCCAACGGGGTAGATCATCGAGGTGATATACGGCACGAGGGGAGCGCACATTCATCTGATTATCCAGACGTCTCCAAAGGACTGGAAGGGGAAGCACGCGGCTTCCTAAGGTGTGTAAGGTGCTCCTAGTAGTCCTCTGTGCGGCGGCAAATGTATTAGGCTCCGCAGAGGTTGGGTCTACACGTAACTACCAGGTGGGTGGGCCTTGGCTGCAGATGTAGCTATGCAGTCAGAATGTTGTGGCGAGTTGACACCAGGGTGGTTCGGCGGTTGCATCATGAGGAGGAAGAGGGTCAGGACCAACAAGGATAGTAGACCGTTGGACACCTTTCATCGGCAGCCAATGGGATGTGGAAAGTGTAACGACCCAGTTTTTTTGATCGATTAATTTTAACTATTTAATATTGTTTTAAATATTTAATTAATAATATAAAAGAATTTTTATATTGAGTTATCGATTAAATAATCGAAATACAATTTATTTCGATTGTATTGAATAATCGAAATACAAAAATGAATTTATTTGAATTCAAAGTTTGAAACTGAATTGAAAACAATTCAGATGATCAATAGAATATTCTGTTTGAATTTGAATAATAATATTAATTTATTATCAAAGAATTTATTGTTTTTAATTCAATTTATATCGATTTAAATTAATACCTTCTCCAGATGATCAAATGAGGTTTCGAAACCAGTCCCATTGTGTTCAGATCAATGGTATTATGTTACAAACGCCGGTTGTTGCGCTCGAATAAGAGTTCGAAACCGCGAAATATATTGATTTTTAAAATTAAGTGGATAAGTACTAAATCAAATCAAATAAATAAACATCCCCATCAGCCACCCTATTTCTGTACTTCAACCTCCCCTACCTTGTACCCTATTCCTTCATCGCTAAGTATAATTTTTCCCTATTAAAACAAACCGTGGCTTCTTTCTTTTCTTTAATTCATGAGAGAAAATATATGAAAGCTTCAGAAAAATAAAATGGCCATCCATATTTCAAAGTCGTTTCTTTCCTTGTTTATAAACCGTAAGCCTCCCTATTATGTTTATTTTCCAAATCAAAACCATACGAGATAATAAAAATGGCCGAACCCGAAAATCAAACCACATAAAAGGAATCGAAGGAATCTCCTCAAATCAATTAGTTGTAGATCTGATTCAGCTCGTCTGAGCTTGTGCTTCACTTCGGCAGCCTTCAAGATTGTTGCGACGCTGTTTGGGGGAGCTCGCGTTCCGGGTCTGCGCGAAGTCAAATTGGAGCCTGTCGCGATCGATTATGTGGTGCCAGTGGGATTATAGAGATTGGAAAAACACAAAATCGAAATCGTGACTTAACCAGAGAAATCTGAAGCTCGATTTTGGAAACTCGCGCACGATTTATTGGGTATCGAAATGGGTGGTTGGCGGCACAAGTAGAAGGCAAGAGCACTAGTGTTTTTGAAGTGCGATCCATTTTCTGGGTTGCTGTGTTGATGGACAATGGTTTTGGGAAGTTCAGATGTGTTTTTGGAGTTCACCAACTATGGAAATGGGATGCTGTAAATGAAGCTGAAGCAGGCTTGAACATTTCACAGTGGGGAAGAATATAAGCGGCCTAATTCCTAAATTTTAACGGGTGGAGTCGTTCAAAAATTCATAAGCTGGAGGATATCTAATCAAATCAAAATTGGAATCAGAATGGATCAAGAAATAAAAACCACGATGAGTAAATCTCACTCAATTTATTATTTAGAATTATTTTTAATCGTTAAAAATAATTGTTGGTTGTTTGGTTTCATTAAAATATTATTATGGCTATAGTTAAATATATATTAGTTATGTAGGTAAGGTGTTTGTGGTTATTATATATATATATATATATATATATATATATATATATATTGATGGTTGGATTCCCGCAGTACCATTATTGGATGCCCGTAGTATCATTAGCGGATGCCCTTATACGCCCCCCACTATGATAGTGGATGACCCTTCTATACCACGATATCCTGCCTTGAAGCAGGATGGGTATTATTCATGCTGGCTAACGTTTGTGGATGCAGGGAAAACAGGTTGGAGGGATCTAACTGGATTCCTCAAAAATATTATTATTTGTTTGTTCTGGTATATATTGTCATATATGATGTGTTAGAAAATTCGTGGTTGATAATTGGTATTTTTGAAATTTAAAGGGAAAATTCTATTTATCTAAAATATATTTTGAATTTAAATTGGACTATAAATATATTAACTTGTTTGAATACATAAAACAAGTAGTGAATTTATAAACGTTGTTTATAAATTAATAATATGAGATTTGAAGTGAAATTATAAACGTTGTTTAGAAATTAAATAATGTAGAGAATTGAAATGAATTTATAAACAGTGTTTATAAATAAAGTGGAAAAATTATCATTGGATAATTTGAATATTTAAATCCAAATGTGAATTTCAAAATAGAAATGGGGAAATCGTTTTAAAGAAATAAACGATGGAATTTATTCTGATGTTCAGAATATAAATTGAACTAAAATAAATCCGTAAGGATTTATGATTTGAATTCGATTAATTCGAATTTATTTAAATAGAAGTTAAATTGAATATGAAAATAAATTGGGTGTTATATATAAGTTATTATAAATAGAAATTTCCAAAATAAGATTTTGGTTTTAAATAGATTTTGAAATAGACTTGTTTAAATATAAAACAAGGAAATTTATAAGATGGTGTTTATAAGTATAATGAATTAATTATCAAGAGATAATTTGAATATTTAGATTCAAATATGAATTTAAAAATAGAATTTGAAATCATTCGAAAGGGAACAACGTATTTTATTCCGCAATTCGAAATATCTAAGGGATGGAGTTTCAAATAGAAATTTGAAAAGGGAACTTGTTTAAATGTATGAAACAAGGAAGTTGAGTTCATAAATAGTGTTATAAATTTGGTGAAATAAATTATCATTTGGATAATTTAAACCATTTAAATTCAAATAAGATTTTAAAAGTAAATTGGGAAGTGTTTTGAAACAAAACGATTGATTATATTTCTGAATTCGGAATATAAATGAATTGAGAAAAATCCAACGGGTTTATAATCGAAATTCGACTATATCGAATTTTATAAATAATTTATTTATAAAAGGAATTTGAGTTAAATATAGAGGATCGAAACATAAATAAATAAATTACCGAGCAAGGAAAAATCGACAATTATAAATAATCGAAAATATTAAGTTGTATTGGGAAAATTTTGATTTGATATATATTAAAATATATCATAATGGAGTTGAAATTAGTATAAATGAAGTTTAAATGTTTTTATATAAAAATATAATTAAACCGAACTCGCCGTAGTGCGGCAGTTCGTAAATTGGAGTTTCGAACTTCAATAGAGTATATAGAACTCAATTTAAGTCGGAATTCTTTGAAACAAGAATTGTCAGGACCGACCGAATAATAGTTTTCTAATAGAAGAGAAAAATATGGATTTCGTCTTACAGAATTTGAGTTATGTCAAAATTAGATTTTCAGAAAAACAGCACCAGAACCATTATAAAACCATAACGGTTTATTTAAATAAATAAAAGGATTTTAATGAAATAAAATCTGAATTGCCATTAGAAAAATCCAGACTAGAGATATAAAATAAATATGAACTCCAGTGAAGTAAGTGAAATGATTTTTGAGGCAAAAAACAGATTTTCAGTTATTGAATAAAACTAACTAATTTGAATAATAATTAGTTAATCGAAATTCGATATGAAAATGGACTTTGAATAAGTAAAGGAGATTTGAGAATTTTTATTCGAAATCGAATATGGAACTTGAGCCTAAATGGAATTAAATTAATTCGTAAGCAAGATAAAATGATAATTGAACATGATATGTTCAAATATAAAGTGGAATGGGAAAAAGAGCTAATAAAAAGATTAAATAGTGAGTTGAGCTAAAATGACCGGATTGAGTTGAAATAAATTAGAAATGGATACATATGCGTTAGATAGCTTTGGAATGAAGTATATGAAGTGTATGAAGTTTATAGATTTAGTGCCCGACAAAAAGGTACACGTTTAAATTCCATATGAGTTTTTATGCGCTGAATCGGCAAGCCACTTGGCTTTTTGAATTTCTTTTTAAATTGAAAGGGCCTAGAGAGGCGAGTTGAGGTTTGAACTGTTGACCGGTACAAAGGGGGTTATGGTGAAATTTTCCGAAAATTTCACCATAACCCCAATATTTTAAAGAAAATTTGATAGTTAGAAATCAATGTATCGATATATGTATAGAATTCGATAAGGAAATGAACTTAAAAATAGAATATTATAAACAAAAAGAAAATCTATAAATTAGATTTGTTAAAAATAGAAAGAGAAGCGTATACATGTTTTAGAAATGGAAAATTGGTTTAATATGGTGTTGATTATTCGAGTTAGCGGTCTTGTCGGTTTTGAAGTTAATAATATTTTCAGTTAAGGTCTGAGAGGTAATTATACCCCAACTCGATTGATTTCATTATTAGCTGATAAATAGCAAGATTCAGTCTCAAAGAGAAATGTTTAAAGAAATTTAGTCGAATGCAGTATTTTGGGTTGTTGTAGCGATATTTTACATAACATTCGTTTTAACCCAAGTAAGTGGAATTTTGGAAATATAATAATAAATATTTCCTAAGTATAGAAATGAATTGTCGTGAAATGGAGAAGTAATTGGAATGTTTTCCAATTATTAATAGAAGATATTTTCTATATATAGAAAAAAAAGATGGCTAAATATGGAAATGTTTTCCAAACAGCGTAAGAGACCAAGATGATTATTGAAAATATTTGGTTAACAAATATTGGTAAGGAAATGAGGAAGAGATTTAATTAATGAAATGTTAATTAAGAGGCCCAGTGATTTGTTTGATTGTTGGAATGTTTGTTTAATTCTCTTTGATAATTAAATAATCGACTATCGAAGTATATGCCAATATCGTTGTCGATATGGAGAGACCAGTTGGATTATTATCCGAGAACCACTCCGTATTGGCAGTAGCATTACGAATCATATTATATAAAGATAATAAAAGATAGAGTAAAGTGCAAGGACATTTTCTATTAATAGAAATTGTGCCTTCGGTTTCGTTTAGTCCCAGAACGAACGTGTATGGACGAGTGTCTGACAGAGTATTTCCAATGATCGCATATGTTGGTCTGTATAAATATATATGGTGGCGGAGAATTTATTCTCTTGGCATAATATCGAGATTTTATTTATGCAAATCAATTAGTGATTAACGGATCTGACCATGTGTCATTTAAAGTGGTTGTGCTGTCAATGAATGATAAGTAATCATAGCCTCAGGCCTCAACAACCGGGAAATGACAAAAATCGGGTAGGCAGCATGGCTTTATGGGTAACTCCCATTAGGGTGTATTATCATCTATCTAGAGAAATTCATTTAATTCCTTATTCTATTCGATGTTGTCCCATTCGGCAAAACGGTTGTTGATCCCAACCGTTGGTGATATACATTCGATACACTCAAGCGAAATGAGTGGTCGGTCATTTGTGGCCGGGTTGCAAGATGTTCTTGTTGAACCTGGTGTATTCTCCTCTAGAGATACACTATCGGAAGGTGGTTCCATACCTTGTCATAGTTGGAAATTCATTACCCAATAAGTTCTCGCGGTTTTGATTGTATATTATGTATGTGGAGCGTGAAATGAAAACGTTCCACTAGATTTCTATTTATTTGATTTAGACACTATTATAATATCAAAAGAGTTTTGATATAAAGTTTATCCTTTTCTTTCAAAAGGATTTGAAAGTTAAATCAAGTGTTTTGGATTCTCGTAAGGGAAAAACCCGTTCCGTGTTATACGATGTGGTCTTATGAGATATCGTTTATTTTCTCCAACTGTTTAATACTCTTTACTCATATCAGTCCCATGATTGACCCGGAGTTTATTTTGTTTTGTTTTACCTAAACTCTTAGGTGCCTAAACTTGTACGGGCAGTCAAGTAGTTCAGGATTTTACAGATTTATCTAAAGGAGCTTGGAGCTTGGAGAAGGAGGCTTCAGCATTATGTAGTTATTGTTTTCCGCTATGTTGTAAGTGTTGTACTCTGATAAGTGTATGTTATACAGTTAGAATTTTGTATTCAAAAGTTATGATATATTATATTTTGTTCCGCTGCGATGTGAGATTCTGTGCTGTTATTTCTGTTCTTCTTCTACCTTTTCTTCTAAAAAAAAATTGATTCGTATTTTCGTGATATTTGGGTTGGATGTATGATGTATGTAGTCAACTCTGATATTACGTATTTGCGGGCCGTTACAGTTTGTATCAGAGCTTAGGTTGAGCGAATACCTATGCTTTGGTGGGGTTGTGCTCATTAGAAATAGGGTCAGTAGTACCCTAGAATGAGTTGAGTGTATATATACGAGAAAGCGTATTTTTTAATTAATATAAAAAGTGTTTTATATTATGTTGGTTTGCTGGTTGAGTAGTTTATAAATTCTGATCGAATCATGGGACGCCACGAAGTCGATAGGAATTTCTAAACACTTGAACAGAGAAATTCAACACAGTATTGTTTTTAAAAGTGGGTAAATGAAATAATTTTACCAAAAAAATCTATTTTTGAAAGAAAAAGAAATAATTTTCTGAAATTATTATAATATATGGACGTGTTGGATGTTAACATTATAGTCAAATGAGATTATAAAATTGAAATGGTTAAATATAACCAAATAGAATTTGTATAAGAATGGGATATACAAATGAAATGAATTAGAATTAAATTCAAACCAAAATTTGGAATTTAAAATCCTGGGAAGTTGGAAAATATTTTAAAGTATATTAGAATAATATAGCTTTGTTTTGAAAGGGATTTTTGAATAAAAATCATTTTAGATGGATTTTGAAAGTGATAAAGCACTGAACTCACTTCAGTGGCTGGGAAATAATTCTGATGGTTATCGCGACATCATCAGTATTCATTTTCGGGTTTCTAAGTGATGGATTGCTACCTTAGAAAAGTTTTTAAAGGAATTTGTTTAAAAGAAAACAAGTTGATATGGAAAATTCGAATGTTTTGAATTTGAAATGGAAATAAATATAGGTATATATTTATGTTATTTCAAAGGATTTGAAATGAAAACCTGGGTATTTGAATTCTGGAATTTAAATTTAACTCAAGAAAGTTAAATGGGTCGAAGTGAATAAGTTGGTTAGAATCAATTTGAATAAATGTGTTGAACCAATATGAATGACATATGAATTGAATGATAATACATTAGTTATAAATCATTCAGATAAAATGAATGTGAGCATATATATGGTGTGCAATATAAATGGGAACCAAAAGTTTTGGTTGGAAGTAAAATTGTTGAATTATGAAATGTTAAGTTTCAACATGAGTGAGTTTTTGAAAAGTTAATGGGTTGGTAACACTTTTTCTACCTTAGTAATTTCGGGGATGAAATTATTTTAAGTGGGGAAGAATGTAAAGACCCAGCTTTTTTGATCGATTAATTTTAACTAACTAATATTGTTTTAAATATTTAATTAATAATATAAAAGAATTTTTATATTGAGTTATCGATTAAATAATCGAAATACAATTTATTTCGATTGTATTGAATAATCGAAATACAAAATGAATTTATTTGAATTCAAAGTTTGAAACTGAATTGAAAACAGTTCAGATGATCAATAGAAAATTCCATTTGAATTAGAATAATAATATTAATTTATTATCGAAGAATTTATTGTTTTTAATTCAATTTATATCAATTTAAATTAATATCTTCTCCAGACGATCAAATGAGGTTTCGAAACTAGTCCCATTGTGTTTAGATCAGTGGTATTATGTTAGAAACGCCGGTTGTTGCGCTCGAATAAGAGTTTGAAACCGCGAAATATATTGATTTTTAAAATTAAGTGGATAATTACTAAATCAAATCAAATAAATAAACATCCCCATCATCCACCCTATTGCTGCACTTCAACCTCCCCTATCCTTTACCCTATTCCTTCATCGCTAAGTATAATTTTCCCTATTTAAAACTAACCGTGGCTTCTTTCTTTTCTTTAGTTCACGAGATAAAATATATGAAAGCTTCAGAAAAATAAAATGGCCATCCAAATTTCAAAGTCACTTCTCTCCTTGTTTATAAACTGTAAGCCTCCCTGTTACTTTCATTTTCCAAATCAAAACCATACGAGATAATAAAAATGGTCGAACTCGAAAATCAAACCACATAAAAGGAATTGAAGGAATCTCCTCAAATCAATTAGTTGTAGATCTGATTTAGCTCGACTGAGCTTATGCTTCACTTCGGCAACCTTCAAGATGGTTACGACGTTGTTTGGGGGAGCTCACGTTCCAGGTCTGCGCGAAGTCAAACTAGAGCCTGTCGCGATCGATTATGTGGTGCCAGTGGGATTATCGAGATTGGAAAAACGCGAAATCGAAATCGCGACTTAACCCGAGAAATCTGAAGCTCGATTTTGGAAACTTGCGCATGATTTATTACCTATCGAAATGGGTGGTTGGCGGCGCAAGTAGAAGGCAAGGGCAATGGTGTTTTTGAAGTGCGATCCATTTTCTGGGTTGTTGTGTTGATGGAATTAATTTGGGGAGTTCGTTATTGATGAAGGAGGGATCGGAGTGTTCGATTGAGGCAGGTAAGTTTATTTCAGAGGTGGACTGTGGTTTTGGGAAGTTCAGATGTGTTTTTGAGTTCGACAACTATGGAAATGGGATGCTGTAAATGGAGCTGAAGCAGGCTCGAACATTTCATAGTAGGGAAGAATATTAGTGGCCTAATTCCTATTTTAACAGATGAAGTCGATCGAAAATGCATAAGTTGGAGGATATCTAATCAAATTAAAATTGGAATCAGAATGGATCAAGAAATAAAAACCACGGTGTGTAAATCTCACTCAATTTATTATTTAGAATTATTTTTAATCGTTAAAAATAATTGATGGTTGTTTGGTTGCATTAAAATATTACTGTGGCTATTGTTAAATATATATTAGTTATTTAGGTTTGGTGTTTGTGGTTATTATATATATATATATATATATATATATATTGATGGTTGGATTCTCGCAGTACAATTAGCGGATGCCGGCAGTATCATTAACGGATGACCCTATACGCCCCACGCTATGATAGTGGATGACCCTTCTATACCACGATATCCTGCCTTGAAGCAGGATGGGTATTATTCGTGTTGGCTAACGTCTGTGGATGCAGGGAAAATAGGTTGGAGGAATCCAACAGGATTCCTTAAATATATTATTATTTGTTTGTTCTGATATATATTGTCATATATGATGGGTTAGAAAATCCAAGGTTGATAATTGGTATTTTTGAAATTTAAAGGGAAAATTCTATTTGTCTAAAATAGAATTTGAATTTAAATTGGACTATAAATATATTAACTTGTTTGAATACATAAAACAAGTAGTGAATTTATAAACATTGTTTATAAATTAATAATACGAGATTTGAAGTGAAATTATAAACGTTGTTTAGAAATTAAATAATGCAGAGAATTGGAATGAATTTATAAACAGTGTTTATAAATAAAGTGGAAAATTATCATTGGATAATTTAAATATTTAAATTCAAATAAAAATTTAAAAATAGAAATGGGGAAATCGTTTTAAAGGAATAAACGATTGAATTTATTATGATGTTCAGAATATAAATTGAACTAAAATAAATCCGTAAGGATTTATGATTTGAATTCGATTAATCCGAATTTATTTAAATAGATGTTAAATTGAATATGAAAATAAATTGGGTGTTATATATAAGTTACTATAAATAGAAATTTCCAAAATAAGATTTTGGTTTTAAATTGATTTCGAAATAGACTTGTTTAAATATAAAACAAGGAAATTTATAAGATGGTGTTTATAAGTATAATGAATTAATTATCAAGAGATAATTTGAATATTTAGATTCAAATATGAATTTAAAAATAGAATTTGAAATCATTCGAAAGGGAACAACGGTTTTTATTCCGCAATTCGGAATATCAAAGGGATGGAGTTTCAAATAGAAATTTTGAAAAGGGAACTTTTTAAAATATATGAAACAAGGAAGTTGAATTTATAAATAGTGTTATAAATTTGGTGAAATAAATTATCAATTGGATAATTTAAACCATTTAAATTCAAATAGAAATTTAGAAGTAAATTGGGAAGTGTTTTGAAACAAAATGATTGATTATATTTATGAATTCGGAATATAAGATGAATTGAGAAAAATATATTACCGAGTAAGGAAAAATCGACAATTATAAATAATCGAAAATATTAAGTTGTATTGGTAAAAAATTGATTTGATATATATTAAAATATATCGGAATGGATTTGAAATTATTTTAAATGAATTTTAAATGTTTATATATATTAATATAATTAAAACGAACTCGCCGCGCAATGGCAGTTCGTAAATTGGAGTTTCGAATTTCAATTGAGTATATAGAACTCAATTTAAGTCGGAATTCTTTGAAATAAGAAACGTCAGGACTGACTGAATAATAGTTTTCTAATAGAAGAGAAAAATATGGATTTCGTATTATAGATTTTGAGTTATGTCAAAATCAAATTTTCAGAAAAATAGTGCCAGAACCATTATAAAACCATAACGATCTATTTAAATAAATAAAAGTATTTTAAAGAAATAAAATCCGACTTGCCATTAGAAAAATCCAGACTGGAGATATAAAATAAATATGAACTCCAGTGAAGTAAGTGAAATGATTTTTGAGACAAAAATAAGATTTTTAGTTATTGAATAAAACTAACTAATTTGAATAATAATTAGTTAATCGAAATTCGATATGAAAATGGACTTTGAATAAGTAAAGGAGATTTGAGAATTTGTATTCGAAATCGAATATGGAACTTGAGTCGAAAGGGAATTAAATTAATTCATAAGCAAGATAAAATGATAATTGAACATGATATGTTCAAATATAAAGTGGAATGGGAAAAGGAGCTAATAAAAAGATTAAATAGCGAGTTGAGCTAAAATGACCGGATTGAGTTGAAATAAATTAGAAATGGATACATACGCGTTAGATAGGTATGGAATGAAGTATATGAAGTGTATGAAGTTTATAGATTTAGTGCCCGACAAAAAGGTACACGTTTAAATTCCATATGAGTTTTTATGCGCTGAATCGGCAAGCCACTTGGTTTTTGAATTTCTTTTTAAATGGAAAGGGCCTAGAGAGGCGAGTTGAGGTTTGAACTGTTGACCGGTACAAAGGGGGTTATGGTGAAATTTTCCAAAAATTTAAGGAGTTAGAATATTTTAAAAAAAAATTGATAGTTAGAAATCAATGTATCGATATATATAGAATAAGGAAATGAACTTAAAAATATAATATTATAAACAATAAGGAAATCTATAAATTAGATTTGTTAAAAATAGAAAGAGAAGCGTATACATGTTTTAGAAATGGAAAATTGGTTTAATATGGTGTTGATTATTCGAGTTAGCAGTCTTATCTGTTTTGAAGTTAATAATATTTTCAGTCAAGGTTTGAGAGGTAATTATACCCCAAATCGATTGATTTCATTATTAACTGATAAATAGCAAGATTCAGTCTCGAAGAGAAATGTTTAAAGAAATTTAGTCGAATGCAGTATTTTGGGTTAATGTAGCGATGTTTTATATAACATTCGTTTTAACCCATAAGTGGAATTTTGGAAATATAATAATAAATATTTCCTAAGTGTAGAAATGAATTGCCGTGAAATGGAGAAGTAATTGGAATATTTTCCAATTATTAATAGAAGATATTTTTTAAGTATAGAAAAAAAAAGATGGTGAAATATGGAAATGTTTTCCAAACAGCGTAAGAGACCAAGATGATTATTGAAAATATTTGGTTAACAAATATTGGTAAGGAAATGAAGAAGTGATTTAATTAATGAAATATTATTTAAGAGGCCCAGTGATTTGTTTGATGGTTGGAATATTTGTTTATTTTTCTTCGATAGTTAAATAACCGACTATCGAAGTATTTGCCAATATCGTTGTCAATAGGGAGAGACCGGTTGGATTATTATCCGAGAACCACTCCGTATTGGCAGTAGCGTTATGAATCAGATTATATGAAGATAATTGAAGATGGAGTAAAGTGCAAGGACTTTTTCTATTAATAGAAATTGTGCCTTCAGTTTCGTTCAGTCCCAGAACGAACGTGTATGAATGAGTGTCTGACAAAGTGTTTCCAATGATCGCATATGTTGGTCTGTATAAATATATATGGTGGTGGAGAATTTATTCTCTTGGCATAATATCCAAATTCTATTTATGCAAATCAATTAGTGATTAACGGATCTGACAATGTGGCATTCAAAGTGATTGTGCTGTCAATGAATGATAAGCAATCGCAGCCTCAGGCCTCAACAACCGGGAAATGACAAAAATCGGGCAGGCAGCATGGCTATGTGGGTAGCTCCCATTAGGGTGTATTATCACCTATCTAGAGAAATTCATTTAATTCCTTATTCTATTCGATGCTGTCCCATTCGGGAAAACGGTTGTTGATCCCAACCGTTGGTGATATACATTCGATACACTCAAGCGAAATGAGTGGTCGGTCATGTGTGGCCGGGTTGCAAGATGTTCTTGTTGAACCCAGTGTATTCTCCTCTAGAGATACACTATCGGAAGGTGGTTCCATACCTTGTCATAGTTGGAAATTCATTACCTAATAAGTTCTCGCGGTTTTGATTATATATTATGTATGTGGAGCGTGAGATAAAAGCGTTCCACTAGATTTCTATTTATTTGATTTAGACACTATTATAATATCAAAAGAGTTTTGATATAAAGTTTATCCTTTTCTTTCAAAAGGATTTGAAAGTTAAATCAGGTGTTTTGGACTCTCATAAGGGAAAACCCCATTCTGTGTTATACGGCGTGGTCTTATGAGATATCGTTTATTTTCTCCAACTGTTTAAAACTGTTTACTCATACCAGTCCCATGACTGACCCGGAGTTTAATTTGTTTTGTTTTACCTAAACTCTTGGATGCCTAAATTTGTACGGGCAGTCAAGTAGTTCAGGATTTTACAGATTTATCGAAAGGAGCTTGGTGCAGGAGGCTTCAGCATTATGTGGTTATTATTTTCCGCTATGTTGTAAGTGTTGTTGTACTCTGATAAGTGTATGTTATACAGTTAGAATTTTGTATTCAAAAGTTATGATATATTATATTTTGTTCCGTTGTGATGTGAGATTCTGTGTTGTTATTTCTGTTCTTCTTCTACCTTTTCTTCTAAAAAAATGATTTGTCTTTTCGTGATATTTGGGTTGGATGTATGATGTATGTAGTCAACTCTGATATTACAGATTTGCGGGTCATTACAGAAAGACTCGAGCTAAACCCAAGATACCATTTCACCCTTCACTATCAGCCTAAGGGGTTGAAGGGAGATGCCACATGGATGGTTAGATTGTTTGCACAGGGGCAGTCACTTAGCTCTGGTAGGCATTACTAGTTGAGGGAGGGGTCCAGGTGGGGCCATAGCTACCACGAAAACAGATCCTAGATATATCTGTATATAGAGGCTCTTTAAAGAAGAGCTTGTACAAATATTAAAAAGCTCCCGACCGAGTTTCGTGTTTCTTGTATCGCCCTACCACGGAACTCAGTGCACATTAGAGGACGTGCGATTAAGGCATCGAGCTATAATTGAAGATACGTATGGTGGATAGTCTTGATACATGCATGTTGGCTCTGGGTGGTTTATCGTAGACTTGAGGGAATTACTCCAGTATGGAGTCTGATTCGAACAATGGTGGCAGTCCGTACGTTTACGTAGCATAGTAATGATAGATATATGCGGAACGTAATATTGATACCCGTACGTCACTACGACGTAGGATGAGGGACTACGTATATTTCGATGGTGTTACGGTGGAGACCGTGCGAGTGGTGTACCATGGGGTGTACCTCAATAATGGGGGTAACTACATATATATTGTATTAGGTTAATCCACTAAGGAGTAAATGGGTGCGACGTGTGTGTAAGCCTTGAGTGCTATTAACCCAATTAACCTAATAAATAAGATAATATGATTGAACAATATATTTAGGATTATCCAAAGTGTATAGTTTAAATCTAGTCACCAGAACTTATGTTCTGACCCCCTCCTCATAACATACTCGCAGGTTAGATTTGTGGCAGGGATATTTTATCCATTCCGCTGTGATATATTTTCTGCTCTTTGACATATTTTGTGTCTCTGTCTTTTCTGCAGGATACCAGAGCAAACCAATCTAAGTTTCGATAGATTGGAATTTTGAAAAAAAAAACCGGTCTGTCGGAATTAAGGTTGTCCCAGCAGCTCTGTCAACAGCCATCTTCACCTCCATCAAAGATTACACACTCCAATTTCAACCACGTCACCAAGCTGAAATCACCATTCCCTGTCAACAGTATCTATTTAAAATAATTGATACTGTGTATTTATAGCTGTGTTTTCAGATTATTGACGATGAATGGATTGATGCACTTAATCATTGAAAAGTTTGAAGAATTGATGCAAGAAGAGTGCTGAATTTTAGAGCTGGATTGAAGCTTGAAGACCTAAAGAAATGTTGTTGTTCAACCACCTTCTACTGCATATTCTAAAGTCAAGATTCAATGATTTTCATAAAGATCGCTTGTCTCGGATGATATGGAGTTCTCATTCATGTTAAAAATAATTGAAATTGTTGTCATTTGATAAATTTAATTTTTCAACCATTACATTCTCTGAACTTTTATTGTTTTGTAGAACATGCTAACAAAAATAATAATATAATAAATAGGGTTTTTTGGGTAACTTCTTTAACTTTCCAAGTAAATATCTTTTGCACTCTAAAGTACCAACTGAAAATAAACAAAACCCACCCCAACTTAAAATAAACAAAACCCTAGTTTTAAATACTCAGAAAATCCAACTCCAAAACTAAACTCTTAAGTTGATAGCAATCAAGAGATGAATTTTGATGGTAAGTAGGCTGAGTTGAGGGGTAATAATTACTTGAATCGGTGTCTCACTATTAAATCGTAGGAAGTATTGGGAAGTGTAATAATAAACTAATTGTTCAGTTATGATATAAACTAACTGTTCAACTATGAAATAAAGTAATGTTCGGCTATATGTTTAGCCATGAGGTGGAAAGCATGTGCTTAGATACACTGCTTCAGCAAAAATATGCTACCAAATTTAGATTGATTTACAAATGTCATCGTCTTAAAAATAGGATTTATCTGAACAAAAATACATAACGAAAAGGGTGCATTCCGAGAATCAAACTCGAGACCTCTTACACCTAAAGCGAGAACCATACCACTAGACCAAATGCCCTTTGATGAAATGGTTGGCATGTACAGGTCTTGGGATAGCGTGCAACTTGAGGTCAATTTATGAAGAACCTGGACAAAAATATCATCTTTAAAATAAGCTTAATTTTGCCAAAATATTGGATATCCCCCGGCCTAGGTTAGAATCATGCGATGGGACAAAATAGTCAAATACAAAAGATGAAAGGATTGATTTGTAGCATAAAAGTCAAATTATGTAGCAGCTTTATAAACATCTTCAAACAAGCCTACTTATGAATTAAAGTTCACTAAGAAGGGAAGAGAATTTCGAGAGAGAGAATCATACTTCTATATCGACTGCCCTTGATGAATGGGTTGACCTGTAGGCAGAGGTCTTGTGACAAATATACAAGTAACTGTTGCCAAAACACTTACGTAAAAGGCAAAATATGCAAAAGTTTGCAAGAAACTATTTCAAAAATGCGCCATTTGAAATTGATTTTTTAAAATGGAAGAGGCGTTTCTAAATTGAACTCAGAAAGCAAGAACCGTATCACAAGACCAAATGTCGAGGTAAAAGACTAAACTTGTATGTACATGTATTTAATTAGAAATTTGGTTGTATACTTTAAATTAATTCATACGATTCAACATATATAAAAATGTCGGCACCGAACACTAAAAGGCATATGCTATATGAATGGAAGATTCAATCTTGAAGGTAAGCCTTTATTTTACACAATACAGGAATAAAATCATTCAAAGACAAATTTAGCACTTCCACCTAAAGCAGGATTTGAACTCATACTAGATTTGATGTTCCTAGAATGTCACCATACATAACGTTACCATCAACAGTCAAAGGTAACCTCTTTATAGTTCATAGAAAAATTTAATAAATTTCCATTTTCAACCATTACATGTTCAGAACTTTTATTGTTTTATAGAACGTGCTAACAAAAATAATAATAATGTTAACAGGGTTTTGTTGAGTACTTCTTTAACTTTCCTAGTAATTATCTTTCGCACTCTAAAATCCCAACTGAAAATAAACAAACCCACCCCAACTTAAGATAAACAAAACCCTAATTTCAAATATTCAGAAAATCCAACTCCAAAACTGAACTCTTAAGTCGAGAGCAATCAAGAGATGAAGTTCGATGGTAAGTAGGATGAGTTGAGGAGAAACAATAACCTGAATCGGTGTCTCACTATTACATCGTCGCTCAAGAAAAACCAAGTGGTGTTGGGAAGTGTTATAATAAGCTAACTATTCGGCTATGATATAAACTAACTGTTCGGCTATATGTTTAGCCATAAGGTGGAAAGCATGTGGTTAGATACAATGCATCAACGAAAATATGCTACCAAAATTAGATTGATTTACCAATGTTGTCGTCTTAAAAAGAGGATTTATTTGAATAAAAATACAAAACGAAAAGGGGGCATTCCGAGAATTGAACTCGGGACCTCTCGCACCCAAAGCGAGAATCATACCACTAGATCAAATTCCCTTTGATGAAATGGTTGATATGTACAGGCCTTGGGATAGCGTGCAACTTAAGGTCCATTTATTAAGAACTTGGAAAAAATATCATCCTTGAAATAAGCCTAATTTTTCTATAAAATTGTATATCCCCCGGCCTAAGTTAGAATCATGCGATTGGACCAAATAGTCAAATACACAAGCTAAAAGGATTGATTTGTAGCATAAAAGTCAAATTATGTAGTAGCTCGATAAACATCTTCAAACAAGCCTACTTATGAATTAAAGTTCACTGAGTAGAGAAGGGAATTCCGAGAGCAAGAATAAAACTACTGTAGCGACTACCCTTGATGAATGGGTTGACCTGTAGGCAGAGGTCTTGTAACAAATAAACAATTAACGGTTGCCAAACCACTTACGTAAAAGGAAAAATACGCAAAAGTTTGCATGATAGTATTTCAAAAATGTGCCATGTGAAATTGAATTTTTGGAAAAGGAAGAGGCATTTCTAAATTAAACTCGGAGAGCAAGAATCATATTACAAGACCAAATTCTTGGTAAAAGGTCAAACTTGTATGTACATGAATTTAATTAGAAATTTGATTATATACTTTAAATTAATTCGTATGATTCAACAATTATAAAAATGCTAGCCCTGGACACTAAAGGGCATATGCTATGTGAATGGAAGATTCAATCTTGAAGGCATGACTGTATTTTATACAATACAGGAATAAAATCATTCAAAGACAAACTCGGCAATTTAACCTAAAGTAGGATTTGAATTCATACTAGATTTTATGTTACTTGAATGTCACCGTACATAATGTTACCATTAACAAATTAAATAATTAAAAATCCACGATTAAGGGGTTTTTTGGCCCCAAAAAAGCTATTTATTCTTAAGGTCTATCATATTAAGACTTTGCTGCAATTTTTTCCCTCCCTTTTCCCCCTTTGTGGCTAAGCATAAGACGAGAATGGTTTACAAAAGTAGACTATTTATAGTACATAGAACAATTTAATAAATATCCATATTCAACCATTACATGTTCAGAACTTTCAATGTTTTGTAGAATGTTTGGAAAAAAATAATATATTATAAACAGGGTTTTGTGGAGTAACTTATTTTAACTTTCCAAGAAAATATCTTTCGAACTCTAAAATCCCACCTGGAAATAAACAAAACCCACCCCAACTTAAAATAAACAAAAACCTGATTTCAAATACTCCAAAAATCCAACTCCAAAACTGAACTCTTATGTTGATAGCAATCAAGATATGAAGTTTGATGGTAAGTAGGCTGGGTTAAGGAAAAACAATTACCTAAATCGGCGTCTCACTATTACATTGTCGCTCAGGCAAAACCAGGTAGTTTGGGATGTGTTATAATAAACTAAGGGTTCAACTATGATATAAACTAATTTTTTGGCTATATGTTTAGCCATAAGGTGGAAAGCATGTGCTTAGATACACTGCATCAATGAAAATATGCTACCAAAATTAGATTGATTTACCAATGTTGTTGTCTTAAAAAGAGGATTTATCTGAACAAAAATACAAAACAAAGAGGGGGCATTCCGAGAATTGAACTCGGGACCTCTCGCACCCAAAGCGAGAATCATACCACTAGACCAAATGCCCTTTGATGAAATGGATGATATGTATAGGTCTTCGGATAGCGTGCAACTTAAGGCCCATTTATTAAGAACTTGGAAAAAAAATCATCTTTGAAATAAGCCTAATTTTTCCATAAAATTGTATATCCCCCGACCTAAGTTAGAATCATGCGATGGGACCAAATAGTCAAATACACAAGCTGAAAGGATTGATTTGTAGCATAAAAGTCAAATTATGTAGTAGCTCGATAAACATATTCAAACAAGCCTACTTATGAATTAAAGTTCACTAAGCAGAGAAGGGAATTCCGAGAGCAAGAATAATACTACTATAGCGACTGCCCTTGATGAATGGGTTGACCTGTAGGCAGAGGTCTTGTGACAAATATACAATTAACGGTTGCCAAAACACTCACGTAAAAGGCAAAATATGCAAAAGTTTGCATGATAGTATTTCAAAAATGTACCATGTGAAATTGAATTTTTTTAAAAGGAAGAGGCATTTCTAAATTAAACTTGGAGAAAGAATCATATTACAAGACCAAATGTCTTGGTAAAAGGTTAAACTTGTATGTACATGTATTTAATTAGAAATTTTATTATATACTTTAAATTAATTCGTACGATTAAACAATTATAAAAATGCTGGCCCTGGACACTAAAAGGCATATGCTATGTGAATGGAAGATTCAATCTTGAAGGCAAGACTGTATTTTATACAATACAGGAGTAAAATCATTCAAAGATAAATTCAGCAATTTCACCTAAAGTCGGATTTGAACTCATACTAGATTTTATGTTACTTGAATGTCACCATACATAACGTTACCATTAATAAATTAAAAAAAATTAAAAATTCACGATTAAAGGTTTTTTTGGCCCCAAAAAAGCTATTTATTCTTAAGGTCTATCAGCTTAAGACTTATGCTGCAATTTTTTCCTCCCTTTTTCCTCCATTGTGGCTAAGAATAAGACGATAATAGTTTACAAAAGTAGACTCTTTATAGTACATAGAACAATTTAATAAATTTCCATATTCAACCATTACATGTTCAGAACTTTCATTGTTTTGTAGAATGTTTGGACAAAAATAATATATTGTAAATAGGGTTTTGTGGAGTAACTTATTTTAACTTTCGAAGAAAATATATTTCGCACTCTAAAATCCCAACTGGAAATAAACAAAACCCACCCCAACTTTTTGAAAGGCATGTATAATTGTATTCACACTAGTATCAATTACAAGAGTACAAGATGACTCGAATCACTTAGCAGAACTATGCGATATAGAGAAAAAATACTTATAGATAACTACATATATCCCCAAAAGAAACTCAATACTGAATATTCAAAATTACACACAAAACATCAACAGCAGACTACATCAGCTCATCAAAAGACTCACGACTTCAACTGTCCTCAACAAATATCAAAAGCTTAGATACAGATATCACACAGAAACCACTATCAACACAAGCAACCTCAGAAGCAGCTCACCAGAATGCCATCCAATACTCAGCATCAAATTACACACAGAACAGTATACCACCAGCAACCAGAAAGCTTATACCAAAAATCAGCATCAATAATTGCAAAACTTAACTATCAACACAGCTAATTACCATCACAGCTAAGTACCAGACTTCAACGAAAATAAAACTTCATCAAAAAGCATACAGCTTCAACCAACATGCACAACTGATTACATGGGCAACTGATCACAATAAATCAGATTTCTCCTGGTATGTCTAGGTGGAAACTTCAGTGAATTCGGTAGAAACTCTTCTAATGAGTAATCAATTTACTCATCCAAATCATCGTCAACTTTATCAACCGCCTTCTTCTTACGAGCACGCCTCTTGGCATTTTTTAAAGCAGATTTTGTCTGAGTCGTAGAAGATGGCGTAGAGGTTGACGGTGAAACAGACGGTGGTGGCAAAATAATATGAGGTGGAAGTGTTAAGTGAGAATATGGTGAAGAATTAGCATTTGTAGGAGCAGTAGTAACATCACTTACTAAATCAACTTGATTACCTATGGAGATATCAACGATATCATTATTTAGATTCTCCTCCGCATTAGCCCAAAATTTTCCATTTAAGCATGTTAAAGATGAAGCAGATTTATCTGTAGATCCTGCTCTAGAAGTAGATGGCTGAATTGGTGACTTTAAGTGGCCAAAAGGAGAAACTTTAACCCGAGAAGAAGATGAATTTCCCACTGATATACTAGAAATAGATGGAATAGTGAAACTTGAAAAGGAAGAACATGACACAGTAGCTATAGTTGAACCAACTGTATTAACATTTCCAAATTCAGTAGCTGTAGAAGAAGAAACTGTGGCAGCAGTCGAGCACTTATCTTTCTCTGTAAAAACAGTTTCCTCAAATATATTGCCAGTTAGAGTTTCTTCTTCATTTTTCACCGAAATTGTATTATCTATATCAGACCTATCCTCAATCATGTTAGAAACTTCACCCTCCTGAGCAGTTCCTTCATAGTCCTTATTATCCAATCCCCCATTGTTTTCTAATCCATCAGACTGCAAAGCATTAAACTGATTGTAACTCGACTTATTAGCATCTGTAGTATTTCCATCATACACTTCATTGTTGCCTCCAACTTTCCTCCTCCATTCTTGTTTTCTCTTATTATTTACATAAGTCCAAGAGTTCTTATGCACATCAGTATTTACATTCCTATTTTTCCTACCATAATTATTTACATGATGATCCTCCAAAACTTTATTATATTGATTTTCATTCTCCATTTTTTCTTAGCATCCAATTCACAATGTACAGTATCATGTCCAAAAATTTTGCAACTAATACAAATTCTAGGCTAGCTCATAATCTGGAGAAACCTCGACTAGAGCTTTTGCATAGCGAAAACATTGTAATTTTTCAGTGCTAGCATCAAAACAAATCAACCTACCAACATGATTTACTAACCAATTAATACCTATCAAAGTCCATAAAATTATAGGAATACGGTACAAATGAATCCAAATAGGCACTTTCCTGATCTGAGATTGTGAACATCCTATAGTTGGATCCCAAACCATGATTATGAACATCCTACCTCGGATAAAAATAGGGTTAGAGTGTAATATTTTCTCATGATCTGAATCATTTGAAAACTTGAAATAAAAGTGAGATCCATCCGATCTAATATCTACATCTCCACTTAGCTTCCAACGATTTTTCAAGAAATTGAAGACAACTAGAAATGATAAGGTATCATCAAGAAAGAAACCTACCAAATAATTGTTCCAAGATTTGAGACCTTCCTCTCTGACTAGATCTGGAATCTTGTGCTTCTTTCCATCACGCGGGATATCAAATTGTAGAGGCTGATACGAACCTGCGTTGCGAGGAAGAGAATTGAATAGAGACGCAAAATCCGATTTCACGAAAGAGGGAAAAGATGCTGCTGAAGGATTATCTGTCGAAGAAGATGGATTGTCACAAGGAGGATGTTGTTCTGGAGGTTTGGGAGGAGAGGAGCGAGATGGAAGAGGGAGAAAGGAAGAATCGAAGGTGAAGGAAGTGGATTGAGAAGAAGAAGAAGATGCCACCGCCATTTCTCCGGATTATCATTTTTCTACATGAATTTTTCTTTTCTTTCTTTCCTTTTTCTTACTTGACTCTAAATTAAACCCACCCCAACTTAAAACAAACAAAAACCTAATTTCAAATACCCCAAAAATCCAACTCCAAAACTGGACTCTTATGTTGATAACAATCAAGATATAAGTTCGATGGTAAGTAGGATGAGTTGAGGAAAAACAATTACCTAAATCGGTGTCTCACTATTACATCGTCGCTCAGGCAAAACCAGGTAGTTTGGGAAGTTTTATAACAAACTAAGTGTTCGGCTATGATATAAACTAATTTTTGGGCTATATGTTTAGCCATGAGGTGGAAAGCATGTGCTTAGATACACTGCATCAGCGAAAATATGCTACTAAAATTAGAATGATTTACCAATGTTGTCGTCTTAAAAATAGGATTTATCTGAACAAAAATACAAAACGAAGAGGGGGAATTCCGAGAATCAAACTCGAGACCTCTCACTCCCAAAGCGAGAATCATACCGCTAGATCAAATGCCCTTTGATGAAACGGTTGATATGTACAGGTCTTGGGATAGCGTGAAACTTAAGTCAATTTACGAAGAACTTGGAAAAAAATATCATCTTTAAAATAAGACTAATTTTTCCATAAAATTGGATATCCCCCGGCCTAAGTTAGAATCATGCGATGGGACAAATAGTCAAATACAGAAGCTGAAAGGATTAATTTGTAGCATAAAATTCAAATAATGTAGCAGCTTGATAAACATCTTCTAACAAGCCTACTTATGAACTAAAGTTCACTGAGCAGAGAAGGGCATTCTGAGAGCGAGAATCATACAACTATATCGACTGCCCTTGATGAATTAGTTGACCTATAGGCAGAGGTCTTGTGTGTAATGACCCGGATTTTTGGCGACCTTGGTTATCCGATATACAACACATATCGAACATCCAAGGGTCGAAAATACCGGATGATTAATGAAAGAAATTAGAGGGTGAGGAAAGATAAGATAGAAACTTATAGAAAAGAAGAAGAAGAAGAAGAACACAATATCAGAGTAACACGAATCTCATAGCGGAATGAATAAATATATTTCATAACATAACTTTGAAATACAAATCTGTACTTGAATATACATATCATTATCAAGGTACAGCACTTACAACACAGCGGAAAAAAAAAACTATAGCTATATAATCCTGAAGCCTCCTGCTCCAAGCTCTTCCGGTATATCTGTAAATCCCGACTACTTGACTTCCCGTACAAAATTGGGCACCCAAGAGTTTAGGAAAAAAACAAAATAAACTCCGGGTCAGTCATGGGACTGGTATGAGTAAAACGTTTTAAAACGGTTCGAGCAGTTAAATGATATCTCATAAGACCACGCCGTATAACGGAACGAGTTTTTCCCTTATGAGAATCCAAAATATCTTTATATTAAAAACCTTTTGATATTATAATAATGTCTATCAACCACAATATAATAATCATTTAGCAGAAACGCTTTCATCTCACGTTCTACATATATAGTATACAATCAAAACCGCAAGCACGTATTGGGTAATGGATTTCCATCTATGACAAGGTATGGAACCACCTTTCACTAGTGTACCTCTAGAAAGGAATACACTGGGTTCAACAAGAACATCTTGCAACCCGGCCACACATGACCGACCACTCATTTCGCTTGAGTGTATCGAATGTATATCACCAACGGTTGGGATCAGCAACCGTTTCTCGAATGGAACAGCATCAATAATAGATTTTTAGAAGTAAATGAAACTCTAGATCAGGTGATTATGCACCCTACTTCGGAGCGACCGACTTAGCCATGCTGCCTGCCTGATTTCTGTCATTTTTAAGGTTACCCCTTATCATTACATCAGATTCACTTCGAATGCCACATTGTCAGATCCATCGAAAATCACTAATTGACGTCTACAACAGTACATTATGCGTTAGCTAAAGAAGTTTCCTTCTCCGCTTCCACTCTTGGTACGGTTGAAGAAATCAATGTATGTGACCTTTCTGGAAATACTCTGTCAGACATTCATCAATACCAGTCACCCAGGAACAGGATGAACCGAAGGCACTATTCAATACATCCATCTTAGGCACTGTTATCTAAGACTTATACAATAGCCCTTGCACTTTACTCCGTCTTCAATTATCTTTGGCATATATGATTCGCAACGCTTATGCCAATACAGAGTGGTTCTTTGGATAATAATCCAACCGGTCTCTCCATATTAACAACGTTAAAATGGTCAAAACTTCGATAGTCTGTGACTTAACCATCAAAGAAAAACAGGTGTGCAAACAACGATATTATTTCCAGATGGAAATTTATATCGATCAAACATCATTTAACATTTATCTCCTTAGTTCATTTTTCATCTCCTGTTTCCCTATATTCAACATTTCTTATTTTCTAAATTTAGAAAATATATGTTATTACCATTGGAAAACATTTCCATTTCTTGTTTTCTATATCAGAAAACATTTCTGGTTCTTAGTTGGAAAACATTTCCAAAACTCTTTCATTGGACTTAGAAAGATGTTTAAACAAACCATCGCGATGCCAACTCAAACCATTACGCTTATTAACTAAATTACTTTAACCCACCTTCACTATCGAACCTTAACCATTCCTTAGTTAAAAATGAAGTCAATTAAGTTGGGGTAATACTACCTCTCAGACCTTAACTGAACAACGTTTCTAACCTTGAAATAGACAAAGTTCACCTTTTAATTCTTTAAAAAACTTCATTACGTAACTCTCTTTCGAATCATCTCTATTCGATAATTCTTTCCTTCGATAAGGTATATTCGATAACTCTATTCAATTTACTCTATTCGATTAACCCTTATCAATTAACTCTATTGGACTAATGCTATTGGATTAACTCTGTTTGATTTAACTCTAGTCGATAACTCCTTTAACTCTATTCGAATAAACCAAATTCGATTTACTCCTTTAATTCCATTCGAATAACTATATTCGATTTATTCCTTTAACTCCATTTAACTCTATTCGAATAACTAATATTCGATAACTCTATTTAACTCTTAATCGAATAACTAATATTCGATAACTACTTTTACTTTATTCGAATCACTAATATTCGATTTACTCAATTGATTCTATTCGAATAAACTATATTCGATTAACTCCTTTGTTTTAACTCTAATCGATTAACTCCATCGAATAACTAAATTCGATAACTCCTTCGAATAAACAATATTCTATAACTCACTTCGATTAAACAAATCGATAACTCTTTTCGATTAAACTATAATCGATAACTCCTTTTACTTTATTCGAGTCACTAATATTCGATTTAACTCTATTCGAATAACTAAATTCGATTAACTCCTTTTACTTTGCTCGAATCATTAATATTCGATTTAACTCTATTCGAATAACTAAATTCGATTAACTCCTTTTACTTTATTCGAATAAACTATTCATTTATAAAGATTTACTTTTAGTAACAGTTCTTCACTTTACAAATGATTTCCTTTTTATAACGTTTTCCTTTTTATAACATCCTATTCGGTTATAAACAAATTTCCTTTTTATAACTCTATTTATTTTCTAAATATTTCCTTTTTAATTCTATTTGTAAATGGTTTTACAAATATCTCCTTTTCGATTTCATTAGTAAAGGATTTACAAATATTCCTCTTTCGATTTCATTTGTAAAGGTTTTACAAATATTCCCTATTCAATCTCATTTGATTTTTAAATGGTTTACAAACATTTCTCTTCTAATCTAGTGGTTTGCAAATAATCCCTTTAGGGTTTTATTTCTAAGTATTTTCTATTTATAAATAATCCATTTATAAATAAATTTCTATTTATAAATATTCCATTTATAAATAATTCCTTTTATAAAATCTCCTTTGATTGTTATAAATATTATCTCTTTTATAAAATCCTTTGATTTTATAAATAATCTATTTTCAATATTCATTTGGAAAATTCCCTTTTCACCATTCCGGTATGTTATGGTATTTAACACATCAAATCATGATGACCAATATCGTTCAAACACATATAATCGACAATAAATTATATATCACATCATATATTACAATATATGAATCACAGTAAAATAAATGTTGAGGAATCCAGTTGGATTCCTCCAACCTATCTCCCTGCATCCACAGATGTTATACAATATAAAATCAACATCACTTTCAGTTCCATATGATATATTCTGTTAAACAGAATCAATATAGAAATTCAAATAACTGACTAGCAGTTCAATCAAACAGTCAACACACAGTCCATCAACGAACATTTAACAGTTCTAAAAATGCAACATGGAATTATAAACTGTTTAGAGTTAGTGAGATTTACTCACATTGGCAGTTCATCGTTAAAGAATAAGAACGATAAACTGTTGTTTGATTTGAATCAAACAATTTATTTCGCCATAAATTCAGACGAGCCCCAATCCACTTCCAGTCAGTTCCATTGTGGAGCTCTCGTCCATACGGTCCTACCGGATCTGGTTTTATTGAATTCCGTCAACATATGAACAAGTTATGGCAATTATAAGTTAACACACATTTTATATATACTATTTATATTTAATTAAAACCTTAATGGGGCTCACCCAATTTTTCTCCATTTGTCCCATCCATAAAAACCCCAGACCGCATCCATTCCTCCTAATCCCGTTTTACACGATGCTAACACATCCTCATTATCTTCTTCTCGCAAAAACTCCTGATGCCGCACCATTACCGTATACCTCCTCCGTCCAATATCTCGTCCATCAGTTCACTAAATCCCAAAATCTCTTCAACAACATCTCTCTCTTCCTAAGCCGCACAACCTTCCTGCCTCGAGACTCGGCTCGCACCAATCATGGCGGTCGCGACAACCAGCCTGCCCTAGAAAGGATCGACAGCTATATGCACTGAAAACTCCAGAAATCCGCATACAGGTGCTACTGCGCCTCAGGAAATCAAAAATGTCATTGATTTCGCAAACAGAAGCCTCTTGTTCCTACGAAGTTGAACCATAGGTGAACTGTTGCCTCGGAGAACCTGCGTCGCACTCAGCAAATGCTCCATCAAAATGAAGCTCCTTCTTCAGCGATCTCACATATATCAGTTTCCTTATTTAGGATTTTATTTTGGTTTGTTATTGATTTTTCCATTGGGATTTTCTACTGTAAAATTCAATGTAGGCCTTATATATATGTGGTGGTGGTTGGTAACACTTGTGGATGAGAAGGGTCAGTGCGTGGCCTTCATATTGTCCACGAAAAATGGGTGGATTTTTTTATTTTGATTTTTATATTTTATTTTACTCGCTTTTATATTTGTTTGTGGTTCTTAAAAATCCCTGCGACCACATACGATACCTAAAAATCACCAAACTGGACATATAGCTAAAGTTCGACATTACGGTCCCAACGAAACTGGTTTCGTCGAATTCCGACTCCGTATGCTCACACAGCGTATTTTTAACGATCGAAATACTGACTGTTCTTCACTCTAAAAATCCGTACGACCACACACTGACTTCAAAAATCACGGAAACTGGACTCTAGTAATAATTTTATATTGCGGATCTAACAAAATTAGTTTCGTCGAATTCTGAGGTCGTTTGCAAAACTGGCTATTTTTAATGCCCTAAATGACCCATTTAAATATATAAATATATTTAAATATAATTAAATTTATATTATCGTATATATTCACAGTGGAATACCATACAGTTCAGAAAACTCTATATGGATTTCTAACTCGGTATTTCAAATCAGGGTCAACCCGATATTCGATTTATATTGAAATTCTTTTTTAAAATATAAATAATTCCTTTATAAATTATAAAGGAATTCCACAGCGACTATTCTAAAATTTGATTTGGACATATCTCAAAATCTACACGACGAAATCCCGATTTTTCTCTTCCATCAGAAAGATATACTTTACCAGCTCCGAACGTTTCTTGTTTCACAGAAATCCGATTTAAAACGGCTTCTGTATATTCAGTTGAAGTTCGAATCGCCAATTTACGAACTGCAGCGCCATTTCGAGCTCGATTATAATTATAATATAATTATACGTTCAAACTGTCGTTCAAATAATATATTCCTTATTCTAATTCAATTCTAAACTGAATTAAATATCACAAATGACCCAGTTCACATCATATCACCATTTCAGCCAATTTTGATTATTTCATAATTAAATATATTATTTAATTATTATTTTAATTAAATATTCCCAGCTATTCAATTAAACCACCATTTAATTCACTATATCACTATTTATATAATTAAATAAATTAATTATAATACCTCTGCAAATGCGGGTCATTACAATCTTCCCCACTTAAAATAATTTCGTCCTCGAAATTGCTAAGTTAGAGAATGACCCTATCGACTTGTTAGAACATATTTGTTCACTTCTTAACTTCAGTTTCCAACTGAACCAATTTAATTTCAATTAAAAATTTATTTAATTCTTATCAACGAAAATTTTCAAAAATCCTGAAAATTTTCTAATGCCTTCACTTTTCGAAAAATTTCGCCAGCACCTCCTTTGCACCGGTCAATACGTCAAACCACCACTCGCCTCTCTGGGCCATCTCCAACCCAAAAGAAAATCAAATAGCCAAGCAGCTTGCCAATTCTGCTCATAAATCTTATATCCAATAGAAATATAAACTTGTTCCTTTTGTCGGCATATCATTATATCCTTTCCACCTGTTATCAATTCAGCGGATACAAGGGTCATCCCAATCAAATTCCAATCTGCTTTTATCCACAACACAACCATTCGCTTATATCCAAGCCAAATATCATTTTAACTCAAGTTTCTTCTCGATTCCCAACTCTTAACTTGATTATCACATTACACTTCAAATTTGAATCTCACAATCCAATTTTTCTTGATATCATTCTAATTCAATCTCAGTTACCACTTTACTGGCTTTACTTTAATTCAATTTTGCTTTCACAAATTTCTGTTAAATTTGTTTTTAATTCAAACAGTCTTTCCCTAGGAGTTTTTAAACAGTTTACTCTTTTCAGAAATCAAATTTTCCTTTTGAACAAGTCACTGAGCCCTTAATTATTATTCCATTAGTTAAATCACTTCTCTATTTCTTTATCAATATTTGTTAACCAAATATTTTCAATAACCATATTGGCCTTTTATGTTATTTGGAAAACATTTCCGAATATCGCCTTCCTTTATTTTCTAAACTTTAGAAAATATATGCTATTTATAATTGGAAAATATTCCAATTACTTATCTCTTTTCCGATCTCGTTTATTTCTATACTTAGGAAATATTCTTTATTATATTTCCAAGCTTACACTTATTTGGGTTAAAACGGATGTTGTGTAAAACATTGTTACGACAACCCAAATACTATATTCAACTAACTCTTATTCAACATTGATCTTCGAGCCTGAAATCTTACTATTTATTTGTTAATAATGAAATCAATCAAGTTGGGGTATAACTACCTCTCAGACCTTGACTGAATAACATTTATAACGTCAAAACAGATATGACTACTTACTCGAATAATCAATACCATACAACTACTTATTCACTTTTAAACACGTATACGCTTCCTCTTTCTATTCTTACTAGATTTTATTCTTAGTCTTCCTTTTTGATTTTACTATTCTATTTCTATGTTCGTTTCCTTATCGACTTCTATATATATATATATATCGATACGTTGATTTCTAACTATCAAATTATCTTAAAAATATTCTAACTCCTTAAATTCCCGGAAAAATTCGCCATAACTTCCTTTGTACCAGGAGCATCGGGATATTTCAAATAGCCTCCCATGGCCCTCACCAATCCAAAAGAAAAAGAAAAAGCCAAGAGGCTAGCCGATACAGCGCATAAAATCTCATATATGAATTAAATACATACCTTTTCGTCGAGCATTCTATTTATATACCTTCATACCTTATCCAAACCTATCTCATGTATATTTATACCTGCCCAATCTATTTTAACTATACCTGATCGTTTAACTCAATTCGTTAATTAATTTGTTAATTAACTCTTTAGTCTATTTCACTTTTATATTTGAACATGACATGTTCAAATATATTTTAACTTGCTTATTAACTAATTTGAATCCAAATTTCAAATTTAAGTTCTATATTCGATTTCGAATATCCATTTGCAAATCCAATTCACCTTTCAAAGTTCAACTTCAAATTCAAAACTCGATTAACTAATTCCTCTTCAACTTAGTTAATTCTATTCAAATTTTATATCACTTCTATTATTCAAATCTATTTCACTTCTATTATTCAAATTCTACATATCAAATTCTATTCAAATTCCATATTATAAATCCCATTTGAATTTCTATATTCAAATTCTATATATTCAAATTCTTTATATCAACATCTATATTATAAATCCCATTTTGAAATTCAACACAACTTGTCTTTCCTAAAACAAATTCAAAAAGTATCTCTGGTAGTAATTCGTCACTTACAACTCGAAAATGAATACTGATGATTCAACTGTCATCATCAGAATCTATTTTCCAGCGATCGAAGTGAGTTCAATACTATAAAACCATTTCTAAACATTTCCACTTTGAAATTCATTTCAAAATATAATTCACACTGGTTGTAAAACAATTTAAAATCTTCCAGGATCTTAAATTTTCCATATTTTTTTAATCCAAATCCATTTACAAATACTTATCCAATTCTCCAGAGTTTTAACTCAATTTCTGGTTTAAATTCAGATTTAATTCATTTCGATTTCATATAATTCACTTATATGAATTCTGATCGATTATTTACATAACCATTTTACTTATAATCTTACTCGATTATAATCAACCAATACATCCAATATATTATAATCACTCCTATATAAATCCTTTATATCAAAATATAATTTGGGTAAAATTATTTCGTTTACCCTTTTTCAAAACATACAGTGCTGTTTTATCGTATTCGAGTGTTTATAAATCCCTACCGATACAGTGGATCAAACAGATCGACCAGAACTCATAAACTACTCAACCAATAAATCTTCACAATATAAAATTATTTTTATATCATCTACAAATACGTTCACTCGTATATATACACTCAAACTCAATCTGGGGTATTACTAACCCTATCTCTACCGAGTCACGCCACAGAGCCAAGGTAATTCTTAACTTAAGCTCTGATACCAACTGTAATGACCAAGATTTTTGGCGACCTTGGTTATCCGATATACAACACATATCGAACATCCAAGGGTCGAAAATACCGGATGATTAATGAAAGAAATTAGAGGGTAAGGAAAGATAAGATAGAAACTTAAAGAAAACAAGAAGAAGAAGAACACAATATCAGAGTAACACGAATCTTACAGCGGAACGAATAAATATATTTCATAATATAACTTAGAAATACAAATCTGTACTTGAATACACCTATCATTATCAAGGTACAGTACTTACAACACAGCGGAAAAAAACTGTAGCTATATAATCCTGAAGCCTCCTTCTCCAAGCTCTTCCAGTATATCTGTAAATCCCGACTACTTGACTGCCCGTACAAAATTGGGCACCCAAGAGTTTAGGGAAAACAAAAACAAAATAAACTCTGAGTCAGTCATGGGACTGGTATGAGTAAAACGTTTTAAAACGGTTCAAGCAGGTAAATGATATCTCATAAGACCACGCCGTATAACGGAACGGGTTTTTCCCTTATGAGAATCCAAAATATCTTTATATCAAAAACCTTTTGATATTATAATAATGTCTATCAACCACAATATAATAATCATCTAGCAGAAACGCTTTCATCTCATGTTCTACATATATAGTATACAATCAAAACCGCAAGCACGTATTGGGTAATGGATTTCCAACTATGACAAGGTATGGAACCACCTTTCGCTAGTGTATCTCTAGAAAGGAATACACTGGGTTCAACAAGAACATCTTGCAACCCGGCCACACATGACCGACCACTCATTTCGCTTGAGTGTATCGAATGTATATCACCAACGGTTGGGATCAGCAACCGTTTCCCGAATGGAACAGCATCAACAATAGATTTTTAGAAGTAAATGAAACTCTAGATCAGGTGATTATGCACCCTATTCGGAGCGACAGACTTAGCCATGCTGCCTGCCCGATTTCTGTCATTTACCGGTTGATGAGGCTTGAGGTTACGCCTTATCATTACATCAGATTCACTTCGAATGCCACATTGTCAGATCCATCGAAAATCACTAATTGACGTCTACAACAGTACATTATGTGTTAGCTAAAGAAGTTTCCTTCTCCGCTTCCACTCTTGGTACGGTTGAAGAAATCAATGTACGTGACCTTTCTGGAAATACTCTGTCAGACATTCACCCATAGCAGTCACCCAAGAACAGGATGAACCGAAGGCACTATTCAATACATCCATCTTAGGCACTGTTATCTAAGACTTATACAATATCCCTTGCACTTTACTCCGTCTTCAATTATCCTTGGCATATATGATTCGCAATGCTTATGCCAATACAGAGTGGTTCTTTGGATAATAATCCAACTGGTCTCTCCATATTAACAACGTTAAAATGGTCAAAACTTCGATAGTCTGTGACTTAACCATCAAAGAAAAACAGGTGTGCAAACAACGATATTATTTCCAGATGGAAATTTATATCGATCAAACATCATTTAACATTTATCTCCTTAATTCATTTTTCATCTCCCGTTTCATTATATTCAACATTTCTTATTTTCTAAATTTAGAAAATATATGTTATTACCATTGGAAAACATTTCCATTTCTTGTTTTCTATATCAGAAAACATTTCTGGTTCTTAGTTGGAAAACATTTCCAAAACTCCTTCATTGGACATAGACATATGTTTAAACAAACCATCGCGATGCCAACTCAAACCATTACGCTTATTAACTAAATTCCTTTAACCCACCTTCACTATCGAACCTTAACCATTCCTTAGTTAAAAATAAAGTCAATCAAGTTGGGGTAATACTACCTCTCAGACCTTAACTGAACAACGTTTCTAACCTTGAAATAGACAAAGTTCACCTTTTAAATCTTTAACAAACTTCCTTACGTAACTCTCTTTCGAATCATCTCTATTCGATAATTCTTTCCTTCGATAAGGTATATTCGATAACTGTGAAGACCCGTAACTTCCCCGGTAAGGAAAGCCCGGATGATCTAGAGAACACGACAGAATAGAACGCGGACGGAAGAACCTATCATTGTATATTACAACAATTCCATCACAATACAAGAATATACAAAGTATGAATGAATAAATATTACATAGAAAATATCAGAGATTACAATACATTACGTAGCAGCGGAAAATAATACAATACACAACTAGAAGTAATACACAGATACAAAGCTTTCCGAGTATCGTTCCAGCTGTAAACCAGGATCCTGTAAATATAAATCTGCAAAACCAGAACTACTAGCTGCCCATGTCAAAATAAGGGCACCCAGAGTTTAGGTTAAAACAATAAACTCCAGGTCAGTCACGGGACTGGTGTGAGAACTAAAACAGTTATTAGTCTTTATTTTAAAGTTCGGTAAATCAAGGGACCACGCCGTATAACACGGAACGGGTTTCCTCCCAAGAACACCAGTGCATAAAACAACAGCACAATGCTAAATAAAGAAAAATGAAGCTATTATAAGACCCAGGTCCCATCACACAATGCAACGCAAGCCGAAGGATAGGGTTTTTACCTTATAATAGCCAAAGAATGCTTGATACGTTTAAAACAGATTATTTATTATTACTATAAGTGTATAGTGTATAAAACAACTTCAAAAAATAAGTATCAATCATAGACGGCATAAGCGCCCCATCCCACTATGTCGCCATACTAGGCTCTACAAATAAAACCTCAAAGTCACGTATTGGAAGTTGGATTTCCTTCTGCGAACCGAGGCAAAAGATAGTCCTCTACCGATTCGAGACTGTCTAGCCTGAGTCTCAGGGCAAGTACTCAGTCAATCCACGTGGATCGTCAGGGCCGGTCCACCGATGTGGATTAAAATGCCTGAACACTACGTTTCCCCGCCCTTTGGGGCGTAAATGAGCCAACGAATGACTCCATCGGACCCGGATCGTCCGATCTAACCGAAGTGCCTCGCAACAGCAACAACCACATAAGTCAAACTCGTCATGGCCTGTAAAACCACTAACGCCACTTCTAGCTAGAAGGAAATGCATGCCCTCCCTGATGTCCTCTCCCGTTTCTGGTTCACAACCGGGGTGTGAGGCTCGCGAATTCACGTTACACAAAGCTGTACCACACAGGTTGTGCTTTGATCATCACCCACAAGACTTTGCTTTTCAACAGAAGCCTTGATCATATTGCCACTTAGGCATGCCACATAGGCAATTCACTCCATGCGTTTGATATCCATCAATATATAACCTCTGAGCCCGTACGTCTCAGAGAAGGGCGTTAAGTAAGAGAATAAATTCTCCGCCGCCAAACAGATATATATTTAATAGAAATCAACCACACAGAATAAAATCCAATGTCAGACACACAGTCCATTTACAAGTTCGTTCTGGGTCTGAACGAAACCGGAGGCACCAAGTACCCCGCATATCCATCGATCTCCAAGTACGTCTGGACGATCACTAACTGATTCCCTCCTCTTGGGTGTACGGCCCAATCAAGATCATCAGTAATCACCCAAACGTCGTGAAGACCTCCGGTCTTCAACCACCGCCTTCATCTTCGACACCACGTCGAATCAGTTATTCAGAATGGGATAAACCCGGTCTTTCTGAATAACTCGGGTATATATTATAAAAGTGTTACACAAACACAACATACGCCTCATTCCACTTCAGAATATTCTTTTTATTCAAATATTCTTATATTTTGGGAAAGGTTCCCATTAATTTTATCAAAGATAAATTCTTTAATATCCCTTTGAATATCACTTTAAACTAGTCAGAATTAGCGAACCACACCGAAGTAATTATTTATTTTATTTCCCAATCCCAACCTATTTATCCCATGAAGTAAAACTGGTCATACTTCATATCTAACACCACGGTGTTATCGGTAAATTCGATTACCATTTCACGTTCAAATCTAATTAAATATTTAACTACCGTCTGGAGTAAAACTGGTGATACTCCATTCTCGATCTTTTCATTCTAATTAAAGAATCATTAAAACTCCACTTAGTTTTAATATTTACAGAAATCAATATCCTGTCTTTAACTGGGTTAAAGAACCAATGTCATTTAAAACACGGTTCACTATAAACCCAAAATTACATTCAATTCACTATCGGGTTAAAGAACAAGTGTTATTTAAAACACCGTTCACGATAAACCCAAAAATCAATTCAAATTCAATCCCAATTAAATACCATTTAATTGGTACACTTCATTAAATCTAAATAAAAAGATTTAATCTTTTTCTCAACTGGGCTTAAGAACAATGTTAATGAAGACACCATTCACGACAAACCCAGATCACATTTGATATTAAATACAAGGCTCTGAATAGAAAATATATCGGCTTATATTCAATATCAAATTCCACGACCAACAAATATTGTATTGGAAATAACGATATATATATCTTTCAAATTTCCATAACAACATCTGTATAATCACGAAATCCAACATCGAACTGTTCCGAAGATGATTTCGATTCAAATCCATTCCAATTCAATTATTGGAAATCCTGGTTATTTTCAAAACCATTTCAAATTCAATTTATTTATTTAAAAATAAATAGAATTATAATTTTAGTTCAAAAATAGTTCATTTCGATAAAAATCTATTTTTATCTTTTCAAATATGGAGTTTTTCATCCCAATTCTTCACAAATCATTTCCTATGATTTTATTCAAATTATTGATATTTTTAATAATTTTATCAAGGCCCGTACAGTCGATTTCCATCAACGGCCATCGAACTGCATTTACAGCGACCTTTTCCAAATTTGATTTGGACATAATTCCAAATCCCACCATTAGATTTCAAATTTCTAATATTTGTTAGAAATTTCTTTTCGATACGAACCCAACGGTTCCAGTTTTAGGAGAATCCGACGGTCGGATCTCCCGCAATGTCAATTCGAAGTCAATGGTCGAAATTCACAAACTGCCGCAGCGCGGCGCGTTCTATTCAGCCATTATATTATATATATAATATATATAATATATACTTCATCGATTTCCTTTTAATACGTATTATATAAATCATTTTAAATTCGTTTTCAAAATGATTTCAACTTTTTTTCAAATTCAAATCAAAATTGAATTTTTCCTTATAAATTCGATTTAAATTCATTTCAAGTTGATTTCAATTCAAATCGATTTTTAATTCAATTTCAGTTCATCTTCAATTCCATTCAATTTCAATTCGAATTCATTTCTATTCAATTTCAATTCGAATTCATTTCTATTCAATTTCAATTCGAATTCATTTCTATTCAATTTCAATTCGAATTCATTTCTATTCAATTTCAATTCGAATTCTAATTCTTTTCAATATCAATTCGAATTCATTTCTATTCAATTTCAATTCGAATTCATTTCTATTCAATTTCAATTCGAATTCATTTCTATTCAATTCGAATTCATTTCTATTCAATTTCAATTCGAATTCTAAGTCTTTTCAAAATATCAGATTTTGAAATCACTTTTGATATTCATTATAAAATGAATAAAATCGATATAAATATCGTTCACGTCAAAATGGCGTCAATCTAATCAACACGGCTTCATATACTTCTATTTTCGAATATTCTATTTCAAATATTTCTTTTTTTTCAAATATTTCTACTCAAAACTGGAATGAAGCCCAATCAATTACCATATATTTTATTTCTATGGATTTCCATACAACGCATGTATATATCAACAATGACGAATAATCAACCATCATCCAAAGTGCATTCTACACTGTATAAGCATCAAATATAAATATTTAACGCTTATAACAGTCTGTCAATCAATCGATCGACATACAACTAATTATTGGGATTAGTGTATGTCATATATCATCCCAATACCCGTGTGGGGTTTCAAACAATCAAACACAGATTTTATTTGTGCAGTTGGGAGGTGTGTAAAATTTATCGACCCAATCAATATCAGTCAAATCAGTGTATATAAACAAATCTCCGATTTGTTTATATTAATTTATTTCATTTCATATACACGTTAAAAATTCTATTTTTAACTATATAAAATTTTTCACTATAAAATATTTTATTTCGTTTCATATCACATCACACAATCAATTACACATCAAAATCAAACAAACAAGCATACAAGCCGTCCATGGTCTGTGGACAACGGGTGTCGGGTGCTACTAAACACCGTCTGCATCCTAGTATATATTTTAACTAGAAAATTAAAATTAAAAGGTGAGAAGTTCTCACAGAAAGCTAATCCAAACGCCACGACTCTTCATATGCAGGAAATCTTCATCGTCGCTCCTCTTGTCACTTTCGTTGCCCGTATTCACTACATATATAAAAATCACATATTTTATATTATTACTCCATGGATAAAAATTATATTTTTATCGCTCTATACATTGTAAAGATTATATTTTTACTTTGCTCAAATATATATAAAAATCATAACTTTATACTAGCATAAAAATCGTATTTTTATTTTACTTCTCATATAATAAAAATCATATTCTTATTACTCCCATTAAATAAAAATCATATTTTTACTATCATACCTATATAAAAATCATATTTTTACTATGCCACTAGTATAAAAATTATATTTTTAACTTCTCTATATTATAGAAATATCGCCTTTTAAAATATAAAAATCCAATCTTTTCGACGCTCACTTCCTAATAAAAATCTCATCTTTTCTATGAACAAAATCATATTTTTTTCTATATAAACATCGCATTTTCATTCTCATGTAAACTATATAAAAAAAAGAACGTGCTTTTATTTCTATGTTTACCGTATAAAAAATGTATTTTTATTGCAAAACCCTTCATAGAAATTTCAGCTTTTTATTTTAAAAACATAAGTATGGATTTCAGATTTTTATTTCATATAAAAATCACATTTTTAAATACATGAATAAGTAAAAAGGGGGATAAACACTCACCGGGCGTTGTCGGTTGGTGGAGAAGGCTGAAAGGGGCCTGCGGTGGTGATTTGGGTGGAAAGGGGTTTTAAAACGAAGAGGGGGAGTTCTTGGAGGTGGCGGAGGGACTGTAGATGGTTGGGGAGGGCGTTCTGAGGTCGGGGAGGCACGACAAGTGGTCATGGAAGGGGATACAGGCGGCGCCGGCGGGCTTTGGGCAACTCCGGCGAGACTGGGCGGTTTTTGGGGGGTTCGATTGGCCAAGGGAAGAGAGGCGCGAGGTGGAGAAGAAGAGGGGGGTGGCGCGACGATCGGGGCGCGCGGTGGCGGGCGCAGCGGAGGAGAAAGTGCTGGCCATCGGGGATTGCGATTTTCAATTTTCCCTTTTTTTCCTGAACCGTTGACTTGAGAATGAGGAAGGGGGGCAAAGAAGAAATATATATATTTTTATATTTTATTATTTTATTTTCAAAAAGTTGACTTTTTATTTTGACCTCGAAATCAAGCCCACCGCCTGTCGTCCACAGCTAATTACCCCCATTCCGAACCCAATGGGATATGTATCATAGGCTAATTCGATCGTTTCGATCAGTTTTTGTTAAGATCAACATATAACTCTATATATTGAATTTGAACGTGCATTTCAATTTACCGGGGCCACATACTAACTCTAAAAATTCTCGAAAAATATTTTCTAGCTTCGTATTTACGATACGGTCCTAACAAAACTAATTTCGCCCAATTCTGAGGCCGTTTGAAAAATGGCCATTTTCCAGTCGATTAAAATCAACTGAAACTGGTCAAACGCGTTTTCCTTTGCCACGCTCACATATTGAATCGAAAAATTACGAATTTTGGAATCTAGTAATAACTTGACATCACGGATCCAACAAAAGTGGTTTCTTCAAAAACCGAGGACGTTTGCAAAATTTCCATTTTTAAGGGCCAGAATTCCATAGCGACTATTCTGAATTTTCAACTGGACATAACTTTTGATTCCCGCTATGAAATATTGATTTTTCGGATTCGTTGGAAAGATATTCTCAATTAGATTCTAATATTTTTGGTTTCGCTAAAGTCCGGTTTATTTTGATCCTATACATTCATTTGAATTTTGAAATCGAATTATCGAACTACCGCTCCATTTTCAATTCCTTTTATAATTATAATTAAATAATTATATTCTAACGACGATCTATATAAATATATACGTTCGAATTCTATTCAAAATAAATTTTTCGTCATTATTATTTAAAATATATCATTTTAAATAATCAAAATTCAATAAAATTGCCAAAATAAAAATTTAAAATTGGCTTGGATTTCCGGGTTATTACAATAACTCTATTCAATTTACTCTATTCGATTAACCCTTATCAATTAACTCTATTGGACTAACGCTATTGGATTAACTCTATTTGATTTAACTCTAGTCGATAACTCCTTTAACTCTATTCGAATAAACCAAATTCGATTAACTCCTTTAATTCCATTCGAATAACTATATTCGATTTATTCCTTTAACTCCATTTAACTCTATTCGAATAACTAATATTCGATAACTCTATTTAACTCTTATTCGAATAACTAATATTCGATAACTACTGTGACGAAAAGGAATTTCGCTCGGTCCGAACCAGTCGCTAAACCGATCCAGACCGTTCGAAAACGCCCTATCGTTTGAGAACACGACACAACAGAATGCATACGAAAGAACCTTTCACTGTATATCACACCAATGCATCAGATTACAAGAATATACAGAGTATAAATGAATATTACACAGAAATATCAGAGATTTAAATTACATTTAAATACATAGCAGCGGAAAATAATACAATACACAACTAGAAGAAGATATACGGATACAAAGCTTTCCGGATATCGTTCCAGCTGTAAACCAGGATCCTGTGAATATAATCTGCAAAACCAAAACTGCTAGCTGCCCGTGTCAAAATAAGGGCACCCAGAGTTTAGGTTAAAACAATAAACTCCAGGTCAGTCACGTGACTGGTGTGAGAACTAAAACAGTTATTAATCTTTATTTTAAATCATTAGGTAAATCAAGGGACCACGCCGTATAACACGGAACGAGTTTCCTCCCAAGAATACCAGTGCATAAAACAAACAGCGCAATGCTAAATAGAGAAAAATGAAGCTGTTATAAGACCCAGGTCCTATCACACAATGCAACGCAAGCCGGGGGATAGGGTTTTCCCTTATAACAGCCAAAGAATGCTTGATACGTTTAAAACAAATCATTTGATACTATTATAAGTGCATAGTGTATAAAACAACTTCAAATCATAAGTATCAATCATAGGCGACATGAACGTCCCATGCCACTATGTCGCCATATATATAGGTTTACAAATAAAACCGCAAATGTCACGTATTTGGAAATTGGATTTCCGTCTATGAACCGAGGCAAAAGATAGTCCTCCACCGATTCGAGACAATCTAGCCCATGTCTCAGGTCCCAGACTCAGGTGGGCCTTGGATCGTCAGGGCCGGTCCACCGATGTGGATTATTATGCCTGAACACTACGTCTCTCCGCCCTATGGGGCGTAAATGAGCCAACAAATGACTCCATCGGACCCGGATCGTCCGATCAAATCGAGGCGCCTCGCAACAACAACAACCACATAAGTCAAACTCGTCAGGGCGTGTAAAACCACTGACGCCACTTCTAGCTAGAAAGAAACGCAAGTCCTCCCTAATGTCCTCTCCCGTTTTTGGTTCATACCGGGTGTGAAGCTCGTGAAGCTCGTGAATCAACGTTACACAAAGCTACGCCACAAAGGCCGTGCTTTGATCATCACCACAAGACTTTGCTTTTCAACAGAAGCCTCGATCAATTGCCACTTAGGCATGCCACACAGGCAATTCACTCCATGCGTTTGATATCCATCAATATATAACCCCTGAGCTCGTACGTCTCAGAGAAGGGCATAAAGCAAGAGAATAAATTCTCCGCCGCCAAACAGATATATATTTAATAGAAATCAATCACACGGACTAAAATCCAATGTCAGACACACAGTCCATTTACAAGTTCGTTCTGGGTCTAAACGAAACCGGAGGCACCTAGTACCCCGCATATCCATCGATCTCCAAGTACGTCTGGATGATCACCAACTGTTTCCATCTTCTTGGGTGTACAGCCCAATCAAGATCATCAGTAGTCACCCAAACGACGTGAAGACTTCCGATCTTCGACCATCGTCTTCATCTTCGACACCACGTCGAATCAGTTATTCAGAATGGGATAAACCCGGTCTTTCTGAATAACTCGCGTATATATTATAAAAGTGTTACACAAACACAACATACGCCTCATTCCAAATTAGAATATTCTTTTATTCAAATATTCCTATACTTTGGGAAAAGTTCCCATTAATTTTATCCAAGATAAATTCTTTAAATTTATTCTTTAATCTCCTTTGAATATCAATTCAAACTAGTCGGGATTAGCGAACCACACCGAAGAAATCATTTATTTTATTTCCCAATCCCAACCTATTCATCCCATGAAGTAAAACTGGTTATACTTCATATCTAACACCACGGTGTTATCGGTAAATTCAATTACCATTTCACGTTCAAATCTAATTAAAGATTTAACTATCGCCTGGAGTAAAACTGGTGATACTCCATTCTCGATCTTTTCAATCTAATTAAAGATTCATTAAAACTCCACTTAGTTTTAATATTTCTCTGGGTTAAAGAATCAGTGTCATTTAAAAACACAGTTCACGATAAACCCAAAATCACATTCATTAATTATCGGGTTAAAGAACGAGTGTTATTTAAAACACTGTTCACGATAAACCCAAAAATCAATAACAATTCAATTCCAATGAAATCTCATTTAATTGGTACACTTCATTAAATCCAAATAAAAAGATTTAATCTTTTCGCAACTGGGTTCAAGAACAGTGTTAGTGAAGACACCATTCACGACAAACCCAAATCACATTTGATATTCAATACAAGGCTCTGAATAGAAAATATATCGGCTTATATTCAATATCAAATTCTACGATTAACAAATGTCGTATTGAAATAACGATATAAATGTATATCTTTCAAACTCCCATAACAACATCTGTATAATCACGAATTCCAACATCGAAATATTCCGAAGACAATTTCGATTCAAATCCACTCCAATGCAATCATTGGAAATTCTGGTTATTTTTAAAACCCTTTTCAAATTCAATTTATTTATTTAAAAATAAATAGAATTATATTTCTAGTTCAAAACTAGTTCATTTCGATAAAAATCTATTTTTATCTTTTCAAATATGGAGTTTTTCATCCCAAATCTTCACAAATCATTTCTTATGATTTTACACAAATTATTACTATTTTTAATAATTTTATCAAGGCCCGTATAGTCGATTTCCACCAATGGCCATCGAACTGCACTTACAATGACCTTTTTCAAATTTGATTTGGACATAATTCCAAATCCAACCGTTAGATTTCTAATTTCTCACATTCGTTAGAAAGCTCTCTTCGATACGAACCCAACGGTTCCGGTTTTAGGAGAATCCGACGGTCGGATCTCCCGTAATGTCCGTTTGAAATCAATGGTCGAAATTCGCGAACTGCCGCGGCGCGGCGCGTTCTATTCAGGCCATTATATTATATATATAATATATATATAATATATTTCGTCGATTTCTATTTAAAACGAATTATATAAATAGTTTTAAATTCGTTTCAAAAGCCATTTCAACTTCCTTTTCAATTCAAATCAAAATTGAATTCTTCTTTATAAATTCGTTTTAAAATTCCTTTCTATTCAATTCAAATTTCAATTCAATTTGAATTCATATTCAATTCAATTCATTTCGAAATCGTTTTCAATTCAATTCATTTCGAAATCGTTTTCAATTCAATTCATTTCGAAATCGTTTTCAATTCAATTCATTTCGAAATCATTTTCAATTCAATTCATTTCGAAATCGTTTTCAATTCAATTCATTTCGAAATCGTTTTCAATTCAATTCATTTCGAAATCGTTTTCAATTCAATTCATTTCGAAATCGTTTTCAATTCAATTCATTTCTTAATATTCATTTTAAAATGAATAAAATCGATATAAATATCGTTCACGTCAAAATGGCGTCAATCTAATCAACACGGCTTCATATATTGATATTTTCAAATATTCCATTTCGAATATTTCTATTTCAAATATTTCTATTTTAAAACTGGAATGAGGCCCAATCAATTACCATATAAAGTTAATTATATGGATTTTCATACAACACATGTATAATAGCGTTGAAAAATAATCAACCATCAACCAAAGTGCACTACACTGTATAAGCATCAAATATAGATATCTAACGCTTATAACAGCCTGTCAATCAATCGATCGATATATTTAATCAATCAGGATGAGTGAACTTCAAATTTCATCCCAACACCCGTGTGGGGTTTCAAACAATCAAACACAGATTTTATTTGTGCAGTTGGGCGATGTGTGAAATTTATCGACCCAATCAATATCAGTCAAATCAGTGTATATACAAACAAATCGGCCGATTTGTTTATAACTATTCATTTGTTCACATTCACGTTAAAAATTATATTTTTAACGATAAAACATTTTATTTCAACCTATGAATTTCTATTCAATTCATTTACACAATAAAATGATATTTTTATTTTCTAACATATTTTAGAAAATTTCGGCGGCATAACGGCACGATACTAGAAACGGGACAAGGCCTAGCCTTATCCCCGGTCTAGTGAAGGCCCACGCCATTCACACATCAATCAAATCAATTTATTTCGCCCAACAATTCAATTTCAAATCGAATCATCTAATCAACTACACAACCAAACAATTTAACAAACAAGCCATCCATGGTCTGTGGATGACGGGTGTCGGGTGCTACTAAACACCGTCTGCATCCTAATGTATATATATATATAACTAGAAAAAGAAATTGAAGAGTGAGAAGTTCTCACCGATAGCTATCCAATCATCTTGACTCTTCTTCTCGCCTTTTTATCATCTTCTTGTGCCCGTAGTCACTATATATAAAAATCACACATTTTTATATTTCGATGTCTTTAAATAAAAATCACATTTTTATTTATTCACTTTCAATTTAAAAATCATATTTTTATAATCTCTTCATATATTTAAAAATCGAATTTTTACTATGCTATTCAATATATAAAAATCGAATTTTTGATTCGAAGTTCAATATATAAAAATCATATTTTTATTTCGAAGTTCAATATATAAAAATCATATTTTTATTTCGAAGTTCAATATATAAAAATCATATTTTTATTTCGAAGTTCAATATATAAAAATTCTATTTTTATTTCGAAGTTCAATATATAAAAATTCTATTTTTATTTCGAAGTTCAATATATAAAAATCGAATTTTAAAAATATAGATTCCGCCTTTTCCATTTTAAAGATCAAATCTTTTCTTTTACTTTTCAAAGTTTAACTCTTTTACTTTTCAAGTTTAAATCTTTTCTATTTTAAAGTCTAAATCTTTTTCCTTTTAAAATCCAAAAATAAAATCAGTTTTTAAATGTTTTTTTCAAAATCAGTTTTTACTTCTTTAAAAAAAAACAGTTTTATTTCTTTACAAAAATCAGTTTTTCCTTTTAAAAAATCAGATTTTATTCCCTAAAAAAACACAGTTTTAACCTCTTTAAAAAAAACCCCAGTTTTTTATTTCCAAAAAAAAAAGTATTCTTTCTTTTTAAATATAACCAAAATACAGTTTTTAAATTATAACCAAAATATTTAAAAAAAAGCTCACCTTTTTCTAGGTCAGAAGGGGGCTGTCGCCTGGGGGGGTCTTCACCACGGTTGAGGAGGCCAAGGGGGGCATTGGCCGCCACGGATGGCCGGAGCAGTGGCTGGTGGTGGGCGCGGTGGCGTGGGAGGCTGGCGGCGCTGCTGGGGAGTCGGTTTCAGGCGAGATTGGGTGGTGCGGTTCAATTGAAGTAGGAGACGAGAGGGAAGAGGAGCGGAGGTCAATGGCGAAGGGCGGGCTAGCTCCGACGATCGCGCCTGGAGGGAAAAGGGGCGGCGCGGCGATGATCGTCGACGGGGGGGGGGGGGGGGGGGCTCCGTCTTTTCTTCTTCTTTTTTTTTATTCTGAGAAAAAATAAACGGGGGGGGGGGGTGAGGGCAGAGTTAAAGGAGGAAGGTTTTTACTTTTTATTTTTATTTTTAATTATTTAATTCAAAATAAAGTTGACTTTTACATACGACCTCGAAACGAGGCCCACCGCCTGTCGTCCATGGCGTTTCACCCCCATTCCGAACACAATAGGACATGTTTCGTATGTTGATTCGATCGTTTGAATCAGTTTCCGTTAAATTTACATTTAAATCACTTTATTGAATTTTAAAACGTACATTTCAAATTACCGGGGTCACATACTAACTAGAAAAATATTTTCTAGCTTCGTATTGACGATACGGTCCTAACAAAACTAGTTTCGCCGAATTCTGAGACCGTTGGAAAAATGGTCATTTTCCAGTCGATTAAAATCAACTGAAACTGGTCAAACGCGTTTTCCTTTGCCACGCTCACATATTGATTCGAAAAATTATGAAATTTGGAATCTAGCAAAAACTTGACACTGCGGACCCAACAAAAGTGGTTTCGTCGAAATCCGAGGTCATTTGCAAAATTCCCATTTTTAAGGGCCTTATATATATAAAAATATATATAAATTCCACAGCGACTATTTCTAATTTTAAACTGGACATATCTTATCATTTCTAAGATGAAATCCCAGTTTGTTAACTTCGTTACAAAGATATAGTTATACAGATTCAAGTATTTCTTGTTTCGTTCAATTCTGACTTATATTGAATTCTGTATATTCATTTGAAATTAGAAATCGAATTTTCGAACTACCGCGCCATTTTCAATTCCTTTTATAATTATATATAATTATTATATATTCTAACGACGACGTATATAATATATACGTCGAATTCTATTCAAAATAAATTTCTTGTCGATATTATTTAAAATAATCTATTTTAAATATTCAAAATTCGCTAAAATTGCCAAAATAAAATTTTTAAACTGGCCCAGATTTTGCGGGTTATTACAATCTCCCCCACTTAAAACTTTTCGTCCCCGAAAAGGAACAAAGTCGAAAGTGGTTTGATTAATCAACTCTACGTTCGATCTGGCTTCCATTCTCCAACTCTTTAGTTTCTGAGAATTTTCAAATTCTTCAAAAATTTGGCTAACACCCTAAATTTTCGAAAAAATTCGCCATAACCTCCCCTGCACCGGGAGCATCGGGGAATTTCAAATAGCTTCCCCGGTCCTTCAGATCTCAAAAAGAAAAAGAAAAAGCCAAGCGGCTAGCCAATAGGCTCATAAAATCATCATCACCCAAACAAACAGTAAATTATGTAGTAAACATGTACCTATTTGTCGGGCAAACAAATTTTATTCTCTGCTCTAGCCTCCTTGCTATGACCTGTTCAATGATATACATGTATATGCAAGCAAATGCGACCAATTTTCAATATAATTCATTATTCGATCAAATTAGGCATAATGGTTCAAAATTATCAAACAATTAAACAAACAACACAAACATCAATCAATTAGTGAATTAACGTTTCAAATTCATAATTTCGATACATAGTCAAAAATCATGTTTTTGATGCCAAATCACAACAATTAGCCCTATCTAATTTTGGTTCTCACACCAGTCTAATGGAAATATATAGATATTACACGTTCGTCACTCGAATATAAATTCTGATGATGATATATCAATCATCAGAATCACTCCCGGGCGACTAGAGCGTAATTCTATATCTATCCAGTATATTAAAATTTCGAATACACGCGGATCAGACGTATACGCAAAATCTATATATACTGGATTATCCACATCAATATAAATAAATAACCAAATACAAATAGTTGATTTAGATTTTCAAAACAAAATTTGTTTTCATTTTAAAAATATACTCTTCACACTCGTTCTAGGATACTACTGATCCTATCTCTAACGAGTCATTCTAATTGGATATTACTAATCCAATATCTGATGAATTCTTTCGTATGGTTCTAATGTGCCTTGTTCTCTGCTTTGTAAACCAAAGCTCTGATACCAACTGTGACGAAAAGGAATTTCGCTCGGTCCGAACCAGTCGCTAAACCGATCCAGACCGTTCGAAAACGCCCTATCGTTTGAGAACACGACACAACAGAATGCATACGAAAGAACCTTTCACTGTATATCACACCAATGCATCAGATTACAAGAATATACAGAGTATAAATGAATATTACACAGAAATATCAGATATTTAAATTACATTTAAATACATAGCAGCGGAAAATAATACAATACACAACTAGAAGAAGATATACGGATACAAAGCTTTCCGGATATCGTTCCAGCTGTAAACCAGGATCCTGTGAATATAATCTGCAAAACCAAAACTGCTAGCTGCCCGTGTCAAAATAAGGGCACCCAGAGTTTAGGTTAAAACAATAAACTCCAGGTCAGTCACGTGACTGGTGTGAGAACTAAAACAGTTATTAATCTTTATTTTAAATCATTAGGTAAATCAAGGGACCACGCCGTATAACACGGAACGGGTTTCCTCCCAAGAATACCAGTGCATAAAACAAACAGCGCAATGCTAAATAGAGAAAAATGAAGCTGTTATAAGACCCAGGTCCTATCACACAATGCAACGCAAGCCGGGGGATAGGGTTTTCCCTTATAACAGCCAAAGAATGCTTGATACGTTTAAAACAAATCATTTGATACTATTATAAGTGCATAGTGTATAAAACAACTTCAAATCATAAGTATCAATCATAGGCGACATGAACGTCCCATGCCACTATGTCGCCATATATATAGGTTTACAAATAAAACCGCAAATGTCACGTATTTGGAAATTGGATTTCCGTCTATGAACCGAGGCAAAAGATAGTCCTCCACCGATTCGAGACAATCTAGCCCATGTCTCAGGTCCCAGACTCAGGTGGGCCTTGGATCGTCAGGGCCGGTCCACCGATGTGGATTATTATGCCTGAACACTACGTCTCTCCGCCCTATGGGGCGTAAATGAGCCAACAAATGACTCCATCGGACCCGGATCGTCCGATCAAATCGAGGCGCCTCGCAACAGCAACAACCACATAAGTCAAACTCGTCAGGGCGTGTAAAACCACTGACGCCACTTCTAGCTAGAAAGAAACGCAAGTCCTCCCTGATGTCCTCTCCCGTTTTTGGTTCATACCGGGTGTAAAGCTCGCGAATCAACGTTACACAAGGCTACGCCACAAAGGCCGTGCTTTGATCATCACCACAAGACTTTGCTTTTCAACAGAAGCCTCGATCAATTGCCACTTAGGCATGCCACACAGGCAATTCACTCCATGCGTTTGATATCCATCAATATATAATCCCTGAGCTCGTACGTCTCAGAGAAGGGCGTTAAGCAAGAGAATAAATTCTCCGCCGCCAAACAGATATATATTTAATAGAAATCAATCACATGGACTAAAATCCAATGTCAGACACACAGTCCATTTACAAGTTCGTTTTGGGTCTGAACGAAACCGGAGGCACCTAGTGCCCCGCATATCCATCGATCTCCAAGTACGTCTGGACGATCACCAACTGTTTCCATCTTCTTGGGTGTACAGCCCAATCAAGATCATCAGTAGTCACCCAAACGACGTGAAGACTTCCGGTCTTCGACCATCGTCTTCATCTTCGACACCACGTCGAATCAGTTATTCAGAATGGGATAAACCCGGTCTTTCTGAATAACTCGCGTATATATTATAAAAGTGTTACACAAACACAACATAAGCCTCATTCCAAATCAGAATATTCTTTTATTCAAATATTCCTATACTTTGGGAAAAGTTCCCATTAATTTTATCCAAGATAAATTCTTTAAATTTATTCTTTAATCTCCTTTGAATATCAATTCAAACTAGTCGGGATTAGCGAACCACACCGAAGAAATCATTTATTTTATTTCCCAATCCCAACCTATTCATCCCATGAAGTAAAACTGGTTATACTTCATATCTAACACCACGGTGTTATCGGTAAATTCAATTACCATTTCACGTTCAAATCTAATTAAAGATTTAACTATCGCCTGGAGTAAAACTGGTGATACTCCATTATCGATCTTTTCAATCTAATTAAAGATTCATTAAAACTCCACTTAGTTTTAATATTTCTCTGGGTTAAAGAATCAGTGTCATTTAAAAACACAGTTCACGATAAACCCAAAATCACATTCATTAATTATCGGGTTAAAGAACGAGTGTTATTTAAAACACTGTTCACGATAAACCCAAAAATCAATATCAATTCAATTCCAATGAAATCTCATTTAATTGGTTCACTTCATTAAATCCAAATAAAAAGATTTAATCTTTTCACAACTGGGTTCAAGAACAGTGTTAGTGAAGACACCATTCACGACAAACCCAAATCACATTTGATATTCAATACAAGGCTCTGAATAGAAAATATATCGGCTTATATTCAATATCAAATTCTACGATTAACAAATGTCGTATTGAAATAACGATATAAATGTATATCTTTCAAACTCCCATAACAACATCTGTATAATCACGAATTCCAACATCGAAATATTCCGAAGACAATTTCGATTCAAATCCACTCCAATGCAATCATTGGAAATTCTGGTTATTTTTAAAACCCTTTTCAAATTCAATTTATTTATTTAAAAATAAATAGAATTATATTTCTAGTTCAAAACTAGTTCATTTCGATAAAAAACTATTTTTATCTTTTCAAATATGGAGTTTTTCATCCCAAATCTTCACAAATCATTTCTTATGATTTTACACAAATTATTACTATTTTTAATAATTTTATCAAGGCCCGTACAGTCGATTTCCACCAATGGCCATCGAACTGCACTTACAGCGACCTTTTTCAAATTTGATTTGGACATAATTCCAAATCCAACCGTTAGATTTCTAATTTCTCACATTCGTTAGAAAGCTCTCTTCGATACGAACCCAACGGTTCCGGTTTTAGGAGAATCCGACGGTCGGATCTCCCGTAATGTCCGTTTGAAATCAATGGTCGAAATTCGCGAACTGCCGCGGCGCGGCGCGTTCTATTCAGGCCATTATATTATATATATAATATATATATAATATATTTCGTCGATTTCTATTTAAAACGAATTATATAAATAGTTTTAAATTCGTTTCAAAAGCCATTTCAACTTCCTTTTCAATTCAAATCAAAATTGAATTCTTCTTTATAAATTCGTTTTAAAATTCCTTTCTATTCAATTTGAATTCATATTCAATTCAATTCATTTCGAAATCGTTTTCAATTCAATTCATTTCGAAATCGTTTTCAATTCAATTCATTTCGAAATCGTTTTCAATTCAATTCATTTCGAAATCGTTTTCAATTCTATTCATTTCGAAATCGTTTTCAATTCAATTCATTTCGAAATCGTTTTCAATTCAATTCATTTCGAAATCGTTTTCAATTCAATTCATTTCGAAATCGTTTTCAATTCAATTCATTTCGAAATCGTTTTCAATTCAATTCATTTCGAAATCGTTTTCAATTCAATTCATTTCGAAATCGTTTTCAATTCAATTCATTTCTTAATATTCATTTTAAAATGAATAAAATCGATATAAATATCGTTCACGTCAAAATGGCGTCAATCTAATCAACACGGCTTCATATATTGATATTTTCAAATATTCCATTTCGAATATTTCTATTTCAAATATTTCTATTTTAAAACTGGAATGAGGCCCAATCAATTACCATATAAAGTTAATTATATGGATTTTCATACAACACATGTATAATAGCATTGAAAAATAATCAACCATCAACCAAAGTGCACTACACTGTATAAGCGTCAAATATAGATATCTAACGCTTATAACAGCCTGTCAATCAATCGATCGACATATTTAATCAATCAGGATGAGTGAACTTCAAATTTCATCCCAACACCCATGTGGGGTTTCAAACAATCAAACACATATTTTATTTGTGCAGTTGGGCGATGTGTGAAATTTGTCGACCCAATCAATACCAGTCAAATCAGTGTATATACAAACAAATCGGCCGATTTGTTTATAACTATTCATTTATTCACATTCACGTTAAAAATTATATTTTTAACGATAAAACATTTTATTTCAACCTATGAATTTCTATTCAATTCATTTACACAATAAAATGATATTTTTATTTTCTAACATATTTTAGAAAATTTCGGCGGCATAACGGCACGATACTAGAAACGGGACAAGGCCTAGCCTTATCCCCGGTCTAGTGAAGGCCCACGCCATTCACACATCAATCAAATCAATTTATTTCACCCAACAATTCAATTTCAAATCGAATCATCTAATCAACTACACAACCAAACAATTTAACAAACAAGCCATCCATGGTCTGTGGATGACGGGTGTCGGGTGCTACTAAACACCGTCTGCAACCTCAGAGTATATATATATAACTAGAAAAAGAAATTGAAGAGTGAGAAGTTCTCACCGATAGCTATCCAATCATCTTGACTCTTCTTCTCGCCTTTTTATCATCTTCTTGTGCCCGTAGTCACTATATATAAAAATCACACATTTTTATATTTCGATGTCTTTAAATAAAAATCACATTTTTATTTATTCACTTTCAATTTAAAAATCATATTTTTATAATCTCTTCATATATTTAAAAATCGAATTTTTACTATGCTATTCAATATATAAAAATCGAATTTTTGATTCGAAGTTCAATATATAAAAATCATATTTTTATTTCGAAGTTCAATATATAAAAATCATATTTTTATTTCGAAGTTCAATATATAAAAATCATATTTTTATTTCGAAGTTCAATATATAAAAATTCTATTTTTATTTCGAAGTTCAATATATAAAAATTCTATTTTTATTTCGAAGTTCAATATATAAAAATCGAATTTTAAAAATATAGATTCCGCCTTTTCCATTTTAAAGATCAAATCTTTTCTTTTACTTTTCAAAGTTTAACTCTTTTACTTTTCAAGTTTAAATCTTTTCTATTTTAAAGTCTAAATCTTTTTCCTTTTAAAATCCAAAAATAAAATCAGTTTTTAAATGTTTTTTTCAAAATCAGTTTTTACTTCTTTTAAAAAAAACAGTTTTATTTCTTTACAAAAATCAGTTTTTCCTTTTAAAAAATCAGATTTTATTCCCTAAAAAAACACAGTTTTAACCACTTTAAAAAAAAAAACCAGTTTTTTATTTCCAAAAAAAAAAGTATTCTTTCTTTTTAAATACAACCAAAATACAGTTTTTAAATTATAACCAAAATATTTAAAAAAAAGCTCACCTTTTTCTAGGTCAGAAGGGGGCTGTCGCCTGGGGGGGGGGTCTTCACCACGGTTGAGGAGGCCAAGGGGGGCGTTGGCCGCCACGGATGGCCGGAGCAGTGGCTGGTGGTGGGCGCGGTGGCGTGGGAGGCTGGCGGCGCTGCTGGGGAGTCGGTTTCAGGCGAGATTGGGTGGTGCGGTTCAATTGAAGTAGGAGACGAGAGGGAAGAGGAGCGGAGGTCAGTGGCGAAGGGCGGGCTAGCTCCGACGATCGCGCCTGGAGGGAAAAGGGGCGGCGCGGCGATGATCGTCGACGGGGGGGGGAGGGGGGGGCTCCGTCTTTTCTTCTTCTTTTTTTTTTATTCTGAGAAAAAATAAACGGGGGGGGGGGGGGGGGGCAGAGTTAAAGGAGGAAGGTTTTTACTTTTTATTTTTATTTTTATTTATTTAATTCAAAATAAAGTTGACTTTTACATACGACCTCGAAACGAGGCCCACCGCCTGTCGTCCATGGCGTTTCACCCCCATTCCGAACACAATGGGACATGTTTCGTATGTTGATTCGATCGTTTGAATCAGTTTCCGTTAAATTTACATTTAAATCACTTTATTGAATTTTAAAACGTACATTTCAAATTACCGGGGTCACATACTAACTAGAAAAATTCTAGAAAAATATTTTCTAGCTTCGTATTGACGATACGGTCCTAACAAAACTAGTTTCGCCGAATTCTGAGACCGTTGGAAAAATGGTCATTTTCCAGTCGATTAAAATCAACTAAAACTGGTCAAACGCGTTTTCCTTTGCCACGCTCACATATTGATTCGAAAAATTATGAAATTTGGAATCTAGCAATAACTTGACACTGCGGACCCAACAAAAGTGGTTTCGTCGAAATCCGAGGTCGTTTGCAAAATTCCCATTTTTAAGGGCCTTATATATATAAAAATATATATAAATTCCACAGCGACTATTTCTAATTTTAAACTGGACATATCTTATCATTTCTAAGATGAAATCCCAGTTTGTTAACTTCGTTACAAAGATATAGTTATACAGATTCAAGTATTTCTTGTTTCGTTCAATTCTGACTTATATTGAATTCTGTATATTCATTTGAAATTAGAAATCGAATTTTCGAACTACCGCGCCATTTTCAATTCCTTTTATAATTATATATAATTATTATATATTCTAACGACGACGTATATAATATATACGTCGAATTCTATTCAAAATAAATTTCTCGTCGATATTATTTAAAATAATCTATTTTAAATATTCAAAATTCGCTAAAATTGCCAAAATAAAAAATTTAAACTGGCCCAGATTTTGCGGGTTATTACAACTACTTTTACTTTATTCGAATCACTAATATTCGATTTACTCAATTGATTCTATTCGAATAAACTATATTCGATTGAATCCTTTATTTTAACTCCATCGAATAACTAAATTCGATAACTCCTTCGAATAACCAATATTCTATACCTCACTTCGATTAAACAAATCGATAACTCTTTTCGATTAAACTATAATCGATAACTCCTTTTACTTTATTCGAATCACTAATATTCGATTTAACTCTATTCGAATAACTAAATTCGATTAACTCCTTTTACTTTATTCGAATCACTCATATTCGATTTAACTCTATTCGAATAACTATATTCGATTAACTCCTTTTACTTTATTCGAATAAACTATTCATTTATAAATATTTACTTTTAGTAACGGTTCTTCACTTTACAAATGATTTCCTTTTTATAACGTTTTCCTTTTTATAACATCCTATTCGGTTATAAACAAATTACCTTTTTATAACTCTATTTATTTTCTAAATATTTCCTTTTTAATTCTATTTGTAAATGGTTTTACAAATATCTCCTTTTCGATTTCATTTGTAAAGGTTTTACAAATATTCCTCTTTCGATTTCATTTGTAAAGGTTTTACAAATATTCCCTATTCAATCTCATTTGATATTTAAATGGTTTAGAAACATTTCTCTTCTAATCTAGTGGTTTGCAAATAATCCCTTTATGGTTTTATTTCTATGTATTTTCTATTTATTAATAATCCATTTATAAATAAATTTCTATTTATAAATATTCTATTTATAAATAATTCCTTTTATAAAATCTCCTTTGATTGTTAGAAATATTATCTCTTTTATAAAATCCTTTGATTTTATAAATAATCTATTTTCAATATTCATTTTGAAAATTCCCTTTTCACCATTCCGGTATGTTATGGTATTTAACACATCAAATCACGATGACCAATATCGTTCAAACACATATAATCGACAACAAATTATATATCACATCATATATTACAATATATGAATCACAGTAAAATAAATGTTGAGGAATCCAGTTGGATTCCTCCAACCTGTCTCCCTGCATCCACAGATGTTATATAATATAAAATCAACATCACTTTCAGTTCCATATGATATATTCTGTTAAACAGAATCAATATAGAAATTCAAATAACTGACTAGCAGTTCAATCAAACAGTCAACACACAGTCAATCAACCAACATTTAACAGTTCTAAAAATACAACATGAAATTATAAACTGTTTAGAGTTAGTGAGATTTACTCACATTGGCAGTTCATCGTTAAAGAACGATAAACTGTTGTTTGATTTGAATCAAACAATTTATTTCTCCATAAATTCAGACGAGCCCCAATCCACTTCCAGTCAGTTCCATTGTGGAGCTCTCATCCATACGGTCCTACCGGATCTAGTTTTGTTGAATTCCGTCAACATATGAACAAGTTATGGCAATTATAAGTTAACACACATTTTATATATACTATTTATATTTAATTAAAACCTTAATTGGCCTCACCCCATTTTTCTCCATTTGGCTCATCCGTAAAAACCCCAGACCGCATCCATTCCTCTTAATCCTGTTTTACACGCTGCTAACACATCCTCAATATCTTCTTCTCGCAAAAACTCCTGATGCCGCACCATTACCGTATACCTCCTCCGTCCAATATCTCGTCCATCAGTTCACTAAATCCCAAAATCTCTTCACCAACATCTCTCTCTTCCTAAGCCGCACAACCCTCCTGCCTCGAGACTCAGCTCGCACCAATCATGGCGGTCGCGACAACCAGCCTGCCCTAGAAAGGATCGACAGCTATATGCACCGAAAACTCCAGAAATCCGCATACAAGTGCTACTACGCCTCAGGAACTCAAAAATGGCATTGATTTCGCAAACAAAAGCCTCCATTTCCCACGAAGTTGAACCCTAGGTGAACTGTTTCCTCGGAGAACCTGCGTCGCACTTAGCAAATGCTCCATCAAAATGAAGCTCCTTCTTCAGCGATCTCACATATATCAGTTTCCTTATTTAGGATTTTATTTTAGGATATTATTGATTTTTCCATTGGGATTTTCTACAGTAAAATTCATTGTCGGCCTTATATAGATGTGGTGGTGGTTGGTAACACTTGTGGATGAGAAGGGTCAGTGCGTGGCCTTCATATTGTCCACGAAAAATGGGTGGATGTTTTTATTTTGATTTTTATATTTTATTTTACTCGCTTTTATATTCGTTTGTGGTCCTTAAAAATCCATGCGACCACATACGATACCCAAAAATCACCAAACTGGACCTATAGCTAGAGTTCGACATTACGGTCCCAACAAAACTAGTTTCGTCGAATTCCGACTCCGTATGCTCACACAGCGTATTTTTAACCATCGAAATATTGACTGTTCTTCACTCTAAAAATCCGTACGACCACACACTGACTTCAAAAATCACGAAAACTGGATTCTAGCAATAATTTAATATTGCGGATCCAAAAAAATTAGTTTCGTCGAATTCTGAGGTCGTTTGCAAAACTAGCTATTTTTAAAGCCCTAAATGACCCATTTAAATATATAAATATATTTAAATCTAATTAAATTAAATATAAATAAATTTATATTATTGTATATATTCACAGTGGAATACCATACAGTTCAGAAAACTCTATATGGATTTCTAACTCGATATTTCAAATCAGGGTCAACCCGATATTCGATTTATATTGAAATTCCTTTTTAAAATATAAATAATTCCTTTATAAATTATAAACGAATTCCACAGTGACTTTTCTAAAATTTGATTTGGAAATATCTCAAAATCTACACGACGAAATCCCGATTTTTCTCTTCCATCAGAAAGATATACTTCACTAGCTCCGAACGTTTCTTGTTTCACAGAAATCCGATTTAAAACGGCTTCTGTATATTCAGTTGAAGTTCGAATCGCCAATTTACGAACTGCAGCGCCATTTCGAGCTCGATTATAATTATAATATAATTATACATTCAAATTGTCGTTCAAATAATATATTCGTTATTCTAATTCAATTCTAAACTGAATTAAATATCACAGATGACCTAGTTCACAACATATCGCCATTTCAGGCAATTTTGATTATTTCAGAATTAAATATATTATTTAATTATTATTTTAATTAAATATTCCCAGCTATTCAGTTAAACCACCATTTAATTCACTATATCACTATTTATATAATTAAATAAATTAATTATAATACCTCTGCAAATGCGGGTCATTACATTGTGACAAATATACAATTAACGGTTGCGAAAACACTCATGTAAAAGGAAAAATACGCAAAAGTATGCAAGATAGTATTTCATAAATGAAACATTTGAAATTGAATTTTTTAAAAAGGAAGAGGCATTTCTAAATTAAACTCGGAGAGCAAGAATCGTATTACAAGACAAAATGTCTTGGTAAAAGGCCAAACTTGTATGTACATGTATTTAATCAGAAATTTGAATATATACTTTAAAATAATTCATATGATTCAACAATTATAAAAATGTTGGCCCTGGACACTGAAAGGCATATATTATGTGAATGGAAGATTCAATCTTGAAGGCAAGACTTTATTTTATACAATACAGGAATAAAATCATTCAAAGACCAATTCAACACTTTCACCTAAAGTAGGATTTGAACTCATACTAGATTTTAGGTTACTTGAATGTCAACATACATAACGTTACCATTAACAAATTCAATAGTTAAAATTCCACAATTAAGGGTTTTTTTCCCCGAAAAAAGACCTTTATTCATCAGGTCTATCAGCTTAAGACTTTAACTGCAATTTTTTCTCCTCCTTTTCCCCCCTTTATATCTAAGCATACGACGAGAATGGTTTTCAAAAGTAGCCTCTTTATAGTTCATAGAACAATTTAATAAATTTTCATTTTCAACCATGTCATGTTCAGAACTTCTATTGTTTTGCAGAACGTGCTAACAAAATAAATAATACTATAAACAGGGTTTTGTTGAGCACTTCTTTAACTTTCTAGGTAAATATCTTTCGCACTCTAAAGTCCCAACTAAAAATAAATAAAACCCACCCCAAGTTAAAATAAACAAAACTCTAATTTCAAATACATAGAAAATCCAACCCCCAAACTGAGCTCTTAAGTTGATAACAATCAAGAGATGAAGTTCGATGGTAAGTAGGCTGAGTTGAGGGTAAACAATTAGCTGAATCGGTGTCTCACTATTACATCCTCGCTCAGGCAAAACCAGGTAGTATTGGGAAGTGTTATAATAAATTATCTGTTCAGCTATGCTATAAACTAACTGTTCGGCTATATGTTTAGCCACGAGGTGGAAAGCATGTGCTTAGATACATTGCATCAGCAAAAATATGCTACCAAAATAGATTGATTTACCAATGTCGTTGTCTTAAAAAGAGGATTTATCTGAACAAAAATACAAAATGAAAAGGGGACTTTCCGAGAATCGAACACGGGACCTCTCGCACCCAAAGCGAGAATCATACCACTGGACCAAATGCCCTTTGATGAAATGCTTGATATGTACAGGTATTGGGATAGCATGCAACTTAAGGTCAATTTATGAAGAACATGGAAAAAATATCATCTTTAAAATTAGCCTAATTTTGCAATAAAATTGAATATCCCTCGACCTATGTTCGAATCATGCAATGGGACCAAATAGTCAAATACACAAGCTGAAAGGGTTGATTTGTAGAATAAAATTCAAATTATGTAGCAGCTTGATAAACATCTTAAACCAAGCCTACTTATTAATTAAAGTTCGCTAACCAGAGAAGGAAATTCTGAGAGCGTGAATCATACTACTATATCGACTGCCCTTGATGAATGGGTTGACCCGTAGGTAAAGATCTTTTGACAAATTTACAATTAACGGTTGAAAAAACACTCATGTAAAAGTAAAATACGCTAAAGTTTGCATGATAGCATTTCAAAAATGCACCATTTGAAATTGAATTTTAAAAAAAAGGAAGAGGCATTTCTAAATTAAACTCGGAGAGATAGAATCATATTACAAGCCCTAATGTCTTGGTAAAAGACCAAACTTGTATGTACAAGTATTTAATTAGAAATTTGATTATATATTTTAAATTAATTCATATGATTTAACAATTATAAAAATTTTGGCCCTGAACACTAAAAGGCATATGCTATGTGAATGGAAGATTCAATCTTGAAGGCAAGCCTTTATTTTATTCAATACGGGAATAAAATCATTCGAAGACAAATTAAGCACTTCCACCTAAAGAAAGATTAGAACTCATGCTAGATTTGATGTTACAAGAATGTCACCATACATAACGTTACTATTAACAAATTCAATAATTAAAAATCCACGATTAAGGGTTTTCTCCCTTGAAAAAGCTCTTTATTCTTAAGGTCTATCAGCTTAAGACTTTAGCTGCAATTTTTTTCCTCCTTTTCCCCCTTTATGGCTAAGCATACAACGAGAATGGTTTTCAAAAGTAGCCTTTTTATAGTTCATAGAAAAATTAAATAAATCTCCATTTTCAACCATCACAAGTTCAGAACTTTAATTGTTTAGAATGTGCTAACAAAAATAATAATATAATAAATAAACAAAACCCACCCTAACTTAAAATAAACAAAACCCTAATTTTAAATACTCAGAAAATGCAACTCCAAAACTGAACTCATAAGTTGATAGCAATCAAGAGATGAAGTTCGATGGTAAGTAGGCTGAGTTGAGGGGAAACAATTACCTGAATCGGTGTCTCACTACTACCTCGTCGCTCAGGCAAAACCAGTAAGTATTAGGAAGTGTTATAATAAACTAACTGTTCGGCTATGATATAAAGTAACCGTTCGGCTATATTTTTATCCATGAGGTGGAAAGCATGTGCTTAGATACACTGCTTCAGCGAAAATATGCTACCAAAATTAGATTGATTTACTAATGTCGTTGTCTTAAAAAGAGGATTTATCTAAAAAATACAAAAAGGAAAGGGGACATTACGAGAATCGAACTCGGGACCTCTCACACCCAAAGCGAGAATCATATCACTAGACAAAATGCCCTTTGATGAAATGGTTGATATGTACAGGTCTTGGGATAGTGTGCAACTTAAGGTCAATTTATGAAGAACTAGGAAAAAATATCATCTTTAAAATAAGCCAAATTTTGCCATAAAATTGGCTATCCTCCGGCCTAAGTTAGTTTAACGGCCTACAAATCCGTACTATCTGAGTTGACTACATACATCACACGTTCAACCCAAATATCACATAAATACGAATCATTTTTTTAGAAGAAAAAGGTAGAAGAAAAACAGAAATAACAACACATAATCTCACATCGCAGCGGAACAAAATATAATATATCATAAATTTTGAAATACAAAATGTTAACTGTATAACATACACTTATCAGAGTACAATACTTACAACACAGCGGAAATAAAAATACTATATATCTAACATCGAAGCCTCCTGCTCCAAGCTCCTTTAGATAGATCTGTAAAATCCTAAACTACTTGACTGTCCGTATAAATTTGGGCACTCAAGAGTTTAGGTTAAAAAAATTCTAGGTCAGTCATAGGACCGGTATGAGTAAACAATTTAAAATAGTGTAATGTCCCGCATTTTTATTGGTTCGTGTTTGAATATTTAAAACAGTTTAAGTATTGAATTCATAATATAAGTAGATTTATATATTAATTAAAACATAGTTGAACGTATAAAATTTTATATTTAAAATAATAGAGCTCATAACAGCGCTGCAGTTCGTAATTTAACGTTTTGAACTTCAACTGAGTGTACAGGACTCGTTTTAAATCGGATTTCTACGAAACAAGAAACGTTGGAATCTGTTGAACTGTATTTTTCTAATGGAGGTGAAAAATCGAATTTCTGAATTTTATATTGCAAGATATATCCGAATAAAATATTCAAATAGTCGTTTTAGAATCGTTTATCGACCGTAACGGTTTATTCGATATAACTACATACCGGTTTCGAATTTAGACAAGGTTCTTTTGATGCGTAGTGATAATTTAATTTTTCGAATTTTACTATAATTTTTAATTAATTAAATAAATAACTTTTTATTTGGAGTATTATACACCCTATAGCAGTATTTTGGGGTTTCAAAATATGAGTTAAACTACCGATATTATCATATTTTTGGGACCGGTGCACCTCGTTGGACACGACTGTATTCTTATTTCTGTCCGTAGCGGCTCGAACATGAACAAAACATTTCGTAACGCGGTACCGTGAAGATGTAAAACAAACACTAGCCACCTACACCCATAACCCTACAGTCCTACAACCGGTATTCACGCAGCTTACTTCTGCATAAATCTCAACTTTTAATGGGAAAAACCTATATATACAAACATTGTTCAAGTAATGTTGGAAGCCATAGGAACTTGCACAAAATTTGGAGAAATAAGGACCATTTATTTTAAATTCAAAACAATATACCCCTACCCTACCATAAAGTGCTGAAGACCTATTCCATGTGCCTCACGCCTACTTTAGAAACCTTGCCAACAAAGTAATTGTCCAACCTAAATACTTCGTACGTCCTCTATTTCAATAGCATGTATGTGTTTTCACATCACAAACAACTATCCGATTTTAGACTTAGAAACTTCATGGCAAAGGATTTTAAAAGCAGAGATCAAATCAATCTATTGAGCTATGACAGACTTACGCTAGACAACACACTGCCTCTCGAAGAAAACTTCAGGTGTAAGGAAGCATCACTGTAACTTCGAAATCCGTGGTCCATGAAGTGAAAACCCAACACAGTACCTACCTGGTAACAGCAGCCGACCTACGTAGAAAAATCCTTGGCCATCAAGGTATCTAAAACTATAAATAACGAGGCAAGCTGTTCCTTTTTTTCTCTACAGAGAACCAAAACAAAACTCCATCTTTCGAACCAAAATACAAGTTCTCCTCTAATAAAATAAAAAAAACAAAAATCAAACTCTTCTCTAAAGCAAATGCACTTAGCATGTATTGTTTCTCTCTTCACGATATTATATATTTCTACGTTGCGATCCATTCGTCTTTGCTGGGAAAAAGCTGGGTGCACTCTATTTTCGGATCTCCAGTAAACCGAAACAGTAACAGTCGGTTTGAGGAGCTGAAATGGACGTCCAACTCTGTAGCATGAAGCGCATGGCGTGGAAGTGAAGTTTGTTTACTGAAGTGGGTTTCAGCAACCACGGCAAAATGGTGGCAAAGGAAGACTTGGAAGGGAATGCGAGTGGACGTGAAAGCATGCTGCGGAGGAGTGAGTTTTAGGCGTTGGGAAAAGGATTGGGGTATGTTTTGAATGGTATTTGCGTTGTGATGCTGGACTGAAGGATTACGAAGGAAAGGAGTTTGCAACTGTGGACGCTGAAAAGTGGTATTATAAATGTTATATAAATGATTTAGGAGGAACGGAAATGACTTGTGGAGGGAGCAGGTTACGTCTTGTGTTGTAGAAATTGAAGCACTTTGTCAGTGCGTTAAGGTGATCACAATCATTTTAGAAAATTAAAGGAGATGGTGCGTGAGTTATATGAAGGATGAGGAGCGGATGTGAGTGAGAGTGGCTTTGGTGAAGTTTGGTCGTTGATGTCAGCTTTTGTTGTGTAGAAGAGTGTGCGAAATGATGGAGAGGGGCCAAAACGTGTGTATGCATTTGTCAGGGGAAGACAAATTTAAGTGGTGGAGGCGTGTTAGTTACTTTTAATATCGAGTAAATGGAGAGTTTAACCATAATGGCGTTGGATACATACAATGGAGTTTTGCATTTCCAGATGCAAGGGTGGTTTGAGAAGTTGCGTGGAGGAATGGTGGAAAGTTCATATAGGTTGATAGAGAAATAAATGGAGTAATATGCCACGGAAGATGGACTGTTAAATATGAAGTCGCGGTGGACATTTTAGAGGAGAATTTCCTATCGAAGTATACTGTGAAGTTTGGAAATGGCGAGATTAAGAAGTAGCGGTCACGATAGAGTTGTGGCAACAAGAATTGCATTGGAGAACCAACGGAACTGAGAATCTCATGATAAAATCAACCGCTTAGCTTAATCGACTGACGTAAATCGTTATTTAACGGTTAACGCGCAAAGGTGAGTAAATTCACTAACTCTGTTCTATTTTAAAATATTATAATTATATTTTAAATATTGGTTGAACATTGTGTGATGGTCGCTTCGGTAGATTACAATTAAATTGGTTGAATTATATATCGTTGCATATATACACATCATTGGTTGGACTTATTCCATCGATTATAATATTTCTTGGTATGGAATCAGTGTTAATTATTGACTAACATCGGTGGATGCAGGAAATCAGTTGGAGGAATCCAACCGGATTCCTCAATATTTATATGTACTGTTTGTTTTATATAGATGCACTGTTTGAACCCAAATGACTTTTGAAACCTTGTGTTGATATTAGCGTTGAATGGAAATTCAAACGTTATTTTGATTTAATCAATAGATGATATCGATTAAGAAAGTGGCAACAACCAACCATAAATGTTTCATTTGTTTTAACCGCTATTGTTTTACCAAAATCCCACCGTGTGCGAAGCACGTGTTTCACCATACTTACTAAATGACTTGGTAAAGTGGATTCTTATATTAATAAGATTAATAAGTAAGTAGGCGGAGACTAACTTGATGATTAATAACAAGAATTTATTGTTTTAAGAACAATTAAATGAGATATTTACAAATAGAATATGGTTGATTTCATATTTAGTAAGATTAGTTAGAATCGATTATTGTTTATTTAATAGTAAATGAGATTATTTAGAAATAAATTATTATTTTTATAGTAATCGATACAAGTGAAATTATTTGGATTAATAAATGTTATTTATTCAAAATGAAAAGATTTGTTAGAATTGATTAATGGGTTAATCATGGCTAAATATTTACCAATCAAACTGTTTTGATCAACAATTGGTTATTTAATTAAATTATATTGGGCTGATTAATCTAATGTAATAAATTAACGAATAGTTGATTTAGTTTAAATAAGATTTTAAAGTATAAGGGAATTGTCTAAAGAAGACAAAGCGAAGAGGAATGTTTAATAAGGGATTTGTCTAAGAAAGACGAACCGGAGAGAAATGTTTTAAAATGGATTTGTATAAGCTAATGTAAATAACCGAGTTTTCAAAATAAGGATATGGCGTCATAAAACCATATTTAAAATATAGCAAGAAGCACGATTACGGATTTTAAAGTATAAGGGGTTAGAGTTACGAACTTATATCTATTCTAAGATAAGAATGTTGTTGATCAAGGTCTGAGAGGTAATTAAAATACCCCAACTTGAACGGCTTCACTATTATCGAAGGATGGTATTTGTTTGTAACGGAAAGAGATGTCAAGATTTTTGTAACAGAAAGAGATGTCAAGATTTTTGTAATGGAAAGAGATGTCAAGATTTTTGTAACGGAAAGGGATGTCAAGATTAGTTATAAAGAGAATATTACAGCGTATGACAAGTCCTAGAACTATAGCGATAAAATAACGCTGTTGACTAAACTTAAGCGTGACTGTTATGTCGAGATTAGTTATAAGGGGAATATTACAGCATATGACAAGTTTTGAACTATAACGTTAAATTAACGCTGTTGGCCAAGCTTAAGCATGATTTTTATATATAGCACTACTCCCTAGGGAATGAAAACAATTTGGTTTGAAATCCACTTATTCTAAAGAAATAAGCAACGATGTTGCCCAAAGAAATATAAGAATAAGAGTTATAATAACTGAGAATATTTTCCAAGAAGTGTGAAAGTGCTAAAAAAAGATTTGAGAAATATCTGGTAAGATATGGGAATTCGAATAATAAAACGAATGTTAAATAAGAAGTGCCCGTGGTTGTGTGATGTTTAGTCGTACAATTGAATGGATGTTTGATTTTACTTCGATAGTTAAATAACCGACTATCGAAGTGTTTTGACCATCATTGTCAATACGGAGAGACCGGTTGGATTTAATATCCGAAAACCACTCCGTATAGGCATAAGCGCTGCGAATTATGTTATGCTGAAGAAAATTGAAGACGGAGTGAAATGCAAGGGTCGTTCTATTCCAGAATGGTGTTTTCTGTTTGTCCAGTCCCAGGACAACTTGTATGGACGAATGTCTGACAGAGTATTCCTAACGGTCACATAAGACGATCTTTTCAAGGTATTATGTCTGTTGGCGGAGGAATTCGTTTCTCTTAGCTTTTATACCCGTAATATTTCTGGGAAGATCAACTAGTGATTTGACGGGTTTGACGATGGGGCATTCAAAGTGTATGGTGGCCAGATGTTCTAAAAAGATAGACGTAGCCTCAAGCTTCACAACCGGGAAATGACAAAAATCGGGCAGGCAGCATGGCTATGTGGGTCGCTCCCATTAGGGTGTATAATCACCTATCTAGAGAAATTCATTTTACTTCTTAAATCTATTTCGATGCTGTCCCTTTTCGGGAAACGGTGGTTTGAGCCCAACCGTTGGTGATATACATTCGATACACTCAAGCGAAATGAGTGGTCGGTCATGTGTGGGCCGGGTTGCAAGACGTTCTTGTTGAACCCAGGTGTATTTGCCTCTAGAGATACATCATCGGAAGGTGGTCCCATACCTTGTCATAGTTGGAATCCAGTCTCCAATAAGTGACCTGCAGTTTATGATTTTATACTTTGTATGTAGAGCGTGAGATGCAAGCGTTCTACTATTTGGTTATTTATTTGATTAGATATTATTATAATATCGCTGGAATTTGATATCAAAATATTTTGGGTTATAGTAAGGTAAAAACCGTCCATGTTTATGTGTGGGTTGGTCTTACTATTATCCTTTTGTTTCAAAAGGATTTTCAAAGTTAAATCGTATTGTTGGAATTTACTCACACCAGTCCCATGACTGACCCAGAGTTTATTTTGTTTGTTTTTCCTTAAACTCTTGGGTGCCCAAATTTGTACGGGCAGTCAAGTGTTTCAGGCTTTACAGATACACTTGGAGGAGCTTGAAGCAGGAGTCTTCACTGTTGGTTATTTAGACTTATTTCCGCTGTATCAAATGTTATGTTGTACTCTGATATGGTATGTACATACAAAACAGATTTGTATTTCAAAGTTATGTCATATAATATATTTTATTCGTTCCGCTGTGAGATTCATGTTTACTCTGATTCTGATGTTCTTCTTCTTCTTCTTCTATTCTATTAGTTCTATCTTATCTTTCTCATCCTCTTATTTCTTTCTATTAATGACCTGGTATTTTCAATGTCTGAACAGTCGACGCTGGGTTTTGTGTCGATTTTCGGAGTCGAAAATCCCGTGGTCGTTACAGTGGTATCAGAGCTAAAGGTTAAGTGATTACCTTGGCTCTGTGGCGTAACTCAATAGAGATGGGGTTAGTAATACCCTAGGTTGAGTTTGAGTGTGTATATATGAGCGCGTATTTGGAAATTGGTATAAAATCTGGTTTATATTGTGTTGATTAGTTCGTTAAGTGATTTATGAATTCTGGTCGATATAGTAATGCAAACTGTATCGATAGGTGTTTCTAAACTCTTGAACAGAATAATTCGACACAGTATGTTTTGAAAAGCTGGGTGATAATTTTATCCAAAATATATTTTGATGAAAAAAAAGAACTATATATCTTGAGATCATTATAGTATATTTGGTGTGTTGATCGTCACTATAATCGAATAAGATTATAAATGGGTTGGTTATGTAAATAACCAATCGAAATTCATATGAGTATAAGGTATAAAATAGGATGAGTTAAATATGAAATTTTAAACAAGGATTGGAATTAAAATTCTGAAACATGAAATTGTTTGTAAATGAATTTTGAATTAAATATATGGAATTTTAAGATCCTGGGGAAATTTTGAATTATTATCCAAGTTTCGAAAACATATTTTTGAAGTAAATTTCAAATAAAAGTATTTGAATATGAGTTTTGAAAGTGATATAGTATTGAACTCACTTTGATCACTGGGAAATAAATTCCGATGATGTAGTCGACCATCATCGGTGTTCATTTTCGAGTTTCTAAGTGACGGATTACTACCAAAGATTTTCGTTTTAAATTATTTGAGGGAAACAAGTTATCAAAAAATTCAAATGTTTTGAATTGCTATGTTATGAATATATATGTATTATTTCAAACTGATTTGAAATAAATCCCAGGGATTTGAATTCTGAAATTTAAAATTTAACTCATGAAGTTAAGTAGCTTGAAATGGTGGAAGTGAATAAATTTGAATTTAATCGAAGCCAGTAAGTGGGAATTCACTTGGTTAAATATATTGAATTGGGTTAGAGATGATCCCAAATAAATTTGGATTGTTGGATAAGAATTTAGAATTGAAATGGAGCTGGGATTGAAATGGAATTTGGCTCAAATATAAGCGAAGGATTGGATTTAAGGATAAGTTGGTTGGAGATCAACATTTGGATTGTATGGGTATATGCTGAATTGAAAAGCAGATAAGGGAAATAAAGTTGAATGCTCGACAAAAAGAGACAAGTTTATATCCTATTTGGATATGAGATTTACGAGCTATTTTGGCAAGCCGCTTGGCTATTTTATTTTCCTTTGGATGGGAAAATGCCCAGAGAGGCAAGTTGCAGTAGTACCGATTAAGCCATGCGGAGGAGATGCTGGCAAAATTTCTCGAAAATTTATGGTATTAGAAAATTTTCAGAATTTTTGAAAATATTCGTCAATAAGGAATTAATATTTTAAATTGAAAATAATGTGACTCAGTTGAAATTGAAGATAAGAAATAAAACAAAAGATGTTTAACCCGTTTACAACAGAGATTGTAGCATTTTCCCTGTCTTAGCAATTTCGAGGACGAAATTATTTTAAGGGGGAAGGAATGTAATGTCACGCATTTTTATCGGTTCATGTTTGAATATTTAAAACAGTTTAAATATTGAATTCGTAATATAAGTAGATTTATATATTAATTAAAACATAGTTGAACGTATAAAATTTTATATTTAATATAATAGAGCTCATAACAGCGCTGCAGTTCGTAATTTAACGTTTTGAACTTCAACTGAGTGTACAGGACTCGTTTTAAATCAGATTTCTACGAAACAAGAAACGTTGGAATCTGTTGAACTGTATTTTTCTAATGGAGGTGAAAAATCGAATTTCTGAATTTTATATTGCAAGATATATCCAAATAAAATATTCAAATAGTCGTTGTAGAATCGTTTATCGACCGTAACGGTTTATTTGATATAACTAGATATCTGTTTTGAATTTAGACAAGGTTCTTTTGAGGCATAGTGATAATTTAATTTTTCAAATTTTACTATAATTTTTAATTAAGTAATACACAACTTTTTATTTGGAGTATTTTACACCCTATAGCAGTATTTTGGGGTTTCAAAATATGAGTTAAACTACCGATATTATCATATTTTTGGGACCGGTGCACCTCGTTGGACACGACTGTATTCTTATTTCTGTCCGTAGCGGCTCGAACATGAACAAAACATTTCGTAACGCGGTACCGTGAAGATGTAAAACAAACACTAGCCACCTACACCCATAACCCTACAGTCCTACAACCGGTATTCATGCATCTTACTTCTGCATAAATCTCAACTTTTAATGGGAAAAACCTATATATACAAACATTGTTCAAGTAATGTTGGGAGCCATAGGAACTTGCGCAAAATTTGGAGAAATAAGGACCATTTATTTTAAATTCAAAACAATATACCCCTACCCTACTATAAAGTGCTGAAGACCTATTCCATGTGCCTCACGCCTACTTTAGAAACCTTGCTAACAAAGTAATTGTCCAACCTAAATACTTCGTACGTCCTCTATTTCAATAGCATGTATGTGTTTTCACATCACAAACAGCTATCCGATTTTAGACATAGAAATTTCATGGCGAAGGATTTTAAAAGCAGAGATCAAATCAATCTATTGAGCTATGACAGACTTACGCTTGACAACACACTGCCTCTCGAAGAAAACTTCAGGTGTAAGGAAGCATCACTGTTACTTCAAAATCCACGGTCCATGAAGTGAAAACCCAACACAGTACCTACCTGATAATAGCAGCAGACTGACGTAAAAAAATCCTTGGCCGTCAAGGTATCTAAAACTATAAATAACGAGGCAAGTTGTTCCTTTTTTTCTCTACGGAGAACCAAAACAAAACTCCATCTTTCGAACCAAAATACAAGTTCTCCTCTAATAAAATTAAAAAAAACAAAAATCAAACTCTTCTCTAAAGCAAATGTACTTAGCATGTATTGTTTCTCTCTTCGCGATATTATATATTTCTACGTTGCGATCCATTCGTCTTTGCTGGGAAAAAGCTGGGTGCACTCTATTTTCGGATCTCCAGTAAACCGAAACCGTAACAGTCGGTTTGAGGAGCTGAAATGGACGTCCAACTCTGTAGCAAGAAGCGCATGGCGTGGAAGTGAAGTTTGTTTACTGAAGTGGGTTTCAGCAAGCATGGCAAAATGGTGGCAAAGGAAGTCTTGGAAGGGCATGCAAGTGGACGTGAAAGCATGCTGCGGAGGAGTGAGTTTTGGGCGTTGGGAAAAGGATTGGGGTATGTTTTGAATGGTGTTTGCGTTGTGATGCTGGACTGAAGGATTACGAAGGAAAGGAGTTTGCAACTGTGGATGCTGAAAAGTGGTATTATAAATGTTATATAAAGGATTTAGGAGGAACGGAAATGACTTGTGGAGGGAGCAGGTTACGTCCTGTGTTGTATAAATTGAAGCACTTTGTCGGTGCGTTAAGGTGATCACAATCATTTTGGAAAATTAAAGGAGATGGTGCGTGAGTTATATGAAGGATGAGGAGCGGATGTGAGTGAGAGTGGCTTTGGTGAAGTTTGGTCATTGATGTCAGCTTTTGTTGCGTAGAAGAGTGTGCGGAAATGATGGAGAGGGGCCAAAACGTGGGTATGCATTTGTCAGGGGAAGACAAATTTAAGTAGTGGAGGCGTGTTAGTTACTTTTAATACCGAGTAAATGGAGAGTTTAACCATAATGGTGTTGGATACCTACAATGGAGTTTTGCATTTCCAGATGCAAGGGTTTTTTGAGAAGTTGCGTGGAGGAATGGTGGAAAGTTCATATGGGTTAATAGAGAAATAAATGGAGTAATATGCCACGGAAGATGGACTGTTAAATATGAAGTTGCGGTGGACATTTTAGAGGAGAATTGCCTATCGAAGTATACTGTGAAGTTTGGAAATGACGAGATTAAGAAGTAGCGGTCACGATAGAGTTGTGGCAACAAAAATTGCATTGGAGAACCAACGGAACTGAGAATCTCATGATAAAATCTACCGCTTGGCTTAATCGACTGACGCAAATTGTTATTTAATGGTTAACGCGCAAAGGTGAGTAAATTCACTAACTCTGTTCTATTTTAAAATATTATAATTATATTTTAAATTTTGGTTGAACATTGTGTGATGGTCGCTTCGGTAGATTACAATTAAATTGGTTAAATTATATATCGTTGCATATATACACATCATTGGTTGGACTGATTCCATCGATTATAATATTTCCTGGTATGGAATCAGTGTTAATTTTTGACTAACATCGGCGGATGCAGGAAACCGGTTGGAGGAATCCAACCGGATTCCTCAATATTTATATGTACTGTTTGTTTTATATAGATGCACTGTTTGAACCCAAATGACTTTTGAAACCTTGTGTTGATATTAGCGTTGAATGGAAATTCAAATGTTATTTTGATTTAATCAATAGATGATATCGATTAAGAAAGTGGCAACAACCAACCATAAATGTATCATTTGTTTTAACCGTTATTGTTTTACCAAAATCCCACCGTGTGCGAAGCACGTGTTTCACCATACTTACTAAATGACTTGGTAAAGTGGATTCTTATATTATTAAGATTAATAAGTAAGTAGGCGGAGATTAACTTGATGATTAATAACAAGAATTTATTGTTTTAAGAATAATTAAATGAGATATTTACAAATAGATTATGGTTGATTTCATATTTAGTAAGATTAGTTAGAATCGATTATTGTTTATTTAATAGTAAATGAGATTATTTAGAAATAAATTATTATTTTTATAGTAATCGATACAAGTGAAATTATTTGGATTAATAAATGTTATTTATTCAAAGTGAAAAGATTTGTTAGAATTGATTAGTGGGTTAATCATGGCTAAATATTTACCAAGCAAACTGTTTTGATCAATAATTGGTTATTTAATTAAATTAGATTGGGCTGATTAATCCAATGTAATAAATTAACGAATAGTTGATTTAGTTTAAATAAGATTTTAAAGTATAAGGGATTTGTCTAAAGAAGACAAAGCGAAGAGGAATGTTTAATAAGGGATTTGTCTAAGAAAGACGAAGCGGAGAGAAATGTTTAAAAATGGATTTGTATAAGCTAATGTAAATAACTGAGTTTTCAAAATAAGGATATGGCGTCATAAAACCATATCTAAAATATAGCAAGAAGCACGATTACGGATTTTAAAGTATAAGGGGTTAGAGTTACGAACTTATATCTATTCTAAGATAAGAATGTTGTTGATCAAGGTCTGAGAGGTAATTAAAATACCCTAACTTGAACGGCTTCACTATTATCGAAGGATGGTATTTGTTTGTAACGGAAAGAGATGTCAAGATTTTTGTAATAGAAAGAGATGTCAAGATTTTTGTAACGGAAAGAGATGTCAAGATTTTTGTAATGGAAAGGGATGTCAAGATTAGTTATAAAGAGAATATTACAGCGTATGACAAGTTCTAGAACTATAGCGATAAAATAACGTTGTTGACTAAACTTAAGCGTGACTGTTATGTCGAGATTAGTTATAAGGGGAATATTACAGCGTATGACAAGTTTTGAACTATAACGTTAAATTAACGCTGTTGGCCAAGCTTAAGCATGATTTTTATATATGGCACTACTCCCTAGGGAATGAAAACAATTTGGTTTGAAATCCACTTATTCTAAAGAAATAAGCAACGCTGTTGTCCAAAGAAATATAAGAATAAGAGTTATAATAACTGAGAATATTTTCCAAGAAGTGTGAAAGTGCTAAAACAAGATTTGAGAAATATCTGGTAAGATATGGGAATTCGAATAATAAAACGAATGTTAAATAAAAAGTGCCCGTGGTTGTGTGATGTTTAGTCGTACAATTGAATGGATGTTTGATTTTACTTCGATAGTTAAATAACCGACTATCGAAGTGTTTTGACCATTGTTGTCAATACGGAGAGACCGGTTGGATTTAATATCCGAAAACCACTCTGTATAGGCATAAGCACTGCGAATTATGTTATGCTGAAGAAAATTGAAGACGGAGTGAAATGCAAGGGTCGTTCTGTTCCAGAATGGTGTTTTCTATTTGTCTAGTCCCAGGACAACTTGTATGGACGAATGTCTGACAGAGTATTCCTAAAGGTCACATAAGACGATCTTTTCAAGGTATTATGTCTGCTGGCGGAGGAATTCGTTTCTCTTAGCTTTTGTACCCGTAATATTTCTGGAAAGATCAACTAGTGATTTGACGGGTTTGTCGATGTGGCATTCAAAGTGTATGGTGGCCAGATGTTCTAAAAAGATAGACATAGCCTCAAGCTTCACAACCGGGAAATGACAAAAATCGGGCAGGCAGCATGGCTATGTGGGTCGCTCCCATTAGGGTGTATAATCACCTATCTAGAGAAATTCCTTTTACTTCTTAAATCTATTTCGATGCTGTCCCTTTTCGGGAAACGGTGGTTTGAGCCCAACCGTTGGTGATATACATTCGATACACTCAAGCGAAATGAGTGGTCGGTCATGTATGGGCCGGGTTGCAAGACGTTCTTATTGAACCCAGGTGTGTTTGCCTCTAGAGATACATCATCGGAAGGTGGTCCCATACCTTGTCATAGTTGGAATCCAGTCTCCAATAAGCGACCTGCGGTTTATGATTTTATACTATGTATGTAGAGCGTGAGATGCAAGCGTTCTACTATTTGGTTATTTATTTGATTAGACATTATTATAATATCACTGGATTTTGATATCAAAATATTTTGGGATATAGTATGGTAAAAACCGTCCATGTTTATGTGTGGGATGGTCTTACTATTATCCTTTTGTTTCAAAAGGATTTTCAAAGTTAAATCGTATGGTTGGAATTTACTCACACCAGTCCCATGACTGACCTAGAGTTTATTTTGTTTGTTTTTCCTTAAACTCTTGGGTGCCCAAATTTTACGGGTAGTCAAGTGTTTCAGGCTTTACAGATACACTTGGAGGAGCTTGAAGCATGAGTCTTCACTGTTGGTTATTTAGAATTATTTCCGCTGTATCAAATGTTATGTTGTACTCTGATATGGTAGGTATATACAAAACAGATTTATATTTCAAAGTTATGTCATATAATATATTTTATTCGTTCCGCTGTGAGATTCGTGTTTACTCTGATTCTGATGTTCTTCTTCTTCTATTCTATTAGTTCTATCTTATCTTTCTCATCCTCTTATTTCTTTCTATTAATGACCTGGTATTTTCAATGTCTGAACAGTCGACGCTGAGATTTGTGTCGATTTTCGGAGTCGAAAATCCCGTGGTCGTTACAAATAGTTTGAGTAAATAAAAGATATCTCATAAGACCACGCCGTATAACACGGAACGGGTTTTTCCCTTATGCGAATCCAAAACACTTGATTTAACTTTCAAAATCCTTTTGAAAGAAATGATAATCTTTATATCAAAGCTCTTTTGATATTATAATAGTGTCCAAATCAAATAAATAGCAATCTAATGGAACGCTTGCATCTCACAATCCACATATATACAATATACAATCAAAACCGCAAGCACTTATTGGGTAATAAATTTCCAACTATGACAAGGTATGGAAACACCTTCCGATAGTGTGTCTCTAGAGGAAAATACACTGGGTTCAACAAGAACATCTTGTAACCCGGCCACACATGACCGACCACTCATTTCGCTTGAGTGTATCGATTGTATATCACCAATGGTTGGGATCAGCAACCGTTTCCCCAAATGGGACAACATTGAAATAGAATAAAGAATGAAATGAATTTCTCTTGATAGGCGATTATACACCCTAATTGGGAGCTACCCACTTAGCCATGCTGCCTGCCCGATTTATGTCATTTCCTGGTTGTTGAGGCCTGAGGCTACGCTTACTTACTATTCATTGATTGCACAATCACTTTGAATGCCACATTGTCAGATCCGTTAATCATTAATTGGTTTGCACAAATATAAATCTGGATATTATGCTAAAAGAATAAATTCACCGCCACCATATATATTTATACATACTAGTGTATGCGATTATTGAAAATACTCTGTCAGACATTCGTCCATATACATTGGTTCTAGGATTGAACGAAATCGAAGGCACTGTTGCCATTAATCTATCTTAGGAAATTTCTACCTAGGATTAATTGAAAAAGCCCTTGCACTTCACTCCATCTTCGATTATCTTGATATGATCTAATTCGCAACGCTACCGCCAATACGGAGTGGTTCTCGGATAGTAATCTATTCGGTTTCTCCATATTGACAATGATATTGGCAAATACTTCGATAGTCGGTTATTTAACTATCGAAAAAAGCAAACAAACCTTCATCCATAACATCAAACAATCATTGGGGCCCTTAATTAATATTTTATCAATTAAATAACTTCTCCATTTCCTTATTAATATTAACCAAATATTTTCAATAATCATCTTGTCCTCTTACGCTATTTCGAAAACATTTCCATATATTGCCCTCTTTTGTTTTCTATACTTAGGAAATATCTTCTATTAATAATTGGAAAACTTTCCAAGTACTTCTCCCTTTCACGACCATTCATTTTTATACTTAGGAAATATTTATCATTATATTTCCAAAATACCACTTACTTGGGTCAAAACGAATGTTGTGTAAAACATCGTTACAAACAACCCAAAACACTGCATTCAATTCAATCTTATTCAGCCATTTCTCTTTGAGACTAAATCTTGTTATTTATCAGTTAATGATGGAATTAATCAAGTTGGAGTATAACTACCTCTCAGACCTTGACTGAAACTTCCTTAACTTTAAAACAGACAAGACCACTTATCTCGAATAATCAACACCATAAAAGCCCATTGTTCATTTTAAAAACATATATACGTTTCTCTTTCTATTTTTACCAGATTTAATTATAGATTTCCTTTTTTTTATAATATTCTATTTTTAAGTTCGTTTCGTTATCGAATTATATATATATATATATATATATATTTCCAATTATCAAATTTCCTTAAAATATTCTAACAACTTAAATTTTCGGAAAAATTCGCCAGCACCTCCTTTCTACCTGTCAATAGTTCAAACCTCAACTCGCCTCTCTAGGCCCTTTCCATTCAAAAATAAAATCAAAAATCCATACGGCTTGCCGGTTCGGTGCATAAAATCTCATATGGAATTTAAATGTGTACATTTTTGTCGGGAACTTGAAATATAATCTTCATACACTTCATTCCATTCCTATCTAACCCATATGCGTCCATTTCTAATTTATTCCAACTCAATCTGATCATTTTTAACATAGTTCAGTAATTTATTCTTTAATTAGCTCCTTTTGCCCATTTCGCTTTTTAATTGAGCATATCACATTCAATTATATTTTTAATTGACTTATAAACTAGTTGAATTCCATTTTCAACTCAAGTTTCATATTCGATTTCGAATATTAATTTACTAACCCAATTCTCTTATCCAAAGCCGATTTCAATTCAAAATCTCATTAACTAATTATCCTTCAAATTAGTTAATTCTATTTAATAATTAAAAATCTGATTTTTTGTTTCAAAAATTAGTCCACTTACTCCACTTGAGTTCATATTTATTTTATATCTCAAATCTGGATTTTCTAATGGAAATTCTGATTTTTATACTTAAAATCCTTATATTATTTTAAATAAACCATTATGGTTTTTAAATGATTATGGCACTGCATTTCTGAAAATTTTATTTTGACATAACTCAAAATCTATAAGACGAAATGCAGATTTTTCTCTTCTATTAGAAAACTAATATTCAACCGGTCCTGACGATTCTTGTTTCAAAGAATTCTGACTTAAATTGAGTTTTATATATTCAATTGAAGTTCGAAACACCAATTTACGAACTGCCATGCCGCGGCGAGCTCGTTTTAATTATAGTTAAATATAAACGTTATAAACTTCGTTTATAAATAAATTTCAATCTCGTTCTAATATATATCCTAATATATATTTAATCCAGTTTTCAAATCCAACTTAACATTTCTATTTTTTCTCTAATTTTCGATTTTTCATTACTCGGTTATAAATTCATTTATAACCCAATGTGCTATATTAAATTCCAGTTCCCTTTACAAATAAATTATTTTATAAAATTCGATATAAATCGAATTTCAATATAAATTCTTTAAACTTGTTTCAATTCAGTTTATATTCCGAATTCTGGAATAAATTCAATCGTCCCCTTTTCGAAACGATTTCCAATTCACTTTTTAAATTCATACTTGAATTTAAACTCCCAAATTATACCCTGATAATTATCTCACTTAATTTATAACATTGTTTATAAATTTAATATCCTTGTTTTATAATTTAAAACAAGTTTCTATTTTAAAATTCTATTTGAAACTTCAATCCTTTTATATTCCGAATTCTGGAATAAAACCTTCGTTCCCTTTTCAAAATGATTTCAACTTTCTATTTTAAAATTCAAACTTGAATTTTAAATTTCAAATTATCTTCTGATAATTAATTCGCTACAATTATAACACTGTTTATAAATTTACTTGTTTTATATATTAAAACAAGTTATATTTCAAAATCTATTTAAAACCAAAATCTTATTTTGGAATATTCTATTTATTTTAACCTAGCTACATATAACATAAAATCTTTTTCTGTATTTAAATTTAACTTCTATTTAATACAATCCTAATATTTTTGTTGACATATTTTATTTAAATAAATTCGAACTAATTGAATTCAAAACATAAATCCTTACGGATTTATTTTAGTTCAATTTATATTCTGAACATCAAAATAGACTTCATCATTTACTTCTTAAAAACGATTCCCCATTACTATTTTCAAATTCACATTTGAATTTAAATATTCAAATTATAAAATGATAATATTTCCACTTCATTTATAAACACCATTTATAAATTTATTTCAATTCCCTAATTATCCAATGAAAATCATTCCATTTTAATTATAAACAACATTTATAAATTTACTTTAATTTCCTATATTATTTAATTTATAAACATCATTTATAAATTCAATACTTGTTTTATTTATTCAAAACAAGTAAATATCTTTATAGCCCATTCAAAATTCAAATTCTATTTTTGAAAAATAGTTTTTCCATTTTTAAATCTCGAAATATCATTTTCACAGAATTTTTCTAAATCAACATTTTGGGCGCAGTGTTATTTAAACAATCAGAAACACACAATTATTAGCCCTAGGTTTTCTAACACATCATAGATGATAATATATATGAAAACAAACAGATAATAATATTTTTGAGGAATCTAGTTGGATCCCTCCAACCTGTTTTTCCTGCATCCACAGACGTTAGCCAACATAAATAATACCCATCCTGCTTCGAGGCAGGATATCGCGATATAGAAGGTCATCCACTATCACAGCGTGGGGCGCATAGGGTCATCCGCTAATGATACTGCAGGCATCCGCTAATGGTACTGCGGGAACTATCCAATCACCAATATATATATATATATAGTAGCCACAAACACCAATCCTAAATAACTAATATATATTTAATAGCAACAATAATATTTCACTGCATGCAAACAACTAACGAACAATTATTTTAACGAATAAAATAATTCTAAATAAAAAAAAGAGTGAGATTTTACTCACCTTGTTTTATTTTTACTGAACCCAATGGAGCCTATTATATAGATTTCACAGTGATTCTTCAACCGTCTATTTTTCAATGTAAAATAATATTAATAAAATTTCATTTATTGAATTAGACTTATTTAATTTAATTAATTCCCCACGTATAACTCAATTCCAAATAAAACCTAAATTTTACTTAAATGATTAGTCTACACATTTTATTTTTTTACTAACTAATTTTCTTTAAATAAACTAATTATATAAACTAATCTACTTTAACCAAAAGACAATAACTAAATAAATTCTAAAATTAATTTACCTAAATTGTTCAACTCAATCCCGTCTTTGTTAAAAATCAACAAGTAACATGTTTCACTTATTTTGCAGTTCCTTATCTTATTTTCCATGATCAATATTCATAGTTAAATTTGTCACTGCCAATTTGATTTATTTATAATCATAAATAAATTGCTTAGTAAATAATATACCTTAATCAATCTTCCAACAAACGATCTCATACCATACAACTTATTGTCGATCCCCTCAACATCATAAAAAAATCGGACTCTCCCAGTACATAATTGGCTTCCCACTGTCCAAACTCCTTCAGGTCTCCTTCAAACGCCCAATTCCCCTCATTGTTCCAATACCATTTCAATGCTTCACATCAGCTATCATTATTATTGAGACAAAGCTTCATCCAACGATGACCATCGAATGCATCTATTATCCAAAAATACAATGCCAAACTCTCCTTATATCACGCTGTTGCACCCCATTTGACCTGCTACAGTAACTCGTGAAATCTTCTGCCATTACTACTGCATTTTCGAACATCCCAGATCTCCATTGAATCACCCAAACCTCACTGTTAAATCATGACTGTTACCATTAATCAATCGCGATCTCCCTCCTCGTAACCAACAACATCATAGATTTTTCCCAAATCGAACCATTTTTCTTGCGATGGCTCTCGAGGTCAATTATCAAACTCGAAATTATTATCGAACTCGAATAACGTTAATAATGATGGTATCAAAGCTCGTGACAACTCTCAAACTCGAAGTCGAACTTATAGGAACCCGCATGCGAATTGATTTTGTCTAAATATGTTAAGAATTAACTGAAAAGGGAAACAAATTTCTTTTTTTGGTTTTTTAGAAGAGGAGTTTCCGTTTGTTTTTGGGAATGAAGAAAAATAAATGAAAGGAGAAATAAGAGAGAGGGCCACGATTTTTTCGACCTGAATTACTTAGGAATTAAGGAATTAGAGTGTGTACAATACATTATAGGAGGTAGGTTAGGGTAGGATAAGTACATTGGTTTTAAATGCAATTTGATTTTGAGATGATTTCATACTTATCTGCTATAATTTTATAATAATATATTTCAGGGTTCTGAACACCAATCGAAACACAACAGCTGATGTTACTAGGGTTTAACCACTATTCTGAACACACCGGGATATGTTTCAAAGCCTTATCCGATCATATGGAGAAGATATTAATTTAAATAAATATAAATTAAATTCAAAACAATCAATTCGTTGATAATAAATTATTATTATAATCGTTTTTTAATTCAAATAGAATTTCTATAAATCATTTGACTCATTTTGACTTCGTTTTAAATTTCGAATTTAAATTATTTCATATTCTTGTATTACGATAATTAAATATATTTGAAAAAAAATCATATTTTGATTATTTAATCGATAACTCAATATAAATATCCATTTAAATTATCAACTCAATATTTCATACTATATTAAATATTTAAATATAACGACCAAAAATCTAGGTCGTTACAGTTAGAATCATGTGATGGGACCAAATAGTCAAATACACAAGCCGAAAGGATTGATTTGTAGCATAAATGTCAAATTATGTGGCAGCTTGATAAATGTCTTCAAACAAACCTACTTATGAATTAAAGTTCACTGAGTAGAGAAGAGCATTCCGAGAGTGAGAATCATACTACTATATCGACTGCCCTTGATAAATGGGTTGACCGGTAGGTAGAAGTCTTGTGACAAATATACAATTAACGATTGCCAAAACACTCACTAAAAGGCAAGATACGCAAAAGTTTGCAAGATAGTATTTCAAAAATGCACCATTTGAAATTGAATTTTAAAGAAGGAAGAGGCATTTATAAATTAAACTCGGAGAGCTAGAATAATATTACGAGACCAAATGTCTTGGTAAAAGGCCAAACTTGTATGTATAGGTATTTAATTAGAAATTTGATTTATACTTTAAATTAATTCATATGATTCAACAATTATAAAAATGTTGGCCCTGGACACTAAAAGGAAATGTTATGTGAATGGAAGATTCAATCTTGAAGGCAAGCCTTTATTTTATTAAATATATGAATAAAATCATTCAAAGACAAATTCAGCACTCCCACCTAAAGAAGGATTTGAACTCATATTAGATTTGATGTTACCAGAATGTCACCATACATAACGTTACCGTTTAAAAATCCACGAATAAGGGTTTTTTTCACCGAAAAAAAGCTCTTTATAATTAATGTCTGTTGGCTTAAGACTTTAGCTGCAGTTTTTTTTCCTCTCTTTTTCCCCCTTTGTGGCTAAGCATACGACGAGAATGGTTTTCAAAAGTAGCCTCTTTATAGATCATACAGCAATTTAATAAATTTCCACTTTCAACCATTACATGTTCAAAACTTCCATTGTTTTGTAGAAAATTCTGGAAAAATAATAATATTATAAACAGGGTTTTGTGGAGTAACTTATTTTAACTTTTTAGCTAAATATCTTTCGCACTCAAAAATCCCAACTGAAAATAAACAAAACCTACCTCAACTTAAAATAAACAGAACTCTAATTTCAAATACTCAGAAAATACAACTCCAAAATTGAACTCTTAAGTTGATAGCAATCAAGAGATGAAGTTCGAAGGTAAGTAGGTCGAGTTGAGGAGAAACAATTACCTGAATCGGTGTCTCACTATTGCATCGTTGCTCGGGCAAAATCAGGTAGAAATAGGAAGTGTTATAATAAACTAACTATTCGGCTATGATATAAACTAACTGTTCGGTTGTGATATAAACTAACTATTTGGCTATATGCTCAGCCATGAGGTGGAAAGCATGTGCTTAGATACACTACATCAATGAAAATATGCTACCAAAATTAGATTGATTTACCAATGTCGTCGTTTTAAAAACAGGATTATCTGGAAAAAATACAAAACTAAAAGGGGGCATTCCGAGAATCGAACTTGAGACCTCTCACACCCAAAGCGAGAATCATACCACTAGACCTAATGCCCTTTAATGAAATGGTTGATATGCACAAGTCTTGGGATAGCATGCAACTTAAGGTTAATTGTAACAACCCGGAAAATTAGAACCAGTTTAAAATTTTACTTTAGGGAAGTTTTTGTTAGAAAATGCATCAGAATTAAAAAATATATTCCATTATCAAATTAAATTATTGGATTTAAAATGTATTTTTTAATAAATTACACAAATAAATTTTTTTATCCATTCACATTTCATGCAAGTTTACTTTTCTTTCCTATTCCTTTTCTAAATTCCTCAAATTCAGCGCTTCTTTCTCTTCAGTCTATTTCTCCATTAATGTAACATTCATTGTTTCCTATTTAATGCATACGTTACCCATTTCTATTTAAATATAATAAAAATATGCTAAAACAAACAAATGGAGAGAAAGTTTCCTTCTTAGAATTACACCTTTCTCTCTTCCCTTTCATTTATTTCTTAATGTTACAATTCTTAAATAAATAAATAAAAAATGCATTAAGACAAAACACATGAAGAGTTAATGCACCCTCTACCCATTCTAATTCTTTTCTCTTTCTTCTATTTATTCTTACGTCACTCCTCTTACCTTCCATTCATCTTTCACATATTCTTCTTTCCTTTTTTCTCCATTAAGCGCACATTTATTTCTTTCCTTTATTATAATAATTTCTTTACCTTAATCCTATTAATTTCTTTTCATGCATTATATTTTCATGAATCTTATTTTATTTATGTACTCTTATTCCTTAAATTTACATTCCCTTATTCTCGTTTCCCGTTTTTCTTTCTAGTTATTTTTTTTCTCTAACAAACAATCCTCATATATGTGTGTATATATTATTCCCTTCTATATTTATTCATGTTTACATTATCTGTATGTATTTGTAGACATTTCGTTGCATTATTCTTGTATGTGCAATTTAATATGTTCCCTACAACTATGATGTTATATGTTTTGAAATTAAAGAAGACACACAAATTTATAACGATTAACATCAAACAACTTCTCATGCATTCATTTTCTTTGTTTTCTCTTTCTCTTTGTGATTTATTTTTGAATTTTGAACATGAGACAAATATTGCCACCTCAGCCTTAATAAACCACGTTTAATTTATTTATAACTTACCTAATACAAAAGGGCATCTTAGTTAAATAAATCATGTGTATATCTTTTCATTTCTCATTCTCTATTAGAAAACTCTAATTCTCCTTCTTCCTTTCTGAATCTAGATCTACATCTCAAAAATTCATGGAGAAAAATTTCCTCAAAATCCATTTGCAAATGAAGGAAGAATCAAGGAAAACAAATCCTATATTCCTCTCTCTCTCTCTCCCTCTCTCTTATCATCTCCTCTCTAAAATCCATGTCATATTTTCAACAACATAATTCATCGAAATTAAAGAGATTCTCCTGCTCTTTATTTCTATACGGACATGATGAATTTTTATGGCCTGCTCTGCTCGCAATTGCCACTCAAAGCCGTTATCTTTACAGCATTTTCGGGTGAGGCTAGGCCCACCCAGTTGGGGACGGTGCTGGGTGCGGGGAGGAGTCGGACCGACGATCGATGGGGTGACGTTGGATCTGAGGCCGAAGGCCTTTGGAAGCGGCGGGATGGAAGATTTCAACTCGACGGGTTTTGAGTTCTCCTGAAGAAGAAAACGATGAAGGGAGTGAGGATTAGAGAAGGATTAATTAAATTAATTATTAATTAATTTCAGTAATTACTCGTTTAATTTATACAATGTTTAATTGGCCATAACTAGTTCAAATCTAATCGGAATTTGATGAAACTGAAAGCATTGCAACCGTATTTCCGAGATCTACATGATAGGACAGTCTGAAACGGCTTTAGAGCTGACTGCAAATTCAGGAATAAACACACTATGAGATTTCTTAATTAATAATTAAAATAAATTTTTATGCTTTGCAAACCATTATTTATTCGCTATCAAAATTCATGTGTGTGATGTACAATATCTGAGAATCACCATTAATACCTCGGCGTAGATCCGAGGTAATCCCTTGTAAATAGGCTTGTGTCTATTTATAACTAGCCAATTAAGAATTCTCAAATGATGTACTAGCAGTGCATCAAAGATGCAGTCATTCATTCTCCCGATAGACAACAATTAACGGGAGCAAACATATTAATGACGAGGAACGCATTTTTGCTATGCTACTAATACTTGTACTTGCTCTGCTATTCTGCCCAAGCCTCATTGAGGAAGAGTTACGGGAAGTAAAACAAAAGTATGATAATTCATGTATTGTTACTATATGTAATTAAAAAGCCCTCACGATATAATAAATAAAAAGTAAGCCCATTCCACTTCGACAAAAGACCATACTTAAGTTCAATAACTTTGCGTCCGCTATCCCGATCATGATTTTCTTACCCCCTAGAGGGAAAAGGCCTCCCTTTTGGGCCAAGATTAGATTTGGGTGTTTGTGGTTGAGATGAATTAATTGGACTGAAATGTGTAGATCTAGACTTTACTTACAATAAAAATCAAACTTTTATTGTATATATAAAAATATTCATGTTTGTAATAAAAATATGTTGACAAATAAAAATTATATTTTTATTGTTTTAAAGTAACATTTGTTCATTAACCCGGTTAAAGATAAGATTAATTTCTTAAATTTGAATAATCATTAAGTAATGATTTTTGGGATTAAAACTGAATAAGAATTTTTAATGAATCTTAAATTAGGTTAATAATGTGAATATTTTATTAAAAGAATATTTTGAATTGGAATAGGGCGTATGATTGTTTTTATAGCATGTGATTATAAAATATGCGAATTATTCAGAAAGACCGAGTTTAACCCATTCTGGATAATTACTACAATGATTAAGAGTCGAAGATGAAGACGGTGGTTGAAGACCGGGGATCTTCACATCGTTTGGATGATTACTGATTTCTTGATTGATCCGTACACCCAATACAAGGTAATAAGTGGTGATCGTCCAAGCGTACTTGGAGATCGATGGATATGCGAGGGCCTCACTCCTGTATTGGACATATGGAACGAGGAATAAGGTGCCTTCGGTTTCGTTTAGACCCAGAACGGACTTGTAAATGAATAACATGTCTGACGTTGTATTCCTTTATGCTGTATTCGTTGATCTCTGCTAAATATATATTTGTTTGGTGGCGGAGAATTTATTCTCTTGCATAACACCCTTCTCTGAGACGTACGAGCTTAGAGGTTATATATTGGTAGAAATCAATGGTATGGTATGGATTGACAATGTGACATGCCAAGATGCAAATGATCGAGGCTTTTTTTGAAAAGCAAAGCATTGTGGATGATGATCAAAGCACATCTTTAATTAGCATAGCTTTGTGTATAGCGTAACTTCGCGAGCTTCACAACCCGGTATGAACCAAAAACGGGAGAGGACAGCTGGGTGGGCATTGCGTTTCTTTCTAGCTAGGAGGGGTGTCAGCGTTTTGCAAGCCCTGACATTTTACTCATGTGGATGTTGCTTATTATTACTTGATGGATAGAGAGGCGCCTCGGATATTTTTATGTCGACATTACTGACCAGATTTAACACCCCATAGGGCGGGGAAAAGCTTGCTTAGGAATTATGAATCCACCATTGCACTTAGTGTGGACCGGCCCTGCATGTTACCTAGGTACAGTTGCGACTGAAGCCTGGGACATGGGCTAGATTGTCTCGAAATCGGAAGGACTTTGCCTTGCCTTGGTTCATAGATGTAAATCCAACTTCCAATACGACATCATGCGGTTTTGATTGTAGAACTAGTATGGCGACATGATATATAGTACCCATGCCGTCTATGATTGATACATTTACTTTTGAAATTGATTTCTACACTATGCGCTTATAGTAATAATAAAAGAGAAATTTCGCGTACTAAGCATTTTTGGCTATTATAAGGTAAAACTCTATCCTCCGGCTTGCGTTGCATTGTATGATGGGACCTGAGTCTTATAATAGCTTCATTTTTCCAAAAAGCATTGCGTTGTTTTCTTTTAAATTAGGGGTCATGTGGAGTAAACCCGTTCCATGTTATACGACATGGTCCTGTGATTCATCTAACTTTAAAATCAAGTTAATAACTGTTTTAGTTCTCACACCAGTCCCATGAATGACCTAGAGTTTATTGTTTAACCTATACTCTGGGTGCCCATATTTTCTACACGGGCAGCTAGTAGTTTTGGTTTTGCAGATATTATATTCATAGGATCCTGGTTTATAGCTGAAGCAATATTCGGAAAGCTCTGTATCCGGGTATTTCTTTCAGTTGTATTTTGTATTATTTTTCCGCTGCTATTTAAATGTAATTTGAATCTCTGATATGTTTCTGTTGTATAATATTTATTCATACTCTGTTATATTCTTGTACTCTGATGTAATTGTGGTAATAATAGCAATGAAATATTCTTCTGTTTGTGTTCTGATGAGTGTTGTTCTCAATTCAATCCATACTTTCCTTTATGGGGAAGTTTGGGTCGTTTCACCTGCTCTGCTCGCAATTGCCACTCAAAGCCGCTATCTTTACAGCGTTTTCGGGTGAGGTTGGGCCCACCCAGTTGGGGACGGCGCTGGGTGCGGGGAGGAGTCGGACCGACGATCGATGGGGCGACGTTGGATCTGAGGCCGACGGCCTATGGAAGCGGCGGGATGGAAGATTTCAACTCGATGGGTTTTGGGTTCTTCTGAAGAAGAAAACGATGAAGGGGATGAGGATTAGAGAAGGATTAATTAAATTAATTATTAATCAATTTCATTAATTACTCTTTTAATTTATGCAATGATTAATTGGCCATAACTAGTTAAAATCTAATCAGAATTTGATGAAACTGAAAGCTTTGCAACCGTATTTCCGAGATCTACATGATGGGACAGTCTGAAACGGATTTAGAGCTGACTGCAAATTCAGAAGGAATAAATGTGTGTGATGTATGAGATTAGATTTGGGTGTTTGTGGTTGAGATGAATTAATTGGACTGAATTGTATAGATCTAGACTTCGCTTATAATAAAAATTAAACTTTTATTGTATATACAAAAATATTCATGTTTGTAATAAAAATATGTTGACCAATAAAATTTTTATTTCTGTTGTGTATGAAAAATATTCATGTTATATTAAAATATCATTTTTGTTAGAAAATATTATATTAACATAAAAATGTCACTTTGTTAGATAATATTATATTAACATACAAATGTCAATTTGTTAGAAAATATTATATTAACATAAAAATGTCACTTTGTTAGATCATGTTATATTAACATAAAAATGTCGCTTTGTTAGATCATGTTATATTAACATAAAAATGTCGCTTTGTTGATCATGTTATATTAACATAAAAATGTTACTTTGTTAGATCATGTTATATGGACGTAAAAATGTCACTTTGTTAAATCATGTTATATGATCATAAATATGACATTTATGTAGAAATCATATTTTTTCAACATAAATATGACATTTATGTAGAAATCATATTTTGTCAATAAATATGTCATTTAGGTTAGAAACAAATTTTGTAAATAAAAATGTCATTTTATTTAGAAATGTCATATTGGATTAAAAATGTCATTTTATTTAGAAATGTCATATTGGATTAAAATTGTCATTTTATTTAGAAATGTCATATTGGATTAAAAATGTCATTTTATTTAGAAATGTCATATTGAATTAAAAATGTCATTTTTTTTAGAAATGTCATATCGAAATAAAAAATGTCATTTATGTTAGAGAATTAATTTGTCATTTATGTTAGAGAATTAATTTGTCATTTATGTTAGAGAATTCATTTGTCATTTATGTTAGGGAATTAATTTGTCATTTATGTAGAAAACATATTGTATAAATGAATATGTCCTTTATGTAGAAAACATATTCGTTAAATAAAATATGTCATTTACTTAGAATCATATTTTGTAAATAAAAATGTCATTTTTAGATAATGTCATGTTCGATAAAAATATCACTTTAATTATATAACGTCATGTAAGATAAAAGTATAATCTATGTTATGTGAAATAAAAATGTTATTTATTTGGATAATGTCATGTTATGTTAAAATGTCATTTTTATTAGAAAATGTTACGTTAGAATTAAAATGCCATTTTATTAGAAAATGTTATGTTAAAATATAAATGTCATCTTGTTAGAGAAAATGTCACCTTTATCATGGTAGATAAGAACAAGAATAATTATGTGTTAAGGCTTATGTTTTGTTGAAAAAATATTTTAACAATAAAAATTACATTTTTATCACATGTAAGGATCATTAAAAATATTCGTATTTGAAATGAAAATTGTTCGACCCATAAAAATTAGAGAACGTTAGGCTAACATCCCTATTAACTTTCAAAATTAAAAAAAAGTCCAGCCGCTGTAACATTAAAAATTAGGTCCCTATTTTTGAATTCGGGTCAATTATTTCTAGTTTTACCCTTATGTCGCCTCATAAACCTAACCGCGACTACATACAACAAATCAATGTTCTAAATCAGTCGATCAACAAAATAAATCAAACCCTAATCGCGATCTTCACTTAATCTCGATCTTCTGAAAACTGGAAAATCATTGTCGTTTTATCAACAATGGTGCGAGGGAAGGTATATTTTTGTATTCTTTATTTCATATTTCACTGTTTATGAAAAATGTATATTATAGATTGTAAACAACAGTAATCGAAAGTGATTGTGGCAAATATTGTACTTAGTTACTAAAAAACTTCAGTATTTACTGATTTTTCGAATTATTATCAAAATTTGCTGTCACTTAAAATTGTTGCATCCTTGAATGCTGTTATTGTAAATTCTTGCACGTTTGTGTGGTTTTATTAATGATAGTCGCATGCGTAAATGTTGTTATTCATAATTTTATTCCGGATAAAATTATTAATATGGTTTTATTAATGTTTGTTGCTTGATTACATAATTTTATTCCGGATAGTTGCACACTTTTGTGCTATTATTCATGATAGTTGCACACATGTGTGATTTTATTCACGATAGTTGCATTCTTGGATGATTTTATTATGGATAGTTGCATACTTGTATGCTTTTATTCAGCATAGTCGCACGCTTGTGTGCTTTTATTCAGGATAGTTGCACACTTGTGTGCTTTTATTCAGGATAGTCGCACACTTGTGTGCTTTTATTCAGAATAGTTGCACGCTTGTGTGCTTTTATTCAGGATAGTCGCACGCTTGTGTGCTTTTATTCTGCATAGTTGCACGCATGCGTGCTTTTATTCAGGATAGTTGCACACTTGTGTGCTTTTATTCAGGATAGTTGCATACATGTGTGAATTTATTCACGATAGTTGCATTCTTGGATGATTTTATTACGGATAGTTGCATACTTGTATGCTTTTATTCAGCATAGTCGCACGCTTGTGTGCTTTTATTCGGCATAGTTGCACGCTTGTGTGCTTTTATTCAGGATAGTCGCACGCTTGTGTGCTTTTATTCTGGATAGTCGCACGCATGCGTGCTTTTATTCAGGATAGTTGCACGCTTGTGTGCTTTTATTCAGGATAGTTGCACGCTTGATTGCTTTTATTCAGGATAGTTGCACGCTTGTGTGCTTTTATTCAGGATAGTTGCACGCTTGAGTGCTTTTATTCAGGATAGTTGCACACTTGTGTGCTTTTATTCAGGATAGTCGCACGCTTGTGTGCTTTTATTCAGCATAGTCGCACGCTTGTGTGCTTTTATCTAGGATAGTTGCACGCTTGTGTGCTTTTATTTAGGATAGTTGCAAGCTTATGTGCTTTTATTCAGGATAGTCGCACGCTTGTGTGCTTTTATTCAGGATAGTTGCATGCTTGTGTGCTTTAATTCAGGATAGTTGCACGCTTGTGTGCTTTTATTCAGGATAGTCGCACCCTTGTGTGCTTTTATTCAGGATAGTTGCAGGCTTGTGTGCTTTTATTCAGGATAGTCGCACGCTTGTGTGCTTTTATTCAGGATAGTCGCACCCTTGTGTGCTTTAATTTAGGATAGTCGCGTGCTTGTGTGCATTTATTCAGGATAGTCGCACGCATGCGTGCTTTTATTAAGGATAGTCGCACGCATGCGTGCTTTTATTCAGGATAGTCGCACGCTTGTGTGCTTTTATTCAGAATAGTCGCACGCTTGTGTGCTTATATTCAGGATAGTCGCACCCTTATGTGCATTTATTTAGGATAGTCGCATGCTTGTGTGCATTTATTCAGGACAGTCGCACGCATGCGTGCTTTTATTCAGGATAGTCGCACGCATGCGTGCTTTTATTCAGGATAGTGGCACGCATTCGTGCTTTTATTCAGGATAGTCGCACGCTTGTGTGCTTTTATTCAGGATAGTTGCACACTTGTGTGCTTTTATTCAATATAGTCGCACGATTGTGTGCTTTTATTCAGGATAGTCGCATGCTTATGTGCTTTTATTCAGGATAGTCGCACGCATGCGTGCTTTTATTCAGGATAGTCGCTCGCATGCGTGCTTTTATTCTGGATAGTCGCACGCATGCGTGCTTTTATTAAGGATAGTGGCACGCATGCGTGCTTTTATTCAGGATAGTCGCACGCTTGTGTGCTTTTATTCAGGATAGTCGCACCCTTGTGTGCTTTTATTCAGGATAGTTGCACGCTTGTGTGCTTTTATTCAGGATAGTCGCACGATTGTGTGCTTTTATTTAGGATAGTCGCATGCTTGTGTGCTTTTATTCAGGATAGTCGCAAGCATGCGTGCTTATATTCCGGATAGTCGCACGCATGCGTGCTTTTATTCAGGATAGTGGCCTGCATGCGTGCTTTTATTCAGGATAGTCGCATGCATATGTGCTTTTATTCGGAATAGTCGCACCCTTGTGTGCTTTTATTCAGGATAGTCGCACTCTTGTGTGCTCTTATTCAGGATAGTCGCACGATTGTGTGCTTTTATTCAGGATAGTCGCACGCTTGCGTGCTTTTATTTAGGATAGTCGCATGCTTGCATGCTTTTATTCAGGATATTCCAACGCTTGCGTGCTTTTATTCAAGATAGTTGCACGCTTGCGTGCTTTTATTCAGGATAGTCACACGCTTGCATGCTTTTATTCAGGATAGTCGCACGCTTGTGTGCTTTTATTCAGAATAGTCGCACGCTTGCGTGCTTTTATTCAGGATAGTGGCACGCATGCGTGCTTCTATTCAGGATAGTCGCACGCTTGTGTGTTTTATTCAAGATAGTCGCACGCTTGTGTTATTTTATTCAGAATAATTGTAAGCTTGTGTGCTATTATTCAGGATAGTTGCATGCTTGTGTGCTTTTATTAAGGATAATTGTGTTATTGTGTTCTTTTATTCAGGATAGTTGCATGCTTCTATGATTTTACTCACGATGGTTGCATTCCTATATTCTATTGTTCAGGATATTTTCTTTCCTATATGCTTTTATTCAGGATAGTTGCACACTTATGTGCTATTATTCAGGATAGTTGCACACTTGTGTGTTATTATTTATGATAGTTGCACGATTGTGTAATTTTATTAAGAATAGTCGCACAAAAGTGCTCAAATATCTTCATATATTCAAAACTTATTTAAAAAAAAATTTAACCCTTATTACAGAGAGCAAATGTTGAACAAGGAGATAATGAAGAGATTCAAAAAGAAACAGCAATAATTCTCACAGAAAACCTTTCAAAACATGCACCAATAATCAAACGAAGGAAAATTGAAGATGAACAAATGCTTCCCAGGAAGGACAATGTTTATAGAAATAATATTAAGGCGTTCATTGAGTTGGTGGAAAACATAAACAAAGATCAACTATTTACAGCACAACATTCAAAATATTTGAAAAAACTGCCGCTCTACAAGTTTATTAACATGATTTTTGATGGGCTCATTTCACCTGCAGAAACCATTAAAAATTCTACAATTTTAGATCTCATCATCAAGAACTACAAGAAGAACTTAAAATATTTTCAGTTTGGTGATATCATGCTAACTTTTACACAAGAAGATGTTGCAGATTTACTAGGTGCTCCAATACAAGGACAGATAATAAAAACAATAGGGCACTTGAAAAAGAACGAGAAGGAAGATGAAGAATATAAATCGTTCATGGAAAGACATTTTAAAGGAGAAGCCTCAGTCAACAAGAAAAATATAAAGAGACAGATTTTTTTGACATTAAAAGAAGACACAGCCGAAGCAAAATTTGATGCAGTGAAGCTTATTCTTCTTTATTTGGCTGCAACATTTCTTCTAACAAACACAAAATACAGCTTACCATGGACCTTGATTCCATATTGTGTATGCAGCCAAAAATTAATGAAAATATCTTGGCCAAAAACCATACACAACCATCTCATAACCCAGGTGGAAAAATACTGTGATACACCACGCAAGATTAATGCTTGTGTGACACTATTGCTGGTACTATTTTGAACTTTTTTGTGTGTTTCTTATTTAATTATTGTTCATTCTAATAATAAATAAATTTTTTTTTTCCAGTGGCGGGTTTGCGAAAAAACCTATGTTCTAAAAAATACAAAGAAAGAATACAGTGATGTATATCCCTTGGCTGCAAAATGGGATATAAAATTGTTGAAGCCAAACATGTTAATAAACATCAAATACACAACTGTAAGTGATATTTAATTTTGAATAATTTTTTAGTGTCATATTAAAAATGTTGCATACAACTATGCAGATATATAGGAATAGTTACATACTTGTATGCATCTATTATAAAGAGATGCGTCCATGTATGATTATAATCATAACAATTGCACGCATCTATGTGTCTATTCACAACAGTCAAATTCAGTTTCATATATTTGTGCATATATTTTGAACAGATGCATCTATGTATTCATCTATATAAAAAATGCATGGATGTATGCACTTATTTTCTACAGATGCATACTTTACTGCATTTATTTTCAGTATTAGTTGAACATTTGCTCCCTTTGTTTTCAGGAGTCCCAAGGAAAGGATTTAGAACTGTTAGAACAAGCTATTTACAAAGACAAAGAGTACGAAGCGGTTTACCAAAAACAGGTGGAAAATTACACGAGCTTGATAGTAAAGCTACAACAAGAAAATAAACAACTTAAACAGGAAAATTTAAGGTTAAAAAAAAGACTACAAGGACTTGCTGACAGTGATGAATCTAAAGAAGATGAAAGTGAGGAAAATAAGGAGAGTGACGAAAACGCTGATAGTGAGAAAATTAATGAGAGTGAAGAAAGCACTGAGAGTGACGAAAGCACTGAGAGTGAAGAAAAGGGAAGAAAAGTACAACTTCGAATAAAAGATGCAAATGCAACTGAAAATGAGGATAATGATGAAAGTGAGGATAATGACAATGAAAGTGAGGATAATGAAGAGGAAGAGGATAATGAGGATAAGATTGAGAATGAAAGTGACAATGAAAGTGAGGCTGAGTATGATGATGAGAGTGAGAATGAAAAGCAGAAAAATGATAATATGAACGATGACAATGAAAGTGAAAATAATGACGAGAGTGAGGATGAAAAGCAGGAAAAGCTTAATATGAACGATGAAAATGAAGATGAGAATAATAATGCCGATGATGATGAGAATAAAAGTGCCGAAGGTGACAAGAATGAAAATGTTGACAGAGATAATGTGGAAAAAGAAAACACTGCAGAAGAAGAAGGAAATGAAGAACCGCAAAAAAATTTAGATGTTGGCATGCAGGATAAAGATAAAAAAGCTGATACAAGAAATATTGATCAGATTGATAACATGGAAGTAGATACAGAGAAGAACAATGATGAGGTTAGACAGAAGTAAGAGGAGCCAGAGAAGGAGGCGGAGAAAAAACAGAAAGATGTAGAGAAGAAACAGGAGCCAAAGAAGCCAGAGAAGGAGATGGAGAAAGAAAAGAACGTGGTGGACAAAGAACAGAAGGAGGTGGAGAAAGAACAGAAGGAGGTGGAAAAGGAAAAAGGTAAAAAATAATTATAGTATTCTGATGGTAATAAATAATGAACACATTATTTAGTTTCAAGCAATACAGTATAACAAAATTATTGCATTCTTATGTGCATCTATTACTAATTGTTGCATGCTTGGGTGCATTTGTTCAGAATAGTTCTATGCTTGTTTGCAACTATTCAAAAATAGTTGCATGTTTGTGTGCAGCTATTTCTGAATAGTTGCTTGCTTGTGTGCATCTATTCACTTATTGATGAGATTAATAATATGTAAATAGATAACATGGAAAAGAATAATGATCATAAAATTGATGATGAAAAATCAAAAGGCATAAAAGAGCTGGAGAAGAATAATGACAACGGGAAGCAAAAGAAGCTGAAGCTTCAAAATGTATCATCATTACACTCCAACACAACTTTACTCCCAGGATTAGTAGTAACAACAGCATCACAAAATGACTGCAAATGATGATAAGACATTATATCGCTTCCATGTAACTCTTCTAATGCCAACTTCTTCCCACAATAAGCATAGTAATACTTCAAAATAACATTATACTCGGTTTGAAACAAATTAATAATATCCTTGGTCTTCATTAATGGATTAGAATGAATATGATCATAAACTATCAACTTAATGAATTTGCTAGATACAACGGGATTGTTTATATCATGAATTCCAGCACCACAAGTATGATCAGGTTGAAATCTCTTTAAAACAAAATAGCCAGGAAGATTGAACTTAACAGAAGCATGAATCCTAAAAGTACAATTTTGCTTAGAACAAACGGTTGTAACTCTTTCCTTGTCATTCTTAACCAAATTAAGCTTGTATCCAGTCTTCATACTATACATCATCACTTACAACCTAAATTCAGTAACACCTCCTGGAAATTGCTGACCAACACCAGAAAAAACAGGTTGATTCAAATCACTTCTCAACAATTGTTTCAATTGATTGTTTGAATCACATGTACTAGAAAAAGAAGAATCACTACCACAAGAAACATCATCTGACCTAGCATTGTTAACTGACGAACTACTACGATTGACCTCAACAAAAAAAACCAAATAATCCTCATGATTATGTGCAGCCAACAATAGAATAGATCGAAGATCAGAATTACTTTGAATATTCCTTCTCAAGCCATCTCTAATGTGATACAATTCAAATGACAATGGACTTAAATCAATCCATTTACCACAAACAACATCTCTCACAATATCAACAGTACTAACAAAATAAAGACGTATAGAAAAGCTATCACTCCCATACTTCAACAAGACCAATACACCAACATTAGCAGGAACACTGTTATACAAAGAAGAGAATTATTAATAAACCTTATCAGCATTAATCAAATAAAACTACTGTAAAGGCCCGCAAATCCGTGCTATCTGAGTTGACTAAAAACACCACGTCCAACCCAAATTGCACAGAAAATACAAATCATTTTTAGAAAGAAGTTAGAGGATGAGAAATAGAAAGAAAGAAATATTAGAATAGAAGAAAAACGAAGATCACAAACTCACAGCGGAACGAATAAAATATATTATATAACATAACTTTTGAAATACAAATCAGTAACTTTATATACATACCATCATCAGAGCACAACAATCATTTCTGGAACAGTTATAAACACCTGTTTCCAGATACAACATAGTACACAGCGGAAATACGATAATCTACAGCTAACTAGTGAAGCCTCCTGCTTCCAGCTCCTCCAATTGAATCTGTGAAATCCCGACTACTTGACTGCCCGTACAAATTTGGGCACCCAAGAGTTTAGGGAAAACGAAACAAAATAAACTCTGGGTCAGTCATGGGACTGGTGTGAGTAAACTCCAATCATTTGTTTAACCTTTAAAATCCTTTCAAAAGAAAAGATAATAGTAAGACCAGCCCACACATAAACATGGACGGTTTTTACCTTACTATAACCCAAAACACTTTGATACGACAATCCAGTGATATTATAATAATGTCTACATCAAATAAATAACCAAATAGTAGAACGCTTGCATCTCACGCTCTACATATATAGTATAAAATCAAAAACCGCATGGCGCTTATTGGAGATTGGATTTCCAACATGACAAGGTATGGAACCACCTTCCGCTAGTGTATCTCTAGAGAGGAATACACTGGGTTCAACAAAAACATCTTGTAACCCGGCCCACACATGACCGACCACTCATTTCGCTTGAGTGTATCGAATGTATATCACCAACGGTTGGGATCAGCAACCGCCTCCCGACTGGGACAGCATCGAATAGAATAAGAAATTAAATGAACCTCTAGATAGGTGATTATACATCCTAATGGGTGCGACCCACATAGCCATGCTGCCTGCCCGATTTTTGTCCTTTCCCGGTTGTTGAGGCCTGAGGCTACGAATACTTACCATTCATTGATAGCACAATCACTTTGAATGCCACATTGTCAGATCCGTTAATTACTAGTTGAGTTTGCACAAATATTCTGGATTGTATGCTAAGGGAATAAATCCGTTGCAACCATATATATTTCACAGACCAACCCATTTGATCATTGGAAATACTCTGTCAGACATTCATCCATTTACGTTCGTTCTAGGACTGACCGAAACCGAAGGCACTATTTCTATTTAATAGAAAGAGTCCTTGCACTTTACTCCGTCTTCAATATATTCAGCATACTTGGTTCGCAACGCTTATGCCGATACGGAGTGGTTCTTCGGATAATAATCCAACCGGTCTCTCCATATTGACAACGATGGTCAAAAACTTCGATAGTCTGTGATTTAACTATCGAATAAAAACAAGTGTTCATCCAAACATATCAAACAAATCACTGGGCTCTTTAATTAATATTTCATTAATTAAATCTCTTCTCCATTTCCTTATCAATATTTGTTAACCAAATATTTACAAGTATCGTCTCCTTTTATTTTCTATAGTTAGAAAATATTTTCGATTTTAATTGGAAAACATTCCAATCACTTATCTCTTCCACGAACTCATTTAGTTCTATACTTAGAAAACATTTGTTATTTTATTTCCAAGTTTACATTTATTTGGGTTAAAATGGATGTTGTGTAAAACATCGTTACGACAACCCAAATATATACATTCAACTAAATCTCTTTAAACGTTGATCTTCGAGACTGAGTTTTGCTATTTATCGGTTGTTAATGAAACCAATCAAGTTGAGGTATAATTACCTCTCAGACCTTGACTGAATAACATTCATAACGTCAAAACAGACAAGACAACTTGCTCGAATAATCAATACTATACAAACCAATTATCTATTTTTAAAATACGTATACATTTCCCTTGTTTTTTTTAACACATCTAAGTTATAGTTTTCCTTCTTGTTTCAAATATCCTATTTAAATTTGTTTCATTATCTAATTCTCTATATATATCGATATATGGATTTCTAGTTATCAAATTTTCTTAAAAATATTCTAACTCCTTAAATTTTCGGAAAAATTCGCCATAACCTCCCCTGTATCGGGAGCATCGGGAAATTTCAAATAGCTTCCCGGTAACTTCTCATCTCAAAAAGAAAAGGAAAAGCCAAGCGGCTTGCCGATACGGCGCATAAAATCCCATATATGAATTAAACATGTACCTTATTGTCGAGCACACTAATTATATACCTTCATCACTTTATCCCATAACTGTCTCCGGTATATCTATACCTGTACAATTCATTTCAACTTCATACACTCGTTTTGACTCCATTCGTTAAAGTAACTCTTTAACTAACTCATTGCCCATTTCGCTTGTATATATGAATATAACACGTTTCAAATATATTTCAACTTACTTATCAACTAATTGAATTCAAATTTTAATTTAAGTTCTATATTTGATTTCAAATATATGTTTACAATTCAAAAATTCAATTTTCAAAGTTCGACTTCAATTCACCACTCGATTAACTAATTCTTCTTTGACTTAGTTAATTCTATTCAATAATCAAAAATATGATTATTGTTTCAAAAATCACTTTTCTTACTTCACTTGAGTTCACCTTTATGTTCTAACTCAAGACCAGGTTTTTAAATGGAAATTCGGATTTTTATTTGCTTAAAAATCCCTATATTTATTATATAAAATCCATTATGGTTTTAATGGTTTCTGGCGCTGCACTTTTAAAAATTTGATTTTGACATAACTCAAAATCTATTCGACGAAATCCATGTTTTTCTCTTCCATTAGAAAACTATTATTCAACCGGTCCTGACGATTCTTGTTTCAAAGAATTCCGACTTCAATTGAGTCCTGTATACTCAATTGAAGTTCGAGTCGCCAATTTACGAACTACAGCGCTGCGGCGAGTTCGTTTTAATTGTATATATATATATATATATATATATATATATATATATATAAACTTTTAAACTTCGTTAAAATGAATCCAACTCCATTTTAACTCTATTTGAATTTCTTGATTCAAATTCCATATTCAATTCTTTTTGAATTCTCGATTGAAATTCTATATTCAATTCTGTTTGAATTCTCTATATTCAAATTCCTTTATTAAGTTTCCATTTGAATTTCTATATTCAAAATTCTATTTCAAATTCTTCTTTGAAATTCTATATTTCAAATCCAATTCAATTCTTCTTTGAAATTCAATGTTTCAAATTCATTTATTCAAATTCCTTTATTCCTCTATTCACATTCCTTTATTCACATTCCTTTATGAATTTCTATATTCAAATTCCATATTCAATTCTTTTTGAATTCTCGATTCAAATTCTATATTCAATTCTGTTTGAATTCTCTATATTCAAATTCCTTTATTAAGTTTCCATTTGAATTTCTATATTCAAAATTCTATTTCAAATTCTTTTATTCCAATCCCTTTTGAATTCCTCTTTGAATTTTCTTTATTCAAATTCTATATTTGAATTTCATTATTCAATTTCATTTTCAATTCTATTTGGATCTATTTGAATTTTCTATATTCAAATTTCAAATTCAATTCTATTTGAATCTTCTATATTCAAATTTCAAATTTCAATTCTATTTTAGAAAAATAGAATTTCCTTTCTAATTCTCAAATATCCTTTTTCACGATATTTTTAAATATCATTACTTAAGCCCAGTGATATTTAAACACACAAAGCAACCAATTATTTATTTTCCTAACACGTCATATATAACAATATATATGCAAACAAATAAACAAACAGATAATATATTTTTGAGGAATCCAGTTGGATTCCTCCAACCTGTTTTCCTGCATCCACAGATGTTAGCACATAAATAATACCCATTCTGCTTCGTGGCAGAATATCGTGGTATAGAAGGTCATCCACTAATCATAGCGTGGGGCGTATAGGGTAATCATCCGCTATGAAACTGCGGGCATCCGCTAATGAGACTGCGGGAATCCAACCAATCAATCAACCAATATATATATAATAGCCTAAATAACTAATATATATAAAACAAGCAGAAAAATCCAAACAAGCAACAACAATTATTTTTACGAAGTAAAAATAATTATAAATAAAAGGTGAGTGAGATTTACTCACTTTGATTTGCCGAATATTCCGATTAATCTCGTATTGTTGCGGCTACGAATTCTACTTGAGTTGAATCGACTTAGTATCTTACATCCCATTCTGTCCCAGACGCTATAACTTCTTTGAACCAGCAACCACCTTACCCGAACTCCAACTGCAGCGTTGACCATTGCTTTCAGCACTGATGAATACTATTGCAGCATATCCTCAAACACCTACAGTGCAGTACTGCTAGTTCTCCCACCAGCTCGCCCGTTTGCCTATGCCAACACCAAACTGCTGTAGCATATCCACACCACTACCGCATAAAAACAACATTGACTGTATCCAGACCCTCCTCTAACAAATGACCATCTCCACCATGCCTACTTCCACTATTTCCAGAAACCTGAGATTGAATCCCCCTTGCTCCACCTTCACAAATCGGACTGCAGTACCTTACTGTCAAACCCAAGCAACCCATTCCCTAATCAACTAATTTATCTTCTCCAACATTTCCTCTAACAACAACAAGATGCCACTCAACCCTACGCAACCATCACCGACCTTCCAGAGACTTGCTGACTCCAACACATCATGTTGCACCATTACAGCTCGTCTTCCCCAAACTCACAGAGACCGAGCCCCTCATGTCTCCCAAGTCACACAACAAAGCTCACCCTCGTACTCCCCCTCTGTTCAACATCGCGACCTCCATTTCAGTGCAAAAATCGAACTGGAGTTCGTACCTTAGCTTAATCCATAACCGAGTCCCCCTTTCTCTCTACACGCGAGCGCCGGTTTCGAGTTCCAGGCAATTGATCGGAACCTATAGCGATTCCGATTTCAACACCCCCCCTTTTTTTTCTATTTGCTGAATCGATTTTTTGAAAGAGGGAAAAGGAGTGTTTTTATTTATTTCGCCTAAGACTGAAATGAAATGGTTTTTTTCGAGAATTTGTGTATGAACAGAATACTTGGCGAAGCTCCATATATAGATGCGAAAGGTAGACAAACTGTACGAGGCTAGTAAAATCATGTTTCCTTTGTAGTGAAGCTGGAAGACAGAATATTGTGCTCAAGAAAACAGTAGGTCTGCAAAATGAAATGTTAGGGTCGGCTTAAGTATATAGGGTGGCTGAAGTACAAACGTTTTAATGTGATTTGATTTCGATCCTATCCGTTTAAAAATATCTCGTGGCTCCCTTATTCGAAAATACAAACCGCTATTTTAACGCAACCACTGACGTTATAAGATTATAATGCTATCCTGAATTCAATGGAACCACTTCCGAAATCGAATTTAATCGTATGAGGGAGAACAATTTAAATTGTCGATTAAATTCATCAAATATAAATTATCATTGTTCTATTTCAATATAGAATTTGAACTAATCGATAAAACCGTTTTGATTAAATTTTTTCTTCGAATTTCAATTATTGTTGTTTTCCCTATTACGAGAATATATTCGATACTAAATCGTATATTGATTATTAAATAGATAAATTCAATATAAAAGCCATGATTATTCCAATTTCAATATTTAAAATAAATTTAAATATTCATTATAAAGCAGCTAAAAACCGGGACGTTACATTCCTTCCCCCTTAAAAGAATTTCGTCCCCGAAATTTCTAAGGTAGAAGAAATGCTACAGACCCATTAACTTTTCAAAAGCCTACTTTGCTGTAACTTGATATTTCAAATTCTATAACTCTAGTCCATACAATTTTAAGTTTTCTTCGGAATATTCAACTTCAGTTTATTTAACTGGTTTCCATCATTTCGATTTATTTAACTTGCTTAAGTTCAATTCAAGAATTCAAATTCCCCGAATTTTATTTCAAATCTTTGAAATCATATAAATATATACACATATACTTATACCCATCCCAAATTCAAAACAATTTGTTTTTTTCTTTTTCAAACAAATTTCCATCAAAAACTTTTTCTAAGGTAGCAATTCATCACTTAGAACTCGAAAATGAACACTGATGAAGCTGCAGTCCTCATCAGAATTATCTTCCAGCCACTGAAGTGAGTTCAGTGCTTTAACTATTTCAAAATCCATTCAAATATGATTTCAATTCAAATCCTTTCAAATTAATGCTATATTACTTTAACATACTTTGAAAAATATTTTCAACCTTCCAGGATTTTAAAATTCCAAATTCTGGTTTGAATTTGATTCATCTCATTTGTATATTTTATTCACATACACATTCAATTTGGTTATATATAACCTTTTAATTCTTATAATCCAATTTGATTAAAATTTTAACATCCAACACATCCATATATCACAATAATTTCAGAAAATTATTCCTTTTCTATCAAAATAGAATTTTTGGGTAAAATTAATTCATTTACCCACTTTAAAACAGTATCGTGTTCAATATTCTGTTCAAGTGTTTATAAACTCCTATCGACATCATGGCGTCCCATGATTCGATCAGAATTCATACACCGCTCAACAGACTAGCCAACACAATATAAAACAATTTTTATATCAATTTACAAATACGCTCTCTCATATATATATACTCAACTCATTCTAGGGTGCTACTGACCCTATCTCTAATGAGCACAACCCCCAACAAGCCTAGGTATTCGCTCAACCTAAGCTCTGATACCAACTGTAAAGGCCCGCAAATCCGTGCTATCTGAGTTGACTAAAAACACCACGTCCAACCCAAATTGCACAGAAAATACGAATCATTTTTAGAAAGAAGTTAGAGGATGAGAAATAGAAAGAAAGAAATATTAGAATAGAAGAAAAACGAAGATCACAAACTCACAGCGGAACGAATAAAATATATTATATAACATAACTTTTGAAATACAAATCAGTAACTTTATGTGAAGACCCGCAACTTCCCCGTAAAGGAAAGCGTCGGATAGTTCGAGAACAAACCACAACGGAACACAAACAGAAGAACATTTCATTGTATATTACAACAATGCACCAGATTACAAGAATACACAGAGTATAAATGAATATTACACAGAAATATCAGAGATTTAAATTACATTTAAATACATAGCAGCGGAAAATAATACAATGCACAACTAGAAGAGATATACGGATACAAAGCTTTCCGGATATCATTCCAGCTGTAAACCAGGATCCTATGAATATAAATCTGCAAAACCAAAACTACTAGCTGCCCGTGTCAAAACAAGGGCACCCAGAGTTTAGGTTAAAACAATAAACTCCAGGTCAGTCATGTGACTGGTGTGAGAACTAAAACAGTTAATCTTTATTTCAAAGTTAGGTAAATCAAGGGACCACGCCGTATAACACGGAACGGGTTTCCTCCCAAGAATACCTGTGCCTAAAACAAACAGCGCAATGCTAAATAAAGAAAAATGAAGCTGTTATAAGACCCAGGTCCTATCACACAATGCAACGCAAGCCGGGGAATAGGGTTTTCCCTTATAACAGCCAAAGAATGCTTGATACGTTTAAAACAAATCATTTGATACTGTAATAAGTGCATAGTGTATAAAACAACTTCAAATCATAAGTATCAATCATAGGCGGCATGAATGGCCCATAACACTATGTCGCCATATATAAGTTTACAATCAAAACCGCAAGACGACGTATTGGAAGTTGGGTTATCATTTATGGTATGAACCGAGGCTAGGGGCAAGATCCTCAACCGATTCGAGACAATCTAGCCCATGTCTCCGGAACAGCCGCAACTGCCCCTTGGATCGTCAGGGCCGGTCCACCGATGTGGATTATTATGCCTGAACACTACGTTTCTCCGCCATTTGGGGCGTAAATCTGGCCCGTCAGCCGACCAGAAGCATCGGCCGAAACCGATATCACGAGGCGCCTCGCTTTTCAGCAAGTAATAATAAGTAACATCCACATGAGTCAAACTCGTCAGCCAGTTCAAGCACTGACGCCACTCCTAACTAGAAAGAAACGCATGTCCTCCCTGAGGTCCGTCTCCCGTTTTTAGTTCATACCGGATGTGATACTCGCGAATCAACGTTACACAAAGCTACGCCACAAAGGCCGTGCTTCGATCATCAACCACAAGACTTTGCTTTTCAACAGAAGCCTTGATCATTTGCATCTTAGCATGCCACACAGGCAATTCACTCCATGCGATTGATATCCATCAATATATAACCCCTGAGCTCGTACGTCTCAGAGAAGGGCGTTAAGCAAGAGAATAAATTCTCCGCCGCCAAACAGATATATATTTAATAGAGATCAATCACACGGACTAAAATCCAATGTCAGACACACAGTCCATTTACAAGTCCGTTCTGGGTCTGAACGAAACCGGAGGCACCTAGTACCCCGCATATCCATCGATCTCCAAGTACGTCTGGACGATCACTAACTGTTTCCATCTTCTTGGGTGTACAGCCCAATCAAGATCATCAGTTATCACCCAAACGACGTGAAGACCTCCGGTCTTCGACCATCGTCTTCATCTTCGACTTATCGTCGTATCAGTTATTCAGAATGGGATAAACCCGGTCTTTCCGAATAACTCGCGTATATTTTAAATAAGTGTTACACAAACACAACATACGCCTCATTCCAATTCATCAGTCACTAACCGTAAATTAATCAAGAGAATAATTTCCCAAATATTAACCCCGAAGGCCGAAACCAACATCAGATCAATATCCAGAAAACCATTCTGTTTGGCTAACCGACAGTTAGTTCCTAAATTTCACATTTATAGGGAAAGGTTCCCATTAATTTTATCCAAGATAAATTCCTTGAATTTATCCTTTAATCTTCTTTTGAATTTCGATTCAACTAGTCGGGATTAACGAAACTTACCGAAGTAATCATTTGTTTTAATTTCCCAATCCCAACCTATTAATCCCATGAAGTAAAACTGGTAATACTTCATATCTAACACCACAGTGTTATCGGTAAATTCAATTACCATTTCACGTTCAAATCTAATTAAAGATTTAACTATCGCCTGGAGTAAAACTGGTGATACTCCATTCTCGATTATTTCAATCTAATTAAAGATTCATTAAAACTCCACTTAGTTTTAATCGTTAACTGGGTTAAAGAATCAGTGTCATTTAAAACACGGTTCACGGTAAACCCAAAATATCATTCCATTAATTATCGGGTTAAAGAACAAGTGTTATTTAAAACACTGTCCACGATAAACCCAAAAATCAATATCAATTCTACTCCAATTAAATATTGTTTAATTGGTACATTTCATTAAATCTAAATAAAAAGATTTAATCTTTTCTTGACTGGGTTCAAGAACAGTGTTAGTGAAGAAACCATTCACGACAAACCCAAATCACATTCGATATTCAATACAAGGCTCTGAATAGAAAATATATCGGCTTATATTCAATATCGAATTCTACGACTAACAAATGTCGTATTGGAAATAACGATATAAATATATATCTTTCAAATTTCCATAACAACACCTGTATAATCACGAATTCCAACATCGAAATATTCCGAAGACAATTTCGATTCAAATCCACTCCAATGCAATCATTGGATATTCTGGTTATTTTTAAAACCCTTTTTAAATTCAATTTATTTATTTAAAAATAAATAGAATTATAATTCTAGTTCAAAACCAGTTCATTTCGATAAAAATCTATTTTTATCTTTTCAAATATGGAGTTTTTCATCCCAATTCTTTCTAAATCATTTCTTATGATTTTACACAAATTATTACTATTTTTAATAATTTTATCGAGGCCTGTACAGTCGATTTCCATCAACGGTCATCGAACTGCACTTACAGCGACCTTTTTCAAATTTGATTTGGACATAATTCCAAATCCAACCGTTAGATTTTGAATTTCTAATATTCGTTAGAAAGCTCTTTTCGATACGAACCCAACGGTTCCGGTTTTAGGAGAATCCGACGGTCGGATCTCCCGTAATGTCCGTTTGAAATAAATGGTCGAAATTCACGAACTGCCGCGGCGCGGCGCGTTCTATTCAGGCCATTATATTATATATATAATATATATAATATATATATCGTCGATTTCTATTTAAAACGAATTATATAAATAGTTTTAAATTCGTTTCAAAAGAAATTTCAACTTCCAATTCAATTCAAATCAAAATTGAATTCTTCTTTAAAAATTCGTTTTAAAATTCATTTCTATTCAATTCAAATTTCAATTCAATTTGAATTCATTTCAATTTGCTTTCAATTCAATTTGAATTCGTTTTCAATTCATTTCATTTCGAAATCGTTTTCAATTCATTTCCTTTCGAAATCGTTTTCAATTCATTTTGAATTCGTTTTCAATTCTTTTCATTTCGAAATCGTTTTCAATTCAATTTCCTTTCGAAATCGTTTTCAATTCAATTTGAATTCGTTTTCAATTCAATTCATTTCGAAATCGTTTTCAATTCATTTTGAATTCATTTTCAATTCTTTTCATTTCGAAATCGTTTTCAATTCAATTTCCTTTCGAAATCGTTTTCAATTCAATTTGAATTCGTTTTCAATTCAATTCATTTCGAAATCGTTTTCAATTCATTTCCTTTCGAAATCGTTTTCAATTCAATTTCCTTTCGAAATCGTTTTCAATTCAATTCATTTCGAAATCGTTTTCAATTCATTTCATTTCGTTTTCAACTCATTTCATTTCGAAATCAATAAAATCGATATAAATATCGTTTACGTCAAAATGGCGTCAATCTAATCAACACGGCTTCATAAATTTCTATTTTCAAAATAGTTGTTATTATCAAAATATTTCGTTCAACACATGACCAATCTCAATGGATGAGTACTGTCAACACATGAACCTTTATTTTATATTGATAAAGATGTAAATTTTATTACTAAAATATTTCGTTCAACACATGACCAATCTCAATGGATGAGTACTGTCAACACATGAACCTTTATTTTATATTGATAAAGATGTAAATTTTATTATCAAAATATTTCGTTCAACACATGACCAATCTCAATGGATGAGTATTGTCAACACATGAACCGTTATTTTATATTGATAAAGATGTAAATTTTATTACTAAAATATTTCGTTCAACACATGACCAATCTCAATGGATGAGTACTGTCAACACATGAACTTTTATTTTATAATATTCTTTATTTTTCAAATTGGAATGAGGCCCAATCAATTACCATATAAAGTTAATTATATGGATTTTCATACAACACATGTATATAATAGCATCGAAAAATAATCAACCATCAACCAAAGTGCACTACACTGTATAAGCATCAAATATAAATATCTAACGCTTATAACAGCCTGTCAATCGATCGATCGACATATTTAATCAATCAGGATGAGTGAACTTCAAATTTCATCCTAACACCCATGTGGGGTTTCAAACAATCCAACACAGATTTTAGTTGTGCAGTTGGGCGATGTGTAAAATTTATCGACCCAGTCAATGTCCTTCAAATAGGTGTACATAAACAAACCGTTCGGTTTGTAAATGAATATTTTATTTTATTCACTTCACGTTAAAATTTATATTTTTAACGATAAAAACATTTTATTTTAACTTATGAATTTCTATTCCGTTCATTCTTTAAATAAAATGATATTTTTATTTTTCTAACATATTTTAGAAAATTTCGGCGGCATAACGACACGATACTAGAAACGGGACGAGGCCTAGCCTTATCCCCGGTCTAGTGAAGGCCCACGCCATTCACACATCAATCAAAATCACCAAACAACCAAATTCAAATCAAATCATATAACTAATCTATGCAACCAAACAAACAAGTCCATGGTCTGTGGACGATTGTGTCGGGTGCTACTAAGCACCGTCTGCATCCTAGTATATATATATAAATAGAAATGAAATGGAAAGGTGAGAAATTCTCACATATAGCTATCCTAGCTCCACGGCACTTCATTGATAGAAATCTTCGTCGTTTCGCCTTTTTGTCGCCTTCGTTGCTCGTATCCGCTACATATGTAAAGATCGAATTTTTTACTTCGCTACTCAATATATAAAAAATCATATTTTTATTTCGAAGTTCAATATATAAAAACCATATTTTTATTTCGAAGTTCAATATATAAAAACCATATTTTTATTTCGAAGTTCAATATATAAAAACCATATTTTTATTTCGAAGTTCAATATATAAAAAGCATATTTTTATTTCGAAGTTCAATATATAAAAATCATATTTTTATTTCGAAGTTCAATATATAAAAATCATATTTTTATTTCGAAGTTCAATATATAAAAATCATATTTTTATTTCGAAGTTCAATATATAAAAACCATATTTTTATTTCGAAGTTCAATATATAAAAACCATATTTTTATTTCGAAGTTCAATATATAAAAATCATATTTTTATTTCTATTTTATATAGTTTTTTTTTTAAATTATCTAACTAATTACATAAAAAAATATATAAAAGCTTACTGCAAATTAAGAACTCCTGCTGCGTCGGATTGAGCTCCCCCCTAGGTCACGATCGCGCCGCCTATCCACCAGTCCGGAGCACCATCGGAGACTACTGTGTCGACCACCTGAAGCTCATCTACCGTCGCCCCCAAGCATGGCCCATTCGAAGCCGCCTTCCGCCTGAATCTCGTCTTTGAACGCGGGGACTTTCAGTGCGGAATTTGAGGAGAATACAACTCTAATGACGATCAGATCCATTGGGTAGATAGATCTCATGAAGGGGGAGAGTATTGCTATGGAAAGCCATCAACAAAGATGGACAGAGGCGGAGATAAGAGAGGAGGAAGGTTGGAAGAAGGCGATCGTTGGTTTGAGAGAGAGAGCGATGGGCTTCCTTTTGTGCATTGACCACAAAATCGAATTGTGAGGGTTTGACCCTGGTCCAAAGTGTATATATATAAATATATTTAATTTCCAATATTTTATTCACATAAAGTAACTTTTTCTATCAACCTCGAAACGAAGCCCACCGCCTGTCGTCCATAGCTAATTACCCCCATTCCGAACACAATGGGATATGTATCGTAAGCTGATTTGACTGTTACAATCAGTTCCCGTTAAATTTACATTTAAATCATTATATTGAATTTTAAACGTACATTTCAAATTACCGGGGTCACATACTAACTAGAAAAATTCCCGAAAAATATTTTCTAGCTTCGTATTGACGATATGGTCCTAGCAAAACTAGTTTCGTCGAATTCTGAGACAGTTTGAAAAATGGCCATTTTCCAGTCGATTAAAATCAACTGAAACTGGTCAAACGCGTTTTCCTTTGCTACACTCACATATTGATTCGAAAAATTATGAAATTTGGAATCTAGCAATAACTTGGCACCACGGACCCAACAAAACTGGTTTCGTCGAAATCCGAGGTCATTTGCAAAATGTCCATTTTTAAGGGCCTGAATTCCATAGCGACTATTCAGAATTTTTAACTGGACATATCTTTTGATCCCCGCTATGAAAATTTGATTATTCGGATTCGTTGGAAAGATATTATCAATTAGATCCCATTATTTTTGGTTTCACTAAAATCCGGATTGTTTTGCATCCGGTATGCTCAATTGAAGTTTGAAATCGAATTATCGAACTACCGCGCCATTTTCAATTCCATTTATAAATATATATAAATATTTATATTCTAACGACGACGCATATAAATATATACGTTCGAATTATATTCAAAATAAATTTCTCGTCATTTTTATTTAAAATAATTCATTTTAAATAATCAAAGTTCGCTAAAATTGCCAAAATAAAAATTTTAAACTGGCCCAGATTTTCGGGTCATTACAATCTCCCCCACTTAAAACTTTTCGTCCCCGAAAAGGAACAAAGTCGAAAGTGGTTTGATTAATCAGCCCTACGCTCGATCTGGCTTCCATTCTCCAACTCTTTAGTTTCTGAGAATTTTCAAAATTTCAAAAATTTGGCTAACACCCTAAATTTTTGAAAAATTTCGCCATAACCTCCCCTGCACCGGGAGCATCGGGGAATTTCAAATAGCTTCCCCGGTCCTTCAGATCTCAAAAAGAAAAAGAAAAAGCCAAGCGGCTAGCCAATAGGCTCATAAAATCATCATCACCCAAACAAAACAGTAAATTATGTAGTAAACATGTACCTATTTGTCGGGCAAACAAATTTTATTCTTCGGCTCTAGCCTCCTTGTAATGACCTGTTCAATGATATACATGTATATGCAAGCAGATGCAACCAATTTTCAATATAGTTCATTATTTGGTTCAATTAGGCATAATGGTTCAAAATTATCAAACAAATAAACAAACAACACAAACATCAATCAATTAGTGAATTTGAGTTTCAAATTCATAATTTTGATACATATACAAAAATCAGATTTTTGATGCCAAATCACAACAATGTATTCTAGCTATATTAGTTTTGGTTCTCACACCAGTCTGATGGAAATATATAGAAAATCTCCCTTTCGTCACTCGAACATAAATTCTGATGATGATGCATCAATCATCAGAGTTCTCTCCGGGCGACTTAGAAGGTGATTCTATATCTACCCAGTATATCAAAACTTCGAATACACGCGGATCAGACGTATACGCAAAATCTATATATACTGGATTGTCCAAATTCATTAAAATAAATAATCAAATACGAATAGTTGATTTAGATTTTCAAAACAAATTTTTGTTTTCTTTTTTATTTTAAAAATTTACTCTTCACACTCGTTCTAGGATACTACTGATCCCATCTCTAACGAGTCATTCTCGTTGGATATTACTAATCTAATATCTGATGAATTCTTTCGTACGGTTCTAATGTGTCTTGTTCTTGAGCTCTGTAAACCAAAGCTCTGATACCAACTGTGAAGACCCGCAACTTCCCCGTAAAGGAAAGCGTCGGATAGTTCGAGAACAAACCACAACAGAACACAAACAGAAGAACATTTCATTGTATATTACAACAATGCACCAGATTACAAGAATACACAGAGTATAAATGAATATTACACAGAAATATCAGAGATTTAAATTACATTTAAATACATAGCAGCGGAAAATAATACAATGCACAACTAGAAGAGATATACGGATACAAAGCTTTCCGGATATCATTCCAGCTGTAAACCAGGATCCTGTGAATATAAATCTGCAAAACCAAAACTACTAGCTGCCCGTGTCAAAATAAGGGCACCCAGAGTTTAGGTTAAAACAATAAACTCCAGGTCAGTCATGTGACTGGTGTGAGAACTAAAACAGTTAATCTTTATTTCAAAGTTAGGTAAATCAAGGGACCACGCCGTATAACACGGAACGGGTTTCCTCCCAAGAATACCTGTGCCTAAAACAAACAGCGCAATGCTAAATAAAGAAAAATGAAGCTGTTATAAGACCCAGGTCCTATCACACAATGCAACGCAAGCCGGGGGATAGGGTTTTCCCTTATAACAGCCAAAGAATGCTTGATACGTTTAAAACAAATCATTTGATACTGTAATAAGTGCATAGTGTATAAAACAACTTCAAATCATAAGTATCAATCATAGGCGGCATGAATGGCCCATAACACTATGTCGCCATATATAAGTTTACAATCAAAACCGCAAGACGACGTATTGGAAGTTGGGTTATCATTTATGGTATGAACCGAGGCTAGGGGCAAGATCCTCAACTGATTCGAGACAATCTAGCCCATGTCTCCGGAACAGCCGCAACTGCCCCTTGGATCGTCAGGGCCGGTCCACCGATGTGGATTATTATGCCTGAACACTACGTTTCTCCGCCCTTTGGGGCGTAAATCTGGCCCGTCAGCCGACCAGAAGCATCGGCCGAAACCGATATCACGAGGCGCCTCGCTTTTCAGCAAGTAATAATAAGTAACATCCACATGAGTCAAACTCGTCAGCCAGTTCAAGCACTGACGCCACTCCTAACTAGAAAGAAACGCATGTCCTCCCTGAGGTCCGTCTCCCGTTTTTAGTTCATACCGGATGTGATACTCGCGAATCAACGTTACACAAAGCTACGCCACAAAGGCCGTGCTTCGATCATCAACCACAAGACTTTGCTTTTCAACAGAAGCCTTGATCATTTGCATCTTAGCATGCCACACAGGCAATTCACTCCATGCGATTGATATCCATCAATATATAACCCCTGAGCTCGTACGTCTCAGAGAAGGGCGTTAAGCAAGAGAATAAATTCTCCGCCGCCAAACAGATATATATTTAATAGAGATCAATCACACGGACTAAAATCCAATGTCAGACACACAGTCCATTTACAAGTCCGTTCTGGGTCTGAACGAAACCGGAGGCACCTAGTACCCCGCATATCCATCGATCTCCAAGTACGTCTGGACGATCACTAACTGTTTCCATCTTCTTGGGTGTACAACCCAATCAAGATCATCAGTTATCACCCAAACGACGTGAAGACCTCCGGTCTTCGACCATCGTCTTCATCTTCGACTTATCGTCGTATCAGTTATTCAGAATGGGATAAACCCGGTCTTTCCGAATAACTCGCGTATATTTTAAATAAGTGTTACACAAACACAACATACGCCTCATTCCAATTCATCAGTCACTAACCGTAAATTAATCAAGAGAATAATTTCCCAAATATTAACCCCAAAGGCCGAAACCAACATCAGATCAATATCCAGAAAACCATTCTGTTTGGCTAACCGACAGTTAGTTCCTAAATTTCACATTTATAGGGAAAGGTTCCCATTAATTTTATCCAAGATAAATTCCTTGAATTTATCCTTTAATCTTCTTTTGAATTTCGATTCAACTAGTCGGGATTAACGAAACTTACCGAAGTAATCATTTGTTTTAATTTCCCAATCCCAACCTATTAATCCCATGAAGTAAAACTGGTAATACTTCATATCTAACACCACAGTGTTATCGGTAAATTCAATTACCATTTCACGTTCAAATCTAATTAAAGATTTAACTATCGCCTGGAGTAAAACTGGTGATACTCCATTCTCGATTATTTCAATCTAATTAAAGATTCATTAAAACTCCACTTAGTTTTAATCGTTAACTGGGTTAAAGAATCAGTGTCATTTAAAACACGGTTCACGGTAAACCCAAAATATCATTCCATTAATTATCGGGTTAAAGAACAAGTGTTATTTAAAACACTGTCCACGATAAACCCAAAAATCAATATCAATTCTACTCCAATTAAATATTGTTTAATTGGTACATTTCATTAAATCTAAATAAAAAGATTTAATCTTTTCTTGACTGGGTTCAAGAACAGTGTTAGTGAAGAAACCATTCACGACAAACCCAAATCACATTCGATATTCAATACAAGGCTCTGAATAGAAAATATATCGGCTTATATTCAATATCGAATTCTACGACTAACAAATGTCGTATTGGAAATAACGATATAAATATATATCTTTCAAATTTCCATAACAACACCTGTATAATCACGAATTCCAACATCGAAATATTCCGAAGACAATTTCGATTCAAATCCACTCCAATGCAATCATTGGATATTCTGGTTATTTTTAAAACCCTTTTTAAATTCAATTTATTTATTTAAAAATAAATAGAATTATAATTCTAGTTCAAAACCAGTTCATTTCGATAAAAATCTATTTTTATCTTTTCAAATATGGAGTTTTTCATCCCAATTCTTTCTAAATCATTTCTTATGATTTTACACAAATTATTACTATTTTTAATAATTTTATCGAGGCCTGTACAGTCGATTTCCATCAACGGTCATCGAACTGCACTTACAGCGACCTTTTTCAAATTTGATTTGGACATAATTCCAAATCCAACCATTAGATTTTGAATTTCTAATATTCGTTAGAAAGCTCTTTTCGATACGAACCCAACGGTTCCGGTTTTAGGAGAATCCGACGGTCGGATCTCCCGTAATGTCCGTTTGAAATAAATGGTCGAAATTCACGAACTGCCGCGGCGCAGCGCGTTCTATTCAGGCCATTATATTACATATATAATATATATAATATATATATCGTCGATTTCTATTTAAAACGAATTATATAAATAGTTTTAAATTCGTTTCAAAAGAAATTTCAACTTCCAATTCAATTCAAATCAAAATTGAATTCTTCTTTAAAAATTCGTTTTAAAATTCATTTCTATTCAATTCAAATTTCAATTCAATTTGAATTCATTTCAATTTGCTTTCAATTCAATTTGAATTCGTTTTCAATTCATTTCATTTCGAAATCGTTTTCAATTCATTTCCTTTCGAAATCGTTTTCAATTCATTTTGAATTCGTTTTCAATTCTTTTCATTTCGAAATCGTTTTCAATTCAATTTCCTTTCGAAATCGTTTTCAATTCAATTTGAATTCGTTTTCAATTCAATTCATTTCGAAATCGTTTTCAATTCATTTTGAATTCGTTTTCAATTCTTTTCATTTCGAAATCGTTTTCAATTCAATTTCCTTTCGAAATCGTTTTCAATTCAATTTGAATTCGTTTTCAATTCAATTCATTTCGAAATCGTTTTCAATTCATTTCCTTTCGAAATCGTTTTCAATTCAATTTCCTTTCGAAATCGTTTTCAATTCAATTTGAATTCGTTTTCAATTCAATTCATTTCGAAATCGTTTTCAATTCATTTCATTTCGTTTTCAACTCATTTCATTTCGAAATCAATAAAATCGATATAAATATCGTTTACGTCAAAATGGCGTCAATCTAATCAACACGGCTTCATAAATTTCTATTTTCAAAATAGTTGTTATTATCAAAATATTTCGTTCAACACATGACCAATCTCAATGGATGAGTACTGTCAACACATGAACCTTTATTTTATATTGATAAAGATGTAAATTTTATTACTAAAATATTTCGTTCAACACATGACCAATCTCAATGGATGAGTACTGTCAACACATGAACCTTTATTTTATATTGATAAAGATGTAAATTTTATTATCAAAATATTTCGTTCAACACATGACCAATCTCAATGGATGAGTATTGTCAACACATGAACCGTTATTTTATATTGATAAAGATGTAAATTTTATTACTAAAATATTTCGTTCAACACATGACCAATCTCAATGGATGAGTACTGTCAACACATGAACTTTTATTTTATAATATTCTTTATTTTTCAAATTGGAATGAGGCCCAATCAATTACCATATAAAGTTAATTATGTGGATTTTCATACAACACATGTATATAATAGCATCGAAAAATAATCAACCATCAACCAAAGTGCACTACACTGTATAAGCATCAAATATAAATATCTAACGCTTATAACAGCCTGTCAATCGATCGATCGACATATTTAATCAATCAGGATGAGTGAACTTCAAATTTCATCCTAACACCCGTGTGGGGTTTCAAACAATCCAACACAGATTTTAGTTGTGCAGTTGGGCGATGTGTAAAATTTATCGACCCAGTCAATGTCCTTCAAATAGGTGTACATAAACAAACCGTTCGGTTTGTAAATGAATATTTTATTTTATTCACTTCACGTTAAAATTTATATTTTTAACGATAAAAACATTTTATTTTAACTTATGAATTTCTATTCCGTTCATTCTTTAAATAAAATGATATTTTTATTTTTCTAACATATTTTAGAAAATTTCGGCGGCATAACGGCACGATACTAGAAACGGGACGAGGCCTAGCCTTATCCCCGGTCTAGTGAAGGCCCACGCCATTCACACATCAATCAAAATCACCAAACAACCAAATTCAAATCAAATCATATAACTAATCTATGCAACCAAACAAACAAGTCCATGGTCTGTGGACGATTGTGTCGGGTGCTACTAAGCACCGTCTGCATCCTAGTATATATATAAATAGAAATGAAATGGAAAGGTGAGAAATTCTCACATATAGCTATCCTAGCTCCACGGCACTTCATTGATAGAAATCTTCGTCGTTTCGCCTTTTTGTCTCCTTCGTTGCTCGTATCCGCTACATATGTAAAGATCGAATTTTTACTTCGCTACTCAATATATAAAAAATCATATTTTTATTTCGAAGTTCAATATATAAAAACCATATTTTTATTTCGAAGTTCAATATATAAAAACCATATTTTTATTTCGAAGTTCAATATAAAAAAACCATATTTTTATTTCGAAGTTCAATATATAAAAATCATATTTTTATTTCGAAGTTCAATATATAAAAATCATATTTTTATTTCGAAGTTCAATATATAAAAACCATATTTTTATTTCGAAGTTCAATATATAAAAATCATATTTTTATTTCGAAGTTCAATATATAAAAATCATATTTTTATTTCGAAGTTCAATATATAAAAACCATATTTTTATTTTGAAGTTCAATATATAAAAACCATATTTTTATTTCGAAGTTCAATATATAAAAATCATATTTTTATTTCTGTTTTATATAGTTTTTTTTTAAATTATCTAACTAATTACATAAAAAAAAATATAAAAGCTTACTGCAAATTAAGAACTCCTGCTGCGTCGGATTGAGCTCCCCCCCTAGGTCACGATCGCGCCGCCTATCCACCAGTCCGGAGCACCATCGGAGACTACTGCGTCGACCACCTGAAGCTCATCTACCGTCGCCCCCAAGCATGGCCCATTCGAAGCCGCCTTCCGCCTGAATCTCGTCTTTGAACGCGGGGACTTTCAGTGCGGAATTTGAGGAGAATACAACTCTAATGACGATCAGATCCATTGGGTAGATAGATCTCATGAAGGGGGAGAGTATTGCTATGGAAAGCCATCAACAAAGATGGACAGAGGCGGAGATAAGAGAGGAGGAAGGTTGGAAGAAGGCGATCGTTGGTTTGAGAGAGAGAGCGATGGGCTTCGTTTTGTGCGTTGACCACAAAATCGAATTGTGAGGGTTTGACCCTGGTCCAAAGTGTATATATATAAATATATTTAATTTCCAATATTTTATTCACATAAAGTAACTTTTTCTATCGACCTCGAAATGAAGCCCACCGCCTGTCGTCCATAGCTAATTACCCCCATTCCGAACACAATGGGATATGTATCGTAAGCTGATTTGACTGTTACAATCAGTTCCCGTTAAATTTACATTTAAATCATTATATTGAATTTTAAACGTACATTTCAAATTACCGGGGTCACATACTAACTAGAAAAATTCCCGAAAAATATTTTCTAGCTTCGTATTGACGATATCGTCCTAGCAAAACTAGTTTCGTCGAATTCTGAGACCGTTTGAAAAATGGCCATTTTCCAGTCGATTAAAATCAACTGAAACTAGTCAAACGCGTTTTCCTTTGCTACACTCACATATTGATTCGAAAAATTATGAAATTTGGAATCTAGCAATAACTTGGCACCACGGACCCAACAAAACTGGTTTCGTCGAAATCCGAGGTCATTTGCAAAATGTCCATTTTTAAGGGCCTGAATTCCATAGCGACTATTCAGAATTTTTAACTGGACATATCTTTTGATCCCCGCTATGAAAATTTGATTATTCGGATTCGTTGGAAAGATATTATCAATTAGATCCCATTATTTTTGGTTTCACTAAAATCCGGATTGTTTTGCATCCGGTATGCTTAATTGAAGTTTGAAATCGAATTATCGAACTACCGCGCCATTTTCAATTCCATTTATAAATATATATAAATATTTATATTCTAACGACGACGCGTATAAATATATACGTTCGAATTATATTCAAAATAAATTTCTCGTCGTTTTTATTTAAAATAATTCATTTTAAATAATCAAAGTTCGCTAAAATTGCCAAAATAAAAATTTTAAACTGGCCCAGATTTTCGGGTCGTTACACTTTATATACATACCATCATCAGAGCATAACAATCATTTTTGGAACAGTTATAAACACCTATTTCCAGATACAATATAGTACACAGCGGAAATACGATAATCTACAGCTAACTGGTGAAGCCTCCTGCTTCCAGCTCCTCCAATTGAATCTGTGAAATCCCGACTACTTGACTGCCCGTACAAATTTGGGCACCCAAGAGTTTAGGGAAAACGAAACAAAATAAACTCTGGGTCAGTCATGGGACTGGTGTGAGTAAACTCCAATCATTTGTTTAACCTTTAAAATCCTTTCAAAAGAAAAGATAATAGTAAGACCAGCCCACACATAAACATGGACGGTTTTTACCTTACTATAACCCAAAACACTTTGATACGACAATCCAGTGATATTATAATAATGTCTACATCAAATAAATAACCAAATAGTAGAACGCTTGCATCTCACGCTCAACATATATAGTATAAAATCAAAAACCGCATGGCGCTTATTGGAGATTGGATTTCCAACATGACAAGGTATGGAACCACCTTCCGCTAGTGTATCTCTAGAGAGGAATACACTGGGTTCAACAAGAACATCTTGTAACCCGGCCCACACATGACCGACCACTCATTTCGCTTGAGTGTATCGAATGTATATCACCAACGGTTGGGATCAGCAACCGCCTCCCGACTGGGACAACATCGAATAGAATAAGAAATTAAATGAACCTCTAGATAGGTGATTATACATCCTAATGGGTGCGACCCACATAGCCATGCTGCCTGCCCGATTTTTGTCCTTTCCCGGTTGTTAAGGCATGAGGCTACGAATACTTACCATTCATTGATAGCACAATCACTTTGAATGCCACATTGTCAGATCCGTTAATCACTAGTTGAGTTTGCACAAATATTCTGGATGTTATGCTAAGGGAATAAATCCGTTGCAACCATATATATTTATACAGACCAACCCATTTGATCATTGGAAATACTCTGTCAGACATTCGTCCATTTACGTTCATTCTGGGATTGAACGAAACCGAAGGCACTATTTCCATTTAATAGAAAGAGTCCTTGCACTTTACTCCGTCTTCAATATATTCAGCATACTTGGTTCGCAACGCTTATGCCGATACGGAGTGGTTCTTCGGATAGTAATCCAACCGGTCTCTCCATATTGACAACGATGGTCAAAAACTTCGATAGTCTGTGATTTAACTATCGAATAAAAACAAGTGTTCATCCAAACATATCAAACAAATCACTGGGCTCTTTAATTAATATTTCATTAATTAAATCTCTTCTCCATTTCCTTATTAATATTTGTTAACCAAATATTTACAAGTATCGTCTCCTTTTATTTTCTACAGTTAGAAAATATTTTCGATTTTAATTGTAAAACATTCCAATCACTTATCTCTTCCACGAACTCATTTAGTTCTATACTTAGAAAACATTTGTTATTTTATTTCCAAGTTTACATTTATTTGGGTTAAAACGGATGTTGTGTAAAACATCATTACGACAACCCAAATATATACATTCAACTAAATCTCTTTAAACGTTGATCTTCGAGACTGAGTTTTGCTATTTATCGGTTGTTAATGAAACCAATCAAGTTGGGGTATAATTACCTCTCAGACCTTGACTGAATAACATTCATAACGTCAAAACAGACAAGACTACTTACTCGAATAATCAATACTATACAAACCAATTATCTATTTTTAAAACACGTATACATTTCCCTTGTTTTTTTTAACACATCTAAGTTATAGTTTTCCTTCTTGTTTCAAATATCCTATTTAAATTTGTTTCATTATCTAATTCTCTCTATATATATCGATATATGGATTTCTAGTTATCAAATTTTCATAAAAATATTCTAACTCCTTAAATTTTCGGAAAAATTCGCCATAACCTCCCCTGTATCGGGAGCATCGGGAAATTTCAAATAGCTTCCCGGTAACTTCTCATCTCAAAAAGAAAAGAAAAAGCCAAGCGGCTTGCCGATACGACGCATAAAATCTCATATATGAATTAAACATGTACCTTATTGTCGAGCACACTAATTATATACCTTCATCACTTTATCCCATAACTGTCTCCGGTATATCTATACCTGTACAATTCATTTCAACTTCATACACTCGTTTTGACTCCATTCGTTAAAGTAACTCTTTAACTAACTCTTTGCCCATTTCGCTTGTATATATGAATATAACACGTTTCAAATATATTTCAACTTACTTATCAACTAATTGAATTCAAATTTTAATTTAATATCTATATTTGATTTCAAATATATGTTTACAATTCAAAAATTCAATTTTCAAAGTTCGACTTCAATTCACCACTCGATTAACTAATTCTTCTTTGACTTAGTTAATTCTATTCAATAATCAAAAATATAATTATTGTTTCAAAAATCACTTTTCTTACTTCACTTGAGTTCACCTTTATGTTCTAACTCAAGACCAGGTTTTTAAATGGAAATTCGGATTTTTATTTGCTTAAAAATCCCTATATTTATTATATAAAATCCATTATGGTTTTAATGGTTTCTGGCGCTGCACTTTTAAAAATTTGATTTTGACATAACTCAAAATCTATTCGACAAAATCCAGGTTTTTCTCTTCCATTAGAAAACTATTATTCAACCGGTCCTGACGATTCTTGTTTCAAAGAATTCCGACTTCAATTGAGTCCTGCATACTCAATTGAAGTTCGAGTCGCCAATTTACGAACTGCAGCGCTGCGGCGAGTTCGTTTTAATTATATTTATATATATATATATAAACTTTTAAACTTCGTTAAAATGAATCCAACTCCATTTTAACTCTATTTGAATTTCTTGATTCAAATTCCATATTCAATTCTTTTTGAATTCTCGATTCAAATTCTATATTCAATTCTGTTTGAATTCTCTATATTCAAATTCCTTTATTAAGTTTCCATTTGAATTTCTATATTCAAAATTCTATTTCAAATTCTTCTTTGAAATTCTATATTTCAAATCCAATCCAATTCTTCTTTGAAATTCAATATTTCAAATTCATTTATTCAAATTCCTTTATTCCTCTATTCACATTCCTTTATTCACATTCCTTTATGAATTTCTATATTCAAATTCCATATTCAATTCTTTTTGAATTCTCGATTCAAATTCTATATTCAATTCTGTTTGAATTCTCTATATTCAAATTCCTTTATTAAGTTTCCATTTGAATTTCTATATTCAAAATTCTATTTCAAATTCTTTTATTCCAATCCCTTTTGAATTCCTCTTTGAATTTTCTTTATTCAAATTCTATATTTGAATTTCATTATTCAATTTCATTTTCAATTCAATTTGGATCTATTTGAATTTTCTATATTCAAATTTCAAATTCAATTCTATTTGAATCTTCTATATTCAAATTTCAAATTTCAATTCTATTTTAGAAAAATAGAATTTCCTTTCTAATTCTCAAATATCCTTTTTCACGATATTTTTAAATATCATTACTTAAGCCCAGTGATATTTAAACACACAAAGCAACCAATTATTTATTTTCCTAACACGTCATATATAACAATTTATATGCAAACAAATAAACAAACAGATAATATATTTTTGAGGAATCCAGTTGGATTCCTCCAACCTGTTTTCCTGCATCCACAGATGTTAGCACATAAATAATACCCATTCTGCTTCGTGGCAGAATATCGTGGTATAGAAGGTCATCCACTAATCATAGCGTGGGGCGTATAGGGTAATCATCTGCTATGAAACTGCGGGCATCCGCTAATGAGACTGCGGGAATCCAACCAATCAATCAACCAATATATATATAATAGCCTAAATAACTAATATATATAAAACAAGCAGAAAAATCCAAACAAGCAACAACAATTATTTTTACGAAGTAAAAATAATTATAAATAAAAGGTAAGTGAGATTTACTCACTTTTATTTGCCGAATATTTCGATTAATCTCGTATTATTGCGGCTACGAATTCTACTTGAGTTGAATCGACTTAGTATCTTACATCCCATTCTGTCCTAGACGCTATAACTTCTTCGAACCAGCAACCACCTTACCCGAACTCCAACTGCAGCGTTGTCCATTGCTTTCAGCACTGATGAATACTATTGCAGCATATCCTCAAACACCTACAGTGCAGTACTGCTAGTTCTCCCACCAGCTCGCCCGTTTTCCTATGCCAACACCAAACTGCTGTAGCATACCCACACCACTACCGCATAAAAACAACATCGACTGTATCCAGACCCTCCTCTAACAAATGACCATCTCCACCATGCCTACTTCCACTATTTCCAGAAACCTGAGATTGAATCCCCCCTGCTCCACCTTCACAAATCGGACTGCAGTACCTTACTGTCAAACCCAAGCAACCCATTCCCTAATCAACTAATTTATCTTCTCCAACATTTCCTCTAACAACAACAAGATGCCACTCAACCCTACGCAACCATCACCGACCTTCCAGAGACTTGCTGACCCCAACACATCATGTCGCACCATTACAGCTCGTCTTCCCCAAACTCACAGAGATCGAGCCCCTCATGTTTCCCAAGTCGCACAACAAAGCTCACCCTCGTACTCCCCCTCCGTTCAACATCGCGACCTCCGTTTCAGTGCAAAAATCGAACTGGAGTTCGTACCTTATCTTAATCCATAACCGAGTCCCCCTTTCTCTCTACACGCGAGCGCCGGTTTCGAGTTCCAGGCAATTGATCGGAACCTATAGCGATTCCGATTTCAACACCCCCTTTTTTTTCTATTTGCTGAATCGATTTTTTGAAAGAGGGAAAAGGAGTGTTTTTATTTATTTCGCCTAAGACTGAAATGAAATGGTTTTTTTCGAGAATTTGTGTATGAACAGAATACTTGGTGAAGCTCCATATATAGATGCGAAAGGTAGACAAACTGTACGAGGCTAGTAAAAGCATGTTTCCTTTGTAGTGAAGCTGGAAGATAGAATATTGTGCTCAAGAAAACAGTAGGTCTGCGAAATGAAATGTTAGGGTCGGCTTAAGTATATAAGGTGGCTGAAGTACAAACGTTTTAATGTGATTTGATTTCGATCCTATCCGTTTAAAAATATCTCGTGGCTCCCTTATTCGAAAATACAAACCGCTATTTTAACGCAACCACTGACGTTATAAGATTATAATGCTATCCTGAATTCAATGGAACCACTTCCGAAATCGAATTTAATCGTATGAGGGAGAACAATTTAAATTGTCGATTAAATTTATCAAATATAAATTATCATTGTTCTATTTCAATATAGAATTTGAACTAATCGATAAAACCATTTTGATTAAATTTTTTCTTCGAATTTCAATTATTGTTGTTTTCCCTATTACGAGAATATATTCGATACTAAATCGTATATTGATTATTAAATAGATAAATTCAATATAAAATCCATGATTATTCCAATTTCAATATTTAAAATAAATTTAAATATTCATTATAAAGCAGCTAAAAACCGGGACGTTACAACTACACACACGTTTGCAGCATATTATAATTATATGCATACATGTACACATATATCCAGAATATCATCATACTTTTATGCAACTGTTAATAATAGTTGTATTACATATATTCAGAATAGTTGCATATCTGTATGAACATATAGGGAACAATTGCATATCTGTATGCGCATATTCAAATTAGAAGCGTACAATTTTATCCACTATTTAAGAAAAGTTGCATATTTATATGCACATATACAAAATAGTTGCATACTTATATGCACATATTCAGGACAATTGCATACATTTGTTATCCAAAATACAAAATAGTTTCATACTTGTAAGCACATAATAAAAATATTAGCATACTTGTACGCACAGTTGTACAAATGTATTGAAATTTAATCTCACAAAAGAAGCCTTACAAATAATAATAAATACATCAAAACAAATCGAAAATAATAATAACACACGTATGAAAAAAAAAAAAAAGCGCAAATTACCTTGAAGATGAAACATTCATTATATCTCTCGATCGCTGAAGAAATCGAATATTGGATTCTTCAACAAATCGCAATTAGATCGAATATTGAATCTCAGAAGAAAAAAACACTAACGACAACAACATTAAATCAACTAAAATATTCTCTCTAAATAATAGCCGTATGAATCAAATCCATGAAGCCGCCATGAAAAGAAAAATGCGTTAATTTGAACAAGGGTATTTGTGGAAAAAGAATACCCGAAAAAAAAAATAGGGATGCGAAAAGTATAATTTAAAGCGGGAGGATTACATGTTAATTAACTTTAATTTTAGGGATGTGTGCCTAATTTTCACTTAAAATTACATCTTCGTTATATTTATAAAATATGTAAAATACCCATTGTTTGAAATGAAAAATATGTTTCCAATAGAAATTCCATTTTTATTGTATACATAAAAATGATCATTGTTTGAAATTAAAAGATTACATTTTTAATGTAAGATAAAAAGATTCAAAAGTGATAAGAAGTTGTTAACATTTAACTTACATTTTTAATGTAATAAGGATTTATTAAAAAGATCACACTTTGATAAGAATGTGTTAGCATTAAAATTTCACCATTAAGGTAATAAAGGATTGATTAAAAATACTAAACTTTGGTAAAAATGTGTTAACATAAGAAAGTACATTTTTAATGTACAAATGATTTTATAAAAAGATTAAAGTTTGATTATAATACGTTTACATTAAAAAGCTCATTTTTAATTAATAAAAAGATTCAATAAAAAGATTATTGTTTGAAAAAAATGTTTTTACTTAAAAATTACATTTTTAATGTAAGTAGAAATAATTAAAATATACATTGTTTGATATTAACATTTACATGTTATAGATGTAAAAATGTTCATTTGTTTGATATCAACATTAACATGTTATAGAAGTAGAAAAATGTACATTGGTAAAACATTATCATGATTATGTTAACGATATTAGAAAATAATTCAAGCTGAATTACAATTGGTTAAATTTAATTATAAATGATTTATGTATGTAAACTGTTGTTTGAAAACCCCACACGGGTATTTGGATGATATTTGTCACACACTAGTCCCAATATTTAGTTGAATGTCAACCGATGGATTGACAGTTTGTGATGAGCATTATTTATTTATTTATTTTAATGCTCACACAATTATAAATTTCACTCTGGATGTGAATGGGTTGTTGATTGATTATTTCTCATTATTGTTATATACATGCGTTGTATGAAATCCATATAACTGAAATTATATGGTAATTGATTAAGTCGCATTCCGATTCAGAATATTTTTAATATAAAATAAATTTAAAATAAAGAATCTTTTAAAATAAAGAATATTTTAAAATTAATAATATTTTAAAATAATATTCAGTGTAAAATAAAATTCTGATTTCTATGTCCCTTTTTAGACGAATATAAAAATATAAAAATATGAAGCCGAATTAAGGAGAAATGCCATTTTAAACCCGAATGGGTTGATCGATTGATTTTATTCATTTTAAAATGAATATAAAACGAAGTGATTTATAAATTAATATTTTGAAAATATAAATATTTTAATATGATAAAAATATAGGATATTCAGTTTTTCTTTAAAATTTAAAATGAAGTTAAAATCGTTTAAAACGAATTTATAAATGATTTAAAAAATATGTTTTAAATAGTAAACGACAAAACATATAATATATATATATATTATATGTTTAATGGCCTGAATAGAACGCGCCGCGCAGCGACTATTCGCGAATTTCGACCACTAACTTCAAATTGATGTAACGGGAGATCCGACTGTCGGATTCTCCTAAAACCGGAACCGTTTGGCTCGCATCGAAAAGAGATTTCCAATGAAAATAAGAGGTATGAAATCTAATGGTTGGATTTGGAATTATGCCCAAATCAATTTCAGAAAAGGTCGCTATAGATGCAGTTCGGTGGCCGTTATTGGAAACCGACTGTACGGGCCTTGACAAAATTAGTAAAAATATTAATAAATTGTTTAAAATCATAATAAATAGTTTGGATGGAAAATTCCATATTTAAAAAAATAAAAAAAATATTTTTATCGAAATGAACTAGTTATTAACTAGAATCAATCTTTAAATTAAGATTTAATAAAGTTTTCCAATTAATAAATATTTAATCGGAATTGAATGAGTGAAATTGAATTTTTGGTTTTGTCGTGAATTGTATCTTCAATAACACTATTCTTAAACCCAGTTGAGAAAAGAATAGTTTCCCATTATATTTATAAATTAGAATAAAATGAAATGTGAATTGGGTTTATCGTGAACTGTGTTTTAAACGACATTTGTTCTTTAACCCAATTAACAGTGAAAATATATTTTGGAAGTTATAAATCTTTTATTAAGATTTAATTGAAATTCTCCAAAGTAAAGTTTTTCAATTTAATATATTAAATTGGAATTGAATGGGATTCGATTTAATAATAATCGAGATGAGATTCTGTAAAAGAAGACCATTACTATATATGGAATTTAAAAGGCTTTGTCATTATTCCATTTGTGTTATTAGCCTGATACAGAAATTAATATCGATTATATATTGATTTGTTTTCAGTGAAAATTCCATATTTAATAGAAGATGATTTTTGGTTTATCGTGAACTGTGTTTTAAATGACATTGGTTTTTTAACCCAGTTAAAGACAAGAATAATTTCTTAAATTTGAATAATCATAAAGTTATAATTTTTGATATTTAAAACCACATTGGAGTTTTAATGAACCTTTACAAGGAAGATTAAAGAATAATTTTAAAAGAATTTATCTTTGATAAAACTAATGGGATTCCCTAATAATGTGAATATTTATTTAAAAGAATATTCTGCATTGGAATGAGGCGTATGATTGTTTTATGGCACTTGTTTATTGATTATAAAATATGCGAGTTATTCGGAAAGACCTGGTTTAACCCATTCTGAATAATTACTACGGCGATTAAAAGTCGAAGATGAAGACGGTGGTTAAAGACCAGAGATCTTCACAACGTTTGGATGATTACTGATGTCTTGATCGGGAGGCATCCCAAGACAAGGTAATAAGTGGTGATCGTCCAGACGTACTTGGAGATCGATGGATATGCGAGAACATCTCTCCTGTATTGGACATATGGGACAAGGAATAAGGTGTCTCCGCTTTCGTTCAGACCCAGAACGGACTTGTAAATGGATGGTATGTTTGACATTGTATTCCTTTATGCTGTATTCGTCGATCTCTACTAAATATATATCAGTTTGGTGGCGGAGAATTTATTCTCTTGCTTAACACCCTTCTCTGAGACGTACGAGCTTAGAGGTTATATATTGGCAGAAATCAATGGTATGGTATGGATTGACAATGTGGCATGCTAAGATGCAAATGATCAAGGCTTTTGTTGAAAATAAGGGCCTTGTGGTTGATATCAAAGCACAGCCCATTTAGGCATAGCTTTGTGTATAGCGTTACTTCGCGAACCTCACACCCCGGTAAGAGTCAGAAACGGGACAAGGGAACGTAGGGAGTGCACACATTTCTTTCTAGCTAGAAGTGGTATTAGGGTTTTGCAAGCCCTGACATTTTACTTATGTGGATGATGGATTACGAGGCCTCGGTTATATTGGTCGATACTGACCAATTTATAGGTTCAATAGGACCAGGAAGCATGTGTTTAGGCATAACTAATCCACTAAAGTACTTATGGACTGGCTCTGCAGGATCCAAGGGTTCGCCAGCGTCCGAATCCTAAGACATTTGCTAGAGTGTCTCAAATCGGTAAGGAGATCGTCCCTAGCCTTGAATCATGATGGAAATCCAACCTACAATACAACATCATGTTGTTTTGATTGTAGAACTAGTATGGCGACATAGAAGGATGGGGTACTATGCCGTCTATGATTGATACATTATGATTGAAATTGTTTTTGAAACATATATACACTAATAATGATATCAAATCCATTTTATCGTATCAAGCATTTTTGACCATTATAAGATAAAACTCTACGCTCTGGTTTGCGTTGCATGATGGGACTTGAGTTTTATAATGGTTTACTTTATCTAAAAAGCATTGCGTTGTTTAACGATTTACTTTATTTCATGCACTGGCAATCCAATGGAGTAAACCCGTTCTGCATTAGCGGCATGGTCCTGTGATTGACCTTATTATTAAATTGGTTAAGTAAGATTTCTCATACCAGTCCCATAACCGACCCGTAGTTTGTTTCACTTTGCAAACTCGGGTGCCCACTTTTCAACACAGTCAGTCGAGTAGCTTATTTTGCAGATATATTGAGAAGGATTTTGGATCGAAGCTTAAAGCTGTGTCCAGAGCATTGATAGACTTCTGCTATATCAGTTTATTGTTTTCGGGTGCCCTCTTTTCAACACAGGCAGTCGAGTAGCTTATTTTGCAGATATATTGAGCAGGATTCTGGATCGAAGCTTAAAGCTGTGTCCAGAGCATTGATAGACTTCTGCTATATCAGTTTATTGTTTTCCACTGCACTGTATTACATTATTGTAATTTAATCTTCTGTTGTAATATAATTCGATGTACTCTGATATATTCTGTACTCTGATGTAACATTATTGTAATGATGTAATAAAAGTCTTCTGTTATTTGTTCTGATGTGTTGTATTCCCAAAGTTAGCATATTCAGGTTTTGAACGGTCTTGGTTGATTTAGTGATCGATTATGTCTGGGAAAATCAGAATCGTTACAGTTGGTATCAGAGCCTTGGATAGCTGAAATCTTTGGGGTACAACTTGTTAGAATTGAACAAAAGACTCATTAGAGGTAGTATTTGTAATATCCTATAAAGGAATACTCATTATAGATAGGATCAGTAGCATCCTAGAATGAGATACTCGTTAGAGATGGGGTTAGTAATGCCCAAGAACGAGTTGAGAGTGACAAGTTTATAATTATCGTATTTGTGATTATATATATTATACGAATCTTAGAGAATATGATTTTTGAATGTATAAAAGTTAAATATATTTGAAAAGATAATCAACTAATTGATTGATGATTGTATTGTGTGATTATTAGTTCAACTAATTAAATTATTTAAACAAATAAAAGAATGAAAATTGAGTTGTTTAGTTAAACAACTTTTAGCTTCGTTCCTTTTCGAGGACGAAAAGATTTTAAGTGGGGGAGGTTGTAACAACCCAGAAAATTAGAACCAATTTAAATTTTTTTCTTTAAGGAAGTTTTTGTTATAAAATGCGTCAGAATTTAAAAAAAATTCCATTATCAAATTAAATTATTGGATTTAAAAAGTTTTTTAATAAATTACACGAATAATTTTTTTTATCCATTCACATTTCATGCAAGTTTACTTTTCTTTCCTATTCCTTTTCTAATTTCCTCAAATTCAGTGCTTCTTTCTCTTCGCTTTATTTCTCCGTTAATGTAGCATTCATTGTTTCCTATTTAATGGATATGTTACCCATTTCTATTTAAATATAATAAAAATATGCTAAAATAAATAAATGGAGAGAAAGTTTATTTATTAGAATTACACCTTTCTCTCTTCCCTTTCATTTATTTCTTAACGTTACAATTCTTAAATAAATAAAAACAAAAAAAACGCATTAAGACAAAACACATGAAGAGTTAATGCACCCTCTACCCATTCTAATTCCTTTCTCTTTCTTCTATTTATTCTTATGTCACTCCTCTTACCTTCCATTCATCTTTCACATATTATTCTTTCCTTTTTTTTCTCCATTAAGTGCACATTTATTTCTTTCCTTTATTATATTAATTTTTTTACCTTAATTCTTTTAATTTCTTTTCATGTATTATATTTTCATGAATCTTATTTTATTTATGTACTCTTATTCCTTAAATTTACATTCCCTTATTCTCCTTTCCCGTTTTTCTTTCTAGTAATTTTTTTTCTCTAAAAACAAACAATTCTCACACACATATATATATATATATATATATTTTATTCCCTTCTATATCTATTCTTATTTACATTATCTGTATGTATTTGTAGACATTTTCGTTGTCTTATTCTTGTCTGTGCAATTTAATATGTTCCCTACAATTATGATGTTATATGTTTTGAAATTAAAGAAGACACACAAATTTATAACGATTAGCATCAAACAATTTTTCATGCGTTCATTTTCTTTGTTTTCTCTTTCTCTTTGTGATTTATTTTTGAATTTTGAACATGAGATAAATATTGTCACCTCAGCCTTAATAAACCACGTTTAATTTATTTATAGCTTACCTAATACAAATGGGCGTCTTAGTTAAATAAATCATGTATATATCTTTTCAATTTTCATTCTCTATCAGAAACTCTAATTCTCCTTCTTCCTTTCTGAATCTAGATCTACATCTCAAAAATTCATGGAGAAAAATTTCCTAAAAATCTATTTGCAAATGAAGGAAGAATCAAGGAAAACAAATCCTATATTCCTCTCTCTCTCTCTCATCACCTCCTCTCTAAAATCCATGACATACTTTCAACAACTTAATTCATGGAAATTAAAGAGATTCTCCTGCTCTTTATTTCTATACGGACATGATGAATTTTCGTGGCCTGCTCTGCTCGCAATTGCCACTCAAAGCCACTATCTTTACAGCGTTTTTGGGTGAGGCTGGGCCCACCCAGTTGGGGACGGTGCTGGGTGCGGGGAGGAGTCAGACGGGCGATCGATGGGGCGACGTTGGATCTGAGGCCGACGGCCTCTGGAAGCGGCGGGATGGAAGATTTCAACTTGACAGGTTTTGGGTTCTCCTGAAGAAGAAAACGATAAAGGGGGTGAGGCTTAGAGAAGGATTAATTAAATTAATTATTAATTAATTTCAGTAATTACTCATTTAATTTATGCAATGTTTAATTGGCCATAACTAGTTCAAATCTAATTAGAATTTGATGGAACTGAAAGCGTTGCAACCATATTTCCGAGATCTACATGATGGGACAGTATGAAACGGATTTAGAGCTGACTGCAAATTCAGAAGGAATAAACACACTGTGAGATTTCTTAATTAATAATTAAAATAAATTGTTTTTCTTTGCAAATCATTATTTATTCGCTATTAAAATTCATGTGTGTGAGGTATGAGATTAGATTTGGGTGTTTGTGGTTGAGATGAATTAATTGGACTGAATTGTGTAGATCTAGACTTTGCTTACAATAAAATCAAACTTTTATTGTATATATAAAAATATTCATGTTTGTAATAAAAATATGTTGACCAATAAAAATTATATTTCTATTGTGTATGAAAAATATTCATGTTGTATTAAAATATCATTTTTGTTAGAAAATATTATATTGACATAAAAATGTCACTTAGTTAGAAAATATTATATTAACATAAAAATGTCACTTTGTTAGAAAATATTATATTAACATAAAAATGTCACTTTGTTAGAAAATAAAAATGTCGCTTTGTTATATCATGTTATATTAACATGAAAATGTCGCTATATCATGTTATATTAACATAAAAATGTCGCTTTGTTAGAACATGTTATATTAACATAAAAATGTCGCTTTGTTAGATCATGGTATATGGACGTAAAAATGTCAATTTGTTAAATCATGTTATATGATCATAAATATGACATTTATGTAGAAATCATATTTTGTCAACATAAATATGACATTTATGTAGAAATCAAATTTTGTCAATAAATATGTCATTTAGGTTAGAAACAAATTTTGTAAATAAAAATGTCTTTTTATTTAGAAATGTCATATTGGATTAACATTGTCATTTTTTTAGAAATTTCATATTGGATTAAAAATGTCATTTTATTTAGAAATGTCATATTGGATTAAAAATGTCATTTTATTTAGAAATGTCATATCGGATTAAAAATGTCATTTTATTTAGAAATGTCATATCGAAATAAAAAATGTCATTTATGTTAGAGAATTAATTTGTCATTTATGTTAGAGAATTAATTTGTCATTTATGTTAGAGAATTAATTTTTCATTTATGTTAGGGAATTAATTTGTCATTTATGTTAGAGTATAAATAGGTCATTTATGTAGAAAACATATTGTATAAATGAATATGTCCTTTATGTAGAAAACATATTCGGTAAATAAAATATGTCATTTACTTAGAATCATATTTTGTAAAAAAAAATGTCATTTTTAGGTAATGTCATGTTAGATAAAAATATCACTTTATTTAGATAACGTCATGTAAGATAAAAGTATAATCTATGTTATGTGAAATAAAAATGTCATTTATTTGGATAATGTCATGTTATGTTAAAAATGTCATTTTTATTAGAAAATGTTATGTTAGAATTAAAATGCCATTTTATTAGAAAATGTTATGTTAAAATATAAATGTCATCTTGTTAGAGAAAATGTCACCTTTATCATGGTAGATAAGAACAAGAATAATTATGTGTTAAGGCTTATGTTTTGTTGAAATAAAATATTTCAACAATAAAAATTACATTTTTTTACATGTAAGGATCATTAAAAATATTCGTATTTGAAATGAAAATTGTTCGACCCATAAAAATCACATCTTTATTATATTTATAAAAATATGTAAAATACCCATTGTTTGAAATGAAAAATATGTTTCCAATAGAAATTCCATTTTTATTGTATACATAAAAATGATCATTGTTTGAAATTAAAAGATTACATTTTTGATGTAAGATAAAAAGATTCAAAAGTGATAAGAAGTTGTTAACATTTAAATTACATTTTTAATGTAATAAGGATTTATTAAAAAGATCACACTTTTATAAGAATGTGTTAGCATTAAAATTTCACCTTTAAGGTAATAAAGGATTGATTAAAAAGACTAAACTTTGGTAAAAATGTGTTAACATAAGAAAGTACATTTTTAATGTACAAATGATTTTATAAAAAGATTAAAGTTTGATTATAATATGTTTACATTAAAAAGCTCATTTATAATGTATAAAAAGATTCAGTAAAAAAATGAAAATGTTTTTACATTAAAAATTACATTTTTAATGTAAGTAGAAATAATTAAAATATTCATTGTTTGATATTAACATTTACATGTTATAGATGTAGAAATGTTTATTTGTTTGATATCAACATTAACATGTTATAGAAGTAGAAAAATGCACATTGGTAAAACATTATCAAGATTATGTTAACGATATTAGAAAATAATTCAAACTGAATTACAATTGGTTAAATTTAATAACCATGATTTATGTATGTAAACTGTTGTTGTTTGAAAACCCCACACGGGTATTTGGATGATATTTGTCATACACTAGTCCCAATATTTAGTTGAATGTTAACTGATGGATTGACAGTCTGTGATGAGCATTATTTATTTATTTATTTTAATGCTCACACAATTATAAATTTCACTCTGGATGTGAATGGATTGTTTATTGATTATTTCTCATTATTGTTATATACATGCGTTGTATGAAATCCGTAAAACTGAAATTATATGGTAATTGATTGAGTCGCATTCCGATTCAGAATATTTTTAATATAAAATATATTTAAAATAAAGAATCTTTTGAAATAAAGAATATTTTAAAATTATGAATATTTTAAAATAATATTCAGTGTAAAATAAAATTATGATTTCTATGTCCCTTTTTAGACGAATATAAAAATATAAAAATATGAAGCCGAATTAAGGAGAAACGCCATTTTAAACCCGAATGGGTTGATCGATTCATTTTATTCATTTTAAAATGAATATAAAAAGAAGTGATTTATAAATTAATATTTTGAAAATATAAATATAAATAAGATAAAAATATAGAAAATTCAGTTTTGCTTTAAAATTTAAAATGAAGTTAAAATCCTTTAAAATAAATTTATAAACGATTTATAAAATATGTTTTAAATAGTAAACGACGAAATATAATATATATATATATATTATATATTTAATGGCCTGAATAGAACGCGCCGCGCAGCGACTATTCGCGAATTTCGACCATTAACTTCAAATTGATGTAACGGGAGATCCGACTATTGGATTCTCCTAAAACCGGAACCATTTGGCTCGTATCGAAAAGAGATTTCCAATGAAAATAAGAGGTATGAAATCTAACAGTTGGATTTGGAATTATGTCCAAATCAATTTCAGAAAAGGTCGCTGTAGATGCAGTTCGGTGGCCGTTATTGGAAACCGACTGTACGGGCTTTGACAAAATTACTAAAAATATTAATAAATTGTTTAAAATCATAATAAATAGTTTGGAGAGATTTTGGATGGAAAATTCCATATTTAAAAAAATAAAAAAATATTTTTATCGAAATGAACTAGTTATTAACTAGAATAAATCTTTAAATTAAGATTTAATAAAGTTTTCCAATTAATAAATATTTAATAGGAATTGAATGAGTGAAATTGGATTTTTGGTTTTGTCGTAAATGGTATCTTCAATAACATTGTTCTTAAACCCAGTTGAGAAAAGAATGAATCTTTTAATTAAGATTATTAGAGTTTCCCATTACATTTAGAAATTAGAATAAAATGAAATGTGAATTGGGTTTATTGTGAACTGTGTTTTAAATGACATTTGTTCTTTAACCCAATTAACAGTGAAAATATATTTTGGAAGTTATAAATCTTTTATTAAGATTTAATGGAAATTCTCCAAAGTAAAGTTTTTCAATTTAATATATTAAATTGGAATTGAATAGGATTCGATTTAATAATAATCAAGATGAGATTCTGTAAAAGAAGACCATTACTATATATGGAATTTAAAAGGCTTTGCCGTTATTCCATTTATATTATTAGTCTGATACAGAAATTTATATCGATTATATATTGATTTGTTTCTGTGAAAATTCCATATTTAATAGAAGATGATTTTGGGTTTATCGTGAACTGTGTTTTAAATGACATAGGTTCTTTAACCCAGTTAAAGACAAGATTAATTTCTTAAATTTGAATCATAATAAAGTAATGATTTTTGATACTCAGAACCACATTGGAGTTTTAATGAACCTTTAAAAAGAAGATTAAAGAATAAATTTAAAAGAATTTATCTTTGATAAAATCAATGGGAACCTTTTCCTAATAATGTGAATATTTATCTAAAAGAATATTCTGAATTGGAACGAGGCGTATGATGTGTTTTATGGCACTTGTTTATTGATTATAAAATACGCGAGTTATTCGGAAAGACCGGGTTTAGCCCATTTTGAATAATTACTACGGTGATTAAAAGACGAAGATGAAGACGGTGGTTGAAGACCGGAGATCTTCACATCGTTTGGATGATTACTGATGTATTGATTGGGAGGCATCCCAAGACAAGGTAATAAGTGATGATCGTCCAGACGTACTTGGAGATCGATGGATATGCGAGAACCTCTCTCTTATATTGGACATATGGGACGAGGAATAAGGTATCTTCGGTTTCGTTCAGACCCATAACAGACTTGTAAATGGATGGTATGTCTGACGTTGTATTCCTTTATGCTTTATTCGTTGATCTCTGCTAAATATATATCTGTTTGGTGGCGGAGAATTTATTCTCTTGCTTAACACCCTTCTCTGAGACGTACGAGCTTAGAGGTTATATATTGACAGAAATCAATGGTATGGTATGGACTGAAAATGTGGCATACTAAAATGCAAATGATCAAGGCTTTTGTTAAAAAGCAGGGCCTTGTGGTTGATGATCAAAGAACAGCCCATTTAGGCATAGCTTTGTGTATAGCATTACTTCGCGAACCTTACACCCCGGTAAGAGTCAGAAACAGGACAAGGGAACGCAGGGAGTGCACATGTTTCTTTCTAGCTAGAAGTGGTATTAGGGTTTTGCAAGCCCTGACATTTCACTTACGTGGATGATGGATTACGAGGCCTCGGTTATATTGGTCGATAGTGACCAATTCATAGGTTCAATAGGACCGGGAAGCGTGTGTTCAGGTATAACTAATCCACTAAAGTATTTGTGGACCAGCCCTGCAGGATCCAAGGGTTCGCCAGCATCTGAATCCTGAGACATTTGCTAGATTATCTCGAATCGGTAAGGAGATCGTCCCTAGCCTTGACTCATGATGGAAATCCAACCTCCAATATGACATCATGCGGTTTTGATTGTAGAACTAGGTTGGTGACATAGTAGGATGGCGTACTATGCCGTCTATGATTGATACATTATGATTGAAATTGTTTTTGAAACATATATACACTAATAATAATATCAAATCTGTTTTATCGTATCAAGCATTTTTGACCATTATAAGGTAAAACTCTATCCTCCGGTTTGCGTTGCATTGTGTGATGGGACTTGAGTCTTATAATGGTTTCATTTTTCTAAAAAGCATTGCGTTGTTTAACGATTTACTTTATTTCATGCACTGGCAATCCAATGGAGTAAACCGTTTCTGCATTAGCGACGTGGTCATGTGACTGACCTTATTATTAAATAGGTTAAGTAAGATTTCTCATACCAGTCCCATTACGAACTCGTAGTTTGTTTCACTTTGCAAACTCGGGTGCCCTCTTTTCCACATGAGCAGTCGAGTAGCTTATTTTGTAGATATATTGAGCAGGATTCTGGATCGAAGCTTAAAGCTATGTCCAAAGCATTAATAAACTTCCGCTGCATCAGTTTATTGTTTTTCGCTGCACTGTATTGAATTATTGTAATTTAATCTTCTGCTGTAATATAATTCGATGTACTCTGATATATTATGTACTCTGATGCAACATTATTGTAATGATGTAATAAAAGTCTTTTGTTATTTGTTCTGATGTGTTGTATTCCCAGAGTTAGCGTATTCGGGTTTTGAATGGTCTTGGTCGATTAGCGATCAATTTGGTCTGGGAAAATCATAATCGTTACATCAATTTATGAAGAACTTGGAAAAAATGTCATCTTTAAAATAAGCCTAATTATTCCATAAAATTGGATATCACCTGGACTTTGTTAGAATCATGCGATGGGACCAAATAGTCAAATAAATAAGCTGAAAGGATTGATTTGTAGCATAAAAGTCAAATTATATAGCAGCTTGATAAACATCTTCAAACATGGCTACTTATGAACTAGAGTTCACTGAGCTAGAAGGGCATTATGAGTGCGAGAATCATAATACTATCGACTGCCCTTGATGAATGGGTTGACCTGTAGGCAAAGGTCTTGTGACGAATATACAATTAACGGTTGCCAAAACACTCACGTAAAAGGAAAAATACGCAAAAGTATGCAAGATAGTATTTCATAAATGCACCATTCGAAATTGAATTTTTAAAAAAGGAAGAGACATTTCTAAATTAAACTCGGAGAGGAAGAATCATATTACAAGACCAAATGTCTTGGTAAAAGGACAAACTTGTATGTACATGTATTTAATTAGAAAATTGATTATATAATTTAAATTAATTCATATGATTCAACAATTATAAAAATAATGGCCCTGGAAACTAAAAGAAATATGCTATGTGAATGGAAGATTCAATCTTGAAGGCAAGCCTTTATTTTATACAACACAGGAATAAATCAACCAAAGACAAATTCAACACTTCCACCTAAAGCAACATTTGAACTCATACTAGATTTGATGTAACCAGAATGTCACCATACATAACGTTACCATTAACAAATTCAATAATTAAAAATCCACGATTAAGGGTTTTTTTCCCCGAAAAAAGCTCTTTATTCTTAAGGTTTATCGGCTTAAGACTTTAGCCGCAATTTTTTCCCCTCCCTTTTCCCCCTTTTATGGCTAAGCATACGACGAGAATGATTTTCAAAAGTAGACTCTTTATATTTCATATAACAATTTAATAAATTTCCATTTTCAACCATTACATGTTCAAAACTTTTATTGTTTTGTAGAATGTGCTAACAAAAATAATAATATTATAAATAGGGTTTTGTTGGGTAACTTCTTTAACTTTCCATATAAATATCTCTCGCACTCTAAATTCCAACTGAAAATAAACAAAAGCCACCCCAACTTAAAATATAAAAAACCCTAATTTTAAATACTTAGAAAGTCAACTCCAAAACTGAACTCCTAAGTTGATAGCAATCAATAGATGAAGTTCAATGGTAAGTAGGCTGAGTTGAGGGGAAACAATTACCTGAATCGGTGTCTCCCTATTACATTGTCACTCAGGGAAAACCAGTCAGTATTTGTAAGTGTTATAATAAACTAGCTGTTTGATTATGATATAAACTAACTATTCAGCTCTGATATAAAGTAATTGTTCGGCTATATGTTTAGCCATGAGGTGGAAAGCATGTACTTAGATACACTGCTTCAGCGAAAATATGCTACAAAATTTAGATTGATTTACCAATGGCGTCGCCTTAAAAAGAGGATTTATTTGAACAAAAATACAAAATGAAAAGTGGGGATTCTGAGAATTGAACTCGGGACCTCTCGCACCGAAAGCGAGAATCATACCACTAGACCAAATGCCCTTTGATGAAATGGTTGATATGTACAGGTCTTGAGATAGCGTGCAACTTAAGGTTAATTTATAAAGAACTTAGAAAAAATATCATCTTTAAAATAAGCCTAATTTTTCCATAAAATTGCCCCGGACTAGGTTAGAATCATGCTATGGGACCAAAAAGTAAAATAAACAAGCTGAAAAGATTGAATTCTTGCATAAAAGTAAAATTATGTAGCAGCTTGATAAACATCTTTTTCCCAGCCTACTTATGAACTAAATTTCACTGAGCATAGAAGGGAATTCAAAGAGCGAGAATCATACTACTATATCGACTGCCCTTGATGAATGGGTTGACATGTAGGCAAAGGTCTTGTGACAAATATACAATTAACGGTTGCCAAAACACTCACGTAAAATGCAAAATACGCAAAAAGTATGCAAGACAATATTTCATAAATGCACCATTTGAAATTGAATTTTTAAAAAAGGAAGAGGTATTTCTGGATTAAACTCGGAAAGCAAGAATCATATTAGAAGCCCAAATGTCTTGGTAAAAGGACAAACTTGTATGTACATGTTTTTAATTAGAAATTCGATTATATACTTTAAATTAATTCATATGATTCAACAATTATAAAAATGCTAGCCCTGGACACTAAAAGGCATATGCTATGTGAATGGAAGATTCGATCTTGAAGGCAAGCCTTTATTTTATACAATACAGGAATAAAATCATTCAAAGACAAATTCATCACTTCCACCTAAAGCAAGATTTGAACTCATACTAGATTTGATTTTACCAGAATGTCACCATACATAACATTACCATTAACAAATTCAATAATTAAAAATCCACGATTAAGGGGTTTCTTCCCCCCGAAAAAGATATTTATTCTTCAGGTCTATCGGCTTAAGACTTTAGCTACAATTTTTTCCCCTCCTTTTTTCCCCTTTATGGCTAAGCATACGACGAGAATGATTTTCAAAAGTAGCCTCTTTATAGTTCATAGAATAATTTAATAAATTTCATTTTCAACCATTACATGTTTAGAACTTTTATTGTTTTGTAGAACATGCCAGCAAAAATAAAAATACTACAAACAGGTTTTTTTTCAGTACTTCCTTAACTTTTCAGGTAAATATCTTTCGTACTCCAAAATCCCAACTGAAAAGAGATAAAACCCACACCAGCTTAAAATAAACAAAACCCTAATTTCAAAATACTTAGAAATTCCAACTCCAAAACTGAACTCTTAAGTTGATAGCAATCAAGAGATGAAGTTCGATGGTAAGTAGGCTGAATTGAGGAGAAACAATTACCTGAGTCGGTGTCTCACTATTATATCGTTGCTAAGGCAAAACCAAGTAGTTTTGGGAAATGTTATAATAAACTAACTGTTCGGCTATGATATAAACTAACTATTCGGCTATATGTTTAGCCATGAGGTGGAAATGATGTGCATATAGATACACTACATCAGCAAAAATATGCTACCAAAATTAGATTGATTTACCAATGTCGTCGTCTTAAAAAGAGGATTTATCTAAACAAAAATACAAAACGAGAAAGGGGAATTCCGAGAATCGAACTCGAGACCTCTCGCACCCAAAGCAAGAATCATACCACTAGACCAAATGCCCTTTGGTGAAATGGTTGATATGTATAGGTCTTGGGATACCATGCAATTTAAGGTCAATTTATGAAGAACCTGGAAAAAATATCATCTTTAAAATAAGCCTATTTTTTCCATAAAATTGGATATCCCCCGGCCTAAGTTAGAATCAAGCGATGGGACCAAATAGTCAAATACACAAGCTGAAAGGATTGATTTCTAGAATAAAAGTCAAATTATGTAAGAAGCCTACTTATGAATTAAAGTTCATTGAGCAAAGAAGGTCATTCTAAGAGCGAGTATCATACTACTATGTCGACTGCCCTCTATGAATGGGTTGACCTATAGGCAGAGGCCTTGTGACAAATATGCAATTAACGGTTGCCAAAATACTCACGTAAAAGATAAAATGGGCAAAAGTTTGCATGATAGTATTTCAAAAATGCATCATTTGAAATTGAACTCAGAAAGCAAGAATCGTATTACAAGATCAAATGTCGAGGTAAAAGGCTAAAATTGTATGTACATGTATTTAATTAGAAATTTGATTATATACTTTAAATTAATTCATATGATTCAACAATTATAAAAATGTTGGCCCTGGACACTAAAAGGCATATGCTATGTGAATGGAAGATTCAATCTTGAAGGTGAGCCTTTATTTTATACAATACCGGAATAAAATCATTCAAAGACAAATTATGCGCTTCCATCTAAAGCAGGATTTGAACTCATACTAGATTTGATGTTACCAGAATGTCACCATACATAATGTTACTATTAACAAATTCAATAATTAAAAATCCATGATTAAAGGGTTTTCCCCCCAAAAAAGCTCTTTATTCTTAAGGTCTATCAGCTTAAGACTTTAGCTGCAATTTTTTTCCTCCTTTTTCCCCTCTTTATGGCTATGCATACGACGTGAATGGTTTTCAAAAGTAGCCTCTTTACAGCTCATAGAACAATATAATAAATTTCCATTTTCAACCATTACATGTTCAGAACTTTTATTGTTCGTTAGAACGTGCTAACAAAAATAATAATTTTGTAAATAGGGTTTTGTTTGGTACTCCTTTAACTTTCCAGGTAAATATCTTTCGCACTCTAAAATCCCAACTGAAAATAAACAAAACCTAACCCAACTTAAAATAAACAAAACCCTAATTTTAAATACTCAGAAAATCCAACTCCAAAATTGAACTCTTAAGTTTATAACAATCAAGAGATGAAGTTCGATGGTAAATAAGCTAATTTGAGGGGAAAAAATTACCTAAATCTGTGTCTCACTATTACAACGTCACTCAGGCAAAACCAGGTAGTATTGGGAAGTGTTATAATAAACTAACTATTCGGCTATGATGTAAAATAACTGTTCAGCTATGATATAAAGTAAATGTTCGGCTATATGTTTAGCCATGAGGTGGAAAGCATGTGCTTAGAAACACTGCTTCAACAAAAATATGCTACCAAATTTAGATTGATTTACCAATGTCGTTTTCTTAAAATGAGGATTTATCTGAACAAAAATACAAAATGAAAAGGGGGCATTCCGAGATTTGAACGCCGGACCTCTCGCACCCAAAACGAGAATCATACCAGTAGACAAAATGCCCTTTGATGAAATGGTTGATATGTACATATCTTGGGATAGGGAGCAACTTAAGGTCAATTTATGAAGAACCTGGAAAAAATATCATCTTTAAAATAATCCTGATTTTGCCATTAAATTGGATATCCCCAAGCCTAAGTTAGAATCATGCAATGTGGCCAAACAGTCAAATACACAAGCCGAAAGTATTGATTTGTAGCATAAAAGTCAAATTATGTAGCAGCTTGATAAACATATTCAAACAAGCATGCTTATGAATTAAAGTTCACTAAGAAGAGAAGGGCATTACGAGAGAGAGAATCAAACTACTAAATCGACTGCCCTTGATGAATGGGTTAATGTATATGTAGAGGTCTTGTGACAAATATAGAATTAACGGTTGCCAAAACACTCACGAAAAATGAAAAATACGCAATAGTTTGCAAGATAATATTTCAAAAATGCACCATTTGAAATTTGAATTTTTAAAATAGGAAGGGGCATTTCTAAATTAAACTCAGAAAGCAAGAATCATATTACAAGACCAAATGTCTTGGCAAAAGTCCAAACTTGTATGTACATGTATTTAAATAGAAATTAGATTATATACTTTAAATTAATTCATATGATTCAGCAAATATCAAAATGCTGGCCCAGGACACTAAAAGGCATATGCTATGTCAATGGAATATTCAATCTTGAAGGCAAGCCTTTATTTTATACAATATAGGAACAAAATCATTCAAAGACAAATTCAGCACTTTATCCAAAAGCAGGATTTGAACACATACTAGATTTGATGTTACCAGAATGTCACCATACATACGTTACCAATAACAAATTCAGTAATTAAAAATCCACGATTAAGGGGTTTTCCCCCTGAAAATGCTCTTTATTCTTAAGGTCTATCAACTTAAGACTTAAGCTGCAATTTTTTTTCCTCCTCTTTCCCCACTCTATGGCTATGCATACGACGAGAATGGTTTTAAAAAGTAGCCTCTTTATAGTTCATAGAACAATTTAGTAAATTTCCATTTTCAACCATTACATGTTCAGAACTTTTTTTGTTTTGTAGAACGTGCTAACAAAAATAATAATACTATAAATAAGGTTTTGTTGAGTACTTCTTTAACTTTCTAGGTAAATATCTTTCGTACTCTAAAGTCCCAAATGAAAACAAACAAAACCCATGCCAACTTAAAATAAACAAAACCCTAATTTCAAATACTTAGAAAATCCAACTCTAAACTGAACTCTTAAGTTGGTAGTAATCAAGATCTGAAGTTCTATGGTAAGTAGGCTGAGTTGGGGAGAAACAATTGCCTGAATTGGTGTCTCACTATTACATCGTCGCTCAAGCAAAACTAGGTAGTTTTGGGAAGTGTTATGATAAACTAACTGTTTGGCTATATGTTTAGCCATGAAGTGGAAAGGATGTGTTTAGATACACTGCATCAGCGAAAATATGCTACCAAAATTAGATTGATTTACCAATGTCGTCGTCTTAAAAAGAGGATTTATCTAAACAAAAATACAAAACAAAAAGAGAGCCTACCGAGAATCGAACTCAGGACCTCTCGCACCCAAAGCGAGAGTCATACCACTAGACCAAATGCCCTTTGATGAAATGGTTGATATGTACAAGTCTTGGGATAGCGTGCAACTTACGGTCAATTTATGAAGAACCTAGGAAAAAAATCATCTTTAAAATAAGCATAATTTTTCCATAAAATTGGATATCCCTCGGCCTAAGTTAGAATCAAGCGATGGGAACAAATAGTCAAATACGCAAGATGAAAGGATTGATTTGTAGCATAAAAGTCAAATTATGTAGCAGCTTAACAAACATCTTCAAACAAACCTACTTATGAATTAAAGTTCATTGAGCAGAGACGGGCATTCTAAGAGCGAGAATCATATTACTATATCGACTGCCGTTGATGAATGGGTTGACATGTAGGCAGAGGTCTTGTGACAAATATACAATTAACAGTTGCCAAAACACTCACGTAAAAGGTAAAATACGCATAAGTTTGCAAGATAGTATTTCAAAATGCACCATTTGAAATTGAATTTTTAAACAAGGAAGAGGCATTTTGTTATGACCCGGGATTTTGACGACTTTGGTTATCGACATAAACACGATGACGACTAACCAAACATCGAAAAATACCGATCATTAATGAAAGAAATTAGAGGGTGAGGATAGATAAGATAGAAACTTAGAATAGAAGAAGAAGAAGAACACAACATCAGAGTAACACGAATCTCACAGCGGAATGAATAACATATAATATATGTAACATAATTTTGAAATATACATTTGTACTTGAATATACATCATTATCAAAGTACAACACTTACAACACAGCAGAAATAAGTATAGCTATATTGTAACAACCCGCAAAATCAGAACCAATTTAAAATTTTTATTTTAGAAAATTTTAATGAATTTTGACAATATAAAATAATCTATTTTAAATAATAATGATCACAAATTTGATTTAAATCGAAGTTAGAATGAACGATTTAATTTTAATTAACAAAAGAGTTAGAAATAACGCGGTAGTTTGAAAAGTCAAACTTGAACTTTGACTGACCGTACAGGATGCAAAATTTAACGGATTTTAGTGAAACCAAAAATATTAGAATCTATTTAAAAATATCTTTCCAACGAATCCGAAAAATTGAAATTTCATAGCGGAAATCAAAAGTTATGGCCAATTCAATATTTAGAAAGGTCGCTATGAAATTTATAAAGGTCAAAATGCTACTTTTTGCATACGAAGGAATTTGAACTCGAAACCACTTCCATTGAGTTCAGAATGATGTTTCTACATTGAAAAACAGTAAACACTTATATATTTTGAGTTTCGGAAATTATATGTTTAAAAATGTATTTTTAATATTAAATATATAGCCCTTGAAAATAGGAAATTTTCAAACGACCTCCGTTTTCGACGAAACCACTTTTGTTGGATCCGGAATGTCAAAATAATGTTAAGTTTAATTTTTCATAATTTTTGAAATTAATTTGTGGCCGTGGCAAAAAGATTTCAGTTTTGTCAATTTCAGTAAAAATTAAACGACTTGAAAAAGGCCATTTTTCAAACAGTCTCAGAATTCAACAAAATTAGTCTCGTTAGAACCGTATCGTCATAAGAAAGCTAAAAATATATTTTTTTTGGAATTTTCGGAGTCCGTATGTGGCCCCGGTATATTTAAATGTACGGTAGAAATTAAAATATTTATTTAATATTGTATTTTTAAATTAAAACCGAAAATAAAACATTACAGGCATCAGAATTGAAGCCCGGGATATAGCCCATTGCGTTCAGAAGGCCTCAAAACCTTAAGAACGACAGTAAGCAGGCCCAAATCGGAGAAAGTCCGAAAATCCACCTTTTTAGCACAAATTTTGAAATTTAATATTAAAATATTATATAAAAATTCGGGCTGAAACCCTAGCCAGCCGCCACCCAGATTTTTCTATGGCTGAAATTGTCCGATTTTCAAATGCTTATAACTTTTGATCCGCTCAACGAAAATCGACGCATAATATATCAAATCGAAGAGAATTCAAAGAACTTTCAATCCATACGGTCAAGATCGGGTTTTGGTGCACGGTTTTCGCGAATTCTGGCCGAGAACAGGCTGCGTTTTTTGGTGTTTTCGGGGTGAGATTGGAGGCCGAGTTCGACGGGTTTGGGGGTGTTGGTGGCTCTTGGCAAGGCGGTCGTGGTGGTGACATTTGATCGGACGATGGTGGCATGTATTGGGGTGCGTGTAGAAGGAAGAAGGAGCGGCTATGGGTAGTTCGGCCAAGAAGAAGAACGTCGGGTTGGGAAGAAGGAAAAGGTCCGAATTTTTTTAAATTATTTTATTATTTAATTATTCAATTTATCCGATCGTTAAAAATTCATAACTCTTTCATACGAGGTCCGTTTTACAAACCGTAAATTGCGTTGGAATCACAGAATTAAGATCTACGCGATGGCACCAACCAAAGCTGAAACTGAGACAGTTGGAAAATCGGCCAAATTCAAGGTGAGAATTTATTTTTATTTAAATTTAATTAATTTAATTACTATTATTATTATTATGACGTTGTGTGAAATTGAAAATCAAACACAATTGAATTTGCGATGAAATGTTGCCATGTGGTGGATTCAAATTGTTGTGATGCTATGATTGTAGATCCATTATGTTTATTCATAGATCTGTTAATTTTAAACATAGATCGGTAGGAAAAATTAGATTTTTCTTCGTTTAAATTTGTTGAAGTATGTCTTGTGGATATGAATCATATATAAATCTATCATCATATACGTCGTTATGCAATTCACATTATTTTAACGTGAATTAAAGTAGGAAATTCGCATCGTCGTGAAATTTACATCGTTATGCAATTTACACTAGTTTTGTTGTGAATTAAAGTAGGAAGATTTACATTTTTATATGATTATTTTAAAATGTAAAATTGAACGATGAAAATAAAAAGACGGTCTTTTTATATTTAAAATAAAAAGACAATCTTTTTATATTGAAAAGGAAAAGATGAAATTTTGACGATAGGAGTAAAAAGACGATCTTTTTATATTTACAAATAAAGAAGTTATTATTCTTACATTGTAAAATAGAAAAGATTATATTTTTACATTGTGAAATATAAAAAGATGATATTTTCACATTGTACATAAAAAAAAAGATGTTTTTACATTGTATGAAATAAAACATATTTTATTATGGAATTTATGAATGATTTTTCATCGCATGGAATAAATAACATTTTTATTATGGAATTTATGAATGATTTTTCATGGCATGGAATAAATAACATTTTTATACATAATTTATGAATGATTTTTCATCGCATGAAATAAATAACATTTTTATATGTTATTTATGAATGATTTTTCATCGTATGAAATAAATTACATTTTTTTTGTATGTTATTTATAAATGAATTTCCACCGTATGAATAAAATTACATTTTTATACGTAATTAAAAAGGTGAATTTACTTTGCATAACAAAAGTTACATTTTTATATGTAATTTATATATGAATTTACACCGTATGACAAAAATTGCATTTTTCTATGATATAAAAATGTAAATTTACATTGCATGATTAAAATTACATTTTTCTATGTAATTTAGAAATGAATGATAACGGTAGAATGAAAATTACATTTTTACATGTAATTAAAATGTGAATTTGCACTATAGGATAAAAATTACATTTTTAGATGTAATTTAAATATGAATTTATGTCATATGATAGGAATTACATTTTTCTATGTAATTTATATATGAGTTATAACGGTATGATAAAAATTATATTTTTCAATGAAATTAAAATATGAATTTGTATTGTATTATGAAAATTACATTTCTTTATGTAATTGGGACATGAATTTATAATGTAAAATAAAAATTACATTTTTATAATGTAATAAAGAAGTAAGATTCACGAATAAATTAAATTACATTTTTATGTAATGAAATAAGAGAATTTGCATCGTGAATTAAAAAGTTACATTTTATGTAATTAGAAATGAGGATTTGCATTGTAAATTAAGAATTACACTTTTATATGTAACTAGAAATTTGAGAATTCGCATGATATGGAAAATTACATTCTTTTGTAATTAAAAGACGTGAAATTCGCATCGCATATACAATGCAATTATTTACATTCTCTTATGTAAATAAAAAGAATAGAATTTAGAAAATACATTTATTTTCATTTCCTTATGTAAATAAAAGAATAGAATTTGAAAATGCGATTATTTACATTCTCTTATGTAAATAAAAAGAATAAAATTTAGAAATATATATTATTTACAGTTTCTTATGTAAGTAAAAAGAATGGAATTTGAAATTACAATTATTTACATTTTCTTATGTAAATAAGAAGAATGGAATTTAGAAATACACATATTTACATTCCCTATTGTAAATGAAAAAGAACAAAATAATGTGAATCCTTTTATTTACATTTTCTATTGTAAATGAAAAAGAACAAAATAATGTGAATCCTTTTATTTACATTTTCTATTGTAAAGAAAAAGAACAAAATTATGTGAATCCTTTTATTTACATTTTCTATTGTAAAGAAAAAGTAAAAAGAGAGTTATATTTCTTATTTGCATTTTTAGATGCAAATAAAGCATAGAAAGAAAATTATACTTTTATTTGTCATTGTTTTTGATAAATAAAGGTAAAAGAGTTAAAAAGACATTTTATTTACCATTGTTTTGTTAAATAAAAGTACAAGATATAAAAGAACATTTTTATTAACATTGTTTTGTCAAATAAAAAGACAAATACATGAGATACACTTTTATTTGTGTTTTATGTATAAATAAAAGTACAAGATTAGAAATACACTTTTATCTACACTGTATTTGTTGAAATAGAATTGCTAACAAGATGAGTGTATCACTTTACTCATCTTTGTCGAAAACAGAAATTATGTGAAAATATAAGAATCACTTTTATTTGCATAATATACAGTAGAATTTATACGCAAATATAAAATCCAATTTTTATTTGCAAAACTTGCATTAGAATTTATATTCTAATATACAATTGTATTGTTGGTCAAAATATACACTAAAAAGTATTGTTAAGAAACTTCATACAAATAAAGAATAATGGAAATTATATCCCATTTGTCATCCACAATAAAGCTATATAAATAAATTGCCCTTTATGTAACTTTAGGAATATATAGTGAGATCATACGAGTAAAATACATTCTTACTCGATATAAGTGACATGTGTAGTGAAATTGAAATTGGTTAAACCTATTAACCAATTATTTATTTATTTATTTATTTATTTATATGAATTGTTGTTGGCTGAAAACCCATACGGGTATTGGGACGATACTTGACTGACACAAATCCCAATGTTTAATTATATGTCTATCGATTGATCGACAGGCTGCGATGAGCATTATTATTTCATTTTAACGCTCACACAGTTGAAATCGTCACTCTGGTTGTTAATGGATGGATTGAGAATTATTTCCTGTTATTATCCTATACATGAAATGTATGAAACCATATGACCCAAATTATATGGTGCATGGTTGAGTCGCATTCCAATGCAGAATTTCGTTTTAAATAAAGAATGTTTACATAGTAAAAGAATTTTTGTAAAATAAAAGATTTTGTATTAAAAAGAATATTTTATATAAATAATATTTTATTGATTATTTTAAAATATATTTTTTAATATTTTTAGGATAAATCTTTTATTTAAGATCATTAGATCTTAACAATTATGTTTGGTGATTGATATGTAGTTGGATTTGTAGTGGACGATGTTTTAAATAACATTTATCCTTTAATCCAATGTACATTGAAATTATTATTTGAAATTTATAAATCTATTTTATAAATTTAAAAGAAGATTTTCTAAAATTAGAATTTTCCAATTTAATATATTAAATTGGAATTAAGTGGAAATTCGATTGATAATAATCGAGATGGGCTTCTGTAAAAGAAGACCGATATTATATATGGAATTTAAGAGGCTTTGCTGTTATTCCATTTATAATGTTAGTCCGGTACAGAAATTTATAACGATTATTTGTTGATTTGGTTTCTGTAGAAATTCCAAATTTTGGAAATTGGTTTTGGGTTTATCGTGAACTGTGTTTTAAATGACACTAGTTCTTTAACCCAATTTAAGACAAGATTGGTTTATTGAAATTAATAATCTTGTAATAATGATTCTTGTATTAAAAATCAAAATTGGAATATTAATAAATCTTTTTAGAAAGATTTAAAATGTAATTTATTTTATCTTTGATAAAATTAATGAGAACCTTTTAACATAGATAATAATTTTTATTTAAAAGGATATTCAAAGTTGGAATGTGCCGTATGGTTGATTTTAATTACAAATACGCGAGTTATTTAGAAAGACCGGGTCTAACTCATTCTGAATAATCATCACGACGATCAAGAGTCGAAGATGAAGACGGTGACTGAAGACCGGAGAGCTTCACATCGTTTGGTTGATGGTGACTGATATCTTGAATTGGGACTGATCCCCCAAGGCAAGGTAAAAAGTGATGATCTTCCAGACGTACTGGAGATCGACGAATACGTTGTTTCGTTCAGACCCAGAACGGACTTGTAAATGGATAGCATGCCTGACATTGAAATTTATTTCATGTAATTAAATTGGTTTCTATTTAATATATAAATGCATGATGGCGGAGGATTTATTCTCTTGCTTAACACCCTTTTGTATGTTAAATAATTACCGATCGCATGATATGAGTTGTTGATGTGGTATGCCAAGTTGCACTTGATCAAGGCTTATTGTTGCAAAGCAGAGCCTTGTGGGATGATCAAAGCATAGTCTATTTAGGCATAGCTTTGTGTAACGTGACTTCGCGAGCCTCACAGCCCGGTAGAGTCTAAAATGGGAGAAGGGAACGCAGGAAGTGCACACGTTTCTCTCTAGCTAGAGTGGTGCCAGGGACCTACCAGCGCTGGCATTTATTCATTGTGGTTGTTGGATTTTTCGAGGCCTCGGTTTATGCGGTCGCCACTGGCCGTATTATAGGTCCAAAAGGACTGGGGAACGTGTGTTCAGGCATTTCTAATCCACAGAAGTAAGTGTGGACCGGCCCTGCAGGATCCAAGGGTTGGACAGAGTACCAATCCTGGGGCATTGCTAGAATGTCTCGAATCGGTAAGGATCTCCTCCCTAGCCTTGACTCAGATGGAAACCCAATTTCCAATACGACATCACGCGGTTTTGATTGTATACCTGTATATGGCGACATAGTGGGATGGGGCACTCATGCCGTCTAGGATTAATACATTTACTTTGATGTTTTGAAATTGGTTGCACGCTATTATTATATAATACCGTGTTTATCGTATCAAGCATCTTTTGATCATTATAAGGTAAAACCCTATCCTCCGGTTTGCGTTGCATTGTGTGATGGGACTTGGGTCTTATAATGGTTTCATTTTTCTAAAAAAGCATTGCGTTATTTTGACGATTTACTTTACTTTATGCACTGGCAATCTATAGGAGAAAACCCGTTCCGCGAAAGTGGCGTGGTCCTGTGATTAGCCTTATTATATTATATAGGTTAAGTAGAATTCTCACACCAGTCCCATGACTGACCTGTAGTTTGTCCACTGGCAAACTCGGGTGCCCATATTTTCCACACGGGCAGTCGAGTAGCTATTTTTGCAAATATATTAAGCAGGATTCTGGGTTGAAGCTTAAAGCTGTGTCCAGAGATAGAGAGTCTTCCGCTGTGTTTCTTCCGCTGCAATATATTTTAATTATTGTAACTTATTCTTCCGCTGTTTTTTTTATTATTCAATGTACTCTGATATTCTGTACTCTGACGTAACATTATATGATATGTTATAAAAGTCTTCTGTTGTTGTTTTAATATGTTGTATTCCCAAAGTTAAAGTATTCGTAGATTTTCACTTTTTGGGTCAGACCTGTGTGGTTTATGGTCGATTCAAAGGGTGGGAATTTGCGGGTCTTTACATATATGATCCTGAAGCCTCCTGCTCCAGCTCTTCAAGTGTATCTGTAAAATCCCGACTACTTGACTGCCCGTACAAATTTAGGCACCCAAGAGTTTAGGGAAAAAACAAATAAACTCCGGGTCAGTCATGGGACTGGTATGAGTAAAACAGTTTAAAACAGTTCAAGCAGGTAATCGATATCTCATAAGACCATGCCGTATAACGGATGGGTTTTTTCCCTTATGAGAATCCAAATTAGCTTTATATCAAAAACCTTTTGATATTATAATAATGTCTACCAACCACAATATAATAATCATCTAGCAGAAACGCTTTCATCTCACGTTCTACATATATGGTATACAATCAAAACCACAAGCACGTATTGGGTAATGGATTTCTAATTATGACAAGGTATGGAACCACCTTTCGCTAGTGTACCTCTAGAGAGGAATACACTGGATTCAACAAGAACATCTTGCAACCCGGCCACACATGACCGACCACTCATTTTGCTTGAGTGTATCGAATGTATACCACCAACGGTTGGGATCAGCAACCGCTTCTCGAATGGGACAACATCAACAATAGATTTTTGGAAATAAATGAAACTCTAGATCAGGTGATTATACACCCTACTTCGGTGCGACCGACTTAGCCATGCTGCCTGCCCGATTTCTGTCATTTACCGGATGTGAGGCTTGAGGTTACGCTTCATCATCACATCAGATTCACTTCGAATGCCACATCGTCAAATCCATCAAATCACCGATTGACGTCCTCAACCATACATTATGTGTTAGCTAAAAGAAGTTTCCTTCTCCGCTTCCACTCTTGGTACGGTTGGAGAAATCAATATACTTGATCGTCTGGAAATACTCTGTCAGACATCCGTCCATACAAGTCATCCAGGAACAGGATGAACCGAAGGCACTATTCTGTAAACAGGATAGCCCTTGCATAACTCCGCCTTCAATTTCCTTTGGCATATATGATTCGCAACGCTTATGCCAATACATAGTGGTTCTTTGGATAATAATCCAACCGGTCTCTCCATATTAACAACGTTAAAATGGTCAAAAACTTCGATAGTCTGTGATTTAACTATCAAAGAAAAACAAGTGTGCAAACAACGATATTATTTCCAAATGGAAATACTATCAATCAATCATCCATCACTATCATTCCATAACCATCAGACTCTAACTGTAAACTAAATAAGAGAACAACTTCCCAAGTATAAACCCCGAAGGCCGAAACCAACATCAGATCGATACTCAGAAAACTATTCAACTTAACTAATCTCTAGTCAGTTTCTAATCTTGTTTAACTTTATTTCTTTAACTCTATTCGATTAATTCTATTTAATTAACTCTAATTGATTAAACTATATTCGAATAACTCCCTTTTAACTCTATTTATTTAACAAATAAATATCTACTTTATTCTATTTATTCTAACAAATAAATATCTCTTTATTCTATTTATTCTAACAAATAAATATCTCTTTATTCTATTTATTTTAACAAATAAATATTCCTTTTAATTCTATTTATTCTAACAAATAAATATCTCTTTATTCTATTTATTTTAACAAATAAATATTCCTTTTAATTCTATTTATTCTAACAAATAAATATCTCTTTATTCTATTTATTCTAACAAATAAATATTCCTTTTAATTCTATTTGTAAATGGTTTACAAATATTTCTCTTCCTATTTGTTTGACAAATATTTTCCCTTATATTTGATTTACAAATATATATCCTTTGTATTTGATTCACAAATATATTTCTCCTATATTTGATTTACCAAATATATATTCCTTTTACAAAAATCCTTTTATATATATATATAATCCATTGATTTTATATAAATAAATTTATTTCAAAATATACTTTGAAAATTCCTTTTCTACATTCTGGTATTTCTTATGGTATTTAACACACCATATAACATCGATAAATATCGTCCCAACACACATAATCAACGTCGGATTATATATCACATTATATATCACAATATATAAATCACAGTAAAATAAATGTTGAGGAATCCAGTTGGATTCCTCCAACCTGTGTCCCTGCATCACGGATGTTAAACACCACAATTATAAAATACTCTGATAAACAGAATTAATATTCGATTAACGATTTATATATCGTTATCGATAATTTCAACCAATACACAAATAATTCAACCAAACAGTTAACACACAGCAATCAATCATCATTTATCAGTTCTAAATATACGTTATAAAAATAGAACTGTTCAGAGTTGGTGAGTTTTACTCACATTGGACTATCATCGTTAATAACAATAATTGTCGTTGATTCAGATTGGACAATTTATTTTGCTATAAATTGTAACAAGCTCGGATTCACTCCCGGTCAGTCTCATTTTGTTGCTCCCGTCCATACGATCCCAACGCAACTTACGGTTCGTGATTCTGATTTCATATGAGATAGTTACACATTTTTAAATTGAACACTAGTTTTAAATAAAAATAAAACAAAGGTTTATTTTCAAAAACTTGGGCTTAACCATTCAAAGTCGGCCCACTTCACTTCTACAAAGCCCAGGCCGTGAGTCCTTCTTCTTCCTCCATCAAATACTGCTGTATCCTTTCCTCCATTAACCCATCTTTTCCCCCAAACCGTTCACTCCCCTTCCACTTATAAATCATACAAAATACACCATAAATCCTCTCTTGTGATTATCTTTCTTCCTATACCCACAATACCAAACTCGATGCATTCTTCCTCGAGCTGGCCTGACGTCTTCACCGCAACTACAGGAAGTCGCACCACCCTGAACTGCACCGCTCACCCCCACAACTTCGCAACTAGGTGCCATTCTACTCGCTCAACCCAAATACCCAACCAAATTTGCGAATCCGTGCTTAAATTGCTCACTAAAGTAAACCCTAGGTTTACTTCCATAAAACCCAACGACGAACAGGGTATTCGAACCCAACAAAATGTAGCCGAGGTTGAAGAGTTCATCACTATGAACACAAATAAATTCATGAAGTAATTTATAGATTTTCTTTGTATTTGGTTTGGATTTTCTTCATTGCGTTTTGATTTTAGAAGATTACGAACTGTTTTGAGAAGTGGCGGCTCAAAATTTGATTTTATAGAGAGGTCGTTACTTTTGTGTGGCTGGAGAGTGAGGATGTGGCATGTTTTAGGCCTTAGAATGATTTTAGATATTTTTCTTGTTATTTTATATTCGTTTCTGCTCTTTTAAAAATCCGTGTGGTCACACACGATATTCGAAAATCACGAAATTGGACATGTAGGTAGAGTTCGACATTACGGTCCCAACAAAACTGGTTTCGTAGAATTCCGACTCCGTATGCTCACACAGCGTATTTTTAACTGTCAGAATATCGACTGTTTTTCACTCTAAAAATCGTACGGCCACACAGTGACTCTTAAAATCGCGAAACTTGGAATCTAACAATAATTTGATGTTGCGGATCCAACAAAATTAGTTTCGTCGAAAACCGAGGTCGTTTGCAAAACTGGCTATTTTTAAAGCTCTAAATAGCCTATTTAAATATATAAATATATTTAAATATAATTAAATTAAATATTTATAATTAAATATTATCGTATATATTCACAATAGAATATCATATTGCTCTAGAATATTCCTATGTGAATTTCTAGCTCGATATTTCAAATCTCGATTAAATCGATATTCGATTTATAATGAAATTCCTTTTTAAAATATAATTAATTCCTTTATAAATTATAAAGGATTTTCATAGCGACTTTTCTAAAATTTGATTTGGACATAAATGAAAATCTACACGACGAAATCCCGATTTTTCTCTCCCACTAAAAAGATATACTCCGCCAGCTCCACACGTTTCTTGTTTCACAGAAATCCGGCTTAAAACGAATCCTGTACATTCAGTTGAAGTTCAAATCGCCAAATTATGAATTGCAGCGCCATTTCAAGCTCGATTTTAATTATATTATAACTCTACGTTCAAACTGTCGTTTATATAATATATTCGTTATTCAAATTCAATTCCAAGCTGAATTAAATATCACAGATGATCTGGTTCACACCATATCGCCATTTCAGCCAATTCTGATTATTTCATAATTAAATATATTATTTAAATTAAATATTCACCATTATTTAATTAAACCACCATTTAATTCACTATATCACTACTTATATAATTAAATAAATTAATTATAATACCTTTGCCAGTGTGGGTCATTACAATCTTTCCCACTTAAAATAATTTCGTCCTCGAAATTGCTAAAAGGTAGAGGACGACCCTATCGACTGGTTAGAACATATTTGTTCACTTCTTAACTTCAGTTTCAACTAAACCAATTTAATTTCAATTAAATTATTTATTAATTTTTATCAACGAAAATTTTCAAAAATCCTGAAAATGTTCTAACGCCTTAACTTTTCGAAAAATTTCGCCAGCACCTCCTTTGTACTGGTCAATACGTCAAACCACCACTCGCCTCTCTGGGCCATCTCCATCCCAAAAGAAAATCAAATAGCCAAGCGGCTTGCCAATTCGGCTCATCAAAATCTCATACCATATGAAATATAAACTTGTACCTTTTGTTGGCATATCAACTCTATCACTTCCATATGCTATCAACTCAGCATATACCAATGTTATCCCAATCAAATTTGAATCTGCTTTTATCCACAACACAACCATTCGTTTATATCCGAGCCAAATATCATTTCAACTCGAGTTTCTTATCGATTTCTAACTCTTAACTTGATTATCACATTACACTTCAAATTTGAATCTCACAATCAAATTTGTCTTGATATCATTCTAATTCAATCTCAGTTACCACTTTACTGGCTTTACTTTAATTCAAATTTGCTTTCACAAATTTCTGTTAAATTTGTTTTTAATTCAAACAGTCTTTACCTGGGAGTTTTCAAATAGTTTACTCTTTTCAAAAATCAAATTTTCCTTTTGAACATGTCACTGAGCCCTTAATTAATATTCCATTAGTCAAATCACTTCTCTGTTTCTTTATCAATATTTGTTAACCAAATATTTTCAATAACCATATTGGCCTTTTATGTTATTTGGAAAACATTTCCGAATATCGCCTTCCTTTATTTTCTAAACTTTAGAAAATATATGCTATTTATAATTGGAAAATATTCCAATTACTTATCTCTTTTCCGATCTCGTTTATTTCTATACTTAGGAAATATTCTTTATTATATTTCCAAGCTTACACTTATTTGGGTTAAAACGGATGTTGTGTAAAACATCGTTACGACAACCCAAATACTATATTCAACTAACTCTTATTCAACATTGATCTTCGAGCCTGAAATCTTACTATTTATTTGTTAATAATGAAATCAATCAAGTTGGGGTATAACTACCTCTCAGACCTTGACTGAATAACATTTATAACGTCAAAACAGATATGACTACTTACTCGAATAATCAATACCATACAACTACTTATTCACTTTTAAACACGTATACGCTTCCTCTTTCTATTCTTACTAGATTTTATTCTTAGTCTTCCTTTTTGATTTTACTATTCTATTTCTAAGTTCGTTTCCTTATCGACTTCTATATATATATCGATACGTTGATTTCTAACTATCAAATTATCTTAAAAATATTTTAACTCCTTAAATTCCCGAAAAAATTCGCCATAACCTCCTTTGTACTAGGAGCATCGGGATATTTCAAAAAGCCTCCCATGGCCCTCACCAATCCAAAAGAAAAAGCCAAGCGGCTAGCCGATACGGCGCATAAAATCTCATATATGAATTAAATACGTACCTTTTCATCGAGCATTCTATTTATATACCTTCATACCTTATTCCAAACCTGTTTAATGTATATCCATACATTTCTAATTTATTTCAACTATACCCGATCGTTTTAACTCAATTCGTTAATTAATTTGTTAATTAACTCTTTAGTCTATTTCACTTTTATATTTGAACATGACATGTTCAAATATATTCTAACTTGCTTATTCTAATTTGAATCCAAATTTCAAATTTAAGTTCTATATTCCATTTCGAATATCCATTAAAAAATCCAATTCACCTTTCAAAGTTCAACTTCAAATTCAAACTCGATTAACTAATTCCTCTTCGACTTAGTTAATTCTATTCAATCTCTATTCAAATTCTATAGTTTAAATTCCATTTGAATTCTATATTCAAATTCTATATATTCAAATCCTACATTTGAATTCCATTTGAATTCTATATTCAAATTCCATTTCAATTCCATTGAATTTCATATATTTAAACTCCCTTTGAATTTCTATATTCAATTCTACTTCAATTCTATTGAATTTCATATATTCAAACTCCCTTTGAATTTCTATATTCAATTCTACTTGAATTCTCTTTATTCAAATTCTATATTCAAATCTATATTATAAATCCCATTTTGAAATTCAACACAACTTGTCTTTCCCAAAACAAATTCAAAACAGTATCTCTGGTAGTAATTCGTCACTTACAACTCGAAAATGAATACTGATGATGCAGCTGTCATCATCGGAATCTATTTTCCAGCGATCGAAGTGAGTTCAATACTATAAAACCATTTTTAAACATTTCCACTTTGAAATTCATTTCAAAATATAATTCACATTGCTTGTAAAACAATTTAAAATCTCCCAGGAACTTAAATTTTCCTTATTTTTAATCCAAATCCATTTACAAACACTTATCCAATTTTCCCGAATTTTAACTCAATTTCTGGTTTAAAATTTCAGATTCAACTCATCTGATTTCACGTATTTCACTTATATGAATTCTGATTGGTTATTTATATAACCATTACATTTATAATCTTACTCGATTATAATAACAACTAATATATCCACTATATTAAAATTTTGATATATATATATCTTCTCTATATCGAGATATACCTTGGGTAAACTTATTTTAATTTACCCTCTTTTCAAAACATATCGTGCCGACCCATCGTATTCGAGTGTTTATCAACTCCTACCGATACAGTGGATCAAACTGATCGACCAGAACTCATAAACGACTCAACCAATAAATCTCCACAATATAAAATCACTTTATATCAAATTACAAATACGCACTCGTATATATACACTCAACTCAATCTAGGGTATTACTGTCCCCATCTCTACCGAGTCACGCCACAGAGCCAAGGTAAATCACTTAACTTAAGCTCTGATACCAACTGTAATGACCCGGGATTTTGACGACTTTGGTTATCGACATAAACACGATGACGACTAACCAAACATCGAAAAATACCGATCATTAATGAAAGAAATTAGAGGGTGAGGATAGATAAGATAGAAACTTAGAATAGAAGAAGAAGAAGAACACAACATCAGAGTAACACGAATCTCACACTGGAATGAATAACATATAATATATGTAACATAACTTTGAAATATACATCTGTACTTGAATATACATCATTATCAAAGTACAACACTTACAACACAGCGGAAATAACTATAGCTATATGATCCTGAAGCCTCCTGCTCCAGCTCTTCAAGTGTATCTGTAAAATCCCGACTACTTGACTGCCCGTACAAATTTAGGCACCCAAGAGTTTAGGGAAACAAACAAATAAACTCCGGGTCAGTCATGGGACTGGTATGAGTAAAACAGTTTAAAACAGTTCAAGCAGGTAATCGATATCTCATAAGACCACGCCGTATAACGGAACGGGTTTTTCCCTTATGAGAATCCAAATTAGCTTTATATCAAAAACCTTTTGATATTATAATAATGTCTATCAACCACAATATAATAATCATCTAGTAGAAACGCTTTCATCTCACATTCTACATATATGGTATACAATCAAAACCGCAAGCACATATTGGGTAATGGATTTCCAATTATGACAAGGTATGGAACCACCTTTCGCTAGTGTACCTCTAGAGAGGAATACACTGGATTCAACAAGAACATCTTGCAACCCGGCCACACATGACCGACCACTCATTTCGCTTGAGTGTATCGAATGTATATCACCAACGGTTGGGATCAGCAACCATTTCCCGAATGGGACAACATCAACAATAGATTTTTGGAAATAAATGAAACTCTAGATCAGGTGATTATACACCCTACTTCGGTGCGACCGACTTAGCTATGCTGCCTGCCCGATTTCTGTCATTTACCGAATGTGAGGCTTGAGGTTACGCTTCATCATCACATCAGATTCACTTCGAATGTCACATCGTCAAATCCATCAAATCACCGATTGACGTCCTCAAACATACATTATGTGTTAGCTAAAAGAAGTTTCCTTCTCCGCTTCCACTCTTGGTACGGTTGGAGAAATCAATATACGTGATCGTCTGGAAATACTCTGTCAGACATCCGTCCATACAAGTCATCCAGGAACATGATGAACCGAAGGCACTATTCTGTAAACAGGATAGCCGTTGCATAACTCTGCCTTCAATTTCCTTTGGCATATATGATTCGCAACGCTTATGCCAATACAGAGTGGTTCTTTGGATAATAATCCAACCGGTCTCTCCATATTAACAACGTTAAAATGGTCAAAAACTTCGATATTCTGTGATTTAACTATCAAAGAAAAACAAGTGTGCAAACAACGATATTATTTCCAAATGGAAATACTATCAATCAATCATCCATCACTATCATTCCACAACCATCAGACTCTAACTGTAAACTAAATAAGAGAACAACTTCCCAAGTATAAACCCCAAAGGCCGAAACCAACATCAGATCGATACTCAAAAAACTATTCAACTTAACTAATCTCTAGTCAGTTTCTAATCTTGTTTAACTTTATTTCTTTAACTCTATTCGATTAATTCTATTTGATTAACTCTAACTGATTAAACTATATTCGAATAACTCCCTTTTAACTCTATTTATTTAACAAATAAATATCTCCTTTATTCTATTTATTCTAACAAATATATATCTCTTTATTCTAACAAATAAATATCTCTTTATTCTATTTATTTTAACAAATAAATATTCCTTTTAATTCTATTTATTCTAACAAATAAATATTCTTTATTCTATTTATTTTAACAAATAAATATTCCTTTTAATTCTATTTATTCTAACAAATAAATATCTCTTTATTCTATTTATTCTAACAAATAAATATTCCTTTTAATTCTATTTGTAAATGGTTTACAAATATTTCTCTTCCTATTTGTTTGACAAATATTTTCCCTTATATTTGATTTACAAATATATATCCTTTGTATTTGATTTACAAATATATTTCTCCTATATTTGATTTACCAAATATATATTCCTTTTACAAAAATCCTTTTATAAATATATATATATATATATATATAATCCATTGATTTTATATAAATAAATTTATTTCAAAATATACTTTGAAAATTCCTTTTCTACATTCTGGTATTTCTTATGGTATTTAACACACCATATAACATCGATAAATATCGTCCCAACACACATAATCAACGTCAGATTATATATCACATTATATATCACAATATATAAATCACAGTAAAATAAATGTTGAGGAATCCAGTTGGATTCCTCCAACCTGTGTCCCTGCATCACAGATGTTAAACACCACAATTATAAAATACTCTGATAAACAGAACTAATATTCGATTAACGATTTATATATCGTTATCGATAATTTCAACCAATACACAAATAATTCAACCAAACAGTTAACACACAGCAATCAATCATCATTTATCAGTTCTAAATATACGTTATAAAAATAGAACTGTTCAGAGTTGGTGATTTTTACTCACATTGGACTATCATCGTTAATAACAATAATTGTCGTTGATTCATATTAGACAATTTATTTTGCTTTAAATTGTAACGAGCTCGGATTCAATCCCGGTCAGTCTCATTGTGTTGCTCCCGTCCATACGATCCCAACGCAACTTACGGTTCGTGATTCTGATTTCATATGAGATAGTTACGCATTTTTAAAGTGAACACTAGTTTTAAATAAAAATAAAACAAAGGTTTATTTTCAAAAACTTGGGCTTAACCATTCAAAGTCGGCCCACTTCACTTCTACAAAGCCCAGGCCGTGAGTCCTTCTTCTTCCTCCATCAAATACTGCCGTATCCTTTCCTCCATTAACCCATCTTTTCCCCCAAACCGTTCACTCCCCTTCCACTTATAAATCATACAAAATACACTATAAACCTCTCTTGTGATTATCTTTCTTCCTATACCCACAATACCAAACTCGATGCATTCTTCCTCGAGCTGGCCTGACGTCTTCACCGCAACTACAGGAAGTCGCACCGCCCTGAACTGCATCGCTCACCCCCACAACTTCGCAACTAGGTGCCATTCTACTCGATCAACCCAAATACCCAACCAAATTTGCGAATCCGTGCTTAAATCGCTCACTAAAGTAAACCCTAGGTTTACTTCCAAAAAACCCAACGACGAACAGGGTATTCGAACCCAACAAAATGTAGCCGAAGTTGAAGAGTTCATCACTATGAACACAAATAAATTCATGAAGTAATTTATAGATTTTCTTTGTATTTGGTTTGGATTTTCTTCATTGCGTTTTGATTTTTGAAGATTACGAACTGTTTTGAGAAGTGGCGGCTCAAAATTTGATTTTATAGAGAGGTCGTTACTTTTGTGTGGCTGGAGAGTGAGGATGTGGCATGTTTTAGGCCTTAAAATGATTTTAGATATTTTTCTTGTTATTTTATATTCGTTTCTGCTCTTTTAAAAATCCGTGTGGTCACACACGATATTCAAAAATCACGAAACTGGACATGTAGGTAAAGTTCGACATTACGGTCCCAACGAAACTGGTTTCGTCGAATTCCGACTCCGTATGCTCACACAGCGTATTTTTAACTATCAGAATATCGATTGTTTTTCACTCTAAAAATCCGTACGGCCACACAGTGACTCTGAAAATCACGAAACTTGGAATCTAACAATAATTTGATGTTTCGGATCCAACAAAATTAGTTTCGTCGAAAACCGAGGTCGTTTGCAAAACTGGCTATTTTTAAAGCTCTAAATTGCCTATTTAAATATATAAATATATTTAAATATAATTAAATTAAATATTTATAATTAAATATTATCGTATATATTCACAACATAATATCATACAGCTCTAGAATATTCCTATGTGAATTTCTAGCTTGATATTTCAAATCCCGATTAAATTGATATTCGATTTATAATGAAATTCCTTTTTAAAATATAATTAATTCCTTTATAAATTATAAAGGAATTCCATAGCGACTTTTCTAAAATTTGATTTGGACATAAATGAAAATCTACACGATGAAATCCCGATTTTTCTCTCCCACTAGAAAGATATACTCCACCAGCTCCACACGTTTCTTGTTTCACAGAAATCCGGCTTAAAACGAATCCTGTACATTCAGTTGAAGTTCAAATCGCCAAATTACGAACTGCAGCGCCATTTCAAGCTCGATTTTAATTATCTTATAACTCTATGTTCAAACTGTCGTTTATATAATATATTCGTTATTCAAATTCAATTCCAAGCTGAATTAAATATCATAGATGATCCGGTTCACACCATATCGCCATTTCAGCCAATTCTGATTATTTCAAAATTAAATATATTATTTAATTTATTATTTAAATTAAATATTCACCATTATTTAATTAAACCATCATTTAATTCACTATATCACTACTTATATAATTAAATTAATTAATTATAATACCTCAGCCAATGCGGGTCATTACACATTTCAAAATTAAACTCGGAGGTCAAGAATCATATTACAAGACCAAATGTCTTGGTAAAAGGCCAAACTTGTATGTACATGTATTTTATTAGAAATTTGATTATATATTTTAAATTAATTCATATGATTCAACAACTATAAAAATGTTGGTCTTGGACACTAAAAGGCATATGCTATGTAAATGGAAGATTCAATCTTGAAGGCAAGCCTTTATTTTCTATAATACCGGAATAAAATCATTCAAAGAAAAATTAAGCACTTTCACCTAAAGCAGGATTTGAACTCATACTAGATTTGACATTACCAGAATGTCACCATACATATCGTTACTATTAACAATTTAATAGTTAAAAATCCTCGATTAAGGGTTTTTTTTCCCCTGAAAAAGCTCTTTATTCTTAAGGTCTATCAGCTTAAGACTTAAGCTGCAATTTTTTTCCTCCTTTTTTCCCCTTTATGGCTATGCATATGACGAGAATGGTTTTTCAAAAGTAGCCTATTTATAGATGATAGAACAATTTGATAAATTTCCATTTTCAGCCATTACATGTTCAGAAGTTTTATTGTTTTGTAGAACATGCTAACAAAAATAATAATAATATAAATAGGGTTTTGTTGGGTAACTTCTTTAACTTTCCAGGTAAATATCTTTCACACTCTAAAATCCCAACTGAAAATAAACAAAACCCACCCCAACTTAAAATAAACAAAACCTTATAGTTTTAAATACTCAGAAAATCCAACTCCAAAACTGAACTCTTAATAGCAATCAAGAGATGAAGTTCGATGGTAAGTAGGCTGAGTTGAGGGGAAACAATTACCTTAATCGGTGTCTCACTATTACATCTTCGCTCAGGCAAAACCAGGTAGTATTAGGATGTGTTATAATAAATTAATTGTTCGCCTATGATATAAAATAATTGTTCGACTATGATATAAAGTAACCGTTCGGCTATTTATTTTGCCATGTGGTGGAAAGCGTGTGCTTAGACACGCTGCTTTAGCGAAAATATGCTACCAAATTTAGATTGATTTACCAATTTCGTCATCGTAAAAAGAGGATTTGTTTGAACAAAAATACAAAACGAAAAAGGGGCATTCCGAGAATCAAACTGGGGACCTCTCGCACCCAAAGCGAGAATCATACCACTAGACCAAATGTCCTTTGATGAAATGGTTGATATGTAAAGGTATTGGGATAGCGTGCAACTCAAGGTCAATTTATGAAGAACATGTAGGCAGAGGGCCTAAGTTAGAATCATGCGATGGGACCAAATAGTTCACTGAGCAGAGAAGGGCGTTCTGAGAGCGAGAATCATTATACTATATCGACTGCTCTTGATGAATGGGTTGACCTGTAGGCAGAGGTCTTGTAATAAATATACAATTAACGGTTTCCAAAACACTCACATAAAAGGCCAAATACACAAAAGATTTCAAGATATTATTTCAAAAATGCACCATTTGAAATTGAATTTTAGAAAAAGGAAAAGGCATTTCAAAATTAAACTCGGAGAGCAAGAATCATATTGCAAGACCAAATGTCTTGGCATAAGGCCAAACTTGTATGTACATGTATTAAATTAGAAATTTGATTATATACTTTAAATTAATTCATATGACTCAGCAGTTATAAAAATGTTGTCCCTGGATACTAAAAGTGTAACGTACCACCTTTATGAGAGCTTCAAATTTGCAATTAAACCAACTTAAAATGTTCAAATCGATGGAACGTTATTTAGGTTATGGAGTAAAAAAAATATAATCAACACAGAAAGCATATAATAAATAACTAAAATTGTATTTGAACAACAAAATAAACTTTATATATAATCAAAAAGTTTGATACAATATTTTTCTATACATCAGAATTTTAAACTACCATTTGAATACAAGAAAAGTATTTACTAGTTTAAAATCTTCAGAGTGTGTCGTCTTCGACACCCCAACTTTGCAAATCTTTGAATCCTAAGTTGTAATCTTTAAATCTGTAATGCTCAAGTCTAACCCGAGCGTTCCATGCAAAAACATAAAACACTTTTGAGTCAGGATTAAATCATAGTTCAAATAAATTAACTTCAGCATAAACTAAATATAACAGTTAATCCTAACTTTTGAAATATGCACAAAATGAATGTAGTGTCTGTCCGTATCAGTTCTATATCAATGATGAGATCCAATTATATATCTATGGCTATATCAAGTATGACATTTGTTTATAAAAAACTGGCAACATTTAAAGTTAAAAGACGTTGTATAATATTCCAAGCTTGAAGCATGATCGTAGAGTCATGGAAATAGTCACAGCTACTAAATGGTCAATCAAACATCCTTTATAGTTATTTTGGATTCAATACTAGCATCATAGCAAGTAAAAGGCAACAAGTGTATATTGTATAATATTTCTTGTCAGGTTCCAAATAAATAGATTACTTTTTCATACAAAGCAGGCATATGCAAATGTCTAGAGTAACATTCAAGAGGGTATAATATTTCCAAATTTAACTAAGACATACAATAAGGAATTATGTATTGTGCAAGATGCCACATTATGCATCTATATGTAGCTTACAAACAAAGTTAATTAAGACATGTTTGAAAAGTCTGTGTGTGACTTAAATAGGATCTTTAAATGGATATAGCAGAAATGTATATGATAAGCAAACTTGTAAGCTATGGTAGTTATGAAAATAAATCTAAGTAATATAGATATATCACAAATAGTAAAATGCAGTTAGTAAAGACACCAGGAATTTTATACTGGTTCGGACATCCTGTCCTATGTCCAGTCCCCAAGCTCCTCTTCGGAATTCACTATCACGCCCTATATTAACCCGAAGCAATAGGTCACAATACACCTGAGCACCAACAAGGATGTCCACGCCTGAGCACCCGCACAGGGCTTCACAAATTACAAAAGAGTTTTGAATTTTGAATGTGTTCTTGTATCAACACTGAATAGCCAACGATAAAGTACACACTTCTTATAATCTTATCCTCAAGTATTTGATGTGTATGTGAAGATTGAAGGAAGTATGCTTCTTGTTGAATCAAGAGAATTGAAATAATATCAAAGATTCAACAAGTAACTTGAATTTCAGAGAGCTTTTAGAATGCCGTGAGTATAGAAATGTAAATCAGAAATTAGAGTAGAATAAATGAGAATCGGTAATTTGGAAAACATGTTTGTAGTGTATTTATAATTGTAGAAGAGTAGTAATCTTTCATGAAGAGTTCCGTCTATTTCTGTTCATAATCAAAGAGGAATCTCTTCATGAAAGGAGGCGACTCTTCATAAAAAGGACTGTTAATGCCTGACAAGCGACTGGTATAAAAATCACTAGTTGACTACTTAAAGAAGAAAATTGTATATATATTTAAATATGATATGAAAATAGTTGTTACTGGATTCAGATCGTTACTGGACTCAGACTTCCTGACCAGTCGACTGGTTGATTTTCTACCAGTCGACTGGTTAGGCATGACCAGTCCAGTTCAGCTCTTTTCTTACCATTTATTCATATATATATATATATATATATATACTAGATTGGAACCCATGCTTCGCACACGGGAGTGTTAAATTTTGTGGCATGCATGGGATTGTAAAATATGTATTTGAAGAGTAGGTATGCGAAGGAGTGAATGTAACTTAAACATGTGTAAATATTATAGCCAGTTTTGATAGTTTGAAAAGCATAGTTAGTTTGAGAGGTGACAAATGTAAGTTTAAACTGAAAGGCAGGTAGAAAAAAGTTGTAGTATATTAAGGCCAAGAACGCATTGAAGTGTGGAAAAGTTTAAACATTGTAGGCGTTTTCATGTGATAATTGGTTTAGAAAGTATGTTCTGTAGGGTAAATGGGAAATTATTCACATTTGGTAGTTTGGAAAATTGGTTTGACATTGAATTCTATAGTTTGAGGTTAGGATTTCAAGTGTGGTTTATATAATCAATTTTTGCACACCACTTTCCTCTTGTATTTCCATGGTAATCCATGGTTTGTTCATAGTAAAAAATTTACAAACCATGGTATAACATTGGCACTGGCTAGGTGATAATGATAGTGGAAACTGAAAAATGGATGTTATATGTGGATGCTCATTGCATGATGCCAAATGCTCTTAGTGTACTACCCATGCAAATATAATAATTATCCATGTTAAGTTATATGCCATATTTTACAATGTCTACGTCTTCAGCATGGGCACTGTGAAGTAGCACTAATAGTCCATAATCAGTGTGCAATTCAATGCCTAGGAAAAGATCGAAGATGTGTGTACCATGATGATAACAGTATGTTGCAATCTACAGAAAAATGCAAACTTTTAGTTAAAAAATTAAAGTTTGTACTGCTAATAAAGTAAGAATGGGCATATTATTCTTTATATAATTGCTCTATACTGTACGCACAGTAGAATTTTCCAAACCTACATGTGAGTTGGTGTTGGTAAATATGCAGTACAAAATGGATATGTTCACACTTTGTTGGTTAACGTTACATTTCGTCCACAGCGTTCAAACTGTAAAGTTTCCATTTTTGATGAAAATATCGTAGTCTGTTGTCTTGATATCATTGACGCAAAGAATTGAAAATAGTATTAATATGTCGTCGACCATCACTTAGTTTCGATAATCCGGCCATGCAATCAATAGAGTATTTTAACAAATTTTTAGCTTCTTTATCAAATGCAACTATAGTTGTGTTAGTATGCTGTCAAAAACGTCCAACTGAAAACGAAATCCATTTCAGGAGTTTGAACGTTTTAGGTAGAAGAATTTCACGCTTTATCCTTACCATTTTTATGCAATCAGGGCAGGATACATAGAACCATCCAGATGTAGTGTTTGCATTTACAATTGTTGTTGTGAATGAGTAATGTGCTACCTGCATACAAAATATCGGTCAAATAAGCGTAAATAAAAGAATAGTTGGGTAGGTAGTAATACGAAGGAAGTTATTGAAGAAGTAAAGTTTCTGATAGCAGCAGAAACTACAAATAAAGTATTATAAACATGTGAAGCTGCAGTTGAGTCTGGGTCAGTTAGCTGCAGCACAATATTCCTTCATAAATCAGAATCTAGATTTCTGAATGTTATCACAAAGTGATAATGTCAAGTTGTTGAATTAATTAGTTGTCAGTGTAATAGAGAGAAGAAATACCATATGAGTAGTTGTTTTCTTTGAAGCTCGTTGATATTCACGTAAACCTTAGTTGCATTTGTAGAGTTAAAAGAGAACTCAAGTAAAAAAATGTAGAAAAGTTTTGGAAGAAAAGGTACAGTATAATTTGGAGAAAGGAAATAAATATACATTTGAAAAGTTTGATTGACAGTGGATGTTACCACTACTGTGATAGGTTGTTAATTTATATCCATCACAGATTTATCAATTAGTTTTGTTTTGTCAGGCCATAGTGTTTCAACAATCAACTTTCCTTCATCAGGAAAGCTGCATTACTTCTTATTAGATATACGAAAGTAAAAAAACTGGATGAAAACGAATTTTAGTTAATAACCTACCACTAAGTATTTGTACATCTCTTTTAACTATAGGGAAACCTTTAGTTGAAATTAGAGGAGTCATGCGGAGATTCCTTTACGAACACCAGATATATCTATGGTTTGATGGAGGAAAAATATCATAAATATACTATTGTGCAAATAGCCCTTTGTAAAATGTCTTTTGTTAGAAAATTAAAAGCACATACCAGTTAGCAATTTTGTCTTACTTACTCTTGGTGCAAGGAAGTCTTCATTGACAGTGGGAAATTTATGTCTAGGAATTGCAAAATCGGGCTGATTGATTTATGTGACGATCGTATCAGGGAGAATGAAGATTATTTGTTCGCCAGCAAATCCACGACAGTTATATAATCTTATTTAAGTACATTGAAAGTTTCAATTTCGTATAGATAAATCTGAGAAGACAATCAATGATTGTTGGGCAAGGAAACATTACAAAACAACAATAATAAAAACTAAAGCATTTCCATATAAAGTGTGAAGGAACTGCAATAGTGCCTTTCTGTTGGATCTAGATTATCCCTAGAGGGGGGTGAATAGGGTTTATCACAGTTTATCGCAGAGTTATAAATTTAACGGGATATTAAATAATAAACAGATCACAGAATGCAGCAGAAATAAAAAGCAGAAAGGAAATAACACACAGAGATACCCAACTTCGGCAAAACCATGCCTACTAATGCATTCCTAAGGTTTCTACTAGGTGATAGAACAGATCCCGCATACAAGACCATGTACACTCGCAAACCCTGCTCCTATTCTAACCCTACGCTCAAAACCCTAGACTAGTGTACATTCACTAAACCAGATTTTCCCTAGTTTTACAAACACTAGTAAACTGTCTAGTTAAACTCCTTAACTAGACCACCAATCTAGAATTTTACAGACTTTAGAAAACTGTTTTGACAGTTTTTCAAATACAAAACAAAATTACAAAACAAAAATGCAAAGCAAAACCCTAGCTTTAAAAAGGAATATAAAAACCCCCTTTTAACACTTCTAACTAGCATGGCTGGCCATCTTCATGTGTGTCGCACCCATTTGTTTTTGTCCCTTTCACTTTCCCTTTTGCTCTGGGAAACAAAAAATGGCGGCTGGTGCTTGAACTAGGGTTTTTCAGAAATACCCAAATCATTATGCTAGAGAGATTCTATGCGATGGCTTCTCTGATTTCTTCTTTGCTCTTAATGCTTGTGATAACGATTTGGTTGTCCTCTTGCGATCGAGAACCTTGGTGAGTAAATTCTGAATCGATTTGCTTTCTATTCTTTGAAATTGTGGTTTTTGGTTTTTCGATCTGTACTTTATGATATGCCTGTAATGATACTGGTGTAAATAAATAGGGTAAATCAAAACCCTTAACTTCTGATTTCGTGAGACTTGGCCTGATTGTCCCTGATTTGTGCGGTTTCCCCTTTTTTTGATTTTCTCGAATGAATTTTATTTCTCGGCTTTGAAATAGTTGATGTGAATTGTTGTGTGGATTGAATGCTAAAGAATCTCTTACCAAAATTAATTCTGTCATATCTGGAAATGGTTTTGGCCTTGTATGATTTTCTAGAATTGCAAAATGATACTTGCCATATGCAAAATCGTAAGACATGCATGCAGAAGACAAAATACATGATTTCTTGCAAAAAATGCCATACTTGATTAAAACTGATTTTGTTTAAATCTGAAAACAATTTAAATCCCTTACATGATTTCTGAAAATACATGAACCGATTCCTACTTGTAAAATCTGCTCCACTGTTTCCTTCTTGCCAAAATGAATGCATCCATAAATAGATTCCTGAATTTTGGTTTCATTTGCCTAGTATGGAGTTTCTGAAATAAATTTTCTGTCAAACTGATTTCTTGGCTTTCTTCAATGCTTGACTGTTTCATGATGCACTTCACCATTGTATCATTGTGCATGTATATGTGGTGCATTCACCAATTTCACATATGCATGAAGGAACACTTTGTTTAGCTGCATGTTCCCTGAGTTGAGTTGCTCCACCCATGTTGATTTATAGGTGTGAACTTGATGCTTTGCCATGAAAAGAAAAAATGGCCTTGAATATGAACTCATGGTACTCCACTTTGCCAATGTATACTGAACATATACATTGCTAGCTCGACCATTTTCTTGCTTGTATTCATTTGCTCCATCACCATGCAGTCATGTCCATTCATGGTTGCTTGACCACTTTGCTACACACATGTTTACTACCATGTTAAGTTGTGCTCCACCTATGTTATGCTGAAAAACTTGCCTTGAGTTTTGCTGTCTTTTGCTGTCTTGTGCTGATTTATAAATAATTTATTTGAAATCACTTGAATCAATGTTAAGTTTGAGATATAATGAATTATTCACACAAGGTTGATAATTTCAAATTTATGGGGTGTGTGAAATTCAAAATATCAAGAATTTCAGATGATTTCAAATAAACAAATTTCAACCATACTGATCATGAATATAAAAAGGATTTCAAGATGTATCACTGAGATTCAAGACAATTTAAAATTTCCAAGCCATTCCGAGAATCAATGAAATTATCATAACTGAGAAGTAGCAATGTGTTGTAATGAGTATATTATTTCAAGCTTTTCTAAAATGAATTAAAAGAAACTCAAAACAGCAGAGATGTGTGAAATTCCATTAATTATTCAGATCTTCAAAAATTTAGGATTCTAATCAACAGTGTTCAAGACATGACAAGAATACATCAACACCATTATGAATTCAGAGAATCAGAAAACAAACTTCAAATCAATTGCAAATATTTACAAAAATAAATTCAAGATCTGGAAATGATTAAAAACATCAGAGTTCTATTCAGCTAAAGCGAATTTTCTAGAAAATATGAGTTCTACAATTGGAAGTTAATGAAGCCCAGAAGAAGTTACAATGAGAAGACAGAGACAAAACAGAAAACAGAAAACAGAAAAAAAAGGGGTAGAAGAAGGAATACAAAAAAATATTTACAAAGATGAGTTTAGAGGTTGTACCTGAAATTGACGTGAGTAAATAAATCTCTAACTCAACAGTCTTGGCTTAAGGAACTGTGAATGATTACAGAAGTATTGAGCAGCTTGAATCCAGATCTCTTTTGCTTAGCAGTTCCTCAGCCACCTCTGGTACCTAACAGTTTAGAGAATCGAGTGGTCTAACAAAATTTGTAAAACCACTCACAGTTTTGTTCATAGCTTTAGGTACCCAAACCTGTTTATATAACAATCGATTAGAATTTACCAAAGTACCTTTAGGGACCCAGATCTATTTGAAATTAGAAGAATTCACTTTACTTCTTTTTGAGGTCCAAGAATGATAGAATGGTTTGTTATAAAACAAATTCTTATTATGTTTATGTTTCAAAAAATCTTTTGAATTGCCAAAGTATAAAAATTCAAAACAATCTTTTCCAAGATAATTTGAAGTGTCTTTAAAATCATTTGAATTCATCCTATCAAAACGATTGATATTCCCAAAGCCAAGACCATATTTATTTCCAATAGAAACTTGGTTTTGTAACAGCATATTCAACGATTTTTCCCCATTAGAAAATTTATCCAAAGTTGATTCTAATCGTTGAATTTTGGATTTTAGATTGCTATTTTATTTTAATAAATTTGAGAAATTATTTATAGCGATCTTCTGTTCAGCATTGGACTGTTTCAAAACCAAATTCTCATTTTCAAGCAATTTAATTTTGGCTTGGGATTCAGAAATTCCAAGTTCAAATCGTTTTTGCTTTTCAGACTCAAATTTCTTGGATTTTTCAATCTCATTTTCAAGTTCTTCTAAAATCAAATTTGATTTCAACAAGTTCTCCTTTTCATCAATTTCAAATTTGGAATTTATATCTATTTTAAAATTTTCAAATTCCTTTTGTAGAAGGTTATTCAAATTTGATAACTTAGTCTTGTTCTCATTTAAGATCAGAATTTCATTTACAAACTTTTGAATATTTTTATTGAGATGAACAAGATTGGTTTTCAATTTCAAACAATTTTTGCAAACTGAATTTGAAGAATTTTTAACATATTCTAGTTGTGATTCCAAATTATCAATTTTGCTGGTCAACTCAAAATTCTTAGATTTCAAAGACTTATTTTTCAGTTGGAGTTTATCAATAGATTTCGTTAAATCAAGACACATGTCAACCAAATCTTCATATGAGAGATTTTCTGTTTCAGTATTTGTTGATTCTCCATCATCTGATCCATCTAACTTTTCATCTTTATGACTTGCCAAGCATAGATCTGAATTAGAGTTGACATTCTGGGGTTTTGAGCCGTGGTAGTCAAATCTTCCATACTTCGTATTGAGAGTATCCCAGATTTCCTGTGCAGATAAACAATGACAAATAAGATTAAACTATTCAGTACTAAGACAATCAAATATAATTTTCATAGCACGAGCATTGAAAGTAATATCTACACTATTAAACCCATTGATAACAATATCCCAACATTTAATATTAACAGATTTTAAATAAAATTCCATTTTGGATTTCCAATTTAAAAAAATCTGTTCCATCAAAAATAGTTGGAGATGAACTGGACTGACTCTCTATCGGTTGACAACTAAGATGACCCAAGACTCTAGAGTTAATGAAATAACCTGCTCTGATACCACTTGTTGGATCAAGATTAACCCTAGAGGGGGGTGAATTGGGTTTATCACAGTTTATCGCAGAGTTATAAATTTAACGGGATATTAAATAATAAACAGATCACAAAATGCAGTAGAAATAAAAAGCAGAAAGGAAATAACACACAGAGATACCCAGCTTCGGTAAAACCATGCCTACTGCTGCATTCCTAAGGTTTCTACTAGGTGATAGAACAGATCCCGCATACAAGACCATGTACACTCGCAAACCCTGCTCCTATTCTAACCCTCCGCTCAAAACCCTAGACTAGTATATATCCACTAAACCAGATTTTCCCTAGTTTTACAGACACTAGTAAACTGTCTAGTTAAACTCCTTAACTAGATCACCAATCTAGAATTTTACAGACTCTAGAAAACTGTTTTGACGGTTTTCAAATACAAAACAAAATTACAAAACAAAAATGCAAAGCAAAACCCTAGCTTTAAAAAGGAATATAACCCCCCCCCCCCCCCCGTTTAACACTTCTAACTAGCATGGCCGGCCATCTTCATGTGTGTTGCACCCATTTGATTTTGTCCCTTTCACTTTCCCTTTTGCTCTGGGAAACAAAAAATGGAGGCCGGTGCTTGAATTAGGGTTTTTCAGAAATACCCAAATCATTATGCTAGAGAGATTCTATGCGATGGCTTCTCTGATTTCTTCTTTGCTCTTAATGCTCGTGATAACGATTTGGATGTCCTCTTGCGATCGAGAACCTTGGTGAGTAAATTCTGAATCGATTTGCTTTCTATTCTTTGAAATTGTGGTTTTTGGTTTTTCGATCTGTCCTTTATGATATGCCTGTAATGATACTGGTGTAAATAAATAAGGTAAATCAAAACCCTTAACTTCTGATTTCGTGAGACTTGGCCTGATTGTCCCTGATTTGTGCGGTTTCCCCTTTTTTTGATTTTCTCGAATGAATTTTATTTCTCGGCTTTGAAATAGTTGCTGTGAATTGTTGTGTGGATTGATTGCTAAAGAATCTCTTACCAAAATTAATTCTGTCATATCTGGAAATGGTTTTGGCCTTGTATGATTTTCTGGAATTACAAAATGATACTTGCCATATGCAAAATCGTAAAACATGCTTGCAGAAGACAAAATACACGATTTCTTGCCAAAAATGCCATGCTTGATTAAAACTGATTTTGTTTAAATCTGAAAACAATTTAAATCCCTTACATGATTTCTGAAAATACATAAACCGATTCCTACTTGTAAAATCTGCTCCACTGTTTCCTTCTTTCCAAAATGAATGCATCCATAAATAGATTCCTGGATTTTGGTTTCATTTGCCCAGTATGGCGTTTTTGAAATAATTTTTTAGTCAAATTGATTTCTTGGCTTTCTTCAATGCTTGACTGTTTCATGATGCACTTCACCATTGTATCGTTGTGCATGTATATGTGGTGCATTCACCAATTTCACATATGCATGAAGGAACACTTTGTTTAGCTGCATGTTCCCTGAGTTGATTTGCTCCACCCATGTTGATTTATAGGTGTGAACTTGATGCTTTGCCATGAAAAGAAAAAATGGCCTTGAATATGAACTCATGGTACTCCACTTTGCCAATGTATACTGAACATATACCATGTTAGCTCGACCATTTTCTTGCTTGTATTCATTTGCTCCATCACCATGCAGTCATGTCCATTCATGGTTGCTTGACCACTTTGCTACACACATGTTTACTACCATGTTAAGTTGTGCTCCACCTATGTTATGCTGAAAAACTTGCCTTGAGTTTTGTTGTCTTGTGCTGAATCATATATACAAGCTATATATATATATTCTTGTGTCACCCTGCTGTGTTGTTCACTTTGGCACACTTGCATGCTATGTATAACAGAACTGAATCACTTGTATGGCTCGACACCTGGGCTGTTTTGATTTTGATCAACCATACAAATATATGCAAGACTAAACTAATCTTGCTGATCTGAAACTCCAATGCTGGTTGTTGTGTCAATGTTCACTTGTGTTCACCATTTCTTGTTGTGTATGCATGTTGATCCTTCCATGACCATATATGCTTTGTATTCATCCATGTGTGCATTTGCTGATCTGTCCAGTCTTTACCATACAACACCATGCATCTTGCTTTGATCTTTGCTTCATTTACTTGTTTTCTTGCTTATGAATACTTGCCATGCCATGCATTCTGTAACGTCCCAGATTTTTCGGCTACTTAAATTTGAATATTTAAATCAGTTTATATATTATATTGGAAATATAATAGATTTTTAATTAAATTTAGAATATATGTATATTTATATATTATATAAAACCAGGATGTTTGTGTCGAATTTGAATTCTACCATTAGAAGTTGAAAACTTTGTTTAATAATATGATGATATTAATTTATCGTTAAATTTAGTTGGCTAAAATATAATTTATATTGAACAGAAATTATATGGGATTTAACGTAATAACCCAAAAACTCGTATACAAGGTAAACACGGACCATATTTTTATATTGATATACCCATCAACATTTTGAATTGATTATGCAAAACGAATGGAAATTAAATTCATACTTTTACCGTGTCTGTCTAACATATAAATGGTTGCTCAACAAGCATAAGCACAGATTATATTTTCAATACCCTTTTTGGGAATTCATACCTATATACATATAAAAACTGGAACGGACAAAATGATAAACAATTGGAACATATACATCATGAAACTCAAACTATATATTGTATGAATATCAAACAAGAAAACACGTAAAATAGAAACTGGAACCAGAAAGATATCAATACAAAGAAACAAAATGTATTCATATTTCGTTGGTACACAACACAAGGAAAGGGAAGAAAAATATACTTGATATTATACAAGTTCTCGAATGAAAAAAGAAAAAAAACAAAGAGGAAAAAAAATCAATATTGGTAAATCAACTTCTGCATGTCTCGCCCCTTTCCGGTACCAGTGAACCCATCGGTTTTGACTTGCGAAAAAGAAGAAGGAAAAACACATCAGGAATGAACAGCAAAAAAGAAAAAAACACTTTGTACAAATACAAAACACATGAAAAAAAATGACGGTGTAGTTATACTTCTCAGTACAAGCAACAGTTATCGAGCAATAAAGAGTAGCTGTGAAAAGCCATGAATTCAATGTCATTGATGATTAGCAAAACATTCAAAGTATTCAACGTATATTTATTTCTGCCACATACAAAACAAGGTCCCAGAGGGATTCATATTTAAAATCAATGTCATGTATTGTTTCTTTCATGAAACAGTGAGATGAATATATTCCCCCACAAGCACAAACAGCTAAAAAGATATACCATAAATTTATACAAGAACAGCTAGGAAAAAATAGATCTGAAAATCTGAAAATATATCAAGTCTCCACAGAACATGAGCAGCTAATATACCTATATATATATATATATATATATATATATATATATATATAGACATAACTAGGACAGCTATAACAGCTAGATTGATACATCAATTTAAAACAGCATAAAAGAACAGAGAAAAAAAGAAAGAAAGAAAAACAGTGAATGCATATGCAAAATCCACATGTAAAACTGTGCCATAAATTTGAAAAAAAATCTCTTCATCAAAGACAGTTTTCAAATCTCTGAAATCGACAACTCATAAACAGCTAAGAAGGAAGGACTTATCTGAGTACACAAAGTTGTATAGCCAAATCAAACAATTAATGCACATGTATGTACAGGGATTCTGTGATACAAAATTCACTGTTTATGTATATTTAAAATGGAAATCAAATCTATACTACAGTTCAAAAAAAATATTTTTGAAATGAATAAACAAGTCATAGCTCAATCTAACCAAATCTATACATAGTGAATAGATCGACTGTGCTTTAAAATCTGAACATAAAATCTACAAGACACAGGTTCAAATCTCTGAATTTAATTAACTACTCAGCAGTATTCAAACAGACCAATAGTACCCTAAAATTCTATGCCAAAAATCCGAACAAAATCAAAATTTCAGATTCGATTTTGATTGAAACAACAATTCATGGCTGATGATAGACGTTGAACTAATCTAAACCAGAACCGCAACTATAAATACACACATTCACACAAGATTGTTTTCATCCAATTCAAATCCCATTCGAAACCATACGGAAAACCAAATCAAAGTAGTACAACAAATAAAGAAATCGAGTGAAGAAAACTTAGCTTAAGACGGAGGGGTTTCGGTCTGGCGCTCGTCGTGGGTCTGGATGGAGTGGTTGTTGACGTTGAAGCTGATGGGATCGGGTGCGACGCCATAACTCTCGAGCTAGCAGAAGAGAAAAGGGGATTTAGGGATTTGAGTTTTGGCTTAGGGTTTTTTTTATTAGAGAATTTTGGAGGCGGCCGTATGAATGAGGAAAAGGAAACGATGGTGAGGGTTTAAAAGGAGGCGGGTCGGGTTCATTTATGGGCTGAGTATTTTAAGGTAAAGGCCCAAGATTTTTTTTAATTTATGTTTAAATAATTCAATTAGTTTATAAACTTGTTTAAACAATTTCTCACTCATACGATATCAGATTCACGCACGGTCAGTTGCGTTGGGACCGTGGAGACGAGAACTTCGAGATGGAGCCGGTCTAGTCCGGATCTGAAGTGACTGGATTTTTTTTTCAAATTAAACGTTGGTTTAATTTGTTTAAAAAGAAGATATTTATCGACAGATTTGAACCACGGTGAGTTAAACTCACTCAGCTCTTCCCATTTATATTTTAAATAAATTGGGTTTTTTATTTTCTGTGGTTGACTGTTTGCTAGTTGTGTATGTTTATTGTTGATTCAATTCCTGAAATCAAACGGTTGTTTAATTTCAGAAAAATACCAATCATTTTGATTTGACCCAAATAAAATAATTTCACTTGATTGGTCACGTTATAAACGTGTTGAAATTGTTTGAATTGTTAGAATGTTCTATTAATTGGTTGTTGATCGTTATAGAAATAATCAGTTGAATAAAAAGAAATATTTAATTATTGTTGATTTTTGAACCATGTTTCAACATTTATATCTGATATTAATCAATGGATAGGATGGTTGGGAAATGGGCACCACCTGACTTAGAAACCGATCGATTTATAAAATATGGATTTTTATCGACAGTGAGCCGATAGTATTGAAGTTACTCTATAACTAAAGAAGGTTTGTGAAAGTTATTACTTTTAAAATTATCCTAAGGAAATAAGTATTAATTTATTTATTAATTAAGGTTTATAAGAAAATTATGAAATGGTTTTAGAAAAAAAATTCTTACATTAATGAGAATTGTAAGCAAATGAGAAGTAATCACCCAGTGGTTAAATACTTTATAAATCGCGTCAGATGGATAGTTGAATGGAGTTATTTAAATTAATTTTATTTTAATTGAAAGGAAGAATTAACTGGGATTGGTTAGAAGAATAATTGTGTTGACCGAGACGACTGTTTTTAACTAAATTAGACTTTTAATTAGTGAAATTACAAAATGAATGATTGGTTAATCCTAGTAAGATTTTAAAAAAGGAAATCTATTACTTATTCTTGTAAATAAAGGAGTTAATTGATTTGGAATGATTAATATTGGAAAAAATGAGTTTTTATCACTATTTAAATACATTTTAGGCAACCCAGCTTGAAAGGAAATATAGTCGAGTGTTGGAAAGAAGCCAAGATGGGGTTTATTATTTGAGCTGAGTTTTATAGTGAAGAAATAAATAGATTTAAGCAAATACGTAGCTAAAATGAAGGGTCAACCTGACATTTGAATTAAATAAAGAGAGATGGAGATATAAAGGGTTTATATTAAACCTGTAATTTATAAACAAGGTTTATAAATGGAACGTGAGTTAAATGTTGTTTTTGAATTGGAAGTACTTAATAATGGAATTAAGTTAAGACAATAAAATTGAAAGGGAATCCCCCGAAAGAAAAAGGGATTGGAAAAAGGGATCTAAATTTGGGTTTGGTAAAAAGGTGGGAAAAGGATTTGTGATAATCCAGTTTAGTAAACAAAGTTATTTAAATAAGTCGAGAATTTATAAAAGTGATGTTAGTAAGAAGTTATTTAATATTAACTATATTCAAAGAGAAATTTCCAAAAGATAAGAAGTACTGTAAAGCCATATTTTAAACTGGTAAGATGTGATTTGTTCTTGAATTACAACTCGTATTTACCTGAAGATAAGAACGTTGTTGATCAAGGTCTGTGAGGTAATTAAAATACCCCAACTTGAACGGCTTCGGGACTATACAAGGGTAATACTGGTTGGTAATGGCAAGAATGGGTAATAAGACTTCCAAAGTAGTGGAAATGATATAAGATAATATTTTAACGGGTAACGAAATTAAAAGATTGGGCGATTAATTTTAAAAGCCAGGTGATGCTGAGTACCAGGCCAGTAAATCTATTTTTGTGATTTTTATGGATGTTTACTTGATAGTTAAATAACCGACTATCAAGTCTGACTTTTACGATTATTGGTATGGAAAGACCGGGATCGAATATATATTCGAAAACCATTCCAACCAACAAATATGAAATATATAGAGGAAGATCAGTCGACGATCGAGATGGAGCATTTGAAGACCATAGTTTTCATAAAGCGGAAGAACCACTTACAATCTCTGATTCGACCCGGAGATATACTGGGGTTCTTTCGTGGTTGGAATCTATGGATTGCAAGGACTTCTCGCTATTGATCCATGGGGTGATTCCTATATTGGATGCAGTAGGAGAGTACCTTCGGTTCATCCTGTTCCTGGGTGTCTTGTATGGACGAGTGTCTGACAGAGTATTTCCAAAGGATCGCGTACGTTGATTTCTACAAACGTACCTAGGTAGCTCGCAAATAGAGTATGTTTGTGGACGTCAATTAGTGATATCTGGCGGATCTGACGATGTGGCATTCAAAGTGAATGGTGGCCAGGTATTCCAAAAGATAATTCTGACCTCAAGCTTCACACCCCGGAAATGACAAAAAATCGGGCAAGCAGCATGGCTATGTGGGTCGCTCCCATTAGGGTGTATAATCACCGATCTAGAGAAAATCCATTTCATTCTTGAATTTATTTCGATGCTGTCCCTTATCGGGAAACGGTGGTTTGAGTCTAACCGTTGGTGATATACATTCGATACACTCAAGCGAAATGAGTGGTCGGTCATGTGAGGGCCGGGTTGCAAGACATTCTTGTTGAACCCAGTGTATTCGCATCTAGAGATACACGATCGGCAGGTGGTCCCATACCTTGTCAAGGACGGAATCCAATCTCCAATAAGCACCCACGGTTTTGATTGTATACTATATATGTGGAGCGTGAGATGCAAGCATTCCACTAGATTGATATTTACTTGTATTTAGACACTATGATAATATCAGATAATATATTGACTTAAAAACTGTTTGGGTTATCGTAAGATAAAAACCGTCCGTGTTTATGTGTGGATTTGGTCTTACGATTATCCTTTTCTTTCGAAAAGGTTTTAAATTTAAAATCAAGTTGTGTGATACCCTAAATGCTGTGCGAGTTTTTTTCTCACTCTGGTCCACCAGACTGACCCGGTGTCTTGTAAATGCTCGGGTTAGCCCGGATGTACAGGTTCAGGTTATCAGGTACCGTGAAGTCCAGTGACAAGCTTAAGGTGTTCAGATGTATGATATGATTACTATTACACTGTATATGGGACAGGCTAATAAAACTGTCCAGATGTGTGTTGTACTCTGATATTGTAAGTATTTTCAGCAGCTCTCAATAAAAATTTATTTCTGTATTATATTTTGTTCCGCTGCGATGTGAGACTCTATGTTGGTTCTTCTTCTTCTTCTATTCTAATATTTCTTTCTTTCTTATCTCACCCTCTAATTTCTTTCTAAACGTTCCAGTGTTCTCGGTGCTTGGAGGATCGGCATGAGATACGATAAGGGTATTTATGTCGATTTTCGGGGCCGGAAACCCGTGGGTCGTTAGAGTGGTATCAGAGCTATTGGTTGAGTAATAACCTTGGCTCTGTGGCGTAACTCAATAGAGATGGGGTTAGTAGCACCCTAGATTGAATTTGAGTGTATATATATGAGAGCGTATTTGTAGATTTTATATAAAAATGTTTTGTACTGTGTTATTTGACTGGTTCAAGTGTTGGGAAGCATTGAACTAGCGAATAGATACAATATTGTTTTATAAAGGGGGTAGATGAAATAATTTTACCCAAGGTATATTTTTATAGAAGAAGGAATTTATTTTCTGTATTATAGTAATGTAAGTTATTTGTTTGTTCTGATTGATTTGGTTTGAAATCAAATTTGAAATATGAAATAAAGGTTGAACCGATTAGAAAATCAATTCGTCAGCTGGATCGAATATAAAAGCAAAACTGAACCCAGTTAAGTAAAATCAATTTAAGAATAAATTCAAAAAGAATGAATTCAAATAAATTGGGATTTAAAAATTTAATGGATAAAATAAAAAAAATTGGAATTCAAATAGAGTGGATTGCCATTCGAATTTTTATTTTTCTTTTTGAAGAAGTTGAGACCCAGAATGGCAGTGTAGTCGCACCGGTCGAACCATGCAGAGGAAGTATTGGCAAAATTTTAGAAAATTTTTAGAGTTCGAATTTATTTTGGATTTAATTCAAAAGTAATAATTTTAAAATAATATGGTTCAGAATATTCGTCTTACTTTGCAATTTCGAGGACGAAATTATTTTAAGGGGGAAGAATGTAACGTCCCAGATTTTTCGGCTATTTAAATTCGAATATTTAAATCAGTTTATATATTATATTGGAAATATAATGGATTTTTAATTAAATTTAGAATATATATATATTTATATATTATATAAAACCAGGATGTTAGTGTCGAATTTGAATTCTACCATTAGAAGTTGAAAACTTTGTTTAATAATATGATGATATTAATTTATCGTTAAATTTAGTTGGCTAAAATATAATTTGTATTGAATAGAAATTATATGGGATTTAACGTAATAACCCAAAAACTCGTATACAAGGTAAACACGGACCATATTTTTATATTGATATACCAATCAACATTTTGAATTGATTACGCAAAACAAATGGAAACTGAATTCATACTTTTACCATGTCTGTCTAACATATAAACGGTTGCTCAACAAGCATAAGCACAGATTATATTTTCAGTACCCTTTTTGGGAATTCATACCTATATACATATAAAAACTGGAACGGACAAAATGATAAACAATTGGAACATATACATCATGAAACTCAAACTATATATTGTATGAATATCAAACAAGAAAACACGTAAAATAGAAACTGGAACCAGAAAGATATCAATACAAAGAAACAAAATGTATTCATATTACGTTGGTACACAACACAAGGAAAGAGAAGAAAAATATACTTGATATTATACAAGTTCTCGAATGAAAAAAGAAAAAAAAACAAAGAGGAAAAAAATCAATATTGGTAAATCAACTTCTGCATGTCTCGCCCCTTTCCAGTACCAGTGAACCCATCGGTTTTGACCTACGAAAAAGAAGAAGGAAAAACCCATCAGGAATGAACAGCAAAAAAGAAAAAAATACTTTGTACAAATACAAAACACATGAAAAAAAAAATGACGGTGTAGTTATACCTCTCAGTACAAGCAACAGTTATCGAGCAATAAAGAGTAGCTGTGAAAAGCTATGAATTCAATGTCATTGATGATTAGCAAAACATTCAAAGTATTCAACGTATATTTGTTTCTACCATATACAAAACAAGGTACCAGAGGGATTCATATTTAAAATCAATTTCATGTATTGTTTATTTCATGAAACAGTGAGATGAATATATTTCCCCACAAGCACAAACAGCTAAAAAGATATACCATAAATTTATACAAGAACAGCTAGGAAAAAACAGATCTGAAAATCTGAAAATATATCAAGTCTCCACAAAACATGAGCAACTAATATATATATATATATATATATATATAGACATAACTAGGATAGCTATAACAGCTAGATTAATACATCAATTTAAAACAGCATAAAAGAACAGAGAAAAAAAAGAAAGAAAGAAAAACAGTGAATGCATATGCAAAATCCACATGTAAAACTGTGCCATAAATTTGAAAAAAAAAATCTCTTCATCAAAGACAGTTTTCAAATCTCTGAACTCGACAACTCATAAACAGATAAGAAGGAAGGACTGATATGAGTACACAAAGTTGTATGGCCAAATCAAACAATTAATGCACAGGTATGCACAGGGATTCTGTGATACAAAATTCACTGTTTATGTATATTTAAAATGGAAATCAAATCTATACTACAGTTCAAAAAAAAAAGATTTTTGAAATGAATAAACAAGTCATAGCACAATCTAAACAAATCTATACATAGTGAATAGATCGACTGTGCTTCAAAATCTGAACATAAAATCTACAAGACACAGGTTCAAATCTCTGAATTTAATTAACTACTCAGCAGTATTCAAACAGACCAATAATACCCTAAAATTCTATACAAAAATGCGAACAAAATCTAAATTTCAGATTCGATTTTGATTGAAACAACAATTCATGGCTGATGATAGACGTTGAACTAATCTGAACCAGAACCGCAACTATAAATACACACATTCACACAAGATTGTTTTCATCCAATTCAAACCCCATTCAAAACCATATGGAAAACCAAATCAAAGTAGTACAGCAAATAAAGAAATCGAGTGAAGAAAACTTAGCTTAAGACGGAGGGGTTTCGGTCTGGCGCTCGTCGTGGGTCTGGATGGAGTGGTTGTTGACGTTGAAGCTGATGGGATCGGGTGCGACACCATAATTCTCGAGCTAGCAGAAGAGAAAAGGGGATTTAGGGATTTGAGTTTTGGCTTAGGGTTTTTTTGATTAGAGAATTTTGGAGGCGGCCTATGAATGAGGAAAAGGAAACGATGGTGAGGGTTTAAAAGGAGGCGGGTCGGGTTCATTTGTGGGCCGAGTATTTTAAGGTAAAGGCCCAAGATTTTTATTTAATTTATGTTTAAATAATTCAATTAGTTTATAAACTTGTTTAAACAATTTCTCACTCATATGATATCAGATTCACGCACGGTCAGTTGCGTTGGGACCGTGGAGACGAGAACTTCGAGATGGAGCGGGTCTAGTCTGGATCTGAAGTGACTGGAATTTTTTTTCAAATTAAACGGCAGTTTAATTTGTTTAAAAAGCAGATATTTTTCGACAGATTCGAACCACGGTGAGATAAACTCACTCAGCTCTTCCCATTTGTATTTTATATAAATTGGTTTTTTTTATTTTCTGTGTTCTGATTGTTAGTGGTTGACTGTTTGCTAGTTGTGTAAGTTTATTGTTGATTCAATTTCTGAAATCAAACGGTTGTTTAATTTCAGAAAAATACCAATCATTTTGATTTGACCCAAATAAAATAATTTCACTTGATTGGTTACGTTATAAACGTGTTGAAATTGTTTGAATTGTTAGAATGTTCTGTTAATTGGTTGTTGATCGTTATAGAAATAATCAGTTGAATAAAAAGAAATATTTGATTATTGTTGATTGTTGAACCATGTTTCAACATTAATATCTGATATTAATCAATGGATAGGATGGTTGGGAAATGGGCATCACCTGACTTAGAAACCGATCGATTTATAAAATATGGATTTTTATCGATTGTGAGGCGATAGTATTGAAGTTACTCTATAACTAAAGAAGGTTTGTGAAAGTTATTACTTTTAAAATTATCCTAAGGAAATAGATATAATTTATTTATTAATTAAGGTTTATAATAAAATTATGAAATGGTTTTAGAAAACAAATTCTTACATTAATGAGAATTGTAAGCAAATGAGAAGTAATCACCCAGTGGTTAAATACTTGATAAATCGCGTTAGATGGATAGTTGAATGGAGTTATTTAAATTAATTTTATTTTAATTGAAAGGAAGAATTAACTGGGATTGGTTAGAAGAATAATTGTGTTTTGAGTCGACCGACACAACTGTTTTTAACTAAATTAGACTTTTAATTAGTGAAATTACAAAACGAATGATTGGATAATCCTAGTAAGATTTTAAAAAAGGAAATCTATTACTTATTCTTGTAAATAAAGGAGTTAATTGATTTGGAATGATTAATATTGGAAAAAATGAGTTGTTATCACTATTTAAATACATTTTACGCAACCCAGCTTGAAAGGAAATATAGTCGAGTGTTGGAAAGAAGCCAAGATGGGGTTTATTATTTGAGCTGAGTTTTATAGTGAAGAAATAAAAAGATTTAAGAAAATACGTAGCTCAAATGAAGGGTCAACCTGACATTTGAATTAAATAAAGAGAGATGGAGATATAAAGGGTTTATATTAAACCTGTAATTTACAAACAAGGTTTATAAATGGAACGTGAGTTAAACGTTGTTTTTGAATTGGAAGTACTTAATAATGGAATTAAGTTGAGACAATAAAATTGAAAGGGAATCCCCCGAAAGAAAAAGGGATTGGAAAAAGGGATCTAAATTTGGGTTTGGTAAAAAGGTGGGAAAAGGATTTGTGATAATCTAGTTTAGTAAACAAAGTTATTTAAATAAGTCGAGAATTTATAAAAGTGATGTTAGTAAGAAGTTATTTAATTAAGCGATATTAATTATATTCAAAGAGAAATTTCCAAAAGATAAGAAGTACTGTAAAGCCATATTTTAAACTGGTAAGATGTGATTTGTTCTTGAATTACAACTCGTATTTACCTGAAGATAAGAACGTTGTTGATTAAGGTCTGAGAGGTAATAAAAATACCCCAACTTGAACGGCTTCGGGACTATCCAAGGGTAATACTGGTTGGTAATGGCAAGAATGGGTAATAGGACTTCCAAAGTAGTGGAAATGATATGAGATAATATTTTACCGGGTAACGAAATTAAAAGATTGGGCAATTAATTTTAAAAGCCAAGTGATGTTGAGTACCAGACCAGTAAATCTATTTTTGTGATTTTTGTGGATGTTTACTTGATAGTTAAATAACCGACTATCAAGTCTGACTTTTACGATTGTTGGTATGGAAAGACCTGGATCGAATATATATTCGAAAACCATTCCAACCAACAAATACGAAATATATAGAGGAAGATCAGGCGACGATCGAGATGGAGCATTTGAAGACCATAGTTTTCATAAAGCGGAAGAACCACTTACAATCTCTGATTCGACCCAGAGATATACAGGGGTTCTTTCGTGGTTGGAATCTATGGATTGCAAGGACTTCTCGCTATTGATCCATGGGGTAATTCCTATATTGGATGCAGTAGGAGAGTACCTTCGGTTCATCCTGTTCCTGGGTGACTTGTATGGACGAGTGTCTTACAGAGTATTTCCAAAGGATCACGTACATTGATTTCTACAAACGTACCTGGGTAGCTCCCAAATAGAGTATGTTTGTTGACGTCAATTAGTGATATCTAGTGGATTTGACATTGTGGCATTCAAATTGAATGGTGGCCAGGTATTCCAAAAGATAATTTTGACCTCAAGCTTCACAACCCGGAAATGACAAAAAATCGGGCAGGTAGCATGGCTATGTGGGTCGCTCCCATTAGGGTGTATAATCACCAATCTAGAGAAAATCCATTTCATTCTTGAATCTATTTCGATGTTGTCCCTTATCGGGAAACGGTGGTTTGAGTCCAACCGTTGGTGATATACATTCGATACACTCAAGCGAAATGAGTGTTCGGTCATGTGAGGGCCGGGTTGCAAGACGTTCTTGTTGAACCCGGTGTATTCTCCTCTACAGATACACGATCGGCAGGTGGTCCCATACCTTGTCAAGGACGGAATCCAATCTCCAATAAGCACCCACGGTTTTGATTGTATACTATATATGTGGAGCATGAGATGCAAGCGTTCCACTAGATTGATATTGACTTGTATTTAGACACTATGATAATATCAGATAATATATTGACTTCAAAACTGTTTGGGTTATCGTAAGATAAAAACCGTCCATGTTTATGTGTGGATTTGGTCTTACGATTATCCTATTCTTTCGAAAAGGTTTTAAATTTAAAATCAAGTTGTGTGATACCCTAAATGCTGTATGAGTTTTTTTCTCACTTTGGTCCACCAGACTGACCCGGTGTTTTGTAAATGCTCGGGTTAGCCCGGACGTACAGGTTCAGGTTATCAGGTACCGTGAAGTCCAGTGACAAGCTGAAGGTGTTCAGATGTATGATATGATTACTATTCCGCTGTATATGGGACAGGCTAATAAAACTGTCCAGATGTGTGTTGTACTCTGATATTGTAAGTATTTTAAACAGCTCTCAATAAAAATTTATTTCTGTATTATATTTTGTTCCGCTGCGATGTGAGACTCTGTGTTGGTTCTTCTTCTTCTTCTATTCTAATATTTCTTTCTTTCTTATCTCACCCTCTAATTTCTTTCTAAACGTTCCAGTGTTCTCGGTGCTTGGAGGATCGTCATGAGATACAATAAGGGTATTTATGTCGATTTTCGGGGCCGGAAACCCGTGGGTCGTTACACATTCTTTGCAACTGAATTGTACCTTGTACATGCTCCACCCATCCTGATCTGAAAAAATGTTTGCTGCACCAGTTATCTTGAACTTGAGTTCACTCATGTTCATGCTGCACCTGGTCTTGATCCAAGCTAACCCATGTATGTGTTGTTGTTGCTTTTCTTTGTGACCCCTTGCTGCTTTGCTGTATACTTGTCTTGTATATGAATGTACACCTTATGCTTGACATATTTGTGTACCTTAGTTGCATTCACCACTGTTACATTGCTTGTTGCACTGAATCCTATTTGGCTTTCCATGTTACTTGCACTGGGTCGAGTTGGTCCACATGTGGCTACTCCTTAGATGCATATTGAATTGGCGTGGCAGTGCACACGTGTATATATATACACGTGTGTATATGCAGCCATTCAGAGAATTTCCTGTCCCTGTACATGTACAAACTGTCTGCGTAGACACAGATGAATCAGAACAAGTCATGAAAAATGATGAGAAACACACCAGAGAACTGAGGCAAATAAAATTTTAAAAATAAAATAATATTTGCTAGAGTATGAAACTATTTATGTTCCATATACTGTGTGTGTGTTTTTCTATATGACAGGTATGAAGATGATGACTGGACTGACAGTGAAGTGCTGTGAAGACTGAAGACTGAAGTTGACAATGAAAAAAAAATACAAGAGCATCTGTATATGAGTGATTGTAAAAATGAAATGACTGTATGATTGAGTGACTGAGTGAGCTGCATGTATATATGAGATTGTACAATGAGTGTTGAGTGCTGTAGTGAAAAGCAGTCTATGAAAATGAATGTGAAATGTATTGAAATATATTAGAGAATTTGTACAAATAGAGGAGCATAAGATATGTACTGTTTGAATATTGAGATAAAATATTTTATTTAAATAAAATACTGTTTGAATATTTGAATTTCTGTACAGTTATATTTTATTTAAATATAAATATCATATTCCTGTCTGTGATGTATATATGAAACAGTACAATAACAAACACATTTAAAATAATATATATTTGGTTGTTATCATCAAACAAAAATCACATAATTGTGTATACAACACTGTTATATACAACACTTTCTACGTCAAATTGTTTTTGCCACGTACTACTAATAAAGTTGAGGCTAGAGTTTTGCTGAATCTCTAAAACATACCGTGTTCATTTCCTATTTTTTGCTTCTGTTTGTTGAATTTTTGATCATCATTCTTCTATTAAATCGTTTGAAAAGTTGATCAAATACAAACGATGGAGTCTGAGATGGAGTCATGGGTTACTAATATAAAGAATTTTTTGCAACACAGATTCTTGATTTTTCAGCTAAATATGAAACTTTGTTGCAGACATTCAACATCAATCAAATAGCATTCTCATCGCTCAATGGTTAGCAAAATTTATGAAAATGGTTTAATAGTATAGTTTATATAATTATTTATCAATAACAACATTGAAAACTATGTTTATTCCAAATGGAAACATAAAGATTAAAATTTAGAAAGTAGATATCTCAAAGAAGAAAAAAATGGATATGCTTTTTTTCTTCCGTAGAATTACAAAAACCTATAAGGAAATTCTTAAAATCATTTTCTCATGATGTTGGCTCTATTGGATGGAACATTAAATCTTTTTTACACTTTCTGTATTACTTCTAAAATCGGGGATGAAGAAGAATTTAATTAGTTAAAAAGCTTTAACCATGTAATAATGAATCACAAATAAATTTTCCAAACGACATCAGTAAGAGAAAATCAAACCACTTAGTATAACATTGAAATCCACACTTCTACGTTTCCACAAACCACCATCGAAATAAGAAAATAATATTATGTTATCTGCATAGCACATATAAAAAATAATCGATGCGTATCATTCAATGTTTTGAAAGTATTTTGTTCTATTGTTAACAACATAAATGCACGATAAACCTTTTAATATCCCAAAATACGTCAAATACTCGCCATTCAATGTTTTTTCTCCCATATGATTAATTGATGCTAGTAAAATTGGATTTTAACAGCTTTAACTGGACAATCTATAAATACTCGCCATTGGCCTAAAAGGAACCTTCAATATTCATGTTCGACCCATAATTGACATATCAAAAGAATCCATTCCAGTTTATGATGAACCAGAGTAAGAATCTGTATAGTTGGCGAAAACAGTATCTCCAAATCCTATCAAAAAAATAAATCTGTACCATCATCCACTATTAGCAAACAGAACATATATATTCTTATATAACCTCACAAACAAAACCAGGTAAAATTTTAGATTTTTTTTTGAAAAAAACATATCTAAATATAGCATAGGTGATACCTCGGTAGTGCTAAATATCTACAGTTTAAGGTTCAAACACAATGCACGGATACTTTTATGCCAATTTAAAACTTTTAAACCAGAACATGTCTGTTGTATAATATGTCTGACAATTTCTTTTTTCTTCCCTTTTATAAGTTTATGGGCAGGCTTCTTGCTCCATCCCAAAGTAGAACATGAGTCTGTGTCCATGATTCAAATGCTAGACCAAACAAAATGAAAGTTCCTTTGTATTAAGAGCTAAGGCTTCATTCTTAGTGAATCCAGTGCTATGGGTTAGTACCTATAATTTGCAACCTATAATTTGCAAGAATTGCCTTATTTAACTGATAATAATCGAACCTACTGCTATATAAACAGATTTACCAAAGACCTTCATTATTTGTAGACAATTCACTAAATAGTAATGAATACAACAACACAGAGTAAACCACAAATTCTAATTGATGATATTGGATTGAACTGTGATAATACTTCACAATAAAACTAATAACAATGCAATAGGCTGCAAATATATGCCACTATTAATTTCGATTGCTTAGAAACACCATATGAAAATTCCTGTAAATCATATAGTGTTGAGTCTGAGTGTGCCTTCTAGATGCACTAAGTCAACTTCAATACCTGACTTCAATACCACGCCAAAATGGTCCCGATTTGCAGGAAAAAAACTACATGATTCTAGGCTACTTTTATAATTTATTTGTCTCTAACTGCTAGATTTTTTTCTAGAGCATTCATGTCACATGCACAAAAAAAAACAGTAACACCTTTTAAAAACGTGGAAAAGGTAAAGAATGTAATGAAAAGACCCATCATGGATTCATATCAAATGCAAAAACTTATTTATGATGGCTTGGAGATATATTTAGTGATATTTTATTTATATATTGCAACACCTAAAAAATATACAAAGCTTTTCAGTTAATGTGTGCAGAATTTTTAACATGCAGCATCAAAGGATCCATCTTAAAGCGGAGAAGAATAACTCATTTAAGTCTAGTAGTGAACCTGCAATTTTAATACAAATTTACCTTCCCTCCACGTTCTGCTAACTAAGCTTGCAATCAACCTAAGTATTGTTTAGGTCAAACAATAGTTTTATATAAATTACATGAAGTGAACGTAAAATGGTTTTATCTCTACAGCTAGATTTCCAACATATTGTGCTCAGTTTTGCATAACTTCCGCTCTTTCTTCATCGCTTTGTGCTTCTTTGGTTTCTTGATTGATAGCAGCCTGTGCGTGTTACGGACATAGTATTATGTAGAATTCTATAGGTGATGTATACGCATATAAAAATATAAATAATACAAAAAGTAGATGCATAATTATAACCAAAGTAACCATAAGATTAGTTATAGGACCCAAACTTGGAAATGTCTGGCTTATTGATCCTAAATTCAATGCATTATGTTACGTTTAAGGTATAATAATCATAATATAGTTCAAAAGCATAGTTGTAAGAAATGTATACGTTGGCCTAAAACCTTCAAATATTACTTTGTTCTCTTTCATTTCAAAATTGATGTATCAATTTACTACTTTCACTTTGCTCTTATAATGTTCCAATTATTACCTAAATTAATAGCACTCTGGTTTAATATACACATTAGATGCCTTATATTTCAAGGTTCTTGCAGTAAACTTTCAGATTTTTGTGGAGTCTGAAATCGGTCATCCAGCCTATAGCATAACTAATCAAATTACATGATCAGATTAGACATTAATTTAAGAACACAACAGGTTGGTATTCCAATTCAACAAAAATATTTTGTACACATTAACAGTATTAGAGAACTTAAATTTATATAGTACATACTTCAACAATTTTTCAAACAATCACCACGATATATAATGGAGTTGCGTAAATAAGCCTATCAATCTTGCATTATCAATTATGGTTGTATAACTAAAATACTATTCAAAATGCAGTAATTAACGGGTTCATTCAAGTAAACAATTCCACTAATCCAAAGAAAAGTATCTAGCCCAAAAGAGGTGTTATGCAACATGAAACACACACTGTTGTATCGCCGATATATTTTTTAAATTAGATTTTGCATGGTGGGACTCATTGTTGACACGCTTTTTTGTCGAAGATGTCACACTTCAAGTATTTGGTGAGCAACGCACTCAAGCGTCAAAGAGTACAAAACAGTTGGGTTGAAGTCGTGTCGCAAACGCAAGGAGACACGAAACCTCTATCAGGTGGCCTCTGTTGGGCCCAATGAACTCTTAGTCGAGCCGTGCTCCGAGCGAAGGCAAGCCGTCAAGTGAGTCCGGGCACAGCGCCGGTGGGGGTCCGGGGCCCCACAGTCCCGGCCCGATTCATCCGATTTTCTCCATGGCGGAAGCTCAGATCCCTTTAGTTCGGACTCATGAAAACTCAGATTCCTTAACCTCACATTCAGGAATTTCAACTCCCTCAGCATTATGATTTCAACATCATTCTCTATCAATTTCGAATCTCTCCAGGGTGTTCGAAATTTCGCACCCCCTGGTGGGGTCGAAATTTAGCACCCCACCAGGGTGTCCGAAATTTCGTACCTCCTGATGGGGTCAAAATTTCGAACCCCCTGGTGAGGGGTGCGAAATTTCGAACCCCGCACCAGGGGGTGCGAATTTTCTGTGTTGAGCCTTATTTTGGGTGCGAAAATTGGCTTTTGGTGGGTCCCGCTGCTTACCTACTCCCACCTAACCTTCCTCATATAAGTACCCCAAGCCTTGGCCTTCATTTGGATCCTTCTCCCTGGGAATTTTTGGATCTTGAGAGCTCTAAATGCTCATTAATGGCTTCGAACACCTCCACCACGGCCATTGGAGATGGCACAGATAATTAAAACATGGGATGCATGTTTTCCATCAACACTTGAACATTAACGAGGATTGTTATGCTACCTTTGAACTTCATGGATATGACCACTAAACTTGGATATTGTTGACCAAGTCAACACTTCTCAACGAAGAAGAAGAAGGACAATTTAGTCAAAGTGTAGAACAAACATATATTTTGTTATTCTATTGTAACACTTTGAACTTAGGTATTGTCCGAACTTGTACAACCTTGTAATCGACTAAAGATATGATGAATGAGGATTATAAAGTGGATGTAGGCGTTAGTGCCGAACCACTATAAAAGCCGTGTTTCCCTGTACTTTCATCATTTACTGCTTATTTGGATAATTGTTCACACATACACATTGGGTGTTGGCATGCGACAATTTTCCCCGTCAACACTCATATTTTTATTGGGAACAGTGGAGTCTAACTATGTCGCCTATGTAGCTATTATCGGCTGCTTTAAAAAACAGTGTCAGCCTGAGCATTACTGCTGCCCTAGGCAACAGGTGGCAGTGGAGTAAAAAAATGAGAAAATGTTGCCCCTACAGATCCTAAAGATCCATAATTGTGATTAAGCTGTATTAATGTCATTCGACAAAAGGCAAATGATAAGAACTTGAACAACAATATTATGAATAGGAATCAAATTACCACATTTTATAAAGAATATATCAATTTAAAAAGTTTCTTCAACTTTTTAAAATGGATATAGTCAGGAAATAGTTGAATAATATAAATTACTTTGTTCATATTTAGTTGCATCCAATAAAGAAACCCATATGAATATCCAATCTTGATCATCAGATAATCAGTCGAAACAACAGCAAGAAGTACTTAGAACATTCTGTTATTATGGAAGCATGCATAGTAATAATTAATACCAATGTTATCTTCTGTATCTCAAAGGATCAAATCCAAAACTGTTGGAAAAACATGAACAAACTGTACACTCAATGTCAAAGCAATCAATGTGCAGATGCATAATAACATTGTCCAACTTAAAAAAAAGGTAAATCAAACAAATTAAAGGAAAAGGAGGGAAATTGGTACCTTCAAAAGGAAGCGATGAAGTTTTAATTATGAGTTAAGAAAGCACGAGCAAATTGAGAAAAAGGCGGTCCCTCTACGTACTGAATGCCGCTACAGGTTGTCAATGAAATAAGCTTTGGATCAACCGGTAATGAAATTACAGTGATTTAGAAGAAAAAAATTTATGAAAGCCTAAAAGGGGAAGGGAGATGAAGGAACACTTTCTGAAAACATGGATTTGAGGAAGAACTGGAAGATCCAAAAAAGTATTATAAGTATATTTGAATTGAGACAGATAATTTTTATATGACTTCCTTGAGGAAAAAAATGTATTCCATATGCAATAAGTAAAAAGACAAATTGAAAAATAGGATACCTTTAACATTGAAGTTGATTCGATTTGGAGAAATAAAAGAGAAAACCGAATTACTAACTGAAATCGCGAGTATGCGAAATTTATTGTAATTGACCGGCCGTAGGATTAGGATTGAAGTTGGTTTTATTTTGGGGAAGAAGAAGAAGGGAGAACGGAAGCACTGATAACCGCAAATGCAAAGATGTAAATTTAATTATTTCGAAAGCGCTTTGGTTTTTACAGGAGCGAAAACTAAAGTCGGGCTCTAAAAATGTGACATGTTGGATATGCTGAAAGGATTATAGGTCCACATCAGCAATGCATCCATTGTATATTATCTATTATAGGTAATAGATATATATGTATCTGAAAATTTGTGTAATCGTGATATACTTTGAGGATAGATTTTAACATATATCTAACATGACTCAATACTAATATACATATGAACTTAGCTCCTTGATACGATCTTCATTAATCACCATTTTGTTGTCATGAATCAAAAATATCATGAATCAACATTCTCCCCCTTTTTTGATTGATGACAACATCTCTCATTCTCGCATTCTGTTGAAATATTTAATTGCCATCCCTGAATGTATGCTTGTATATATTTTTAGCTCCCCCTGAATCTCTCCAACATTTTGTTAGTTCATAAAATAACATATATTTACTATGTGATTTCCTGAAACAAAATGTTAACATATAAATAAGCATATAACAAATTATTATCCCCCTTTGTCATCGATAAAAAAGAATACATGCTATGAGACAAACATAGTAACCAATAGTAGTATAAGTCTTCAGAGATCTTTAAATGAACAATTCCTAATTCTCTTCGAAGTCTTATGAAAGAATTTTCTAATAGGCGTTTAGTAAATATGTCAGCAATTTGGTTTTATAAATTTACAAATTCTAAGTTGATGATTTGTTTTTCAATATTGTCTCTTAAGAAATGATGTTGTATATCAACTTGCTTAGTTCTAGAATGGTTTACCGAATTTTTGGATAAATTTATTGCGCTTGTGTTGTCGTAATAAATTGTGGAGTTTGTGAAGTGAACATTAAAATCATTAAGTGTTTGCTGCATATATATTACTTAAGCACAAGCTAATGACGCAGATATATATTCAGCTTCACATGTTGACAGCGAAACTCAATTTTGTTTCTTGCTGAACCAAGAGATAAGTGACTTACCGATAAAGTGACAAGTTCCACTTGTACTTTTACGATACGTCTGTGATCCTCCAAAATCAGCGTCACTATATGAAACTAATTCGAAGGAACAAACTTTTGGATAGAAAAGTCCAAAATCTTTGGTTCTGCTAAGATAACGTAATATACGTTTTACTGTCCTCAAATGTGATTCATTCGGATTAGCTTGAAAACGAGCACATAAGCAAACACTCATCATAATAACTAGTCTACTAACAGTTAAATAAAAAGTGAACCTATCACGCTTCGATATAACTTTTGATCGACACTTTTACCATTTTCATCTTTATCTAAATGTGTCGTCGTACTTATTGTTTAGGCTTACTTGAAGTGTTTTCCATTCCAAAATGCTTTATTAGATTAGTGCAATTTTTTTCTTGACTAATGAAAATTCCATTTGATAATTGTTTAATTTGTAAACCCAGAAAGTAAGGTAGTTCTCCCATGTGTGACATTTCAAATTCACTAGTCATTATATTTGAAATTCCTGACATAATTTATCATTTGTTGACCAAAAAATAATGTCATTGACATATATTTGCACTACTAGAATATCTTTATAAGCTTTCTTAATAAAAAAGTGTTTGATCAAACTTTCCAATTTGAAATTTTGAATCTAATAAATAATTCTTGAGACGTATATACCAAGCACGACGTGGTTGTTTTAAACCATATAATGCCTTTTTTAATTTGAAAACATGATTAGGAAAAAATTTCATGAGCAAATAGTGGAGGTTGTTTAAAATATACACTTTCTTTAATATAACCATTTAAGTAAGCGCTTTTAACTTCCATCTGATATAGTTTAAAGTTATGATAACATGCATATGCTAGTAAAATTCGAATTGCTTCTAGTCTTGCGACTGGAGCAAATGTTTTTTCATAACCTATGTCTTTTTCTTGATTGTAACCTTGAGCAACAAGCCTAGCTTTATTTCTAGCAATATTTCCTAATTCGTCTGCTTTATTTTTGTAAACCCATTTTGTACCTGTAACAGTCTAATCACTCAGCCTTGGAACTAATTCCCAGACTTCATTACATTCAAATTGATTTAATTCTTCTTGCATGGCAATTATCCAATCTGTAGACGCTTCTTTAGGGTTTTTGGGTTCGATATTTGATAAGAAGGCTACATTACTTACTAAATGAAGCTAGCTTCTAGTTCTTACATTTGAAGTTATTTCTCCAATAATATTTTGAGTAGGATGATCTCGTAATATTCTTGGTGGAGATCTAACTTCATTAACATATATATTTTGGTTATCGACATTATTTTGATTTTCTGTAGTATTGTTTTCTATGTCATTTGAATAATGTTTTCATCTTCTCTATATATTATAAGTTCATCATCTTGAGAAGAATTACGTTTTACAATATTTGAATTAAAAGAATTTTGAATAAAATTCTCGTCAAAAGAAATATGAATTGATTCTTCTATTTTACTGGTTCTCTTATTATAAATACGATAAGCTTTGCTATACTCAGAATATCCCAAGAATATTCCTTCGTCAGATTTTGAATCAAATTTTCAAAGCTGATATTTTGTACTTAAAATGAAGCATTTTGAACAAAAAACTTTAAAATAAGAAATATTTGGTTTTCTAGCAGTAAAAAGTTCATATGGAGTGTTTTTAGTAAGAGGTCGGATGGAGACACGGTTCAAAACATAACAAGCCGTTGCAACTGCTTCAACCCAAAAATGTTTTGATAGTGTACTTCCATTTAATAGGATTCTGGCACACTCTTATAGAGTTCTATTTTTACGTTTTACTACTCCATTTTGTTGTGGAGTTCTAGGAAAGAAAAATTATGAAAAATTCATTTCTTTTTTACAAAATAAATCAAATTTCTCATTTTCAAATTCTCCTCCATGATCACTTCGTATATTCTTTATTTTTATATCCGTCAAATTTTGAATTTGTTTGACAAAAGTTTTAAAGAGGTTAAAAGTATCACTTTTATTCTTTAAAAACATAGTCCAAGTATATCTTGAAAAGTCATCAACAATTACAAACACATATCTACTACAATTTATGGACTAAACCCGAGTTAGTCTGAATAAATCAATGTGTAGTAATTCAAGCGGTTGTAATGTTGATATTACCTTTTTAGGTTCAAAAGAAGATTCAGTTAACTTCCCAAATTGACGAGCATCGCATACAAATTTCCAGTTTTGAATTTTATTTTGGGTAATCCTCTTACAAGTTCATTTTTAGAAATATTTTTATTGTTTTAAAGTTAATATGACAAAATCGTTTGTGCCATAACCAAGGATCATTATCTTTGGCTAATAAACACATATTTGGATTATTATTAACTGCCATATTCAAAATATAAATATTTTTATCTTCTTTTCCTTCAAAAAATAGATTTTGATTTGAATCTAATATACTACATTTATTTTCGAAAAATGATATTTTAAAACCTTTATCACATAATTGACTAATGCTTAACAAATAACATTTTAAAATTTTAACTAATAAAACATCAGAAATAAGAGGTGAATTAGATATACTGTAATTGCTCACATCGCCTTTGTCGATGATATATCCTTTGGAATTATCTCCAAATGTGACAGTTCCTCCTTTTGAATAGGTAATATTGATTAACATTTCTTTATCTCCTGTCATGTGTTTTGAGGAACCACTGTCGAGTATCAATTTTTCTCTATTTTTTTTAGTGCGACTTGCAAAAAATAAACCAAAATTTATTGGTACCTATTACTACCAAAATCAACTCCGAAACAAGCTGACGGTGAAGGGTTATCGGTGACCGCAAGCACATAGGAATCCTCTAAAAAGAGGAAGCCAAACACTAGAAAGAACCAAGAGTAGGAAAGAATGACCGGCGAGCTTCGCAAATTGGTACCTTCCAAGGAGAAGAAAGCTCAAAGTCTATAAAAAGACAACAACGCATATTTGGCAGGGCCCATCCGATAGTGTAACGACCCAGAAAATCAGAACCAATTTAAAATTTTTAAATTGGCTAAAATAATGGATTTTAAATATTTGTAATAAATATTTTAAATAATGGCAATGAAAAGTGAGTTTGAATCGACAATTGAAAACGAATATAATTAATTATAATTATAAACAAGGCCTGAAATGGCGCTGCAGTTTCAAAAATTGAATTCAAACTTTGTCGGACTGTACCGGGTGCAAAACAAAACGGATTTTAGCGAAAACAAAAATATTTAAATCTGTTAGTGAACACCTTTCTAACGAATCTGAAAAATCGAATTTTCATAACGGAAAGCAAAAGTTATGGCCAAATGAATTTTCAGAAAGGTCGCTCTGGAATTTATTTAGCCCGAGAAATTGGCCATTTTGCAAACGACCTCGGAATTCGACGAAACCACTTTTGTTGGATCCGGGATGTGAAGTTATTACTAGGTTTCAAATTTCATAATTTTTGAAGCTAGTATGTGAGCGTGGCAAAGGAAAACGTGTTCTGGTCAATTATAGTTAAATTGGATCGACCAGAAATGGGCCTTTTTGCAAACGGTCTCAGAATTCGACGAAACTAGTTTTGTTGGGACCGTATCGTCAGAACATAGCTAGATTTATTTTTCTGGAATTTTTCGAATCAGTTTATGGCCCTGGCAAATTGAAATGTACGTTCAAATTAAATATTGAATGTTTTATATTTTAATTTGAAGGAAAACTGACTGAAACATTCGAATGGACCTTCGAAACATATCCCATTGTGTTTGGAATGGGGGTAAAACGCTGGGGACGACAGTCGTTGGGTTTTGATTGGTGGTCGTGTCAGAAAACCCCTTTAAAACTCCACCGGCCAATCAGAATTTTTTTAAAAAAAAAAGAAAGAGAAAAATCCATTTTCTCTCTCCCCGTAACAGCCGATCGACGGCGAAACCCTTTCTCTTCGTTCCCCTTCAATTTCCGACCGCCTCATCCACTTTCAGCCCCTCCGCTAGTTAGGGTTTTTGTCAAGCTCTCCCTCCTCTTCAAATCCGACCTTGTCTCGCTCCTCCTCGTGCAGCCGTCAGCGAGAAACAGCGGCTCGAAGTCGTGCATTTCAGGCCGCCGCCACGAACGCCAGGTGCCACAGAGCTGGCCCACTCCTACACGTGCGCGAAGCTCCCTCCTAGCCCTTCGACGCTGCGAAGGCTGATCGTCCTCTAGCTTCACGGATTTCGTGAAATTCCCAACCCTAGTTTTGAACAAATCAGAGAGGTATGCGGCTATTTTAATATAAACTATATAATAGCGGTTCTAAGCGCTACGGTTTTTTATTTCACTGTAAAAATCATATCTTTTTCGTTTCTTGACGAAATTCGGTGAAACAAGAGACAGTGGACTCGTGTGGACGTCTTCTACCTTCTAGAAGAGACCGCATATTTTTCTGAGCCTTCTGTTATTTTTTGTGGAGTGGAACCCAATGTGAGATTTCTAATTTATAAACGATATGGAAAACGACGATGTATAAATTATATAGTCGATGTATGAGTTATATAAGCGTTGTACACCTCATGTATAAGCGTTGTATAAGTTGTACGTTCGATGTATAAGTTGTATATGCGTTGTAAAAATTATATATGTGTTGAAATAGAAGTGAATTGCTATATATATATATATATATATATATATATATATATATATATATATACGCCCCTCGTCCACAAACCATGGAAGATATTTATTGATTGTGATTGGTGAGAAAATTGATTGATAGCGAATGGTTGTTTGGGATTGTTTGTGGTTAATATTGATTGATTGCGGTCGAAAAATACCCATTTGTGGTTGAGAAATATTTGGTTGAAACCACAAAGGATTAGTTTGTCGAAATGAAATAAATATATACATCCGCCTGCGTGCGAACTAGATGCATGATCCCCATTGTCAAAAACCGCGAGGTTTTAAGGTAGAGCGAGGAGCCGTACTTGGGACGGTCCCAGTTTTAACTACCTTGCCGTTATGCTGCCGAAATTTTGAATAATATTCATGTGTTTGAATTATTTTCATTTGCTGAAACTATACTTACTCGTTGAATAGAAAACCTTCATGTGTTGAATCGATATTCATTCGTTGAATGGAAATTCATGTGTTGAATGGTATTCGTGTTTTAAATATAAAAATCACATTTTTATCTATATATAGAAACTATAGAAAACCTTCATGTGTTGAATCGATATTCATTCGTTGAATTGAAATTCATGTGTTGAATGGTATTCATATTTTGAAAGAAATTGTTTTATAATAAAAATCCCAGTTTTAACATCAATATGAAATGTATAAAATAATAGTGTTTTGAAATAAATTGTTTTACAATAAAAAAATTTTTATTTTTATCACCTATATAAACCATATAAAATAATAGTGTTTTGAAATAATTTGTTTTACAATAAAAATCATATTTTTATTATATACATGAATTGTTGAAATGTGAAGTGTTAAAAATAGCAACTCGTTCAAATAAATATGCATGAGTTGAAATATTCATTAAGTAGCTAATGATATGATTTTTGCCTATGCATGCAACATTGGAATGAATGGTGCTTTTAAACCAAATGGAATCAAATATGAAGTTAAATAGAAAATGATAAGTGATAAGAACTGTATATATGTACATGCATATTTGTTGAACAGGTTATAACAAAGGGGCTAGAGAAGAGGAATAAAATTTTGTGACCGACAAATAGGTACACATTTACTGTTTTGTTTGGGTGATGATTTTATGAGCCTGTTGGCTAGCCGCTTGGCTTTTTCTTTTTCTTTTTGACATGAGACGCCCGTGTGGCTATTTGGGAATTTTCCCAGCCCCTCCCGTACAAAGGAGGTTATGGCGAAATTTTCCAAAATTTAAAGGCGTTAGTGAAATATTTGAAGTGAAAACGATATTGAAATTGTTGAATGAACTATATTTATATAAATATAAATAAAATTTAAACGAAACGTGGCCGTGCAGTTCGTGTTTTGAAACCGTGATTTCAAACAACTAGTGCGAGAAATCCGACCATTGGATTTTCCCGAAACCGCAACCGTTGGGTTCGCCTTGGAAATATCTTTCCAACGGCACCAACTTTGTAAAAATCCAACGGTTGGATTGTCTGGAATGTTTAATTCAAATCTGAAGAAAAACAGCGCCAGAATCGATTATATTTATATATATATATATATATATATATATATATATATATATATATATATATATATATAATTATATTTAATCGAATAACGACGCTGCAGTTCGTATTTTGAAATCGAAACTTCAAACGATTGTACCGGGAGATCCGACCGTCGGATTTTCCCAAAACTGGAACCGTTGGATTCATTTTGAAAAGACCTTTCTAATGATATAAATTGTGTGAAGATCCAACGGTTAGATTTTCAGATATGTGTAAATCAAATCTGAAGAAAAACAGTGCCACGGTCGTGTTATGGCCCAAAGCGTCGCTTTGAATATATTGGATATTTTAAAATAAATAAAAATAGCGATAAATCATTATGAAATATTATAAACAATATGGATGTGATTTAGAAATTAACTGAAGGTTGGCTAAGTCGAATGGTTTCCTGGGTGTTGATCTGATGTTGGTTTCGGCCTTAGGGGTTAATATTTGGGAAATCGTTCTCTTACTGATTGACGGTTAGTGACTAATGAATTGAAATGATACGTGTATATGTTAGTGTTGCACTTGTTTATTATATACGTGCGTTGCTCAGAAAGACCAGGTTTATCCTATTCTGAAAAACTGAATCGACGATAAGAAATCGAAGATGAAGACGGTGGTCGAAGACCGGAGATCTTCACCTCGTTTGGATGGTAACCGAGGTCCTGATTGGGAGGCATCCCGAAATATGGATAATGAGTGGTGATCGTCCAGACGTACGTGGTGATCGATGGGTTTGCGAGGTATTTAGTGCCTCCGGTTTCGTTCAGACCCAGAACGAACTTGTAAATGGACTGTGTGTCTGACATTGGATTTTATTCTGTGTTGGTTGATCTCTATTAAATATACATCTGTTTGGCGGCGGAGAATTTATTCTTTTGCTTAACGCCCTTCTTTGAAACGCACGAGCTCAGAGGTTGTATATCGATGGACATCAGTCGCATGGCATGAATTGCTAGTGTGGCATGCCTAAGTGGCAAATGATCAAGGCTTCTGTTGAAAAGCAAAGTCTTGTGGTGATGATCAAAGCCCCGCCTGTGTGGCGTAGCTTTGTGTATAATGTGAATTCGCGAGCCTCACACCCCGGTATGAACCAGAAAAGGGAGAAGGACCTCAGGGAGGGCATGCGTTTCTTTCTAGCTAGGGTGGTGTCAGTGACCTACCAGCCCTGACATTTATATACTTTTCACCTGTGTGGTTATTGCTGTTGCGAGGCGCCTCGGTTAGATCGGACGATCCGGGTCCGATGGAGTCATTCGTTGGCTCATTTGCGCCCCATAGGGCGGGGAGACGTATTGCTCGGCATTTTAATCCACATCGGTGGACCGGCCCTGACGATCCAAGGGTCACTCGAGCTCTGATCCTGAGACATGGTAGGCTAGATTGTCTCGAATTCGGTAAGGACTATCTTTTGCCTTGGTTCATGACGGAAATCCAATTTCCAAATACGACATCGTGCGGTTTTGATTGTATATGTATATATATGGCGACATGATATATGGTACCCATGCCGTCTATGATTCGAAGTTGTTTTGAAACATGTAAACACTAGTAATAATATCAATTGCTTTTGTTTTATTCGTATCAACCATATTTTGGCCATTATAAGGTAAAACTCTATCCTCCGGTTTGCGTTGCATTGTGTGATGGGAACTGAGTCTTATAATGGCTTCATTTTTATAAAAAGCATTGCGATGTCTAAAAGAAAGATTTGTTTTAAAGCACTGGCAATCCAATGGAGTAAACCCGTTCCACGAAAGTGGCGTGGTCCTGTGATTAGCCATATATTAAATGTGTTGAATAGATTTCTCATACCAGTCCCATGACTGACTCGTAGTTTGTTTCACTTTCAAACTCGGGTGCCCCTTTTTCTACACGGGCAGCCCTATTTTCAGGTTTAGCTGGTTCTTTCCGGATAGCTGGAGCGGAAGATGGATTCTATCATTTATCCCTTTTTATGCTGTTCAGCTCCTATTACATATTTTGTTTGTTTCCGCTGTAGACATCTATGTATAGGTGAACTGTATTTGTACTAAGTATGATCCTGTATATTGTGTAACTCTGATGATAACTTTTATCCAGTATATTCTATTGTTCATTATCTGATGTATTTATTTAATTATGTTCTGCTTCAGGTTTTCTGTTTCTGTGTTATATTCCAAAGATAACCCTTGTCTCCGTCAGTACGGGAAATGGGGTTGTCACAACGTGGTATCAGAGCTTTGGTTAAGCTTAGTTCTGGAATATAACATATTAACGATCTCATCAGAAATAGAACCAGTAGTGTTCTAGGACGGGAAACCCAATACAGATAGGATCAGTAATATTCTAGTATGAGTAAAGCAGAATGAAATAACACCTAGATAGACGCATTTACATTCAAGTATTTGTCTCTATGTTTAGAAATATCTTTTCTGTTGACCTGACACTTGATCTGCTATATGCAGAAGAACTAGGAAATGAGTGCCAGAAACAGAAGAAGTGATACTGACCCGGATATCGAAGCTCTATATATGAAATATAGAAATCTGGGTGGAAAGCCGTTCTCGGGCGAAGAATCTATTATGAGAACACAAGCTTGGATTCGTTCGGCTGAGAAAATCTTCGAAGCATTAAAGCTGAGGGATGACCAGAAAAGATTACTGGCCTCCTGGGCACTCGAAGACGAAGCTTTATTCTGGTGGGATTCAGTTATCAAGGATAATCCAGAAGGTGATATCACCTGGGATAGATTCAAAGTGATTTTCCTGGAAAGATTTACTCCTCCCGAAGCGACTGAGCGACTATGTGATGAATTTTCTTATTTGATACAAGGAGATATGACCATCCCATAATATCATAAGAAATTCAACGAAATTTCTCACTTTGCTCCCCATCTAATTCAGAATACGAAGAGAAAGAATCTGAGATTTATTTACGGGCTTCAAAGGAAATATCAGGATAAAGTAATGGGGCATGTGAAGCTTCCTTTTTCAGAAATGATTTATATGGCTTATCAGTATGAAGACCTCCATATGAAAGGCATGTTGCGAGACGAAGAAGAAATCAGCTCTAGTAGCAAAAGAAAATTTGAAGCTGATAGCCCAGAGACAAGTGTGCAGCCTGAGACCAGTACGAAGGCTGAAGTCAAAAAGAGGCCGAAGATCAATCAGAAAAAGGTAAAGGCAGTCGTATGTCTAAAGTGCGATCAGCAAGGGCATTCGATGAGAAACTGTAGATCTTCGAACAGACGAAAGGGTGATGGGTCTAAATCCAGGATGAATTTTCAAGAAAATAGAAAGTGCAGTCAGTGCCAACAGGCCGGTCATCTTTTAAAGGCATGTCCGCTATTCAGAAAACCTGAAGCAGTACATGTAAATGAAGTGGCAGAAGTGCCTGCATCTTCGTCTGCTCAAGAGAGGCCAGATGTTTTAGAAGGCACGCTAACTGTCAAAGATATTCCAGTTAAAGTATTGTTTGACACAGGCGCGTCACGAAGCTTCATTGCAAAGGATGCAGCTAAGAAACTGGATTTGAATTTGAAAAAGCTGAAGGAACCAATGACTGTCCAGAATCCGGTTGGGGGTTCCATTGATCTCAGTTGGGTTTGTGGAGTGCCGGTTTCTTTCTCTCGTTATCGGTTTCCCACCATCGCGGTCGTCGTGAATTTTAAAGAGTTTGATCTTATCTTGGGATTAGACTGGCTGACCAAATATGAAGCTGAAGTTAAATGCGCCGACAGAGTCGTAAAGGCGAAGATTAAATCAGGTGATTATATAACCATTCCCTGTGAAGGTCAGAATGCTAATAGAAAAGACTTCTGGGCAGCTTTGAATGTTTCTCCAGCCCAAACATAAAATATCCCTGAAGTCACAGAGGATATTCCTGACCTCATCAAAGACATTCCTGTCGTCAAAAATTATGCGGATGTGTTTGAAGAAGTTGTTCGCTTACCTCCGCAGAGAGAAATAGATTTCAAAATTGCTTTAATTCTGAATGCAAGGCCGGTAGTTCACGCTATTCGAAGAATGTCCTTGAAAGAGAAAGAGGAATTAGACAATCAAACACGACATCTAGTATGGAAGGGCCTGATTAGGCCTAGTTTCTCTGATTGGGGTGCATCAGTGGTGTTTGTCCTAAAATCTGACGGTACTCTACGTCTATGTGTGGATTATCGTGATTTGAACAAGCAGACCATAAAGAATAAATATCCATTTCCGCGAATAGATGATATGTTGGATCGATTAAATGGTGCATAAGTATTCTCAAGGATGGACCTAGCTACAGGCTTCCATCAACTTCGAATTGCCGAAGAGTGTGTTCCAATGACAGCATTTAGAGGTCCCGACTTATTCTACGAGTGGTTAGTAATGCCGTTCGGCTTATGTAACGCTCCTGCTTACTTCGTCGATCTGATGAATAGAGTGTTCAGAGGAGTTTTGAATAAATTTGTTCTGGTTTTTATTGACGATATTCTAATCTTCTCTAAATCAAAGGCCGAACATGAAAAGCATATGGAACAGGTTCTAGAAATTCTGAGACGGAATATATGAAAAGCCAAATTTTCCAAATGTATCTTCTGGCAAGATGAAGTAAAATTTCTAGGCCACGTAGTATCGAAAGAAGGAATTGCTGTGGATCCAAGCAAAATCACAGCCATTCAGAATTGGAAACAGCCCAGCACCCCCACTGAAGTCCGCAGTTTTCTCGGATTGGCTAGCTATTACCGGAAGTTCGTTAAAAACTTTTCGAAGATATCTGGTCATTTAACGAAGCTTACAAAGAAGCACTCTAAATTCAAGTGGACTCCAGAAAGTGAGGAGGCTTTTGAAGAGCTGAAATTAAGATGAACGACTGCTTTAGTGTTAACCATCATCGATGGCAACCAGGATTTGAAAGTCTGGACTGATGCTTCTAGAGAAGGCCTTGGCGCAGTGTTAATGCAAAGAGGCCAAGTGATTGCTTATGCTAGCCGTCAACTAAAGCCGCACGAGAAGAACTACGTAACTCATGATCTTGAGTTATTGGCTATAGTAATCTGGAGACACTATCTTCTGGGTGAGAGATTTGAACTGTTTACAGATCACCAGTCGTTAAAGTATCTGTTCACCCAGAAGGACTTGAATCTGAGACAGCAACGTTGGCTGGAGTTTCTTGCAGCATATGACTTTGAAATTATATACACTCCAGGAAAAGCCAATGTCGTGGCCGACGCGTTAAGCCGAAAGAATGAAATGATCGCCAGTTTTATTATCACGACTTCATTGCTAGATAAAATATCCGCTCTTCAAAAGGATGATCACTTCATTCAGAAGATCAGAGAGATAATTCAGAAAGGCGAGCCCTTGAGTTTTCAAGTTGATGAGGAGGGGTTTCTAAGGCTGAAAGGTCGAATCTGTGTCCCTAACATTCCTGAGCTTCGGAAGGAAGTACTGGGTGAATGCCACAAGTCAAAACTTAGTATCCATCCGCGAGTAGCCAAAATGTATAATGACATCAAACGCACCTTCTGGTGGAAGTCGATGAAAAGGGTCATTTCTTTATTTGTTAGCCGATGCCCTACTTACCAGCTAGTCAAGAGCGACCAACAGAAACTGGCTGGATTGTTACAACCGCTAGAAGTTCCAGGCTGGAAGTGGGAGCATATCTCCATGGATTTCATTGATGGTCTGCCCTGAACCAGAAAAGGGAATGACAGTATTTGGGTGATCGTAGATCGCTTCACGAAGACCGCCCATTTCATACCTGTCAGATCAAACAGAACTGCTCAGAGTCTGGCGCAGATATACTTCAGGGAAATAGTTAGACTGCATGGAGTGCCGCTCAGTATAGTCAGTGATAGGGATACAATATTCACTAGCAAATTCTGGGAAGCATTTCAAGTCGAGCTGGGAACGAAGTTGTACTTAAGCACCGCTTATCATCCTCAGACAGACGGTCAGACTGAGAGGGTGAATCGTATTTTAGAAGATCTATTGCGGGCTTGTGTTATAGATTTTGGTGGATAATGGGAAGACCATCTGCATTTGGCTGAATTCTCTTATAACAACAGCTACCAGGCGAGTCTGACAATGTCGCCATTCGAAGCATTGTATGGTAGACCGTGCCGATCTCCTGCTTGTTGGGTCGAACCTGGAAATAGACTTGTGTTAGGGCCTGACATGATCAGAGAAGCTGCCGACAAAGTCGATTTTATTAAGAAGCGATTACTGGCTGCTCAAAGCCGACAAAAGAGCTATGCCGATAGAAGAAGAAGAGATATATCCTTTGCTGTTGGCGACTACGTATATTTGAAAGTATCGCCGATGAGAGGAGTTATCCGGTTCGGCAAAACTGGAAAGTTGGCGCCCAAATTCATTGGTCCGTTTCCTATTCTGGAACGGATCGGAACTCTCGCTTATAGGGTCAAACTGCCTGACTGGTTGCCTGGAGTTCATGATGTATTTCATATATCTCAACTTCGAAAGCACGTTCATGATCCAGACTTGATCGTGGAAGAAGCAGCTCAGCAGGATATTGAAATTACTCCAGAATTGGCTGTGAGAAGAGAGCCGCTAAAGATTATCGGCAAAGAAACCAAAGAACTGAGGAACAAGAAGGTTCACTTAGTCAAAGTGCAATGGAGTGGAGATCCGCGAGAGTGTACTTGGGAAACTGAGGAGAGCATTCAGAAAGCCTATCCTAGATGCCGGGTAGATATCTCTGATTGACTCCGGTGCAAGGTATATTTACCATACTTTGCATTACCAATTAGTTCTCTATTCTGCTGTTATTTTCTTCCCATGGATGTGCACTTTTAATTCTATAGTCTGAAGGATTTTAAAAGAATATAGGAATTAATTTGTATGATTTTGAAAAGTTAAAAACAATTTGATTGTTGGTTGTGTTGCGTGATTGTAGATTTGATTAATTAAAATTGTCGAAACGATAGTTAATTTAATCAACAATAGAATAATGGTAGAATTTATTCGATTAAACCACACATTGAACTGATTAGAAAATAAATAGAAATATATACATGTGTATTATATATGTTTGAACAGGTAAATGGATTAGCCGTTGAGTAAAGATTTTATTTGCGTGCCCGACAAATAGGTAAACCTTAATGAGTTGGATGCGAAATATTATTATATCAACTCCTGTGAATGCCATTGGATGCAGAGTGCTGGTTTTTCTGTGTGAAATAATAAATGTCGCCATAAGATAGTAACAATTAATTTTGAACTACATTGCATGGCATACTTCTGGAAGATAGGCATACTTCATCATATACCACATAAGCATTTGGAGCTTGTGTGACGAGGTGGAAGATTTACCAAACGAGCGAGAGGCTTGTATGGCGATGACTATATTTTATAGGTTGAACAGATGATTGATATGGACTATTTAAATTGTAACGATTAAATTGCCAGATTAATAAAAACCCCACACGGGTCTGGAGTTGACAATAACCACGTCTCTCTAGTTATTAGATACGGCACATGGACTATTTATTTCCCACACGGGGCAGGGTGACGAGAATTTATTCTCTGGAGTTATTATCAGTACATGCTCCCCTGTAAACACCAGAATATATCACTATAAATATGTGTATGCTTATTAGGATTTATTGGGTACCTAATACGGCCCAATAAATTTCCAAACCTCTCCCCGTACAAGGGAGGATATGGCGAAATTTTTCGAAAATTCCGGGTGTTAGCCAAATTTTTGAAGAACTTGAAATTTCTCAGAAACTGAAAAGTTGGAGAATTGAAGCTAGATCGAACGTAGAGTTGATTAATCAAACCACTTTCAACTTTGTTCCTTTTCGGGGATGAAAAGTTTTAAGTAGGGGAGATTGTAACGACCCAGAAAATCTGAACCAATTTAAAATTTTTAAATTGGCTAAAATAATGGATTTTAAATATTTGAAATAAATATTTTAAATAATGGCAATGAAAAGTGAGTTTGAATCGACAATTGAAAACGAATATAATTAATTATAATTACAAACAAGGCCTGAAATGGCGCTGTAGTTTCAAAAATTGAATTCAAACTTTGTCGGACTGTACCGGGTGCAAAACAAAACGGATTTTAGCGAAACCAAAATTATTTAAATCTGTTAGTGAACACCTTTCTAACGAATCTGAAAAATCGAATTTTCATAACGGAAAGCAAAAGTTATGGCCAAATGAATTTTCAGAAAGGTCGCTCTGGAATTTATTTAGCCCGAGAAATTGGCCATTTTACAAACGACCTCGGAACTCGACGAAACCACTTTTGTTGGATCCGGGATGTGAAGTTATTGCTAGGTTTCAAATTTCATAATTTTTGAAGCTAGTATGTGAGCGTGGCAAAGGAAAACGTGTTCTGGTCAATTATAGTTAAATTGGATCGACCAGAAATGGGCCTTTTTGCAAACGGTCTCAGAATTCGACGAAACTAGTTTTGTTGGGACCGTATCGTCAGAACATAGCTAGATTTATTTTTCTGGAATTTTTCGAATCAGTTTGTGGCCCTGGCAAATTGAAATGTACGTTCAAATTAAATATTGAATGTTTTATATTTTAATTTGAAGGAAAACTGACTGAAACATTCGAATGGACCTTCGAAACATATCCCATTGTGTTCGGAATGGGGGTAAAACGCTGGGGACGACAGTCGTTGGGTTTTGATTGGTGGTCGTGTCAGAAAACCCCTTTAAAACTCCACCGGCCAATCAGAATTTTTTTTTAAGAAAAAGAGAAAAATCCATTTTCTCTCTCCCCGTAACAGCCGATCGACGGCGAAACCCTTTCTCGTCGTTCCCCTTCAATTTCCGACCGCCTCATCCACTTTCAGCCCCTCCGCCCGTTAGGGTTTTTGTCAAGCTCTCCCTCCTCTTCAAATCCGACCTGGTCTCACTCCTCCTCGTGCAGCCGTCAGCGAGAAACAGCGGCTCGAAGTCGCACGTTTCAGGCCACCGCCACGAACGCCAGGGGCCACCGAGCTGGCCCACTCCCCCATGCGCGCGAAGCTCTCTCCTAGCCCTTCGACGCTGCGAAGGCTGATCGTCCTCTAGCTTCACGGATTTCGTGAAATTCCCAACCCTAGTTTTGAACAAATCAGAGAGGTATGCGGCTATTTTAATATAAACTATATTATAGCGGTTCTAAGCGCTACGGTTTTTGATTTCACTATAAAATTCATATCTTTTTCGTTTCTTGACGAAATTCAGTGAAACAAGAGATAGTGGACTCGTGTGGACGTCTTCTACCTTCTAGAAGAGACCGCATATTTTTCTGAGCCTTCTGCTATTTTTGGTGGAGTGGAACCCAATGTGAGATTTCTAATTTATAAACGATATGGAAAACGACGATGTATAAATTATATAGTCGATGTATGAGTTATATAAGCGTTGTACACCTCATGTATAAGCATTGTATAAGTTGTACGTTCGATGTATAAGTTGTATATGCATTGTAAAAATTATATATTTGTTGAAATAGAAGTGAATTGCTATATATATATATATATATATATATATATATATATATATATATATATATACGCCCCTCGTCCATAAACCATGGACGATATTTATTGGTTGTGATTGGTGAGAAAATTGATTGATAGCGAATGGTTGTTTGGGATTGTTTGTGGTTAATATTGATTGATTGTGGTTGAAAAATACCCATTTGTGGTTGAGAAATATTTGGTTGAAACCACACAGGATTAGTTTGTGGAAATGAAATAAATATATACATGTCGCCTGCGTGCGAACTAGATGCATGATCCCCATTGTCAAAAACCGCGAGGTTTTAAGGTAGAGCGAGGAGCCGTACTAGGGACGGTCCCGGTTTTAACTACCCTGCCGTTATGCTGTCGAAATTTTGAATAATATTCATGTGTTTGAATTATTTTCATTTGCTGAAACTATACTTACTCGTTGAATAGAAAACCTTCATTTGTTGAATCGATATTCATTCGTTGAATGGAAATTCATGTGTTGAATGGTATTCGTATTTTAAATATAAAATCACATTTTTATCTATATATAGAAACTATAGAAAACCTTCATGTGTTGAATCGATATTCATTCGTTGAATTGAAATTCATGTGTTGAATGGTATTCATATTTTGAAAGAAATTGTTTTATAATAAAAATCCCAGTTTTAACATCAATATGAAATGTATAAAATAATAGTGTTTTGAAATAAATTGTTTTAAAATAATTTTTTTTTATTTTTATCACCTATATAAACCATATAAAATAATAGTGTTTTGAAATAATTTGTTTTACAATAAAAATCACATTTTTATTATATACATGAATTGTTGAAATGTGAAGTGTTAAAAATAGCAACTCGTTCAAATAAATATGCATGAGTTGAAATATTCATTAAGTAGCTAATGATATGATTTTTTCCTATGCATGCAACATTGGAATGAATGGTGTTTTTAAACCAAATGGAATCAAATATGAAGTTAAATAGAAAATGATAAGTGATAAGAACTGTATATATGTACATGCATATTTGTTGAACAGGTTATAGCAAAGGGGCTAGAGAAGTGGAATAAAATTTTGTGCCCGACAAATAGGTACACATTTACTGTTTTGTTTGGGTGATGATTTTATGAGCCTGTTGGCTAGCCGCTTGGCTTTTTCTTTTTCTTTTTGACATGAGACGCCCGTGTGGCTATTTGGGAATTTTCCCAGCCCCTCCCGTACAAAGGAGGTTATGGCGAAATTTTCCAAAATTTAAAGGCGTTAGTGAAATATTTGAAGTGAAAACGATATTGAAATTGTTGAATGAACTATATTTATATAAATATAAATAAAATTTAAATGAAACGTGGCCGTGCAGTTCGTGTTTTGAAACCGTGATTTCAAACAACTAGTGTGAGAAATCCGACCATTGGATTTTCCCGAAACCGCAACCGTTAGGTTCGCCTTGGAAATATCTTTCCAACGGCACCAACTTTGTAAAAAATCCAACGGTTGGATTGTCTGGAATGTTTAATTCAAATCTGAAGAACAACAGGGCCAGAATCGATTATATATATATATATATATATATAATTATATTTAATTGAATAACGATGCTGCAGTTCGTATTTTGAAATCGAAACTTCAAACGATTGTACCGGGAGATCCGACCGTCGGATTTCCTCGAAACTGGAACCGTTGGATTCGTTTTGAAAAGACCTTTCTAATGATATAAATTGTGTGAAGATACAACGGTTAGATTTTCAGATATGTGTAAATCAAATCTGAAGAAAAACAGCGCCACGGCCGCGTTATGGCACGAAGCGTCGCTTTGAATATATTGGCTATTTTAAAATAAATAAAAATAGCGAAAAATTGTTATGAAATATTATAAACAATATGGACGTGATTTAGAAATTAACTGAAGGTTGGCTAAGTCGAATGGTTTCCTGGTGTTGATCTGATGTTGGTTTCGGCCTTCGGGGTTAATATTTAGGAAATCGTTCTCTTACTGATTGACAGTTAGTGACTAATGAATTGAAATGATACGTGTATATGTTAGTGTTGCACTTGTTTATTATATACGCGCGTTGCTCAGAAAGACCGGGTTTATCCCATTCTGAATAACTGAATCGACGATAAGAAATCGAAGATGAAGACGTGGTCGAAGACCGGAGATCTTCACCTCGTTTGGATGGTAACCGAGGTCCTGATTGGGAGGCATCCCGAAATATGGATAATGAGTGGTGATCGTCCAGACGTACGTGGTGATCGATATGGATAATGAGTGGTGATCGTCCAGACGTACGTGGTGATCAATGGGTTTGCGAGGTATTTAGTGCCTCCGGTTTCGTTCAGACCCAGAACGGACTTGTAAATGGACTGTGTGTCTGACATTGGATTTTATTCTGTGTTGGTTGATCTCTATTAAATATACATCTGTTTGGCGGCGGAGAATTTATTCTTTTGCTTAACGCCCTTCTCTGAAACGCACGAGCTCAGAGGTTGTATATCGATGGACATCAGTCGCATGGCATGAATTGCTAGTGTGGCATGCCTAAGTGGCAAATGATCAAGGCTTCTATTGAAAAGCAAAGTCTTTTGGTGATGATCAAAGCCCCGCCTGTGTGGCGTAGCTTTGTGTATAATGTGAATTCGCGAGCCTCACACCCCGATATGAACCAGAAACGGGAGAAGGACCTCAGGGAGGGCATGCGTTTCTTTCTAGCTAGGGTGGTGTCAGTGACCTACCAGCCCTGACATTTATATACTTTTCACCTGTGTGGTTGTTGCGAGGCGCCTCGGTTAGATCGGACGATCCGGGTCCGATGGAGTCATTCGTTGGCTCATTTGCGCCCCATAGTACGGGGAGACGTATTGCTCAGGCATTTTAATCCACATCGGTGGACTGGCCCTGACGATCCAAGGGTCACTCGAGCTATGATCCTGAGAGCGAAAGATGGATTCTATCATTTATCTATTTTTATGTTGTTCAGCTCCTATTACATATTTTGTTTGTTTCCGCTGTAGACATCTATGTATAGTTGAACTGTATTTGTACTAAGTACGATCTTGTATACTGTGTAACTCTAATGATTACTTTTATCCAGTATATTCTATTGTTCATTATCTGGTGTATTTATTTAATTCTGTTCTGCTTCAGGTTTTCTATTTCTGTGTTATATTCCAAAGATAACCCTTGTCTCCGTCAGTATGGGAAATGGGGTCGTCACAGATAGGGTCTACTCGGTAGGGAGTTCTACAGCGAAAGGTCGCCTAAGACAAAAACTAAGAAAGAGAGAGATAAGAGCACCGCTTATTGAAACTCTGAAGGGCTATCGGTATTAACCTGCTTAATACCGATACTGTAACAACCCGGAAATGCGAGCCAGTCTAAAAATTTTATTTTGGCAATTTTAGCGAATTTTGAATATTTAAAATGATTTATTTTAAATAATATCGACGAGAAATTTATTTTGAGTATATTTAGAACGAATATATTTATATACGTCGTCGTTAGAATATAAATATTTATTTTAAATTATAAATAGAATTGAAAATGGCATGGTAGTTCGATAATTCGATTTCAAACTTCAATTAAACGTACCGGGTGCAAAATAAACCGGATTTTAGTGAAACCAAAAATAATAGGATCTATTTGAGGATATCTTTCCAACGAATCCGAAAAATTGAAATTTCATAGCGAGAATCAAAAGATATGTCCAGTTGAAAATTCTGAATAATCGCTATGGATTTCAGGCCCTTAAAAATAGCCATTTTGCAAACGACCTCGTATTTCGACGAAACCACTTTTTTTGGATCCGCGATGTCAAATATTGCAAGATCCCAAATTTCATAATTTTTCGAATCAATACGTGAGCGTGGCAAAGGAAAACGTGTTTGACGAGTTTCAGTTGATTTTAGTCGACTGGAAAATGGCCATTTTTATAACGGTCTCAAAATTCGACAAAATTAGTTTTGTTAGGACCGTATCGTCAATACGAAGCTAGAAAATATTTTTTGGGAATTTTTAGAGGCTGTATGTGACCCCAATAAATTGAAATGTGCGTTCAAATTCAATATATAGATTTATATGTTGATTTTGACGAAAACTGATCGTAACGATCGAATTGGCCTTCGTGACATATCCTATTGTGTTCGGAATGGGGGTAATTAGCTATGGACGACAGGCGGTGGGTTCGATTTCGAGTTCAAACATAAAAGTTGCTTTTTGAAATCAATAAATAATTAAATATAAATATTTTATATAAACCCCCCCCTTCACTTCTTCTTCCCCCGATCCATTTACAAATCAGGAAAAAAAAGAAAAGGGAAATCGACGCTCCAGCCCCCACCTCCCACCGCCGTTCGTCGAGCTTCACCACCGGAGGCGCCCCTTCTTCACCCTCCTCCTTTTCCCCCCAGCGCGCCGCCCTCCTTCGCGTGACCTCGCGCCCCCGAACCCACCTCGCGCCCCCCTAAACCCGACGCGCCACACCCTGCTGACCACCTCCGCCTCCTCCATTTCCCTCCGATGCCCCCACACTCCCTTTTCTCTTATGCAAATCGAGACCCCCCCATCCCCAATCGCCTGAATGCGCCGCGCCCTAGGCCCCACTGCCCGACCACCGACACTGTGAGGTGCCGCCTTACCCCTCTGGAACCACCAGCAGCGAACAACTCCACTCTCCCCCGCTCGAAAATTAACAGTGAGTTTTTGCTTTGTTTTTATTTTTAAAAACCGATTTTTCTTATATGTTAAAGTGAATTTATAAAATCAGTTTTTATATTTATATTTAGCGTTGTTCAAATTATGATTTTTACTTGATTAGAATAGCGAGAAAAGAAATGATTTTTCCTAGTAAAAAGAATAGATTTTTCATGGCAAAAAGATTTGATTGTTAAATTAGAAAAGGTGAGATTTTGAAATAAGGAAAGATATGATTTTTATTCATGTAGAGTAATAAAAATATAATCTTTATTAGGAGAATAGCAATATAAAAATATAATTTTTATAACAAAGTAAAAATAAAAATGTGATTTTTATATATATGCAGCGAATAAAAATATGATTTTTATATTATAGAAGGAGTAAAAATATAATCTTTATATTTGAAAAGGCGAAATCTTTATATTTGAAAAGGCGGAATCTTTATATAGAGAATACCGTGATAAATATATAATCTTTATTGTATGAACATCGATGTAAAAATAGAATTTTTATCTATGTAGTAGTAGTATAAAAATATGATTTTTATATACATAGCAACAATATAAAAATGTGATTTTTATATATGTAGTGAATACGGGCAACGAAAGTGACAAAAGGCGAGAACGACAAGATTTTCTACATATGAAGAGTCGTGGAGTTGGGATAGCTTTGGTGAGAATTTCTCACTCTTCAATTTCTTTGTCTAGTTATATATATACTAGGATGTAGACGGTGCTTAGCAGCACCCGACACCCGTCGTCCACAGACCATGGACGGCTTGTTTGTTTGATTAATGTGTTGTGAAAATTGATTGTGTTGTGGAATGATTGAATAATAATAAAATATTCTTGTGTTGAAAGGAAATAAAATATCTATATAGGTTAAAATATTTATTGTTAAAAATATAATTTTTAACGTGAAAGTGAATAAATAGATATTTATAAACAAATCGGCCGATTTGTTTATATGCACTGATTTGACCGATATTTATTGGGACGATAAATTCTACACATCGCCCAACTGCACAAATAAAAATCTGTGTTTGTTGATTTGAAACCCCATACGGGTGTTGGGATGATATTTGGCGTACATTAATCCCAATTATTTAATTGTATGTCGATTGATTGGTCGACAGGCTGTTTAAGCGTTAATTATTTATATTTGATGCTTATGCAGTTGTGTGGTGCACTTTGGATGATGGTTGATTGTTTATCGTTGCTATTATATACATGTGTTGTATGGAATCCATATAATTAACGTTATATGGTAAATGATTGGGCCTTATTCCAATCGGGAAAATAATGAATATTATAAAAGAAAATTCATGTGTTGAATATAAAAATAGTCATGTGTCGACGATGTTCTTGTGTTGAAACTATTTATGTGTTGAGTGAAATATTTTAAATAATAAAATTTACATCTTTATCATATTTAAAATTAGAACTACTTTACGGTTGGAGTCTAATTGAAAATCAAACGATAGGTACCAAAATTTTATAAAATATTTTACATAACAAAAATAGTCGTGTGTTGACAGTACTCATGTGTTGAGATTAGTCGTGTGTTGGAAAAAAATATAGATTCATGTGTTGAATGGAATAAATATTCATTTGTGGAATAGAATAACGAATTATTGAAATAAATAAAGCCGTGTTGATTAGAGTTGCGCTATTTTGACGTGAACGATATTTATATCGATTATATTCGTTTTTAAAATGAATATTGAAAATGTAGTGATTTCAAAATATAACGTTTTGAAAATATTATCACTTATATAGTAATGATATGAAATATTCAATTTTGATTAAAAATTGAAATAGTGTTGAAATGGTTTTGAAAACGAATTTAAAACGATTCATAAAATACGTTTTAAAAAGGAAATCGACGAAATATATATAATATATATATATATATATTATATATATAATGGCCTGAATAGAACGCGCCGTGCCGCGGCAGTTCGTGAATTTCGACCATTGACTTCGAATTGACGTTGCGGGAGATCCGACCGTCGGATTCTCCTAAATCCGGAACCGTTGGGTTCATATCGAAAATAGCTTTCCAATGAATATTAGAAATTCGAAATCTAACGGTTGGATTTGGAATTATGTCCAAATCAAATTTGGGAAAGGTCGCTGTAAGTGCAGTTCGATGGCCGTTGATGGAAATCGACTGTACGGGCCTTGATAAAATTATTAAAAATATTGATAATTTGTGTAAAATCATAATATATGAATTGGAAAGAACTGGGATGAAAAATTCCACATTTGAAAGGATAAAAATATATTTTTATCGAACTGAACTAGTTTTGAACTAGAACTAAAATCAATTTATTTTTGAAATAAATAAATTGAATTTGAAAATGATTTTTAAAAATAATCAATATTCCCAATACGTGAATTGGACTGGAGTTGAATCGAAATTATCTTCGGAATGTTTCGATATTGGATTCCGGGATTATACAGATATGGTTATGGGAATTTGAAAGATATTTTATATCGTTATTTCCAATACGATATTTGTTGGTTTCAGGATTTGATATTGAATATAAGCCGGTATATTTTCTATTCAGAGCCTTGTATTTAATATCAAATGTGATTTGGGTTTGTCGTGAATGGTGTCTTCATTAACACTGTTCTTAAGCCCAATAGAGAAAAAGATTAAATCTTTCTATTTAGATTTAATGAAGTGTATCAATTAAATAATATTTAATTGGAATTGAATTTGAATTGGTTTTTGGGTTTATCGTGAGCGGTGTTTTGAACAACACCTGTTCTTTAACCCGATTAACAATAGAGTGTGATTTTGGGTTTATCGGGGATCGTGTTTTAGATGACATTGGTTCTTTAACCCAGTTAAAGACAGGTTATTGATTTTTTTGAGAAGATTAAAACTAAGTGGAGTTTTAATGAATCTTTAATTAGATTGAAAAGTGAATTGATAATTTAAATTATCAAATCTGAAAGGTGATCGAGAATGGAGTACCACCAGTTTTGCTCCAAAGTGATAGTTAAATCTTTAATTAGATTTAAACGTGAAATGGAAATTAATTTTACTGATAACACCGTGGTGTTATGTATGGAGTATTACCAGTTTTGCTCCAGGGGATGAATAGGTTGGGATTGGGAAATAAAACAAATAATTACTTCGGTGTGGTTCGCTAATCCCGACTAGTTTGAAATGATATCCAAAGGAAGATTAAAGAATAAATTTAGAAGAATTTATCTTGGATAAAATTAATGGGAACCTTTCCCTAAGAATGTGATTTTGTGAATAAAAGAACATTCTGAATTGGAATGAGGCATTTGTTGTGTTTGTGTAACATTTGTTTATCATATACGTGGGTTATTCAGAAAGGTCGGGTTTATACCCATTCTGAATAACCGATTCGACGAGATGTCGAAGATGAAGACGGTGGTTGAAGACCGGAAGTCTTCACATTGTTTGGGTGATTACTGATGATCTCGATTGGGCTGTACACCCAAGATGAGGGAAACAGTTGGTGATTGTCTAGACGTACTTGGAGATGCATGGATATGCGAGGAAAGTGCTTCTGGTTTCGTTCAGACCCAGGACGAACTTGTAAATGGATTGTGTGTCTGACATTGGACTTTATTCTGTGTTGATTGATCTCTATTAAATATACATCAGTTTGGTGGCGGAGAATTTATTCTCTTGCTTAATGCCCTTCTCTGAGATGTACGAGATCAGAGGTTGTATATCGATGGACATCAGTCGCATGGAGTGAATTGCCAGTGTGGCACGCGTAAGTGGCAATTGATCAAGGCTTCTGTTGAAAAGCAAAGTCTTGTGGTTGATGATCAAAGCACGGCCTGTGTGGCATAGCTTTGTGTATAACGTGAATTCGCGAGCCTCACACCTCGGTATGAGTCAAAAACGGGATAGTGACTGCAGGGAGAGCACGACGTTTCTTTCTAGCTAAGGTGGTGTCAGTGACCTACCAGCCCTGACATTTATATACTTTTCACCTATGTGGTTGTTGGATACGAGGCGCCTCGGATATAGGTCTGTAAGGACCGGGAAACGTGTGTTCAGGAATTGCCAATCCTCAAAATAAGAGAGGACTGGCCCTGAAGATCCAAGGATCATAGTGGGGTCCTGAGACATTTGCTAGAGTGTCTCGAATCGGAGAGGAGCTTGCTCCTTGCCTCGATTCATGACGGAAATCTGATTTCCAATACATGATATTGCGGTTTTAATTGTAGAACTAGTATGGCGACATGATATATGGTACCCATGCCGTCTATGATTGATATTTATGATTGAAAATGTTTTGACACTATACACCTATGATAGTATCAAATGATTTGTTTTAATGGTATCAAGCATTATTTGGCTATTATAAGGGAAAACCCTATCCTCCGGCTTGCGTTGCGTTGTGTGATGGGACCTGGGTCTTATAATAGCTTCATTTTTCCAAAAAGCATTGCGCTGTTTTGTTATATGCACTAGTATTCTTGGGAGGAAACCTGTTCCGTGTTATACGGCGTGGTCCCTTGAATTACTATCTTTTAAAGCAAAGTTTTAAATAACTATTTTAGTTCTCGCACCAGTCCCATGACTGACCTGGAGTTTATTGTTTTAACCTAAACTCTGGGTGCCCCTATTTTCCGCACGGGCAGCTAGTAGTTTTGGTTTTGCAGATTTATATTCGCAGTGTCCTGATTTACAACTGGAACGATGCTCGGAAAGCTCTGTGTCCATGTATCACTTCTAGTTGTGTTTTGTATTGTTTTTCCTCTGCTATGTAATTTATTGTAATCTCTGATATTTTTCTGTTGTATAATATTTATTCATACTCTGTATATTCTTGTATTCTGATGGAATTGTTGTAATAACAATGAAATGTTCTTCCGTCTACGTTCTATTTTGTCTTGTCCTCAACGCAATCCGTGCTTTCCTTACCGGGGAAGTTCGGGTCGTGTCAGTTTGGTATCAGGTTTACAGAGCTCGAGAACAAGACACATTAGAACCGAACGAAAGAATTCATCAGATATTGGATTAGTAATATCCAATTAGAATGACTCGTTAGAGATGGGATCAGTAGTATCCTAGAACGAGTGTGAAGAGTATATTTTTCAAATGTAAACAAATTTTGTTTTGAAATTTAAATCGTTTATACGTATTTGAATATTTATCTATTTTGAATTTGGACAATCGAGTATATAAAGATTTCGCGTATACGCGTCATGAACGTATATTCGAAGTTTTAATATACTGGATAGATATAGAATCACACTCTAGTCGCCCGGAGATGATGTTGATAATGACCATGGCATCATCAATATTTATGTTCGTGTTTCGAAGGTGTGAATTCTATATGATTCCATTAGACTGGTGTGAGAACCAAAACTTACATAGATATATTGTTGTGAATTGGCATCAAAAACATGATTTTCTATATATGTATCAAAATTATGAATTTGAAACTCTAATTCACTAATTGATTGATGTTTGTGTTGTTTGTTTATTTGTTTGATAATTTTGAACCATTATGCCTAATTGCATCAAATGTTGAATTGTATCGAAAATTATTTGCAATTGCATGCATGTACATATATATGTGTGAACAGGTCATAGCAAGGAGGCTAGAGCAGAAGAATAAAATTTGTTTACCCGACAAATAGGTACATGTTTACCATAATTTACTGTTTTGTTTGGGTGACAATTATTTTTATGAGCCAATTGGCTAGCCGCTTGGCTTTTTCTTTTTGAGATCAGAAGGCCTATATGGCAATTTCGGGATTTTCTCGGTGCTCCCGGTGCAGGGGAGGTTATGGCGAAATTTTTCGAAAATTTAGGTGTTAGCCAAATTTTTGAAAAATTGGAAAAGTTCTTAGAAACTGAAAAGTTGAAGAACTTAAGCCGTAATCAAAATAATGGAAGTTGAGTTGATTTGTTAAACAACTTTCGGCTTCGTTCCTTTTCAAGGACGAAAAGTTTTAAGTGGGGGAGATTGTAACAACCCGGAAATGCGAGCCAGTTTAAAAATTTTATTTTGGAAATTTTAGCGAATTTTGAATATTTAAAATGATTTATTTTAAATAATATCGACGAGAAATTTATTTTGAGTATATTTAGAATGAATATATTTATATACATCGTCGTTAGAATATAAATATTTATTTTAAATTATAAATAGAATTGAAAATGGCGCGGTAGTTCGATAATTCGATTTCAAACTTCAATTGAACGTACCGGGTGCAAAATAAATCGGATTTTAGACAAAAATAATAGGATCTATTTGAGGATATCTTTCCAACGAATCCGAAAAATTGAAATTTCATAGCGGGAATCAAAAGATATGTCCAGTTGAAAATTCTGAATAGTCGCTATGGATTTCAGGCCCTTAAAAATAGCCATTTTGCAAACGACCTCGGATTTCGATGAAACCACTTTTGTTGGATCCGCGATGTCAAATTATTGCTAGATTCCAAATTTCATAATTTTTCGAATCAATATGTGAGCTTGGCAAAGGAAAACGTGTTTGACCAGTTTCAGTTGATTTTAATCGACTGGAAAATGGCCATTTCTCTAACGGTCTCAGAATTCGACGAAATTAGTTTTGTTAGGACCGTATCGTTAATACGAAGCTAGAAAATATTTTTCGGGAATTTTTAGAGGCTGTATGTGACCCCAGTAAATTGAAATGTGCGTTCAAATTCAATATATAGTTTTATATGTTGATTTTGATGAAAACTGATCGTAACGATCGAATTGGCCTTCGTGACATATCCCATTGTGTTCGGAATGGGGGTAATTAGCTATGGACGACAGGCGGTGGGTTCGATTTCGAGTTCAAACATAAAAGTTGCTTTTTGAAATCAATAAATAATTAAATATAAATATTTTGTATAAACCCCCCCCCCCTTCACTTCTTCTTCCCCCGATCCATTTACAAATCAGGAAAAAAAAAGAAAAGGGAAATCGACGCTCCAGCCCCCACCTCCCACCGCCGTTCGTCGGGCTTCACCACTGGAGGCGCCCCTTCTTCACCCTCCTCCTTTTCCCCCCAGCGCGCCGCCCTCCTTCGCGTGAACTCGCGCCCCCGAACCCACCTCGCGCCCCCCTAAACACGACGCGCCACGCCCTGCTGACCACCTCCGCCTCCTCCAGTTCCCTCCGACGCCCCACACTCCCTTTTCTCTTATGCAAATCGAGACCCCCCATCCCCAATTGCCTGAACGCGCCGCGCCCTAGGGCCCACTGCTCGACCACCGACACTGTGAGGTGCCGCCTTACCCCTTTGGAACCACCAGCAGCGAACAACTCCACTCTCCCCCGCTAGAAAATTAACAGTGAGGTTTTGCTTTGTTTTTATTTTTAAAAACCAATTTTTCTTATATGTTAAAGTGTATTTATAAAATCAGTTTTTATATTTATATTTAGCGTTGTTCAAAATATGATTTTTACTTGATTAAAATAGCGAGAAAAGAAATGATTTTTCCTAGTAAAAAGAATAGATTTTTCATGGCAAAAAGATTTGATTGTTAAATTAGAAAAGGTGAGATTTTGAAATAAGGGAAGATATGATTTTTATTTATGTAGAGTAATAAAAATATAATCTTTATTAGGAGAATAGCAATATAAAAATATAATTTTTATAACAAAGTAAAAATAAAAATGTGATTTTTATATATATGCAGCGAATAAAAATATGATTTTTATATTATAGAAGGAGTAAAAATATAATCTTTATATTTGAAAAGGCGAAATCTTTATATTTGAAAAGGCGGAATCTTTATATAGAGAATACCGTGATAAAAATATAATCTTTATTGTATGAACATCGATGTAAAAATAGAATTTTTATCTATGTAGTAGTAGTATACAAATATGATTTTTATATACATAGCAACAATATAAAAATGTGAGTTTTATATATGTAGTGAATACGGGAAACGAAAGTGACAAAAGGCGAGAACGACAAGATTTTCTACATATGAAGAGTCGTGGAGTTGGGATAGCTTTGGTGAGAATTTCTCACTCTTCAATTTCTTTTTCTAGTTATATATATATATATATATATATATATATACTAGGATGCAGACGGTGCTTAGCAGCACCCGACACCCGTCGTCCACAGACCATGGACGACTTGTTTGTTTGATTGATGTGTTGTGAAAATTGATTGTGTTGTGGAATGATTGAATAATAATAAAATATTCTTGTGTTGAAAGGAAATAAAATATTTATATAGTTAAAAATATTTATCGTTAAAAATATAATTTTTAACGTGAAAGTGAATAAATAAATATTTATAAACAAATCGGCCGATTTGTTTATATGCACTGATTTGACCGATATTTATTGGGACGATAAATTCTACACATCGCCCAACTGCACAAATAAAAATCTGTGTTTGTTGATTTGAAACCCCACACGGGTGTTGGGATGATATTTGGCGTACACTAATCCCAATTATTTAATTGTATGTCGATCAATTGGTCGACAGGTTGTGTAAGCGTTAATTATTTATATTTGATGCTTATGCAGTTGTGTGGTGCACTTTGGATGATGGTTGATTGTTTATCGTTGCTATTATATACATGTGTTGTATGGAATCCATACAATTAACGTTATATGGTAATTGATTGGGCCTCATTCCAATCGGGAAAATAATGAATATTATAAAAGAAAATTCATGTGTTGAATATAAAAATAGTCATGTGTCGACGATGTTCTTGTGTTGAAACTATTTATGTGTTGAGTGAAATATTTTAAATGATAAAATTTACATCTTTATCATATTTAAAATTAGAACTACTTTACGGTTGGAGTCTAATTGAAAATCAAACGATAGGTACCAAAATTTTATAAAATATTTTACATAACAAAAATAGTCGTGTGTTGACAGTAATCATGTGTTGAGATTAGTCGTGTGTTGGAAAAAAATATAGATTCATGTGTTGAATGGAATAAATATTCATTTGTTGAATAGAATAACGAATTATTGAAATATATAAAGCCGTGTTGATTAGAGTTGCGCTATTTTGACGTGAACGATATTTATATCGATTATATTCGTTTTTAAAATGAATATTGAAAAGGTAGTGATTTCAAAATATAACGTTTTGAAAATATTATCATTTATATAGTAATGATATGAAATATTCAATTTTGATTAGAAATTGAAATAGTGTTGTAATGGTTTTGAAAACGAATTTATAAAATATGTTTTAAAAAGGAAATCGACGATATAATATATATATATATATTATATATATAATGGCCTGAATAGAACGCGCCGCGCCGCGGCAGTTCGTGAATTTCGACCATTGACTTCGAATTGACGTTGCGGGAGATCCGACCGTCGGATTCTCCTAAAACCGGAACCGTTGGGTTCGTATCGAAAAGAGCTTTCCAATGAATATCAGAAATTTGAAATCTAACGGTTGGATTTGGAATTATGTCCAAATCAAATTTGGGAAATGTCGTTGTAAGTGCAGTTCGATGGCCGTGTGTGGCGTAGCTTTGTGTATAACGTGAATTCGCGAGCCTCACACCTTGGTATGAGTCAAAAACGGGATAGTGACTGCAGGGAGAGCACGACGTTTCTTTCTAGCTAAGGTGGTGTCAGTGACCTACCAGCCCTGACATTTATATACTTTTCACCTGTGTGGTTGTTGGATACGAGGCGCCTCGGATATAGGTCTGTAAGGACCGGGAAACGTGTGTTCAGGAATTGCCAATCCTCAAAAGTAAGAGAGGACCGGCCCTGAAGTTCCAAGGATCATAGTGGGGTCCTGATACATTTGCTAGAGTGTCTCGAATCGGAGAGGAGCTTGCCCCTTGCCTTGACTCATGACGGAAATCTGATTTCCAATACGTGATATTACGGTTTTAATTGTAGAACTAGTATGGCGACATGATATATGGTACCCATGCCGTCTATGATTGATATTTATGATTGAAAATGTTTTGACACTATACACCTATGATAGTATCAAATGATTTGTTTTAAACGTACCATGCATTATTTGGCTATTATAAGGGAAAACCCTATCCTCCGGCTTGCGTTGCATTGTGTGATGGGACCTGGGTCTTATAATAGCTCCATTTTTCCAAAAAGCATTGCGATGTTTTGTTATATGCACTAGTATTCTTGGGAGGAAACCCGTTCCGTGTTATACGGCGTGGTCCCTTGAATTACTATCTTTTAAAGAAAAGTTTTAAATAACTGTTTTAGTTCTCACACCAGTCCCATGACTGACCTGGAGTTTATTTTTTTAACCTAAACTCTGGGTGCCCCTATTTTCCGCACAGGCAGCTAGTAGTTTTGGTTTTGCAGATTTATATTCACAGGGTCCTGATTTACAACTGGAACGATGCTCGGAAAGCTCTGTGTCCGTGTATCACTTCTAGTTGTGTTTTGTATTGTTTTTCCGCTGCTATGTAATTTATTGTAATCTCTGATATTTTTCTGTTGTATAATATTTATTCATACTCTGTATATTCTTGTATTCTGATGGAATTTTTGTAATAACAATGAAATGTTCTTCCGTCTGCGTTCTATTTTGTCTTGTCCTCAACGCAATCTGTGCTTTCCTTACCGGGGAAGTTCGGGTCGTGTCAGATACATCAAGGGTTAAAGGCATCAAAAGTATCAACACAGAAGTATATAGAGATTATCCGGAACCTGCTTCTGAAACGCCTGCCATATAAATGCCAAAAGGTCACATTGATAGACAACATACACATCACTAGGAGCTACCATCCGAAAGACCAGACTATCCCAAAGGCTCCACCGGGAGGTCAAAAAAACCCTGGCTGGGATACGGGCTATCCATATTAATCTTCTTAGTACAGGCACCAATAGTAGATCTGAACCGGCAATCATCCACATAAACCATGAGGGCAAGCTCCTCTAAGTATTTATGAGAAAGTCGGAAGCCAACACCCGGAAGCTAACATCCGGAAGCCACAACCAGGAGCACAAGTGCCTTCCGAAAGACGTTAATATCAAAAAACTCATCTCAATCCCAAAAAAGTCTCAATTGACAGAGACCCTCACTTTGGAGCCTATAATCAGCACTACAAAGTGGCCGGGAGCTAAAGCAACCGAAACCAAGGAGAAAAGCGACCGACAGAGAATCCTGCAGGCCGAACAGCCCGATAGCGGAAGGGTCCCCGAATTCTCTTTAAATAAGACTCCAGGGGTCACATTTGAGGGGGAATTCTTGTAACGTCCGTCCTCTATACCCGTGCTAACCAAGAGTAATATTAAGTATTACTGTCGGAAAGCACGGAGAATGGGACTCGATAAGGCTAAAAGTTGTACTCATTCCTTTGAATGAACACACTAGCACGAGAATTTAAAACTTCTCAACTTACCATTCGTGCTCAGTCTAAGTTCAAAGCAATGGTACAAGAGAATTTCCCAAGTTACATAGTACAAAATATAATAGAATCAAACGCAGCATAATGGCAACAGCAGAATACCTAATACATATCATAATAGTGATGTCTGGAATACAAAGTCCATAATACATAATATCACTCCCAAAATACAAAATAGAATACTACTAGCTACCGATAGTCCAAAGCTGCATAGTCCAAAACCCCAAAATGTGGAAAAAGTTAAGAATGCTGCTATAGTCCACGCAACCTAACCTGCGAACAATCCTCAACCTGACCCAAGGATTGTAAAAACAAATCACACGGGTCAAACTATTTCTAATGTGAGTGAAGTATGAATCTATGGACAACGAAATTTGATAACAAAAGATAAATGATGCCACATGCATAAGTCAACATGAGGCATATGAATGAACAATTTAGCATAATCATCGCATTAAATTAATAAGCCATAATCCCAGGAATCGGTATTGTATGTAACTCAATACAATACCAACAAAATTATCATATGTAAGGCATTATGATAATATAAAAAGTACACACATAGATTAAAAGGCATAGGTATTGTATGTAACTCAATACAGTACCAACACAATTATCATATGTAAGCAATATGATAATATAAAAATTACACACATAGATTAAAAGGCATAGGTATTGTATGTAACTCAATACAATACCAACACAATTATCATATGTAAAGTAATATGATAATATAATAAGTACACATGTTGGTTAAAATATTGGGTTTCCAAATTAACTTGGGTATTTTCCCAATATTATCCAATCAAATAAGAAGGTAATAAAGAATTATGGGAACTACGGGATATATATAACATGACTCATAACATATACCAAATAAATAGATGCTAGTGTTGTAAAATCACAGTGGTAGAGCTCGAGCGCGCGCGGAGACATCTGCACCGCAACTTACTCATAACGCCATAACACACACCTGGAAATCAACCAGGATAACTAAGACGGTCTAAGGAGAAGGCCATATGCTACCCGTTCAAGGTACTACACGTGAGACCCCCACGCCTCCGTCTGTTGTAGTCCATGACCCGCTGATCGGGAATCCCGATCGAAACAACAAAATTACCCAATATAGCAGACCGTTTGACCTTTGATAGTAGTGGGCGAAATTTAAAACCACGGATTCAGGTAGCGATCCTGAATCAGGTCGACCAAGATGGAGTTTTGGTCCATTGGTACAACAGAGTCCAATTTATCCCAATCCCAAAAAGTATTTTAAAATATTATTTTGTAAATTCATGCCTTAAAAACTCATAGTGTTTATAATGCCAAAACACTACATAAAACCAATCATGGCAACATTCATAAAAGTAAGTTTTGTAAAACCCAGTATACTCCACAAAAAAGTTAACACTTGTCCATAGATTTTTACTCTTTCGTTTCGCTCTAATACACAAGTACCCCATAATACTTATGTATTAAAATGAAACACAAGCATTACTTAGTATGTTAAACTTGATTGAAATTAACGAAATTAATCGACTATTTAATTTAATTTGTATATAATACTATTATTTTTGCTTATAGGAAAAACTTGTGTTCAAAAATTTTAAAGAAAACAAAAATTTTCTATAAATCTAATAATTAACTTATTATGGCACAAAAATAATTTTAAACAAATTTTTTTTTCAAAGGGGGATGCCCAGTGCAGCTTGGACTGCACAGGCAGCAGCCTGGGCTGCACTGTGCATCCCATTGCTGGGCTGCATTGTTGCCCACCCATGAACTACTGCGTAGCCCGTTTGGGCTGCACTGCAACCCCTTCTGGGCTGCTCTACAGCCCGAACGCGGGCTGTACTGCAACCCACACCAGGGCTACTGCGCAGCCTGCGCCTGGGCTGGCTGGACTGCCTGTGCAGCCCAATTCTGGCTGCATAGAGCAGCCTAGCTATGTAGGACTGCACAGCAGTCCTTCCATCCCCCCGGTCGAAAATTTCAGCAAAATCTTTTTTTCTTTCTTTTTTTCTCAATAAAACAGAAGATTGGCAAGGGCATATAGATTTGTCTTTCAAGTGTTATGAATATGCTTCTCATTGAAGCAATTAAACAGGCACCTTGCATGCATCTAAATTACATGAATTCAACAACCTTTGTTACTTTACCTCTTCTTCAACAAATTATCACAAATTCATATGATCAATTAGGCAAAGAATAACCACAAAGAGGGGAAGGGGGAAATTATGTAAAGATTTAACCTTTATTCCTACATGCATAAATAAATCAAACCAAAAAGGGAAGAAAGGTCAAAACTTCAGTCACCTATGGCTACAAAAAGCAATCCTCAAGCTCAATAACCCTAGCTTTGATTGCTTCTAAGCCCCTTTTCAATTATCAACAGACAATCAAAACCCTAAATAACAATTCATGGAAGAATAAAAGAAGAGGATATGATAGAATTGATTTAGGGATATTCACTTGGAGAATTGGGATCTTTCTTCTATTCTTAATTGCAAATTTTTAATCTTTATTTTCAATTAAGATGAGAAGATTTGATTTTTTTTCCTCTGTGTTTGCTCTGGAGTCCACTTTTTCGTTATCTAGTTTGAGAGAAAATTATATGGTTTTTCTCTTTTACAGAGGGAAGGAATAGTATTTTATTCTAAAGCCCTTCTCTAGATCCTTCCTAACAAATATCTCCACTTTTCCCCCTTCTTTTTGTTTTCCCCCTTTTCTAAAGAAACATAATGATTAAAGTTTGTCCTATTGTAGATATTTTTGTTTTCCCTCCTTATAAAATTAGTTTTCAGAGCTTTCCAACATAATATAATTTGTTATTATTATTATTTTCTTTTTACCTTACTTTACACACTTTACAATATTAAGTGAACTCTCTTTTTTTATAACTTACAAAATAAAAACATTAGTTTTAAGTAACACACATAAAAATGAACACACTTTATGAATTCAAACAAAAAATTTCCATGCGTTGCACTTTTCCAATTACATATGAATTTGTCTTTTTATTATATCCAAACTACTTGTTCACAACTTCCAATAACTTATAATTACATATTTTTTTCCTTCCCTTCTTTTTTTTATTAAGAAAAAGTACATTTTGCTCAGAAGTTCATTTACAAAATAAATTCCATTATGCAACATAAAGGATGAAAATCTTCATATTTACCATGCACAACCGATTTATTGATCGTCATCAATTTTTCCTCTCATCCAATTTTTTTATTTTATTTTCATTTATTTAATTTTTGGAAAATATTTAATATAATTATTACCAATTTGTTATTGGATTCCCAATTCAGTATCCTTAAAAAATTCGGGTTGTTATAGACTTCCTCCCTTACAAAAATTGTGTCCTCACAATTTCTATATAAGGGTTCTGTAACTAAATTATAGGTTTAACTCAGAACAGTAGGGCATACCTTACTCAAGCATAAAACAATTTAGGATAATGCCTCTGCATCGACTCTTGTGTTTCCCAAGTGCAGTCCTTTGGATTACTTGATCACTGCACCTTGACTAAAGGAACCACTTTACTACAAAGCTTCTTCGTCTCAGAGGCAATAATACGAATAGGCTCTCAAGTAAAAGTCATGTTAGGAGCGATCCCAAGTTGCTGCAACTGCTTCGGCCCAATCACCTCTTCAGAATCCCTCAAACACTTTCTCAAGTGAGACACATGAAAGATGTTGTGCACAGTCGATAAGTGTTCGGGTAAGGCAACATTGTATGAAAGTTTTCCAATTCGCTCCACAATAGGGTAAGGGCCAAGAAATCTCAGAGCAAGCTTACCAGTCTTACTGAACCTCATTACCCTTTTAAAAGAGTAACCTTCACGAATACATGATCTCCAACATTGAATTCCAAGTCCTTTCTTCGTCGATCAACATAGGACTTTGTATATCCTATGCCTCTTTCATCCTTCTTCTAATTAGGTCCACCTTCTCAGAAGCTTCACGCACAGTATTAGGACGAAGCACCAACCTATCCCCAGTCTCAAGCTAGCACAAAGGAGATCAACAGGTTCTTCCATACAATGCTTCAAAAGGAGCCATGCCTATACTGGATTGAAAGCTATTATTATATGCAAACTCGGTCGAGTATATGCGGTCCTCCCAAGACCCGCCAAAATCAAGAATATAAGAACGCAACAAATCCGCCAATATCTTGTTGACCTGCTCAGTTTGCCCATCGGACTGAGGATGATATGCCGAGCTGATATTCAACTTCGTCCCCAAAGCTGCCTGTAAGCTTCTCCAGAATCCACTAGTAAATAATGGATCCCTATCACAAACTATAGCACTAGGTACACTATGGAGACGAACAACTTCCTTCACATATAGCTTCGCCAAATAAGGAGCAGTCCTTTTTGACTTGACTGGGATAAAATGGGCAGATTTAGTTAAAAGATCCACCATCACCCATATGTTATCATGTCCTTGCGTTGATCTTGGTGATCCATCAATAAAGTCCATGGATACCTAAACAAAGCATTAATATTTAACACTATTTCAAATATCGCAAATATCGCCCGAGATCTCCTCCGATATCTCGTTTTGGGCTCCTTCCGAAACGAAACTGCAAATATCACACTAAATCTCCTTTCGAATATATCGCCCGAGATATTGCAATATCGAACGATATATCGACCGAGACGAAATACTGGAATATCGTCTGAGATCTAAGTTTTTTTGGTTAAAATTAAAATTTGTGCCTGAACTAGAACTGTAATTAGAAAACTCAAATCTAGCCATATCAATCTTTCATTATTTTACATTTTGCATGTTAAATGACTATATTGTATGTTCGTATATGTTTTACAATGCTTATGATTTTCATATTCGTCTTTCTACATACATGTTACTTATGAAATTATATATTTTATGGTCTATTTATGCTGAATATTTTAACGTTTTGGATCCTTTCAATGTTTCCTGTCTAACGATATTCCTGTTTAAGCATATTACGATTTAGAGTATAAATGATCTTTTGCAAAATAAAGAATAATAAAGTTCTTTTACATTTTAAGTTTAAGTTACTGTGTTTTTGATAGCATTCATAAAAATCATTTTGTTAAAATATCATTTTTAACATACCATGTACCCCGAGATTGTTCCAATATGAACTTTTAGACTCGAGATGAAAATCCAAGACGAACTCCTGAGTTAGGCTCATCTCGTCCGAGATCTCCCCTGATACGAGGCCGAATCTATAAAATCCCCGAGACGAAACGCGACCGATATCCGAGATTTAAAACCTTGATATTTACAGCATCACCGAAGGATCTAAGTATAAATTAACAATTCAGAATCTTAAATTCACTAATACCTGATCCCATTTCCATAGAGAAATCTCCAATGGCTGAAGAAGACCGCTAGGCTTTTGGTGCCCACACTTCACCAATTGGCAGGTAATACAATTCTTCACATACTTGCCTATATCACGCTTCATACCTTCCCAGTAATATAGACATTTCATGTCCATATACTTCTTACTGCCACCTGGGTTAATGGTCTACCGCGAACAATGGTAATCACTCATTACCTCCTGCCTAAGACCTGCAACATTAGGTACAAAGATCCTGCCCTTCTTCCTTAGACATCACTAAGCATCCAACACAAATCCCTTCAAATCATTAGCATCATCTCCATTCTTCAGCCAATGAATACGCTCTGAAGCAACAGAATCATCCATCTGAGCATGAGAAATCCTATCCATTAGGCTCAGTCTCATAACTAAATTGGCAAACATCCTTTCAGAGCTATGAGTGGGCATATTACAATATATTCCATAGGAAGCCAGCACCTCTAAGTCTCGCCATTCAGCTATCATCATCGATACAACTGCCTAGTGTTTATGGCTAAGAGCATGTGCTACATGATTACCTTTCCCGGGTGTATACTGAATGTCAAAATCATATGCAGCCAAAAAATCCAACCATCTTTGTTGGCACATATTCAGTACCTTTTGAGAAAAGAGGTATTTCAAAGACTTATGGTCAGTTCAAAGGACAAACCGCTCACCTATATAAGATAATGTTGCCACAACTTCAAAGCAAAGACTATAGTTGCCAACTTCAAATCATGAACAACATATCTAACCTCATTGGGTCTTAATTGTCTAGATGCATAAGCTACAACTCGCCCTTTCTGCATAAGCACGGTACCAAGTCCAGACCCACAAGCATCAGTATAAACCACAAGATCCTAGTTGCCTTCTGGAATCACCAAAACTGGTGCATTAGTGAGCATCTCCTACAACTTAGAGAAAGCTTCTTCACAATTATCTGTCCACTCAAACTTTACACCCTTCTTCGTCAGCCTTGTCAAAGGAGTGACAATCTTCAAAAAATCCTTAATAAAACGACGATAATATCCTACTAGACCGAGGAATCTTCGAATCTTTGTAATGGCCTCGGGCCTTTTCCAATTCTGTATTGCTTCTATATTAGAAGGATCCACAGCTAGACCGGCTTCAGAAATAATATGGCCTAGGAACTTTACTTCCTTCTGCCAAAAGTGTGTAACGGACCGAATTTCCGTACCCTTTGAGTTGACTAATAACACCACTCGACCAACCCAAATGACACAGAAATACGAGTCATTATAAGAAAGAAGTTAGAGGATGAGAAATAGAAAGAAAGAAATATTATAATAGAAGAAAACGAAGATCACAAACTCACAGCAGAACGAATAAAATATATTAAATAGCATAACTTTTGAAATACAAATCAGTAAATGTATATACCTACCATCATCAAAGCATAACAGTTATTCCTGGAACGGTTATAAACCTGCTTCCAGATACAACATAGTACACAGCGGAAATATGATAGTCTATAGCTAACTGGTGAAGCCTCCTGTTTCTGGCTCCTTCAAGTGAATCTGGAAAATTCCGACTACTTGACTGTCCATACAAATTTGGGCACCCAAGAGTTTAGGGAAAAACAAACAAAATAACTCTGGGTCAGTCACGGGACTGGTGTGAGTAAACTCCAACCATTTGTTTAACTTTTAAAAATCCTTTTGAAAGAAATGATAATCGTAAGACCAATCCACACATAAACAAAGATGGTGTTTACCTTATGACAACCCAAAATATTTTGATATCAGATCTGGTGATATTATAATAGTGTCTACAACAAATAAATAGAATCTAGCGGAATGCTTACGTCTCACGCTCCATATATAATATAAAATCAAAAACCGCAGGGCGCTTATTGGAGATTGGATTTCCAACATGATAAGGTATGGAACCACCTACCGATCAGTGTACTCTAGAGAGGATACACTGGGGTTCAACAAGAACGTCTTGCTAGCTGGCCCACACATGACCGACCACTCATTTCGCTTGAGTGTATCGAATGTATATCACCAACAGTTGCGATCAGCAATCGTTTCCCGAAAGGGACAACACCGATAGATTAAAGAAGCAAATGGAATTTCTCTAGATAGGTGATTATACATCCTAATGGGAGCAACCCACATAGTCATGCTGCCTGCCCGATTTTTTTCAATTCCCAGTTGTGATGCCTGAGGTTTGAATTATCTTCCAGAACATCTGGCCACCATTCACTTTGAATGCCACATCGTCAGATCCATCGGAAATCACTAATTGCTTCCCACAAAAATACTCAGATTGTTAGGCAAAAGAAGTTTCACTTCTTTGCCACCAACTTCGTACGTTTGAAGGAATCAACGTACGTAATCAAGGCACCATTCTATTAATCCATCTTGGGCAATTTCAACTTAGGATTAACAGAACAGCCCTTGCATTTTACTCTGTCTTCCATTATCTTCAGCATAAGTTGATTCATAACGCTTATACCAATACAGAGTGGTTTTCAGATATTAAATCTGATCTCGGTCTCTCCATACTGATAACGGAGGTATAAAATAAATCAAAACTTTGATAGTCGGTGATTTTACTACCAAAGAAAACATCCATACAATCAACGGTCCTATTTCCAAATGGAAATTCTATCGATCAAGCATCAAACAACACTGGGCCCCTTTAAATCAATTCCTGATTATATTATTATTTCCAATTCCTGTTTCCCTATCTTTCGTATCCTTTTGAAGCTCGATTTCCCCTCTCAATTCTTTGAAAAACATTTCCAATATCTATTTTTTTATTCGAGAAAATATCTCTTATTCCAATTAGAAAACATTTCTATATATATTAATGAATCCTTATTTTCTATATTCAGGAAATATACCGCATTAATATTGGAAAATATTTCCAAATTCCCTTTCGTAATTCCTCGTTGACCAATTCATTTCATTCTCTATACGTAGAAAATATCTCTTATTTTATTGGGAAAAACATTTCAAATTCTTTTAAATTAATGCGATGTTATAAAACATCGTTATTATAACTCAAAACATTAGCCAATTATTAACTAACCAGAATGTTAACCAATCTTCACTATCGAACCTTATCCATTTCTCCATCAATCATGAAGTCAATCAAGTTGGGGTATATTTACCTCTCAGACCTTAACTGAAAAAAATTCTCAACTTTAAAATAGTCAAAGCTCACAACTTTAAACCAAACATCGCTTACGAGACTTTCGGATCCAATCTAAGAACACGCCTCTTCCACGGAAAAACTTTGATTATAAAGGTAGCATTATAATCGCTGTTTCCAAATCTTTGATTATAACGGTAGCGTTATAATCGCTGTTTCCAAATCTTTGATTTATAAAACATTACTTTTAACAACAACGTTACAATCGTTGTTTAGAATTATAGAACACTTATTATAACAATAGCATTAAGATCGCTGCTTAGATTTACAAAACAGTTATCATAACGACAGCGTTAAAATTGCTATTTAGATTTACCAAAACATTTATTATAACAGCAACGTTAAAATCGCTATTTAGATTTACCAAAACACCTATTATAACGGCAGCGTTTAAAATTGCTATTTACAAATATTTGGTTTATAAAAATGCAACTTGTATTTATTTATTTCAATAAATAAATAAATAAATAAATTATTAAATTTGATTCAAACGGAAAGTAAAATAACTACGTCCCTAAATTCGATATAATCGAATTCCAATAAATAACTTTCTCTCAATAATCTATATTCGATTATATTCCAAACTTCGGAATTTTTCTACCATTTAGGGTAATCCAAAATCCCAAATTTCACTTTTGAATTTACGCTCTCTAAATTCTAACCAAAATCCTTTATACCCATTTTAGTCTACAAAACATTATCCCAGTTTATTCTATATTCCAAATGTTGGAATAAAACTCATCGATTCTTAAAACGATTATCCATTTCCTTTTTCATTCAATTTCCAATCTAGATTCATATTTCAAATCTGAATTTCCTTTATAGATATTTCATTTGCCAAATTCCTTCAAGCAATTATTCACTTAAATCTTGAATATATTTCTTTTATATACAATCAAATCTATTTGAATATTATACTTGTAAACAACATTTCAAATCAAATTTCCATTTGTAACGTCTATTTAGAATTTATTCATATGAAGACTTACTTTAATTTCATCCATTTATAATCATGCTTATAATTTCCTTTATAATCGCTACATTCCATTTTCCATACAAATATCGTTTTCAAACCCGATTTCCACTTTTCCAATATGAATTCAAAACTTGAATTTATATTTTACTTTATCTCAAGATAATATTTTTACTAATTTATAAACATCGTTTATAAACAACTTCTTGTTTTATTTATTTAACAAAGTTTCTATTTTTAAGTCTATTCGAAATTTAAATTTCTATTTTGAAAAATAATTTCTTTTTACATCTCAATTTCCTTTTCTACATTCGAAAAACATTTACGGTATTTAAATACAAAAATCCCAAGGCCAGTGTAATTCAAACACAACATAATCAGCCATAGATTATATATCACAACATATAACATAATAAACGATAAATAGTATTGTAAATGTTGAGGAATCCAGTTGGACTCCTCCGACCTGTTTCCCTGCATCCACAGATGTTAATCACATTAATAATATAAATTTCATATCCATATGAGATATCATGGTAAACAGAATTATTAAACGATAAATGGTATAACTAATTCAACCATTTTTATCAGCCATTCATCCAAACAACCATCACACAGTATAAAATTACTATAAATTTAAAACTCGTTTATATAAAAATATTAACAAGTCAGAGTTAGTGAGTTTACACACCTTGGTTCGCAGTTGACTATTCTGCTTTGGTTCCGTTTAAAATCAAACAGACGTTTGATTTTTCTACGAAACCCCAGTAGCTTAGTTCTCAGCTATGTTGGTTTCATAATGTAGATCTCGTCATTATGGTCCCCATGTGACTTGTTTTGTTCAATTCCGGTAATGTATGTGAGAGATATAATTATTATAAGTTATCACTGGTTTAAATAGTCAAAATATAATTACTTATTTAAATTAAATCCTTGTTACTTACTTAAATTTGCCTAATCACCCTATTGTCATAATCCTTTTCTCCTGCAACTGTTCGAGCATGTCCCTTCTCAAAGGCCATAGCGGCATTTTCCTCCACTAATAATTCCACCATCGCTTCCTGGTTTAACGAACCAGAATTACCGTATGAATTAATTATCAGCTAATAAAATTTATCTGCGTTAAAATAATTATTAACTCATTGTTGTATTAGTTACCCATGCTAATCATTGTTGACTATCTTCTTCCATGTGTTCAAATGTTGGAACCAAACAGTGCTCCTCACTATTGTCTATCCTTTCTTTCATTACGGCCGATCTGTTCTTGCTTCTTCCACTCCCTCCCACTTCATAATTCAATACACAAATACCACCATCCTCTTTTTCTTCAATTCCTACCAACGGTACAAAGCTCCATCCGCCACATGACAAATCCAAAATCTGACATTTACCCTCCACATACTGAAATTCATACACCTCGTTCACCAAACCACGGACATATGAAATGCCACCTTCTATTATATTTTAATCTACGTACTCTTTTTCCTTAATACTTTCTTTCTCCTGTAATGATTTCAACCAAAGACTGCTTTATTTCACCTGGTAAGTGTGCGCCTTTGTAAGGACCCGGAAAATCCGAACCAATTTAAAAATTTTATTTTAAATTATTTGGTGAAAAAAATGTGCCAGAAATTAAAAATTCCCATTTTTAAATAATATTAAAGCCAGTGAAAATAGCCAATTTTCAAACGATCTCTATTTTCGACGAAACCACTTTCATTGGAACCGGAATATCATATTATTTCTAGGTTTCAATTTTTAGAATTTTTCGATTTAATATGTGAGCGTGGCAAAGGAAAATGTGTTTGGTTGATTATAGTCAAATTTAATCGACTGAAAAATAGCCATTTTTCAAACAGTGTCAGAATTCGACGAAATTAATTTTGTTAGGACCAAATCGTCATAACATAGACAAATATATTTTTTTCTGGATTTTTCTGAGTCCGTTTGTGGCCTCGGTGAATTTATTTATGCTGACGGATTAAATTAATTAAGGAATTAAATATTAAATTAAATAATACAGGCCACAGGCAGCCGTTTGGGCTGACGGGACCTGTCCCATTGGGTCTGGAATATGGGCTATTAGCTAGGGTCAACTTTGTTTGGACTGGAATCAACACGGTTTGAAAGATTTGGATTTATTTGTAAAAATACACTAAAATCAATATAAAAATAGGAGAAAGCCCCAAAATCCAAAACACTGTATATCGTTGTCGCCGCCCCTCTTAAATTCAATGGCCGATGTTGTTCTAACCTTCTCCTCCTAAAATCTCTTTTGCCTTCTCGAATTAACATCCAACACATATACCACTCCGAAGCCCTCTCCAAGACCTTTCCATCCATACCCAAAGCACCCCTCCCCGTGGCCTGTAGCGCCAGAACCGATCGCCCAAAGTCGACCCGCGTCGACCGCCGCCAAGGGCCACCCACGCCGCCGAGTGGGCCCCACTTCCAGGCGAGGCAGCGCCTCACCCCCCTTTTCCCCGTCACGTTGTCCGATAGACCTCCAGGCACCCGAACCGCGAGCAAAGTCGTGACCTAGTTTGGAACGAATACTGTAAAGCTTCGGCCGATAATTGATAGGAAGAAGAAGAGGTTAATTCCTTAATTAATTTATCAAACAAAAGATTAAAACTTTGCTTCTGTGATGACCCCAAACTTCCGAAGACCGAAAGTAAGGATAATCATTTTGGAATACAACATATTTACAACAAAAACAGATCTCAGATAATTATCATAACACATAAACTTTTCAGCGGAAATAAAATGTCACCAGTATCACAACAGAATCATCAGAGTATGCAGTTTTACTGGATCCACTTAGCATAATAGAAGTCTTAACAAAAGGGAAACAAGTCTCAAATGAAAGGGAATAAGTTTCAAATTCCATTACATACGTCAAAAGCAAACGATAGAAAAATGTCTCAAAAGCAGAATAAAAGATGGAGAAAAGGTCTTCTTCTTCTTCCTCCCAAAGCAAGCTCCCACCAGAAAGTATCACCTAGAAATCTGTCAATTGGCTGCCCGTGTGGAAAGAGGGCACCCGAGTTTGCAAAAGTGAAACAAACTACGAGTCATTCATGGGACTGGTGTGAGAATTCTTAACTAAATTAACTATCAAGAAGGCGAATCTCAGGACCACGCCGCTAACGCGGAACGGGTTTACTCCTTTGGATTGCCAGTGCAATATTTTATAAAGTTTATATAAAATAGCGAAATGACTTTTGAAAAAAATGAAATCATCATAAGACTCAAGTCCTATCACACAATGCAACGCACACAAGAGGATAGAGTTTTCCCTTATGATGATCAAACATGCTTAATACGTGAAAAGTAATATTTTGATATTATCATTAGTGTTTAAACAGTATTAAAATACTTCAAAATAAATATATCAATCCTAGACGGCATAGGTACCATATACTATGTCGCCGTATATAAGTTTACAATCAAAACCGAAATGTCGTCGTATTGGGAATTGGTTTTCTGTCATGAAATCGAGGCTAGGGATCGTCCTCTTCCGATTCGAGACACTCTAGCAAATGCCTCAGGATCACACCTATGGGCAACCCTTGGATGCGGTAGGGCCGGTCCCTACCAAACGGTAGTGGATTAGTTATGCCTGAACACACGTTTCCCGATCCCTTTGGACCTATAATATGACCACTTCCGGCCTATAAAAACCCGAGGTACCTCAATCCAAAATCCACATAAGTAAAATGCCGGGCCGTGTCAAAACCCAAGCACCACTCCTAGCTAGAAAGAAACGTGTGCACTCCCTACGGTCCATATCCCGTTTTTGACTCATACCGGGGTGTGAGGCTCGCGAAGTCACGATATACACAAAGCTATGCCTAACTAGGCTATGCTTTGATCATCAGCCACAAGGCCTGCTTTTCAACAAAGCCTTGATCCTTGCATCTTGGCGTGCCACATTGACAATTCAACGCCATGCGATCGATAACTATCACTACGTATCAGGGTGTTAAGTAGAAAATAAATTCTCCACCACCAAACAGACATATATTAATAGAAATCGATTTAATTACATGAAGCGAATTCCAACGTCAGACACGCATCCATTTACAAGTCCGTTCTGGGTCTGAACGAAACCAGAGACACCAAAAAGGCGCTTGCCTATCCGCACGACCAACACACACGTCAGGACAATTACTGCTTCAACCCAGTCCGGGGAGCAAGTCAGTCCAAGGTATCAGAAGTCATCGCCCATTCGATGTGAAGATCGCCGGTCCTCAACCGTCGTCTTCTTACATCTTTGATGCAATCGCCGTTCAATTATTTGAAATGAGTTACACTCGGTCTTTTCAAATAATTGTCGCATAATTATAGTTAAAAACATTTCATATATATTTATACCTATTTATAGCTATTTTTATTTATGAAAAATAGCTCGAAATATATAAACGACGTTTCGGACCAATGGGTGGCTCTGGTGCTGCTTTTATCAAAATTTGATTTACACATATCTTAAAATCTAACCGTCGATTTTGATGAAATTTATATCGTTGGAAAGCACTTCCCAAAGCGGTCCTAACGGTTCCAGTTTTGGGAAAATCCAACGGTCGGATCTTTCTATATATTCGTTTGAAGTTACGATTGTCGATACGCGAACTGCCACGCTCGTTTCGTTTAATTTTATATTTTATTTTATACATAATATATAAACCATTTGGGCGATTTCCTTTATTAAAATCCATTCCTTTTATTCTATGAAGGAAATATTTTCGTCCGCCAATTCTAGTGCGACAAAAATGATGGTTTCAACAATGTATCATTTTATATCAAATAGATATGACATTTTTGTTCGCCAACTCTAATGCGACCAAAAATGATAATTTAAAATGTATATTTCTATATTCAACCAAAATGACATTTTTGTTCGCCAATTCTAATGCGACCAAAAATGGTGGTTTCAACTATGTATCATTTTATATCAAATAGATATGACATTTTTGTTCGCCAACTCTAATGCGACCAAAAATGATAATTTAAAATGTATATTTCTATATTCAACAAAAATGACATTTTTGTTCGCCAATTCTAATGCGACCAAAAATGGTGGTTTAAAATGTATAACAAATAAAAATGTAAAAGTCCCTTATTCTTTTATTTACATATAAAATGTACATCTCTTTTTATTCTTTCCTATTTACATTGAAAATGAGAATGTCTTTACATTGAAAATGAAAATGTCTTTTTATTTACATCGAAAATGAAAATGTCTTTTTATTCTTTTCTATAACTAAAGGAACTCAATTTAAAAGTTAATTCATCTTTCTATGTAATATTTTCATTGTAAAATGCAATTAAAAAGGTGGGCTTTATTTCCAATGTAAACGTCTTTTCTAGCGTCAACATTCCTAAAATAAATATATTCTCTAATGTCAATATTTGATTCATTTCAACTATATTAACATAACGATGAAATTTTGTTCATTCCAACCATATAAACATGACGATGAAATTGTGTTTTTTTCAACTATATAAACATGACAATGCAATTTTGGTGTCATTTCAACTATATAAACATGACGACGCAATTTTGGTGTCATTTCAACTATATAAACATGACGATGCAATTTTGGTGTCATTTCAACTATATAAACATGACGATGCAATTTTAGTGTATACTTTTGATAAATCACAATAAAGGTCTCGTCTTATTTTCATTTGAAAATCAAATAAGATGTCTAATATTTATTTTATCTTTTAATTAAAGTTTAAAAGATCTAAACTTTCTTTATTTTATAAATCAAATAAAGACCTAAATTTTCTTTTATTTTGTAAAACAAAATAAAGGATTCAAACTTTTCCCTTATATTTTGTAAATAAAAGATTCAACTTTCTTTTGTATAAATGATTCAACTTTCTTTTATATTGTAAATAAAAGATTCAACTTTAATTTGTTTTCAAGACAAAAGATTAAAACTTTAATTATATTTTGTTTATCAAACAAATGATTAAAACTTTGCTTTTGTTTTGTTTATCAAACAAAAGATTAAAACTTTTCTTTTGTTTTGTTTATCAAACAAAAGATTAAAACTTTGCTTTTGTTTTGTTTATCAAACAAAAGATTAAAACTTTGATTTTGTTTTGTTTATTTTTAAATAAGAATTCAACTTAAATAAAAGGATTAAAAATAAAAATAAAAATAATAAGATGAGAACTTTATTATGATTACATTAGAATATTTCAGATCCAAGCTGTCAAACTATAACATGACATCACAACGAACAAAATTCAACCATACAACAATCACCACATAACAGATCCGAATAATATACAATGATTCAACTGATCGAATAGAATTAAAATAAATTATTTAATTATTTAAATTCAGAATCTCACAGTCGTTGATGATTTTTGGCCAAAATTCAAACTGTTCATAATCAACTCCAGTCAGTCTAGATGCGTAGATCTCAGAGTCACGATTACAACGTCGCTGAAATCATCGAATTTCGAATTGAAATGAGTTAGATATGGTTAATCAAAGTTTTAAAATAATTTAAATTAATTAAATAATAAATTAATTAAGGAATTAACCTCTTCTTCTTCCTATCAATTATCGGCCGAAGCTTTACAGTATTCGTTCCAAACTAGGTCACGACTTTGCTCGCGGTTCGGGTGCCTGGAGGTCGATCGGACAACGTGACGAGGAAGAGGGGGTGAGGCGCTGCCTCGCCTGGATGTGGGGCCCACTCGGCGGCGTGGGTGGCCCTAGGCGGCGGTCGACGCGGGCCGACTTTGGGCGATCAGTTCTGGCGCTACAGGCCACGGGGAGGGGTGCTTCGGGTATGGATGGAAAGGTCTTGGAGAGGGCTTCGGAGTGGTATATGTGTTGGATGTTAATTCGAGAAGACGAAAGAGATTTTAGGAGGAGAAGGTTAGAACAACATCGGCCATCGAATTTAAGAGGGGCAGAGGCAACGATATACAGTGTTTTGAATTTTAGGGTTTTCTCCTATTTTTATATTGATTTTAGTGTATTTTTACAAATAAATCCAAATCTTTCAAACCGTGTTGATTCCAGTCCAAACAAAGTTGACCCTAGCTAATAGCCCATATTCCAGACCCAATGGGACAGGTCCCGTCAGCCCAAACGGCTGTCTGTGGCCTGTATTATTTAATTTAATATTTAATTCCTTAATTAATTTAATACGTCTGCATAAATAAATTCACCGAGGCCACAAACGGACTCAAAAAAATCCAGAAAAAAATATATTTGTCTATGTTATGAGTCCTATCAAAATTAATTTCGTCGAATTCTGACACTGTTTGAAAAATGGCTATTTTTCAGTTGATTAAATTTGACTGTAATCGACCAAACACATTTTCCTTTGCCACGCTCACATATTAAATCGAAAAATTCTAAAAATTGAAACCTAGCAATAATATGATATTCCGGTTCCAATGAAAGTGGTTTCGTCGAAAACAGAGATCGTTTGAAAATTGGCTATTTTCACTGGCTTTAATATTATTTAAAAATGGGAATTTTTAATTTCTGCCACATTTTTTTCACCAAATAATTTAAAATAAAATTTTTAAATTGGTTCGGATTTTCTGGGTCGTTACAGCCTTCCACCTCCTTTGACATCCTTACGCCATCACTAGGTCACCAACACCACGGGGTCCTCACTACACCGACCTCCATCAACTCCACTTCCACATCTCACAATCCAAACTAAGTCTGGCATTCCTAAAGCCTTCACTAGAACCCCAAAAACCCTTACCCTCAATTTCCGTTCATTCTCACCTAACTCTCCCCTCCGGCCACCTTCAGTCAGCACTCCTTTGTCAAACAACTCGTCAGCTTCTCCTTAATAACCGCCTGAAATGGTTCTGGCCCTCTAATCCCCAGTTCGACAAAATCCAAACGTTGATTCGCACCTCACAAACTCCAATAGAATTTGAAGAGGAAGTCACCGAAATTACACTGATGCTAGTTTTGTAAATTACCGATTGTTGTTTGATTTTTTTCTTGGATTTTCAAAGAGATTGATTTTCCAGTTTTTGTTTTCGGTCTCAGAACAAAAATTTGAACAAGAGATGAACTATATTTAAAAAAGAAATAGTGTGGTATTCACGGTATAAAATACTTGGAGGGCACGACGTTAAATGGATTATCACACACAGTACTGAACAGCTTGGAAAACACGCTGCTGAATGGCGTGAGAAGCACGGTTTCGAATGGCTTGGAGTGCACGAAAATGAGATGATTTGACAAGCACGCTTATATTTTTATTAATTTAAGGTCGTGTGAGTTTTGATTGGCTTGAAATATTAAGTAGGAACCATTCATAATTGATGGTAATGCAACCAAGGATGCACATTATTTGTTTAAATTCAATTCTTTGTTAGGTTTTTATACCATTTCTTGTTTCATGTATATTTGTTGACGTTACTGTAGGATGAGTACTAATGAATTTGGTGGGCTAACAAATATACAAGGTATCTTGGGTGGAGATGTATAGTATGTGTAAAAGGAACATATAAACAAGCACGGGCATATTCTTGCAATGTCAGCATGTTGGAAGAACGATTTGAACAAAATATAAATAGCATAGGACTGGACGTGGAAGTGGAATGCAACCCATGGTACAAGCATGTAGATGTATGTATTTAAGATGGATATTATTATTATTGTAGTTGTGGATACCCTACTACAGGTAATTTAGTTTACTTATGGACTGCTATAGATAAAACTAAAAAAACTATCCTGTCAAACGACGTGCCATGATCCCAAAAATATAATAATATCGATAGTTTAACTTATATTATGAAATCCCAAAATATTTATATAGGGTGCAAAATACTCCAAATAAAAAGTGGTGTATCTAATTAATTAAAAATTACAGTAAAATTCTAAAAATTAAATTATAACGGTATCTCAAAGATCTTGTCCAAATTCGAATTCAATATTTAATTATATTAAATAAACCGTTATGGCATATACACGACTCCATAACGACTATTTCAAAATTTTATTTGGACATAAAACAAAATCTATAATATGAAAACTCGATTTTTCTCTTCCATTAGAAAAATATAATCAAATAGATCCGAACGTTTCTTGTTTCAAAGAAATTCGACTTGTTTTGGATCCTGTATACTCAGTTGAAGTTTAAATCATAAATTATGAACTACCGCGACTATTTCGAGCTCGTTTTGAATTATATTATAAATTATACATTTAAATATCGTTTTATTAAATAAATTCCTATACATAATTCAAATAAAACATTTAAAACAAATTTAAATATTCAGAATTCAATGGCTAGAAATCCGGGTCGTTACATTCCTTCCCCTTAAAATAATTTCGTCCTCGAAATTGCTAAGCAGTAAAAATACTATAACTCTAACTCCTCATAACCTACTTAGTTGAAATCTTATATTCCATATGTTCAAAACCCAGTTCTTACCCGACCTTCGAATTCTCATATTAATACTCAGACCACTCATAATTCTTTCCAAATGATCTATCCACCATTTTTGGACAATCCATCATCACTTTCTTGTCTTCAATCCATATGCTCTTCTGCATATTCATACTCATTCCATTTTATTTTAAATCCATTTATCAATTTCATTATTCCACTTGAAATTTTATTAACCAATTATGGTTTTCTTATTTCAATTACAGTTAACAACTCGAATTTAAATTATCAAAAATTTCTTGAAAATTTTCTAACTCTCTAAATTTTCCAAAAATTTCGCCAGCATCTCCTTTGCACGGCTCAATCAGTACAACCACAACTTGCCCCTTAGGCTCATAGGCTCATAAAACCAAGCAGCTTGCCCCTTAGGCTCATAAAACCATCAAACCCAAGTAATATTGTAAACATGTACCTTTTTGTCAGGCATAAATTCTATCTCATGCATTTGCTTCCATTCAATATCTGCTCTGCATACATATATCCATTTCTAGTTGGTTTCAAATCAATCTAACTTCCAGTTTTTAACTCTCTAATCAACTTCTGATTAGTTCACTTCCATTTTATCAATTCAAATTTGAATTCTATTTCAAAATCAATATGCTTATTCTGTTTGGGTTCAAATTCAACCCAACTTAATCTTAATTGGCAGCATCTAATATATAAATTCAACTTGTTTCATATAAGTAGAATTCATTCTAATAATTCGAATCTCAACATTTCTCTTTATTAAGTTTCATTCGAAATTATTTCTAATCCAATCCAATTTTGTTAACTTAAGTTAAATTTCATTTCATTTGATACATTTTCACCATTTCAATCTATTCAACTTATACAAGTTAAATTTTAATTTCAGAATTCAAATTCCCAGGTTTTATTTCAAATTAGTTTGAAATCATATATATTTATATACATGTTTTTAAAATCAACTCAATTCAAAACATTTGAATTTCTAAAACAATTTTATTTACCTCAAACAATTTCCATTAATAAATCTATTATGGAAGCAATCCGTCACTTAGAAACTCAAAAATGAATACCGATAATGTCGCGATCCATTATCAGTACTATGTTCTCGCCACTGAAGTGATTTCTGTGCTTAGTCCCTTTAAAAATCCATTTAAACCATTCTAATTCAAAAATCCCTTCAAAACAATGCTGTATTACCTTTGAAATACTTCAAGAAAATATTTCTAGACATCCAGGATCTAAATTCCAAATTCTGGTTTGAATTTAATCTTTGTTTATCTCATTTGTACACATTATCTATATACAAATTATATAGCCTTTTCAATATTTCATAATTCCATTTGATGGTAATAACAATCAACACATTCATATATAATAATATTTCAGAAATTATTCCTTTTATATCAAAAATAATATTTGGTTAAAATTATTTCATTTACCCATTTTAAAACAATACTGTGTCAAATTGCTTTGTTCGAGAGTTTATAAACACCTATCGATACAGTTGTACATTTTGTATTGACCAGAATTCATAAACCACTCAACAAACCAGTCAACATAATATAAAACAATTTCATATCAAATCTACAAATACGCTCTCATATATATACACTCAAACTCAATCAAGGGTATTTCTAACCCCATCTCTATAGAGTCAAGCCACAAAGCCAAGGTTACTACTCAACCTTCAGCTCGGATGTAACGGCCCGAATTTCCGTACCCTTTGAGTTGACTAATAACACCACTCGACCAACCCAAATGACAGAAATACGAATCATTATAAGAAATAATTTAGAGGATGAGAAATAGAAAGAAAGAAATATTAGAATAGAAGAAAACGAAGATCACAAACTCACAGCGGAACAAATAAAATATATTAAATAACATAACTTTTGAAATAAAAATCAGTAACTGTATATACCTACCATCATCAGAGCACAACAGTTATTCCTGAAATAGTTATAAACATGCTTCTAGATACAACGTAGTACACACGGAAATATGATAGTCTATAGCTAACTGGTGAAGCCTCCTACTTCCGGCTCCTCCAAGTGAATCTGGAAAATCCCGACTACTTGACTGCCCGTACAAATTTGGGCACCCAAGAGTTTAGGGAAAAACAAACAAAAATAACTCTGGGTCAGTCATGGGACTGGTGTCAGTAAACTCCAACCATTTGTTTAACTTTTAAAAATCCTTTTGAAAGAAATGATAATCGTAAGACCAATCCACATATAAACACAGATGGTTTTTACCTTATGATAACCCAATATATTTTGATATCAAATCTGGTGATATTATAATAGTATCTACAACAAATAAATAGAATCTAGCGGAACGCTTACATCTCACGCTCCATATATAATATAAAATCAAAAACCGCACGGCGCTTATTGGAGATTGGATTTCCAACATGACAAGGTATGGAACCACCTACCGATCAGTGTACTCTAGAGAGGATACACTGGGGTTCAACAAGAACGGCTTGCAACCCGGCCTACACATGACCGACCACTCATTTAGCTTGAGTGTATCGAATGTATATCACCAATGGTTGGGATCAGCAACTGTTTCCCGAAAGGGACAGCATCGATAGATTAAAGAAGCAAATGGAATTTCTCTAGATAGGTGATTATACATCCTAATGGGAGTGACCCACATAGCCATGTCGCCTGCCCGATTTTTGTGAATTCCCGGTTGTGAGGCTTGAGGTTTGAATTATCTTCCAGAACATCTGGCCACCATTCACTTTGAATGCCACATCGTCAAATCCATCGGAAATCACTAATTGATTCCCACAAAAATACTCAGATTGTTAGGCTAAAGAAGTTTCCCTTCTTTGCCACCAACTTCGTACGTTTGAAGGAATCAACGTACGTAATCCCTTTGAAAATACTCTGTCAGACACTCGTCCTTACAACTTGTCCTGGGTCTGGACAACCGAAGGCACCGTTCTATTGATCCATCTTGGGCAATTTCTACTTAGGGTTAACAGAACAGCCCTTGTATTTTACTCCATCTTCCATTATATTCAGCATAAGTTGATTCATTACGCTTATACCAATACGGAGTGGTTTTCAGATATTAAATCCGATCCCGATATCTCCATACTGATAATGGAGGAATAAAATAAATCAAAACTTTGATAGTCGATGATTTTACTACCAAAGAAAACATCCATACAATCAACGGTCCTATTTCCAAATGGAAATTCTATCGATCAAGCATCAAACAACACTGGGCCCCTTTAAATCAATTCCTAATTATATTATTATTTCCAATTCCTGTTTCCTTATCTTTGGTATCCTTTTGAAGCTCGATTTTCCCTCTCGATTCTTTGAAAAACATTTCCAATATCTATTTTTTTATTCGAGAAAATATCTCTTATTCCAATTGGAAAACATTTCTATATATATTAACGAATCCTTATTTTCTATATTCAGAAAATATACCGCATTAATATTGGAAAATATTTCCAAATTCCCTTTCTTAATTCCTCGTTGACCAATTCATTTCATTCTCTATACGTAGAAAATATATCTTATCTTATTGGGAAAAACATTTCAAATTCTTTTAAATTAACGCGATGTTATAAAACCTCGTTATTATAACTCAAAACATTAGCCATTTATTAACTAACCAGAATGTTAACCAATCTTCACTATCGAACCTTAACCATTTCTCCATCAATCATGAAGTCAATCAAGTTGGGGCATATTTACCTCTCAGACCTTAACTGAACAACATTCTCAACTTTAAAATAGTCAAAGCTCACAACTTTAAACCAAACTTCGCTTATGAGACTTTCGGATCCAATCTAAGAACATGCTTCTTCCACGGAAAAACTTTGATTATAACGGTAGCGTTATAATCGTTGTTTCCAAATATTTGATTTATAAACCATTACTTTTAACAACAGCATTACAATCGCTGTTTAAAATTATAGAACACTTATTATAAAAATAGCATTATGATCGTTGTTTAGATTTACAAAACACTTAATAGAACGACAGCGTTAAAATTGCTATTTAGATCTACCAAAACTTTTATTATAACGGCAGCGTTAAAATCGCTATTTAAATTTACCAAAACATTTATTATAACGGCGGCGTTTAAAATTGCTATTACAAATATTTGGTTTATAAAAATGCAACTTGTATTTATTTATTTCAATAAATAAATTAATAAGTAAATAATTAAATTATTAAATTTGATTCAAACGGAAAGTAAAATAACTACTTCCCTAAATTCGATATAATCGAATTCCAATAAATAACTTTCTCTCAATAATCTATATTAGATTATATTCCGAACTTCGGAATTTTTCTACCATTTAGGGTAATCCAAAATCCCAAATTTCACTCTTGAATTTACGCTCTCTAAATTCTTACCAAAATCCTTTATACCCATTTAGTCTACAAAACATTATCCCAGTTTATTCTATATTCCAAATGTTGGAATAAAATTCATCGTTTCTTAAAACTATTATCCATTTCTTTTTTCATTCAATTTCCAATCTAGATCCATATTTCAAATCTGAACTTCCTTTATAGATATTTCATTTACCAAATTCCTTCAAACAATTATTCACTTAAATCTTGATTATTTTTCTTTTATATGCAATAAAATCTATTTGAATATTATACTTGTAAACAACATTTCAAATCAAATTTCCATTTGTAACGTCTAATTAGAATTTATTCATAGGAAGACTTACTTTAATTTCATCCATTTATAATCACGCTTATAATTTCCTTTATAATCGCTACATTCCATTTTCCATACAAATATCGTTTTCAAACCCGATTTCCACTTTTCCAATATGAATTCAAAACTTGAATTTGTATTTTCCTTAATCTCAAGATAAAAAATTTACTAATTAATAAACATCGTTCGTAAACAACTTCTTGTTTTATTTATTTAACCAAGTTTCTATTTTTAAGTCTATTCGAAATTTAAATTTCTATTTTGAAAAATAATTTCTTTTTACATCTCAATTTCTTTTTCTACATTTGAAAAACATTTACGGTATTTAAATACCAAAATCCCAAGGCCAGTGTAATTCAAACACAACATAATCAGCCATAGATTATATATCACAACATATAACATAATAAACGATAAACAGTAATGTAAATGTTGAGGAATCCAGTTGGATTCCTCTGACCTGTTTCCCTGCATCCACAAATGTTAATCACATTAATAATATAAATTTTATATCTATATGAGATATCATGGTGAACAGAATTATTAAACGATAAATGGTATAAATAATTCAACCAATTTTATCAGCCATTCATCCAAACTACCATCACACAGTATAAAATTACTATAAATTTAAAACTCATTTTATAAAAATATAAACAAGTCAGAGTTAGTGAGTTTACTCACCTTGGTTCGCAGCTGACTATTCTGCTTTGGTTCCGTTTAAAATCAAACAGACGTTTGATTTTTCTACGAAACCCCAGTAGCTTAGTTCTCAGCTATGTTGGTTTCATAATGTAGATCTCGTCATTATGGTCCCCATGTGACTTGCTTTGTTCAATTCTGGTAATGTATGTGAGAGATATAATTATTACAAGTCATTAGTGGTTTAAATTGTAAAAATATAATTAATTATTTAAATTAAATCCTCGTTACTTACTTAAATTTGCCTAATCACCCTATTGTCGTAATCCTTTTCTCCTGCAAATGTTCGAGCCTGTCCCTTCTCAAAGTCCATAGCGGCATTTTCCTCCACTAATAATTCCACCATCGCTTCCTGATTTAACGAACCAAAATAACCATATGAAGTAATTTTCAGCATATAAGATTTATCTGCGTTAAAATAATTATTAACTCATTATTATATTAGTTACACGTGCTAATCATTGTTGACTTTCTTCTTCCTTGTGTTCAAATGTTGGAACCAAACAGTGCTCCTCACTATTGTCTGTCCTTTCTTTCATTACGGCCGATCTGTTCTTGCTTCTTCCACTCCCTCCCACTTCATAATTCAATACACAAATACCACCATCCTCTTTTTCTTCAATTCCTACCAACAGTACAAAGCTCCATCCGCCACATGACAAATCCAAAATCTGACATTTACCCTTCCCATACTGAAATTCATACACCTCGTTCACCAAACCAAGGACATATGAAATGCCACTTTCTATTATATTTTAATCCACGTACTCTTTTTCCTTAATACTTTCTTTCCCCTGCAATGGATTCAACCAAAGACTGCTCTATTTCACCCAGTAAGTGTGCGCCTTCCACCTCCTTTGACTTCCTTGCGCCATCACCAGGTCACCAACACCACGGGGTCCTCACTACACCGACCTCCATCAACTGCACTTCCACATCTCACAATCCAAACTAAGTTCGGCGTTCCTGAAGCCTTCGCTAGAACCCCAAAAACCCTTACCCTCAATTTCCGTTCATTCACACCTAACTCTCCCCTTCGGCCACCTTTAGTCAGCACGCCTTTGTCAAACAACTCGCCAACTTCTCCTTAATCACCGCCTGAAACAGTTCCGGCCCTCTCATCCCCAGTTCGCAAAAATCCAAACGTTGATTCGCACCTCACAAACTCCAATAGAATTAAAAGAGGAAGTCACCGAAATTAAACTGATGCCAGTTTTGTAAATTACCGATTGTTGTTTGATTTTTTTTCTTGGATTTTCGAAGAGACTGATTTTCCAGTTTTTTTTTTTGGTCTGAAAACGAAAATTTGAACAAGAGATCAACTACATTTAAAAGAGAAATAGCGTGGTAGTCACGTTATAAAATAGCTTGGAGGGCACGACGTTAAATGGATTGTCACACACTGTACTGAACAGCTTGGAAAACACGCTGCTGAATGGCATGAGGAGCACGGTTTCGAATGGCTTGGAGTGCACGGAAATAGGATGATTTGAAGAGAACGCTTATATTCTTATTAATTTACGGTCGCGTGAGTTTTTGATTGGCTTGAAATCTTAAGTGGGAACCATTTATAATTGACGGTAATGCAACCAAGGATGCACATTATTTGTTTAAATTCAATTCTTTGTCAGGTTTTTATACCATTTCTTGTTTCATGTATATTGGTTGACGTTACTGTAGGATGAGTATTAAGGAATTTGGTGGGCTAACAAATATACAAGGTATCTTGGGAGGAGATGTGTAGTATGTGTAAAAGGAACATATAAACAAGCATGGGCATATTCTTGCAATGTCAGCATGTTGGAAGAATGATTTGAATAAAATATAAATAGCACAGGACTGGACGTGGAAGTGGAATGCAACCCATGATACAAGCATGTAGATGTGTGTATTTAAGATGGACATTATTATTATTTGTAGTTATGGATACCCTGCTACAAGTAACTTAGTTTACTTACAGACTGCTATAGACAAAACTAAAAATACTATCGTGTCAAACGACGTGTCATGATACCAAAAGTATAATAATATTGGTAGTTTAACTTATATTATGAAACCCTAAAATATTTATATAGGGTGCAAAATACTCCAAATAAAAAGTTGTGTATTTAATTAATTAAAAATTACAGTAAAATTCTAAAAATTAAATTATAACTACGTCTCAAAGATCTTGTCCAAATTCGAATTCAATATTTAATTATATTAAATAAACCGTTATGGCGTATACACGACTCCATAGCGACAATTTCAAATTTTGATTTGGACATAAAACAAAATCTACAATATGAAAACCCGATTTTTCTCTTCCATTAGAAAAACATAATCAAATAGATCTGAACGTTTCTTGTTTCAAAGAAATCCGACTTATTTTGGATCCTGTATACTCAGTTGAAGTTTAAATCGTAAATTACGAACTACCGTGACTATTTCGAGCTCGTTTAAATTATATTATAAATTATACGTTTAAATATCATTTTATTAAATAAATTCATATATATAATTCAAATAAAACATTTAAAACAAATTTAAATATTCAGAATTCAATGGCTGAAAATCCGGGTCGTTATAAAGTGTCATTTAGAAAACTTTGCTTTTAGCTTATGTTCCCTTAAAGTCTCCAAAACAATCCTTAAATGACCTTCATGTTCTTACTCAAACTTGGAATATACTAAGATGACAACAGTGAAGACCAAGACAAATTTATCAAGATAGTTCCTGAATACTCTATTCATTAGGTCTACAAAGTATGCAGGAGCATCCGTAAGCCCAAAAGGCATCACCAGCCATTCATAAGAGCCATAATGAGTGCGAAAGGCAGTGAGAGGAATGAGGTCTTCTGCTACTCGCAACTGATGGAATCTAGTGGCCAAGTCGAGTTGGGAAAAGACTTTTGCTCCACTTAACTGATCAAAAAATTATTTAATACGAGGTAGTTGATAATTATTCTTTATAGCCAACTTATTAAGATTTCCATACTCAATGCACAAGCGAAGAGAGCCATCGGCCTTCTTTACAAAGACTACGGCTGTAACGACCCGCATTTTACATACCGGAGGATCGTAGGATATTTATTTTATTCTCATAAGAAGTCATATGGTCGTGTAACTTTGGGAAACGACTATTAGGGTCATTTCCCACATTCATGATTTTTTCCAAATTTTAAACGACTATTTTGCCCCTAGCGAATCTTGTTTTGCAATAACTTTTGATTGGTAAGGAGTTTTGACCTGAAATCACTTCCATTGGATTAGGATGATTGTTTCCCATTCCATAGAGTGGTCACATTAATCAAACGGACTTACCATTTGAGAGATATGGCTGAAATAATGTTTGGACGATGGAAAACAGCTTAATCGGGCTTAATAGGGTGATTAGCAGTTAGGCCCACAACCTATTTTGGGGTTAGGGGGGCTTAAAGGGTTTGGAGAAACATTCCCTTTCATTTTTCCAGCCGCCACAAAAAATTCCTCTAACCCTAATCATGGCCTCAATCTTCCAAATCTCTCTCTAATTGCTTTCTAATCGCTAATTGATCAAATCTACGTCAAATCAAGTCGGATTAACACCAAATCAAAGTTGGAGTTGCTGCACTACATAGGAATTCATGCCAAATCAATATAAGTTTCAGATCTAACATTCATTTGTGGCTAAAGTGAGTGATTTGCATGTTTATACACTAATTATGGCTAATTAGGGGTGATTAGTGAAAATTAGCAAAATTATACATCTAAAAATTTTGGAAAAATATATAGAAATTCTAAAATATTATTTTATGTCGCTGGTATGAATTTGGGTTAATTTGGATTAAGTTTGCTAATCCTATAGTTAAATATGGTTAAACATGGTTAAAGGGAAAATCCTAGATTTGGGGTATGTTTGTTCTACAATAGCCTAGGCAATTGATGTTTAAATGTTTTTGATTGATTCTATGCCTAGATTTGGGTCGACCCCCCCTACGGCAGAACTGGGAAGATTAGGGTTTCTCCTGACGACTATATATATAGCCTCATTTCTCTTGTTTTTCTACACCATAAATAATGGAGAACTAGATGCTGCCTCTGCCCAGATTAAATCAAATCTTTTCTTCTTCAGCAATCAACTAGAGTTTAGATATCTATGATTCAACATCAGCAATTCTTTCTTCTATTTTTCTAGATACAATCACAGTGAGTCTATGTTAATTTTAGATTTAAATGTTTAAAAAGTAAGTCTTGACATGACTATAACTTGGATCTATGCCTGTGATAATTTGAATCATATCATATATGCTATAACCTGTGTATTTGAGTTATTCTAATATGGCTATGAACAAGATCTAAGCCTATACCTATTTATCATGTCAGATCTGCCATTGTTAGTTGATCTAATTTATTACCTAGATCTCATCGTGCCTGTTTATGATATCCCTTTTATGTTAGAATCAGTCCTATTGTCACATGTTCATCAGATTTGTTTCTAAATGCATATCTTGTCATTACGCCACTATATGTTTATGCTTATTTCTGCCATTATATGTCAATCTTGTTAGTGTGATCATTTCTATCCTCTTCCCTTCATCTTTTTCCTTTTATTTTTATAGACAGGCTACCTTCGAGCCTTGGCATGCCGCTGAAATATGCGAAAGCATTAAATTTGAACCAACCGGCATATCCAGTAACCACAAGTGATGAATCTAATGTGATGGGTCTAAGTATATAAAAATGAGACGTGCTAAGACACGAGGTTAAGCCCGACTTATGGAAGAAGTCTGCCCGGAACTGACCGGCATATCGAGCATCCACAAGTGGTAGGCTTAATGTGGGAGGTCTAACACATTATAACCATAAATGAATATGGTAATGAATTGGAAATACTTGATCTAGTTGAATCCTTAGCGATTGTACGAACATATAACTTGAGTAGGGGTTAAGTAAACTTGTTTGAAACTGTAATGACCCGCATTTGCAGGGGTATTATAATTAATTTATTTAATTGTATAAATAGTGATATAGTGAATTTAATGGTCGTGGAATTAAATAATGGTGAATATTTAATTAAAATAATAAATTAAATAATATATTTAATTCTGAAATAATCAGAATTGGCTGAAATGACGATATGGTGTGAACTGGATCATCTGTGATATTTAATTCAGTTTAGAATTGAATTAGAATAACGAATATATTATTTGAACGATGATTTGAACGTATAATTATATTATAATTAAAATCGAGCTTGAAATGGCGCTGCAGTTCACGATTTGGCGATTTGAACTGAATGTACAGGATTCGTTTTAAGCCGGATTTCTATGAAACAAGAAACGTGTGGTGCTGGTGGAGTATATCTTTCTAGCGGAAGAGGAAAATCGGGATTTCGTCGTGTAGATTTTGATTTACGTCCAAATCAAATTTTAGAAAAGTCGCTGTAGAATTCCTTTATAATTTATAAAGGAATTATTTATATTTTAAAAAGGGAATTTCATTTTAAATCGAATATCGATTTAATCGGGATTTGAAATATCAAGTTATAAATCCCAGTAGAGCTGTATGGTATTCCACTGTGAATATAGACGATAATATAAATTTATTGATATTTAATTTAATTTTTATTTAAATATATTTATATATTTAAATGGGTCATCCAGAGCTTTAAAAATAGCCAGTTTTGCAAACGACATCAGAATTTTACGAAACTAATTTTGTTGGATCCGCAATATTAAATTATTGCTAGATTTCAATTTCTGTGATTTTTAGAGTCACTATGTGGCCGTACGGATTTTTAGGGTGAAAAACAGTCAGTATTTTGAAGGTTAAAAATACACTGTGGGAGCATATGAAGTCGGAATTCGACGAGACCAGTTTCGTTGCGACCGTAATGTCGAACTCTAGTGGCATGTCCATTTTCGTGATTTTTGGGTATTGTGTGTAGTCACAGGAATTTTTAAAAGACAAACGAAAGTAATGATTGATTATAAATTAATAAAATAATCAATATTAAAATATCTAAATTTTACTATAAGAAGCCCTTAACTCTTCTAACCTAGAATTTCCATTCCTCTGGTCAACGTATTACCCGCCGCACCTCATTACCTTTCTCACAGCGAAAATGGAAGCAAAGTAAATCCAATAAAAATCCTTAAATCCTAAAACCAATCCCATTCACCTCCATTTGATATGAGCTTTGCATTCACGTGAGTATTGTTGGGTTCGGTCGAGTTCCTATTTGCTGGAAAATGCTCAGCGTCGATTAGGGTTCGAGTTCTAGCCTCAAATAAGAAGTGATGGAGAAATAAATTGTTTGATTCAAATCAAACAAACAGTTTATCGTTCTTTAACGATGAACTGCCAAAGTGAGTAAATCTCACAAACTCTGAACAGTTTATAATTTCATGTTGTATTTTTAGAACTGTTAAATATTGGCTGATTGACTGTGTGTTGACTATTTGATTGAACTACTAGTCAGTTAGTTGAATTTCTATATTGATTCTGTTTAACAGAATATATCATATGGAACTGAAAGTGATGTTGATTTTATTGTGTAACATCTATGGATGCAGGGAAACAGGTTGGAGGAATCCGACTGGATTCCTCAATAGTTATTTTATTGTTTTTCATATATTTTGAAATATGATGTGAATTATACCCTATTGTTGATTTTGTGTGTATGGTCGATATTGGTCATCGTGATTTGATGTGTTAAACACCATAACATATCGGGATTTGGAGAAAAGGGGAATTTGTCAAAGTGAATACTGAAAAGAGAATATTTATAAAATCAGAGGATTTTATAAAAGAGAATATTTATAAATAGAAATTTATTTATAAATGGATTATTTATAAATAGAAAATACTTAGAAATAAAACCCTAAAGGAATTATTTGCAAACCATTTGCAAATAGATTAGAAAGAGAAATGTTTGTAAACCATTTAAAAATCAAATAGAAAGAGAAAGGTTTGTAAACCATTTACAAATGAGATTGAATAAGGAATATTTGTAAAACCTTTACAAATGAAATCGAAAGAGGAATATTTGTAAAACCTTTACAAATGAAATCGAAAAGGAGATATTTGTAAAACCATTTACAAATAGAATTAAAAAGGGAATATTTAGAAAATAAATAGAGTTAAACCAGTTAGAGTTAATCAAATAGAGTTAACCAGTTAGAGTTGAACCAGTTAGAGTTAATCAGTTAGAGTAAATCGATAGAGTTAAATCGAACTAGAGTTATTCAAATGGAGTTTATCGAATATTAGTTTATTCGAATAGAGTTAAAGGAAAGGAGTTATCGATTATTAGTTAATCGAAGGAGTTATCGATTATAGTTTAATCGAAAAGAGTTATCGATTTGTTTAATCGAAGTGAGTTATAGAATATTGGTTATTCGAAGGAGTTATTGAATTTAGTTGTTCGATGGAGTTAATCGATTAGAGTTAAAATAAAGGAGTTGATCGAATATAGTTTATTCGAATAGAATCTATTGAGTTAATCGAATATTAGTGATTCGAAATAGAGTTAAATAGAGTTATCGAATATTAGTTATTCGAATAAGAGTTATATAGAGTTATCGAATATTAGTTATTCGAATAGAGTTAAATGGAGTTAAAGGAATAAATCGAATATAGTTTATTCGAATGGAATTAAAGGAGTTAATCGAATTTGGTTCATTCAAATAGAGTTAAAGGAGTTATCGACTAGAGTTAAATCAAATAGAGTTAATCCAATAGCGTTAGTCCAATAGAGTAAATTGAATAGAGTTATCGAATATACCTTATTCGAAGGAAACAATTATCGAATAGAGATGATTCGAAGGAGAGTTACGTAAGGAAGTTTATTAAAGAATTAAAAGGTGAACTTTGTCTATTTCAAGGTTAGAAACATTATTCAGTTAAGGTATGAGAGGTAGTATTACCCCAACTTGATTGACTTCATTTTTAACTAAGGAATGGTTAAGGTTCGAGAGTGAAAGTGGTTAAGGAATTTAGTAAATAAGCGTAATGGTTTGAATTGGCATCGCGATGGTTTGTTTAAACGTCTGTCTAAGTCCAATGAAGGAGTTTCGGAAATGTTTTCCAAATAAGAACCAGAAATGTTTTTCTGATATAGATAACAAGAAATGGAAACGTTTTCCAATGGTAATAACATATATTTTCTAAATTTAGAAAATAATAAATGTTGAATATAGGGAAACAGGAGATGAAAAATGAACTAAGGAGATAAATGTTAAATGATGTTTGATCGATATAATTTCCCATTGGAAATGATATCGTTGTTTGCACACGTGTTTTTCTTTGATAGTTAACTCACAGACTATCAATGTTTTGACCATTTTAACGTTGTTAATATGGAGAGACCGGTTGGATTATTATCCAAAGAACCACTCTGTATTGGCATAAGCATTGCGAATCATATATGCCAAAGATAATTGAAGACGGAGTAAAGCGCAAGGGCTATCGTCTAAGTCTTAGATAACAGTGCCTAAGATGGATGTACTGAATAGTGCCTTAGGTTCATCCAGTTCCTGGATGACTTGTATGGATGAATGTCTGACAGAGTATTTCCAGAAAGGTCACGTACATTGATTTCTTCAACCATACCAAGAGTGGAAGCGGAGAAGGAAACTTCTTTAGCTAACACGTAATGTATTGTTGTAGATGTCAATTAGTGATTTTCGATGGATCTGACAATGTGGCATTCGAAGTGAATCTGATGTGATGATGAAGCGTAACCTCAAGCCTCATCAACCGGTAATTGACAGAAATCGGGCAGGCAGCATGGCTAAGTCGGTCGCTCCGAAGTAGGGTGTATAATCACCTGATCTAGAGTTTCATTTATTTCCAAAAATCTATTGTTGATGCTGTCCCATTTAGGAAACGGTTGCTGATCCCAACCGTTGGTAATATACATTCGATACACTCAAGCGAAATGAGTGGTCGGTCATGTGTGGCTGGGTTGCAAGATGTTCTTGTTGGACCCAGTGTATTCCTCTCTAGAGGTACATTAGCGGAAGGTGGTTCCATACCTTGTCATACTTGGAAATCCATTACCCAATACGTGCTTGCGGTTTTGATTGTATACTATATATGTAGAACGTGAGATGAAAGCGTTTCTGCTAGATGATTATTATAGTTGTGGTTGATAGAAATTATTATAATATCAAAAGGTTTTTGATATAAAGATAATTTGGATTCTCATAAGGGAAAAACCCGTTCCGTTATACGGCGTGGTCTTATGAGATATCATTTACTTGTCCAAACTATTTTAAACTGTTTTACTCACACCAGTCCCATCACTGACCCAGAGTTTATTTTGTTTTGTTTTCCCTAAACTCTTGGGTGCCTAATTTTGTACGGGCAGTCAAGTAGTTGGGATTTACAGATATACCTGAAGAGCTGGAGCAGGAGGCTTTAGGATCATATAGCTATAGTTTATTTCCGCTGTGTTGTAAGTGTTGTACTTTGATAATGATGTATATTCAAGTACAGATGTATATTTCAAGTTATGTTATATATATTATATGTTATTTGTTCCGCTGTGAGGTTCGTGTTACTCTGATGTTGTGTTCTTCTTCTTCTATTCTAAGTTTCTATCTTATCTTTCCTCACCCTCTAATTTCTTTCATTAATCATCCGGTATTTTCGACCCTTGGATGTTCGATATGTGTTATATATCGGATAACCAAGGTCGACAAAACCCGGTGTAACAACCCGGAAATCTGGGCCAGTTTAAAAAAATTTTATTTTGGCAATTTTAGCGAATTTTGATTATTTAAAATGAATTATTTTAAATAATATCGACGAGAAATTTATTTTGAATAGAATTCGAACGTATATATTATATACGTCGTCGTTAGAATATAAATAATTATTTTAAATTATAAAAGGAATTGAAAATGGCGCGGTAGTTCGATAATTCGATTTCAAACTTCAACTGAATGTACCGGGTGTAAAATAAACCGGATTTTAGTGAAACCAAAAATAATGGAATCTAATTGTGAATATCTTTCCAATGAATCCGAAAAATTGAAATTTCATAGCGGGGATAAAATGATATGTCCAGTTGAAAATTCTGAATAGTCGCTATGGAATTCAGGCCCTTAAAAATGGAAATTTTGCAAACGACATCGGATTTCGACGAAACCACTTTTGTTGGATCCGTGATGTAAAGTTATTGCTAGGTTTCATATTTCATAATTTTTCGAATCACTATGTGAGCGTGGCAAAGGAAAACGCGTTTGACCAGTTTCAGTGGATTTTAATCGACTGGAAATTGGCCATTTTTCAAACGGTCTCAGAATTCGACGAAACTAGTTTTGTTAGGACCGTATCGTCAATACGAAGCTAGAAAATATTTTTCTGGAATTTTTCAAGTTAGTATGTGACCCCGGTAAATTGAAATGCACGTTCAAATTCAATATATAGAGTTATATGTTGATTTTGACGAAAACTGATCGAAATGATCGAATCAGCTTACGATACATATCCCATTGTGTTCGGAATGGGGGTAATTAGCTAGGGACGACAGTCGGCGGGTTTGATTTCGTGTTTGAATGGAAGTTCAACTATAAAGGAGGATTGAAATAAAATTAATAATAAATAAATATATATTTTTCACTTAAGCCCCCCCCCCCCCCCCAAATCCCTCTTTCTCCCTCATTCTTTGAACCCGACAGATTAGAAAAAAAAAAAGAGAGATCGCGGCGGAAGCATCCACCGCGTCGCGCCACCGCCGCCCATCGCCTCCCTCATCCCAACCACCACCGCACCCCCCCCCCCCCCGCACCTCCTTCTCCATCCCCTCCTCTAATCGATCCCGTTCAGCCCCCCCCCCCCCCCCCCCCATCGAAGAACGCGCCCACGTCAGCTTCGACAGGCCACCTCCCTCGCGCCCCCCCCCCCCTCCAACGTCGCACAACCTGCCTCCTCGATTCCCCCCTTCTGACGCATTCGAGCCCTCTCCCGACAGCCAGAGGCGCTGCCAATGATGCAGCCACCCAACCTAGCCCCGTCCACCTCCGATTCAACTGGCCAGCGAGATCCCCCCCCCCCCCCTCCATTCAACAACACTGTAAGTTTTTCCGTTTTTTTTTTCTTCCATTTATTTGATAAAAATCAGATTTTTAATCACGTAAAATTTAGATTTCTATTTAAAGAAAGTTAGGAAGCTTATTTGAATAAAAATAGGATTTTTAAGCAAGAGAAGATATGATTTTTATTTGTTCATTTGCAAAAGAAAGACGAGATTTTTATTTGAAGAAAGATCGATTTTTATATATTGAATAGCAAAGTAAAAGATCGATTTTTATATATTGAATAGCAAAGTAAAAATTCGATTTTTATATATCGAATAGCAAAGTAAAAATTCGATTTTTATATATTGAATAGCAAAGTAAAAATTCGATATTTATATATCGAATAGCAAAGTAAAAATTTGATTTTTATATATCGAATAGCAAAGTAAAAATTCAATTTTTATATATTGAATAGCAAAGTAAAAATTCGATTTTTATATATCGAATAGCAAAGTAAAAATTCGATTTTTCAATATTGAGTAGCAAAGTAAAAATGTGATTTTTATATATGTAGAGAATACGGGCAACGAAAGTGACAAGAGGCAAGAACGACGAAGATTTTCTACAAAGAAGAGTCGTGGGATTGAATTAGCAATTCTGTGAGAACTTCTCACCTTTCAATTTAATTTTTCTAGTTATAAATATATACTAGGATGCAGACGGTGTTTAGTAGCACCCGACACCCGTCGTCCACAGACCATGGACGGCTTGTTTGTTTGTTTGATTTTGACGTGTAGTTGATTGTGTGATGTGATGTGAAATGAAAATAAAATATTTATATAGTTAAAAATATTTTATAGTTGAAAATGGAATTTTTAACGTGTATATGAAGTGAATGAAATAAAAATAAAAAATCGGACGATTTGTTTATATACACACATTTGACTGATATTGATTGGGACGATAATTTTTACACATCGCCCAACTGCACAAATAAAATCTGTGTTTGATTGTTTGAAACCCCACATGGGTATTGGGATGATATTTGACGTCCACTAATCCCGATTGTTTAGTTGTATGTCGATCGATCGATTGACAGACTGTTATAAGCGTTGAATATTTATATTTGATGCTTATACAGTGTAGAATGCACTTTGGATGATGGTTGATTATTCATCGTGGTTGATATATACATGTGTTGTAGAAAATCCATATAATTAACATTATATGGTAATTGATTGGGCCTCATTCCAGTTTCGAAAAAGAAACATTTGAAAAAGAAATATTTGAAATAGAAATATTTGAAATAGAAACATTTGAAATAGAAACATTTGAAATAGAAACATTTGAAAAAGAAACATTTGAAATAGAAACATTTGAAAAAGAAACATTTGAAATAGAAACATTTGAAATAGAAATATTTGAAATAGAATATTTGAAAATTAGAAATATTTGAAAAAGAAATATTTGAAATAGAATATTTGAAAATCGAAATATATGAAGCCGCGTTGATAGATTGACACCATTTTAACGTGAACGATATTTATATCGATTTTATTCAAATTGAAGTGAATATTGAAGTGAATTGAAATTCGAATCTAATTGAATTGATTTGAAATTCGAAATAAACTGAAATGGTTCGAAATTCGAATAGAATGGAAATAGAATTGAAATCGTTTTGAAATGAATTCGAATTGAAATTGAATAGAAATGAATTCGAATTCAAATTGAATTGAAAAATGAACTGAAATTGAATTAAAAATCAATTTGAATTGAAATCGATTTGAAATGAATTTAAAACGAATTTATATTGGAATACTCAATTTTGATTTGAAATAGAATATGAAGTTGAAACCGTTTTGAAAACGAATTGAAAACGATTTATAAAGCACGTTTTGAATTGAAATCGACGAAGTATATATTATATATATTATATATATAATATAATGGCCTGAATAGAACGCGCCGCGCCGCGGTAGTTCGTGAATTTCGACCATTGACTTCGAACGGATATTGCGGGAGATCCGACCGTCGGATTCTCCTAAAACCGGAACCGTTGGGTTCGTATCGAAAAGAGCTTTCTAACGAATATTGGAAATTAGAAATCTAACGGTTGGATATGGAATTATGTCCAAATCAAATTTGAAAAAAGTCGCTGTAAGTGTAGTTCAATGGCCGTTGATGGAAATCGACTGTACGGGCCTTGATAAAATTATTAAAAATAGTAATAATTTGTGTAAAATCATAAGAAATGATTTAGAAAGAATTGGGATGAAATACTCCATATTTGAAAAGATAAAAGTAGATTTTTATCGAAATGAACTAGTTTTGAACTAGAATTATAATTCTATTTATTTTTAAATAAATAAATTGAATTTGAAATAGTTTTGAAAATAACCAGAATTTCCAATGATTGTATTGGAATGGATTTGAATCGAAATTGTCTTTGGATTATTTCGATGTTGGATTTTGTGATGATACCGATATTGTTATGGGAATTTGAAAGATATATATATATATATATATATATATATATCGTTATTTCCAATACGATATTTGTTAGTCGTAGAATTTGATATTGAATATAAGCCGATATATTTTCTATTCAGAGCCTTGTATTTAATATCAAATGTGATTTGGGTTTGTCGTGAATGGTGTCTTGACTAACACTGTTCTTGAACCCAGTTGAGAAAGGACTAAATCTTTTTATTCAGATTTAATGAAGCGTACCAATTAAATAATATTTAATTGAATTGATATTGATTTTTGGGTTTATCGTGGACAGTGTTTTAAATAACACTCGTTCTTTAACCCGACAATTAATGGAATGTGATTTTGGGTTTATCGTGAACCGTGTTTTAAATGACACTGATTCTTTAACCCAGTTAACGATTAAAACTAAGTGGAGTTTAAATGAATCTTTAATTAGATTGAAATAATAGAGAAAGGAGTATCACCAGTTTTGCTCCAGGCATTAGTTAAATCTTTAATTAGATTTGAACGTGAAATGGTAATTGAATTTACCGATAACACCATGGTGTTAGATATGAAGTAAGACCCGTTTTACTTCATGGGATGAATAGGTTGGGATTGGGAAATTAAAACCAATGATTACTTCGGTAAGGTTCGTTAATCTCGACTAGTTGAATCGAAATTCAAAAGGAGATTAGAGAATAAATTCAAGGAATTTATCTTGGATAAAATTAATGGGAACCTTTCCCTATGAATGTGAAATTTAGAAACTAACTGTCGGTTAGCCAAGCAGAATGGTTTTCTGGATATTGATCTGATATTGGTTTCGGCCTTCGGGGTTAATATTTGGGGAATTGTTCTCTTGATTAATTTACGGTTAGTGACTGATGAATTGGAATGAAGCGTATGTTGTGTTTGTGTAACACTTATTTAAAATATACGCGAGTTATTCGGAAAGTCCGGGTTTATCCCATTCTGAATAACTGATACGACGATAAGTCGAAGATGAAGACGATGGTCGAAGACCGGAGGTCTTCACGTCGTTGGGGTGATTACTGATGATCTTGATTGGGCTGTACACCCAAGAAGATGGAAACAGTTGGTGATCGTCCAGATGTGCTTGGAGATCGAAGGATATGCGAGGAAAATGCCTCCAGTCTCGTTCAGATCCAGAACGGACTTGTAAATGGACTGTGTGTCTGACATCGGATTTCATTCTCTGTGACTGATATCGGTTGCATAGAATGGTTTGCCTGTGTGGCATGCTAAGATGCAAATGATCAAGGCTTCTGTTGAAAAGCAAAGTCTTGTGGTTGATGATCAAAGCACAGCCTGTGTGGCACAGCTTTGTGTAACGTGAATTCGCGAGCCTCACATCCCGGTATGAACCAAAAACGGGAGACGGACATCAGGGATATGGACATATGCTAGTTTATAGTTAGGAGTGGCGTCAGTGCTTGAACTGGCTGACGAGTTTGACTCATGTGGTTGTTGGAATTGGAGGCACCTCGGTTATATCGGTCGTTCTCGAACTGATGGAGTCATTGGACTCATTTATGCCCCATAGGGCAGACTAGCATATAGTTTAGGCATTTTAATCCACTCCGTGTGGACCGGCCCTGACAATCCAAGGGCCCACCTGAGTCTGGGTCCTGAGGGGCGGGCTAGAGCGTCTCGAATCGGTTGAGGACTATCTTTTGCCTTGGTTCATAGATGGAAATCCAATTTCCAAATACGTGACATTTGCGGTTTTATTTGTAGAGCCTAGTATGGCGACATAGTGGGATGGGGCGCTTATGCCGTCTATGATTGATACTTATGATTTGAAGTTGTTTTATACACTATGCACTTGTAATAGTATCAAATGATTTGTTTTAAACGTATCAAGCATTCTTGGCTATTATAAGGTAAAAACCCTATCCTCCGGCTTGCATTGCATTGTGTGATGGGAACTGGGTCTTATAATAGCTTCATTTTTCTTTATTTAGCATTGCGCTGTTCGTTTTATGCACTGGTATTCTTGGGAGGAAACCCGTTCTGTGTTATACGGCGTGGTCCCCTGATTTACCTAACTTTAAAATAAAGATTAATAACTGTTTTAGTTCTCACACCAGTCCCATGACTGACCTGGAGTTTATTGTTTTAACCTAAACTCTGGGTGCCCTTATTTTCGACACGGGCAGCTAGTAGTTTTGGTTTTGCAGATTTATATTCACAGGATCCTGGTTTACAGCTGGAATGATATCCGGAAAGCTTTGTATCCGTATATCTCTTCTAGTTGTGTATTGTATTATTTTCCGCTGCTATGTATTTAAATGTAATTTAAATCTCTGGTATTTCTGTGTAATATTTATTCATTTATACTCTGTATATTCTAGTAATCTGATGCATTGTTGTAATATGCAATGAAATGTTCTTCCGTCTGCGTTCTGTTGTGGCTTGTTCTCGAACTATCCGCGCTTTCCTCACCGGGGAAGTTACGGGTTTTTACAGTTGGTATCAGAGCTTTGGTTTACAAAGCTCAGAGAACAAGGCACATTAGAACCATACGAAAGAATTCATCAGAAACTGGATTAGTAATATCCAACGGGAATGACTCGTTAGAGATGAGATCAGTAGTATCCTAGAACGAGTGTGAAGAGTATATTTTTAAAGTGAAAACAAATTTTGTTTTGAAAATCTAAATCAATTATTCGTATTTGATTATTTATTTGTATTGATTTGGACAGTCCAGTATATAAAGATTTTGCATATACGCCTTGCAAACGTGTATTTGAAGTTTTAATATACTGGATAGATATAGAATTACACTCAAATCGCCCGGAGATGATTTTGATGATGGAGCTCCATCATTAGAATTCATGTTCGAGTGACGAAAGTGGACTCTCTATATATTTCCTATTGACTGGTGTGAGAACCAAAATTAGATAGGGCCTATTGTTGTGATTTGGCATCAAAAATCTGATTTTTGACTATGTATCAAAGTTATGAATTTCAAAAGCTAATCAACTAATGGATTGATGTTTGTGTTGTTTGTTTATTTGTTTGATAATTTTGAACCATTTAGCCTAATTGAACCGAATATTGAATTGTATTAAAAATTAGTCGCATTTTCTTGCATATACATGTACTTACATTGAACAGGTCATAGCAAGGAGGCTAGAGCAGAGAATAAATTTTGTTTGCCTGACAAATAGGTACATGTTTACAATAATTTACTGTTTTGTTTGGGTGACGATGATTTTATGAGCCGCTTGGCTTTTTCTTTTTCTTTTTGAGATCAGAAGGCCTATATGGCAATTTCGGGATTTTCCCGTGGCTCCCGGTGCAGGGGAGGTTATGGCGAAATTTTTCGAAAATTCCGGGTGTTAGCCAAATTTTTTGAAGAACTTGAAAATTCTCAGAAACTGAAAAGTTGGAGAATGAAAGCCAGATCGAACGTAGAGTTGATTAATCAAACCACTTTCGACTTTGTTCCTTTTCGGGGACGAAAAGTTTTAAGTGGGGGAGATTGTAACAACCCGGAAATCTGGGCCAGTTTAAAATTTTTTATTTTGGCAATTTTAGCGAATTTTGATTATTTAAAATGAATTATTTTAAATAATATCGACGAGAAATTTATTTTGAATATAATTCGAACGTATATATTATATACGTCGTCGTTAGAATTGAAAATGGCGCGGTAGTTCGATAATTCGATTTCAAACTTCAACTGGATGTACCGGGTGTAAAATAAACCGGATTTTAGTGAAACCAAAAATAATGGAATCTAATTGTGAATATCTTTCCAATGAATCCGAAAAATTGAAATTTCATAGCGGAGATAAAATGATATGTCCAGTTGAAAATTCTTAATAGTCGCTATGGAATTCAGGCCCTTAAAAATGGAAATTTTGCAAACGACCTCGGATTTCGACGAAACCAATTTTGTTGGATCCGTGATGTAAAGTTAATGCTAGGTTTCAAATTTCATAATTTTTCGAATCAATATGTGAGCATGGCAAAGGAAAACACGTTTGACCAGTATTAGTGGATTTTAATCAACTGGAAATTGGCCATTTTTCAAACGATCTCAAAAGCCGACGAAACTAGTTTTGTTAGGACCGTATCGTCAATACGAAGCTAGAAAATATTTTTCTGGAATTTTTCGAGTTAGTATGTGACCCCGGTAAATTGAAATGCGCGTTCAAATTCAATATATATAGTTATATGTTGATTTTGATGAAAACTGATCGAAATGATCGAATCAGCTTACGATACATATCCCATTGTGTTCGGAATGGGGGTAATTAGCTAGGGACGACAGTCGATGGGTTTGATTTCGTGTTTGAATGGAAGTTCAACTTTAAAGGAGGATTGAAATAAAATTAATAATAAATAAATATATATTTTTCACTTAAGCCCCCCCCCAATCCCTCTTTCTCCCTCATTCTTTGAACCCGATAGATTAGAAGAAAAAAAAAAGAGATCGCGGCGGAAGCATCCACCACGTCGCGCCACCGCCGCCCATCGCCTCCCTCATCCCAGCCACCACCACACCCCCCCCCCCCCCCCGCACCTCCTTCTCCATCCCCTCCTCTAATCGATCCCGTTCAGCCCCCCCCCCCCCCCCCGACATCGAAGAACGCGTCCACGTCAGCTTCGACAGGCCACCTCCCTCGTGCCCCCCCTCCAACGTCGCACAACCTGCCTCCTCGATTCCCCCCCTTCTGACCCATTCGAGCCCTCTCCCGATAGCCAGAGGCACTGCCAACGATGCAGCCACCCAACCTAGCCCCGTCCACCTCCGATTCAACTGGCCAGCGAGATCCCCCTCCCCCTCCATTCAACAACACTGTAAGTTTTTCCATTTTTTTCTTCCATTTATTTGTTAAAAATCAGATTTTTAATCATGTAAAATTTAGATTTCTATTTAAAGAAAGTCAGGAAGCTTATTTGAATAAAAATAGGATTTTTAAGCGAGAGAAGATATGATTTTTATTTGTTCATTTGCAAAAGAAAGACGAGATTTTTATTTGAAGAAAGATCGAATTTATATATTGAATAGCAAAGTAAAAGATCGATTTTTATATATTGAATAGCAAAGTAAAAATTCGATTTTTATGTATCAAATAGCAAAGTAAAAATTCGATTTTTATGTATCGAATAGCAAAGTAAAAATTCGATTTTTATATACTGAATAGCAAAGTAAAAATTCGATTTTTTATATATCGAATAGCAAAGTAAAAATTTGATTTTTATATATCGAATAGCAAAGTAAAAATTCGATTTTTATATATTGAATAGCAAAGTAAAAATTCGATTTTTATATATCGAATAGCAAAGTAAAAATTCGATTTTTCAATATTGAGTAGCAAAGTAAAAATGTGATTTTTATATATTTAGAGAATACGGGCAACGAAAGTGACAAGAGGCAAGAACGACGAAGATTTTCTACAAAGAAGAGTCGTGGGATTGGATTAGCAATTCTGTGAGAACTTCTCACCTTTCAATTTAATTTTTCTAGTTATAAATATATACTAGGATGCAGACGGTGTTTAGTAGCACCCGACACCCGTCGTCCACAGACCATGGACGGCTTGTTTGTTTGTTTGTTTGATTTTGACGTGTAGTTGATTGTGTGATGTGATGTGAAATGAAAATAAAATATTTATATAGTTAAAAATATTTTATAGTTGAAAATGGAATTTTTAACGTGTATATGAAGTGAATGAAATAAAAATAAACAAATCGGACGATTTGTTTATATACACACATTTGACTGATATTGATTGGGACGATAAATTTTACACATCGCCCAACTGCACAAATAAAATCTGTGTTTGATTGTTTGAAACCCCACACGGGTATTGGGATGATATTTGACGTCCACTAATCCCGATTGTTTAGTTGTATGTCGATTGATCGATTGACAGACTGTTATAAGCATTGAATATTTATATTTGATGCTTATACAGTGTAGAATGCACTTTGGATGATGGTTGATTATTCATCGTGGTTGATATATACATGTGTTGTAGAAAATCCATATAATTAACATTATATGGTAATTTATTGGGCCTCATTCCAGTTTCGAAAAAGAAACATTTGAAAAAGAAATATTTGAAATAGAAATATTTGAAATAGAAACATTTGAAATAGAAACATTTGAAATAGAAACATTTGAAAAAGAAACATTTGAAATAGAAACATTTGAAAAAGAAACATTTGAAATAGAAACATTTGAAATAGAAATATTTGAAATAGAATAATTGAAAATTAGAAATATTTGAAAAAGAAATATTTGAAATAGAATATTTGAAAATCGAAATATATGAAGCCGCGTTGATAGATTGACGCCCAGTTTCGAAAAAGAAACATTTGAAAAAGAAATATTTGAAATAGAAATATTTGAAATAGAAACATTTGAAATAGAAACATTTGAAATAGAAACATTTGAAAAAGAAACATTTGAAATAGAAACATTTGAAAAAGAAACATTTGAAATAGAAACATTTGAAATAGAAACATTTGAAATAGAAATATTTGAAATAGAATATTTGAAAATTAGAAATATTTGAAAAAGAAATATTTGAAATAGAATATTTGAAAATCGAAATATATGAAGCCGCGTTGATAGATTGACGCCATTTTAACGTGAACGATATTTATATCGATTTTATTCAAATTGAAGTGAATATTAAAGTGAATTGAAATTCGAATCTAATTGAATTGATTTGAAATTCGAAATAAACTGAAATGGTTCGAAGAATGGAAATAGAATTGAAATCATTTTGAAATGAATTCGAATTGAAATTGAATAAAAATGAATTCAAATTCAAATTGAATTGAAAAATGAACTGAAATTGAATTAAAAATCAATTTGAATTGAAATCGATTTGAAATGAATTTAAAACGAATATATATTGGAATATTCAATTTTGATTTGAAATTGAATATGAAGTTGAAACCGTTTTGAAAACGAATTGAAAATGATTTATAAAGCACGTTTTGAATTGAAATCGACGAAGTATATATTATATATATAATATAATGGCCTGAATAGAACGCGCCGCGGTAGTTCGCGAATTTCGACCATTGACTTCGAACGGATATTGCGGGAGATCCGACTGTCGGATTCTCCTAAAACCGGAACCGTTGGGTTCGTATCGAAAAGAGCTTTCTAACGAATATTGGAAATTAGAAATCTAACGGTTGGATTTGGAATTATGTCCAAATCAAATTTGAAAAAGGTCGCTGTAAGTGCAGTTCGATGGCCATTGATGGAAATCGACTGTACGGGCCTTGATAAAATTATTAAAAATAGTAATAATTTGTGTAAAATCATAAGAAATGATTTAGAAAGAATTGGGATGAAATACTCCATATTTGAAAAGATAAAAGTAGATTTTTATCGAAATGAACTAGTTTTGAACTAGAATTATAATTCTATTTATTTTTAAATAAATAAATTGAATTTGAAATAGTTTTGAAAATAACCAGAATTTCCAATGATTGTATTGGAATGGATTTGAATCGAAATTGTCTTTGGATTATTTCGATGTTGGATTTTGTGATGATACCGATATTGTTATGGGAATTTGAAAGATATATATATATATATATATATATATATATATATATCGTTATTTCCAATACGATATTTGTTAGTCGTAGAATTTGATATTGAATATAAGCCGATATATTTTCTATTCAGAGCCTTGTATTTAATATCAAATGTGATTTGGGTTTGTCGTGAATGGTGTCTTGACTAACACTGTTCTTGAACCCAGTTGAGAAAGGATTAAATCTTTTTATTTAGATTTAATGAAGCGTACCAATTAAATAATATTTAATTGAATTGATATTGATTTTTGGGTTTATCGTGGACAGTGTTTTAAATAACACTCGTTCTTTAACCCGACAATTAATGGAATGTGATTTTGGGTTTATCGTGAACCGTGTTTTAAATGACACTGATTCTTTAACCCAGTTAACGATTAAAACTAAGTGGAGTTTAAATGAATCTTTAATTAGATTGAAATAATAGAGAAAGGAGTATCACCAGTTTTGCTCCAGGCATTAGTTAAATCTTTAATTAGATTTGAACGTGAAATGGTAATTGAATTTACCGATAACACCATGGTGTTAGATATGAAGTAAGACCCGTTTTACTTCATGGGATGAATAGGTTGGGATTGGGAAATTAAAACCAATGATTACTTCGGTAAGGTTCGTTAATCTCGACTAGTTGAATCGAAATTCAAAAGGAGATTAGAGAATAAATTCAAGGAATTTATCTTGGATAAAATTAATGGGAACCTTTCCCTATGAATGTGAAATTTAGAAACTAACTGTCGGTTAGCCAAGCAGAATGGTTTTCTGGATATTAATCTGATATTGGTTTCGGCCTTCAGGGTTAATATTTGGGGAATTGTTCTCTTGATTAATTTACGGTTAGTGACTGATGAATTGGAATGAAGCGTATGTTGTGTTTGTGTAACACTTATTTAAAATATACGCGAGTTATTCGGAAAGTCCGGGTTTATCCCATTCTGAATAACTGATACGACGATAAGTCGAAGATGAAGACGATGGTCGAAGACCGGAGGTCTTCACGTCGTTGGGGTGATTACTGATGATCTTGATTGGGCTGTACACCCAAGAAGATGGAAACAGTTGGTGATCGTCCAGATGTGCTTGGAGATCGAAGGATATGCGAGGAAAATGCCTCCAGTCTCGTTCAGATCCAGAACGGACTTGTAAATGGACTGTGTGTCTGACATCGGATTTCATTCTCTGTGACTGATATCGGTTGCATAGAATGGTTTGCCTGTGTGGCATGCTAAGATGCAAATGATCAAGGCTTCTGTTGAAAAGCAAAGTCTTATGGTTGATGATCAAAGCACAGCCTGTGTGGCACAGCTTTGTGTAACGTGAATTCGCGAGCCTCACATCCCGGTATGAACCAAAAACTGGAGACGGACATCAGGGATATGGACATATGCTGGTTTCTAGTTAGGAGTGGCATCAGTGCTTGAACTGGCTGACGAGTTTGACTCATGTGGTTGTTGGAATTGGAGGCGCCTCGGTTATATCGGTCGTTCTCGAACCGATGGAGTCATTGGACTCATTTATGCCCCATAGGGCAGACTAGCATATAGTTCAGGCATTTTAATCCACTCCGTGTGGACCGGCCCTGACGATCCATGGGCCCACCTGAGTCTGGGTCCTGAGGGGCGGGCTAGAGCATCTCGAATCGGTTGAGGACTATCTTTTGCCTCGGTTCATAGATGGAAATCCAATTTCCAAATACGTGACATTTGCGGTGTTATTTGTAGAGCCTAGTATGGCGACACAGTGGGATGGGGCGCTTATGCCGTCTATGATTGATACTTATGATTTGAAGTTGTTTTATACACTATGCACTTATAATAGTATCAAATGATTTGTTTTAAACGTATCAAGCATTCTTGGCTATTATAAGGTAAAAACCCTATCCTCCGGCTTGCGTTGCATTGTGTGATGGGAACTGGGTCTTATAATAGCTTCATTTTCTTTATTTAGCATTGCGCTGTTCGTTTTATGCACTGGTATTCTTGGGAGGAAACCCGTTCCGTGTTATACGGCGTGGTCCCCTGATTTACCTAACTTTAAAATAAAGATTAATAACTGTTTTAGTTCTCACACCAGTCCCATGACTGACCTGGAGTTTATTGTTTTAACCTAAACTCTGGGTGCCCTTATTTTCGACACGGGCAGCTAGTAGTTTTGGTTTTGCAGATTTATATTCACAGGATCCTGGTTTACAGCTGGAATGATATCCGGAAAGCTTTGTATCCGTATATCTCTTCTAGTTGTGTATTGTATTATTTTCCCCTGCTATGTATTTAAATGTAATTTAAATCTCTGATATTTCTGTGTAATATTTATTCATTTATACTCTGTATATTCTTGTAATCTGATGCATTGTTGTAATATGCAATGAAATGTTCTTCTGTCCGCGTTCTGTTGTGGCTTGTTCTCGAACTATCCGCGCTTTCCTCACCGGGGAAGTTACGGGTTTTTACACCCGGGTCACTACAGTTGGTATCAGAGCTTAAGTTTAGTGAATTACCTTGGCTCTGTGGCGTGACTCGGTAGAGATAGGGTTAGTAATACCCTAGATTGAGTTTGAGTGTATGTATACGAGTGAACGTATTTGTTATTCAATATAAAAAAAAATTGTTTTATATTGTGGAGATTTGTTGGTTGAGTCGTTTATGAATTCTGGTCGATCAGTTTGATCCACTGTATCGGTAAGGATTTTGTAAACACTCGAATACGATGAACCGTCATGGTATGTTTTGAAAGAGGGTAAATGAAAAAACAATTACCCAAATTATATTTTGATATAAAGGATTTATATCGGAGTGATTTTAATATATTGGATATATTGGTTGTTATTATAATCAAGTAAGATTGTAAATTAAATGGTTATGTGAATAACCAATCAGAATTCATATAAGTGAATTATATGAAATTGAGATGAGTTAAATCTGAAATTTAAACCAGAAATTGAATTAAAACTCTGGAGAATTGGATAAGTGTTTAAATGGATTTGGATTAAAAATAGGGAAAATTTAAGATCCTGGGAGATTTTGAATTGTTTTACAAGCAGTGTGAAATATATTTTGAAATGAATTTCAAAGTGGAAATGTTAGAAATGGTTTTATAGTATTGAACTCACTTCGATCACTGGAAAATAGATTCTGATGATGACAGTTGCATCATCAGTATTCATTTTCGAGTTGTAAGTGACGAATTACTACCAGAGATACTGTTTTGAATTTGTTTTGGGAAAGACAAGTTGTGTTGAATTTCAAAATGGGATTTATAATATAGAATTTGAATATATAGAATTTGAATATAGAAATTCAAATGGGATTTATAATATAGAATTTGAATATATAGAATTTGAATATAGAAATTCAAATGAGATTTATAATATAAATTTTGAATAGAAATTGAATAGAATTAACTAAGTCGAAGAGGAATTAGTTAATCGAGTTTTGAATTTGAAGTTGAACTTTGAAAGGTGAATTGGATTTGTAAATGGATACTCGAAATTGAATATAGAACTAAAATTTGAAATTTGGATTCAAATTAGTTAATAAGTAAGTTAAAATATATTTGAACATGTCATGTTCAAATATAAAAGTGAAATAGATTAAAGAGTTAATTAACAAATTAATTAACGAATTGAGTTAAAACGATCAGGTATAGTTAAAATAAATTGGGCAGGCATAAATATACATGAGATAGGTATGGATAAGGTATGAAGGTATATAAATAGAATGCTCGACGAAAAGGTATGTATTTAATTCATATATGAGATTTTATGCGCCGTATCGGCTAGCCGCTTGGCTTTTTCTTTTTCTTTTGGATTGGTGAGGGCCATGGGATGCTATTTGAAATATCCCGATGCTCCTGGTACAAAGGAGGTTATGGCGAATTTTTCCGGGAATTTAAGGAGTTAGAATATTTTTAAGATAATTTGATAGTTAGAAATCAACGTATCGATATATATATATATATAGAAGTCGATAAGGAAACGAACTTAGAAATAGAATAGTAAAATAAAAAAGGAAGACTAAGAATAAAATCTAGTAAGAATAGAAAGAGGAAGCGTATACGTGTTTATAAGTGAATAAGTAGTTGTATGGTATTGATTATTCGAGTAAATAGTCATATCTGTTTTGACGTTATAAATGTTATTCAGTCAAGGTCTGAGAGGTAGTTATACCCCAGCTTGATTGATTTCATTATTAACAAATAAATAGTAAGATTTCAGGCTCAAAGATCAATGTTGAATAAGAGTTAGTTGAATATAGTATTTGGGTTGTCGTAACGATGTTTTACATAACATCCGTTTTAACCCAATTAAGTGTAAGCTTGGAAATATAATGAAGAATATTTCCTAAGTATAGAAATAAACGAGATCGGAAAAGAGATAAGTAATTGGAATATTTTCCAATTATAAATAGCATATTGTAAGGACCCGTAACTTCCCCGTGAAGGAAAGAGCGGATACTTTGAGAATAACACACAAATGAACGCAGACGGAAGAACATTTCATTGTTATTACAACAATTCCATCAGAATACAAGAATATACAGAGTATAAATGAATAAATTACATTCGATAAATATCAGAGATTACAATAAATTACATAGCAGCGAAAAATAATACAAAGCACAACTGAGGGTGATATACGGATACAGAGCTTTTCGGATATCATTCCAGCTGTAAACCAGGATCCTGCGAATATAAATCTGCAAAACCAAAACTACTAGCTGCCCGTGCGGAAAATGAGGGCACCCAGAGTTTAGGTTAAAACAATAAACTCCAGGTCAGTCATGTGACTGGTGTGAGAACTAAAACAGTTATTTAAAAATTTACTTTAAAAGAGAGTAATTCAAGGGACCACGCCGTATAACACGGAACGGGTTTCCTCCCAAGAATACCAGTGCATATCAATAAACAACACAATGCTTTTTCGAAAAATGAAGCTATTATAAGACCCAGGTCCCATCACACAATGCAACGCAAGCCGGAGGATAGGGTTTTCCCTTATAATAGCCAAACATGCTTGGTACGTTTAAAACAAATCATTTGATACTATAATAAGTGTATAGTGTCAAAACAATTTCAATCATAAATATAAATGATAGACGGCATGGGTACCATATATCATGTCGTCATACTAGTTCTACAATTAAAACCGCAATACACGTATTGGAAATTGGATTTCCGTCATGAGTCGAGGCAAGGGGCAAGCTCCTCTCCGCGTTCGAGACACTCTAGCAAATGTCCCAGGGCTACGCACTCTGGGCAACCCTTGGATGCTTCAGGGCCGGTCCTCACTTACGTTAGAGGATTAGTTATTCCTGAACACACGTTTCCCGGTCCTTACAGACCTATAATCGAGGCGCCTCATCCAACAACCACAAAGGTGAAAAGTATATAATGTCAGGGCTGGTAAGTCACCGACACCACCAAAGCTAGAAAGAAACGTCGTGCTCTCCCTGTAGTCCGTATCCCGTTTTTGACTCATACCGAGGTGTGAGGCTCGCGAATTCACGTTATACACAAAGCTGCCACGTAGGCGTGCTTTGATCATCAACCACAAGACTTTGCTTTTCAACAGAAGCCTTGATCATTGCATCTTAGCGTGCCACACAGGCAATTCATGCCATGCGACTGATGTCCATCGATATACAACCTCTGAGCTCGTACGTCTCAGAGAAGGGCGTTAAGCAAAAGAATAAATTCTTCGCCGCCAAACAGATGTATATTTAATAGAAATCAATCAACACAGAATAAAATCCAATGTCAGACACACAATCCATTTACAAGTCCGTTCTGGGTCTGAACGAAACCGGAGGTACTTTCCTCGCATATCCATCCATCTCCAAGTACGTCTGGAAGACCACCAACTATTTCCATCTTCTTGGGTGTACAGCCCAATCAGGATCGTCAGTAATAATCCAAACGATGTGAAAACTTCCGGTCTTCGACCACCGTCTTCATCTTCGACATATCGTCGAATCGGTTATTCAGAATGGGTGTAAACCCGGCCTTTCCGAACAACCCGCGTATATTAAAAACAAATGTTACACAAACACAACATACGCCTCATTCCAATTCATATTCTCAGGGAAAGGGTCCCATTAATTTTATCCAAGATAAATTCTTTAAAATTTATCCTTTAATCTTCCTTCGGATGTCGTTTCAAACCAAATTATGGTTTTCCAAACTAGTCGAGATTAGCGAACCACACCGAAGTAATTATTTATTTTATTTCCCAATCCCAACCTATTCATCCTATGAAGCAAAACTGGTAATACTCCATATCTAATACTATGGTGTTATCGGTAAAATTAATTACCATTACACGCTCAAATCTAATTAAAGATTCAACTATCGCTTTGGAGCAAAACTGGCGATACTCCAATCTCGCTCATTTCTAAATTTGATAATTTAGATTATAGATTCACATTTCAACCTAATTGCAGATTCGTTAAAACTCCTTTTACTGGGTTAAAGAACTAGGTGTTATTTAAAACACAGTTCACGACAAACCCAAATCACATTCCATTTATTATCGGGTTAAAGAACTAGTGTTATTTAAAACACCGTTCACGATAAACCCATTTCAAATCCAATCAAATATATTAGAAATTCCGATTATTTAAAACCCCTTTTTAAATCTAATCTATTTATTTAAAACTAAAAAAATCGGGTTTTAAATTGAGTTCAAACTAGTTCATTACGATAAGAATTCTATTTTTATCTTTTCAAATATAGAGTTTTTCATCCCATATTTTTCCAAATCATTTCTTCTAATTTTACACAAATTATTACTATTTTGAATAATTTTATCAAGGCCCGTACATTCGATTTCCAACAAAAGCCATCGAATTGCACTTACAGCGACCTTTTTCGAATTTGATTTGGACGTATCTCCAAATCCAACCGTTAGATTTCAAATTTCTAATATTCTTTAGAAAGATCTTTTCGATACGAACTCAACGGTTCCGGTTTTAGGAGAATCCGACGGTCGGATCTCCCGTAATGTCCGTTTGAAATAAATGGTCGAAATTTACGAACTGCCGCGGTGCGGCGCGTTCTATTCAGGCCATTATATATATAATATATATATATATATATATATATATTATATATTTCGTCGATTACTATTCAAAACGAATTTTATAAATAGTTTTGAATTCGTTTCAAAACAATTTCAACCTTTATTTCAAATTCAAATCAAAGTTGAATTTCCTATTATAAATCCTTTTTACTTTCATTTCTATTTGATTTCAATTCAAATCGATTTTAATTCGATTCGAATTCATTTCGTTTTCAATTCAAATTAAATTCAATTCGTTTTCTATTCAATTTGAATTCAATTCGTTTTCTATTCAATTTGAATTCAATTCGTTATATATCCAATTGAAATCAAATTCGTTATATATTCAATTGAAATCAAATTCGTTATATATTCAATTCATTTCGAAATCGTTTTATATTCATTTCATTTCGAAATCGTTTTCTATTCATTTCATTTCGAAATCGTTTTCTATTCATTTCATTTCGAAATCGTTTTCTATTCATTTTAATTCAAATCGTTTTATATTCAATTCATTTTGAAATCGTTTTATATTCAATTCATTTTGAAATCGTTTTCTATTCAATTCATTTCGAAATCGTTTTATATTCAATTCATTTCGAAATCGTTTTCTATTCAATTCATTTCGAAATCGTTTTCTATTCAATTCATTTCGAAATCGTTTTCTATTCAATTCAAGTTTCATTTCAAAATATTCGATTTCGAAATCACTTTTCAATATTCATTTTAAAATGAATAAAATCGATATAAATATCGTTCACGTCAAAATGGCGTCAATCTAATCAACACGGCTTCATATAATTCTATTTTCAAATATTCTATTTCAAATATTTCTTTTTCAAATATTTCCTATTCAAATATTTCTATTTCAAATATTTATATTTTAAAATATTTCTATTTTAAAATATTTCGTTCAACACATGACTAATCTCAACGGATGAGTACTGTCAACACATGAACCTTTATTTTATATTGATAAAGATGCAAATTTTATTATTAAAATATTTCGTTCAACACATGACTAATCTCAACGGATGAGTACAGTCAACACATGAACATTTATTTTATATTGATAAAGATGCAAATTTTATTATTAAAATATTTCGTTCAACACATGACTAATCTCAACGGATGAGTACAGTCAACACATGAACCTTTACTTTATAATATTCTTTATCTTCTAAATTGGAATGAGGCCCAATCAATCACCATATAAAATTAATTATATGGATTTTCATACAACACATGTATATAATAGCATCGAAAAATAATCAACCATCAACCAAAGTGCACTACACTGCATAAGCATCAACTATAGATATCTAACGCTTATAACAGCCTGTCAATCAATCGATCGACATATTTAATCAATCAGGATGAGTGAACTTCATATTTCATCCCAACACCCATGTGGGGTTTCAAACAATCAAACGCATATTTTATTTGTGCAGTTGGGCGATGTGTAAAATTTATCGTCCTAATCAATGTCAGTCAAATCAGTGTACATAAACAAACCGTCCGGTTTGTAAATGAATATTTATTTATTCACATTCACTATATTCATATTCACGTTAAAAATTATATTTTTAACGATAAAACATTTTATTTTAACATATGAATTTCTATTCAGTTCATTCTTTAAATAAAATGATATTTTTATTTTCTAACTTATTTTAGAAAATTTCGGCGGCATAACGGCACGATACTAGAAACGGGACGAGGCCTAGCCTTATCCCCGGTCTAGTGAAGGCCCACGCCATTCACACATCAATCAAATCCATTCATTTCACCAAACAATTCAGTTTCAATCAAATAATCTAACTAATTTTTGCAATCAAACAAACAAGTCCATGGTCTGTGGACGATTGTGTCGGGTGCTACTAAACACCGTCTGCATCCTAGTATATATATATATAACTAGAAAAAGAAATTGAAAGGTGAGAAATTCTCACCGAAAGCTATCCAATACCACGACTATTCATTGATAGAAATCTTCAACGTTCTCGCCTTTTTGTCATCTTCGTTGCCCGTATTCACTACATATATAAAAATCGAATTTTTACTTCGCTATTCAATATATAAAAATCGAATTTTTACTTCGCTATTCAATATATAAAAATGGAATTTTTACTTCGCTATTCAATATATAAAAATCGAATTTTTACTATGACGCTATACAGATAAAAATTCTATTTTTACATTGCTACTATATAGATAAAAATTATATTTTCACATCGATGTTCATATAGTAAGACTATATTTTTATCACGCTATTCTTCATATAAAGATTTCGCCTTTTCAAATATAAAGATTTCGCCTTTTCAAATATAAAGATTTCGCCTTTTCAAATATAAAGATTTCGCCTTTTCAAATATATCATTATAAAAGTCACATTTTTATTTTGCTACATATAAAGATGCTATTTTAAATATTCCTATCATGTAAAAATTATATTTTTACTTCTCTACATAAACAAAAATCATATTTTTACAACTTCTATATAGTAAAGACTATATTTTTAATACTTTAAAAATATAAAAATTATATCTTTAACCTTTCTATATAATAAACATTATATTTCAAACTTCTCTATATATAAAAAAACTGTTTTTAATTTAAATTAAAAGTAAAAATCTTACTGTCTTTGAAGGAGGGAGGCCGGAGGAGTCACAGAGAACAGGAGCAGCGGGAGGAGCTTCCATTGGTGGCGGCGTTGGTGGGGGTACGATGGTCAGGTGAGGTGGAAATGGGGCTTGCGGTGGAGCTTCCTACGATGGAGGAGGGGACGGAGAAGGAGGAAGGGAGGAGTGGAGAGCGACGAGGTGCAGGAGAGGTTGGACGCGGGGGAGGGCGCCGGCGAGAAGGCTGGTGGCGCGGGCCAGTATAGGCGGCGCTAGGGTTTAATAACGGCGGGTCTTGGTCTTCGAACCACGCACGATGGAGAGGAGAGCGAGGGGAGGAGTGTGACGGCGATCTCTGACGTGGCGGCTGTCACCTGGAGGCGCGGTGGAGGTCTGGACGTGGGTGGCGGCGTCGATTTCTTCTTCTTCTTTTTTTTTTTTGATTCGAAAATCGATTGTAACGGGGGGGGCCAGAGATAAAGGAAGAGGGTTTTTATTTTTTTATTTTTAATTTTTAATTATTTTATTTTGCAAAAAGTTGACTTTTTCATACGACCTCGAAACGAGGCCTACCGCCTGTCGTCTATAGCGTTTAACCCCCATTCTGAACACAATGGGATATGTATCGTAGGTTGATTCAATCGTTTGAATCAGTTTTCGTTAAAATCAACACATAACTCTATATATTGAATTTAAACGCGCATTTCATTTTACCGGGGTCACATACCAACTCTAAAAATTGCAGAAAAATATTTTCTAGCTTCGTATTAACGATACGGTCCTAACAAAACTAGTTTCGTCGAATTCTGAGACCGTTGGAAAAATGGCCATTTTCCAGTCGATTAAAATCAACTAAAACTGGTCAAACGCGTTTTCCTTTGCCACGCTCACATATTGATTCGAAAAATTATGAAATTTGGAATCTAGCAATAACTTGACACTGCGGATCCAACAAAAGTGGTTTCGTCGAAATCCGAGGTCGTTTGCAAAATTCCCATTTTTAAGGGCCTGAATTCCATAGCGACTATTCAGAATTTTCAACTGGACGTATCTTTTGATTCCCGCTATGAAATCTTGATTTTTCAGATTCGTTGGAAAGATATTATCAATTAGATCCTAATGTTTTTGGTTTCACTAAAATCCGGATTGTTTTGCACCCGGTACATTCAATTGAAGTTTGAAGTCGAATTATCGAACTACCGCGCCATTTTCAATTCTATTTTTAATTATATATAATTATTTATATTCTAACGACGACGCGTATAATATATTCGTTCGAATTATATTCAAAATAAATTTCTCGTCGATATTATTTAAAATAATTCATTTTAAATATAGAAAATTCGCTAAAATTGCCAAAATAAAAATTTTAAACTGGTTCAGAATTTCCGTGTTATTACAATCTCCCCCACTTAAAACTTTTCGTCCCCGAAAAGGAACAAAGTCGAAAGTGGTTTGATTAATCAACTCTACGTTCGATCTAGCTTCTATTCTCTAACTTTTCAGTTTCTGAGAATTTTCAAATTTTCAAAAATTTGGCTAACACCCTAAATTTTCGAAAAATTTCGCCATTACCTCCCCTGCACCGGGAGCCACGGGAAAATCCCGAAATTGCCATATAGGCCTTCTGATCTCAAAAAGAAAAAGAAAAAGCCAAGCGGCTAGCCAATAGGATCATAAAATCATCATCACCCAAACAAAATAGGAAATTATAGTAAACATGTACCTATTTGTGGGGCAAACAAATTTTATTCTTCGGCTCTAGCCTCCTTGCTATGACCTGTTCAATGTAAGTATATGTATATGCAAGCAAATGCGACTAATTTTCAATACAGTTCAATATCGGTTCAATTAGGCATAATGGTTCAAAAATTCAATTAGGAAACAATAATCAAACAACACAAACATCAACCAATTAGTGGATTAGAGTTTCAAATTCATAATTTTGATATATGTACAAAAATCATGTTTTTGATGCCAATTCACAACAAAGTGTTCTAGCTATATAAGTTTTGGTTCTCACACCAGTCTAATGGAAATATATAGATATCACACCTTCGAAACACGAAAATAATTACTAATGATGACGCGTCAATCATCATAATCAGGTCCGTGCGACTAGGGTGTGATTCTATATCTATCTAATATACTAAAACTTCGAATATACGTTCATGACGCGTATATGCAAAATCTTTATATATTGGAATGTCCAAATTCAAAATAAATAAATAATCAAATACGTTTAAAATGGTTTAAATTTCAAAACAAAATTGTTTTCATTTGAAAAATATACTCTTCACACTCGTTCTAGGATACTACTGATCCTATCTCTAACGAGTCATTCTAGTTGGATATTACTAATCCAATATCTGATGAATTCTTTCGTATGGTTCTAATGTGTCTTGTTCTCGAGCTCTGTAAACCAAAGCTCTGATACCAAAAGTAAGGACCCGTAACTTCCCCGTGAAGGAAAGAGCGGATACTTTGAGAACAACACACAAATGAACGCAGACGGAAGAACATTTCATTGTTATTACAACAATTCCATCAGAATACAAGAATATACAGAGTATAAATGAATAAATTACATTCGATAAATATCAGAGATTACAATAAATTACATAGCAGCGGAAAATAATACAAAGCACAACTGAAGGTGATATACGGATACAGAGCTTTCCGGATATCATTCCAGCTGTAAACCAGGATCCTGCGAATATAAATCTGCAAAACCAAAACTACTAGCTGCCCGTGCGGAAAATGAGGGCACCCAGAGTTTAGGTTAAAACAATAAACTCCAGTTCAGTCATGTGACTGGTGTGAGAACTAAAACAGTTATTTAAAACTTTACTTTAAAAGAGAGTAATTCAAGGGACCACGCCGTATAACACGGGACGGGTTTCCTCCCAAGAATACCAGTGCATATCAATAAACAACGCAATGCTTTTTCAAAAAATGAAGCTATTATAAGACCCAGGTCCCATCACACAATGCAACGCAAGCCGGAGGATAGGGTTTTCCCTTATAATAGCCAAACATGCTTGGTACGTTTAAAACAAATCATTTGATACTATAATAAGTGTATAGTGTCAAAACAATTTCAATCATAAATATAAATCATAGACGGCATGGGTACCATATATCATGTCGCCATACTAGTTCTACAATTAAAACCGCAATACACGTATTGGAAATTGGATTTCCGTCATGAGTCGAGGCAAGGGGCAAGCTCCTCTCCGCGTTCGAGACACTCTAGCAAATGTCCCAGGGCTACGCACTCTGGGCAACCCTTGGATGCTTCAGGGTCGGTCCTCACTTACGTTAGAGGATTAGTTATTCCTGAACACACGTTTCCCGGTCCTTACAGACCTATAATCGAGGTGCCTCATCCAACAACCACAAAGGTGAAAAGTATATAATGTCAGGGCTGGTAAGTCACTGACACCACCAAAGCTAGAAAGAAACGTCGTGCTCTCCCTGCAGTCCGTATCCCATTTTTGACTCATACCGAGGTGTGAGGCTCACGAATTCACGTTATACACAAAGCTGCCACGTAGGCGTGCTTTGATCATCAACCACAAGACTTTGCTTTTCAACAGAAGCCTTGATCATTGCATCTTAGCGTGCCACACAGGCAATTCATGCCATGCGACTGATGTCCATTGATATACAACCTCTGAGCTCGTACGTCTCAGAGAAGGGCGTTAAGCAAAAGAATAAATTCTTCGCCGCCAAACAGATGTATATTTAATAGAAATCAATCAACACAGAATAAAATCCAATGTCAGACACATAATCCATTTACAAGTCCGTTCTGGGTCTAAACGAAACCGGAGGCACTTTCCTCGCATATCCATCCATCTCCAAGTACGTCTGGATGACCACCAACTATTTCCATCCTCTTGGGTGTACAGCCCAATCAGGATCGTTAGTAATAATCCAAACGATGTGAAAACTTCCGGTCTTCGACCACCGTCTTCATCTTCGACATATCGTCGAATCGGTTATTCAGAATGGGTGTAAACCCGGCCTTTCCGAACAACCCGCGTATATTAAAAACAAATGTTACACAAACACAACATACGCCTCATTCCAATTCATATTCTCAGGGAAAGGGTCCCATTAATTTTATCCAAGATAAATTCTTTAAAATTTATCCTTTAATCTTCCTTCGGATGTCGTTTCAAACCAAATTATGGTTTTCCAAACTAGTCGAGATTAGCGAACCACACCGAAGTAATTATTTATTTTATTTCCCAATCCCAACCTATTCATCCCATGAAGCAAAACTGGTAATACTCCATATCTAATACTATGGTGTTATCAGTAAAATTAATTACCATTACACGCTCAAATCTAATTAAAGATTCAACTATCGCTTTGGAGCAAAACTGGCGATACTCCATTCTCGCTCATTTCTAAATTTGATAATTTAGATTATAGATCCACATTTCAACCTAATTGCAGATTCGTTAAAACTCCTTTTACTGGGTTAAAGAACTAGGTGTTATTTAAAACACAGTTCACGACAAACCCAAATCACATTCCATTTATTATCGGGTTAAAGAACTAGTGTTATTTAAAACACCGTTCACGATAAACCCATTTCAAATCCAATCAAATATATTAGAAATCCCGATTATTTAAAACCCATTTTTAAATCTAATCTATTTATTTAAAAATAAAAAAATCGGGTTTTAAATTGAGTTCAAACTAGTTCATTTCGATAAGAATTCTATTTTTATCTTTTCAAATATGGAGTTTTTCATCCCATATTTTTCCAAATCATTTCTTCTGATTTTACACAAATTATTACTATTTTGAATAATTTTATCAAGGCCCGTACAGTCGATTTCCAACAAAAGCCATCGAATTGCACTTACAGCGACCTTTTTCGAATTTGATTTGGACGTATCTCCAAATCCAACCGTTAGATTTCAAATTTCTAATATTCGTTAGAAAGCTCTTTTCGATAGGAACCCAACGGTTCCGGTTTTAGGAGAATCCGACAGTCGGATCTCCCGTAATGTCCGTTTGAAATAAATGGTCGAAATTTACGAACTGCCGCGGCGCGGCGCGTTCTATTCAGGTCATTATATATAATATATATATATATATTATATATTTTGTCGATTACTATTCAAAACGAATTTTATAAATAGTTTTGAATTCGTTTCAAAAACAATTTCAACCTTTATTTCAAATTCAAATCAAAGTTGAATTTCCTATTATAAATCCATTTTACTTTCATTTCTATTTGATTTCAATTCAAATCGATTTTAATTCGATTCGAATTCATTTCATTTTCAATTCAAATTAAATTCAATTCGTTTTCTATTCAATTTGAATTCAATTCGTTTTCTATTCAATTTGAATTCAATTCGTTATATATCCAATTGAAATCAAATTCATTATATATTCAATTGAAATCAAATTCGTTATATATTCAATTCATTTCGAAATCGTTTTATATTCATTTCATTTCGAATCCGTTTTCTATTCATTTCATTTCGAAATCGTTTTCTATTCATTTCATTTCGAAATCGTTTTCTATTCATTTTAATTCAAATCGTTTTATATTCAATTCATTTTGAAATCGTTTTATATTCAATTCATTTCGAAATCGTTTTCTATTCAATTCATTTCGAAATCGTTTTATATTCAACTCATTTCGAAATCGTTTTCTATTCAATTCATTTCGAAATTGTTTTCTATTCAATTCATTTCGAAATTGTTTTCTATTTAATTCAAGTTTCATTTCAAAATATTCGATTTCGAAATCACTTTTCAATATTCATTTTAAAATGAATAAAATCGATATAAATATCGTTCACGTCAAAATGGCGTCAATCTAATCAACACAGCTTCATATAATTCTATTTTCAAATATTCTATTTCAAATATTTCTTTTTCAAATATTTCCTATTCAAATATTTCTATTTCAAATATTTCTATTATAAAATATTTCTATTTTAAAATATTTCGTTCAACACATGACTAATCTCAACGGATGAGTACTGTCAACACATGAACCTTTATTTTATATTGATAAAGATGCAAATTTTATTATTAAAATATTTCGTTCAACACATGACTAATCTCAACGGATGAGTACAGTCAACACATGAACATTTATTTTATATTGATAAAGATGCAAATTTTATTATTAAAATATTTCGTTCAACACATGACTAATCTCAACGGATGAGTACAGTCAACACATGAACCTTTACTTTATAATATTCTTTATCTTCTAAATTGGAATGAGGCCCAATCAATCACCATATAAAATTAATTATATGGATTTTCATACAACACGTATATAATAGCATCGAAAAATAATCAACCATCAACCAAAGTGCACTACACTGCATAAGCATCAACTATAGATATCTAACGCTTATAACAGCCTATCAATCAATCGATCGACATATTTAATCAATCAGGATGAGTGAACTTCATATTTCATCCCAACACCCATGTGGGGTTTCAAACAATCAAACGCATATTTTATTTGTGCAGTTGGGCGATGTGTAAAATTTATCGTCCTAATCAATGTCAGTCAAATCAGTGTACATAAACAAACCGTCCAGTTTGTAAATGAATATTTATTTATTCACATTCACTATATTCATATTCACGTTAAAAATTATATTTTTAACGATAAAACATTTTATTTTAACATATGAATTTCTATTCAGTTCATTCTTTAAATAAAATGATATTTTTATTTTCTAACTTATTTTAGAAAATTTCGGCGGCATAACGGCACGATACTAGAAACGGGACGAGGCCTAGCCTTATCCCCGGTCTAGTGAAGGCCCACGCCATTCACACATCAATCAAATCCATTCATTTCACCAAACAATTCAGTTTCAATCAAATAATCTAACTAATTTTTGCAATCAAACAAACAAGTCCATGGTCTGTGGACGATTGTGTCGGGTGCTACTAAACACCGTCTGCATCCTAGTATATATATATATATATATAACTAGAAAAAGAAATTGAAAGGTGAGAAATTCTCACCGAAAGCTATCCAATACCACGACTATTCATTGATAGAAATCTTCAACGTTCTCGCCTTTTTGTCATCTTCGTTGCCCGTATTCACTACATATATAAAAATCGAATTTTTACTTCGCTATTCAATATATAAAAATCGAATTTTTACTTCGCTATTCAATATATAAAAATCGAATTTTTACTATGACGCTATACAGATAAAAATTCTATTTTTACATTGCTACTATATAGATAAAAATTATATTTTCACATCGATGTTCATATAGTAAAGACTATATTTTTATCACGCTATTCTTCATATAAAGATTTCGCCTTTTCAAATATAAAGATTTCGCCTTTTCAAATATAAAGATTTCGCCTTTTCAAATATATCATTATAAAAGTCACATTTTTATTTTGCTACATATAAAGATGCTATTTTAAATATTCCTATCATGTAAAAATTATATTTTTACTTCTCTACATAAACAAAAATCATATTTTTACAACTTCTATATTGTAAAGACTATATTTTTAATACTTTAAAAATATAAAAATCATATTTTTAATCCTTTAAAAATATAAAAATTATATCTTTAACCTTTCTATATAATAAACATTATATTTCAAACTTCTCTATATATAAAAAAACAGTTTTTAATTTAAATTAAAAGTAAAAATCTTACTGTCTTTGAAGGAGGGAGGCCGGAGGAGTCACAGAGAACAGGAGCAGCGGGAGGAGCTTCCATTGGTGGCGGCGTTGGTGGGGGTACGATGGTCAGGTGTGGTGGAAATGGGGCTTGCGGTGGAGCTTCCTACGATGGAGGAGGGGACGGAGAAGGAGGAAGGGAGGAGTGGAGAGCGACGAGGTGCAGGAGAGGTTGGACGCGGAGGAGGGCGTCGGCGAGAAGGCTGGTGGCGCGGGCCAGTACAGGCGACGCTAGGGTTTAATAACAGCGGGTCTTGGTCTTCGAACCACGCACGATGGAGAGGAGAGCGAGGGGAGGAGTGTGGCGGCGATCTCTGACGTGGCGGCTGTCACCTGGAGGCGCGGTGGAGGTCTGGACGTGGGTGGCGGCGTCGATTTCTTCTTCTTCTTTTTTTTTGATTTGAAAATCGATTGTAACGGGGGGGGGCAGAGATAAAGGAAGAGGGTTTTTATTTTTAATTTTTAATTATTTTATTTTGCAAAAAGTTGACTTTTTCATACGACCTCGAAACGAGGCCTACCGCCTGTCGTCCATAGCGTTTAACCCCCATTCCGAACACAATGGGATATGTATCGTAGGTTGATTCGATCGTTTGAATCAGTTTTCATTAAAATCAACACATAACTCTATATATTGAATTTGAACGCGCATTTCATTTTACCAGGGTCACATACCAACTCAAAAAATTGCAGAAAAATATTTTCTAGCTTCGTATTAACGATACGGTCCTAACAAAACTAGTTTCGTCGAATTCTGAGACCGTTGGAAAAATGGCCATTTTCCAGTCGATTAAAATCAACTGAAACTGGTCAAACGCGTTTTCCTTTGCCACGCTCACATATTGATTCGAAAAATTATGAAATTTGGAATCTAGCAATAACTTGACACTGCGGATCCAACAAAAGTGAATTCGTCGAAATCCGAGGTCGTTTGCAAAATTCCCATTTTTAAGGGTCTGAATTCCATAGCGACTATTCAGAATTTTCAACTGGACGTATCTTTTGATTCCCGCTATGAAATCTTGATTTTTCAGATTCGTTGGAAAGATATTATCAATTAGATCCTAATGTTTTTGGTTTCACTAAAATCCGGATTGTTTTGCACCCGGTACATTCAATTGAAGTTTGAAGTCGAATTATCGAACTACCGCGCCATTTTCAATTCTATTTTTAATATATATAATTATTTATATTCTAACGACGACGCGTATAATATATTCGTTCGAATTATATTCAAAATAAATTTCTCGTCGATATTATTTAAAATAATTCATTTTAAATATAGAAAATTCGCTAAAATTGCCAAAATAAAAATTTTAAACTGGTTCAGAATTTCCGGGTTATTACACATATATTTTCTAAAGTTTAGAAAATAAAGTAAGGCGATATTCGGAAATGTTTTCCAAATAACATAAAAGGCCAATATGGTTATTGAAAATATTTGGTTAACAAATATTGATAAAGAAATAGAGAAGTGATTTAACTAATGGAATATTAATTAAGGGCTCAGTGACATGTTCAAAAGGAAAATTTGATTTTTGAAAAGAGTAAATTGTTTGAAAACTCCCAGGGAAAGACTGTTTGAATTAAAAACAAATTTAACCGAAATTTGTGAAAGCAAAATTGAATTAAAGTAAAGCCAGTAAAGTGGTAACTGAGATTGAATTAGAATGATATCAAGACAAATTGGATTATGAGATTCAAATTTGAAGTGTAATGGGATAATCAAGTTAAGAGTTGGGATTCGAGAAGAAACTCAAGTTAAAATGTTATTTGGCTCGAATATTAGCGAATGGTGGTGTTGTGGATAAAAGCAAATTGGAATTTGATTGGGATAACATTGGTATATGCTGAGTTGATAGCATATGGAAGTGATAGAGTTGATATGCCGACAAAAGGTACAAGTTTATATTTCTATTGGATATAAGATTGATGAGCCGCTTGGCTGTTTGATTTTCATTTGGGTTGGAGATGGCCTAGAGAGGCGAGTTGGAGTTTGACCTATTGACCAGTACAAAGGAGGTGCTGGCGAAATTTTTTGAAACGTTAAGGAGTTAGAAAATTTTCAGGATTTTTGGAAATTTTCGTTGATAAGAATTAATTAATAATTTAATTGAAATTAAATTGGTTCAGTTGAAACTGAAGTTAAGAAGTGAACAAATATGTTCTAACCAGTCGATAGGGTCGTTCTCTACCTTAGCAATTTCGAGGACGAAATTATTTTAAGTGGGGAAGAATGTAATGACCCGCATTTGCAGAGGTATTATAATTAATTTATTTAATTATATAAATAGTGATATAGTGAATTTAATGGTCGTGGAATTAAATAATGGTGAATATTTAATTAAAATAATAAATTAAATAATATATTAAATAATATATTTAATTCTGAAATAATCAGAATTGGCTGAAATGGCGATATGGTGTGAACTGGATCATCTGTGATATTTAATTCAGTTTAGAATTGAATTAGAATAACGAATATATTATTTGAACGACGATTTGAACGTATAATTATATTATAATTAAAATCGAGCTTGAAATGGCGTTGTAGTTCGCGATTTGGCGATTTGAACTTCAACTGAATGTACAGGATTCGTTTTAAGCCAGATTTCTGTGAAACAAGAAACGTGTGGAGCTGGTGGAGTATATCTTTCTAGTGGAAGAGGAAAATCGGGATTTCGTCGTATAGGTTTTGATTTATGTCCAAATCAAATTTTAGAAAAGTCGCTGTAGAATTCCTTTATAATTTATAAAGGAATTATTTATATTTTAAAACGGGAATTTCATTTTAAATCGAATATCGATTTAATCGGGATTTGAAATATCAAGTTATAAATCCCAGTAGAGTTGTATGGTATTCCACTGTGAATATATACGATAATATAAATTTATTTATATTTAATTTAATTTTTATTTAAATATATTTATATATTTAAATGGGTCATCCAGAGCTTTAAAAATAGCCAGTTCTGCAAACGACCTCAGAATTTGATGAAACTAATTTTGTTGGATCCGCAATATTAAATTATTGCTAGATTTCAATTTCCGTGATTTTTAGAGTCACTATGTGGCCGTACGGAATTTTAGGGTGAAAAACAGTCTGTATTTTGACGGTTAAAAATACACTGTGGGAGCATACGAAGTCGGAATTCGACGAGACCAGTTTCGTTGGGACCGTAATGTCGAACTCTAGTGGCATGTCCATTTTCGTGATTTTTGGGTATTGTGTGTAGTCACAGGAATTTTTAAAAGACAAACGAAAGTAATGATTGATTATAAATTAATAAAATAATCAATATTAAAATATCTAAATTTTACTATAAGAAGCCCTTAACTCTTCTAACCTAGAATTTCCATTCCTCTGGTCAACGTATTACCCGCCGCACCTCATTACCTTTCTCACAGCAAAAATGGAAGCAAAGTAAATCAAAGAAAATCCAATAAAAAACCTTAAATCCTAAAACCAATCCCATTCACCTCCATTTGATATGAGCTTTGCATTCACGTGAGTATTGTTGGGTTCGGTCGAGTTCCTATTTGCTGGAAAATGCTCAGCGACGATTAGGGTTCAAGTTCTAGCCTTAAATAAGAAGTGATAGTTCGATTTGAGTATGGATTTGACTTCGGGGTTGGATTTAACCTCAACCTGGTGTTTTTGGTGAGGTGCGATAGGAATTTGAGGGTGTTGGAGTTCGGTGCTCCGCTTACAGCAGCAGGCGACGAAAATTGAACGGCGAACTTGAGTTCGAGTTGTCGGGGCTGGGGTTGATGAGAACGTGACGAGAAGAATAGTGGTGGGATCGGTTTGAGATTGTGTTGATCGATGAAGAAGTTGAAGGGGAGAGAAGGCAGCGACATGGTGTTGTTTAGGATACTGGAGCGTGACATTTAGATCGGAGGAAGAAGGAGTAAACAAGGGGCGGTGGGCTTTTATATATGAAGATGGGCCGGGAAGTTAAGTTAAAGCCCATTTCTTTTTATAAATCATGTTTTATTTTAATAATATGGGTATTAACTTCGACAATGAATAACTCGGTCATATATAATCGGAATTCAGCGAAAAAAGATCCCTTAAGATCGTATGGACGGGGACAACACAATGAGATTGACTGGGAGTGGAGTGGAGCTCGTATGAATTTATGGAGAAATAAATCGTTTGATTCAAATCAAACAAACAGTTTATCGTTCTTTAACGATGAACTGCCAAAGTGAGTAAATCTCACAAACTCTGAACAGTTTATAATTTCATGTTGTATTTTTAGTATTGTTAAATATTGGCTGATTGACTGTGTGTTGACTGTTTGATTGAACTACTAGTCAGTTAGTTGAATTTCTATATTGATTCTGTTTAACAGAATATATCATATGGAACTGAAAGTGATGTTGATTTTATTGTGTAACATCTGTGGATGCAGGGAAACAGGTTGGAGGAATCCGACTGGATTCCTCAACGGTTATTTTATTGTTTTTCATATATTTTGATATATGATGTGAATTATAACCTGTTGTTGATTTTGTGTGTATGGTCGATATTGGTCATCGTGATTTGATGTGTTAAACACCATAACATACCATGATTTGGAGAAAAGGGGAATTTGTCAAAGTGAATACTGAAAAGAGAATATTTATAAAATCAGAGGATTTTATAAAAGAGAATATTTATAAATAGAAATTTATTTATAAATGGATTATTTATAAATAGAAAATACTTAGAAATAAAACCCTAAAGGAATTATTTGCAAACCATTTGCAAATAGATTAGAAAGAGAAATGTTTGTAAACCGTTTAAAAAGCAAATAGAAAGAGAAAGGTTTGTAAACCATTTACAAATGAGATTGAATAAGGAATATTTGTAAAACCTTTACAAATGAAATCGAAAGAGGAATATTTGTAAAACCTTTACAAATGAAATCGAAAAGGAGATATTTGTAAAACCATTTACAAATAGAATTAAAAAGGGAATATTTAGAAAATAAATAGAGTTAAACCAGTTAGAGTTAATCAAATAGAGTTAACTAGTTAGAGTTAATCAGTTAGAGTAAATCGATAGAGTTAAATCGAACTAGAGTTATTCAAATGGAGTTTATCGAATATTAGTTTATTCAAATAGAGTTAAAGGAAAGGAGTTATCGATTATTAGTTAATCGAAGGAGTTATCGATTATAGTTTAATCGAAAAGAGTTATTGATTTGTTTAATCGAAGTGAGTTATAGAATATTGGTTATTCGAAGGAGTTATTGAATTTAGTAGTTCGATGGAGTTAAACGATTAGAGTTAAAATAAAGGAGTTGAGCGAATATAGTTTATTCGAATAGAATCAATTGAATTAATCGAATATTAGTGATTCGAAATAGAGTTAAATAGAGTTATCGAATATTAGTTATTCAAATAAGAGTTAAATAGAGTTATCGAATATTAGTTATTCGAATAGAGTTAAATGGAGTTAAAGGAATAAATCGAATATAGTTTATTCTAATGGAATTAAAGGAGTTAATCGAATTTGGTTTATTCAAATAGAGTCAAAGGAGTTATCGACTAGAGTTAAATCAAATAGAGTTAATCCAATAGCGTTAGTCCAATAGAGTAAATTGAATAGAGTTATCGAATATACCTTATTCGAAGGAAAGAATTATTGAATAGAGATGATTCGAAGGAGAGTAACGTAAGGAAGTTTGTTAAAGAATTAAAAGGTGAACTTTGTCTATTTCAAGGTTAGAAACATTATTCAGTTAAGGTCTGAGAGGTAGTATTACCCCAACTTGATTGACTTCATTTTTAACTAAGGAATGGTTAAGGTTCGAGAGTGAAAGTGGTTAAGGAATTTAGTAAATAAGCGTAATGGTTTGAGTTGGCATCGCGATGGTTTGTTTAAACATCTGTCTAAGTCCAATGAAGGAGTTTTGGAAATGTTTTCCAAATAAGAATCAGAAATGTTTTTCTGGTATAGAAAACAAGAAATGGAAATGTTTTCCAATGGTAATAACATATATTTTCTAAATTTAGAAAATAAGAAATGTTGAATATAGGGAAACAGGAGATGAAAAATGAACTAAGGAGATAAATGTTAAATGATGTTTGATCGATATAATTTCCCATTGGAAATGATATCGTTGTTTGCACACATGTTTTTCTTTGATAGTTAACTCACAAACTATCAATGTTTTGACCATTTTAACGTTGTTAATATGGAGAGACCGGTTGGATTATTATCCAAAGAACCACTCTGTATTGGCATAAGCATTGCGAATCATATATGCCAAAGATAATTGAAGACGGAGTAAAGTGCAAGGGCTATCGTATAAGTCTTAGATAACAGTGCCTAAGATGGATGTACTGAATAGTGCCTTCGGTTCATCCTGTTCCTGGATGACTTGTATGGATGAATGTCTGACAGAGTATTTCCAGAAAGGTCACGTACATTGATTTCTTCAACCATACCATGAGTGGAAGCGGAGAAGGAAACTTCTTTAGCTAACACGTAATGTATTGTTGTAGACGTCAATTAGTGATTTTCGATGGATCTGACAATGTGGCATTCGAAGTGAATCTGATGTGATGATGAAGCATAACCTCAAGCCTCATCAACCGGTAAATGACAGAAATCGGGCAGGCAGCATGGCTAAGTCGGTCGCTCCGAAGTAGGGTGTATAATCACCTGATCTAGAGTTTCATTTATTTCCAAAAATATATTGTTGATGTTGTCCCATTCGGGAAACGGTTGCTGATCCCAACCGTTGGTGATATACATTCGATACACTCAAGCGAAATGAGTGGTCGGTCATGTGTGGCCGGGTTGCAAGATTGTCTTGTTGAACCCAGTATATTCCTCTCTAGAGGTACACTAGCGGAAGGTGGTTCCATACCTTGTCATAGTTGGAAATCCATTACCCAATACGTGCTTGCGGTTTTGATTGTATACTATATATGTAGAACGTGAGATGAAAACGTTTCTGCTAGATGATTATTATAGTTGTGGTTGATAGACATTATTATAATATCAAAAGGTTTTTGATATAAAGATAATTTGGATTCTCATAAGGGAAAAACCCGTTCCGTTATACGGCGTGGTCTTACGAGATATCGTTTACTTGTCCAAACTATTTTAAACTGTTTTACTCACACCAGTCCCATGACTGGCCCGGAGTTTATTTTGTTTTGTTTTTTCAAAACTCTTGGGTGCCTAATTTTGTACGGGCAGTCAAGTAGTCGCGATTTACAGATATACCTGAAGAGCTAGAGCAGGAGGCTTCAAGATCATATAGCTATAGTTTATTTCCGCTGTGTTGTAAGTGTTGTACTTTGATAATGATGTATATTCAAGTACATATGTATATTTCAAGTTATGTTATATATATTATATGTTATTCGTTCCGCTGTGAGGTTCATGTTACTCTGATGTTGTGTTCTTCTTCGTCTTCTATTCTAAGTTTCTATCTTATCTTTCCTCACCCTCTAATTTCTTTCATTAATCATCCGGTATTTTCGTCCCTTGGATGTTCGATATGTGTTATATGTCGGATAACCAACGTCGACAAAACCCGGGTCACTACAGTAACAGTGGGTGGGTTAAGTATATCTTGGGTTGGTGGGTAATATATATATATATATATGTATGTATGTATGTATGTATGTATGTATATGTATTTATGTATGTATGTATATGTATACATATATATATATAGACCCATAAACTTAACCTATGGGGTCATGCAATCTTTTACTCTAGTATGGCATAACATGTGGAAACCTAGTGGGGATGCAAGCGTAGGGGGAAGCTTGTATCATCTTGTGTGTAGGACCTGTTTCAGTCAGTAAGCCATATATAGGTATCAAACGAGTACTCTGAACTCAGTCGGAGTCGGGGCACGCTTACTGGGCTGATTGTAAGAGATCCAAATATGGAGGACGGTGTGGGCGGCGCATTCCGACGGGTTCATGTGCGTGCATGGGTCTGACAGAGGAGGTTTAGACGCCGTGACACCTGTAGATATGGTTCTGCACATCCTGAAAACGAAGGGTTGCCACTTTAGGAAGTGATACATCCTACTGTGGGGCCAGTACAGGGTATCTACAAAGTAGGGAGCCGATCGATTGGGGTAGTAATTATGGTACATCTAGACTCCGGTATGTTGGGGAGTCCGTTAGTACCCGGTAACTCTAGTATGTTGGGCTATCTGTTGATTGTATGGGTTGAAAACCTCTCACTGGAAGTACACCTAAGTCTACCATCTTATGCTTGTGGGGATCATCTTGTTAATAAGACACTAGTATTGGTGCAGAGAAAGATAAAGAGGAAAGTGCTAGAGAAGCGCTATTTATTATATCTAGTTGTCCAGTTTACCTTGTCATACTTTCCTTATATGTTGTTATCTCTCTTATCCACTTTATATTCCTATCGTAATACTTTTACTTATTTATATGATAAAAGTAAATGGACTCGCCAGACTTTATGTCTAACCCATTTTGTTTCCTCTTCTATCTCTTCCGTTTCCCCCCTCCAAGGTTCTCAGGGTGGGAATACTCAAGCTTGATCAGAACTCTGCTTTTATTCTTCTTGGAGCTACTTAGTTGTATTGCTCAAGTTCTTATCTCTTCTACTATGGCTTTGTTTTTATTTGGGGAATTATGCTTCTTTTATTATTGTACTCTGATGTTTTAAGTACAAGACAGAAATTTTAAGATGATATACTCTTCTGCCTATCTTGGGCAGCCTTCATTCACTTTTGGATAACCTTGATCTTATATGAGGTTTCTCTTATCACATCTGGTCCAAGCACAAATTTCTCACCGGTTTCTAGCCAACATGGCAGTGAGTTGCACGGTTTTCCGTATAAAGCTTCAAATGGAGCCATACCAATACTGGACGAATAACTATTATCATATGCGAATTCAACCAGATGCAAATGGTCATCCCATGACCCTCCAAAATCTAGTATGCAAGCTCTCAAGAGATCTTCTAATACTCGAATCTTTCTTCCAAGAGATAATGTATCCACATCTTCAATGCGAACACGATCGCTGCCAATTCCAAATCATGGGTAGAATATCTTTTCGCATACGGTTTAAGTTGCCGACTAGCATAGGCTACAACCCTACCTCCTTGCATCAATGCAGCACCTAGTTCGGTACCACATGCATCCGTGTATATTGTCAACTCTTCATTCCCTTTAGGAATGTCTAACACTGGTACACGCGTCAACTTTTGCTTTAGACTCTGGAATGCATTTTCACACCTTCCGTCCCAGACGAAAGCTTGATTCTTCTTGGTCAACTGAATTAACGGTGTCGCTATCTTGGAGAAGTCTTGGATAAACTTACGATAATATCCAGCATCCCAAGAAACTTCTTACGTCTGTTGCATTCTTGGGCGTAGAACAATCATGTACCGTAGCCACCTTCACAAGGTCCAAGGCAATACCATTCTCTAAAACAACATGGCCCAAGAATCTCACTTCCCTCCTCCAGAAGTGACACTTAGAAAATTTCGCTTTCAATTAGTGTTTTCTCAACACCTCCATTACTATCCTCAAATGTTCCTTGTGTTCTTCCTCTTTCCTTGAGTAAACAAGGATATCGTCCACGAACACAAGAACAAACTTATTCAATTGATCCCTGAAGACCCTATTCATAAGATCCACAAAATATGTTGGTGCATTGGTCAACCCGAATGGCATGACCAACCACTCACAGAATCCAGACGGCGTCCGAAAGGCCGTTTTAGGAATACTATCAGCTGCTACTCAGAGCTGATGAAATCCTGTCGCGAGATCCAACTGGAAGAACACTCTTGCTCCTTCTAGTTGATCAAACAAATCATTTATCTGTGGAAGGGGATACTTATTCTTCCTAGTCACTTTATTCAACTCGCGATAGTTCACATATAAATGAAGGGGACCTTCTACCTTAGTGGCAAATACAACTAGTGCTCCCCACTCGGAGACGCTTCTTCGGATAAATCCCTTCTTCAAAAGATCGCTTACTTGCACCCAGAGCTCTCGCTGCACCCTTGGTGCCATACGACGAAGTGGCGTCACGATAGGTCTGGAATCTTTCACTAAATCAATATGGAACTCAATCTCTCAGTGTGGTGGAAGTCCGGTCACTTCCCCGAAAATGTCTGGATACTGGCCAGCAATGGGAGCCCCTGATAACTCGTTCTACGGAATGTTGAGGGAATTTAGAAAATTAACCATCACCTCATCACTAGGTAGGCCACCAAACACTACCCTCAGCCCATCATCCGCTCTAATAGTCACCGAAAATCCCTCACAGTCTACCACCACCCCATATCTTTGGAGCCAATCGACTCCCAAAATAATGCCAAATCCAGTAAAGCTCAAAACAAAGCTATCACAAGCAAACATGCATCCATGACTCAACAAGACCAAATTTTGACAAATCATACTAAGGTTAGTCGAACCACCAATCGGGTTCGTCACCACTAAAGGTCTGTCGACTATCTCGGGTTCCAATCCCAACCTATCTACCAGGTCACTGGATATGAAGTAATGGGAAGCCCTAGTATCAAACAATACTCGAACAGGAACATCATAAATAGAAAGCATACCTTGAATGACGACATTCTTTCCTTTCTCTGCACAGTTGGGGCATTCAATAAAGAAGGAACAACATTAATAGAATATGCTTTCACAATCTGCTTCTCTTTAGGAGGTTGCGGACAATTATCCTTATGATGTCCCACTTGGTCGTAGTTGAAGCACTTCCTGTCCGTTGGCTTTGCTCGACATTCTTTAGCATAGTGGACCTTCTTGCCACAGCTAAAGCACTCAACTTCTTTCTTATTCTTTTTCTGACCATCCTTAGTTTGGTTCTGCTTCCTCTTATTCTAGGAATTATTCTTGCCTCCGCCTCTTGCCTGCGGCTTTGGCCCCTCTACAGATGTAACAGCGGCCTCAATCTTGGGCTTAGGATAAAGACTCTCTGATCTCAATGCTTTCCCAACAATCGATTCTAAAGTTTCATCAATATGGTTTATAAGCCTTTCCCCCAAGTACTGATCTAAACCAGTTATGACCTTCTCGTTCCTCTTCTCGGCAGTGTCAATAAGGGATAATTCATACTTCGATAAAGTATCGGACTCAGCAATATACTCTGAGGCTACCCTACCATTCTGTTTAAGCTCCAAGAACTTCCTAAACAACTCTAACTTCTGGGCAGTTCGGACAAAATTATCGCTGAATCGGGTCTTAAACTGATCCCAAGTAACTTGATCCTCAGGAGTAGTTTCCTTAATAGCATTCCACCAATTCATAGCCCGTCCTTGCAGCTGGCGGGATGCTAGCTTTCTCTTCATTGCATCATCGACCCCTAAGTCCACGAAGATGCGCTCACAACTATCGAGCCAATCTTGAACATCCGTAGCCGATTCCATTCCATGAAACGACTTCCCACCAAGACTAGTATAATCCTTACAGAGCTTGGCGAAATCAGCTCTAGGCGTCTGCACTACTGCACCACCACCATTAGCAGCATTAGGAACTGCCCTTTGAACATGCCTAAGTATCTCTCTCATGAAGTCAGTGAACATCGTCCTCATATTAGGAGCATTCCTATTATTGGCCCCTGAACCCGTATCCCTAGTATATCGGCTCATCGTTCAATCTATAAAGAGAAAACGATTAACCATCTCCATAGTGGTGCCAGTGCAATGCGACTTCATCCTCTAATATACTAATAGTATATATATATATATATATATATATAGCTTTTGAAAACCAAAATATCACAAATACGCACACTCATATAGGTATACTATCTCTCCCTGGTGTCTTTCCCTAGATTAACTACGCAACCTAGAGCCCTGATACCAAGTGTGACAGCCCGCCCCGCACTAGCCGACATTTCCAATGAAACGCGTTGTGCCGATGTCCAACCAGCATGGGACGGTCGTCAAAGGAAAAGAAAGAAGACGATGAATCATCAAAGAACCTGTAGTATATCACATAGCGCATGGAACAAAATATAATAATAACATAGCTTGATATACAATAGGAGAGACAGTGCATAAGCTGAAAACTAAACCATCATAGCAGCGGAAAATTCAAAATACAGCTTATGATCCAAACCACCATTATTACAACTTTTAAAACTGTCTCTAAAGCAAAATAGGAAGGTACACTGCTAATGCCCAAAGTAGTGACCATTAACAACACAGGGAGAATATAAGGAAATGATACGTATAAGCCTCCTGCTCATGTACAGACAACTACTCGTGCATAACCAGCTAACATGTCTCTAGTCTGCTCGTTTAGGAGCACCCAGAGTAATAAGAAGAGACATAAAACTCTAGGTCAGACAAAATTCTGGTATGAGCGATAAGCAGCAAAAACAGGACAATAACAGGTATACAAAACCATACCAGAACCTGGACCTGCAACCAAAGAAATAGGAGGTACAATACTATAAGGTGACACTAACACATGGTGTGAAAATAATGGGGATGGGGGGGTGTGCATGTCATGGTGATAGCAAGCATCAAATATAACAATCATCCTCACATCTCTCACTCAGTGCGTAAATATACGATATCCATCACTTTGATCACCTAATTCTTTATTACGATCACTCTGTCCCATGGAGTCATGACGGCTCCACTGCACTGATCTGTAACCACTAATACTTTGTTATGTCCACTTTTCCCCATGGAGTCATGACAACTCCACTGCATTGGCTCATAGCCCTGCTACTTTCACTTTTCCCCATGGAGTCATGACAACTCCACTGCACTGATCCATAGCCAATATCCGTCTCTCAGTGGTGAGTCAAAATTATAGACATCGATACCCCTTTGCACACGTCCCGCAACAAAGTCCAACTCATGAAGTTAACTCATTGGTTCCGTCTAGATCTTGAGTTACAACTTCTCATTCAGACTACCTTTGCATCTCGGGTTTGGTCTTCTCCGGATCGGTTCAGAAACAAGCTTCCATTCAGTTCGGCCTTCTTCCCATCTTCGGTTCGGTTCGGTCGTGATTATCCCATTGGGTCGGGCTCCTCCATTCAAATCAGTTCATGCATGGCAACTCCTCCGGGTCGGATCGTGAGCACCCATTGGGTTCGGGTCGGGCTCCTCGGTTCGTGATGTCCTCTCTAGAGCATCATGTCGAGACTCCAACTTCGGGTTGGGGTCCTCCATTGGCTCGTGGGTCGAGCCTTCATCGGATCGATTTGTGGTGCTCGAGCAGGAGTGGCTCGGTTCGGGGTACTCTAACGCGAGCGGGTCGGTTCTTGGCTACCATTCACTAGCGGGTCGCGGTCGTGGGATGCTCCACGAGCGGGTTCGGGGGTCCGATCCCATTTCCTGCACTTTTCCAGCGAGCTATTTACGCCATACGACGGCGTTTTCGACCAATCTAACTTTTCTATTCAATCACAAATCATTCCAAACAGTCATAGTAACATGTAAAAATGACCATAAACCTCAAAGCAACAATTTAACAAGTTAAAATGGATCAAGCGTACCCATAACCATGATTTTCCCTTTTAATCTCCCTAATCATAATTTGATCATACAATTAGCAAAACATGTCCAAATTAACCCAAATTTTTATCAGAGCCCTAGAATAATATTTAAGAATTTTTACATATTTTTCCAGAATTTTAACATGCATAATTTCGCTAATTAACACTGATCACCCCTAATTAGCCGTAATTAGTGAAAAACAATGCAAATCACTCACCTTAGCCACAAATGAATTATAGATCTGAACTTTACTACTATTTTAGGTCGAATTTCTATGCAGCACAGCAGCTCCAACTCTGATTTGATGTTAATTTTCCTTGACTTGATGTAGCTTAGCTTGATCCTCGATTAGAAAGTGATTAGGAGTTGTTTAGAAGAGATTTAGAAAGTGGAAGCCATTGTTAGTGTTGAAGAGAAAGTTTATGGCGACTGGAAAATGACAAAGGAGGGTTTCCCTAGCCCCTATCAGCCCTTGTGCAACCCTAATCCTGATATACCTAATGGGCCTAGCTGCTAATCACCCTAACTAGGCCCGGTTAAGCTGTTTTTCACCTTCTAAACCTTGTTTCAGCCATATCTCCAAAATGGTAAGTCCGTTTGGCTAATGTGACCACTCTACGGAAAGGTAAACCATCATCCGAAACCAATGGAAGTGGTTTCAGGTCGAAACTCCTTTCCAATCAAAAGTTATAAGCAAAACAAAATTCGCTAGGGGCACAATGGTCATTTAAAATTCGGCAAAAATCGTGAACATGAGAAATGACCCCAATAGTCGTTCCCCAAAGTTACATGACCATATGACCTCATATGAAAATGAAATAAATATTCTACGATCCCCCGATGCATAGAATGCGAGTTGTTACACTGGTTCTTTGTTAGATTAGGAAACTTCAACTTTTTTAACCAGGTAGGAAACTTGAGCACATGACCATGTAATTCTTTGTTGGGTTGAGCTTTTGAACATGATAAGGTCTGAAATTTAGGCGTTCATCTTGATTTCTGAATGAATTTATAAAGGTAAGTAGACACAAATTAGTTGTCCTTGATTAATGATTGATATGCTATACTGGTAGTTGGTTGCATTAAAATAACATAGTAATGCCCTAAATATTACTATATTAAATTGGGTTGTCTTAGTGTATTACTGTACAATATTAAACAGGGTTTAATTGATATATATTACTGTTACAAATCATAACGATTTTAATTGGTATGTCTTAGTGTAATTGTGTATTAGTGTAGTAATGACTGCTACTCTGTTTTAAGAGATAACAAGTTTACTGAAAATATATTAATAGGTTTGCTAAAAAATTTGGTAGATGAATGATTACTCGACTTACTGGTTAATATTTCAATGGGCGATCCACCAGGTGGATGCATTTTAGCTCACGCGCAGGGTCGGGTTTCCATGCTTATTAGCTTTATCCAAATGCCGGATGCTACTGCACTTGACCTTAGTAAAAAGTTGCTTCCACTAGCAACTTTCCCCTACTTTGTAGCAGAGACCGTAATGTAAGTTATCTTGCACTACACAGTCTGCTTCAAAGAAACTGAAAGTTGCAAGTGAAAGTAGCTTTTTCCAAAGGTTAAGTGAAGCGGCATTCGACATTTGTATAAAGCTAATAAGCATGGATTACTGGCCCTGCATGTGAGCTAATATGCATCCACCTGGTGGATCGCCTAGTAAATTCTTAATCAAAAAGTCGAGTATGTGTGTCATCCGAAAATGATGATTCGATATCTTTAGACGTTGGAGCAGGTATATATTATTTTACACTTATCTCTACGTAGTATCTTACATAGACGATGCCTTGCATTTTTAACGACCGACATTTCATTCATGTTTAAGACATATACTGACTACACAAACACATGGATGGGCCTTAAGGTGCTATTTCTGACTTGTTATAATGTACTGACTGAGTTAAACATAGAAGACATTTTTTACACAAATTTGAGTTAAACTTAGTCATTACATAATAACAGATGACATTTCAGTCTACATATTATTTCTATATGTCATTAAACAAGTTCCATTTTAGCTCATTTTTGTATGCTAGTGAGTTACAATGTCGATCTCTTGTCCAGTGAAGTATTTGTAACTTGAATTAATGAATTTATATGCAGTCCTGTTGGAGAAAACAGAAAAAGTGGGGAGATGTATCGGCTATATACGATGTTGGAGGTCACGTTAAACCACAAAGCATGTGAGATGCTGGTATGTTTCTAGGTTACAAGTTCATGAAATCATGTCAGGAGCATCATAAACATGTTATATAGATACAATTGACTAATATGCACACACGAACACAAAGACACGATATGCCCTTCACTGTTAACAGTACGACGCTCGACTAATCGAGTACTCTAGATCGAACCATTGACATGAAGTCTCGACTTGTCTTTTATCTGAATTTCGGGCGCATGGGTACAAACTAGTCGAGTTGACTAGTTTTGTGTGCAATCAGGCATAAAATTACTTCTTTTTTCCTGTAGATTTTGGTGCTTTTGTGCTGCTGGAACTCAGGCTGGCTATCACGATTAAGTTTTATTGCCAATCATCAGGTTGGCCTTTTAAGCTTTTGTTTTAAACTGTGTATATATATAAATATTTATGCTGTTATAAAACTTTATCAGCATCAGCTAGCTTATTCTCATAGTGCTGCTTTGATTTACAGCAAACACATGGATTTCATCGACATGATCAGCACGTACGCTCAATCTTCCCCTCCTCGACTGGAGTTATATCAGGCTGATATGTTTTTACCTTTTTTTGTTAATTTGTAATGTGATGAAAATCTTTGACAGTTTCCTTGTATATATATGTTTGTATGTACGTATATTGTGTTCGTGTTATGAAAAATCTTGTAATGCTTTGAGTGTATATATATTGTATTATTCTTGTGTATAAATTGTTGTATATATGTTGTGTTATGAAAAATATGTGCTACACTTTATGTTTATATATATATATATATATATATATATATATATATATATGCATGTGTATATATATGTGTACACACACATATATATAGATACGGTCAAAGGCCGTGTCTGAGTAAGCTTTAGATACAACTACCAGCCGTATGTTATTTCTAGTGAGATACGGTTTATAGCCGTATATAAAAATTTAACACACCATTTTTTGATATGGCTTTTTGTCGTGTCTACCGGCTTTAGATACGACTTTTTGCCGTGTTTATAACACAGCTTAATTAGTATATATGGTGTAGTGTATATGTGAATAGTCCCACATCATGAGACTATACGAAATAAGAAAAATATTTATATTTGTTTCTTAGAAGCTATGTTTGGGCCTTGGGGCTCCCAATACAAGCTTTGTTGTGAGGAGGGAGACCATGCATGATCATGACCACCACACACGCATGAACGACCGACCGACCCGACCCGGTTCGGGCTCGGGCATTGGGCCTAGGGCCTTGATGGTGTAGACACTTATATTTTTAGACAAAAATACCTTGTATTTTTCAAACCAGTTTTATTTGACTTGGTAAAATTGAGATCCGTTTTTTCATATCTGAACTAACTTTCTCCACAACCATATTATCACGTTCGGACTACTCAGAAAAAATATGTATGACATTTTTATCTCTATCTTTTTTTATTAAAAAAACTAAAATCAGAACGAGCAGTTGATTTGTGCAAATCTGAATTGATTTACGAGGCCGTTTTATCCTAGAGGCATCGGTGATTGAGAACGATTGGTTTGCAACTCTAGCCAGATCGCCGAAACGTCTTCAAGGGAGCGACGTTGTCCGCGACTCAGCCATTGTTTCCCAACAAATTGAAGACGTTCTATCAAACACTGGCTTTGAGTCGTACATATTTCGCAACCCTACACGACGCTTCTTCCTACATCTCAACTCGTAGATCTCGCAGTTGCAGCGACAAAAAGCATAAAGTTGAAATTTTTTAAGAAACGGTCGACTGCAAAAAGTGAGAGCTTTTGGCTTACGTCGAATTTGAGTAAAAGATTGGTCAAGGCGTTCTTTCTTTTGTACACGCCTTTGATTTTCATGCTTTCTCTTGGTATTATAATTCTTTGCAAGCTCTATGAGAAATTCACTGAACTCGAGTATTTAATTCTGGGGTTGGTATCAACAGTTCCTTGTTTCTTAGTGTCTCTTCTACTTATAGGAAAAGTTTGAGAACAGAAGATAAATGCCTTGGTTCAAAAATGTTTCGTTACCAGATTTGGATCAAGCTGGAGCTGTAAATAAGCTAAGTGAAAGTGTGGAAAACATCCTCAGAAATAGCAGATTCAGCTGCAATCTTGAGACCAGCGAATTCATCCAGTTTGTATGTTTTGAATAAAGATGATAATCATGGTTCTAATTCAGATGGAATGACTTGAATTTTATGAGCTCAAAGCGAACAAGGATATGCGATGAGTTATGCGAAGAGGCACCAGGATGTGCGAAAAAGCTTAGCATATATTTTACTAGAGTTCATTAAATTTGACGAAGTCGAAGTGACGTGCCGGGCTTGAGTACTGACAACTTCATGCGTGGTTAAAAGTAATAATAGAAAATCATGATGCTGAGAACAAGTGAATTGAATCTGGATGTATTTGGAGAATTGAAGGATGAAATACGGGGAACAATGCTTCATCACGAAAGCATATTCAAGCATCTGGTTTATGAGTTGTATCGTCTATATTGGAAGAGAATGCATGTCGTGGTGAAGGTAAGCTTATGGCATTTACAGTATTTAATTGAAGTTTCAGTGCACGAACGTGTAGCGTATTTAGTCTAACGTACGCATCACTCAGTCAGAACATGTAAATGAATATTGCATGGCAAAACATAGCTTAAAGAATGCCTATGCAGAATTTGATTTTCTAACTTAGGTTGAGATGGGATTGAGTTCTAAGTAACTATTAAGACTGATAAGTAAAAAATGCAAGAAATAATATTTTCTGTGATTAACTTATGTTACTCTCTGAGTTTAGGTATGTTTTCCTATAAGAAAATATAAATTCTCAAACATATGAACATATTTAACAATGGTAAGCCTCCACAGCCGGTCAGTAGAGAACAGAATGGGAATCCGCAAGGAAACCATAAAGGATAGTAGCAACCAACCCAAAAGAATGATTATGGACAGTTGTTTCTATGTTACAACTGTGGAAAACCAGGTCAAATGACACGAAAGTATTGGAACAGGCCAAGCCCTGCACCGCAGGCTAATCTGATTGGGTAGCCTCTTATAGCTATGATTACAGAGAGTCACCTTGCTGGTGGATCAGAGGGTTGGTGAGTAGACACTGGTGCTTCTCGTCGTGTCTGCTATGATCGTGATATGTTCACTACATACACGGCTGCTTATGATCAGAAAGTGTTGTTGGGAGAATCTCACACCACTTAAGTTGCGGGGGTTGGAAATGTGGAAATCAAGTTTACCTTTGGAGAGACAGTGATTCTGAAAGATATGATGCATTTGACATGTTTAAAACATTCAAAACTGAAATTGAGAATCAAGCAAATAAAAAAATTAAGATACTTTATAGTGATAGAGGAACAGAATACGAATCTACTTCAATTCTGGATTTTTATAAATTACATGATATAGTTCATTACAAAATTGCACCATATTCACCTGAAATGAACGATAAAGCTGGAAAAAATAGGACCTTTACCGAATTAGTAGTTGCCATTTTAAATTTTGGTGCAACAAAACATTGGTAGGGGGAAATATTTTTAACCATATGCTATGTTTTGATTAGAATCCCTAAATCTAAGAATAAAATTTTACCTTATGAAATTTTAAGAATTATAAACCCAATGTATCCTACTTTAGAACTTGGGGTGTTTAGCATATGTTCGCATTCCTGTCCGTAAGAGAATAAAATTGGTAAGTAGAGCATATGAATGTGTATTTATAGGCTATGCTATTAATGGCGAAGCATACAGATTTTATGACATAACACATAATATAATTGAATCAAATGATCCTGATTTTTATGAAACAAATTTTCCATTTAAGTTAAGGAGTAGTGGGGACACTTCAAGTATGCCTAATAGAACAAAACTTAATGAAAATTATGAAACTGAACCTAGAAGAAGTAAAAGAGAAAGAACCATAAAAGATTTTGGTTCAGATTTTTGTGCTTTTACTATAGAGGAGGATCCCTCAAACCTTCAAGAGGCTTTATCTTCTTTAGATAACGACACTTGGCAAGAGGCTATAAATGGTGAAATGGATTCTTTGGAATCCAATAAGACTTGGTACTTAGTTGATTTACCACCTGGTTGTAAATCTATATGCTGTAAATAGGTGCTTAAAAAGAATTAAAACCTGATGACACTGTCGATAAATATAAAGCCCATCTAGTAGCTAACGGTTTTAAACAAACAGAAAATGTAGATTTTTTCGACACTTTTTCACTTGTAACTAGAATTACATCCATTTGGGTATTAATATCACTTGCTTCTATTCATAATTTAATAATACACTAAATCGATGTTAAAACCGCATTTATAAACGCTGAATTAGACGAAAAAATTTATATGGACCAGTCTGAAGGATTTGTAGTACATGGTCAAGAACATAAAGTATGCAAATTAGATAAATCATTATATGGTTTAAAACAAGCATCTAAACAACGACATGAAAAAAATGATAACTTTATAATCTTAAATGGTTTTAGAGTTAATGAAAGTGACAAATGCATTTATTACAAATCTGAAAATGACATTCGCATTATCATATGTTTGTATGTGGACGATTTACTTATTTTTTGGATCAAACATTCATGCCTTAAACACAATCAAATATTTATTAAGTGCCAATTTTGATATGTAAGATTTAGGTGAGGCAAGTGTAATCCTTGGTATTAAGATTACTAGATCCGAAAAGGGATTTTCTTTGGATCCATCTCATTATATTGAGAAGATACTAAAAAAATACAATTACTTTTATTGTAAACATGCATGTTCACCATATGATCCCAGTGTAAATTTATTTAAGAACATCGGTGAAGTTGTAAGACAGTCTGATTATGTGAGCGTCATTGGCAGCCTTCGGTATGCCGCTGATTGTACTAGACCCGACATTTGGGATTATTATGCAGGCTTACCAGTAGACCTAATATAGAGCATTAGCATGCTTTTGAAAGGGTCATGAGATACCTTAAACAAACTATGAACCTTGCATTACATTATGAAAAGTTTCCAGCTGTACTTGAAGGATATTCCAATACAGACTGGAATACTTTATTTGATGATTCAAAAGCAACCAGTGGCTATATATTTAGCATTACCGGAGGAGTTGTTTCTTGAAAAATCTAGGAAATATGCTATTTTGACTCAGTCTACTATATAGACTGGGATAATAACACTAGCCACAGCTAGTGAAGAAGTAGAGAACTAAAGAAATCTGCTAGTTGAGATCCCCATATGGTAAAAACCAACACCAGTGGTGTAATCTATTGCGATAGTTTCACGGCTATTGAAAAAAGTACAGAATCGTTATTACAACGGTAGAAGACGACAGTCGTAAGCATAATACTATAAGAGAACATCACATATGCAGTGATGACAATTTGATGACTATTTAAAAAAAAGAATAGAATCAATATTAGAATGGTAAGAAATGACAGTCGTATGCCCAATATTGTCAGATCCGAACCGACTTTCTGCACCACCATATTATCACGTTCGGACTACTCAAAAAATATATAGAAGGCATTTTTTATCTCTACCTTTTTTTCTTAAAAAAACTAAAATCATAACGAGAAATTGATTTGTGCAAATCTGAATTGATTTGTTGTGCAAGCGAATCAATTAATTTACGATGCTGTTTTATCCTAGAGGCGTCGACGATTGAGAACGACCGGTTTGCACCTATGACCAGATCACCGAAACGTCTTCAAGAGAGCGACGTTGTCCGCGACTCAGTCATTGTTTTCCAATAAAGGATCATGGCTATATTACAGCGCTAAACGTTTGATTACTTTAATTGAAGTTTGAAGTGCAGGATGGATCGCACTTGTAGGCTTTGGAGTAGGCAACCTCATTATGAGTCTAACTCTATTTTATTTTTCAGTTTTAATGTTAGTATTATCCACTTTATGTTTTCAATGCATGTTTGCTTTTTCAACTTTGCTATAATATTCAAAGTATTTTTGGGTATTTCACCCGAATAAAAAAGAAAAATATGGGATCCTACATCCTAAATTTAAGGATGAATTAATGCAATTCATGATGGTCCCTGGCTGCATTTTATCTCACATTCGGGTATTTCACCCTATTTTCATCCGAGTAAATTAGCATTTTTCTTGCTTTTTAATTGTATTTCAATTAGTATGCTAACCTTGTTATGCACATTCTTGCATATTAATAAAAGTTTTTTTTTTTTTTTTTTTGAGTAGGACGGATGTGTAGTGCGAAACTACACAGCCGATTAAACATAATATTAAAATATATATAGCCCAGGTGACAAACCCAACTGGTGGCCCATTTACCAATTACATGAAAGTGATAATTATACAATAGTTCAAACCAAAACAAACATTACAACAGTAGCTAGATCACCCCAAAACACAGATAGAGAAATATGCAGATCAAACACTGAATAAATTTCAGACACAAAACCAAGCAGATAGGAACCAATAGCTGCAAATACAGAGAAAAAGTATTCACAATCAAAGAAAAGATGATCAATAGTCTCTATATGGTTAGAGCGAAGAGCACAACGGGAATCCTCAATCAAGGTATTATAGTAGCATGTGTATTACAAGACATTGTGCCTCAATAAACCGAACTCCGTTGGCAAAAACTAAACCAGTGAGCATATTTGTTTATGTAACAATAACGCATCACCTTAAATCCAAGCATTCACAAAAGTGACAAAACAATACAAAATTAAAAAGGAATGCTTCAAAAGTAAATGTTTGAAACACATGGAATTTACAATTTGAAAAGGTGATAAGTCGGCATAAAGTCAAACTATGCAAAAACTGGAAAGATAACATACTCAAAACAGCACAGCTATTTAAATAAAATTCTAGGAAATAAAGAACTTATTGGGGACTACCCAAGATGGACTCAAGAGCTCTCACGTCCCAAGCGAGAATCATACCACTAAAGCAGAGACCTTTTGATGAAAGGACAGCTCTGTAAGTACAGATCTTGGAACAACCTGCAACACAAAAGCAAATTCCATGGTAAGAAAAAAAGCATTTTAAAACAACCTTGCTTTTGACGCAAAACCCTACAGATAAAAAGGATCTCTGGCACTCAGAGCAAGAATCATGCTACAGGACCAAATGCCCCAGAAGGAAGAGTTGATCAATAAGTACAGATCGGGTGACAACAAGGCACTGGCATTCAATCGGAGGTCCATGGAGTAGTGCATTAGCACACAGATTTTACGTTCTGAAAGACCGAAACATAACATGGCGGAAACCAGAGGATCAATCTAATGGTGAAGATCCATTATGTCACCCTTTGTGTCTAATTTTCGTCTTTAAAACCTCTACTTAATTTCACTCAAATCAGTCATCCTCTGTTATGTATTATCCATGAGGAAATCAACAAAATCTTCAACTATAATATAAACTGTTCGGCTACTGTTTAGGCGTCAGGTGGAAAAAGCATTATGCTTAGATAGACTTCAACGGGCAAAATACAATATCAAAATCATATCACACTGATATACCAAATGCCGTTGGGGAACATCAGATCCTGTAAGCGAATTTAGTTATGCACCAGCGTGACATCATATTAAAAATAAGACTTATTTAATACAATGATGGAAACTAAAAATGGGGCATTCCGAGAATCGAACTCGGGACCTCTCGCACCCAAAGCGAGAATCATACCACTAGACCAAATGCCCTCTGATGAAAGAATTGATCGGTATGTACAGGTCTTGGGACAACATGCGACTTTAAAACCAATTTATGAAAAACCTGAGAAAAAAATATCATCTTCAAAATAAGCCTAATTTTGACATAAAATTGGATCTCTCGCACCCTACCCAAGAATAATGCAATGGGACCAAAAAGTCAAACAAACAAGTTGAAAGAGTTGATTTGTAGCATAAAAATCAAATTATGCAGAAGTTTGAAAAACATCTTCAAACAAGCCGACCTATGAAAGGAGCATTCCAAGAATTGAACAAAAGACCTCTTGCACCCAAAGCGAGGATCATACTGCTATATCAAATGCCCTTGATGAATGGGTCTGACTTGTAGGCAGGAGTCTTGTGACAAATATAGAATTAACTGTTGCCAAAACTCCCACGTAAAAGGCTAAATACACAAAAGTTCGCAAGATAGTACTTTAAAAAAACACCATTTGAAATAAAATTTTAAAAAAACTGAAGAGGCGTTCGGAGAGCAATAAGCATACTACAAGACCAAATGTCTTGGTAAAAGGCAAGACTTGAATGTATATGTATTTACGTAGAGATTTGATTACATACTTTAGATTAGTACGTGCAATTTAACAATTGTAAAAATGTTAGCCCTGACATTAGAAGGCATGTGCTATGTGAGTGGGAGAAACAATCTTGCATACAAGCATTTATTTTACAAAACATAGTAATAAAATCATTCAAAAACAAATTCAGCATCTCCACCTAAAGCAAGATTGACGCTATTAGGCCAAATTATCTTTGATGCGATGACATAATTTGACCGATTACAATTACAAGATAAGTAAACAATAAAATAGACGAATTTGTTTATTGGTCAAATATTGACATGTCTTTAACCAACCAAAAACTACATAATAGAATAGTTTTCTTAGGCTGCTACCATAAATAACCACTAAAACACTTACATCTCTTAAGATATAGAAATAAAGAAAAGAAACAATTCTAATATACACTATTATCGGTTATGCAAGAATGTTCGAATATCTATATATAGTGAAAAACTCACTTTACATTTCTTCATCGGCCCAAATAATTTGTTCCTCGTACTCGCCAAAACTTCATTTTTGCCGTTGAAAAGGGATCTCGAACGAGATCATCATCTTTTAAGATTCAAAATTTATCAAATTAAGCATAAAGTACAAAACTGGATCATAAATCGGTAGATTTTTCACAGGAAAGAAATTTGTTTTAAATGAAAGAGAAAAAGATAAATGAAGAGAGAGAAAGCGAGTGTTTGAAGAACGTATAAGGGTGGAAGAAGTATTCTACAGATACCTATGGGTCAGTGGACGTGGGCGAAAGTAGGAAAAATATAGGTGTATGGTGTGACATTTTTTTATTATGTTACTAATTGCTTTTAAGCGATTTCAAAATGTTTTTTTGTCAACGATGAAAAGAATAAAATGGTTGAAAAGAATGAACTGTTAAGTCCTTCAATGTTGGAAGAACAGGCTAGTCACCGAATTTTCATTGCAATTACTTCAAAATTAAGTGCATCAGTCATGTTCAGTCAACAACATTACACCAGAACACCGTCTAATGTTTAAATTCATTCTAGATTTGATGTTACCTGAATGTCACCTTACATGATGTTACCATTAATAAATTAAATAATTAAAAATCCAAAATTAAGTTTTTTTTTTCTTTTCTTTTTTGAAGAGAACAGCACTTTGTTCTTAAGGTTTACCAGCTTAATACTTCAGCTGTAAAAAAAAAATTCCCCTTTATGACTAAGTATATGACGGGAATGATTTTTAAAAGTCGGCTGTTCGTAGTTCGTAGAACAATTTTAAAAAAATTCTATTTCCAACCATTACATCTACGGAATTTTTATCGTTCTTTAGAATTTCCTAATATGTAAAATATTATACACAAGGTTTCGCGGAGTATATAACTCATGAACTTTCCAGCTAAATATCGCTTGTGCTCTAAAACCCCAAACTTAAAATAAACAAAACCCTAATTTCAAATACACAGAATACCTAACTCCAAAACTATAGCAATAAAGAAATGAAGTTCGACAATAACATGGGTAAATTGAGGAGAAACAATTACCTGAATTGGTGTCCCACTTTTCTATTTTCGCTTAGGTAAAACCAAGTAGAATTGGGAAGTTCTATAAAATGGAGGGAATCCAGTTCTGGAAGGTGCTAAACGCTAAAGAGGCGGTTCAAGGGCACTACAATATCCGAAAACATAAATGCAATTTACTGATGTGCCAACGATGGAACCGTTGCCGAAACTCGGCTACATACTGCGTTTGTGGTGTCAACATTAAACCAGTTTCTAATAAATAGCCCTTTAAAAAAAACGGATATAAAGGCCCATGACCCATAAGGTTCCGCATGGACTGTCACCCCAAAAAATTACAATGATGTATATGGATTTTGTGATCTTTGCCTCAATAGGCAATTAGACATATCTATTGAGTTGAATGGACTTTTGATAGCCGTGGTCGCTTAGGAGTTAAGATGCTTGAATTTGTTAATTACTTTATATGCCTATAAATTACAATTATTAGAGTGATGAGTATTTTATGTTAATTAAACAGATGCTAATCTATATGATACGTATGCATTCAAGTTGTATAATTTTACATCATTATATCACCGTATTATTGTAGCATGCGCACTACAAAACATTGTGTATTGATAAATCGAATTACATTGGATAAAACTAAACCGGTAAGCATATTTATTTATGCAACAATAAGACATCATCCGAAAACCAATCATTTATGAAACAATACAAAATTAAAAAGGAATGCTCCAAAAGTAAGGTAGTGTTTGGTTTACCATAAATTTGGGATTTTCGTCCATGCAATAATGTGCAGGACGCATATATATTACGGAAAACAATCATTTTAGAAAACAAAGTTAACATACAAAATAAAAAATGGTTATCTATTTTTCATGTTTTGATAAATAAGAGAAACTTTTCCTTCCATAATTGCTAAACCCCCTCCGTGGTCCCCTCGATCTTCATTTCATCTTACCAATCCTCCTTTCATACCTTTAATGTTTTGTAATTAATTTTGAAAACTCAAAACTTATTTTTATCTAAACGCACCCTAAATGTTTGAAACACATGGATTTTACAATTTGAAAAGGTGATAATTCAGCATAAGGTTTGACTATGTAATAACTGGGAATATAACATGCTCGAAACAACTCAACTATTTAAATAAAATTCTTCAAAATAAAGAGGTAGCAACCAAAAATCAAACTTTGCCCATGGCAGACCTATATTATAACCCTATCTACTTAGTCAATCCATTTACCCGACTTACAATTATGTTAAGTCAATCCATTTATAATTTTTTTTAAATAAGCCATAAAATAGTCGGTCTATTTTAAAAAGGGTTACAAATGGGCAACTTATCTACACATTTAATTCTACATGAATACGAAGTTGTTATTCTTTTTGCTTAGACTGTGGTAATTTTTTCGTGTTGCCTCTAAATCGAGCGAGGCTTAGACCGATGGACTTCTACCTAAATTAAGGACGGTGTGGAACAATCATATACTTTGTTTTATAAACTAACGTTGTAGTTCTTCAAGATGACTAATAGCTCTTCAAGATGATTAATGGTTGTACTTAGAAAATAACACGCTACATTCTCATTTAACTCCGCCTACATACGAAGTCGTTATTCTTTTTCTTCAGATCGTAGCAACTTCTTCCTACTGCCTCGGAATTGGCGAGGACCGTTGAACTCCCATCTAAACTATGTACAGTATGAAACACTCGGATACTTCGTCTTGTAAACGAAAGTTGTAGTTCTCCAAAGTGACCAACGGTTGTACTACGAAAATAATATGTTACATTATCATATTTGAACTCCACATACACAAGAAGTCGGGATAATATAGAATAGTTGGACACATTGTTTCGTGATCGAACATTGCAGTTCAGCAAAGTGACTAACGAATGTACTTAAAATACAATATAACACTACATTATCATATTTGAACTCCACCTGTACATGAAGCAAATATTTTTTTTTCTTTAGGCTATATTAATTTATTCATACTACCACGAAACCAGACGAGGTTTCGATCGATGAACTCTCACCTAAATAACAGACAGTATGAAACACTCAAATACTTCATTTTATGGACGAACACCATAGTTCGTCAAGGTGACTAACCATTGTGCGTAGAAAATAACATACATGATTATCGTATTTGAACTCCGCATACACACGAAATCACTATTTTTTTGTTCATACTGCAATAATCTCTTTATACTTCCTTGGAATCAGGCGAGTCTTCAATCGATGAGTTTCCACCTAAATTACGAATGGCACGAAGCACTCGAATATTCGTCTTGTTAACGAAAGCCATAGTTATTCAAGGTTACTGATAATTGTACTTAGAAAATAACATGTTGTATTCCCATTTGTGAACTTTGTCTAGACACGAAGATGCTATTTCTTTTATTTAGACTATAATAACTTCTTCATACTACCTTAAATGCTTCGATCGAAGAACTCTCACCTAAATTGTGGATAGTATAAAACACTCGGATAATTGATCTTGTGAATGAACGTGTAGTTCTTAAAGTGATTAATGATTGTACCTAGAAAATACAAGCTACACTCTCATGTTTGAACTTCGTCTACACATGAATCCGCTATCTTTTTGTCCAGCCAATAGGAACTTCTTCATACTACCTTGGAACGTGCGAGGTTCTGACCAAAAAACTTCCGCCTAAATTACGAATAGTATGGAATACTCGGATACTTAATCTTATGAATGAACGATGTAGTTCTCCAAGGTGATTAATGGTTGTACTTACAAAATAACAAGCTATATTCTCATGTTTGTGATCATATGGTGTAGTTCTGCATGACAATGCATGTACTTGGAAATTTTTAAATATTTAGATGAGTCAAATGGGTAAACTACTTAATGGGTCGGACATACTTGTAATACATGAGTCAAACTAAATGGATAGTAAAAAAGTTGAACCAAAATTTTCATCTAATTCGGGACTGAAAATTTAAAACTGAAAATTTTCAGTATGTAATTAGAGATTGATTAATGACTTGAAATTTCAATCTTTGGTTTTTAGCATTTCTGATTGAAAATCGGTCTTTGGTTAGTATCTACTACTTGGTATTATTTAATGACTGAAATTCAGTTTTTAAGCAGTGTCTAATGAAAAAATATTCAGTGGTTGTGATTTCTTAACCGTTTTAAATCTAACAGGAAGAATTAGTGATCCATGTCATAATTTTAAGTGGCAAGCTACATACTGGTGGGACGTGGCCACTTCCTTCTTTCATGGTACCCATGATAAAGCTTCCCACTTTCTCATGTTGGACCTGTAACTTCCACTCTTTCTTTTACTGAAGTAAACGTGTAGCTTCATTTCACCATGCCTCATCTATTTTTCTATATACATTCATCAGACTTGTAAACGCGCATGGCTGCCTTCCATCATCCCAACTAAATCTGCGTTTTGAACTAGTACTGGAATCCATCTATATCACCACTAACATAATGCTTCTCCTCATCCATCTTGTCCCTTCTCGTCCTCGACTCCAACCTCATCTAGTATAACCATTTATAAATGTTTCCAAAGAGCTTTTAGCAACAAGCAGGCCTTCTAAGTTATGTAGTCTATTGTTCCAAAGTTCAAAGAGAATGACTCAAATTGATTGTTTTGCAGGTTGTTAACCTTTGCTAATTTGAAAATCTAAAGGTTGCAAAGGGATTCATTGGTCTATGCTGACTTGGGAAGCGTGGCAGATGCAATGGCAGGAGCATCAGTATTACTCAATAATGGCCACTATTAGTCTAATTTGCTGATTTGGGGAAGTCAGTCTGTTAATGTGTGCTAATTTTAGTTTACTTCTACTTTTCCGATGTACGCTATTAATATATATATATATATATATATATATATATATCATGTATATTTCCTTTTTTTGGAATCTTGCTTGCATTGCTCAAAATGTACTGTATCGGCTTTGTACCATGTACTATTTGCTTTTGAAAAATATTGGATTTACAAGTTTTCTATATATCTACACATGAATTAGTGTACATGTTATTGCATCTGTGAATTTAAGTATGTTCATGTGTGTGTGTGTATATATATATATTATTGAAAATTATGTTTAATTTGAGACCCAAAGAAACTTGGGACCCTTCACACAAAGCACGTTCCAAAAGTCAAACTTGGGACCCTTTACATAAAGCGAATATCATATCATAGGACCAGTTCCTTTTGTAACTGAAACTAGAAGTATGCGTGATTAGTTAGCAATAAAGCACTATCAGATCAATATGCATTTATATAGCTATTCAAACTCAAGGGAAATTTTCAAAAATCAAACTCCATGCATATAAATCTTGGGATTTGCAAATAAAACGATAAGATAAAAATAGTGTGATCCTAGAAGCACTTGATTCCTAATATCATTATTAAAGAACACTTAAAAAATACAATGCATTCTACCTACATCATTATTACTATTATTTTAAAAAATAACACCCAACCATGATATATACTAACCATTCAACTGTTTGTTTAGCCGGGAGGTAGAAAAGCATTGCGCTTAGATACACTACTTCGGTGAAAATATGATGTCAAAATCGTATTGATTTACCAAATTTCATTGTTGATCATTTAGTCCTATAAACACATGTTGTTATGTACCAGTAAGACATCATGTAAAAAACATGTGCACCACCTTAGACAGATGTTAATGGGAGCACTGAGACAACCCGGAATAAGGAAATATGGAGAGTTGAAGAGGAAAAGCGTCAGATTGGATTACTTTTGGGGTGGCCTAGGCGTAGCTAGTAAACTGAGCAATTTAAGCAGCAACATAAGTAGGCTGGGACAACATAGCATGAGCATACTAGGGAGAGAACCTGGTACGGATATTGCAGTAGCATGTATAGCATTGGATGAAGCTGGAATTGTCATACCAGTTGAAATGTAAGGGGCTGCTTTATAGAATTTGATGGAGTTGACAATGATAACTTGATGGAGGAAATTACCAAATGTGGAGTGATTTAGTTGTTGTTCAAGGTATGCTAACTTGATTTCCAATATGCATTTTTAAATTAAATTTCCTTGCTTTAGTATAACAATGAAATTTACGTATATTGACGGTTTTCTTTTAGCCTCAATGTTGAAACAGATAATATTTTAAGTGCCATTATTTTCTTTTTGATCAATAGTACTGATAATATCCTATACCATAGCATGCTACTAAGAGGAAACTTTTTTGAGCAACTTTTTCTCAATCTTTATCAACTACTAGGTTTATTGTGTAATACATTACAGTGTTGTAATATATATAAATGTTTTATAAGAGTGAATATGCTTTTATTAGTTTTCTGTTTAGTCCCACATCATGAGAATAAGTTAAACATCAGCTCCAAAGCCTATATATAAAGAAGCCAATGTAATAGAAATAAACACACATCTAAATGAATAAAAATGTCCTTTCTTACTTGCTCCTTCTGTTCTATGTTTGTTTATAACACATTATCTGCACGAAGCTCTAGATATAGATCAGATCTAAGGTTTGTGTTAATTTGGAAGATCAAGCTAAAATTTTTTTCTTCTTCATTAGAAATTCAGGTATGCTTCCTTTGATATTGTTAAAAAATTCCTATTTCGTTTTAGATTAAATCTACAGATTTGTTTGATCTACATGTTTCTGGTTTGTTAGCATGCCATATATGATATTATATTTCAATTAACTTTAAAATACAACTATGGATTCAGCCTCTACCTTGTGTTCTGGTTATTATTTTTCTTTTCCATGAAACTTTGGTTAAAATTAGAAATAGAGGTGAGAGAGAGCCCGCAAAAACCGTCTTCAATATGCTCATAACTTTGAACATTTGTAACAACCCACATTCTACGCATCTAGGATCGTAGAATATTTATTTCTTTTTCTAGGTAAGTCGTATGGTCGTGTACTTTTGGGAAACGACTAGTGGGGTCATTCCCCATGTTCATGATTTTTGCCAATTTTTAAATGACCGTTTTGCCCCTAGTTGATCTTGTTTCGTCCATAACTTTTGACTGGAAAGGAATTTTGACCTGAAACCACTTCCATTAGCTCCGGATGATGGTTTCTCTTTCCGTAGAGTGGTCATAATAGCCAAACGGACTTACCGTTTGGGAGATATGACTAAATTAAGGTTTAAAGGGTTATTTTCAGCTAATTGGGCTTAACCGGGTAATTAGCAGCTAGGCCCAAAGGGGGATTTCGGGATTAGTGGTACTTAGGGGCTGCTAGGGTTATGATTTCGGTTTTTAATTCATTTTCCAGCCGCCTAAGACATTCCTTCAAGTATAGCCATGGCCTCCACCTTCTAATTTCACTCCAAATCACCTCTAATCACTTTCTAATCAAAGATTAAGCAAAACTACATCAAACCAAAGGGGATTAGCACCAAATCAGAGAGGGAGTTGCTGGAACACATAGAGATTGGATCTATATCAGAGGAGTTTCAGTTCTGAAAGTTTAATTGTGCCAAATGTGAGTGATTTGCATAGTTTTACACTAATTACGGCTAATTAGGGTAATTAGCGAAGATTAGCGAAATTATAACTCAGAAAAATATAGAAAAATTTCTAAAATTCTAAAACACCATTTTATGCCTCTGATATGAATTTGGGTTGATTTCGACTAATTTTGTTAATCCCGGAATTTATGGGATTAAGGGGTAATTAAGGGGTAATTAGCGAAATTATGCACCATAAAAATATGGGAAAATATGCAGAAATTCATAAATATTGTTTTAGACCTCTGTTAGAAAATTTGGTTAATTTGGTTAAGTTTTACTAATCCTATCATTAGTTGTTCTTAAACATGCTTAAGGGGAAAATATGGATTTTTGGGTATGTTTGATCCGTTTTAACCTATCATATTGTTGTTTTGGTGTTTGTGGTTGATTATGCATGTTGCTATGACTGTATGAAATGCTTTGTGATTGATTTCAATAGTTAGAATGGTCGAAAACGTCGTCGAATGGCGTAAACACTTGCTGGAACAGTCTCAGAAAACAGTGCAGGGTTCGGATCGGATCAGACATAGGGCTCGGATCGGATATGTTGAACTGAGCAAAGAATCCGATCGGATCGGAACCCAACACTTGGGGGAAAATGGCAAAAAGGAAGGCCACGCTAGCTGAACTGGGATCGGATCGGATCGAGGAGGACGAATCGGATCGAGGAGGACGGATCGGATCGAGGAGGACGAATCGGATCGAGGAGGACGGATCGGAGTGAAGGCATGAGGATGGATCGGATAGGAGCATGTGAAGGACGAGGGCACGGATCGGAGCGGAGGCACGAGCTGGAGGGGAGATGACACCCGACCCGACCCGAGGTAAAGCACCCGAACCGAACCGATGGAGGACAACCGACCCGAACCGCACCAGGAGAAGACCCGACCCGAACCGCACCAGGAGAAGACCCGACCCGAACAGATGAAGGACACCCGACCCGAACCGATGGCTTGAGAAGGAACCCGACCCGACCCAGTATTGACCAATAACCCGAGATGCAGAGGTAGTCCAATATGAGAAGTTAGAGCTTAGGATCCAGTTGGGAACCAATGAGTTCACTTCATGGTTGGGCTTTGCTGCGGGACGTGTGCTAAGGAGTTGTCGGTATTCATAACTTTGGTTCACCACTGACAGATGGATAGTGGGCTTGTAGTGATAGTTACACGGGATTGGATTCCGCCATGGCCCAAAGTATTAGGTGACCAAGGTAGTGGATATCGTATGCTTTACGCACTGAGTGAGGGATGTAAGGATGACTGCTATGCTTGATTGTTTGATATCACTATGACATGCACACCCCCACCCCCGTTATCTTTACACCATTTGAAAGGGCACCTTAGAGTGTTGTACAGTATGTAGTGCTAACTCTTTGGTTGCAGGTCCAGGTTCAGGTATGATTGGATTATACCTGTTATTATTCTGTTTAGATGCTTATTGCTCACACCAGGCTTTATGTCTGACCCAGAGTTTTATGTCTCTTCTTATTACTCTGGGTGCTCACACGAGCAGACTAGAGACAGGTTAGGTGGATGCACGGGTAGCTGTACTGGAGACGAGCAGGAGGCTTCCACGTATGATATTTATGTATTATCTCCCTGTGTTATCGATGGTCACTGCCTGGGCATTAGTAGTGTACCTTTTCCTTTCTTTTGCTTAGAGACAGTAATTTTGAGGTTGTAATAAGGATGTTGGATCATAAGCTGTATTTTGGATTTCCGCTGCCATGTTAGACATGATTTAGTTTTTTTTCAGCTTATGCACTGTCTCGCCTGTTTTATGTCAAAGTTATGTTATTATTATATTTTATTCCATGCGCTGTGAGACATTCTACAGGTTCTGTGTTAGTTCATTCTCTTCTTTTCTTTTGGCGACCGTCCCGTGCTAGTCGGGCATGCAGACAGCGCACTTTCGGGGGAAATGTCGGCTAGTACAGGGCGGGTCGTTACATTTGGTATCAGAGCTCTAGGTTGCGTAGTTAACCTGGGGAAAGTCATCAGGGGGAGATATTATACGTATATGAGAGCGAGTATTTGTGATTATTTTGATTTTTCAAAACTGGTTTTCAAAGCTATATAGATATATATATACTATTAGTATATCTAAGGATGAAGTCGCACTGCACTGACACTACAAAGAAGATAGTTAATCGTTTTCTCTGTACAGATTGAACGATGAGCCGATACGTGAGGGGTACTGGTAGAGGAGCCAATAATGGGAATGCTGCTGAGATGAGGACGATGTTTACTGACCTCATGAGAGAGATGCTTAGGGATGTTTAGAGGGCAGCTCCTAATGTTGCTAACGGTGGTGGTGCAGCAGTGCAGGCGCCTAGGGCCGATTTCGCCAAGCTTAACAAGGATCATACTAGTCTTGGTGGGAAGCCGTTCCATGGAACGGAGCCGGCTACGGTTGTTCAGTGTTGGTTGGATAGCTGTGAGCGTATCTTCGAAGACTTGGGTATTGAAGATGCCATGAAGAGGAAGCTAGCATCCCGTCAGCTTCAAGGACGAGCAATGAATTGGTGGAATGCTATTAAGGCAGCAACTGCAGAGGATCAGATTACATGGGATCAGTTTAAGGCTTGTTTTTGCGATAAGTTTATACCAGCTGCTCAGAAGTCAGAATTGTTTAGAAAGTTTCTGGAGCTTAAGCAGGACGGAAGGGCAGTTTCAGAGTATGTTGCTGAGTTCGATACTTTATCGAAATATGGGTTATCTCTTATCGACACTGCCGAGAAGAAGAACGAGAAGTTCATAACTGGTTTAGATGGGTACTTGGGGGAAAGGCTTATAAACCACATCGATGAGACCTTTGAATCGATTGTAGGAAAGGCATTAAGGTCAGAAAGTCTTTACCCTAAGCCTAAGACTGAGGTCGCTAATGCATCTGCAAGGGAGCCAAAGCCGCAAGCAGGCGGCGGAGGCAAGAATAATTCCCAGACTAAGAGGAAACAAGACCAAACCATGGATGGTCAAAGTAAGAAGAATAAGAAAGATGGCGAGTGCTTTAGCTGTGGCAAGAAGGACCACTATGCCAGAGATTGTCGAGAAAAGCCTGGGGAAAGGAAGTGCTTTAATTGCGGCCAAGCGGGACATCACAAGAATGAATGTCCACAATCTCCTAGGGAGAAGCAGATCGTGAAAGCGTATGCTATCAACGCTATTCCTTCTTCGTCGAATGCCCCAACTGCGGCGCAGAAGGAAAAAGGTGTCGTTATTCGAGGTATGCTTTCTATTTAAGATGTTTCTGTTCGAGTTTTGTTTAATAACAAGGTTTCCCATTCCTTCGTACCTAGTGACCTGGTAGATAGGTTGGAATTGGAACCCGAGATAGTCGATAGACCTTTAGTAGTGACAAACCCGATAGGTGGTTTGACTAGCCTTTGCAGGATTTGTCGTAATTTGGTCTTATCGAGTCATGGATGTATGTTTGTTGTGATTGCTTTATTTTGAGCTTTACTAGGTTTGGCTTGATTTTGGGAGCTGATTAACTCCAAAAGTATAGAGTGAGAGTAGATTATGAAGAGCCTTTGATGACCATTAGGGTGGATGATAGATGAAGGATGGTATTGGATCGCCTACCTTATGGCGAAAATGATAACGAGAGTTAGAGAAGCAAATGTACATTGGATGTACAGTAGTTGGTCAAGACTTGGTCATGCGGTCGATGATAATTACAAGTAAGATTGGCAAGGATAGCCAAAGTCAGTTATGGATGCTTGAGTGTTTGGATGTTTTGCTCATGTCATCTCACGTAGATCGTCTGAACTCGGAGGAGATGTTCCTTGGGTGCTTGTCTGATATTGGTTTAGGCCTTTGGGACTTGTGCTCGGGGAATGTCGAGGTCGACTAGGATGGTCTGCATGAGAGATAGGTAGTTGTTGTGATTTTCATTGGATGATATCTTGGTTTACTCAAAGAGTGATGGGCAGTTGTGACAGGATAAGACTATTCGATGGTATGGACTGCCCCGAGTTAGACTCGATAGGGTTATGAGATGACTCGAGTGGGACTCAAGAAAGATGCAAAGTAATGAATCGTTTAGGACCATATGTTAATGTTCTTTTTGAAAGAATAGGATGTGTTCGTTGGTCCAGGAAGGTGCAACGAAGGTTAGGACGATTCAAGTTGGACTTGAACTCGTAAAATAAAATAGTTGTTCGATTGATCTTAGAGATGCAACGAATAGGGAGACGACTCACGTTGGACTAGAGTTTGCAGGTAATGTATACTCAAGACTGGGTCTGAGTTATGGGTAATAGATTGACTCGAGTTGGACTCGAGGAGGCTGCAAGGAATTGGATTGGCTCGAGTTAGACTCGAGAGGGCAGCAGGATAATGGATAGGCTTGGGTGGGACTCGAGTGTTTCAGGCGGACTAAAAGCAGGGGTATCTGGGGACGCCCGTTACCTTGGATCCGTTGGACGTGATCTAGTTATCCTTGGAGGATAAACGTGCGTTGGACGTATGGTAGTCCGTTTGGAGGTTGGGCTTCCATTAGTTATTGATGTTGGTTGGACCAGACATATAGGTGTTGATGTATTCAAGGATTTAGCAGGTGATAGATAGGATTTGTTTGATGGATGCTATGGTTGCTATGTTTGTTCCTACCTTTCTTCTCTTGATTAGACTATCACCTGTAAGGATCCTGTTAAATGGAAATAGGATGGGTCTGTTGATCATAGCGAGATGATGGGTGTATGATACTTTACGTTAGACTTGAAGTATGTTTAGGCATTGTGGAGTGTCCGTTGATCTTGGAGATTCCGCGGATATAGGAGATTCAAGTTGGACTTGGACTCATAGGTAGGGTACCTAGATTCATTGGATGAGTCTAGTTCACCTTTAGAAGGTGAATGTACGTTGGACGTGCAGTACAGATATGGGTAAGGTACCTAGATTCATTAGATGAGTCTAGTTCACCTTTAGAAGGTGAATGTACGTTAGACGTACAGTACAGGTATGGATGTAGTGCCTAGGGTTATTGGATGGATCTAGTTGCCTCTAGGAGGTGAATATACGTTGGACGTGCAGTATGGATGTGGGCAAGATTCGGGTTAGACTTGAAAGGACATTTGGAATGTAGTTGGTAATTTGACGAATGGGGTTGGATTACCTAAAAAGATGCCAGGAGTACATGACATATTTCATGTTTCTCAGTTAAGGAAGTTTACGCATGATTTTGATTTAGCTATTTCGCCAAACCGGTTGGACGATATCGAAATATAACCCATGGCGGTTGGGAACCGCGAGACCGATTCGCATTGTTGAGGACGATACGAAAAAATTACGAAGGGAGACGGCGAAATTAGTGAAAGTCCAAGGGGCGATGGTTCTTCCCTTGTTAGTAAACCGCATGCTACGATATGCTTGTTGTGCTATCATGTATGTTTGATTGTTTGAAATTGGTTGATAGGCATGCGAGGCCCATTGTTTGTTTCTTAGTTAAGGAATTTCGGGGGCGAAATTTCTTAAGGGGGGGAGAATGTAACAACCCACATTCTACGCATCTAGGATCGTAGAATATTTATTTCTTTTTCTAGGTAAGTCGTATGGTCGTGTACTTTTGGGAAACGACTAGTGGGGTCATTCCCCATGTTCATGATTTTTGCCAATTTTTAAATGACCGTTTTGCCCTAGTTGATCTTGTTTCATCCATAACTTTTGACTGGAAAGGAATTTTGACTTGAAACCACTTCCATTAGCTCCGGATGATGGTTTCTCTTTCCGTAGAGTGGTCATAATAGCCAAACGGACTTACCGTTTGGGAGATATGACTAAATTAAGGTTTAAAGGGTTATTTTCAGCTAATTGGGCTTAACCGGGTAATTAGCAGCTAGGCCCAAAGGGAGATTTCGGGATTAGTGGTACTTAGGGGCTGCTAGGGTTATGATTTCGGTTTTTACTTCATTTTCCAGCCGCCTAAGACATTCCTTCAAGTATAGCCATGGCCTCCACCTTCTAATTTCACTCCAAATCACCTCTAATCACTTTCTAATCAAAGATTAAGCAAAACTACATCAAACCAAAGGGGATTAGCACCAAATCAGAGAGGGAGTTGCTGGAACACATAGAGATTGGATCTATATCAGAGGAGTTTCAGTTTAATTATGCCAAATGTGAGTGATTTGCATAGTTTTACACTAATTACGGCTAATTAGGGTAATTAGCGAAGATTAGCGAAATTATAACTCAGAAAAATATAGAAAAATTTCTAAAATTCTAAAACACCATTTTATGCCTCTGATATGAATTTGGGTTGATTTCGACTAATTTTGTTAATCCCGGAATTTAGGGGATTAAGGGGTAATTAAGGGGTAATTAGCGAAATTATGCACCATAAAAATATGGGAAAATATGCAGAAATTCATAAATATTGTTTTAGATCTCTGTTAGAAAATTTGGTTAGTTTGGTTAAGTTTTACTAATCCTATCATTAGTTGTTCTTAAACATGCTTAAGGGGAAAATATGGATTTTTGGGTATGTTTGATCCGTTTTAACCTATCATATTGTTGTTTTGGTGTTTGTGGTTGATTATGCATGTTGCTATGACTGTATGAAATGCTTTGTGATTGATTTCAATAGTTAGAATGGTCGAAAACGTCGTCGAATGGCGTAAACACTTGCTGGAACAGTCTCAGAAAACAGTGCAGGGTTCGGATCGGATCGGACATAGGGCTCGGATCGGATATGTTGAACTGAGCAAAGAATCCGATCGGATCGGAACCCAACACTTGGGGGAAAATGGCAAAAAGGAAGGCCACGCTAGCTGAACTGGGATCGGATCGGATCGAGGAGGACGGATCGGATCGAGGAGGACGAATCGGATCGAGGAGGACGGATCGGAGTGAAGGCATGAGGATGGATCGGATAGGAGCATGTGAAGGACGAGGGCACGGATCGGAGCGGAGGCACGAGCTGGAGGGGAGATGACACCCGACCCGAGGTAAAGCACCCGAACCGAACCGATGGAGGACAACCGACCCGAACCGCACCAGGAGAAGACCCGACCCGAACAGATGAAGGACACCCAACCCGAACCGATGGCTTGAGAAGGAACCCGACCCGACCCAGTATTGACCAATAACCCGAGATGCAGAGGTAGTCCAATATGAGAAGTTAGAGCTTAGGATCCAGTTGGGAACCAATGAGTTCACTTCATGGTTGGGCTTTGCTGCGGGACGTGTGCTAAGGAGTTGTCGGTATTCATAACTTTGGTTCACCACTGACAGATGGATAGTGGGCTTGTAGTGTTAGTTACACGGGATTGGATTCCGCCATGGCCCAAAGTATTAGGTGACCAAGGTAGTGGATATCATATGCTTTACGCACTGAGTGAGGGATGTAAGGATGACTGCTATGCTTGATTGTTTGATATCACTATGACATGCACACCCCCACCCCCGTTATCTTTACGCCATTTGAAAGGGCACCTTAGAGTGTTGTACAGTATGTAGTGCTAACTCTTTGGTTGCAGGTCCAGGTTCAGGTATGATTGGATTATACCTGTTATTATTCTGTTTAGATGCTTATTGCTCACACCAGGCTTTATGTCTGACCCAGAGTTTTATGTCTCTTCTTATTACTCTGGGTGCTCACACGAGCAGACTAGAGACAGGTTAGGTGGATGCACGGGTAGCTGTACTGGAGACGAGCAGGAGGCTTCCACGTATGATATTTATGTATTATCTCCCTGTGTTATCGATGGTCACTGCCTGGGCATTAGTAGTGTACCTTTTCCTTTCTTTTGCTTAGAGACAGTAATTTTGAGGTTGTAATAAGGATGTTGGATCATAAGCTGTATTTTGGATTTCCGCTGCCATGTTAGACATGATTTAGTTTTTTTTCAGCTTATGCACTGTCTCGCCTGTTTTATGTCAAAGTTATGTTATTATTATATTTTATTCCATGCGCTGTGAGACATTCTACAGGTTCTGTGTTAGTTCATTCTCTTCTTTTCTTTTGGCGACCGTCCCGTGCTAGTCGGGCATGCAGACAGCGCACTTTCGGGGGAAATGTCGGCTAGTACAGGGCGGGTCGTTACAACATTTCTTTTCAGATCTGCATACTTTTATGTATTAAGGTTGATTCTAGATATTATTATTATTACCCACAGATGCTAAGATAAGTAATATGTATTTAGTGGGACCACTTTAGTAGGTGAGCAGATCATATGTTGACGTAGTTTTAGATTTATACTTTTGTTTTTGAACTGCATATCGTAGTCGCTATATTACTTGCAGAGATTCATTTATACCCATACGTTTAACCTTTTATTTTATTCTAGAAATTCCATGGCTTTTGCAGAAAGGTTATATTTCATTTGAGTAATTTTTATTTTTTATTTTTTATGCTGAACATAACTACAATAAACCTGCACTGGTCTACATCATAAACTAATATCTAGCTGACATTACCTAAGCTGAAAACTTTGTCTAACCCGTAACCTGAAGAGTCAAAGAAGGTAAATGGCACGCCAAACATTTAATATAAGATGTGAGAATGCATTGAAAATAAGCGTAATATTCTTATGAATATGACTAACAGTTCATATGGAGAAAGTTACACATATATCTACAATTTGCAATGCATAGCATGTCTGTTCATTAGTTCTGTTGGTAGTGCATTAGATGTAGGCTTCATACTCCACAAATCTATAAATTGTGAATATAATCTTTGCTGAAAGTTTGGTTTTTTCTTTCGCTTATTACTGAGAGTGAAAACTATGAACTATTGTAGCCATGAAACCGTGGTTGATCTTATTGAGAAAATGTTTAGTTTGTGATAACATCTATCTTTCGTAAATATTTTCCATAAATATGCATTCGGCTAATTATACTCGCTCAGCTTGTACGTCGTCCCTTTCAGAATTTTTTTAATAATATTTTGGGTATTGCATATATTTAAATTTAACTTGACTGAAGTTTGCATGTGATTTGAGATTTAACAATAGGTTTTTAATGGTATGACATGAAACAAATAATGTTGCTCTACCTATTGTTTTAGATTTAAACAGATTACCTCATTATTGATTACATTCCAAATACGCCATTCATGTTGTACTCAACTAGTTGGTCATTCATGTTTTTATTCATTTATTTAGTCATTCAAAGAAACAATTTGATGATTATAAAAGGATCTAGTGATGGCGAAACTTTTGCAAAGTCGTCTGGCAAATTTGTTGGTTTGGTCATTTTTTTGATTTGTTCAAAATTTTATATATAAGTAATGCATAGTTTAAGGCCACGGAAGACATTGTCAACATATTTGGTCAAATTGAATTATAATGCTTGCATAATAAGCCACTTACATCACATCTGGTTATGTGAATAGATATTAAATGCTGTTATACGATAACATCATATTACGTGGTTCCTATATGAACACAATTTACTATGTTCACAGGATCCCATATTAAATTAGACAACTAAAAAATGCAGCTTTAAACATTATTTTTTTCCATTCCGTAAGGACATTTACATCCACACATTATCTGGAATCACTTTTGTAGACTTGCAAATCCATATCTTATTTCTATATTAAAAAAAATGGTCGAAAAGGTGGAGAAGTACTGAAGTCATAGATTATTTTCAGTGGGTTGTAAACTAGCTGTTATGTTGTATATGTTGTCTAGCAGAATATTTAAGTAAGTCAGGCTGCAGTCTATAAACTAGTTGTTTTGCAATCAGTTCTTGGTAATACTTGCATAATAAATATCCATATCTCGGTTTGGTTGATAATTGTTTAATATTTCCCAATACGATATAGTTTTAACATTTTCAAATATTGCACATTGGTACTTATCAATATGCACCGATATTGACATTAATTACTTAGATTGCAATGATTATTTTGAGTATGGGGTACCACGTGACTTCTGTATGATCTGCATAGTATAGATGGATGATAACATGATCAGTTTAATTTAACATAAAATTTATAGCTGAGTTATGCTGAGCTTATATGGACCTAGCATAACTGTGTATGCTCATTTATATAAAACATGAGCTATGGTCATTGGTCATTTTATATAACATAGTATATGTCAAATGAGCTTATGCTCAAGTTTATGTAAAATGCTCCTATATTAGGATTGATGGATAACAAATCATGAAATACTTTTAAGTAATAAACTACTTACTGAAGTTGAAAATGATTCTATTGGAGCATCTAATTTATTCACATATACTTGGCTTACATCAAATTTTAAGTTGGCTTTAGCAGATCGACAATTTAATTATACTATGTTGTTGTTGTTATTATTATTTTGAAAATATTCTATCAACTGCATATCAAACGCGCAACTATTTCTTGAAGAAATATCTTAGACGTTCTCCCGAAGAGATCATGAATATGTCATATCATATTTTTGTGGAAGTTTTAAATATCTTCTTGAAAAGATATATAATTAATGTTATTACAATTAATGATCGATAGTAACATTTTAGGTATAATAGAGAAATAAATTTTAATAACTTGTAGTTGTTTATATATTTTATTTGAACCAGAAGTTCAATACATTTTAGCAACTTGAGGTTGTTTATATACTTATTTGAACCAGAAGTTCAATACGGTTTAACAACTTGAAGTTGTTTATATATAGTGTGCTGCTATTCACATCCCAATTTACTCTTCTGGTCACCACACAAAATTTAATAAACTTGATTATATTTTTTACACTTCTGACCACCACATCATTTTTCTACATTCGGCTATAATCAACTGAATTAACAATATGAATTCGGCAGGAAGCAACCGTACGGCTACTACCAACCGAAATATGATTGTAAATTCGGCAGGAAGAAACCGAAGTTTTCGTTTCGTAGTGGGGTGCCTGTTCATATTAATATTTTTAACGTACGGTAGCTGAAAGAAGAAAATGATATTTTTTATGGTGGCCTTTAGTTTTGGTGGCCAGAAGAGGAAATTGGGGTGTGAATAGTAGCACACTATATATATTATTTGAATCAGAAGTTCAATACAGTTCCAAACCAGATGTTTTGGACATTATAATACAATCTTTAGGATTCACATTGATATTGCTTGATAAGAAAAAATTAATGATTTGGAGTTTTATGAACATTTTGTTTTAAAATCGATAACTCGAATGAGAAAGGACATGTAAAACAGTTACATATGTAATACGTGGACACAGGTATGTACACATATATGCGAATATTTAATTAACAACCTGAAGTTGTTATGAGCTCATATTATTTAGTAATTCGATTGTCGTCAATATTGAATGACCTGAAGTCATAAGCGTATCCAAATGATTTATATAATTAGAAAATTCCTCCAAATTACTAGATCAATGAAAGAGAATAAACAATATAATATGAATGCATCTTATCAATTAATAAGAGTATCCTCCTACAATTGAAATACGTATAATGTATTTGCTAGCAATAAAGTGATAATGGACCAAAAATGAGAATCCAAAGAAGGTATATTATTTAATGAGGCAATGTTTGTCAACATTGAGGAGGACGATAAAGGGATATAATTTCATGTTGGTCATTGACGCTAACATATAAAATGATGCAAAGTATTAAGTAACTTGCATAAATTATCAATTATGCACCTAATAGACTTTTTCCAATATAGATTTGAATCACTGAAGGATCAAAAGGTGTAAATCACAGCTGAAAATGTGGTATAAAAGTCAGTTCAAAATATTTTTGGAGTAAATCATAAAGATGCAAAATAAAGGAGGTGAGTGTTCCTGAAGAAAAACTTAAGGGTGCTTTGAAAGGAACCCATGATATGATTGTCAAAATAACCCCAAAAGTGATTTAGGTGCCTAAAGCATGATAATTTTTGAGATCTCAATAAATCATGTATAGGACTGACAAGAAATAACCATCGATGGTAAATTAACAAATAATGAAGCGCTTATTTATAAATGAATCAAAAATCCCATATTAGAGAGAAACATGATTGACCATCATGAAATTCTCCTAAATAAGATATATGGACCTGTAGTCCATAAGATATGAACTGTAGTTCATAAGATAAAAATAGAAATATATATAATGACAAAAGCACATGGAAGTTACTAAAGCACCATAGAGTGTCAAGTGCCATGAGCATTGTATTTTTCAGAGATAATTGAATTGATTAAAGTGGTGAAAGTTTTTAAAACGCTTAACCCTGAAGGTTTAAACGATGAAAGTATACAAATTCCCGAAGAATTTAAATTACATTATTAGTGATAAATAATGCAAAGAGCAAGAAATGTAGATTACATTCTTTTAAGTATTTTTGTGATGAAAATCTTGATATATTTTGTGATGAGTAGATCACTTCCTTCTTTCAAGAATTGTTGTAATGAAAGTCTTAATATCCATTGAAGTGGTATTTGCGATATGCAAAACTTATTATAATATATAAGTTCCTAAAGAACATAAATAACATTTGTTATTATAAAGAATACCAAGAATATGGATGATAGATTACAACATTCTTCTAAGTATTGTTGTAATGAAAATCTTGATATACTTCAAGACGAGTAGATTACTTCCTGCTTAGTAATGAAAGTTGTCTTATTCATCAAATGTGTATTGCAATATATAAGTTCGATTGAAACCAAAAATTATAAGCACCTGAAGTGTATTTATACAAATCACAAAAGGAAGGCGTTTTAAATAAGGATACGTGCCTGAAGCATGAAATGCACATCAAGCTTTAAAAAAAAAACTTCATTAAGAAGTATTTGTAAACAATTTGAGTTATTGAAAGAAGAATACGAATTCAGAGGAAAGTATTAAATCAGGGGAAGCATCCATAAGTATGTTATAATGCACTTTTTTTCTTAATTAAGTTTTTCCCCACTGGTTTTTCTTAGTAAGGTTTTAATAAGGCATTGTCATGATCCAGAAGTATCAACCCAAAAGTAACATACAAAAATAAGTTATAATGCACTATTTTTCCTTATTTAAGATTTTTCCCACTGGGTTTTTCTTATTAAGGTTTTAATCAGGCATTACATTGATCTAGAAGTAGCATACTACTTTTGACGTAGTAAATATGACATTGTATATTGTACTCCTTTTCCTTCACTAAGATTTTTCCCATCGGGTTTTTCTTAGTAAGGCTTTGAGAGGCAACATTTTGATCTAGAAGTATCAAACATATTTTGATGCAGTAAACTACTATTTATGAAGAAGACAAGGCAGTTTGCATGGCTCGGATTCAAGTGAATTATATCAAGGGTGATAGGATGAAGCACATTTCTTCTAAATTTCTCTTCACACATGAATGAAAGGATTATAAGAAAGAGGAGAAACATTTTCAGTTCAAGAAAAGCGGGTAGATATGTTCTCAAAGGCAGTTTCCAAATCAACATTCCAAAAGATAAGGTACAAAATTGGCATGCATCAACTACATCAATAGACTAATTGGATAATGAGTTATAAATAAAGGGGAGCATATAAAAATATGCTATAATGTACTCTTTTCCTTCACTAATATTTTTCCCACTGGTTTTGTTAGTAAGGTTTTTAATGAGGCATTATCTTGATCCTGAAGTATCAACCCTTACGGTAACATTCTAAAATATGTTACCTAAAGATGAAATAAAATTGCACTCTTTTCCTTATTTATGATTTTTCCCATAAGGTTTTTCATAAAAAGGTTTTTAATGAGGCATTGTTTTGATCCTGAAGCATCAAACTCTTTTAAGGAATATCATTTTAATACGATATTCATAATGTCAGACGTTGTACTCTTTTTCTCGTTCAAGGTTTTTCCCACTGGGTTTTCCTGATAGAGTTTTGAAGGCAACAGGCAATAGTTGTATCGACCGAACAGATATATGCAAGAAAGATAATAATAAGGGGGAGCAATCATCATATATGGTTTAAAAGGGACAACTTCAAGTTAGCAGAGCATTCAAGATTTTGAAGACGCATATTCAAGGGAGAGTGTTGTAATATATATAAGAGTAGGTATGCTATTATTAGTTTTCTGTTTGGTCCCTCATCATGAGAATAAGTTAAACATCAGCTCCAAAGCCTATATATAAAGGAGCCAATGTAATAGAAATAAATACACATTTGAATAAATAGAAATGTCCTTTCTCCCTTGTTTCTTCTGTTCTAACATATAGTCCAAATATACAAGTATTATTGTACCACTTGCAATCTTGGTACATTTATTGTTCATGATTCATGATTGCGAAACTGTCATAATTATGTGCTACTTTCAAATGCTTCACTATGCTTTCTAAAAATCATGGAATCTATGTTATGCTTTTGGCTAAAAAAAATTATTTTTAAAAAAAGGATAATATACTAGCAAGAGCACCACATGAGGCCCTTTTACCAAATTATTTCCTCAGCCTTGAAGACATGTATCAGTTTAATAAACACTCTTTATTGCTTCATTTTATTGAAATGTCAAATCATTTAATATGTGATTCAGTTATCTAAATTTTGACTTAGATTGTTGGAAAATATGACCTAAACACTTGCAAAGGCATCTACATAGAATAAAAATATGTTTTTCTTATGTTACCGTAATATATTAAACTCTCTAATGCGTGATAACTGATTTGCGTTTCAATCGTTTTCAATTATATTTTATTGCATGTTTGATTGCGCCTTGGTACTGAAATATATTTAAGCTATTCTGACTTTTATGCATGTATTTGTTGGCTTAAAAAGAGACACTTACATGACATTATGCAATACTGAGATAGCTTAATCACATAGATTGGCACAAGTAAGAACGCAAAATTTGCTTAGATAACCTCTAGATGGAATTACAGTGGTTATTCATGGCATGACCTTTGTTTTTAAAATATAATATATACATATTCCTCTCCTATCATGAATACCAGAATGCCAGCATATAGTACTATCAATCGGTACAGGAACACCAAAAATAGATTCACCAATAAAGCAAGCCTGATTGGCTGATAAATAGTTACACAATCAACCCTGTAAACTTTGATGATTCTTCATGTTAGATTAGCATACTCGTCAGAATCCTCCATTTGCGACTTCGACTATAGTTTTGTGGAAAATAACTGAACTCTGAGTCTGATTTGAAAAGATGGTAAATTTTGTCAGTTGTGAGATTAGGAGACGCTTGTTGAAAAGAAATTGGATTATCATCATCTTATCATAAATACATATTTCTCAATTATTTGCTTTTTTTTTGTAGTTGAATCTTAGATTTTATATCTTATATTTTATCTTTTGTTGTTTTATGGCTAGATTTAAGAAAGCATTTTCCCATTAATATTTATCTCATATCAGTGTGATAATATTTCACTTGTTTTAAAGGATCTTTCACTGAATTACATGATTATAGAATTTCTCTTTGATGGAGTTTATGTATGTATAAAAGCATTAAACTAAAGGGAACTGAGTTTCATGAGCTTCCATGAAAGTTATTGCTTTTATGGTAGAATTTCACTTAGAAAAAGGTAAGGAAATAGAGAAATTAGCTTACTGATTTTTCCTTTTCATTTCAACTGATTTCAGCAGCTTCTTGTTGGATTGTCTGTTTCTTTAACAACAGGCTTCTTTTGAGTTTATGGAACTTATTATTTAATCTGAGGTAGCTTTACCGAGTTATGTAATATTTGCAATTCAGTGATAATATTAAGTTGGTTATGTGCCATTAACCGTTAGTGCATTTATTTCATTCAAGATTAATGATATATATGCCCTCATTTTTATTAGTGCCTTAGTTGCTATGTATCTCATATAAAAAATATATAATAAGAAGATATCTGATGGGAAGTCAATCTAGAATGTTATGCAGGTGCTAGGAAGCTCAATTTTATGTCACGAAACCGTACCTGAGCAAAATATCTAATGAACTACATTTTAGTTTTAATGTCTTATCCCATACTATAATCAAATGAACCGTGTAAAATCAAGTATAGTGGAGGATCAATTAGATCATATGATCAAGCTTCAATTAATGAATTTCAAAGAAGATAATGGCTGAAACCAAGAAGACTGTATTGACCACAATCCATTCCTTCGATGTGCATGATTTTTTTCAAAAAGGTGGGTTCATGTTTCTTAGTTGTTTCAGAAGACAATCCTAAAATTTCGATATCAAACCATTACTTTCTGAATATAAATTATAAGCAGGTTACACTTTGTCATTGCATTATTATGTTAAAAAACATTATATGAAAGGCTAGCCTTCATACTATCCATATATTAAAATAAAAGGTATAATATAGATGGTTATTGTGGGATATATATATTGCTAGGAAATTTTGAATGTATTAATATATATATATATATATATATATATATATATATATATAGGAAATTCTATATAGACATAGAATTTTGACACAAATTGGGGGACACAAAGTCTTAACCATTGGATTGCCCCTTGATTTCCGCCCCTCATATAAAGATAAATTAATCTTGTGCCTTAAATTTTATGTTAATTTGTGTCAAACTTTTATGTTTAAATAGCCGCTCCATATATATATATTTATGTATGTATAGTTAAATTTTATGATACTATATAGACTAGAATTGAAGCAGACGGAAGTGGCTTTATAACGAAGAAGACTGTTCGCAAATTGGAGCTCGTAGGAGGAAGTTAGAGGTGAAAATGTGCAATGGGTTTTGGCTGATTTCAGGACAGACATCTGAGTTGAAGTGACAGACGTCTGAGCCAGTCGATTGTGTAACCCAAGAGTTTCGACAGAAGTCTAACCAATTTGGACAGACGTCTAGGATGAAGTAAGTGGCATGAAAAACATGTGAGGGAAGGTGATAGACGTCTGAGTTATGCAGGAAATTTTCCTGAGCCTTCAGATAGACGTCTAACCATATTGGACAAATGTTTGAGGCGACTTTTGGGCTATTTCGAGCTGTGAACTTGACAGACTGATTTATGAAGGTTCAAGAGGGAAATTTGAGCAATCCCCAAGTATTAGTCTCTCCTCATATAAGCTATTCTCATATTCAAAAAGGCATTGAGGGATTAATCAAGAGATTGACTTAGGTTTATTCTAATTAAAGTTTTGACAACCCCAATCTTCTTCACTTCTCATCACCACACAAAAATCTGGTGATTTTGATCATTGTAATTAATCTCTTGTGCTCTTCTGTTGATATTAATAAAGGTTCTCTCTCAAAGTGGATGTACACAAACAAGATGTTAGTGGAACCACTATAAATCCCTCTGTGATTTACTTTTCGTTATTGCTCTATTATTTCTCTTGCTTTTGTGATCGTGATTGGTTATTGGATTAGGTTGATATTGTTTTGTGATATTGATTGATTGTTTTTGCACGTTTACCACGATCTCATCTTCCATTGTGTTTAAGGGTTTGATTTGAGCGGTCTTGAGCACAACATTCGGTATCAGAGCTTTGGTATTAGTAGATACTTGTAGAAATATCGGAATCAGATTCAAATAGTGCTTCAATAGTAGGCCCAAGTGGTGTAGCTCCTTTTGTACATGATTCATACCCAGCTTCTAGGTCATAATTTGTAACGACCCGGATTTTTCACTGTTAATTTTAAAACATTTAAATTAATTTTAAATGTTGTATTGGTAATATAAAACGATTTTTATAAGGAATTATATATATATAAATCTTACATTTTTTTGGGCTAATATTTCCTTGGAAAACTCAAGCAGCTAATCATGTGCTCCATTCAATCAGAATTATATTGTTTTCAACATTTTATTTTCACATTTGAGAACAAAGAGTTGAGTAGAGGACAATCTATAGCATTTACAACTATACTGGTAGATGGATTAAAGTTTGTGTTTGATAATGTTAAAGATTTGAGAATAGTAATTCCTGAAGAAAAAATGTAGCTAGACAACTTTCAATTGATCACGAACTTAGCAAAATATGAAAATCAATTGAAAGAAAAAGGTAGTCTTGCAGGTAAATGTTTATCTTGGTCAAAATTGATTGTAACTTTGTTTAGTATATGGAAACATCTAGTAAAAACTACCGGTACAATTTACCATTGTAGATGTCAAGTTATCTTGCACTCTGTAAATAGTTTACCAGTTCATCCTACAACGCTTGGTGATATATATTGAAAAAAAGAATAGCCTTTAGCTCCCCAGTTCTGTTACTTGGCAAAATGACCACAAGATAATTCAAAGGATCTTTCAACTTGAATAAAATGCCGCGAAAACTAACTTGCCAAGACTTGGATGTATCATTTTGTTTTCCTACCGCTTCTTGGTACATAGATGATATTATTACCAGTACATCCCTAGTTAACACCTTCACATGCCTAGTCTGAATCATATATTAGATAAAAGGAGGAAAAATCATCCCCTTACGTGTAAGCTTCAGACAACACCGTGCTTGACAAGTATTTTAGAAAGCGTGCGTGCCAAACCAATTCAAACCGTGCTGGTGAAGTAAATAATCCGTGTTTACCAAGGAATTGAGAACCGTGTGTGCCAAGTTGTTCATAACCGTGCGTGTCAAGTTACTAGATCCATATAAATATATAAATTAAACAAACCGACCCTCTTTGTTTTCCTTCAGCAAAATGAGATCCATCCTTAAACAAAAGCAAATCGTTCCCCTTCTATTCGAATATTATTTTATTTTCTATCTTAAAATTCATGAATCATTTCAACAAACGTTCAACTGTGGAATCGAAGAGGGGTGTGAGCTCGAGAAGTTAGTGGTGCTGGCTTCCTTTGCGATGGCCGAAGGAGGGAGGTTTCTTGTTTCAAATCACGATGGTTTAAGGCCGTTTCTGGCGAACTTATAGGGTGTTACGGTGAACTGTTTCTAGTAAAGGGGGAGGCAGGTTAGGCAAAGCGGTGGGTTAAGGTAGCTTGACCTTCGATGGCCAGAGGTGGCGGGTAGGAGCAACTAAATGGGTTTCGGGTGGTTCGTTTTCTTTGGGATCGAGAGGGAACTGTTGGGTACGGTCTGGGTCAGGGTTGATTGAAGAGAGGAGTGATGGAATCATCGGGTTTTACTGTGAGAACAAAATGGGGTCTTTTTCTTTGACCTGGGATGGTTCTGAGAACGGAAATGGGTGTAATGGGTAAGGATGGATGGTGGTCTGTAATGGGGTGGAACGAGGAGATGATTGTGATTTGGGGGTGAAGGGTTGATTTACCTATACCGTGCATTGCCAAGGGATGGGGTATTAACAGTAACAACCGTATATGCAAAGAGGAAGAAGGATGTGGTTTCTGTGTGTTTTGCCTGAAAACAGATTGAAATGGGAAGAAGCGGTTGTTGTTCAATACTGTATTGGATCAAAGGGGAAGACGTGATTACAAAAGGTTGTCCATGGTAAAGAATAGTGAAGGAAAGGTGCTGGTTCCAACTTGTTTTAGCAAGGAAGAATACTGATTAAAAATAAAAGGTGACTTATGGGAGAGAAAAACAAGTGTCGATGGCTGCCGGTAACTAGAGTTGAAGGTCTGCCTTTTATAATGAAGAAGAAGTTCATATCATGGGAGTCTGGTTTTTGGTGAAAGGGAGAATAGAGCGTGAGTATCACGGTGGAGATGGCGTGCTTTTATGGTGACTGGAGGATCATTTATTTGTTGTTGTGGAGTGGAAGTCAATGTATAAAAAAGATGGAAGTTTGGAAAATGGTGAGGACAACGTGTTCTGGTGCGTTTAAGCAGACAGGAGATGTCAACGTATGGAAGGAAGATCAAGTGTTTAACGTGGTAATTTAAATGGTTAATAATAATTAGTTAATTATATACTAATTAAAATCAAATTAAAACTTGTAACATCAACATATAATTTATATGTGATCAGAATTGAACACGACCGGATCCACTGGAACCGTAACGTCAAGATCTACGTTATGGAACTGACGGGACTGAGAGCACAACTATTGGAAGTACGTGATAAAATCAAACACTCATTTGATTGTAGACGCAACAAAAAGGCAGAATCATCAACTGCGACCAATGTGAGTAAACTCACTAACTCTGACTCGTTATATTTTTATAAACGAGTTTTTAAATTTATTTTATACTGTGTGATGTTTGCTTGGTTGAATAGTTGATAAAATTGGCTGATATGATTACATTGTTGATTGATTATTAGTTCTAATATTTCATATTGATGTGGAATAATATTATTGTGTTGATTAACATCTGTGGATGCAGGGAAACAGGTTGGAGGGATCCAACTGGATTCCTCAACATTTATATTACTGTTTTTATTTACTGTGCTATATGATGTGTCATAAATTCTATGATTGATTGTGTTGTGTTGGATAACAGTGACCCCGAAAATTTTGGTATTTAAATACCGAAAAGTAAAAATATTTTCAAATAAAGAAAATAAATTGGGAATTTTAAAAAGGGAATTTATTTCCAATATAGGATTTAAATTTCGAATTAACTAGAAATAAAAACTTGGTTTAAATGGATAAAACAAGAGGTGAATTATAAGTATTTTTGGAATAATTGAAACATAAGTTCAAAGTTTGAATTTATATTGAAAAGGGGAAATGGGTTTTGAAATCGATAATTGAAATGAAATTTTGAACTTAACTATTATAAAGAAAATATAAATAAGATTATAGCCACTGTAATAAAAAATGAAATATTTTATGAAATTTTTTAAATAGGAGTTAGAAATGGAAATTGGATTTAAGATGTTATTTACAAGTATAAATCTAAACAGCGATTATAGCGCTATTGTTATAATAAATGTTTTATAAATTTAAAACAGCGATTATAATGCCGCTGCTATAGTAAATATTTTGTAAATTTAAAACAGCGATTATAATGTCGCTGTTATAATTAATGTTTGGAAATAGCGATTATAACGCTGTCGTACAACAAATGCTTTTATAAATCTAAACAACAATTTTAACGCTGCCGTTATAATAATTGTTTTAACAACGATCTTAATGCTATTGTTATAATAAGTGTTCTATAATTCTAAACAGAGATTGTAACGCTGTTGTTAAAAGAAATGTTTTATAAATCAAATATTGGGAAACAGCGATTGTAATGCTGTTGTTCAAATGAAATGAATTGGTTAGAGAGGAATTAAGAAATGGAATATGGAAATATTTTCCGATATTAATAATGTATATTTTCTGAATATAGAAAATAAGGATTCGTGAATATTTAGAAATGTTTTCTAACTGGAATAAGAGATATTTTCTTGAATAAAGAAATTATAATATTGAAAGTGTTTTTCAAAGAATCGAGAGGGGAAATCGGGCTTCAAAAGAATACGAAAGATGGGAAATGAGAATTGTAAATGATAATATAATAAGGAATTGATTTAGGGGGCCCAATATTGATTGACGATTGATCGATCGATCGAATTCCTACCTGGAAATAAGATCTTGGTTACACACTTATTTTTCTTTGATAGTTAAATCACCGACTATCGAAGTTTTTGACCATTCTTTCGTCGTCAATACAGAGAGACCGGGATCAGATCCATTATCTGGAATCCACTCTGTATGGGTGTTAGTGTTGCGACCAAATATGGTGAAAATAAATTGAAGATGTAGTTATGCAAGGGCTATCCTGTTTACGGGATAGTGCCTTCGGTTTGTCCATTCCTAGGACAACGTGAATGGACGAATGTCTAACAGAGTATATCTAACGGATCACGTAAGTTGATCTCTTCAAACGTACTTACGTTTGGTGGCGGAGGAATTCGTTTCTCTTAGCTTTATACCCATGGTATTTTTGAGGAAATCAATTTGTGATTTGGCGGGTATGACGATGTGCCATTCAAAGTGAATGATGGCCAGATGTTCTGGAAGATAATTCAAAGCTCAAGCCTCACAACCGAGAATTGACAAAAATCGGGCAGGTAGCATGGCTATGTGGGTCGCACCCATTAGGATGTATAATCACCTATCAAGAGAAATTCCATTTGTTCTTTAATCTATCGATGATGTCCCTTTTGGGAAACGGTTGCTGATCTCAACCATTGGTGATATACATTCAATACACTCAAGAGAAATGAGTGGTCAGTCATGTGAGGGTCGGGTTGCAAGATGTTCTTGTTGAACCCAGTGTATTCGTCTCTAGAGGTACACTATCGGCAGGTGGTCTCATACCTTGTCACGTTGGAAATCCAATCTCCAATAAGCGCCCTGCGGTTTTTGATTTAATATTATATATGGAGCGTGAGATGCAAGCGTTCCACTAGATTCTATTTATTTGATGTAGACACTATAATAATATCGTTGGATTTGATATAAAAAATATTTTTGGTTATCGTAAGGTAAAAACCATCCATGTTTATGTGTGGATCGGTCTTACGATTATCATTTCTTTCTAAAGGATTTTGAAAGTTAAACAAATGGTTGGAGTTACTCACACTAGTCCCATGACTAACCCAGAGTTTATTTTGTTTGTTTTCCCTAAACTGTTGGGTGCCCAAATTTGTACGGGCAGTCAAGTAGTTGGGATTTTTCAGATTCAATTGGAGGAGCTTGAAGCAGGAGGCTTCACCTGTTAGCTATAGACTATCATATTTTTCGCTGTGTACTATGTTGTATCTGGAAACAGGTGTTTATAACTATTCTAGGAATAACGGTTGCTCTCTGATGATGGTACGTATATAAAGTTACTGAAATTTCAAAGTTTATGTTATCTAATATATTCTATTCGTTCCGCTGTGAGTTTGTGATCTTCGTTGTCTTCTATTCTAATATTTCTTTCTTTCTAATTCTCATCCTCTAACTTATTTCTTATAATGATTTGTATTTCTGTGTCATTTGGGTTGGACGTGTGTTATTATTAGTCGACCCAAAGGGTACGGAAATTCGGGTCGTTTCATTTGGTATCAGAGCCGAAGGTTGAATGATAACCTTGGCTCTGTGGCATGACTCAATAGAAATGGGGTTAGTAATGCCCTAGATTGAGTTGAGTGTATATATATGAGTGCGTATTTGTAGATTTGATATAAAATTATTTTATATTGTGTTGACTGGTTTGTTGAGTGGTTTATGAATTCTGGTCGATATAGGATGTACAACTGTATCGATAGGTGTTTCTAAACTCTCGAACAGAGCAATTCGACATAGTATTGTTTTAAAAGATGGGTAAATGATATAATTTGCCCAAAAGTTATTTTGATATAAAAGAAATAATTTTTGAAACATTATAGTATATAGATGTGTTGATTGTTATTACAATCAAATGGAATTATAAAATACCGAAATGGTTATATAAACCAACTTGAATTTGTATAAGAATGGAATATATAAATAAGTTGAATTAGAATTGGATTCGGATCAGAAATGTGGATTTAAATCCCGGATATTTAGAAAATGTTTTCTAAAGTGTTTTTAAAAGTAATATAATATTACTTTGAAGGATTTTTGAATACGAATGATTTTAAATGGATTTTAAAAGTGATTAAGCACTGAAATCACTTCAGTGGTGAGAAAATAATTCTGATAATGGGTCGCGACATTATCGGTATTCATTTTCAGGTTTCTGAGTGACGGATTGCTACCATAGTGATTTGGGAATGAAAAATTTGTTTAAAAAGGACATGATGATTTAGAAATTCAAAATTTTGAATTGAGTTGATTATAAATATACGTATAAATATATATGATTCCAAATTAATTTGAAATAAACCATGGAATTTGAATTATGAAATTAAAATTTAACTTGTACAAGTTGAATAGATTGAAATTGGAAAAATGAATTGGAATTAACTTAAGTTCAAATTTGTTTGGAATTAAACTGTGATGGAATTCTCCAGCAGAATAAGAGGGTTAACTTTTGAAAATAGAATTCAATTTGGATTAGTGAATAAAAGCGAACTAATCAGAGGTTGATCTGAGAGTTAAAAACTGAAAGTTGGATTGATTTGAAACCAACTGAAAATGGATATATGTATGCTGAACAGATATTGAATGGAAGCAAATGCAAGAGATAGAATTATGCCCGACAAAAAGGTACATGTTTACAATATTACTTGGGTTTGATGGTTTTATGAGCCTATGGGGCAAGCTGCTTGGCTTTTTGATTTCTTTTGGATTGGAGAAGGCCTAGAAAGGCGAGTTGTGGTTGTACCGATTGAACCATGCAGAGGAGATGTTGCCGAAATTTTTCAGAATTTAAAGTGTTAGAAAATTTTCAGAATTTTTGAAAATTTTCGTTAGTAAGAATAAATTAATATTTTAATTGAAATAAATTGGTCCAGTAAGCTGAAGTTAAAAATTGAACAAAAAGGATTTTTGGACCTAGTTAATAGGGTATGTAGCATTTTTTTCTCCTTAGCAATTTCGAGGACGAAATTATTTGAAGGGGGAAGAAATGTAACGACTCGGATTTTTCACTGTTAATTTTAAAACATTTAAATTAATTTTAAATGTTGTATTGGTAATATAAAATGATTTTTTATAAGGAATTATATATATATATATATATATATATAATCTTACATTTTTTGGGTTGACATTTTGTAATGACCCGTATTCTACACATCATAGGATATTAGAATATTTATTTCTTTCCCATGTGAAGTCGTATGGTCATGTAACTTTGGGAAACATCTATTAGAGTCATTTCCCATGTTCATGATTTTTGTCGATTTTTAAATGACCATTTTGCCCCTAGTTGGTACTGTTTTGGCCATAACTTTTGATTGGAAAGGAATTTTGACCTGAAACCACTTCCATTAGACTCGTTTGATGGTTTCTCTTTCCGTAGAGTGGTTACATTAGCCAAAGGGACTTACCGTTTGGGAGATATGGCTGAAACAAGGTTTGGAGGGTGAAAAACTGCTTAACCGGGCCAAATCGGGTGATTAGTGAGTAGGCCAATAACCCATTTCGGGATTAGGGTTATGGGAGGGCTGAAATGAGATGGAGAATCATTCCATTTCAGTTTTCTAGCCTCCACTTATCAACAAGGATCCCTAAAAATGGCCTCCAACCTCTAAATCACCTCCAAATCACCTTTAGGTTAAGGATTTGGCTTAGCAACCCCTAATCAAGGAGGATTTTCACCAAATCAACAAAGGAGCTGCTGGTTGGTATTGAAATTCGCATCAAATCACAGGATTATTTCAGATCTTGGTTTATTTTGTGGCTAAGGTGAGTGATTTGCTTAGTTTTGCACTAATTATGGCTAATTAGGGGTGATTAGTGTTAATTAGCGAATTTAAACATGATAAAATTCTGGAAAAATGTTTATAAAATTCGGAATGATGTTTTAGACCTTTGATATGAATTTGGGTTAATTTGGTTAAGATTTGCTAATCCTATCATTAGTTTCACCTAATCATGCTTAAGGGGAAAATATGGGATTTTGGGTATGCTTGATCCATTTTATATGTTATGATTTATGTTTTGATGTTTGGGATCGATATTACATGTTGCTATGACTGTATGGTAAGCTTTGTAATTGTTTAGAAGTGTTAGATTGGTCAAAAACACCGTCGAATGGCGTAAAAACAGTCGCAGGAAATGACCCAGAATCCGGATCGGATCGGTGAAGGGGAGCGCGGCTCGACCCGTTCCAACATAGGCATCACGATCCGTTTGAGGGAGTTGGTCACGACTTAGCTAGGTGGCACGATCCGGTAGTAGAAGCACGATCCGAACCAACAAGTATTTCCGATCCGAACCTGAGGAGGGTGGGAAGCTCACGAGTCGATGGGTACTAGGGCGAGACGATCCGACCCGATCAGAAGACACGACCCGACCCGGATGAAGCAACCCGATCCGACCCGAAGTGGTGACGCCGATCCGAACCAGGAAGAGGAACCACGAGCTGGAGGACCACGACCCGATCCGACGTAGGAGGCGCGACCCGATCCGAGTGACTAAGGCTGATCCGATCCGATGAAGAATGTGAAGGCTGATCCGATCCGATTCGATTGTGATGACCAATAACCCAAGATGCAAAGGTAGTCCAAATGGAAGTTAGAGCTCAGGATCCTGGAACCAGTTGGGAACCAATGAGTTCACTTCATGGTTGGACTTTGCTGCGGGACGTGTGCTAAGGAGTTGTCGACGTTCATAACTTCGATTCACCACTAAAAAGGAATGATGGGCTACTTATCAGTGCAGTAGGGTCATTACGACCTGAGGGGCAAGGTGATGGTAGCAAGACTACGTTATCAGTGCAGTAGGGTCATTATGACCTGAGGGGCAAGGTGATGCGTAGTAAGACTATGAGCCAGCGCAGATGGGGTGAATAACTCCATGGGGCAAGTGGACATAGTAAGGATTGGTAAGGCTATGAGCCAGCGCAGATGGGGTGAATAACTCCATGGGGCAAGTGGACATAGCGAGGAATTAGTGGCTACGTTATCAGTGCAGTGAAGCCATTTATGACTTCATGGGGCAAAGTGATCGTAGCAAGGTATGTTGGGTGATCGAAGTGGTGAATATCGTATGCTTTAAGCACTGAGTTAGAGAAGTGAGGATGGATGCTATGCTTGATTGTTTTCCATCATTATGACATGCACACCTCCCCCACCTCCGTATCTTTACACTGTTTGATATGATACCTTAGAGTGTTGTACAGTATGTAGTGCTAACTCTTTGGTTGCAGGTCCAGGTTCAGGTATGTTTTAGTCTACCTGTTATTGTTCACTTTAGATGCTTATCTCTCATACCAGGCTTTATGTCTGACCCAAAGTTTTATGTCTCCTCTTATTACTCTGGGTGCTCACACGAGCAGATTAGAGACAGGTTAGCTGGTGATGTGCGAGTAGCTGATTCGGAGGCGGGCAGGAGGCTTCCACGTATGATATATATATACACATTCTCCCAGTGTCGTTGGTGGTCGCTACTTGGGCATTAGTAGTGGACCTCATTTATCTTACTTTGCTTTGAGACAGTTTGAAATTTGTAATAAGCTAAATTCTGAATTTCCGCTGCTATGATGTTTAGTTCTGATTTTCAGCTTATGCACTGTCTCTCCTGTTTTATGTCAAGTATATTATTATTATTATTATATTTTGTTCTATGCGCTGTGAGACATTCTACAGGTTCTTTGTATGTTCATTTCCTTCTTCCCTTTCCTTCTGACGACCCGTTCCGTGCTAACTAGACATATGTACAGCGCACTTTTGGAGTAAATGTCGGTTGGTGCGGGGCGGGCCGTCACACTTGGTATCAGAGCTCTAGGTTGCGTAGTTAACCTAGGGAAAGACACTAGGGAGAGATAGTACGTATATGAGAGCGCGTATTTGTGATTACTTTGGTTTTCAAAAGCTATGTATGTATATACTATTAGTAGTATAAAGATGAAGTCGCACTGCACTAGCACCACTATGGGGTCGTTAATCGTTTCCTTTTTACAGATTAACGATGAGCCGAGACACAAGAGGTGCTGGTAGAGGGACCAACCAAGGGAATGCCGCTGACATGAGGGCTATGTTTACTAACCTCATGAGAGACATGCTTAGAGAAGTGCAAGAGGCAATTCCCAATCCCGGAGTTGGTGTTGGCCCAGTAGTGCAGGTGCCTAGGGTCGATTTTGCCAAGTTGTGCAAAGATTACACTAATCTTTGTGGGAAGCCGTTCCACGGAACAGAGTCGGCCACGGATGTTCAGGACTGGATGGATAGCTGTGACCGTATCTTTGATGACTTGGGTCTCGAGGATGCGATGAAGAGAAGGCTAGCGTCTCGTCGGCTGCAAGGGCGAGCGATGAATTGGTGGAATGCCATTAGAACAGCTATTCCAGAGGATCAGGTTACTTGGGATCAGTTCAAGGCTCGCTTTAGCGAGAAGTTCATCCCAGCTGCCCAGAAGTCAGTGTTGTTCAAGAGGTTCTTGGAACTCAAGCAGAACGGAAGGGCAGTTTCTGATTATATTGCTGAGTTCGACACTTTGTCAAAGTATGGACTGTCTCTCATTGACACTCCTGAGAAGAAGAATGAGAAGTTCATTACTGGTTTGGATGGGTACTTGGGGGAGAGGCTTATTAACCACATCGATGAGACTTTTGAATCGATCGTGGGGAAGGCTTTGAGGTCAGATAGTCTTTACCCTAAGTCAAAGACTGAGGCTGCATCTGCAGAAGGGCCAAAGCCGCAAGCAGGCGGTGGAGGCAAGAATAATTCTCAGAATAAGAGGAAGCAGGACCAATCTAAGGGTGGCCAGAAAAAGAGCAAGAAGGATGTTGAGTGCTTCAGCTGTGGAAAGAAGGGCCATTATGCTAAAGATTGTCGGGCCAAGCCAGCGGATAAGAAGTGCTTCAACTGTGGTCAAGTGGGACATTTCAAGGACAAGTGTCCGCAGCCTCTTAAGGAGAAGCAGATTGTGAAAGCATATGCTATTGATGCTGTTCCTTCTTCGTCGAATGCCCCAACTGCTGCGGAGAAAGGAAAGAATGTTGTCATTCAAGGTATGCTTTCTATTTATGATATACCAGTTCGAGTTTTGTTTGATACTGGGGCTTCCCGTTCCTTCATATCTAGTGACCTGGTAGATAGGTTGGGACTGGAACCCGAGATAGTCGATAGACCATTGATTGTGACGAACCCGATTGGCGGTTCGACTAGCCTTAGTATGATTTGCAGGAATTTGGTCTTATCGAGTCATGGATGTATGTTTGTATGTGATTGCGTTGTTTTGGGCTTTACTGGGTATGGCATTATATTGGGAGTCGATTGGCTCTAAAGATACGGGGTGGTGGTAGACTGTGAGGGCTTTTTGGTGACAGTGAGGGCGGATGATGGGCGGAGGGTAGTGTTTGGTAGCCTACCTAGTGATGGGGTTATGGCTAGTTTTGTAAATTCCCTCGACATCCCGTAGGATGAGTTGTCAGATGTGCCCGTGGTAGGCCAGTATCCGGACGTCTTCGAGGAGGTGACCGGGCTTCCACCACACCGAGAGATTGAGTTCCGTATTGATTTAGTGAAAGATGCCAGACCTATAGTGATGCCACTTCGTCGTATGGCACCAAGGGAGCAGCGAGAGCTCGGGGTGCAAGTCAGCAATCTTTTGAAGAAGGGATTTATTAGAAGGAGTGTCTCCGAGTGGGGAGCACCAGTTGTGTTTGCCACTAAGGCAGATGGTTCCCTTCGTTTGTGTGTGGACTATCGCGAGTTGAATAAGGTGACGAGGAAGAACAAGTATCCTCTACCGCGGATAGATGATTTGTTTGATCAGCTGGAAGGAGCTAGAGTGTTCTCCCAGTTGGACCTCACGACAGGATTTCATCAGCTTCGAGTAGCAGATGAGAGTGTTCCGAAAACGGCATTTAGGACGCCGTCTGGATTTTATGAGTGGTTGGTCATGCCGTTTGGGTTGACCAATGCACCAGCCTATTTTGTGGATCTTATGAATCGAGTATTCAGAGATCAGTTGAATAAGTTTGTTCTTGTGTTCGTGGATGATATCCTTGTTTACTCAAGGACAGAAGAGGAACACAAGGGACACTTGAGGATAGTGATGGAGGTGTTGAGGAAACACCAATTGAAAGCGAAATTCTCCAAGTGTCATTTTTGGAGAAGGGAAGTAAGGTTCTTGGGTCATGTTGTTTCCGAGAGTGGTATTGCCGTGGACCCTGCGAAGGTGGCTACGGTACAGGATTGGCCTACGCCCAAGAATGCTACAGATGTGAGAAGTTTCTTGGGATTAGCTGGATATTATCGTAAGTTTATCCAGGACTTCTCCAAGATTGCAGCACCGTTGACTCATTTGACTAAGAAGAATCAGTCCTTCGTCTGGGACGGAGTGTGTGACGATGCCTTCAAAAGTCTAAAGGAGAGGTTGACGCGTGCGCCAGTATTAGTCATCCCTAAAGGGAATGAAGAGATGACGGTATACACGGATGCTTGTGGTACCGGACTGGGTGTTGTGTTGATGCAAGGAGGTAGGGTTGTAGCTTATGCTAGTCGACAGCTAAAGCCGCATGAGAAGAAGTATCCTACCCATGATTTGGAATTGGCAGCGATCGTATTTGCGCTGAAGGTGTGGAGACACTATCTCTTGGGAGAAAGATTCGAGTTGTTTACCGATCATAAATCGTTAAAGTATCTTTTCTCCCAGAAAGATCTGAATCTCCGTCAACAGAGATGGTTAGAGTTCTTGGCTTCGTATGATTTTGATATCGCATATACACCTGGAAAAGGTAATGCGGTAGCCGATGCCTTGAGTAGGAGACATGCCAGCTTAGGGGCAATGTTTCTTGAATGGAAGCAACTGGAGTATATCGCGGGGTTTGATTTCAGACCAAAGTGCGAGTTGGATCCAGTTATGCTAGCTAGTTTGACGATCAGACCCACTTTGATAGAGCGGATTGGTTCTAGCCAGAGGGACGATCCTAATCTATTAGAAATCATCTCCAAGTTAGAGATGGGTATTGGTGAGGAGGTGAATGTGTACGGGCTTGATCGAGATGGATGGCTTAGAAAGAATGGAAGATTAGTTGTGCCCAACGTGAATGGTTTGAGAGATGAAGTGCTTAGAGAATGTCATCACTCAAAACTGACTATACATCCCGGTGGTAATAAGATGTATCGAGACATGAGACAGACTTACTACTGGGAAGGGATGAAAAGAGACGTTGGGAAGTTTATATCCAAGTGCATGAATTGCCAGCTAGTTAAAGCCGAGCCAAAGAAGCCTAGTGGGTTGTTGCAACCATTAGAAATTCCCGAATGGAAATGGGAGCAAGTCTCGATGGATTTCATCGATGGCCTACCAAGGACTAGATCGGGATATGATAGCATTTGGGTAATTGTGGATCGATTGACTAAGAGCGCAAGATTTATACCAGTCAAATCGACCAGGACGGCAGCCAAGTTGGCAGAATTGTATATGAAGTGGGTAGTGAGATTTCATGGAGTACCCAAAAGCATTGTGAGTGACCGGGACCCGTTGTTCACTAGTGGGTTTTGGAAAAGCTTACAAGAGGCTCTAGGGTCAAGATTACATCTCAGTACCGCATATCATCCTCAGACCGACGGTCAGACGGAGAGGGTGAATCGTATATTGGAAGACCTCTTGAGAGCTTGTATATTGGATTTTGGTGGATCATGGGATGACCATTTGCATCTAGTAGAGTTCGCATTTAATAGTAGCTACCAATCCAGTATCGGTATGGCTGCATATGAAGCTTTGTACGGAAGACCGTGCAACTCACCATCATGTTGGATAGAGACTGGCGAGAAGTTTGTGCTTGGACCAGATTTGGTGAGAGAAACCTCGGGTAAGATTAAGATCATTCAGCAACGAATGAAAGCTGCCCAAGACAGGCAGAAAAGTTATGCTGATAAGAGAAGAAGAGACTTGAAGTTCTCCGTTGGTGACTTGGTGTTTGTCAAGATCTCTCCGTTAAAGAGCGTGATTCGATTTGGCAAGAGAGGCAAGTTGGCACCAAGATTTGTTGGCCCATTCCCTGTTCTTGAATTAGTCGGGAATTTGGCATATAGAGTCGGCTTACCAGAGAAAATGGCGGGAGTTCACAATGTATTTCATGTTTCCCAACTAAGGAAGTTCGTTCACGACTCAGATGTGACTATTTCACCTGATCAGTTAGAGGACTTCGAAGTAGAACCCGAGGCGGTTGGGAACCGCTAGCCGATTCGTATTGTGGGGTACGATACGAAGCAACTTCGAAGGAAGGCGGTGAAGCTAGTCAAGGTTCAGTGGGGCGAGAACGAGAATGATTGTACTTGGGAGACAGAAGAGAGCATTAGGAAGATGCATCCAGAACTCTTTACCTAGTAAGATTTACTTCGTGATTTAGTTTTCCGCATGCTAGGATAGACTTGTTTTGCTTAGTTGCATGTTTGATTGTTGTTTTATGATTGATAGGCATGCGGGACCTTTGTGTGTTTGGATTAGGGAATTTCGGGGGCGAAATTTCTTAAGGGGGGGAGAGTGTAATGACCCGTATTCTACACATCATAGGATCGTAGAATATTTATTTCTTTCCCATGTGAAGTCGTATGGTCATGTAACTTTGGGAAACATCTATTAGAGTCATTTCCCATGTTCATGATTTTTGTCGATTTTTAAATGACCATTTTGCCCCTAGTTGGTACTGTTTTGGCCATAACTTTTGATTGGAAAGGAATTTTGACCTGAAACCACTTCCATTAGATTCGTTTGATGGTTTCTCTTTCCGTAGAGTGGTTACATTAGCCAAACGGACTTACCGTTTGGGAGATATGGCTGAAACAAGGTTTGGAGGGTGAAAAACTGCTTAACCGGGCCAAATCGGGTGATTAGTGAGTAGGCCCATAACCCATTTCGGGATTAGGGTTATGGGAGGGCTGAAATGAGATAGAGAATCATTCCATTTCAGTTTTCTAGCCTCCACTTATCACCAAGGATCCCTAAAAATGGCCTCCAACCTCTAAATCACCTCCAAATCACCTTTAGGTTAAGGATTTGGCTTAGCAATCCCTAATCAAGGAGGATCTTCACCAAATCAACAAAGGAGCTGCTGGTTGGTATTGAAATTCGCATCAAATCAGAGGATTATTTCAGATCTTGGTTTATTTTGTGGCTAAGGTGAGTGATTTGCTTAGTTTTGCACTAATTATGGCTAATTAGGGGTGATTAGTGTTAATTAGCGAATTTAAACATGATAAAATTCTGGAAAAATGTTTATAAAATTCGGAATGATGTTTTAGACCTCTGATTTGAATTTGGGTTAATTTGGTTAAGATTTGCTAATCCTATCATTAGTTTCACCTAATCATGCTTAAGGGGAAAATATGGGATTTTGGGTATGTTTGATCCATTTTATATGTTATGATTTATGTTTCGATGTTTGGGATCGATATTACATGTTGCTATGACTGTATGCTTTGTGATTGTTTAGAAGTGTTAGATTGGTCAAAAACGCCGTCGAATGGCGTAAAAACAGTCGCAGGAAACATGGAGGAAATGACCCAGAATCCGGATCGAATCGGTGAAGGGGAGCGCGGCTCGACCCGTTCCAGCATAGGCGTCACAATCCGTTTGAGGGAGTTGGTCACGACTTAGCTAGGTGACACGATCCGGTAGTAGAAGCACGATCCGAATCAACAAGTATTTCCGATCCGAACCTGAGGAGGGTGGGAAGCTCACGAGTCGATGGGTACTAGGGCGAGACGATCCGACCCGATCAGAAGACACGACACGACCCGGATGAAGCAACCCGATCCGACCCGAAGTGGTGACGCCGATCCGAACCAGGAAGAGGATCCACGAGCTGGAGGACCACGACCCGATCCGACGTAGGAGGCGCGACCCGATCCGAGTGACTAAGGCCGATCCGATCCGATGAAGAATGTGAAGGCTGATCCGATCCGATTCGATTGTGATGACCAATAACCCGAGATGCAAAGGTAGTCCAAATGGAAGTTAGAGCTCAGGATCCTGGAACCAGTTGGGAACCAATGAGTTCACTTCATGGTTGGACTTTGCTGCGGGACGTGTGCTAAGGAGTTGTCGACGTTCATAACTTCGATTCACCACTAAAAAGGAATGATGAGCTACTTATCAGTGCAGTAGGGTCATTACGACCTGAGGGGCAAGGTGATGGTAGCAAGACTACGTTATCAGTGCAGTAGGGTCATTATGACCTGAGGGGCAAGGTGATGAGTAGTAAGACTATGAGCCAGCGCAGATGGGGTGAATAACTCCATGGGGCAAGTGGACATAGTAAGGATTGGTAAGGCTATGAGCCAGCGCAAATGGGGTGAATAACTCCATGGGGCAAGTGGACATAGCGAGGAATTAGTGGCTACGTTATCAGTGCAGTGAAGCCATTTATGACTTCATGGGGCAAAGTGATCGTAGCAAGGTATGTTGGGTGATCGAAGTGGTGAATATCGTATGCTTTAAGCACTGAGTGAGAGAAGTGAGGATGGATGCTATGCTTGATTGTTTTCCATCATTATGACATGCACACCTCCCCCACCTCCGTATCTTTACACTGTTTGATATGATACCTTAGAGTGTTGTACAGTATGTAGTGCTAACTCTTTGGTTGCAGGTCCAGGTTCAGGTATGTTTTAGTCTACCTGTTATTGTTCACTTTAGATGCTTATCGCTCATACCAGGCTTTATGTCTGACCCAGAGTTTTATGTCTCCTCTTATTAATCTGGGTGCTCACACGAGCAGATTAGAGACAGGTTAGCTGGTGATGTGCGAGTAGCTGATTCGGAGGCGGGCAGGAGGCTTCCACGTATGATATATATATATACACATTCTCCCTGTGTCGTTGGTGGTCGCTACTTGGGCATTAGTAGTGGACCTCATTTATCTTACTTTGCTTTGAGACAGTTTGAAATTTGTAATAAGCTGAATTCTGAATTTCCGCTGCTATGATGTTTAGTTCTGATACTCAGCTTATTCACTCTCTCTCCTGTTTTATGTCAAGTATATTATTATTATTATATTTTGTTCTATGCGCTGTGAGATATTCTACAGGTTCTTTGCATGTTCATTTCCTTCTTCCCTTTTCTTCTGACGACCCGTTCCGTGCTAACTAGACATATGTACAACGCACTTTTGGAGTAAATGTCGGTTGGTGCGGGGCGGGCCGTCACACATTTCCTTGGAATACTCAAGCAGCTAATCATGTACTCCATTCATTCAGAATTATATTGTTTTCTACATTTTATTTTCACATTTGAGAACAAAGAGTTGAGTAGAGGACAGTCTATAGCATTTACAACTATACTGGTAGATGGATTAAAGTTTGTGTTTGATAATGTTAAAGATTTGATAATAGTAATTCCTGAAGAAAAAAAATGTAGCTAGACAGCTTTCAATTGATCACGAACTTAGCAAAATATGAAAATCAATTGAAAGAAAAAGGTAGTCTTGCAGGTAAATGTTTATCTTGGTCAAAATTGATTTGTAACTTTGTTTAGTATATGGAAACATCTAGTAAAAACTACCGGTACAATTTACCAATGTAGATGTCAAGTTATCTTGCACTCTGTAAATTGTTTACCAGTTCATCCTACAGCGCTTGGTGATATATATTGAAAAAAAGAATTGCCTTCAGCTCCCCAGTTCTGTTACTTGCCAAAATGACCACAAGATAATTTAGAGGATCTTTCAACTTGAATAAAATGCCGCGAATACTAACTTGCCAAGACTTGGATGTATCATTTTGTTTTCCTACCGCTTCTTGGTACATGGATGATATTATTATCAGTACATCCCTTGTTAACACCTTCACATGCCTAGTCTGAATCATATATTAGATAAAAGGAGGAAAAATCATCTCCTTACGTGTAAGCTTCAGACAACACCGTGCTTGGCAAGTATTTTAGAAAGCGTGCGTGCCAAACCAATTCAAACCGTGCTGGTGAAGTAAATAATCCGTGTTTACCAAGGAATTGAGAACCGTGTGTGCCAAGCTATTCATAATCGTGCGTGTCAAGTTACTAGATCTATATAAATAAATAAATTAAACAAACCGACCCTCTTTGTTTTCCTTCAGCAAAACGAGATCAATCCTTAAACAAAAGCAAATCATTCCCCTTCTATTCGAATATTATTTTATTTCCTATCTTAAAATTCATGATTCATTTCAACAAACGTTCAACTGTGGAATCGAAGAGGGGTGTGAGCTCGAGAAGTTATTGGTGCTGGCTTCCTTTGCGGTGGTCGAAGGAGGGAGGTTTCTTATTTCAAATCACGGTGGTTTAAGGCCTTTTCTGGCGAACTTATAGGGGGTTACGGTGAACTGTTTCAGGTAAAGGGGGAGAGAGGTTAGGCAAAGCGATGGGTTAAGGTAGCTTGACCTTCGATGGCCAGAGGTGGCGGGTAGGAGCAGCTAAATGGATTTCAGGTGGTTCATTTTCTTTGGGATCGAGAGGGAGTCGTCGGGTACGGTCTGGGTCAGGGTTGATTGAAGAGAGGAGCGATGGAATTATCGGGTTTTACTATGAGAACAAAATGGGGTCTTTTTCTTTGACCTGGGATGGTTCTGAGAACGGAAATGGGTGTAATGGGTAAGGATGGATGGTGGTCTATAATGGGGTGGAACCTGGAGTTGATTGTGATTTGGTGGTGAAGGGTTGATTTGCCTATACCGTGCATTGCAAAAGGATGGGGTATTAACAATAACAACCGTATATGCAATGAGGAAGAAGGATGTGGTTTCTGTGTGTTTTGCCTGAAAACAGATTGAAATGGGAAGAAGCGGTTTTTGTTCAATACTGTATTGGAACAAAGGGGAAGACGTGATTACAAAAGGTTGTCCATGGTAAAGAATAGTGAAGGAAAGGTGTTGGTTCCAACTTGTTTTAGCAAGGAAGAATACCGATTAAAAATAAAAGGTGACTTATGGGAGAGAAAAACAAGTGTCGGTGGTTGCCAGTAACTGGAGTTGTAGGTCTATCTTTTATAACGAAGAAGAAGTAATTCATATCAGGGGAGTCTGGTTTTTGGTGAGAGGGAGAATAGAGCGCAAGTATCACGGTGGAGATGACGTGCTTTTATGGTGACTGGAGGATCATTTATTTGTTGTTGTGGAGTGGAAGTCAATGTATAAAAAAGATGGAAGTTTGGAAAATGGTGAGGACAACGTGTTCTGGTGCGTTTAAGCAGACAGGAGATGTCAACATATGGAAGGAAGATCAAGTGTTTAACGTGGTAATCTAAATGGTTAATAATAATTAGTTAATTATATACTAATTAAAATCAAATTAAAACTTGTAACATCAATATATAATTTATATGTGATCAAAATTTAACAGGACCGGATCCACTGGAACCGTAACGTCGAGATCTACGTTGTGGAACTGACGGGACTGAGAGCACAACTATTGGAAGTACGTGATAAAATCAATCACTCATTTGATTGTAGACGCAACAAAAAGGCAGAATCATCAACTGCGACCAATGTGAGTAAACTCACTAACTCTGACTCGTTATATTTTTATAAACGAGTTTTTAAATTTATTTTATACTGTGTGATGGTTGCTTGGTTATATAGTTGATAAAATTGGCTGATATGATTACATTGTAGATTGATTATTAGTTCTGATATTTCATATTGATGTGGAATAATATTTGTAACAACCCGAAAATCTGGGCCAGTTTAAAATTTTTATTTTGGCAATTTTAGCGAATTTTGAATATTTAAAATGAATTATTTTAAATAGAATGGATGATAAATTTATTTTGAATATAATTCGAACGTATATATTTATACGCGTCGTCGTTAGAATATAAATAATTATATATAATTATAAATAGAATTGAAAATGGCGCGGTAGTTCGATAATTCGATTTCAAACTTCAATTGAATGTACCGGGTGCAAAACAATCCGGATTTTAGTGAAACCATAAACAATAGGATCTAATTGGGAATATCTTTCCAACGAATCCGAAAAATCGAAATTTCATAGCGGGAATCAAAAGATATGTCCAGTTGAAAATTCTGAATAGTCGCTATGGAATTCAGGCCCTTAAAAATGGGAATTTTGCAAACGACCTCGGATTTCGACGAAACCACTTTTGTTGGATCCGCAGTGTCAAATTATTGCTACGTTTCAAATTTCATAATTTTTCGAATCAATATGTGAGCGTGGCAAAGGAAAATGCGTTTGACCATTTTTAGTTGATTTTAATCGACTGGAAATTGGTCATTTTTCCAATGGTCTCAGAATTCGACGAAACTAGTTTTGTTATGACCATATCGTCAATACGAAGCTAGAAAACATTTTTATGGAATTTTTCTAGTTAGTATGTGACCCCGGTAAATTGAAATGCGCGTTCAAATTCAATATATAGAGTTATATGTTGATTTTGACGAAAACTGATTGTAACGATCGAATCAGCCAACGATACATATCCCATTGTGTTCGAAATGGGGGTAAAACGCTATGGACGACAGGCGGTGGGCCTCGTTTAGAGGTCGTATGTAAAAGTCAACTTTTTCATAATTAAAATAATTAAAAATTAAAAAAACCTCTTTCCTCTCCCCTTAACTTCTCCCCGCCCCCCCCCCCCAAATCATTATTTCAGATTCAAGAAAAAAAAGGAAGCCGCTCCTCCCCTCTCCGCTGATCGAACCCCCCTCCCATCGCTAAACCCACCGCGACCTCCAGCCCGCCTTCGTCGACGTCGAGCCACCGCGATGGCGCCTCCCACAACCGCCGCGCCTTTCCTTTCCTCCTCCGATCCCTGTGCCGTCATCGACCCCCACCTCGATCCCCTCTTCTCCTTCTGCTACCCCCCCCCCCCCCTTGTATTCAACCCGCGACGCAGACCCCGACAACCACCTTCCCCGACCTCTGACGCCGCAGGTGGACCCCTCCTCTCCGTTCGAAGATGACCAGTACGTTTTTTTATTTATTTATATTTTTATTTACTTAAAGTATTGTTTTTTTTATTTATTTATATTGTTCTATCCGATTTTAATTAGAGGGAAAAACCTGATTTTTGAAGTATAAAAATATATTGTTTTAAGAAGATAAAGATTTGTTTTATAACACTAAAAAGATTTGATTTTAATTTATAAAAAGGAATGGTTTTTAAAAATATAAAAACATGAATTTTATTTTAAAGCAAAGCTATGATTTTTATCGAAGTAAAAGAAAGATTTTTATTCGTTCATTAGCTAGGAAAAAGAAGTGATTTTTAATAATAAAAATTCAATTTTTATATATTGAATAGCATAGTAAAAATTCGATTTTTATATATTGAATAGCAAAGTAAAAATTCGATTTTTATATATTGAATAGTAAAGTAAAAATTCGATTTTTACATATGTAGAGAATACGGGCAACGAAGGTGATAAAAAGGCGAGAACAACAAAGATTTCTCTAAATGAAGAGTCGTGGTATTGGATAGCTATCGGTGAGAATTTCTCACCTTTCAATTTCTTTTTCTAGTTATATATATATACTAGGATGCAGACGGTGTTTAGTAGCGCCCGACACAATCGTCCACAGACCATGGACTTGTTTGTTTGGTTGTATAGTTGGTTAGATTATTTGGTGAAATGGAATGGATTTGATTGATGTGTGAATGGCGTGGGCCTTCACTAGACCGGGGATAAGGCTAGGCCTCGTCCCGTTTCTAGTATCATGCCGTTATGCCGCCGAAATTTTCTAAAATAAGTTAGAAAATAAAAATATCATTTTATTTAAAGAATGTACTGAATAGAAATTCATATGTTAAAATAAAATGTTTTATCGTTAAAAATATAATTTTTAACGTGAATATGAATATAGTGAATGTGAATAAATAAATATTCATTTACAAACTGGACGGTTTGTTTATGTACACCGATTTGACTGACATTGATTGGGACGATAAATTTTACACATCGCCCAACTGCACAAATAAAATCTGTGTTTGATTGTTTGAAACCCCACACGGGTGTTGGGATCAAATAAGTTCACTCATCCTGATTGATTAAATATGTCGGTCGATGGATCGACAGGCTGTTATAAGCGTTAGATATCTATATTTGATGCCTATACAGTGTAGTGCACTTTGGATGATGGTTGATTATTTATCGTTGCTATTATATACATTTGTTGTATGGAATCCATATAATTAACTTTATATGGTAATTGATTGGGCTTCATTCCAATCAGAAAAATAAAGAATATTATAAAATAAAGGTTCATGTGTTGACCGTACTCATCCGTTGAGATTAGTCATGTGTTGAACGAAATATTTTAATAATAAAATTTACATCTTCATCAATATAAAATAAAGGTTCATGTGTTGACAGTACTCATCCGTTGAGATTAGTCATGTGTTGAACGAAACATTTTGATAATAGAAATATTTTGAAATAGAAATATTTGAAATAGAATATTTGAAAATAGAAATATATGAAGCCGTGTTGATTAGATTGACGCCATTTTGACGTGAACGATATTTATATCGACTTTATTCATTTTAAAATGAATATTGAAAAGTGATTTCGAAATTGAATATTTTGAAATGAAATTTGAATCGAATTGAACAGAAAACGAATTCGAATTGAATTGAATAGAAAACGAATTCGAATTGAATTGAATAGAAAACGAATTCGAATTGAATTGAACAGAAACCGAATTCGAATTGAATTGAATAGAAAACGAATTCGAATTGAATTGAGTAGAAAACAAATTTGAATTGAATAGAAAACGAATTCGAATTGAATTGAATAGAAAACGAATTCGAATTGAATTGAATAGAAAACGAAATTGAATTCAATTGAAAACGAATTGAAATAGAATCGAAATCGATTTGAATTGAAATCAAATAGAAGTGAATGTAGAAAGAATTTATAAGGGAAAATTCAATTTTGATTTGAATTTGAAATAAAGGTTGAAATTGTTTTTGAAACAAATTTGAAATGATTTATAAAATTCGTTTTAAAAAGGAAATCGACGAAATGTATATAATATATATATATTATATATAATGGCCTGAATAGAACGCGCCGCGCCGCGGCAGTTCGTGAATTTCGACCATTTATTTCAAACGGACATTACGGGAGATCCGACCGTCGGATTCTCCTAAAACCGGAACCGTTGGGTTCGTATCGAAAAGAGCTTTATAACAAATATTAGAAATTTGAAATCTAACGGTTGGATTTGGAGATACGTCCAAATCAAATTTGGAAAAGGTCGCTGTAAGTGCAATTCGATGGCCGTTGATGGAAATCGACTGTACGGGCCTTGATAAAATTATTAAAAATAGTAATGATTAGTGTTAAATCATAAGAAATGATTTGGGAAAAATTGGGATGAAAAATTCCATATTTGAAAAGATAAAAATAGATTTTTATTGAAATGAACTAGTTTTGAACTGAAGTGGGTTTAAATAGAATTGATTCATGGGTTTATCGTGAACTGTGTTTTAAATAACACTAGTTCTTTAACCCGATAATAAATAGAATACGATTTGGGTTTATCGTGAACTGTGTTTTAAATGACACTAGTTCTTTAACCCAGTAAAAAGAGTTTTAATGAATCTTCAATTAAATTGAAATGCGGATTGATAATTTAAATTATCAACTTTAGAAAATGAGCGAGAATGGAGTATCACCAGTTTTGCTCCAAAGCGATAGTTAAATCTTTAATCAGATTTGAACGTGAAATGGTAATTAATTTTACCGATAACACTGTGGTGTTAAATATGGAGTATTACCAGTTTTGCTTCATGGGATGAATAGGTTGGGATTGGGAAATAAATTAAATAATTACTTCGGTATGGTTCGCTAATCCCGACTAGTTTGGAAAACCATAATTTGGTTTGAAATGACATCCAAAGGAAGATTAAAGGATAAATTTTAAAGAATTTATCTTGGATAAAATTAATGGGAACCTTTCCCTAAGAATTAAAATTTAGAAACTAGCTGAAGGTTAGTTAAGAAGAATGGTTTCCTGGATATTGATCTGATGTTGGTTTCGGCCTTCGGGGTTAATATTTGGGGAATTGCTCTCTTACTGATTTACGGTTAGTAACTAATGAATTGGAATGAGGCGTATGTTGTGTTTGTGTAACATTTATTTTTAATATACGCGGGTTGTTCGGAAAGGCCGGGTTTATACCCATTCTGAATAACCGATTCGACGATATGTCGAAGATGAAGACGGTGGTTGAAGACCGGAAGTCTTCACATCGTTGGGATAATTACTGACGATCCTGATTGGGCTGTACACCCAAGAGGATGGAAATAGTTGGTGGTCGTCCAGACGTACTTGGAGATGGATGGATATGCGAGGAAAGTGCCTCCGGTTTCGTTCAGACCTAGAACGGACTTGTAAATGGATGGTGTGTCTGACATTGTATTCCTTTATATTGTATTCGTTGATCTCTGCTAAATATATATCTGTTTGGCGGCGGGGAATTTATTCTCTTGCTTAACGCCCTTCTCTGAGACATACGAGCTCAGAGGTTATATATTGGCAGAAATCAGTGGTACGATATGGATTGATAGTGTGGCATGCTGAGATGCAGTGATCCAGACTTTTGTTGAAAAGCAAAGTTTGGTGGGTGATGATCAAAGCGCAGCTTTAATACAGCATGGCTTTGTGTATAGCGTTGATTCGCAAGCCTCACACCCCGGTATGGTGGTAAACTGGTGGTTTGATCAGTATGCTTTTTAGTGGATGGGCACCTTAGTGGTGTCGTGGATTCGGTCGACCGAGATGAGCCTAGTGCTCAGGGATATATAGAGTAGGCGGTGTTTTCTCTCGCTGGGACATAAGCCGCGGTGGTACTCTGGTCCCAAATGTGCGGATGTGCAGACGGTGTTTTCTCTTGTTGGGACGTAAGCCGTGGGGAATTGCATTACGCGATCGATCTTTCGAATCAGGAGCCACCATGATGGAAATCCAATTTCCGATACATGTATTTCGGTTTTATTTGTAGAGCCTAGTATGGCGACATAGTGGGATGGGGCGCTTATGCCGTCTATGATTGATACTTATGATTTGAAGATATTTTATACAGTATGCACTTATAAAAGTATCAAATGATTTGCTTTAAACGTATCAAGCATTCTTGGCTATTATAAGGTAAAAACCCTATCCTCGGGCTTGCGTTGCATTGTGTGATGGGACCTGGGTCTTATAATAGCTTCATTTTTCTTTATTTAGCATTGCGCTGTTGTTTTATGCACTGGTGTTCTTGGGAGGAAACCCGTTCCGTGTTATACGGCGTGGTCCCTTGATTTACTAACTTTAAAAATAAAGATTAATAACTGTTTTAGTTCTCACACCAGTCACATAACTGACCTGGAGTTTATTGTTTTAACCTAAACTCTGGGTGCCCCTATTTTCGACACGGGCAGCTAGTAGTTTTGGTTTTGCAATTTATATTCACAGGATCCTAGTTTACAGTTGGAACGATATCCGGAAAGCTTTGTATCCGTATATCTCCTTCAGTTGTGTATCGTATTATTTTCCGCTGCTATGTATTTAAATGTAATTTAAATCTCTGATATTTCTGTGTAATATTCATTCATACTCTGTATATTCTTGTATCTGATGGAATTGTTGTAATAACAGTGAAATGTTCTTTTGTCTGCGTTCTGATTTGTCTTGTCCTCACAGTAATTCGTTCTTTCTCATCTCTTCGGAGACAGGGGAAGTTTCGGGTCGCTTCAATATTATTGTGTTGATTAACATCTGTGGATGCAGGGAAACAGGTTGGAGGGATCCAACTGGATTCCTCAACATTTATATCACTGTTTTTATTTATTGTGCTATATGATGTGTCATAAATTCTATGATTGATTGTGTTGTGTTGGATATCAGTGACCCTATAAATTTTGGTATTTAAATACCGAAAAGTAAAAATATTTTCAAATAAAGAAAATAAATTGGGAATTTAAAAAAGGGAATTTATTTCCAATATAGGAATTAAATTTCGAATTAACTGGAAATAAGAACTTGGTTTAAATGGATAAAACAAGAGGTGAATTATAAGTATTTTTGGAATAATTGTAACATAAGTTCAAAGTTTGAATTTATATTGAAAAGGGGAAATGGGTTTTGAAATTGATAATTGAAATGAGATTTTGATCTTAACTATTATAAAGAAAATATAAATAAGATTATAGCCGTTGTAATAAAAAAAATGAAATATTTTATGAAAAATTCTAAATAGGAGTTAGAAATGGAATTTGGATTTAAGATGTTATTTACAAGTATAAATCTAAACAGCGATTATAGCGCTATTGTTATAATAAATGTTTTGTAAATTTAAAACAGCGATTATAATGCCGCTGCTATAATAAATGTTTTGTAAATTTAAAACAGTGATTATAATGCCGCTGTTACAATTAATGTTTGGAAACAGCGATTATAACGCTGTCGTATAACAAATGCTTTTGTAAATCTAAACAACAATTTTAAGCTGCCGTTATAATAATTGTTTTAACAGCGATCTTAACGCTGTGTTATAATAAGTGTTCTATAATTCTAAACAGCGATTGTAACGCTGTTGTTAAAAGAAATGTTTTATAAATCAAATATTGGGAAACAGCGATTGTAACACTGTTGTTAAAATGAAATGAATTGGTTAATGAGGAATTAATAAATGGAATATTAAAATATTTTCCGATATTAATAATGTATATTTTCTGAATATAGAAAATAAGGATTCGTGAATATTTAGAAATGTTTTCTAACTGGAATAAGAGATATTTTCTTGCATAAAGAAATTATAATATTGAAAGTGTTTTTCAAAGAATCGAGAGGAGAAATCGAGCTTCAAAAAAATACGAAAGATGGAAAATGAGAATTGTAAATGATAATATAATAAGGAATTGATTTAGGGGGCCCAATGTTGACTGATGATTGATCGATCGTATTCCTACCTGGAAATAAGATTGTTGGTTGCACACTTATTTTTCTTTGATATTTAAATCACCGACTATCAAAGTTTTAGACCATTTTTCCATCGTCAATAGGGAGAGACCGGGATCAGATCCATTATTTGGAATCCACTCTGTATGGGCGTTATCGTTGCGACCAAATATGGTGAAAATAAATTGAAGACGTAGTTATGCAAGGGCTATCATGTTTACGGGATAGTGCCTTCGGTTTGTCCAGTCCCAGGACAACGTGAATGGACAAATGTCTGACAGAGTATATCTAACGGATCACATAAGTTGGTCTCTTCAAACGTACTTACGTTTGATGGCGGAGGAATTTGTTTCTCTTAGCTTTATACCCGTGGTATTTTTGAGGAAATCAATTTGTGATTTGGCGGGTTTGACGATGTGGCATTCAAAGTGAATGATGGCCAGATGTTCTGGAAGATAATTCAAACCTCAAGCCTCACAACCGAGAATTGACAAAAATCGGGCAGGCAGCATGGCTATGTGGGTCGCACCCATTAGGATGTATAATCACCTATCTAGAGAAATTCCATTTGTTCTTTAATCTATCGATGCTGTCCCTTTCGGGAAATGGTTGTTGATCCCAACCGTTGGTGATATACATTGGATACACTCAAGCGAAATGAGTGGTCGGTCATGTGAGGGTCGGTTGCAAGATGTTCTTGTTGAACCTAGTGTATTCGTCTCTAGAGATACACTATCAGCAGGTGGTCCCATACCTTGTCACGTTGGAAATCCAATCTCCAATAAGTGCCCTGCGGTTTTTGATTTAATATTATATATGGAGCGTGAGATGCAAGCGTTCCACTAGATTCTATTTATTTGATGTAGACACTATAATAATATCACTGGATTTGATATCAAAAATATTTTTGGTTATCGTAAGGTAAAAACCATCCGTGTTTATGTGTGGATCGGTCTTATGATTATCAATTCTTTCGAAAGGATTTTGAAAGTTAAACAAATGATTGGAGTTACTCACACCATTCCCATGACTGACCCCGAGTTTATTTTGTTTGTTTTCCTTAAACTCTTGGGTGCCCAAATTTGTACAGGCAGTCAAGTAGTTGAGATTTTTCAGGTTCAATTGGAGGAGCTTGAAGCAGGAGGCTTCACCTGTTAGCTATAGACTATCATATTTTCCGCTGTGTACTATGTTGTATTTGGAAACAGGTGTTTATAACTGTTCTAGGAATAACGGTTGTGCTCTAATGATGGTACGTATATAAAGTTACTGAAATTTCAAAGTTTATGTTATCTAATATATTTTATTCGTTCCGCTGTGAGTTTGTGATCTTCGTTGTCTTCTATTCTAATATTTCTTTCTTTCTAATTCTCATCCTCTAACTTCTTTCTTATAATGATTCATATTTCTGTGTCATTTGGGTTGGACGTGTGTTATTATTAGTCGACCCAAAGGGTACGGAAATTCGGGTCGTTTCACAATTGGTTATTGACAAGTGGAATTGTGATAATAATTTTGAAAAATGGCAATGGGAAATGGAAGTGGCTCTTAGGCGGAATTGGGTCCATCGGGTAGTGTTTGATACACATTTATTGCTGGTGGATATCTTGAATGTAAGGAGAGAGGAAATGGAAGAGTGAGCATTCACTATAGTTCAACTTGCTATGGGGAGAATGTTATCTATGAAATTAGTGGTGAGATGACTGCGAAGGGTAGTTGAGACAAGTTGGAGGAGTTGTATATGAAGAAGTCACTCACTAATCGATTGATCTTGTTGTGAACTTTTGTTACCTACAAGATGAAGGAAGAAACTTCACTAAAGGCACACTTGAATGTCTTTGATGATTTGACAATGAAGATGAAAGTGGTGGATTTGAAGTTTAAGGAACATCCGAAGGCGGTGATATTGTTATGTTTGTTGTCTAACCGCTATACGCGTTTCTCAAATAGTTTGATCTATGGTTGAGATATACTGACTCTTGATGATGTCAAGACTGGTCTTCTTAGTGAAGAATTGGGAGATAAGATGAAGGAGCTAAGTGATGGAAGTAGTGGTGCATGCAATGGTTATGGTTTGTTTATGGAAAAGGAAAATTTTGAGAAAAAGGGAAACCGAGGGCGTTCTAAGTCTAGAAAGCCTTGTTGGTGAGGAAGGTCGAAAGAAAGAAATAACAAGTGCTTCATATGTAAGAAACCTAGTCAATGGAAGAATGAGTGTGTAACAACCTGACAATTTCGCTTGAATTTATAAATAAATTTTAAAAATCGAAGTGATGAGTTGTAATTAAAATAAAGATCTTTTAAATAATAAAGAGTGATAGTGAAATAATTTTTAAAACTAGTGTACAAAAATATTTAGTTCGATGTGAACTTGAAAATGTGACCGAAAGTCGTTTATCAAATTCTCAACCCTTCATCGACTAAAACTTATCAGAAAGTCATGACACTTTTGTGCATGCTAACACACATTATATATTATGTTAGCATGGTTGTTGAACCTGAATACATGAATTCATGTAAGAGAAAATGAATTTAAAATGGGAAGCATCTTACGTAAGCTAGAAGAAAATGAAAAGAGATAAGGACATATAACCCTCTTAGGTGTGTATGTGAAGAAGCATCTCATGATACATACGGAGGCATATGTCACCATCCTATTGTTTTCATGAGTAATGATGGACAAGTGTCTTAAGAAAGAAGAGAGATAGAAGTTTAGTGGCTTCTCTTAGAAGCCAAATTTTAGTGGCTTCTCTTAGAAGCCTAAGTGCTAGTGACTTCTCTTAGAAGTCTAGTCATACCTTAGTGGCTTCTCTTAGAATCCTATGTATATTAGTAGCTTCTATTAGAAGCCTATTCTTAGTGGCTTCTCAAAGAAGCTTCACCTCACCTATATATATATGGAGTTCATTTGCTAAGAGAGGACGCTAACTTCTTACATACCAAGAAAAATAGTCCTACTTTTTTTGGGTCATATCTCCCAAACCGTATATCCAAATTAAGTGATTCTTTTTTTTGTTGGAAAGCTATTTAAAAATGGAAGAACTTTCATTAAATCAGTTTGTGAGATTCATAAAGGACAATTTCTGAAAGTCGCATGAAAGTGAATTTTTTTTTGGCGTATGTTTTAATTTTCGGAAATATATACTCTCAGTTTTCGAGTCATAACTTTTGATTTAATTGGCCAAATTACCTCAAAATTTTAAATGTAGAAAGATATTTTAATGATAAACAACTTTTCTTTTAATCACTTCTGCCAAGTCCGAGAGTAATTTACGGGAAAATCAGTGAGAAGTGAGTGGATTTATTATTTCTTTTTTTCAGACCAGAACTGATTGGTTCACTTTCAGAGGCCATAACTTTTGATTTTCTTGGCCAAATTACCTCAAATTTTGACAGCAGAAAGATATTTTAATGATGAGCAACTTTTATGCATATCACTTTTTCTAATTCGAAGAGTAGCCATGATGAAATCCTATTGGAAGTGAAGTGTTTCAATGGTTTTGCTCTTTAAATGCAGAGATTGTTGTTTTACTTTCAAAATTCATATTCAAATACCCAACATTCCAAATCCTCTCAAATTTGGACTTGATCTTCCTCATAATGTGATAAACCAACTATCAAAATTGTGGATGTTAAATCATAGTGAAAGAGGGTTGAAACATGTCAAACCCGAGAGCATAGTAGCTTGACGTGAACGTTGCGAGCTGCGATGATTCGAGAAAGAGACTTGCTTGCTTTGGAGTGACGGTAAGAACTATGTTATGATCTACAAAAGATTTTTCATGAATTTAGGTGTGTTGTGAGTATACCCTTCATCTAAATGATTATTAATTTCTTATGCTTGTGTTTTAATTTAATGTTGTACATGATTTCAACATACTATATTGACTGCAATCTTTGCTTCAGTAAGCTAACAACTTATACGACCTGATGATTACGGAAATTTATGATTAGTAAGAGCTTATTAGAAAAATATAAAGGTGTTTTGAGATTTTTTTATGAAGGAGTTTTTGCATAAAGAAGATGATTAATATTTATAAAAAAGATGTTTATTTTTGAAAGAAAGTTCTATAAGAGATATATAGATGTCTTTCAAAATGAGTATTTACAAAAAGTATTTTACCCCTACATGATATAAAGAGTATTTTGGAAGTAAAAATTAATTTTAAATGTTTTGTGTCAAGAAGAACTACGTTGGCTTGATCTTGTATCTAATTGGTCACCCAATTAGATAAAGGTACGTAGGCAGTCACAAGTGGTAGTGATGCAGCTGTTTTATTAAATAAAATAATTTTTGTTTATTATTTGCTATTTCATCTTGTGCTAGCGCATCTTTTATGTTTATCATTTAATCCATACTGATGTATTTATCAAGTTGCAGGAATGAATATCGATGTCCATCTGGTTAGAGTTGCACAATAGATGATTTATGGTAATTGTGTTTAATTTGTATTTAAGCACACCCTGTGAATAAGATGAATATTCTGACAAAAATGGTATATTCAATTAAAAAATATATATGCATTTAGTGATGTTGTATATTTTTTAAATTAAATGGTAGTTGTCATAGTTGCTTTGAATGGATGGGGTTTTCAGAAAATTTTGGTCCAAAATTCCGAGGCATCACAAGTTGGTATCAGAGATTAGGTTAGGTGGCTAAATAAAATTTTACATAAGATTAGAATATAATCTTACAAATTTTGAAATAAAGTTACCTTAATTTGATAAATAAAACTGGATAGGGTAAGGCACCATTCCTTGGACCGGGGTTATGAGTAGTATTAATTTGGTGTCTCTAACTTTTGTTTAGTGTTTATACATATATGATTCTTTATCATGTACCATATAGAGAGGTTTAACGAAATCGTAAGTGCATATGTTTATGCTATAAAGTAACGGAGGAAGGAATGAAGTTAAGAAGGAATGTTGCAGCTTGAAATGGATGCAGTGGAGTGGCTTCGAAGGAATATGGAATAACAACTTGTCGAGGAAGGAATCAAATGGTCTTGGGAAAAGTAAAATTGACGAAGACCTAGAGGAGCAAATTGAACACTACATTCATGTGAAACCAATGTGTGAAAATCTATTTAAATAATTGTAATGACCCACATTTTTAGAGATATATAATTAATTTATTTAATTATATAATTGGGGATTTAGAGAAGTTAATGATCGTTTAATTAAATAATATTGAATATTTAATTAATAATTATAATATAATAATATATTATAATGTCGAAATAGTCGGAAATAGTGAAATTCACAATATCATGTGAATTGAATAGCATACGAGATCTTGTGGAGTTTCGATTCGAAATATAATAACGAGTATATTCAATCGACGACGGGTTGAACGTATAATTATAATATAATTATAATAGAGCTCGAAATGGCGCTGCAGTTCGTAAATTGGCGATTCAAAGTTCAACTGAATGTACAGGATTCGTTTTAAGACGGATTTCTGTGAAACAAGAAACGTGTGGAGCTGGTGGAGTATATCTTTCTAGTGAAGAGAAAAATCGGGATTTCGTCGTGTAGATTTTGATGTACGTCCAAATCAAATTTCAGAAAAATCGCTGTGAAATTCCTTTATAATTCGTAACGCTTTATATACGTTATAAAAGGATTTTCGATATGAATTGAATATCGATAAATCTGAAATCTAAAATATCAAACTGTAAATTCTGATATGATATTAGGTAGCTGTACGATATCATATGTGAAGATATACGATAATATAAATTTATTTATATTTAATTTAATTTATTTAAATATATTTATATATTTAAATGGATTATTCAGGGGTCTAAAAATAGCCAGTTTTGCAAACGACCTCAGAATTCAACGAAACCAGTTTTGTTGGATCCGCAACATCAAATTATTGTTAGATTTCCAGTTCTGTGATTTTTAGAGTCACTGTGTGGCCGTACGGATTTTTAGAGTGAAAAACAGTCAGTATTTTGACGGTTAAAAATACGCTGTGTGAGCATACGGAGTCGGAATTCGACGAAACCAATTTCGTTAGGACCGTAATGTCGAACTGTAGCTGCATGTCCAGTTTCGTGATTTTTAGGTATTGTATTTGGACATAGGAAATTTTTAAGTGATAATCAAGTTATAAAAGGAATATAAAAATATTATTTCTTTTCCTATAAATAACCCTTCTTCCTTTTATAACCTAATTCTATTTGTTTTCCTCCGGTCAAACCTTCTCTTCTAGCCGCCATTTCATTTTGTTTCCAGAAAACGAAATCGTGAACACTTTTCCCCTTTCAAAAATCAAGAGAAATAGAAATGAATTGCTAAAATTCTTAAAACAAATAGCTTTGATCTCCCCTCGAGATTCACTTCCAGTCTATGTATTTTGTTTTGGGTTCGATTATGATTTCCGTCGCTGAAAATTGGATAGCGCTGGTACATTCGGGCTAGGGTTCGAACTCATTGTTCGTATGGTGAGTTTCGAGCCAAATCAAGGTGATGGTTTAGTTCAGGGTAACGCGGTGGCCAGGATGATGTGGATCGGAGGAACTCCGGTAGTCGAAATTAAAAAGCGACAGTGGAACTTGACTGGTTAAGCAACAGGTTGTGTTCTCTGGGAAGGAGTCGAGTTGAGGGTAGTGGTGGTCGTTAGGTGCGGAATGGTCCGTTGAGTTGGGTGGTGTTGGCCGCGACTGGGATTGATGACCGAGGTGGAAGCATGGGGTGGTCAACGGTGGGTCAAAGAGGAAGTGGAGTAGCGGTTCAGAAGGTCTTAACGTGGAAGAAGGGTGAGTGAGCGGTTTTAAATGGTTATGGGCCGGTTTGGTTGGAAAGGTCAAAGCCCATGGATTTTTAAATTTCAAATTCTATTTCTATTTAAAATATAGTGTATTAACTTGTAAACTCGATAATTTGATCATACGAGGTCAAAATCGTGAACCGTAAGTTGCGTTGGGATCGTGTGGACGGTGGCTACACCATGGAGCTAATTAGGAGTGAATCCGAGCTCGTTACAATTTATGGCGAAATAAATTGTCAGACTGAATCAAATAACAGTTTATCGTTCTTCAACGATGAACTGCAAATGTGAGTAAATCTCACTAACTCTTAACAGTTTATAATTTCATGTTGTATTTTCAGAACTGTTAAATATTGACTGTTTGACTGTGTGTTGATTATTTGATTGAACTGCTAGACAGTTAGTGGAAACTTTATATATATGTGTATACATATATATATAACAGTTGGATATTTATATGTTGATTCTGTTGATCAGAATAATTCACATCGAAGTGAAATCGATGTTATCTATATTGTTTAACATCTGTGATGCAGGGAAACAGGTTGGAGGAATCCAACTGGATTCCTCAACAGTTATTTTACTGTGATTTATATAGTGTGATATATAATGTGATGTATAATCTGTTGGCGATTATATGTGTTTGAACGATATTGAACATCGTGATTTGATATGATTGGATACCATAACATACCGGAATGTAGATAAGGGAATTTTCAAAGTGATATTGAAAATAGAATATTTATAAAATGGGATATGTATAAATAAGAGATATTTATAAAGTGGAATATTTATAAATAAGAAATGTTTATAAATTGGGATATTTATAAATAGGAGGTATTCAAAAAGGAAATAATTTCAAACCATTTTCTTTTTGAATGGAAAGGCCTGTGTGGCGAGTTTGGGGATTTTCCCGATGCTCCCGATACAAAGGAGGTTATGGCGAATTTTCCCGGGAATTTAAGGAGTTAGAATATTTCAAGAATAAATTTGAAAAGGAAATATTTGTAAACCATTTACAAATAGAATTGAAAAGGAAACGTCATAAAAAGGAAATCATTTTTAAAGTGTAGAACCGTTATTTAAAAGTAAATCTTTTCAAATGAATAAAACGTTGTTAAAAAGGAAATCTTTTTAAAGTGAATAGTTAATCGAATATGGTATTCGAAAGAAGATAGTTAATCGAATATAGACATTCGAAAGGAGTTAATCGAATATGGTATTCGAAGATAGTTAATCGAATATAGACATTCGAAAGGAGTTAATCGAATATGGTATTCGAAGTTAGTTAATCGAATATGGTATTCGAAGTTAGTTAATCGAATTAGTTATTCGAATAGATTTAAATGGAGTTAATTGATTTGAGTTAAATCAAATGAGTTGATCGAATATAGTTTATTCGAATAAAGAAAAGGAGTTAATCGAATATTAGTCATTCGAATAGAGTTAAACGGAGTTAAATAGAGTTAAATCGAATATAGTTTACTCGAATAGAGTAAAGGAGTTAATCGAATATAGTTTATTCGAATAGAGTTAGAGGAGTTATCGAATATAGTTTATTCGACAGGAGTTAAGTGAATTAGTTAAGTTAAACTAAGTAAATTAGTTAAGTGAATTGGTTAAGTTAACCAAAGTGAATTAGTCGAGTTAATCAAAGTGATTAGTTCAGCTAATCGAGATAAGTAAATCAAGTTAGGTTAATCGAGTTGAATTAGTCAGTCGAGTTAATAAGTTGAGTTGATCGGGTGGTTCGACCAAGTTAGTCGAGCCTAGTTAATCGAGTCGAATTGGTCGAACCAAGTAAGTCGAGTTAAGTTAGTCAAGTTAGTCGAGCCTAGTTAATCGAATCGAATTGGTCGAACCAAGTAAGTCGAGTTAAGTTAGTCAAGTTAGTCGAGCTTAGTTAATCGAATCGAATTGGTCGAACCAAGTAAGTCGAGTTAAGTTAGTCAAGTTAGTCGAGCCTAGTTAACCGAATCGAATTGGTCGAACCAAGTGAGTCGAGTTAAGTTAGTCAAGTTAGTCGAGCCTAGTTAATCGAATCGAATTGGTCGAACCAAGTAAGTCGAGTTAGTCGAGTCAAGTTAAGTTAGTCGAGTTAAGTTCGTTGAGTTAAAGTCATCGATGTTAGTTTCATCGAAAGAAGTTATCGATGTTAGTTTCATCGAAAGGAGTTATCGATGTTAGTTTCATCGAAAGAAGTTATCGATGTTAGTTTCATCGAAAGGAGTTATCGATGTTAGTTTCATCGAAAGAAGTTATCGATGTTAGTTTCATCGAAAGGAGTTATCGATGTTAGTTTCATCGAAGGGAGTTATCGATTATAGTTTAATCGAAGTGAGATTTTCAAATATGAGATATTTGAAAAGGAAGAGTTATCGAATATTAGTTATTCGAAGAGAGATTATCGAATATCGTTTATTCGAGAAGGAGTTAATCGAATATAGGTTATTCGAAGAAGAGTTAATCAAATAGAGATTTCTCGAAGAGAGTTAATCGGCAAATTCAATTATATCGAATTCGGGAAAGTACTTATACTTTCCAGTGTTTAAATAGAGATTTATTTATTTATAATTAAATAAGTGTTAGGTTAATTATTCACTTATAAGAATAGAAGTTATAATTAAGTTAGATAATTCGAAAGTAGGGATTTTAACGTTATCGTTATAACCAATGTTTTAAATATAGAAGTGGATTAGTAAAATTGGATCCGAGAAAGGCGTAAAGAAGTTATTAAAGATTTAAAAGATAAACTTTGACCATTTCGAAGTTATACGTTGTTCATTTAAGGTCTAAGAGGTAATTATACCCCAACTTGAGTGACTTCCTTCTTAACTAAGAAATGTTAAGGTTTGATCGTAAAGGAGTTTTGGAAATGTTTTCCAAACGAGAATCAGAAATGTTTTCTGATAAAAGAAAAATAAGAATTTAGAATATAGGGAAACAGGAGATAAGTAAATAAATGAACTAAAGAGATTTATGTTAAATGATGTTTGTTCGATATAATTTTCATCTGGAAATAATATCGTTGTTTGCACAATTGTTTTTCTTTGATAGTTAACTCATAGACTATCGAAGTTTTGACCATTTTAACGTTGTTAATATGGAGAGACCGGTTGGATTATTATCCGAAGAACCACTCTGTATTGGCATAAGCGTTGTGAATCATATATGCCAAAGATAATTGAAGACGGAGTAAAATGCAAGGGCTGTTGTATAAGTCTTAGATAACAGTGACTAAGATGGATATACTGAATAGTGCCTTCGGTTTGTCCAGTCCCAGGACAACTTGTATGGACGAAGGTCTGACAGAGTATATCCAATGGATCGCGTAAGTTGATCTGTTCAAACGTATTCACATTTGGTGGCGGAGGAATTCGTTTCTCTTAGCTGTATACCCGTGTTATTTCTGGATAAGTCAATTTGTGATTTGGCGGGTATGACGATGTGACATTTCTAAGTGAATGAAGATGGATGTCTGACATAGTATTTCCAGACGGTCACGTACATTGATTTCTTCAACTATACCAAGAGTGGAAGCGGAGAAGGAAACTTCTTTTAGCTGACACGTAATGTATGGTTGTAGACATCAATTAGTGATTTTGATGGATCTGACAATGTGGCATTCAAAGTGAATCTGATGTAATGATAAAGCGTAGCTTCTAGCCTCATCAACCGGTAAATGACAAAAATCGGGCAGGCAGCATGTCTAAGTCGGTCGCACCGAAGTAGGGTGTATAATCACCTATCTAGAGAATATTCATTTGTTTCTTAAATCTATCAATGCTGTCCCATATATATACGGGAACGGTTGCTGATCCCAACCGTTGGTGATGTACATTCGATACACTCAAGCGAAATGAGTGGTCGGTCATGTGTGGCTGAGTTGCAAGATGTTCTTGTTGAACTCCAGTGTATCGTTCCTAGAGTACACTGATCGGAAGGTGATTCCATACCTTGTCATAGTTGGAAATCCATTACCCAATACGTGCTTGCGGTTTTGATTGTATACTATATATGTAGAACGTGAGATGCAAGCGTTTCTACTAGACTGATATTTGTTTGTACTTAGACATTATTATAATATCAGAATGATATTGCTTTGCAAAAATGTTTGGATTCTCATAAGGGAAAAACCCGTTCCGTATTCACGGCGTGGTCTTATGAGATATCATATACCTGTTTTAAATGATTTGAGTTTATTCACACCAGTCACATGACTGACCCGGAGTTTATTTGTTTTGTTTTCCCTAAACTCTTGGGTGCCTAAATTTGTATGGGCAGTCAAGTAGTCGGGATTTGCAGATACATTGAAGAACTGGAGCAGGAGGCTTCAGGATCATATAGCTATAGTTATTTCCGCTGTGTTGTAAGTGTTGTACTCTGATAAGTGCTATTGTATATATAACTGTTATATTTCAAAGTATGTTATCTATTATATGTTATTCGTTCCGCTGTGAGGTTCGTGTTACTCTGATGTTGTGTTCTTCTTCTTCTTCTATTCTACGTTTCTATCTTATCTATTCTCACCTTCTAATTTCTTCCATTAATTACCGGGATTTTTCGATGTTTTGGTTATCGACGTCGGGCTTACGTCGATAACCAAAGCCGCTCAAAATCCGGGTCGTTACAATAATTATATCATTACGTAATATGATATTAGAGTTGTTTAGCATTGATGAAGTTAGCTTAAAGTTGCTAAAACATCTCTCAGCAATTCATTCATAACTTTTGATTATTTGATTTGGTTTGGTTGAAGTCAATCTTATTGGAAAGCTATATTAATTATCTAGAATACTTACATCGTACGCATTTAAAATTTTGAAAGTTTGTTGTCTCAAAATATTGTTGCAAACTGGCCATGTGTTTGACAAAAACAAAATTGACATCATTTAATGCCAATGTCATAACTAGTGTCCCATATAAGATTTTGAGATACATCGAGTAATATGAAAAGATTGATGTAGGGGTTATACTTAAGATGATTTTCGAAGTTGAGAGTGTGGATTTTTCAAAATAAAATGGTTATCCATGTGGGAGTAATGATTACAAAGTATGAAAGTACTTTGAGAAAATACTTTGTTTAAGCTTATGAAAGATTTTTATTTGATTATTTAATCAAGGATGGATACCTTCAAGTGACGATAACGATGTGCGATATAAGACAATGGATCTTGGGTAGTGCACTATTACTCTATGTGGTATCGTTCTAGTAGAGTACATCCTATTTGATGATGGGATGTTGGCCGCAATATGATGGTTACCTTCTAATGATGGTGATGACATGCGGTATAAGACAATAGATCTTGGCTAGTGCACTATTACTCTATGTTGGTATCGAGCCGAGTGGAGTACATCCTATTTGATGACGGGATGCCGACCGCAATAGGATAAAATATCATAAATTGAGTGTGGATCCACTTTGATGAATATAATCATATTATATAAAAAATGAAGATATTATTTGAGATGTCTATTTTGAAAATATTACTCTCCGGTACATTTTGATGAGTACTGCAATAAGGAGAGTAACTCATTATTTTATGAGTTGACTTTGATGAATATAATCATATTATATAAAAAAAACTGAAAATATTATTTGAGATGTCTATTTTGAAAATATTACTCTCCGGTATATTTTGATGGGTACTACAACAGGGAGAATAACTCATTATTTGACGAGTTGACTTTGATGAATATAGTCATATTATTAAAAAAATTAAAGATATTATTTGAGATGTTTATTTTGAAAATATTACTCTTCGGTATATTTGGATTGGTACTGCAACAAGGAGAGTAACTCATTATTTGACGAGTTGACTTTGATGAACATAGTCATATTATAAAAAAAATTGAAGATAATATTTGAGATGTCTATTTTGAAAATATTACTCTCCATTACATTTTGATGGGTACTGCAATAAGGAGAGTAATTCATTATTTGACGAGTTGACTTTGATGAGTATAACCATATTATAAAAAAATGAAGATATTATATGAGATGTCTATCTTGAAAATATAACTCCCCGATACATTTTGATGGGTACCGCAATAAGGAGAGTACACCATAGCTTGATGAGTCAACATTGGTCGAAATAGGATAAAATATCCTAGATTGAGTGTGTAGCCTGAATCTACTTTGGTGAATATGATCTTAGTTTTGACAAAAGAATTTCTTATAAAATTTGTTTGACTTATTTGAATATATTATTTGGCAGTCTACTCGGAAATTCTTATAATAAGAGTGTCGTGATTACTCTCTGGTACATTTTGATGGATACCGCAACATGGAGAATACATTCTTACTTGATGATGATGAGTCGGATGAGTCGGAGTACGATGAACCTTTGGGACATTTTGATGGCACCACTAAAGAAGAGTATATCTTTACTGGACGATTTGGAATTGGATGCAATTATAAAGGAAAAAAAGAGCGAGGGAGCTCTAGAATCTACTCCAAATAGAGTGTGTATTCACGGGAAGGAGATTGGGTATCAATGTGGACTGGAATAAGCAAGATCCTGAATTTGGGCATAAAGAAGAAACTACGACGCTTGATCCAGTAATAGCTTGCAGGATTGATAAAACGTTGATCACAAAATGAGAAGTTCCAATCATATAATATACAGGTATGTCTTAAACTCTGAATTTCGAATTATGAAATTGTTTTGAAAGTATACTTTCAAGAGAATGCCTTGGATACCTAGAGTTTTATGTGTTTGTTATTCTTTTGAATAAGTATTGCGTAGAATTTCGGGGACGAAATTCCTTTTAAGAGGGAAAGAATGTAACAATCCGATAATTTACCGCTTGAATTTACGAATAAATTTTAAATATCGAAGTGATGAGTTGTAACTAAAATAAAGATCTTTTAAATAATAAAGAGTGATAAGTGTACAAAAATATTTAGTTCAATATGAACTTGAAAATGCGACCGGAAGTCGTTTATCAAATTCTCGACCTTTCATCGACTAAAACTTATCAGAAAGGTCATGACACTCTCGTGCATGCTAACACACATTATATGTTAAGTTATCATGGTTATTGAACATGAATATATGAATTCATGTAAAGGAAAATGAATTTAAAATGAGAAGCTTCTTATGCAAGCTAAAGGAAAAAAATAATATAAGGACACATAACCCTCTTAGATGTGCATGTGTAGAAGCATCTCATGACACCTAAGGAGGCATGTGCTGAAGGGGTCGGATGTGCACGACTTATGCAGGATCTATAATATGGCTATGCGGAAAGTATGTGATATACTAACTTGTATATTTACAATAGTTATGCAGGTAAATATTTAATGTAAAAAGATCTCACAGAAGCAATATCACAGATAAGCAAGTATAGCAAATGCAGTAAATAGGAAAAATCACACCAGGGATTTTTATACTGGTTCGGAGCACCGTCCTACGTCCAGTCCCAGACTTCTATCTGGATTTTCACTAGACAACAACCTCACTTCACCCGGAGGAAACAGGTTTACAATACCCGAGCAGCCGAACGGGATTTCACGCCTCTAACAACACGAGGACTTCAACACTTGCCTCTTATAACACGAGGACTTCAACACTTGCCTCTTATAACACGAGGACTTCAACACTTGCCTCTTACAACACCGAGGACTTCAACAATAATAAGATTTTGACTTTGAATGTGTTCTTCCTTCAACACTGATTTGTCAACAATTGAGTACACCCTTCCTATAATCTTATCCTCAAATGTAATTTGATGTTTAGTAAGATTAGGAAGTAAAATATCGAGTTGAATCACAAGTGTATGAAATATGCTTGGTGATTCAAACGATTATTGAATGCTTTTGAGTGCTTTTTGAGTGAAAAGAATAATGCAAGATAGATCAGAAAATAGAGAGTAAATTCGGTGATTTGAATGATTGCAAATTTATGTATTTATAAAGATCGAGTAGTTGCAATTATTGGTGAAGAGATGCATCTAAAAGGAGTGTTTATTCATGAAGAAAAAAGGATGCAACTCTTGAAGAAAGAAGATGACTTTTCAATATAACGGTCAAAATTCAAAAACCTGTTGACCTATAGAATTTTATAGGTCGACATGTTTTTAGCCGTTGGAATTCAAAAACCTGTTGACCTATAAAATTTTATAGGTCGACCTATTTTTGACCGTTACAATTTAAAAACCTGTTGACCTATAAAAAATTGTAGGTCGACATGTTTTCGGTCATATGCATAAAAAATGTCTTCATGAGTAGTATTTTCAAACAATTAGAAGTATGATTATTTGAGGATAGATTTTAACATTTTATAACTCTAAATAATCAACTTCTAACCTATGAAGTCATCTTGTCTTCTTTTTGTCGATGTAGAAGCTTCTTCTTGTCATAAATCAAAATAACCATCGACGCTTCGACTCAACATTCTCCCCCTTTTTGATTGATGACAACCTGACATAATAAAGGTATTGTTCCTTGTATATTTGCTCCCCCTGTATATATGCTCTCCCTGAATCATATATATAATCTGCATAACAATCGTTAGCAATATTTCTCCCCCTTTGTCATCGACAAAAAGGGTATATAGTATTGCAAAAATGATAGTAACAAAAATATTACTATAAGGTTTTCTTCCTCTGAATATAAAGCTCCCCCTGAATTTCTGCCACATTTGTTATATAATAAAATATCTAACCTTTTGATTCCTGCACTAACAAATGTTAGCACACATATACTTTTAACATATTAAGCATATAATTTTTTAAATAGCATATGTAACCGGTCGACAGGAAGTTTAAAGGCGTTTGACAGGAAATAGTTCTGAATGAATTTATATAGGCCAGTTTACCTGGACCGGTCGACAGCTTTATTAGGGGCGGTCGACAGCTTTATGTTCTGATTGAAAATAAAAAACAAGTTTAACTAAGACCGGTCGACAGGTAAGAAAATAGGCGGTCGACCGATTAATTCTCTGGTTGGAAATAAAGAACATAATGGACAAGACCGATCGACAGCATAATTTGGGGTGGTCGACAGGTTTTGAATAATTTTGTTTTTCTCCTTCTCTTTTGAATTTTCAAACTCCAACAACACTTATTATATATGCGTATTTCTCCCTCTTTGTCATTGATAAAAAAGAATAAAGATCATGATAGAACAGTAATCGAATATAAGACATAATTTAAAGTACCTTCGGGAGATATCAAAATTGTCTTCTTTTTGTTGTGGTGTACCTGCAAAGAATATGATGTATATACCTTTGGTACCCACTTGCTTTGTTTGGGTCCATGGGTTAGATGGAAGGTAACCAAACCCAAGAGGGTTTAACGGAACCTTTAAAGATAAAATTTTCGTTATTAACTACCGAATCAAAATAATCATCGATATATTTTTCTCTGTTTTTCCAACTTACAGGAACCCAAATACTTAAGTAATCTCTATTGATGTTCCTTTTCGTGCTTCTAGATCTGTTATATAGATCTCTAGTCATAGAAGTATTCGAATTTCTATAATAATTGGGTCTTGGATGTGTATTAGTACTAGCAGTGATATTCTTATTGTACATGAAGGCATATCTAGTACTATTTCTAAGATCAATATTATTTCCAAAGTCGCTATTGACATTTTTCTTTTGAGATTTCACAATAGGTTTTGGTTTGGAAGATAAACTAAGATTTTTCTTAGCTTTGTTCTTTTGCATTATTTTCTTCTTTCCATAACCAAGATGCTTCTTAATTTCTTGGTTTTTATATCCCAAACCTTTCTTATTTGAAGTAGATTGTGAATTCTCAATGATCTTTGTCAAATTTTCTCGACCTTTGTTAAAGTTAGAAACATTTTTTGTAATGTCATCTAATTTTGATTGTAGACTAGCTTTTTCAAGGTCTAGAATCTTGACTTTTGCTTTAAGCTCATGATTTTCAGTAATGAGAATATCATTCTTCTCTTTTTGAACTTCAATTTCTTGAGTTAAAAGAGAAAACTGAGAATTAGAATTAGAAGATAATTCTTGTTCCTTTTCTAGTTCCTCTTCTAATATTTTCTTCTCATCTTTTAACATATCTCGTTCTAGTTCTGCTCTATTCAACATTGCTTTGACTTCTTTTAATTTATGTTTTGTATCTTTAAATTTAAACATTAATTTATCATAAATATCAAGCATATCCTCAAAAGTAGGAATTTGTACCTCATCCTCTGTTGCCATAAAACATACATTTGCTTGTTCAGTGTCTGATTCACTTTCGCTATCAGATGAAGATGAGTCTGAATCATCCCAGGTTACTGAGAAAGCTCTCTTCTTTGATTTGTCCTTCTTGAATTTTTCGGAATTCTTCTTTTTATCCGGACAATCTTTATGCACATGTCCCTTTTTGTGACAATTGAAACATTCCATATTTGAAGATGATGGTTTATTTGATCCAAACTTCCTTTTGTCGTATCGACTAGCTTTTCTTTGCTTCAAAAACTTCTTAAAGCCTTTTGCAATAAGTGCTAAGTCTTCATCTTCAGAATCTGAAATGTCTTCATCTTTTCCGGCATGAAAAGCAACATTTTTCTTTTCTTCTTTTTGTTCTCTTCTAGCCTGTAAATTTGCTTCATAGGACATTAGATTTCCTATCAATTCATCTGGCTTCATGGTAGAAAGATCATTAGCTTCCTCTATGGCTAATACTTTTCCTTCCCATTCATTAGTCAGTGAATGTAGGATTGTTGAAACTACATCGAAGTCAGAATAATTTTGTCCTAAACCAATGAGAGCATGATGAATTGTTTGAAATCTTGAGTACATCTCATTGATTGTTTCATTTGACTTCATTTTGAAATTTTGAAATTGACTCTTCAACAAAGCTATTTTTGCTTGTTTAACCTTGTTAGTACCTTCATGAGTGGTCTTTAGTGTTTGCCAAATTTGATAAGCAGTGGTACAGATACTAACACGGTTATACTCATTTTGGTCTAATGCACAAAACAACATATTTATTGCTTTTGCATTTACAGCTGCTGCTGTTTTCTCAGCAGGAGTCCATTCTGCATACTCAGTTGTTGGATTAACTATTTCTTTCTGAGTAGCATTCCAAGCATCATAATTTGTTGATTGCATATAAAAAGTCATACGTGTTGCCCAATAACTATAGTTTAGGCCATTAAAGAAAGGAGGTCTTTGTGTTGATTGACCTTATGTGTAAGTGGTGTTACTCGTGCTAGTGTTATTTGCCATATTATCAGAAAATATCAAATAACTGTGTTACGGTTATATGATGACCGTGCTCTGATACCAAATGAAGGGGTCGGATGTGCACGACTTATGCAGGATCTATAATATGGCTACGCGGAAAGTATGTGATATACTAACTTGTATATTTACAATAGTTATGCAGGTAAATATTTAATGTAAAAAGATCTCACAGAAGCAATATCACAGATAAGCAAGTATAGCAAATGCAGTAAATAGGAAAAATCACACCAGGGATTTTTATACTGGTTCGGAGCACCGTCCTACGTCCAGTCCCAGACTTCTATCTGGATTTTCACTAAACAACAACCTCACTTCACCCGGAGGAAACAGGTTTACAATACCCGAGCAGCCGAACGGGATTTCACGCCTCTAACAACACGAGGACTTCAACACTTGCCTCTTATAACACGAGGACTTCAACACTTGCCTCTTATAACACGAGGACTTCAACACTTGCCTCTTATAACACGAGGACTTCAACACTTGCCTCTTACAACACCGAGGACTTCAACAATAATAAGATTTTGACTTTGAATGTGTTCTTCCTTCAACACTGATTTGTCAACAATTGTGTACACCCTTCCTATAATCTTATCCTCAAATGTAATTTGATGTTTAGTAAGATTAGGAAGTAAAATATCGAGTTGAATCACAAGTGTATGAAATATGCTTGGTGATTCAAACGATTATTGAATGCTTTTGAGTGCTTTTTGAGTGAAAAGAATAATGCAAGATAGATCAGAAAATAGAGAGTAAATTCGGTGATTTGAATGATTGCAAATTTATGTATTTATAAAGATCGAGTAGTTGCAATTATTGGTGAAGAGTTGCAATCAAAAGAAGTGATTATTCATGAGAAGAAATGGATGCAACTCTTAGAGAAAGGAGATGACTTTTCACAAAAATTCAAAAAGCTGTTGACCAATGAAAATCTATAGGTCGACATGTTTTTAGCCGTTGTAATTTAAAAACCTGTTGACCTATAAAAATTTGTAGGTCGACCTATTTTTGACCGTTACATTTTAAAAACCTGTTGACCTATAAAAATATGTAGGTCGACATGTTTTTGGCCATATGCATAAAAAAATGCTTTTATAAGAAATATTTTAAAGCAATTAGAATTATGATCATTTGAGGATAGATTTTAACATTTTATAACTCTAAATAATCAACTTCTAACCTATGAAGTCATCTTTTCTTCTTTTTGTCGATGTAGAAGCTTCTTCTTGTCATAAATCAAAATAACCATCGACGCTTCGACTCAACATTCTCCCCCTTTTTGATTGATGACAACCTGGCATAATAAAGGTATTGTTCCTTGTATATTGCTCCCCCTGTATATATGCTCTCCCTGAATCATATATATAATCTGCATAACAATCGTTAGAATATTTCTCCCCCTTTGTCATCGACAAAAGGGTATATAGTATTGCAAAAATGATAGTAACAACAATATTACTATAAGGTTTTCTTCCTCTGAATATAAAGCTCCCCCTGAATTTCTGCAACATTTGTTATATAATAAAATATCTAACCTTTTGATTCCTGCATTAACAAATGTTAGCACACATATACTTTTAACATATTAAGCATATAATTTTTTTTAAATAGCATATGTAACCGGTCGACAGGAAGTTTAAAGGCGGTCGACAGGAAATAGTTCTGAATGAATTTATATAGGCCAGTTTACCTGGATCGGTCGACAGCTTTATTAGGGGCGGTCGACAGCTTTATGTTCTGATTGAAAATAAAAAACAAGTTTAACTAAGACCGGTCGACAGGTAAGAAAATAGGCGGTCGACCGATTAATTCTCTGGTTGGAAATAAAGAACATAATGGACAAGACCGGTCGACAGCATAATTTGGGGTGGTCGACAGGTTTTGAATAATTTTGTTTTTCTCCTTCTCTTTTGAATTTTCAAACTCCAACAACACTTATTATATATGCGTATTTCTCCCTCTTTGTCATTGATAAAAAAGAATAAAGATCATGATAGAACAGTAATCGAATATAAGACATAATTTAAAGTACCTTCGGGAGATATCAAAATTGTCTTCTTTTTGTTGTGGTGTACCTGCAAAGAATATGATGTATATACCTTTGGTACCCACTTGCTTTGTTTGGGTCCATGGGTTAGATGGAAGGTAACCAAACCCAAGAGGGTTTAACGGAACCTTTAAAGATAAAATTTTCGTTATTAACTACCGAATCAAAATAATCATCGATATATTTTTCTCTGTTTTTCTAACTTACAGGAACCCAAATACTTAAGTAATCTCTATTGATGTTCCTTTTCGTGCTTCTAGATCTGTTATATAGATCTCTAGTCATAGAAGTATTCGGATTTCTATAATAATTGGGTCTTGGATGTGTATTAGTACTAGCAGTGATATTCTTATTGTACATGAAGGCATATCTAGTACTATTTCTAAGATTAGTATTATTTCCAAAGTCGCTATTGACATTTTTCTTTTGAGATTTCACAATAGGTTTTGGTTTGGAAGATAAACTAAGATTTTTCTTAGCTTTGTTCTTTTGCATTATTTTCTTCTTTCCATAACCAAGATGCTTCTTAATTTCTTGGTTTTTATATCCCAAACCTTTCTTATTTGAAGTAGATTGTGAATTCTCAATGATCTTTGTCAAATTTTCTCGACCTTTGTTAAAGTTAGAAACATTTTTTGTAATGTCATCTAATTTTGATTGTAGACTAGCTTTTTCAAGGTCTAGAATCTTGACTTTTGCTTTAAGCTCATGATTTTCAGTAATGAGAATATCATTCTTCTCTTTTTGAACTTCAATTTCTTGAGTTAAAAGAGATAACTGAGAATTAGAATTAGAAGATAATTCTTGTTCCTTTTCTAGTTCCTCTTCTAATATTTTCTTCTCATCTTTTAACATATCTCGTTCTAGATCTGCTCTATTCAACATTGCTTTGACTTCTTTTAATTTATGTTTTGTATCTTTAAATTTAAACATTGATTTATCATAAATATCAAGCATATCCTCAAAAGTAGGAATTTGTACCTCATCCTCTGTTGCCATAAAACATACATTTGCTTGTTCAGTGTCTGATTCACCTTCGCTGTCAGATGAAGATGAGTCTGAATCATCCCATGTTACTGAGAATGCTCTTTTCTTCGATTTGTCTTTCTTGAATTTTTCGAATTTCTTCTTTTTCTCTGGACAATCTTTATGCATATGTCCCTTTTTGTGACAGTTGAAGCATTCCATAGTTGAAGAAGATGGTTTGTTTGATCCAAACTTCTTTTTGTCGTATCGACTAGCCTTTCTTTGTTTCAAAAACTTCTTAAAACCTTTTGCAATAAGTGCTAAGTCTTCATCTTCAGAGTCTGAAATGTCTTCATCTTTTCCGGCATGAAAAGCAACATTTTTCGTTTCTTCTTTTTGTTCTCTTCTAGCCTGTAAATTTGCTTCATAGGACATTAGATTTCCTATCAATTCATCTGGCTTCATGATAGAAAGATCATTAGCTTCCTCTATGGCTAATACTTTTCCTTCCCATTCATTAGTCAGTGAATGTAGGATTGTTGAAACTACATCAAAGTCAGAATATTTTTGTCCTAACCCAATAAGAGCATGATGAATAGTTTGAAACCTTGAATACATCTCATTGATTGTTTCATTTGGCTTCATTTTGAAATTTTGGAATTGACTTTTCAACAAAGCTATTTTTGCTTGTTTAACCTTGTTAGTACCTTCATGAGTTGTTTTTAGCGTTTGCCAAATTTGATAAACAGTGGTACAGATACTAACACGGTTATACTCATTTTGGTCTAATGCACAAAACAACATATTTATTGCTTTTGCATTTACTGCTGCTGCTGTTTTCTCAGCAGGAGTCCATTCTGCATACTCAGTAGTTGGATTAACTATTTCTTTCTGAGTAGCATTCCAAGCATCATAACTTGTTGATTGCATATAGAAAGCCATACGTGTTGCCCAATAACTATAGTTTAGGCCATTAAAGAAAGGAGGTCTTTGTGTAGATTGACCTTCAGTGTAAGTGTTAGTGCTAGTGCTTGCGTTATTTGCCATATTACTAGAATATATCAAATAACTGTGTTACGGTTATAAGATAACCTTGCTCTGATACCAATTGAAAAGGGTCGGGTGTGTACGCGACTTGTGCAGGATCTATAATATGGCTATGCGGAAAGTATGTGATATACTAACTTGTATATTTACAATAGTTATGCAGGTAAATATTTAATGTAAAAAGATCTCACAGAAGCAATATCACAGATAAGCAAGTATAGCAAATGCAGTAAATTGGAAAAATCACACCAGGGATTTTTATACTGGTTCGGAGCACCGTCCTACGTCCAGTCCCAGACTTCTATCTGGATTTTCACTAAACAACAACCTCACTTCACCCGGAGGAAACAGGTTTACAATACCCGAGCAGCCGAACGGGATTTCACGCCTCTAACAACACGAGGACTTCAACACTTGCCTCTTATAACACGAGGACTTCAACACTTGCCTCTTATAACACGAGGACTTCAACACTTGCCTCTTATAACACGAGGACTTCAACACTTGCCTCTTACAACACCGAGGACTTCAACAATAATAAGATTTTGACTTTGAATGTGTTCTTCCTTCAACACTGATTTGTCAACAATTGAGTACACCCTTCCTATAATCTTATCCTCAAATGTAATTTGATGTTTAGTAAGATTAGGAAGTAAAATATCGAGTTGAATCACAAGTGTATGAAATATGCTTGGTGATTCAAACGATTATTGAATGCTTTTGAGTGCTTTTTGAGTGAAAAGAATAATGCAAGATAGATCAGAAAATAGAGAGTAAATTCGGTGATTTGAATGATTGCAAATTTATGTATTTATAAAGATCGAGTAGTTGCAATTATTGGTGAAGAGTTGTAATCAAAAGAAGTGATTATTCATGAGAAGAAATGGATGCAACTCTTAGAGAAAGGAGATGACTTTTCACAAAAATTCAAAAAGCTGTTGACCTATGAAAATCTATAGGTCGACATGTTTTTAGCCGTTGTAATTTAAAAACCTGTTGACCTATAAAAATTTGTAGGTCGACCTATTTTTGACCGTTACATTTTAAAAACCTGTTGACCTATAAAAATATGTAGGAATTATTGTGGTCGGGTTTGCACGACTTATGGAAGTGTCTTAAGAAAGAAGAGAGATAGGAGTTTAGTGGCTTTTCTTAAAAGCCAAATTTTAGTAGTTTCTCTTAAAAGCCTAAGTGTTAATGACTTCTCTTAGAAGTCTAGTCATACCTTAGTGGCTTCTCTTAGAATCCTAAGTATTAGTAGCTTCTGTTAAAAGCCTATTCTTAGTGGCTTATCAACGAAGCTTCGCTATGGAGTTCATTTGCTAAGAGAGGAGGCTAACTTCTTACATACCAAGAAAAATACTCCTACTTATTTTGGTCATATCTCCCAAACCGTATATCCAAATTGAGTGATTCTTTTTCTGTTGGAAAGCTATTTCATAATGAAATAACAATCATTTTCAGTTTGTGAGATTCATAAAGGAGAATTTCCAAAAGTTGCATGAAAGTGTAGAAATTTTCTGGCGTATGTTTATATTTTCGGAAATATATACTCTCAGCTTTAGAGTTATGACTTTTGATTTACTTGGCCAAATTGCTTCAAATTTTTATAGTAGAAAGATATTTTAATGATGCACAACTTTTATTCTAATCACTTCTTCCATGTCCAAGAGTAATTTACGGGAAAATCAGTGAGAAGTGAGTGGATTTATTATTTCTGCTTTTCAGGCCAAAACTGATTGGTTCACTTTTAGAGGACATAACTTTTGATTTACAAGGATAAATCATCTCAAATTTTGTCAATAGAAAGATATTTTAATGATGAACAACTTTCATGTATATCACTTTTTCTGATTCGAAGAGTAGCCACGATGAAATCCTATTGGAAGTGAAGTTTTTCGCTAGTTTTTCTCTTTAAACGCAGAGATTGTTGTTTTACTTTAAAAATTCATACTTAAATACCCAACACTTCAAATCCTCTCAAATTTGCGCTTGAGCCTCCTCATAATGTGATAACCAACTTTCAAAATTGTGGATGTTAAATCAAAGTGAAAGAGGTTTGAAACACGTCAAACCCGAGAGCAGAGTAGCTTGACGTGAATGTTGTGAGTTGCGATGATTCGAGAAAGAGACTTGCTTGCTTTGGAGTGATGGTAAGAACTATGTTATGATCTATAAAATATTTTTCATGAATTCAGCAAGGAGAATTGTGAGTATACTCGTAATCTAAATGATTATTAATTTCTTGTGCTTGTGTTTTAATTTAATGTTGCACATGGTTTCAACATACTATATTGACTGCAATCTTTGCTTCGCTAAGCTAACAACTTATACAACTGATGATTGAGGACATTTATGATTAGTAAGAGCTTATTGGAAAAATATAAAGTTGTTTTGGGATTTGTTTATGAAGGAGTTTTTGCATAAAGAAGATGATTAGTAGTTATAAAAAAAATGTTTATCTTTTGAAAGAAAGTTCTACTAGTGATATATGGATGTCTTTCAAAATGAGTATTTACAAAACGTATTTTACCCCTACATGATATAAAGAGTATTTTGGAAGTAAATATTTATTTTGAATGTTTTGTGTAAAGAAGAACTATGTTGGCTTGATCCTGTATCTAATTGCTCACCCAATTAGATAAAGGTACATAGGCAGTCACAAGTGGTAGTGATGCAGTTGCTTTATTAAATAAAATAATTTTTGTTTATTATTTGCTATTTCATCTTGTGCTGGTGCATCTTTCATGTTTATCATTTAAGCCGTACTCATGTATTTATCAAGTTGCAGGAATGAATATCGATGTTCATCTGGTCAGAGTTGCACAATGGATGATTTATGGTAATTGTGTTTAATTTGTATTTAAGCACACCCTGTGAATAAGATGAATATTCTGAAAAGTGCTATTCAATTAAATAAAAAAATTATGCATTTAGTGATGTTGTATATATTTCAAATAAAATGGTAGTTGTCGTAGTTACTTTGAGTGAATGGGGGTTTTTAGCAAATTTTTCGTTCGGAATTCCGGTGCGTCACTGAGTGTCCAGACAAGGAGAAGGGGAAGAAGGAAGTAACAACTTCATCGGTTGTGTTGAAGAGAGGTGTTGGTGAGGGAAAAGTAGATGTTTTATAGGTTGTAGCGTTAGATGTTTCGGGCAGCGAATGAGTGCTTGATTCCGGGGATTCATATCACATGACGCCAAATCAATATTGTTTTCCTTTTTATGTTGATAAAGAAGGAAATTTAATTGTTATAGGGAATGATGCAAGTCAAAGGGCATTGGTTTCGCTCAAATTCAAATGTTTGATGGAGTGGTTCATACTCTCACTAATGTGCATTACGTTCCGGGAATACGGAAGTCACTTATCTCTTTGGGACAACCAGATTCTTTAGGATGAAAGATCACTACTAAGAGTGATAGCTTGAGGGTTTCGAAGAGTGCGCTTGCGGTTATGAAGGGTGCTAGAACTCATGGTGTATGTTTGCTTCAAGGTGTGACTGTAGTAGGTGAAACTGTTGTTGGTGTTGGTACTTCTCGTGGTTAGAGGCAACACGGTTGTGACATTTGAGATTGGGTCATGTCTCGGTGAAGAGTTTGGATGTTCTTTGTAGAAGAGAGATGATTGATGGTAAGAGTTTCAACGAACTGGAGTTTTGCGAGGATGTGTCATGGGAAAGCAAACTAGTGTGTCATTTGATAAAGGGAAACATGATTCAAGAGGGATTCTTGAGTATGCGCACACGAATGTTTGGGACCGACACCAGTTGATTCTTTGGAAGGATCAAGATATTATATTCCTTTCACAGATGAATTTTCTTGGAAAGTTTGGGTGTATGTCATGAAGGCTAAGTCAGAGGCATTTGCAAGGTTCAAAAAATGGACGGCTCTTATATATTGAGAATGAGAGTGGTAAGACTATGAAGGTGCTTAGGTACGCCAATGGTGGGGAATATGTTTCTGGAGATTTTCTGAAATTTTGCAAGCATCATGATATTCAGAGGCATTTTAATACACATAAGGATCCGCAATCTAATGGAGTAGCGGAAAGAATGAACCGAACTCTATTAGAGAAAGCTCGATGCTTGAGATTGACATCGGGTTTGTTTAATGGATTTTTGGCCAAAGTTTTGTCAACTGAAGTGCATATTATTAATCGAATTTCATGCTTGACTATTAATAAGAAAATTCTGAAGGAAGTATGGAAGGGAAAGAGTATCGACTTGAGTTATCTTCGTGTACTTGGCAGTCTAGTTTGTGTGCATAATCCAGGAAGTGATAAGCTTTCGCCTCGAGCTTACAAGGTGATTTTGCTTGGCTATATGGACAGAGCAAAAGGCTAATGGATTTGGAATCCAAAAATTAAGAAGATTGTGAATTCTCATCATGTTATTTTTGATGAGTTAGCTATGCTTAAGGAGAATGAGGGTCACTGGATGTTCCAGGTTTGGTTCATGGTGAATCAAAGGTGTAATGACCCGAATATTTCATCGGTTAATTTTGAATATTTAATATGGTTTTAAATATTGAGTTGATAATATAAAAGAATTTTTATATTAAATTATCGATTTGAAAATCAATTTCAATTTAATATCGTATATAATTATCGTAAAATAAGAACCTGAAATAAAATTCAATTTGAAATTGAATCGGAGTCAGATTAATTCAAATAATTTATAGGAATTTTATTGCAATATAAATCGACGATAATAATTATTTATTATCAAGGAATTTATTTTTGTTGAATTTAATTTATATTGATTAAATTAATCCCTTCTCCAGATGATCGAATTGGACTTCATAACCTATCCCAGTGTGTTCAGAATAGTGGTGTAACCCTAGGAATGTCAGTGGTTGGATTCAAAAAGGAGTTCGAAACCCGTGGGATAATTTAATTAATTTTAATCATATCGGTAAACTAAAATAAATAAATATAATTTAGAGGATTTCCTTCTGCCAACAAACCATAGCCGTGGCCTTCTCTCCTCTTCAAAAATCCACCACATTCTCCCCTTCCACTCCATAAAATAATGGGCTCGCTGTTCATTTTGATACCGCACCCTTTTTCTTTAAATCCATTTCCATTCTCTATTTTCACAAATGAAAAGCTTCAGAAACAAAATCCACTTTGTCAATTTAATTCCAAAAATCGAAATCGAGTTCTTCCAGTTTCTTTCAAAACTAGAATTTAAAACTGAAGCTTCGGTTTTCTCTCTTATTCGGAAACCAAAATCGCGAGTTCAAGTGAAAGCCGAGATCGATGCTTGAGGTCTTTGAAGCTCGCTGGTGGCGCGCATGTGAGGAGATAGATGGATTCCATCATAAGCAAGTCACAACTAAAGGGGAAGAGGGGTTCACAACCTGTAGCGATGATTTAGGGTCAACGCATAGGGCTCAATGTGAGGTGTACGATCTGAAGCTCGATATTGTCTGAAGTGGATTTGCGTTCTGTGGTTGACTTCAGGAATGAAGTCGCGGTTTTGAACTGATGTCCGGAGTTCATATCGTTGGGTTTTTGGCGATGAGATTTACAGTTGTTCAAGCGTTGTTCTGGTGAAGGGAGAAGCGCGTGTTTGAATTGGGAAAGTGAAACCGTAGTATTCATCTGAGAAAGGCTCGCTGTCTTTTCCTGTAGGCGGAAAGAAAAAGGAGAAATTAAGGTAATAAATTTATAAATTTAATTAGTTAGTGATGCCATTAGGATTTTTTAAGTTATATTGGTATAGAAATCATTTATATCCTTACATGATGTTAGAACCTTTAAATACAAAAGATTTTGTTAGTTTATGTAACGTGTATGCTTTTGATGATAACAATAAATTGGTCAGTAAATTTAGAAGGTTAATTTTAGAAAAGGAATTAAGGAGCTAAGTAGATATATCTTGGTTTTATGAATAAACTAGCTGGATTTATTTCGTGGATTATGTATAATCACGTTAACTTAAATACAATATTAAATCGTGATTAAAGGAGATAAAAGTGAATTCAATTTTGTTAATTAAGTTATTAGTTTAATTATTTTAGTAAATAAATTGTAGGCTCAATAAGGTAAAATTAATTCACTTAATTTAAATAGTTAGTGATTGGAAGGAAAAATATAGGTATACAAGTTATAACACTTGTATTTGCTGCATTCAAAATCAGAATTTAACTAAATAAAATAAGCTGGTATCATTATTACAGATCCTAAGAATCTGGGATTTACATGGAGTTAATGGAGAAATTCATAGCTGCGGATTACTTAAGTTGGATATTCGACAAATAGAACATCACGGTGAGTAAATCTCACTCACCTTCATTTAGAATTTATTTTCATCAGTTAAAGATAATTGTATGTTGCTTGTTAGATGCATTGAAAATGTTACTGTGCCTGTTTAAATACATATTAGTTATTTAGGATTGACTATTATAATATATTGGTTTGGTGGATGGATTGTTCCTGCAGTCTCATTAGTGGATGCCCGCGGTACCATAGCGGATGATTTCCCTATACGCCCTACAAATATATATTAGTGGATGACCTTCTATACCGCGATATCCTACCTTAAAGCAGGATGGGTATTATTTTTGTTGACTAACGTCTGTGGATGCAAGAAAACAGGTTGGAGGGATCCAACTGGATTCCTCAAAAATATTATTGTTGTTGTTTCACATATATTATCATATATGATGTGTTAGAAATCCTGTGATTTGTAATGGGGTGTTTGGATTGTTTGAAATAGAACTGGGTCTGAATGTTGATTTATAAAAATATCGTGAAAGAGATTTTGAGATTTAAAAAGGGAAATTCTATTTCCTCAAATAGAATTTAAATTAGAATAGGCTAAAAATATTTACTTGTTTTGAAAATAAATAAAACAAGTATTGATTTTATAAATGATGTTTATAAATTAAATAATACAAGAATTGAAGTGAATTTATAAATAGTGTTTATAAATAAAATAGATTGATTTTCATTGGATAATCAGATAATTGAAATGAAATTATAAACAGTGTTTATAAATAAAGTGGAAAAATTATCATTGGATAGTTGAATATTTAAATTCAAATATGAATTTAAAAATAAAAATAGGGAAATCGTTTTAAAGAAATAAACGATGGGATTTATTCTGGTATTCAGAATATGAATTGAACTAAAATAAATCCGTAAGGATTTATGATTTGAATTCGATTAATTCGAATTTATTTAAATAGAAGTTAAATCGAATATGAAACTTGAATTGAAATTAGAATTAAATTAGTGTATAAGTAAGTTGAAATATTTTTGAGCATGTTATATTCAAATATGAAAATGAAATAGGCAAAAGAGTTGATTAACAAATTTATTTACGAGTTGAGTTAAAACAAGTGTATTAAGTTGAAATGAATTAGAAATGTATGGATATACATGAGACAGGTTTAGAATGAAGTGTTAGAAGAGATATAAATAGAATACTCGACAAAAAGGTATGTATTTAAATTGAATATGAGATTTTATGCGCCGTATCGGCTAGCCGTTTAGCTTTTTCATTTTGAATAGAGAGGCCTGTGTGGCGGTTTAGGGACTTTCCCAATGCTCCCAGTACAAAGGAGGTTATGGCGAATTTTTCCGAGAACTTAAGGAGTTAGAATATTTTTAAGAAGATTTGATAAACTAGAAATCGATATATCGATATATATAGAATTCGATAATGTAACGAACTTAAAATAGAATATTATAAACGAAAAGGAATTTTATAAATAAAATCCTAGGAGATATACGTTTTAAAGTGAACGATGATTTAAAAGAAAATTATTTGCAGATTTAAAATGATCGTGTTGATAAGAAGTTAATCAAATAGAGTTAAGCAGAATTAGAAACTGACTGGAAATTAATTGAGTTGAACGACTTTTTGAGTATCGATCTGATGTTGGTTTCGGCCTTCGGGGTTTATACTTAGGAAGTTGTTCTCTTACTAGTTACAGTTAGAGTCTAATAGATGTGGAAGAATAGTGATATGTAAATATGCAATGGGAATGTTTTCCAGAGTTAATAACATATATTTTCTTAATATAGAAAATAAGGAAATATGAATATATATATATATATATATGTTTGATGACGTGATCGATAATTCCATTTGGAAATAAGATCGTTGTGTGTACACGGACATTTTTCAGTTGATAGTTAAATCACCGACTATCAAAGTTTGACCATTTTTACGTTGTTAATATGGAGAGACCAGTTGGATTCTTTTCCAAAGAACCACTCCGTATTGGCATAAGCGTTGCGAATCATATACACCAAAGAAAATTGAAGACGGAGTAAAGTGCAAGGGCTGTTGTGTAAGTCCTAGGTAGAGATTACCTAGGATGGACGTATGGAATAGTGCCTTTGGTTTCGTTCAGTCTCAGAACGAATGTATATGGACGAATGTCTGACACAATATTTCCAATGATCGCATATGTTGGACTGTACAAATATACATGGTGGCAACGGATTTATTCCCTTAGCATAATATCCAGAATATATTTGTGCAAATCAATAAATGATTAACGGATCTGACAATGTGGCATTCAAAGTGATTGTTTTATAAATGAATGGAAAGTAATCATAGCCTCAGGCCTCAACAACCGGGAAATGACAAAAATCGGGCAGGCATCATGGCTATGTGGTTAGCCCCTATTAGGGTGTATTATCACCTATCTAGAGATTCATTTAATTCCTTATTCTATTCGATGTTGTCCCATTCGCGAAACGGATGCTGATCCCAACCGTTGGTGATATACATTCGATACACTCAAGCGAAATGAGTGGTCGGTCATGTGTGGCTGAGTTGCAAGATGTTATTGTTGAACTCAGTGTATTCTCCTCTAGAGATACACCAGCGGAATGTGGTTCCATACCTTGTCATAGTTGGAAATTCATTACCCAATAAGTGCTTGCGGTTTTGATTGTATATTATATATGTGGAACGTGAGATACAAACGTTCCACTACATTGTTATTTATTTGATTTAGACACTATCATAATATCAAAAGAGTTTTGATATAAAGATTATCGTTCCTTTCAAAAGGATTTTGAAAGTTAAATCAAGTGTTTGGATTCTCATAAGGGAAAAACCCGTTCCGTGTTATACGGCGTGGTCTTATGAGATATCATTTAGTTCTGAAACTGTTTTAAATTGTTTACACATACCAGTCCCATGACTGACCCGGAGTTTATTTTGTTTTGTTTTACCTAAACTCTTGGGTGCCTAAATTTGTACGGGCAGTCAAGTAGTTCAGGATTTTACAGATTTATCTGAAGGAGCTTGGAGCAGGAGGCTTCAGTGTTAGTTATATAGAGTGTTGTTCCGCTGTGTTGTAAGTGTTGTACTTTGATAATGATATGTGTATACAGTACAAATTTTGTATTTCAAAAGTTATGATATATTATATTTTGTTCCCTTGCGATGTGAGATTCTGTGTTGTTATTTCTGTTCTTCTTCTACCTTTTTCTTCTAAAAAAATGATTTGTATTTTCGTGATATTTGGGTTGGATGTATGATGTATGTAGTCAACTCTGATATTACGGATTTGCGGGCCATTACAAAAGGAAAAGGAAATTATTCTCAATTTCAAGTCTAGAGAGTGTAGAGTAGTTGGAGATGCTTGTGAGGAGGTAGCGTTGATAGTACATCACCTAGTCCATAGGATTCCTCTAGTAGTGTCGGTGATGTGCACGATTCTCAAGAAGAATCGGTTCAAGTTGGAGATGAAGAAAGACATGGTGATGAATTGCTACTCGGGTTGTTCGTCGTGCTATAAGGCTACCTGAAAGATACGGTAATTGGAACTATCTTGGTTTTTGTGAGAACTTGGACTGTGCTCTCCATGTAGTCCAAGAAAAGATGATGGACTTTGATGACGTCATGGGTTCGAGTGATAGATCGAAGTGGATTTGTGCCATGAAAGAAGAGATGCAATCATTGATGAAGAACCAGACTTGGGATTTGGTTCCACTTCTTAAAGAAAACCGGGCTTTTGGGTGCAAATGTGTATGCAAGGTGAAGGATGATAGAAGATACAAAGCTAGACTAGTGGCTAAGGGGTTTGCACAGAGGAAGGGGAAGGAGTATGATGAGATCTTCGTACCGGTTATGAGACATACTTCTATCCGGATATTACTTACTGTAGTTGTTATCCATGACTTGGAGTTAGAGCAACTTGATGTGAAAACCGCCTTCTTACATGGTGGCTTGGATGAAGACATCTACATGGAGCAACCAGAATGGCTTGTTGTAGATGGTAAGTCAAAATTGGTTTGCAAGTTGAAGAAATCACTTTATGGTTTGAATCAATCCCCTAAGCAATGGTACAAGGGATTTTATCATTTTATGCTTGAAAGTAGTTTTGAGAGAAGCATCAATGATACTTGTTTTTATTTCAAGAAGTTGGAAAATGATTGTTGGGTGTATTTACTCTTGTATATGGACATATGCTCATTGCTTCCAAGGACAAGGAAGAAATCAATAAATTGAAAATGATATTTAAAGCGGAGCTTGAAATGAAAGACCTTGGAGAAGCAAAGAAGAATTTGAGCATGAAAATCGAAAGGGATCGAAATCGTGTTGAGTTGAAATTGACTCAAAAGGAATACATTAGAAAAGAGTTTTGCCAGTTTAGCATGAAGGATGCAAAGGCGTCAAATACACTTTTACCTTTGCAGGTAAATCTTTCGAGTAAGGGATCAATTGTCGAGGAGAAAGACAAGGCTTATATGGAAAAGGTGTCATATGTTAGTGCAGTTGGTAGCTTGATGTATGCCATGGTGTGTACAAGGCTTGATATTGCAAATCTTGTCAGGTGGTTAGTCGGTTTATTACTAATCTGGGGAAATAGCATTTGGGAAGTAGTGAAGCTTATCCTGAGATACTTAAAAGATATAGCATCTCATGGTCTTATGTTTTGGGATAGTAAGGAGAAGAATTGCAAGTTGATTGGTTATTGTGATTCAGACTGCGTCAGTGATAGAGATCAAAGAAAGTCAACTTTAGGATATGTCTTCACCCTTGGTGGTACAACCATAAGTTAGAAGTCGAGATTGCACACTTTAGTTGCTTTATCCACTACAGAGGAAAAGTTGATAGTCACGGTTGAACAACACAGGAAGCACTCTATATAAAGCGTTTGTTGTGTGACTTGGGTTTTGAACATGACAGTGTTGATGTTATATGTGATAGCCAAAGTGCTATTAATTTGGCAGAGAATTGGCGTTAGCTCATAGACCAAGCATATTTGAAGTGAGATAGTCATTTCTAGCAGCCATGGATTAAGACAAGCAAGTATGCCTTCATAAAGTGCACATAAAGGATAATTCAGCGGATATGTTCACCAAGGCATTACTGATTGGGAAGTTCGAGCATTTTTTGAACTTAATTCGCTTGGAGAGGTGCTAGGTGCCACGAGGTGGCACGGTTGGGGGAGAAGCTTAGTCATGAATGGAGAAGAGTATCAATGAGAGGTTGGAGTTCTATCTTCTTGGTATGTACACGTTTCGCTTCCGAGTATGCTTGTCTTATGGTGAGACTGGCTTTAGAGTTGGGTGTTTTCAACACTTCATTTACGGCTGGGGGCTTTGCTTGAACTCGTTGGTGGAGTGCAATGGGCTGTGGCTATGCTGGTGTTCTTTGGAAAAACATTCAAGCTTATTTGGTAGGAGGTAGATGGTGGTTTGGTATCATTGGTGTTAGAGTTGGAGATGGATATAGTGACAAGGTGGTGTGTTAAATTTTGTGACACTATATAGGCTATTCAATTGAAGTAGAGGGAAGTAGCTTCATAACGGAGAAGATGGCTCGCATATTGAAGCTTGCATAAGGAAGTTAGAGATGAAATGTGCAGTGAGTTTCAATTGTTTCAGGACAGACGTCTAAGCCAGTCTGTTGCGCAACCCGAGAGTTTCGACAGACGTTTGACCAATTTGGACATACGCCTGAGATGAAGCAAGTGGCATGACAAACGTCTGAGGTAAGGTAACAGACGTCTGAGCTATGTAGGAAAATTTTTCCGAGCCTCGGGACAGAGTCTAACCATATTGGACAGATGTTTGAGGCGGCTTCTGAGCTATTTCAAGTTGTGGAGTTGGCAGGCTAAGTTGTGAAGGTTCAAGGAGGCAATTTGAGCAATTGCCAAGTCTCTCCCTATGTATTCAAAAGGGCATTTAGAGATTAATCAAGAGACCGACCTAGGTTTATTTTAATTAGGATTTTGGCAACCCTGTTCTTCTTTAATTCTCATCTCCACAAAAAAAAAAAAAAAAAAAAAAAATCTGGTGATTTTGATCATTGTAATCTATCTCGTGTACTCTTCTATTGATATTAATAAGGATTCTCTCTCAAAGTGGGCGTACACTAACAAGACGTTAGTGGAACCACTATAAATCCCCGTGTGATTTACTTTTCGTTATTACTCTATTATTTCTCTTATTTTTGTGATTGTGATTGGTTTTTGGATTAGGTTGACATTGTTTTGAGATATTGATTAGTTGATTTTGCATGTTTACCATGATCTCGTCTTCCGCTGTGTTTTGGGATTTGATTTGAGCGGTCTTGAGTCGAAAGTCTCCACAACACACACACACACACACACACACACACACACACACACACACACACACACACACACACACACACACATATATATATATATATATATATATATATATTGGAGGTCCTGATGGTTCTTCAACTGGATATGGAAGGGCAGAGGAGCTTGAGTTATTTTTGAGACAAAAAGGTGTTCCTGAACTCAAGTTTTAACAAGAATTCATGGACCAAAGGTAACTAAAAAATGCAAATAAAATATTTCCAGTTAGATCATATTAAACTTGAATCCATACACCCTAATGTAATCCGGATGGGATCCCATTTTTTGTGGCAACAATCTACGATATAATTTACATCTTCTATTTGTTGAGGCCAAATTACTATTTGTTGATACACATGTTGGTGTCCGATTCTCCTACTCCAGTTTGTTGTTTATAGAGGCCAATTTTCTATCGGACACATGGGGCGTTTGCCGTTTTTTTTATGGATCTTCCACTATTGTTAGTTGTTTTTTGTGCAACATCATAGTCTTCATGACCAGGATATCAATATTTCAAGCCATGCTATGCATTGCAAGAATCATCTCTACATTACACAATCAAAAGCTTCTCCTAATGTGCTAGTTGCTCTGTACTCATATCTTTCACAGATGCATGTTCACTCATGTTTTCATTTAGGATTCAGGAACATGGAGGCAAACCAATTATACCTTTTAGTTGCATTTTGGAAAAAATCACTTTATGATATGCCTGAAGATGAGACTGCTAGCTATTGCAAGCAAAACTATATGCAAAGGCAAGTAAGAAATTATTTTGACATGTCTTACATTACAGGCAAAACGTGAAGTATGCAAACCCATTAGATTTAGTTTAGAATCCTTGTAAATATGTTTCATTTTTGAAGTTATGTTCTCCACTAACTAATTTCTTTACACTTAGTTCTATCTACATGAGCGTTTTTTTAGCAAAACAAGATTGTGTTACGTATATACCATTTGCTTATGACACCAACATATATACCATTTCCGCGTTGAAGTTATGCAGTTGTTCTATATGTTTATTCACTAGTTTGTTGAAGTAATCAATATGCTTATAGTCGTCATGAATGATATCATAATATCAAATGGTAACACACCTTTATAATAAATTCTACTCTTTCAAAACCTTAAGGCAACTTGAACTGTTGAAAGTCAAAGTTTTAACTATGAATTTCTAAGGCTCCGTTCGCAGCCTTTGGTTACCATGTTCCCGTTGTGATGGCATCCGACGCGTCGAACGCCAGAACGTGGATATTCCACGATCGTTCCACGGTGTGGGAACGGAGGAAAACAAGCTATTGGCGTCTGATGCGTGGCCAACGACTTGTTTTCCTCCATTCCCCGACGGCTCTATTCACCCTCTTTTATACCACATATCCATTACTCATCCTTCATTACCTTCTTCTTCTTCAACAAAATAATGTCTGCCTCCGACTCATCCTCCAATTACGACGATTTGATTAATCTTTAAGGGATTTCATTGTGTTAGAATGCAAGGAAATCATATGACTCAGACTAATACTTTAGAGTTTACTGGCTTAGCTTGGATCAACGACATTTTGAATGGTCATCAACAACGTTGTCAAAATAATTTTCGGATGAAAGGACTTTGCTTCTACTCGTTATGTGAAAAAACTACAACATCATGATCTCTTTTCAACGATAGAAATTTGTGTCATCGAAATGGTTGGAAATTTTGTTTACACTATGGCTATTGGGCTTTCAAATAAACAACTTAGCAAAAGATTTCAATGAGCAGGTAGCACCATTTCCATTTGTTTTCATGCTGTTCTAAACGTTTTTCAATTATTTGTTGCTGATTTAATAAAGCCAAAGGATCCACAATTTAATACTGTTCCACATCACATTAGCAGTTCAATCCGGTATTATCCTTATTTCAAAAATTGTATTGGTGCTATAAATGGTACACACGTATCTGCACATTTACCTGCTGATCAAATTATCCCTTACATCAGAAGAAAATGTTTTGCAACTCAAAATATATTAGCAGTATGTGATTTCGGTTTACAATTTACTTATGTTATGGCTGGTTAGGAATGGACTGCACATGATATTAGAATTTTTAATTCGATTACAACAGATAGAAAATCCAACTTTCCTAAACCTCCAACCAGACAGTATTATTTGGCTGATTTAGGCTATCCACTTCAGATTGGATATTTACCACCATATTGAAATATGAAGGATCATATTCCGTACTTTCATGAAACCGTGAATCTACCAAAATCGGCCAATGAAGCATTTAATTTTTACCATTCGACTTTACGGATGGCCGTAGAAAGAACTGTTGGCATTTGAATTTTATTTTTTCTGGCATTTTGAGCAGTATTCCTACATATGCATTTCGAACTCAAGTCAAAGTTGTCGTGTCTAAAATGGCCTTACACAACTTCATATGCAAATATAATAGTGGTGACTCAAATTTTATGGCTTTTGATGATGATTCTGTACTTATCCCCGATCAGTACTTGGAGGAATATTATGCTCTGAGAAATACGACGAATAGAGGCACTGAACGGGTAAAGCGAAATGGATACCAATAAATGTCATCGTTTCGAGATACCATAAGAGATCAGTTGGTTGCTACTGGGTTGCGCCAATTTGTATATGTATTTGTATCTGTAACTGTATTTGTATCTGTAATTGTATATGTATTTGTAAGAAGGTTTTAGCATGCCAAATCCTATCCATTTATATCTTATTTTAAAAATACCCCGTTAAAATACCACGCTCAAATACCTCGTTCATGGCAAAAAATACATTCCACGTTCACAACAATGCCATGTTCAAATGTTCCGTTACCGTTCGTTAAAAACGCACCCTAAATGCAGTTGCATTATAATTTTTTCACTCAAATCCGACTTAAATAGATTTGATAAGCAATTTTATATTTTATATTAAATACATTAATGGTCGGTTTTCCCACCATTATACGGTTATGTTAGTTTAATAATCACACGGATAGCACGCACATTACTGAACACTATGTATCCATAAATCGAATTCCATTGGTAAAAACTGAATCAGCGTGCATACATATTTATGTACTCCCCCCGATTCATAATATAAGAAGTTTTTGGAAGTTTGTTTTGTTTTAATATATAAGATGTTTAAGCTTGTTATTCCAACTTTATCCCTGATCCATAATAAATGTTATAAATCCAAAAGCTACTTTATGAGTATTTTTATGCATGAAAAGTAAGAAGTAGTTGATGAGAATAGAAAAAGTTGTTGACAACACGTGAAAAGAGAAATTAATGTAATTTAAGTATGGATTAAAATGTCATTTGTAAATTTTCTCAATTCTTGTGTCAACCTCTAAAAACTTCTTATATTATGAACCGAAGGGAGTAACAAAAAGACAACACCTTAAAACCAAGCATTTACAAAAAAAAAAAAAGATACAAAATTAGAAAGGAACGCTCCAGAAGTAAAAGTTCGAAACACGTGGAATTTACAATTGGAAAAGGTGATAAGTCGGCATAAAGTCAAAGTGTGTAGAAGCTGGGAGATAACATACTCAAAACAACACTGCTATTTTAAATGAAATTCTACAAAATAAAGAGGAGCAACCAAAAATCAAACTCAGGACATGGCCTAAAATTAAAGGGGGCATTCTGAGAATTAAACTCGGAACCTCTGGCACCCAAGGCGAGAATCACGCCACTAGATCAAATTCCCTTTGATGAAAGGGCAGGTCTGTTAAGTACATGTCTTGTAACCTGTAACATGATAAGCCAATTCTATACAAAAGTTAGAAAATAGCCTTTTAAGGGCCCGTTTAGCAACCCAAAACAAAAGTGCTTATGATTATATGATAAGTGCTTTTACTTTTTAAAAGTTAAAAAGCCGAAAAGTTCGTTTGACACGATAACGACTTATAAGTCAAAAAGACAAAAAGTCAATATGGATAAATTTTTTTAGCTATTTGGCTTTTACAATACAATATTGAAATAAAATGTAGGACAATTTAGATTTATTAAGTATATGTTACAACTAGTTAATAAAAAATCACAAAACAATTCATATTCCGAAATATAAATAAAAAAATTACTGAATTGAAGCATGACATAAATACTCGCATGCTATTCGTACATAATCGAAACAGTTAAGTTCATTTTAACTTCCAAAATCAAACAACAAACCACACTATAGATAAAAATTGATATTTTACACAAATTTCAAGCATTACAATCGAAACATTAAAAACTTCAAAAAGTCATATGAAACCTAAAATGACAAATAATAAAAAGTGGCCATGCTTCGTCGTATTTATTCTCTTTTGTTGTTGAAATCTTGTCTTTTTCCTTGAGTTGAATCCGCTCCAACCGAAATTTGATCAGATTCATGATTATTTTCTTCAAAAAAAAATCATCGTTTTGGAATTATTTAAAAATCTCATCATTCAATGCATGCTTTCTACTAATGTAGTTGTAAATTACACATGCAGCTATGACAATATTGCGTTGTTCAATATCACTTGATCCACTTGATTCGCTGCTTGAACTCATATTTGTCAATATCCTATATGTTGAAGCATATTTTACAAAAGATAATACAATCACACTGAAAATAAAACTACCATCAAGGGAAAAATAATAGATATTAACACACCACAGTGATAGATAAAGAAACTTACAAAGATATTTAATTCAACTAACATTATTTAAAAGTTTACATCCAAACCAGATGCATTAAAATGCAACATACTGACCACTTCTTTTACTGGTTGATTATAGTGACTAATTCACAATGAGGAAGAGAAACACAAGTTTCAAATTTCAAGCTTAGCATAGTGGTGTAATTAGGAAGCAAGCAAGCAATACATTATGTGCTTCATATATAATCAGAGAAGATGCAATTAGGAAACACAATAATGTATGCAGATGGTCAAATGTAATTTGACACTCAAAGAAAACACAACAACAAATTCAGATTGATTACCAATTTACCATCCAAGTTGGATACATACAAAAAAAATTATACAGTGATTTTCTTACACAAAATCACAATCAAGACATTCTCAAATGAAAACACAACATCAAACTCAGATTCAAGACATTCTCAAATGAAAGCAAAACATCAAATTAAAACATAATATTCTCGTAATACTTGATAAATCATAGTATTAGATATGACAGTTCATCTCATATATGCATACATGTTCACTGGTGTATAAAATAAAATTGTGAACTGGATAAAAAAAAGCTCCACCAATTGCTCCAAGACTTACTAGATAGTACTCTTTTAAACCAAACCCTTGGCCTGCTCATGAGATTATCAACAGTTGTCAAAAACGTAAAACAAAATCAAAATGCAGGTCATACATAGGCTTGGTATGAAGAGGAAACTAGCCTTGCAAAATCAATAGGTTGAGCTGATGGTTTGAGCGCAGAAAGGAATTTTGTGAATAATGACCTCTCACATGGTGCTAATAATTAGTAATCAAAAAAATACTAATAACATGCAAAGAAATACTAATAATTAGTAATCAAAAAAAAAAAAACAAAAAAAAAAAAAAAAAACAAATCTAACATTAACCGAATCTTGTTTCTCCTATAAGGCTTGCGTCGTAATTTGAGTTTTAGCAGATAGCTCTACACATGGTGCTGCTAATATGCTCTAAAATCATAGTTTAATGATGATATTTTATTTATATCTAAAAAAAGGAATTTATTTCGAATATCCATTTTATTCATACATTGTAAAATGAATGAAGACAGAAATTCAAAAAAGTCTGTGGGTAATTTAGAAAACTTAACATGCTACATCACAATTTAACTGGAGGAAAGTGGCCTAACTTAACAATCTCAATACTTGTATATGTTTACATACACAGATGTTGATTTGAAATTTGCTATTCACACATGCGGTATCAAGTTTTGTAAGAATGCATTTCCAATTCTATACAGTCTGTCGATTAACATCTGATATCAAAATTTAAATTAACAATGGTTTCAATCTTTTCAATGAATTGCAGGTTAGATAGTTTCAATTCAATTAATAGTTGTTATTCACCCCGCTTATAATTTCTACAATCTTTCCTTCTGCTGATTCACTTCTACAGTTGCAAATTTAGGTGGGGACACTAATGTAACTTACACAAAATTTACACATTCCCACAAACAGGAAGATGCACAAATGCTTAAAATATCCCATCCTGTAGGTTCTATAATACAAGATTGCCAAGCCTATTTACCCACTTTAGTACTACAAAACAAAATATATTTACAACTACATTATAATTAACTTTCACTTTTATATATAACTTAACTTACGCATATAAACCAAGGTTTGAAAACTCGGTTTCGGTCATTTGAAAATTTACCAGTTTCGGTCAATTTCGGTTTTTGTTTCGGTTTCGGTCCAAAAATCAAACTTCTATATTTTTTATGTAGAAGTTAATGATAAATGTTGCAAATCCACACAGAAGTGTAGTCTACAAAAATATTCAAGTTACTCTTGGGTAGGAATAAACTGAAATAGACATTCTTAGTTCCAATATATAAATTCAAGGCCAAAGCCCATACCAATTCAAGCCCATTCCAAGAATATTCCCCTAATTCTTAGCAGCGCAACCGACAACCCATAGCCATGTTTAACCCCAATTAGCATGTCTTTCACGGAACCAGAAAACGAATTGGAAAAAAAAATGAAAAGACGAAGCAGGAAAGGGAGAAGAGAACCAAAAAAAAATTGCGCTGCTTTTCCTCGAAGACGAAAATTGAACATCGAAGCTTGCTTTGCTCGAATTGGGTTATTTCTATGCTCAAATTTGCTATTCTCGATCTAGGGTTTGCTTTTTTTTCCTCAATCGATGCTTTGTGTTGAAGCTCGAGCTGTGTTCTTTCTCCGTTGTTCACTGAATCGCGATTTAGGTTTTTTTTTTCCTCTTTACGAACCAAAACGAGAATCTGCCGTTGTTCTGTCCTGGTGACTGTCGGAACCGGAACGAGAACAACGGGATCTCGTCGTTTCGGAGGAGACCTCAAACCATGATATAAACTCACAATTTTTATTTACGCACACCCTGTATCCACACAACAATACGCTTACTTAGACATGAATACATGCATACACACACAAGCATCAATCTTGTATAGTCAATCTTCATCTAATTGGAAGAAGTTTTTTAACAAATCAACTTGCAGGGTCTCGATGGATTAATTACTCGAAGAATAGTTGTTCTTAACTACTCAAGCACGAGGTTCAAATGGTATACAATGTATTGATTATTCACAAATCTTGTGGCTTCACAATACAGCAATTACAGTGTCAAATGTAAGCTTGGTAAGTAGTTAAAAACTATATGTATCGAAAATACATACTGAACCGAAATTAACAGTATATGAAAATAAGCAGTTGAAGGCATATATTAAACTGCATATGTTAAACAAAATTGGTACAGCAGGAATGTTTTTTTTTTTCCTCCCCTTTTAATTGATTAACAGTCTTAAACAGAGACAGTTTAACCCAGATTTGATGTTTATTTCTGTACCAGGTATGCATTTAGATTTCTTATACGGTTTCGAATCTCAGCTGGTTACAACTAACACAACAACCAAACACCAAAATAGATTAGGGTTCCGAACATGACAAGCAAACAAACACAAAAAAAATCTGAACTATCGAACAAATTCGTGATCAATCAAACAAACACAAATAAAATGAAACGATTGAGAGAAGTGAAAATAAATCGAGAGCACTAAAAACAAATAAGAGAAGAAAAACAATACCTTGGTGAAGAACCTGAGAGAGATGAAATCGAGCGCAAGAAATCGCCGAACCCTAATTTGAATAAACGCGGCCAAAAAGTTAGCTGGCCGTAGAAAGTCGAAAGCCGGAAGCAGAAAATTTTTGTTTTTGGAAGAAGCAAAATAGAAACTTTTCAATGCCCAAATAATTGATCAGACCATGTGGGCTTTTTGACTTTGGATTTTAAAAAGCTAGAAAGTAGCTTATTTCGGGCCGTCCAAACGGGACGTACAAAGAAAATGTGCCACAGGACCAAATGCCCCACAAAGAAAACGGGCCACAAAAACCCTACAAAGAAAATCGAACCTTCGCATTCAAAGCAAGAATTGTGCCACAGGACCAAATGCCCCTGATGCAAGGGCAGCTCTGTAAGTACAGATCTTGGAACAACCTGCAACACAAAAGCAAATTCCATGGTAAGAAAAAAAGCATTTTAAAACAACCTTGCTTTTGACGCAAAACCCTACAGATAAAAAGGATCTCTGGCACTCAGAGCAAGAATCATGCTACAGGACCAAATGCCCCAGAAGGAAGAGTTGATCAATAAGTACAGATCGGGTGACAACAAGGCACTGGCATTCAATCGGAGGTCCATGGAGTAGTGCATTAGCACACAGATTTTACGTTCTGAAAGACCGAAACATAACATGGCGGAAACCAGAGGATCAATCTAATGGTGAAGATCCATTATGTCACCCTTTGTGTCTAATTTTCGTCTTTAAAACCTCTACTTAATTTCACTCAAATCAGTCATCCTCTGTTATGTATTATCCATGAGGAAATCAACAAAATCTTCAACTATAATATAAACTGTTCGGCTACTGTTTAGGCGTCAGGTGGAAAAAGCATTATGCTTAGATAGACTTCAACGGGCAAAATACAATATCAAAATCATATCACACTGATATACCAAATGCCGTTGGGGAACATCAGATCCTGTAAGCGAATTTAGTTATGCACCAGCGTGACATCATATTAAAAATAAGACTTATTTAATACAATGATGGAAACTAAAAATGGGGCATTCCGAGAATCGAACTCGGGACCTCTCGCACCCAAAGCGAGAATCATACCACTAGACCAAATGCCCTCTGATGAAAGAATTGATCGGTATGTACAGGTCTTGGGACAACATGTGACTTTAAAACCAATTTATGAAAAACCTGAGAAAAAAATATCATCTTCAAAATAAGCCTAATTTTGACATAAAATCGTACAATATAAAATTGGATCTTTCGCATCTTAAGCAAGAATCATGTTATGAGCATAAAAGTCAAATTATGTAGAACCTTAGAAAACATCTTCAAAAAGCCTACTTATAAGTAAAGTTCACAGAGCATAGAAAGACATTCCAAGAATTGAACTAAATACCTCTTGCACCCAAAGCTAGAATCATACTACTCCCTTGCTGAATGGGTTGACCTGTAAGCATTGCTCTTGTGATAAACATAGAATTAACAGTTGCCAAAATACTAAATTAAATGCCAAAATAGTATTTCAAAAATGCACCATTCGAAATTGAATTTAAAAAAGAAGAAGAGGCGTTCCTAAATTAAACTTGGAGAACAAGAATCATATTACAAGACCAAATGTCCTGGTAAAAGGCCAAACTAGTATGTACATGTACTTATGTAGAAATCTGATTATATACTTTAAATTAGCACATATGATTTGACAATTATAAAAATGTTGGGCCTGGACACTGAAAGACATATGCTATGTGAATAGAAGATTCAATCTTGAATACAAGCCTTTATTTTATACAATACAGGAACAAAATCATTCAAAGACAAATTCAGCACTTCCACCTAAATCAGGATAGACACCATTAGGCCAAATTTTCTCTATGGGTTGACATAATTTGACCGATGACAATTGAAAGACATGTGAACAATAAAACAGATAAGTTTTGTTTATTGGTAAAATCCTGACATGGCTTTGACTAGTCAAAAACTACATAACACAATAATATTCATACGCTGCTACCATAAATAACCACTAAAACACTTACTTACATCTCTTAAGAGTTAAGATACGTTAGGAACAAAGAAAGAAAAAACACTTCCAACATCCACTATTATTGGTTATGCAAGAATGTTTTAATATCTATATATAGTGAAAAACCCACTTTAACTTTCTTCATCGGCCCGAACAATTTGTTCTCCGCACTTCATACTCGTCTAAACTTCATTTTTGCCTATTGTAAAAGGATCTCAAATGAAACCATCATGTTCTAAGGTTCAAAAATTATCAAATTAAGCATAAAGTGCAAAAAGGATTATAAATTGATATATTTTTCGTGGAAACCAAATTTGTTTTAAATGAAAGAGAACAAGGTAAATGAAGAGAGAGAAAGTGGGTTTTGGTCGTGTATAAGGGTGAAAGAAGCTTCTACCAAATACCGATGGGTGAGAGATGTGGGTGAAACCGTGAAAGTAGGAAAAATGCAGGTGTATGAAGTAGCATCTTTTATTATGTTACTAATTGCTTTTTAAGCGACTTCAAAATGTTTTTTTTTTTCCAAGGATGAAAGGAATAAAATGGTTGAAAAGAATGAACTGTTAATTCCTTCAATCTTGGAGCAATAGGATAGTCACTGACCTTTCATTGCAATTACTTCAAAATATAATGCATCACTCCTGTTCAATCAACAACATTATACCAGAACATCATCAAATATTTGAACTCATACTAGATTTGATGTTACCAAAATGTCACCTTATATAATGTTACCATTAACAAATTCAATAATTGAAAACCCAGAATTAAGGTTTGTTAGCTTAATACTTCAGGTGTATATTTTTGTCCCCTTTATGACTAAGCATATGACGATAATGGTTTTGGCTGTTCATAGTTCATAGAACGATTTAATAAAATTTCCATTTCCAACCGTTACATCTTCGGAATTTTTATCGTTTTCTAGAACTTGCGAACATGTAATATATTGTATACAGGGTTTTGTGGAGTATAACTCATGAACTTTCCAGGTAAATATCACTTGTGCTCTGAGACCCCGAACTTAAAATAAACAAAACCCTAATTTCAAATGCTCATAAAACCTAACTCCAAAACTGAACTCATAAGTTGATAGCAATCAAGAGATGAAGTCCGATGGTAACTAGGGTAAACTGAGGAGAAACAAATTACCTGAATTGGTGTCCCGCCACTTGATTAGTCTTCTTCTGGAAAGTACTTAACGCTAAAGAGGCGGTGTAAGGGCACTACAAAATCCGCAAACTTAACTGCAATTTATTACTGAAGTAGGATGGAACCGTGTCCGAAACACGGCTACATATTGCCGTTGTGGTGTCAACGTTTAACCAATTTTGAGTTGCGTCGTTGGTATAGAGTCCAACAGGTAATTACAGTATTTAGACTTGTTACTTAGGATGGTTGAATTTGTTACTAAGTTATATATATATATATATATATATATATATATATATATATATATATATATATATAGAATGTAATTATTAGGGTGATGAATATTTTACATAAATTCTATCGATGCTAATTCGTATAATAGGTATGCATTCTAGTTGTATATGAAGCTGACTTTAATTCGTTTTTGGGTGATGATGAGATGGTGCATATACAACATTTTTTGTTTTCGTTTTTATCTAAGTTATAAGGGGATTTTGCGGTTTGAGACTAATCAAGAAAGATGATCGCCGTACTTCAGACTTTAAGAATCTATATAATAGATTTTTTCAGACAATAGTTCAACTCATCAGGTACAAATGAGTTATCGAACTATCGACTTTAAAGATTCAATAAAGCCTTGAAACATCGAAGTCGGATTCAAAGTTTGTACGACTTTGATCCGACCAAGAATACTGTAGAATATAGTTTCTGATGATGCAATATAAATATGGAAAGAAGAGTAGGAAAAGAAAGGATTCTGCAACACTTTTGTGGTATTAGAAATGACAGCGTGCAAATCTCTTTAAGATAGAAGAAGATGGAATTAAAAGTGATTTGAAACACTTTCAGTCGTTGGTATTTATAGGCAGCGGAAAAACGTAACTATTCGTGAAGTGCCATGACCGTTTGCAACGGTTGCATCTGTTTCAAATTAAAACAATGCATCCTTTCGTTTTGCAACAACTAGTTAACGTCACAAAGTTGAACAGTCGCGTCTGTTCATTTGAAACAGATCAAAATCGTTGCTATTTCGCGTCCAGATTTGAATTTCATTCGGGTCCGTATTGAGGAGAAATTCAACCTATTACAATTTATAAATTCTGTCCGAAAGCATTGCTATCGGACCCAAGAGCTGCACCCGGCCCGGTTCGGTTCGGTCGGACGATTGCGGCATGCGCGTGTGTGGCATAGAGATGCATGGCCTCCTTCCTCACAACAAAATAAGCATTTGGGTGCTCCAAGGCCCCAACATCCTCTTAAGGAAGCCATTGATATACTAGCATTCTCTTTTCATTTCCATGATGTAGGATAGAACCATTTTCCCTTTCCTTCTTCCTTCTTCAAAAACAAACCCAATCCAAAACAATGTTTAAAAATTTACAATAATCACCCCCAATTTTCAAAAAATAAATAAAGTGGACGGCCGAATCACTAGTGTGACTTCCTACATACCCAAGTGGGATCAAGCCTATGTAGTTCTAAGATCAATTTTTGCATCATCGTGGAAACAACACATAAATAAAAGGTATCTTTTGGATTTGAACTTTTACTTAGTTTAAACCATTCAAAGTTCTATCGAGATTCTATGGTGAACGAATCTTGAACCAAGTATCCCTTAATGATAAAACCGGAACAATCACACCTGTTGATTTCCTTAGTTAGAGTGTTATATATTGCTTAGCACGTTAATGACAATGTGCTTTAATCTTGGTTCATGAGTCTACTTTAGAAAGAAGTCTAACTTTCCTAAGAAACGACTTGATTTCCATAGTCATATAGGTAAGTCTCTTAAGGTGTTTCTGCGATACACCTTTTCAAGTTTCTAGACTTATCAAGAATATGTATCCATCCTTTGTTCTTGCAGAATCCAACAATAAATATTATGGAATTATTGATTTAGTGTTCCATAATCATTCTGTTAACTTGCTGGTATCCATTGAACTCTGTCTATCCTTTTCAAGACACAAGTTAGGTTTCTGTTAAAGATGATCAATCTTCTATGTAGTCAACGGTTATAACTCCACTTTTGAGTAACTGTCTTATCATTTGATGTCTTAGACTCACATGTCTAGACTTCCCGTTATATGCCTTATTAGAGAAATTATATATTGTTGCTTAATTATCATAATTAATCAAGACCGCTGGAGATGACTTCTTCCACAATGGTATTTAAATTAACAAATTCCTAAGTCATTCCACTTCCTTACATGCATCTGCTAATGAAATTAATTCTGACAACATAGTTGAGTCAGATATACAGGTTTGCTCGTGCCTCCTAACGTAACTATCCATCCAGTCGTAGACTTGGATTTGGATTCTACATTGTTTCAGGTTGCATCATTATATCCTTCTATTACAATAGGATATCCTTTATAAGATAAACCATAATTGATGGTTCCTTTCAAATAAGCTAAAACTCTGGAAATAGCTTTCCAGTGTTCGAAACCTGGATTACTCGTAAATCGACATAATACACTTATAACACGTGCGATGTTTGGTCTAGTGCAATGCATAACAGACACAAGACTCCCAATAAAAATAGAATGTTCCAATTGAGAAATGGTACATCCAGTGTTCTTTTCTAATTTGATACTTAGATCTAAGGGGGTTGGTGTTGGTTTGTCATCATAATGACCATACTTCTTTAGGACCTTCTCAATGTAATGAGACTGAGTTAGTAGTAACTCCCCCGCTTTCCTAATGATTGTAATTCCCAGAATTACATCAGTCTCTCCTAGATCTTTCATATCAAATTTAGAAGATAGAAACTTCTTAGTTTCATTCACACAAGATGTATTAGAACCAAATATCATCATGTCATCAACGTATAAACATATTATAACATAACCGTTGTTATCCAATTTGCTATAAATACATTAATCTGCATCATTAACAATGAATCCATATGACGGTGCAATTTTATCAAACTTCTCATGCAATTGCATGGGAGCTTGCTTCAGGCCATATAGAGATTTGACTAATTTACAAACTTTTTTGGCCTGGGGTTATGAAACCTTTAGGTTATTCCATATATATCTCATCTTTTAAATTTCCATTTAGAAAAGTTGTCTTTACATCCATTTGATGTATGACCAAATTATGAATTGATGCAGGTGCTATTAAACATCGTATAGAAGACATGTGAGCAACTAGAGCATATGTTCCAAAATAATCTACTCCTTGTCTTTGCTTATATCCCTTAGCAACTAATCTGGCTTTAAACTTATCGATGGATCCATTTGTATTCAACTTTTTCTTGATTATCCATTTACATCATATAGGTTTAGCACCAATAGGAAAATCAGTTAAAACCCAAGTTTGGTTTAACATTATGGAATTCATTTCATCACTGATTGCTCCTTTCCATAAGTTAAAATCTCTAGAAGTCATAGCCTTAGAATAAGTTTTGGGATCGTTATCGACGTTCATTACATATCTTGTCGCATTAAGGACTTCATCCTTATTGGCTTCTATGAGATATGTTATGAAGTCAGGACCATGGTCCTTCTCTATTCTCGCTCTTTTACTTCTTCTGTGTTCATTACTATTATCTGGTACTGATACTTCCTTGCTGTTTTGAGTAGGAGCATATTCATCGTCATTAATATCATTAGTCACAGTTGGTTCTAGACTAGATGATTTTAATGAATTCTCAATAGTTTGATTTTCAAAGAATTCCACATCTACGGATTCTATAACTTCTAAGGTGTTAAGAATAAGGAACCTATAAGTTATACTATTAAGAGAATATCCTATGAAACACACTTAAATGCCCTATTACCTAACTTTGGTCCTTTGGGGTCTGGTTTTCTAACATGTGCTAAACAACCCCAAACTTTAATTCTAATAAGGTTAGATTTTCTATTAAACCATAATACATAAGGGAAAATATTATTCTTTTTAAGTGGTACTCTATTTAAAATGTAACACGTAGAGAACATAGCATCATCCCATAGGTTGTAAGGTAAATTAGAACTTATGAGCATGGCGTTAACCATTTATACTAGAGTTCTATTTTTCTTCTCAGCAACACCATTTTGTTGTGGTGTATACGGGGTGGTACACTGGTGAATTATACTATTTTGTTTGCAAAACAAAGTAAATTCATTTGAAAAATATTCACCACCACGATCTGAATGTAACACTTTAATTTTAACTCCTAATTGTGTTTCGACTTCTTCTTTGTAAATTTTGAATTTATCAAAAGCCTCTTTTGATTTCATTAGATATACATATGCATATCTAGTATAATCATCAATAAATGTTATATAGTATTAATTACCACCATAGGTGATATGACTTTTTAAGTCACCCACATCACTATATACTAAATCAAGCAAATCAGTTTTCCTTTCTACAAATTTAAAGGATTTCCGGTGTATTTTTGCTTGAACACATATTTTACATTTAGAGATAGAATCAAAATCACAATAAAAAATTAGTACTAATTAATGCATATTTTTAAGAGATTTATAATTAACATGTCCTAATCCACCATTTCATAAATTAATTGAATCAACAAAATAAGCGAAAGATTTCTTTACTAGATTCAACTTAATCATGTCGTTATAAGAATATCTGTGTCCAATAAATTTGCTGTTCTTGGACAACACTAACTTATCAGACTCATACACCATCTTGAATCCTCCTTTGTTAAGAAGGTATCCAAAAACCAAATTCTTACACATATCGGGTATATAAAATACATTAACTAATGTAAGAACTTTCCTAGAGGTGAAAGTAAGTTCGAATGTGTCTTTTCCTAGAACTTTGCTTGCAACTTTGTTTGCGCCAACAACTTCATTGGATTCTCTATTATTCTCTTTGTAAGTCTTGAACAAATTACAGTCTTTGCAAATATGAATAATTGCTCCAGTATCGAGTCACCAATCATTATCAATGCCACTATCGGAGTTCGCCTCTTGTACAACAGCTATAAGCTTTTCTTCGACCACATTTGATTTTTGTTATTTCTTCTGAAGACGACAGTCTCAGGCATAGTGATCGGGTTTGTTACAATAGTAACAGGCACTCCTCTTTTTGTTGTTCTTGGAATTTTTCTTCTTAAACCATGTCTCATTCTTAGGCTTCAACTTATCAGTAATTTCAACATTATTTGGCTTAGATTGAGACTCAGTTTGCAAATTATCATCTAGTTCGCGTTTACGAGAATCCTCTTCAATACGAAGATGACGCTGTAAACCGTCTAAATCATAATACGTTTCCGCATGTTTTGATTTTTCTTATAATCAATCCAGGAATTTGGGAGTTTCAAAATAATAACTCCAACAGCAAAAGATTCAGGAAGATCAATTCCGGCATCTTTAAGTTGATTCACCAACAATAGTATTTCACTCACTCGTCCAACTATGGACTTGTTGGCGACCATTTTGAAATCCATAAAATTACAAATAAGAAACTTTTTATTACTTGCCTTGGATATGCGACACTTGCTCTCCAATGCAGTCCAGAGGTCCTTTGTATTTTCTAAGGTCCTACGAGCATTGTAGACTGGAGTAGACAATGCATTCAGATCATGCACTCTACATAGAAAATCATCCTCTTTGCACTTTGCACATTTTGCCTTCAGAGTGGCATCTTCCTTATCGGTTTCCTTCGGTATAACTTCCAATCCGTCTTCCAAGATGTAGAACAATTTGACGGTGAACAGAAAGAACTTCATGTCCTCTTGTCAACGAGTGAAATTTTCGCCATTAAATCGCTCCAATTTAGTCAAATGTTGATTCATCACTTGTAGCGTGCTCAAACCTTCCATGGTTAATGTTATGTCTGAAAATTTGTTGGGGATTCTACGGTTTGAGACTATTGGAGGAAGATGATTTTCGTACTTCAGACTTTAAGGATCTATATAATAGATTCTTTCAGACAATAGTTCAACCCACCAGGTACAAATGGGTTATCGAACTATCGACTTTCAAGATTCAATAAGGCCTTGAAACAGCGAAATCGGCTTCAAAGATTGTACGAATTTGATCCGACCAAGAACACTCTAGAATATAGATTCTGATGATGCAATATAAGTATGGAAAGAAGAGTAAGAAGAGAAAGGATTCTACAACACTTTTATGTTATCAGAAATGGCATCGTGCAGATCTCTTTAAGGAAGAAGAAAATGGAATTAAAAGTGATTTGAAACACTTTCAGTCATTGGTATTTATAGGCGGCGGGAAGACACAACTATTCGTGAAGTGTTATGACCATTTGCAATGGTTGCATATGTTTCAAACTGAAACAATGTGCCCCTTCGTTTTGCAACAGCCAGATAACGTCGCAAATTTGAACAGTCGCAATTGTTCATTTGAAACAGTTCAAAACCATTGCTTTTCACGCCCAGATTTGAATTTCATTCGGGTTCATAATGGGCTGAATTTCTGCCCGGTTCGGTCAGACGGCGGCGGCACGCGCGTGTGTGGCATAAAGATGCATGACCTCCCACCTCATAACAAAGTAAGCCTTTGGGTGCCCCAACATGCGCGTGTGTGTTTGAAAATTTATAACATAAGTCACTTATGTAAACTAATCACGTTTTAATGCGTGTTTACAAAATATCTACTAACATAGACCATGCATGATCACATCAACATTGAGTTAGAAAAATGTAACATACGACATTTAAAATGTTGTATGTGCGCTTTCTTTATATGATGACTTTTGGAAAAATCGCAAAATATATGATTTTTAAATGTCGTCTACTTTCTTGCCTCTATAAAAAAATAACACATCCTTTTGTTGTCTACTCATTATTACTTTATCGAGCTCAAACCAAAATACATCTTGCCATTTGCATAAAAAACAATAAGAACATTATTTGAGAAAATCTAGCTCAAGAATCAAAACACTTTGGATCAAGCAAGACATGAATTTTTAACCCTAATTGTTATCCAATCTTGTGACTAGACCAAATCCGAAGAGCTTGATCGATTGAACTCAAATGATATCAAAGTAGAATGATCAAAGTGATAACTAGTGTAACGACCCAGATTTTTAACCATTTAATTTAATATTTAATCTTAGTTTTAAATGGTTTATTTGGAGCTTAATGACTTGAATTCAATGGTTTTGAATCTTTTATTAATTTAAATAATATAAATAATAGATAATAAGTTTATTCTGAAATATTTGGAAATATGTTGGATTTGCAGTTATATATGAATTGACAATTTTAAAAGGGTTATTTACAGTGGGAATTTGATTTATATTAATGTATCTATTTATTAAACGACGTTTGAACGTAGCAACGGCGCGGTACTTCGTAATATTATGTTTTGAACTTTAATTGGACATACAAGATCCAATGTAAGTCGGATTTCTTTGAAATAAGAAACATCTTAATCTATTGGATTATAATTTTGTAATGAAGCAAAAAAATCGAGGGCTATGTTGTAGATTTTGTTTTATGTTCAAATCGAAATTTCAAATAGTCGCTATGGAATTTGTTTATATAATATAACGATTTATTATATAAAAATAATGGGTTTTTAATATTTTTAATATCAACTTGGCATGAAACTCAAGCACAACTATTTTATTTTGATATCATATGAAATTTTTCCTGAGTATTTCCAATTGCAATATTATATTATTATATTGAGGTATTTTAAAATTAGTTTAATTTAATTTAATTTTGACCCTTAAAAAGGGCTATTATTCAAACGACCTCCGTTTTTGACGAAATGAAATTTATTTAATCAGTAATTTCTAATTATTGATAGATTTCAAGTTTCGTGCCAATTGGAGTAATTTTGTGAGCGTTGGAAAATTAAATGTAAATAAATCGACTATTTGAACTCAAACAAGTGCTATTTGAGCGAACAAATTTGAAATTCGACGAAACAAGCTTCATCGGGTCCGTAATGTCGAATTATACCATATTGTCCATTTACACTGCGATAGTATCATACAAACCAATAAACGTCGTATGGAAATGGTGATAGGTACAAATGAAAATATCGTTAGTCAACCACAAATAAAAATTGTTAGTCATTTTCAGTAAAAGTCTTTAGTCGCTGTCAAATAATAAATACATCTTTGATGTCGCTGTCCTATTCTGAAAATTCACATGGCATGTTAACTTTCTTCCCATTCTCTTCGTTCTGTATATATACGTTCAGTCTTCATTATAAAATCCACTGCCTCCTTCCTTGATTCAGAAGTAAAAATAATCACCTTCGTTTTGCTCCAGTTTGAACCCAACAACCTAAAGCAAGTTACCGATTTCTTTAAATGATTATTTCGATCCTATCTCAAAATCTTCGAAGAAAATCATAAAACAGAACTCCCACCTGCTCTGGTTATATACCAATATGGAGCTTGGAAGAAAATGACAGGAAAGGAAAATTCTTTTCGGTCATGGGAGAATCCTTAAGGGTCATTCGATCAGAGTTTGGTAGAGTATAGTAGCCTGCGGCGGCCGTGAGGTGGTGATAAACGGAGGAGATCGAGCTCCGTTTATTTCATTCCTGCTAGGCCAGGAATACGTCGGAGGGTGCGAGATGGATGGGAGGCGATAAGGCAAAGTCAGGCGATGACAATGCAAGTGGTGGAGTCAATTCCGGGGTGGTCCTAGCATCGGTCAGTGCCGTTTGGAGCATAGGGGGAGGAGCATCAAACATTTGAAGAGGAGGTTTTCACGGTTAGAAGTTCATTTTCATGGCGGTCCCAAAATGTGGAGTGAACATGCAAACTGAATTGGTACCATGCGTGCTACGTGGTGGAGACGTGGTAATAGCTGAACGATGGGGAGATAGGAACTTTCGGGCCTGCATTATCAGTGGAGTTTGGTAAGGTGGTGCTCAGGGTGTTGAGTTCAGAGTCCTGCGATGAGGTGGGTACCGTAGGTCAGCATGCTGGGTCCACAAAGCAGTAGAGGGTGATACAGAGAAAGAAAATGGGTGTGAGTCGCAGTTGAATGGAAGCTGGAAATTTTCGGATGATAAAGTAGCTGGAGGCTACGACATGGTCAATGGTTAGGTCGCGTCAGTCCAGGTGACGTAGAACGACGACTACAGAGAGATTTGAGGACCTCGTTTTGTTCGTAGAGAAGGTATTGGGGAAGTAACGATCGGGAAAGATACCGAGGAATGAAAACGCGTTAAAAATTGCTCCCGTGGACTATAATTTTTAAGGTAGTTAGTTAATTATTATTTAGTTTATATTATATGAAATCAGTTAAACTTATAATAATCATAACATAATCATATGATATTCTAATTTGGCAAAATTGGTTCCGATGAGATCAGATCGTCGAAGGCTACACTGCTAAGCAAGATCAGAAGGGATTGGGAGCTATTGGATTTTCGTTTAATATTAAATGTTTGTTTAAAATTAAATGAAACAACGCGTGAATCGATCATCGAAAATAAATGTGAGTTAACTCTCACACTTTTCTGGAATTCTGTAATGTGTTAAATACATATAAAAATATAATTCATCGTTGATGGTAATAATTGGATGATTGGATGCCTTAGTTGTTCGTTGGTTGTTTTAACGATTATCGACATTTCTATTACGTCATATTAGATGATTTGATTTAAATAATTAATTAATATGTTATTATCAGATGATACTAAAATCTGTGATGCAGGGAAGAATAGGTTGAAGGGTTTCGACCGGATTCCTCAAATATTTTGTATGATGTTTTTTTTTTCATATTACTCAAATATGAACTATTTACCCCCAAGTGACGTTATATCCTAATTGGATGTTGATGGTTTATTGGATATTGAATGTTGAATCAAATTCAATGTTATTATGATGTTTTAATCAATAGACAGTATTAATTAAGTAGTTGGCAGCAAATGGTCTAAAACCCTATTTTAAGACGTACATTCGCTATTAGGTTAATTAACGTAATTGAAATTATAAAATTTATTTTTATTATTGAAGTGAAGTTGTAAAATTTAATTCTATTTAAAACATAAGTTTTAAAATAAGACAATATTTATAAATGGTTTTTACAAAAATAGTTATATAATATTTTGTTGCAGTTTTAATGTTCTTATAGTTTTATAAGCGTAAAAGCCAAAATTCAACTGTTTAATTAGAGTTGATAATTTGATTTATCGTTCTTCGATTAATCTAATGGAAATGGTTTAATGAATAATTCTTTTTATTTTAATAATATTTCTTAAATATTAATTATCTTTTTATTTAATGATATTTAAAGTTGTTTATCGATTGATAAATCATTAATGAAGTATTTATCGTTTAATAATATCGGTAAGTGATTAGCTAATCTATTTTTAATGAAGTAAACTATTTCACTTCAGTAAATAATGAAATTAATTATTGTAATTAATAATAATTAAAGTAATTCACTTCTTAAATGGACGAAAATTAAGAAGCGATCGAGTTTACAAATGAATCATGTTTAAAACGATGTTATACCAAAGTTATAAAATAAGTTGTGAAGCTAATATGTCGTTTTTAAGTAAATGTTACTTAATAATTGAATTAAGTATAAGCAAGGAATTTGGAAAGAGATTTTCATAAGAGATTGGATAATAAAAATCCAAATTATAATTGGAAGTTTATGAAGAGACGAGTGATTCAAAAATTTCAATAAGATTTGTTTTTACTTAATTATTTAATTCAGTAAAATAAAGTGAAGTATGATTTCAAAAGGGAAATGATAAATGGATTCCATAAGAAGATTTAGTATTTGAATTCAAGTTAGGTAAATCGAAGAGGAGATTGTTAAGTGAATAGCAAGTTTTAAATTAGTTTTTAAGTGAAATGACGGTAAATTGAAATGTGGTTTCAAAGGAAAAAGATTAATAGATTTCTATAAGAAGATTTTAGAAGTGAATCCAAGTTTCATAAACGAGGTTTATAAGAAGTTTAATCTCGAGCGATCTTTTTAAAAGTAAGCTTTTATGTAAGGAATTGGATTAAGTTAAAATAATTTTTAAATTTGAAGAAGGTTTGCAAAGGTAAGAAGCTCAGTTGAATTTTATGTAAAGGACTTAGTAAATTGTTTTTAAACAAATCCAAAATTTAAAGCATAAGAATTTTTACTTGAATAAAGAGTGAATGAGTTTTTAATTGGAAATAAAATTGCCAAATGAAAGGAATGGTTATTTAAACCATATTTTTAATTGAAGTGATAGGATTAATATTAGTTTTGTGTTTCAAACTTTTATCTATCTCGAGATAAGAACGTTGTCGATCAAGGTCTGAGAAGTAATTAAATTACCCCAACTTGAATGGCTTTACTATTATCAAGGAATGGTATTAGTTTGTAATGATAAGAGTGTTGAGATTTGTTTTTTATAAGAGGATATTACAACATTTTTGCAAGATTTTGAATGTAATTGAAACTATTGGTTTTAAAGTAAAACGATGTATAAATAAATATTGTTTGACTCAAGTTTGAAGTGTGAGTTTGTTTATACCTTTGAATGAAATGTACATATGGTGATTTTTCCAGAGTAAAGAAAGTGAAAGAGATTTTTAGTGATGATTTTGAAGTAAAGAAATAAAGTGGACTTTGGTAATTACGTTATTTTAAATATATAAAGATATGGCTATTGTTTTCAATGCAACGGAAACAAATGAGATTTGAGATAATAGAATATAACAATCGATGGAATAGTTTAATGAATGGTTCCAAGTAAAAGGATTTAAGCTGCCAGTATACTTGATTGTACTATTTGAGTTGATAGTTAAAAACCTGACTAACAATTGAATGTTGTTATTGGACTTTTAACGTGTTGTTTCGAAGAAACCGGGATGGGAACTAGACCCAAAACCACTTTGAACCAACGTTGCGTTCGAAATTAATATGCCGCAAATAAAGTTGGAGCAATTGAAGACCGTAGACTTCCATAAAATAAAAGAACTACTTAAAATATCTGGGTAGCTCCCAAGAGATACATTGTTGTTCGATCGTGGCTGGAATCTATGGATGGCAAGGAGTGCTCGCTACTGCTCTATAAGGTGATTCCTAGGATGCGATGGGAGGATGCCTTCGGTTCATCATGTTCTTGGATGACTTGTATGGACGAATGTCTGACAGAGTATTTCCTAAAGAATCACGTACGTTGATTTTTACAAATATACCAAGTTTGGTGGCAGAGAAATTCTCTTAGCTTAACACCTTAGAGTGTATTTGTGGTCGTCAATTAGTGATTTGATGTGTTTGACGATATGGCATTCAAAGTTATGAGATGTTCTCTGAAAAAGGTAAATGTAACCTCAAGCCTCACAACCGAGAAATGACAAAAATTAGGCAGACAACATGGCTAGTTGGGTCGCACCCAAGTAGGGTGTATTATCACCATTTAAAGAAAATCCTTATTTATTTCTTATGTCGATTCTGTATCTTACGGAATACGGTTGGACGGCCGACAACTATGGATAATAATACATTCGATACACTCAAGCTAAATGAGTGACTGGTCATGTGTTGCCGAGTTGTAAGATGTTCTTGTTGAGCCCTAGTGTATCCCCTATAGAGTGCACTAATCAGAAGGTGGTCCCATACCTCGTCATGTTGGAAATTCAATCTCCAATAAGCACTTTGCCGTTTTTTTGATTATATAATGAATATGTAGAGCGTGAGATGCAAGCGTTCTGCTAGATGGTCCGATAGCTATATGCTTGTCTTTGCAATTTGAGTTGACATGGGTTGTTAGATGTTGGCTTAAACTATACGGAAAAGTAGGTCGTTACAGTTGGTATCAGTGCATAAGATTTAGTGATAACCTTGGCTCTGTGGCGTAACTCAATAAAGATAGGGTTAGTAATACCCTATATTAAGTTTGAGTATATATATGAGTGCGCATATTTGTAATTTGATATAAAATTATTTTTAATTATTTTTGCCAATATATTTTATAAAGAAGGTAAATTTTAATTTTCTTGTAATATTATTTTTAGTGTTGATTAAATTCAATTTAATTATGAAATTGGAATTTCCAACATGGAAAGTGTAAATAAGAATTCTTAACTTAACTTATGAATCGTATAAACGTATAAACTAAATTGAACCTAAGTATTAAAATTCAAATAAGTCGATAAGGAAATTGACTTAAGTTGAGAATTAGAAATAGGTGAATCCAAATGGAATGTTTTGGATTATATGGTTGAGATTGATTACATGGATATGGATTTAAATTTGGATGAACTTGATTGAATCCAATCTTGAATAAATTTGATTCATTGAGATAAATCCAAGATAATGAAATTGAATGGTATCTAAATGGATCGATTGTGTATGGGTTGCTAAGAATTGGTCGTGAACAAAATTCATATGAATTGGATTATATGTAAAACTTGTTGGAATGGATGACTTGAATGTTTGAATTTAATGGCATGGTAATTATGGAAACTAATGACTCTCATCTGAGATAAGAACAGTTACAGAGAATAATCCATCTTTAAATCTGTCCGAGAGAATTCTAGAGCTAATTGAATCCAGTTTGTTATAGCTGCATAATTGAGCAAGCACCAACATCACTTATTTTCTTATTGCTAAATAACGCACGGATAAGGTACGCCTACACAAAATATGAAAATTTTATGTTTTTCTCTTTTTCTGACCGTATGGGTCGATGAATATATTACTTTTATTCCTGCTATATTGTAGAAGTCCCTTCGTACAGGGGAGACTTTGCCAATTTTTTTCCAGAATTTGAGGTGGTATAAATTTTTTCTGTATTTCTGAAAATTTTGTTAATAGAAATGAGTTGGTTTTCTATTTTAAAAAGAATTATGGGTTTTTGGCATTTTTCATACCTTAATAATTTCGAAGAAGAAATTCTTTTAAGGGGGAAGAAATGCAACGACCCAGATTTTTAACCGTTTAATTTAATATTTAAATTTGGTTTTAAATGGTTATTTGGAGCTTAATGACTTGAATTCAATGGTTTTGAATATTTTATTAATTTAAATAATATAAATAATAGATAATAAGTCTATTCCAAAATATTTGGGAATATGTTGGATTTGCAATTTTAAAAGGGTTATTTAAAGTTGGAATTTGATTTATATTTAAGTATCCATTTATTAAACGACGTTTGAATGTATATTTTATAATTTTATTATAAACGAGCTGCAGCGGCGCGGTAGTTCGTAATATTATGTTTTGAACTTTAATTGGACATATATGATCTAATAAAAGTCATATTTCTTTGAAACAGGAAACATCCAAATCTATTGGATTATAATTTTGTAATGAAGTAGAAAAATCAAGCTTTCATGTTGTAGATTTTGTTTTATGTCCAAATCAAATTTTCAAATAGCCACTATGAAATTCGTTAATAAAATATAACGATTTATTATATAAAAATAAAGGCTTTTTAATATTTTGAATATCTACTTGGGTTGAAACTCAACCCGAACTATTTTATTTTAGTATCATATGAAATTTTTCCCGAGTATGTCCAATTGCAATATTTTATTTTTATATTGAGGTATTTTAAAATTGGTTTATGTTAAATTAATTTGGACCCTTAAAAAAGCTATTATTCAAAGGACCTCTGTTTTCGATGAAATGAATTTTATTGAATCCATAATAGGTAATTATTGCTAGATTCCAAGTTTCGTGCCACTTGGAGTTATTCTGTGAGCATAGTAAAATTAAATGTAAATAAGTCGACCATTTGAACTCGAACAAGCGCTAGTTGAGCAAACAGATTCAGAATTCGATGAAACAAGTTTCATTAGGTCCTCAATGTCGAATTATACTATGATGTTCATTTCCATCGTGAATGGAATTCGTATGTGATCATACGAACCAATAAACGTCGTATGGAAATGGCGATAGGTACGAACGAAAATATCTTTAGTCAACCTCAAATAAAAATCGTTAGTCATTTTCAGTAAAAATATTTAGTCACTGTCAAATAATAAATACATCTCTATTGTCTCCGTCCTATTCTGAAAATTCACGTAGCGTGTTAACTTTCTTCCCATTTTCTTCATTCTGTATATATTCCTTCAGTCTTCATTATAAAATCCACTGCCTCCTTCCCCGATTCAGAAGTAAAAATAATCACCTTCGTTCTGCTCCAGTTTGAACCCAACAACCTAAAGCAATCTACAGATTTCTTTAAATGATTAGTTTGATCCTATCTTAAAATCTTTGAAAAAACTTAAACCGAACTACCACCTTCTCTGGTTATATACCAACTTGGAGCCTGGAAGAAAAAGGCACGCATGGAAAAATCTTTTCGGTCACGGGAGAAGCCTGGAAGGATGTTCAGTTGGAGTTTGGTGAGGGTATAGTAGTCTGTGGCGGCCATGAGGTGGTGATAAACGAAGGAGATTGGGCTTCGTTTGTTTCATTCCTTCAAGGCCAGGAAGACGTCAGACGGTGCGAGATGGATGGGAGGCGGTAAGGGAAAGTCAGGCAGTGCCGATGCAAGTGGTGGAGTCAGTTCCGGCGAACGTTGGGAGATGGGTGGTCCTAGCATCAGTCAGTGGCGATTGGAGTAGAGGGGGAGGAGCATCAAACATTTGAAGAGTAGGTTTTCACAGTAGGAAGTACCTTTTAATGGAGGTTTCAAAATGAGGAGTGAACATACAAACTGAATTGGTACCATGCGTGCTACGTGGTGGAGACATGGTAACAACTAAACGATGGGGAGATTGGAACTTTTGGCCCTGGGTATTTCAAAGCGATGGAATAGGCAGAAGAGTGGTGGCGCAGCTTGTGACACCCTACGTCCGTTAATGTCACTCACTAAGGGAATGCATTAAATTTCGTGAAGCGTTCTAGGTAAACAGACATAGAATATTACATGACAGATATAAATAAGATTGCAGCGAAAATTCAAATTTTTATTTCAAACATAAATCATAACATCATGGTCCAAAATACCATAAGTCATAAAAACCATTACAATAATATAACTTCTGTCTTGTGCCATCAGAGTACATAAATATATAAAAAGCATACTTCCAAAAAAAAGAGCTAAGTCATAGTAGAGATAAGAACTTGAGCTATACTTCAAAAGCAGCTCCAACAAGATGGTAACCAAGTCTTGACTAAGCCTGAGAATTCCCTCCCTGCGAACCTGAGGGGGGAGGGGAGAGAATAGAAGAAAGAAGAGGAAACAAAAAGGGTCATACATAAAGTCTGGCAAGTCCAGTTACTTTTAGTAAGTAAATAAGCAAAAGTAGCATGACAGGCATATAAGATGGATAAGAAGGATAACATCATAAAAGGTAAGCTTGACAAGGTAACATGATGGAGTATATACGCTTCACTAATGATTGCTCTGTACTATTACTAGTATAACCAGCAGAATGAGATGATCCCTTCCATTTTAAATGGGTAAACTTAGGCATACGTTCATATGTATCCTAACTACTACCATAATCGATCGGCTCCCTAATCTGCGTAGATATCTTGTGCTGGCCCCACAGTAGGAGGTATCACTTCCTAAAGTGGCAACCCCTCGTCTTAATAATGTGCACAACCATATTTACAGATGTCACAATCGTCTTATCCCCCTCTACCCGGCTCATGCACGCACATGGCCCAGTCGGTTTGCGCCGCCCACACCGTCCTTCACGTTTGGATCTCTTACAATCAGTCCAGTAAGCAAGCCCCTTCTCCGACCTAGTTCGGAGTACATGTTTGATACCAATTCCGGGTTACTAGCTAAAATGGGTCCCACAGAATATGATACAAGCTCTCCCTTTTATCTTGTATCCCCTACCAGGGTTTCATTGGTAATGTATACCACTAGGTGTCTTTAATTACATAACCCTATTATTTCTACAAGTTATGCTTACCCTAAAAGGTGTCTTTAATTACATAACTTTATTATTTCCTCTGGTTATGTATACCACTAGGTGTCTTTAATTACATAACCTTATTAGGTTAACTTTGTGGGCCTATATGTAAATATTACCCACCACCTCAGATTTACTTAACCCACCTACTGTTCAACCAAATTTACTTCACCCCAATTTTAGTTCATATTCATACAATCCCTATGAATTCAACTAGGTTAAGTATTACAATTCGTTACCATGTCCATTTATGGTTATAATGGGCTAGACCTTCCACATTAGGCCTACAACTTGTGGATGCTGGATATGCCGATCGGGTCCGGGCAGACTTCTTCCACAATTTGGGCCTAACCTCGTGTCTTAGCCCATCTCATATTTGTGCACTTATACCCATCATATTATATTCAACATTTGCGGTTGCTGGATATGCTGTTCGGGTCTGGGCAGACTTCCACCACAAATGCAATTTAACCTCGTGTCATAAGTGCCATTAGAATTTCTAATTACTGTAATCCTAGGAATTTTAATTATTATCCAACTAATTATACCCATGTCTTTATAGTTGCTCATGCCCATTTAGCCAATTATGTTCATAGTGAATAACATGTCCAAATTCGTATGCCAATTCAAATATTTTCCCCCGTTCCCTAACTAACACATTCACATAATTTGCGCCATGCCTAGGCTAGATAATAGCCTAGTCATAAACGATAAAAGGGAAAGATGATGGGAATATGACAAAAATGATTGTACTAACCTAACTGGCATAAACATATACTAACATAGTGATAAGGTGAATATTAAGCACAAATCCAATGAACTTGTGGTAGTTAACTAGTTTTAACATAGCAAAGATGTTAAGATAAGCATGACAAGATCTAAATATTAATTTAGATGTCTAACAGGTTCAGATTTAATATAATAAGCACAAGGAGATCTAAATAATAAGCTAGATCTGATTAATAATTTAGATGTCTACATAATTCAAATTCAATATTTAAGAGCAGATCTGACACAAATAAGGTTTAGGATCCACATCAAAGAATGTCACAAAAGTTTCAATAGATTCGACTAGCTATAGATTTAGATCCAAGTTATAACCAATTCAGAATGTCATATGTTCACAATTTACAGTGGATCCACTATAATTTAGTCATAGGAACATATCCAAACTATAGTAATATCAGGTTTATTTTAAAATATTTAAATCTAAAAGTAACTAAGAACTCACAGTGTTTGGATTAAAAAAATAGAACTAGAAGAAGAATGGATCTTGAATCTCTAACTGATTAGCTCTATTTGATTGTTGTAGAAGATAAATAATTCAGTTCAGTTCAGACATCGGCAGCGTTTGGCCACCAATGATTTCCAGTGAAGAAAACAAGAGAAATGGACCTCCATATATAACTGCCAGCCTCCAGAAACCGTCTGCCACCTCAGCCCTAGGGGGGTCGACTCCCCCCTTAAGGGGTCGACCCCGAGGTCAACACCCCTTGTATGGGGTCGACTCCCCTAGGTGGGATTTTTCCTACTTCCCTGAATTTCTGTAATTTTAAATTTTGAACTGAGATTTTTGAATTCTTGGACCCTATATATACAATTATCTTGCACATACACAAACTTCAAACCTTCATAATTTCTTCATAAGGTGTCTGTTTTACACAAACCAAATGTCTATCTTGACCAAAATTTCGAGACGGATGCAATGGCGCAGTCCATTTCCCTTAATTATGAATATTAAATTAATTATTATTTAATTTATCCTCTTTTGGTGTTGTTAAAATTTCAGGGTGTTACACAACTATGTATTATCGGTGGGTTACGGTGCGGTGGTGCTCAGGGTGTTGAAGTCGGTGTCCTGTGGTGAGGTGGGTATCATAGATCAGCATGTTGGGTCCATGAAGCAGTTGAATAGAAGTTGGAAATTTTTGAATGACGAAGTACTGGAGGCTAGGGCAAGGTCAACGGTTAGGCCGACGTCAGTCCAGGTGATGTAGAACGACGACTACAAGGAGATTTGAGGACCGTGTTTTGTTCGTAGAGAAGGTATTGGGGAAATAATGATAGGAGAAGATACTGATAAATGAAAACACGTTAACAAATTGCTGACGTGGACTATAACTTTTAAGGTAATTAGTTAGTTATTATTTAGTTTATATTATATTGAAATTAGTTAAACTAATAATAATCATAATCACTACACCATAATGGTCATTTGGCAACCCTTTTTTTTCACAATCGCCAACACTTATTTATGTTGCAGGGTAATAACAATAATAAGTGTTGCTATATTAAAAAAGTGTCGCCAAAAATACATAATTATAATTTTTTTATTGGCAACGCTTATATGGGTTGGTAGGCTTGGTTTGCGGGGGCAAAAATGTAAACACCCAGTTATTTTTAGTCCGTAAACCCTAACTCCTCTCACATCCCCTTTCTAAATGCTTTTCACTTGCAAGGCCGCTTCTTTGGAAATAGGAAAGAGCGACTTCTTCTTTGGAAATAGAAAAGAGCAACAACACAACTAATTGATCGATTTCTGTCCCAATTTCTCAATCCATCCATTTCTGATCAACTAATTAGTTATTACCAATCCATACCAATCGCAAATTGGATGACTTCACGGTTGATTTCCGTGATTTGAAGATCTCGCAAATTTGAAGAATCGACTTCGCCTTGCTCTCCTCCAGTTCGACGTTGGCTTCAGGTGATTTACGCAGGTCTTTGGGTTTTCCCCTATTTTCCTATTCTCGAAAATGAATCTTTTTATTAACTGTTCTCCTATTTTCTATTTCCGACTGTTTTGGCTTCAGGGTGCAGTCACGTTTCCAATTTTGATTTTGGTGCTTAGGGCTTAGCTTGTTCAGGTTATTGGGGGTGATTTGCAGAAAGGAGGTTCCTTGAGGCTTAGTAGTTAATTAGGCCAAAATATTTTTAGTTATTGAATTTGGTACGGGAGGCTGTCTAAAGGCGAACATAAGAGGATCTTCACCTCCTCAAAACCCCATTCTTACCAAGCGATTTTCACAGCTTCACAGAAATTTAACGAATCCAAATGGCCATGAAATTTTGGGGTAATATTTTCTTCTTCTTTCATTCATTCGGTTGTATTTTTTCCATGCCTGACAGATATAAGGCTAGGAGTTGCTATTTTTGAACGGTTCTACGGTTCATTTCGATTGTCAGTTGTCTCCTCTATTTTTGTAATTTCATTTTAAGTTCTACCAAACGATTGACATTTTTGTGCTTCTGAAGTGATACTTTAGCTTCGTGGAGAGCTCTCTAATGTGATGTGTTAATGATTTAGGGTCCTTTTGGTCTCATTTTGAGTTTTGTGTCATCAATATATATTACAAAATACAGAGGTGGGCAGGTTAGATGCTTAAAGATCTTAGTACGATGGTGGATTAGTGGAGGGGATGGATTGTTTTTTTTTAACTTCCATTATTTTCCTGAACTTGGAACACAAAATAATATGTTCTCTGTTTTGTACGTTGAATCTCATTGATAAAAATGTTGCTAAATTTTTGGGGTTAAGTGGCTGATAAAAGTGAGAGAGAGGATAATCAACTAAATTATAAATCAGCAAGTAGTGGGTTTATGTTATCAAAGGTGATGAGCACTATCATTTGGTTTAAGAAACAAAGAGGAAACTTGTAGCAGTATACACTGTAGAATGTATAAAATTTCTCTTTGAGCTATGATGCGCATTAAGCAAGTTACATTTTTTCGGTTTAATTGATTTTTAGGCAGTGGCTATGAAATCTGCTATTCTTTGCACAAACACACTAATTAGAACATGTATCTCATTAATTTGTTCTGTTAGGATAAAAATTCTAGTTAAAACACCATTTTTAGTGGCTTACAATATTATTTTTAATGTCCTTGTTTATTAAGCTTTTTGGCAGTTACCAGCTGGTATTGAAAAATTAAGGTGTTGAAGTCAAACCTGGTGCATCTGTTAAATGCAACCCAGATGAAGGAAAATACATACATCTATCTCAAGTAACATTTCAAAATGATTCTATGAGCAGGTTATGCATTTAACCAATCTGAATTTTATTTTTGATGTATGATTACAATCAGGCTTCACTTGGGGAATCTAAGGTTAAGGAAAAAATTGCTGTCTACCTGAAATTTGACGATAATAAACTAGTTATAGGATCACTTTCAGTTGATACATGTGCCCAAATACAGTATGATCTACTGTTTGAGAAAGAGTTCGAGTTATCCCACTCCTCAAAAAATGCTACTGTTTGCTTTTGTGGGTTAGAGCTTCTCCGCCTAGAGAAGAATATCCTTGTATTTGTTACTTATTTTTTTTAACATATAGCATTATGTTAGGTATAATATGAAGATTGTACATGTTAGAATAGTATGTTTCTTTGACTTTTCTTCAGTGCAACATTTGATGAAGATAATTCTGGTGAGTGATTTCAGTTTTTTATGGCCATTTTTGTTGTCTTTGTTTTTCTATTTTGAGTTGCTGGACGATATCACTATTATTTCTACAGAAAGCGAAGACCAAGTAATCACCTTCAATATAGATGGTACTTTATACTATTATTTCTCAGTCTGCAAAGCCACATACTCCTCCACTTGAAGCCCAGCTTCCCACGCTTGAACTACTAAAAGTAAGATTTACTTATTCTGCCATGTTATGTTATTCATGGATATGATATAACTATACTAAGGAATGGCCTTTTATGTTTGTCTAATCTTTCTTTTTCATTCAGATAGTTTCTATTTCAAACTTGAGCAATTATGACATGGGTATATGGTTTTCTTTACCACTTTTACTAGGAATGATATTAAATAGATGCATGTCATAATAAGCCATCATTACAAACACTCATAATAATTCATCATTACAAAACCTTGTATCAGTTACGATGAACTTCGAATCTATTCTTATTTTAATTTTTTTAAGCAAACTTTTGTTCCGAACATATCACTTCTTCGCCAGCTCAATTAAGTATGTCCATTAAACACAACTCTATACTAAAATATCTTTCTTAATGGACTCTTATAAATTATTTATTCTGGTAATTTCACATGCTTCTTTGGTTCTAAAAAAGAATACAAGTTGAACATTATTGATAGAATTATAGTTGAGTTTTATTGTGAAAATAGACTGAATTAAAGAAGCACACAATTCAGAAGGATACTGATTGTTGACAACAATAGTGCAGTATAACAGTCATTAAAAGATAACGATTGTTGATATTTAACCCACTGTCCGTTTTATAACTCAAGTCTCAAATTCAGTTGTAGACTTTCAATATGGATCCGAAGTCTCGGAAGATTCTGCAGCTCCTTCGTCTAAGACTGGTTAGCGTTTCAAGTCCAAACTAGTGTAGAACACTTGTATTTCCCTGCTTTTGGTATGTGCAGTTTGTGTACATGGTAGTGAAAATGCTTTTGGTATGTACATGGTAGTGAAAAGCATGTTGTGTACATGGTAGTGAAAAGGATTAGTGAACTTAAAAGGAACAAAACTGAGCCTGTCTCAGTTTCGGATTCGAAACTGAACTGGAAAGGCGCAGTTTCTAAACTGAGCCACTCAGTTTGGAAACTGAGCCTATTCGGCTCAGTTTCGGATTCGAAACCGAGCTGGAAAGGCTCAGTTAAACTGAGCCAGACCCAGTTTTGAACTGAGCCTTTCTGGCTTGGTTTCGAATCGAAACCGAGCCAGGCTCAGTTTAACTGAGTTTGTAAACTCAGTTAGAAACTGAGTTTGCAAACTCAGTTTCTGAACTGGGTTTTCAAACTCAGTTTCATACTGAGTTCGCAAACTCAGTTTTCGAACTGAGTTTGCAAACTCAGTTTCTAACTGAGATAAACTCAGTTTTGATGTGGTCACATTGATAGATGCATTATAGTTCAATTCCTTAAAAGAATTTAGTTAACTTACCCAACAAAAACATAAATAAATGCCAAGCCAAATAATTGGTATTAAAATTATCTTTTGTAAATTGTTTATATAATGTTATATTAATTATTGTTGTCAACTTTGATCTTTTTTGTAGGCCTTAGCAAATCCAAAAACAAATATTTCACAAACGACGATTTGGAAGGCTGGATATAAAAGAAATTCGAGAGAAGTGCTACCATGTTTTGTATTCGGTATTTGTAGAATTTCATTAATCTATTGAATTTTGCGACTTAATTATGTATCGAATTTAGCAACTTAGTTATGTATTATACTTGTATATTGTTAACTGATATTAATTCTATGTCGTTACTTAATTATGAATGTTGTCTATTGGTATTCATTGAATTATACTTTTTAAATTGAGAATAATATCTACTTTGGATTCATATTAAATATCATCTATATTATAATCATGTTAGTTATTGTGAATGAAAATCTTGTAACATGTATAAGCGTTGCAAACAAAAATATTGCAACATGTATAAGCGTTGCAAACAAAAAACTACCAACGCTTATAAGCGTTGCGAATGAAAATATACCAACGCTTGTAAGCGTTGGGAGAGAAAATCTACCAACGCTTATAAGCGTTGGTACTACATTGCCACGCCCCCGTAGCAACACTAGTAAGCGTTGCTGAAATTGTTTGCGACGGTTATACTCGTTGGCAATCACCTGTTTTGGTGTAGTGTAATGTAATCATACAATGTCAGAATTTCGTGAAAATAGATCCGATGCGATCATATCATCAAATACTACACTGCTGAGAAAGATCGAAAGGGATTGGAAGCTGTCGGATTTTCGTTTAATATTAAACGTCTGCTTAAAATTAAACGAAACAACGCGCGAATCAATCATCGAAATGTGAGTTAACTCTCACACTTTTCTGGAATTCTATGATGTGTTAAATTCATATAAAAATATAATTCATCCTTGATGATAATAATTGGATTATTGGATGCCTTGGTTGTTTATTGGTTGTTTTAATGATTATAGACATTTATATTACGTCGTATTAGATGATTTGATTTAGATGATTATTTAATATGTTATAATTAGATGATATTAAAATTTGTGATGCAGGTTAGAACAGGTTGAAGGGATCGGAACGGATTCCTCAAATTTTGTATGATGTTTGTTTTTCATATTATTCAAATATGAACTGTTTATTCTAAGTGACGTTATATCCTAATTGGATGTTGATGGTTGATTGGATATGGAATGTTGAATTAAATTTAACGTTACTATGATGTTTTAGTCAATAGACAGTATTGATTAAGTTGTTGGCAGCCAATGGTCTAAAACCCTGTTTTAAGACGTACATTCGCCGTAAGGCTAATTGACGTAATTGAAATTATAAAATTTATTTTTATTATTGAAGGGAAGTTTTAAAATTTATTTTTATTTAAAACAGAAGTTTGAAAATAAGACTATATTTATAAATGATTTTTACAAAAATAGTTATATAATATTTTGCTATAATTTTAATGTGCTAGTAAGTTTTGTAAGCATAAAAGCCAGAATTCAACCTACATATTACTGTTTTGAAATAACTATTTTAATCAAAAAAGTAAAGAGATATTTTTAGATTAATTATATTAATCAAAGGATAAGGATAAATTGAAATCAGTTAACAAATAACTGATGTTTAAGTTGACATAGTCAACTGTTTAATTAGATTGATCCTTCTTCGATTAATCTAATAGGAATGGTTTAACGAATAATTCTTTTTTATTTTAATAATATTTCTTAAACATTAATTATCTTTTTAAATAATGATATTTAAAGTAGCTTATAGATCGATAAGTCATTAATGAAGTATTTATCGTTTAATAATATCGGTAAGTGATTAACTGGTCTATTTTTAATGAAGTAAACTATTTCACTTTAGTTAATAATGAAATTAATTATTATAATGAATAATAATTAAATTAATTCACTTCTTCAATTAAGAAGTGATCGAGTTTACAAATGAATCATGTTAAAAGCGATGTTATACCAAAGTTATAAAATAAGTTGTGAAGCTAATATGTCGTTTTTAAGTAAGTGTTACTTAATAATTGAATTAAGTATAAGCAAGGAAATGGGAAAGAGATTTTCATAAGAGATTGGATAATAAAAATCCAAGTTATAATTGGAAGTTTATGAAGAGACGAGTAATGCAAAGATTTCAATAAGATTTGTTTTTATTTAATTATTTAATTATTTAATTAAGTGAAATAAAGTGAAGTATATGATTTCAAAAATGAAATGATAAATGGATTCCATAAGAAGATTTAGGATTTGAATTCAAGTTAAGTAAATCGAAGAGGAGATTGGTAAGTGAATACCAAGTTTTAAATAAGTTTTAAAATGAAATGATGGTAAACTGAAATGTGGTTTAAAAGGAATAAGATTAATAGATTTCTATAAGAAGATTTTAGAAGTGAATCCAAGTTTCGTAAATGAGGTTTATAATAAGTTTAATCTCGACCGATGTTTTTATAAGTAAGCTTTTATGTAAGGATTTGGATTAAGTAAAAATCATTTTTAAATTTAAAAAAAGATTGCAAAGGTAAGAAGCTTAGTTGAATTTTATGTGAATGACTTAGTAAATGGATTTTAAGTAAATCCAAGATTTAAAGCATAAGAAGTTTTATTTGAATTAAAAAATGAAAGAGTTTTTTATTGGAAATAGAATTTCCAAAAGAAAGGAATGGTTATTTAAACCATATTTTTAATTGAAGTGATAGGATTTGTATCTGTTTTATGTTTCAAACTTTTATCTGTCTCGAGATAAGAGCGTTGTCGATCTAGGTCTGAGAGGTAATTAAAATACCCCAACTTGAATGGATTCACTATTATCAAAGGATGGTATTAGTTTGTAATGGTAAGAGTGTTGAGATTTGTTTTTTATAAGAGGACATTGCAACATTTCTGCATGATTTTTAATGTATTTGAAACTATTGGTTTTAAAGTAAAACGATGTATTAATAAACATTATTTGACTTAAGTTTGAAGTGTGAATTTATATATACCTTTGAATGAAATGTACATAAGGTGATTTTTCCAAAGTAAAGGAAGTGAAAGAGATTTGCGAGATATGTACATATGGTGATTTTTCCAAAGTAAAGGAAGTGAATGAAATGTACATATGTTGATATCTCCAAGAGTACCACAAGTATAAAGCTAAGAGAAACGAATTCCTCCACCACCAAACATAAATACGTTTGAAGAGATAAACTTATGCGACCTATTAGATATACTTTGTCAGACATTCGTCCATACAAGTTGTCCTGGGCTAGAGAAAACAAAGACACTATTCTGTAAATCCATCTTAAGCAATTTCTACCTATGATTGCTAGAACAACCCTTGCATAAACTCTGTCTTCAATTATCTTCATCATATTTGATTTGCAATGCTAATGCCCACACGGAGTGGTTTACAGATAATAAATCTGACTCCAGTCATTGATAATGGAAAAATGGTCAAAAACTTTGATAGTCAGTTATTTAACTATCAAAGGAAAACATCCATACACAAAACAATCTTATTTCCAAATGGAAATATTACATCAATCAATATTGCACCCTTTAAATTAATTTTAACATTTATTTATTTATTTCCCAATCTCCCTTTTTCCATATTTCTCCAAATATTTCTTAAAACCCGTTTATCCTTTCACGATTCTCGGAAAAACATTTTCCATATATCCCTAATTTCTTATTTTCTATGTTTAGAAAATATATGTTATCAATATAGGAAAACATTCCCATTTCTTTTCACGCATCACTATCCTTCCACATTCATTAGTCCCCAACTGTATACTAGTAAGAAAATAACTCCCTAAGAATCAACCCCGAAGGCCGAAACCGACATCAGATTGATATTCAGAAAGCTATTCAACTTAACTAATTTTCAATCGGTTTCTAATTTCCTTAATCCGATTTCTTAATTTCTTATCAAATCACTGCTTACGCAACTCTCGGATTCGGTTACAGTTAGATCAAAAATTGGTTCTAACACCCAACTTGTCTAGAATCGTAGAGAATTAGACTGGAAATAAAATAAAACACACCAAATTTATAGTGATTTGGCATTAAAGAGCCTTTGTCCACTTTATATGGTTCTTATTATATGTTTCAATGCAATTACAATTAAAATGTCCTCTCAATTTCACTCTAACAATGATTATTCACTCAACAAATACGAGATATTTCTGATTAAAAACAGGAGAAGTATGATAATGGTGGAATCAGAACTCTCAATTGCCAAAAGTTCCTGAAAAATTCCAAGTATTGGGCTATTTATAGGCAATTCCAGCAGGCAGTTCGTGAGGACACGTGCACTCATCCCGATGATCTCGGAGCCGTTCGTGAGTGAGTGGAGAAGTGGTCAGAGCAGCTGTTATCTACATGTGTCACTGGATCCTTCAATTCTAGTTTGTGACCTAATGGAATTGGAATGGGTCTTCGCGTTGTTCCCTGGTCATAGGATCGGGTCGTGATCCTGGTCCATGAGCGGGTCATGATCCTGGTCCATGAGCGGGTCGTGAAGTGGAGGCGCGAGCGGGTCGAGGTCCTGAGTCATGAGCCGATGGTGAATAAAAAGGTGATCACAAACCGGTTTTGTTGCTTGGACAGCGAGCCATCTTTGTGAGCCAGAATGTTTATTCTTGTGCTTGTGGATACGAGGGTCTTCTCCCACCTAAGTGTAAATGCTTAAGTCTTTGGTGGCTTGGTCAAAAAGCTAGCCAAAATTTTGCCCTGTCAAAGTATGTTTTATCGAAGATGAAACGTACTTCGAAATCACCAACATATCTATTCCTGAATTGATGAGCACGGACGGTTGCGTTGGTTTGCATAATCGCATCTCTTCATGAAATCACGTTTTCTGATGTCTCAAGACGAGTATAAATAGTGATTTTATTTTACGATATTTTCTGCCACGTTTGTAATCCACGTTATGAATAATACTGCGCACAACTTTTCAAGTAAGTTCCTTAATTTTTCAATTTGGTAAACTTGTCAACAAGTGTTGCATCATTATGCTAGTTTTATGGCCCTCTATTAATAATTTTGATTTTCATTGTCTATCGTTTTTAGAACCCATTCGTTAAATTAAATCGCAGGCCATCTTCTTTGGGTCGGACCGTGCTTGTGCTAGACGTTAGGCCAATCGAATTTCTGAAATTTCGAACTCGCCTAGTTACTGGGCCATAAGCTTTAATCAAGCCTATTTGCCACGAAGAATACAAACAGTCCAACTTTATCCCTATAAAGGCACTTTCACCCTTCTTCCTTATTTACTTTTTTACTGTTGTAAACCCAATTTCCCAAATCCAAAACATTAATTTCTGATTCAATCAAATCGCAAGCTCCAAATTGACTGTATAAGTATTATGAAATCGGTTGCTCCTATTTCAATATTTCAATTTACGTCTTTAATCTGTCATCTCTCTTCGATAGCTTCGATATTGTAGTTTCTAGGGCCGTTGCCGGCGTTGGTGGTTATGAAAACGTTCAGGCGATGGCTTTGAGGATGTGTGCTGATCGATTTTCGAGCAACTCGAGAGGGGAAAGTAGTGGAGTGTTGTCGTTTGTTCCATGGCTTGAGATCGAATCACCAAGTCGAGAATTGGAAGGGGTTAGAGTAAGAGTGTATTGAGCTGATTCTTAGAGCAACTCTTTTGGTAGGAATCCTTTCGTGGAGATGGAAGGTTCGAGGGCAAGAAAAGAGGTGTGTTCCTTTTAGTCAGATCGTGTCCTTATCCACCAGCGGGCCGCCAAGTGGAAGAACGAGCCAATGTTGGGAACAAGAAGGACTGCGAGTCAATGAAAGAGACTCGTTCGTGGACATGGTGGGCGAACAGAAGCTGTCTAGCGAGCGGGCCGAGATATGCGAGCGGGTTTAAGGGGCGAGCTGCTTTCCAATTGCGAGCATTATATGGCTCAGCCTATATCACGACCCAACCCTATTCGCGAGTCATTACTTTTTCATGAGTTAGCCCTTATCACGAGCCGGACCAAAGAATTGCGCACACAAATTAACTTAATTCCGAGCCCGTTCTTTAATTATTTCCGACTAAGCAACATCAATTAGACAAATGCGCTGACATACATTTCCGTTGAGTGTCAATTTATACTTCAAGCCAATTAATGAACAGTCAGGTTAGAGCCTCCAAACAAAATACTATGGACTTGACGAGAACTTAACTCAAAAGACATATGATGACCAATTTCACCCTTATTTGCTTTACTTTGTATTTTCTCTTTCAGCAATGCACACAATAGAACACACTAGCACTAGCACACATGGGGTTCACGGGCAACAATACTCAAATCTTTTGTGCTTGTTCATCAACACATCAAATATGTCAGATAGACGTTCGACAAGGTTGTCAGACAAGAGCATGGCTTCAGGGTCTACAAGTTATAACAATCCCGACGTGCTCTCGTCAAACCCAGATTGGGATATCTCACGATCAGAATACGAGATAGAACTTGGTGCAAAATCATCATCCCCTGAGAGTACATCGCTAAGGTAGAAGATGGGATTGGAGATGCCCGTGCTCCTGATGAACTTGAGAGTGCCAAAGAGTTAGACGATCCGAGTGATTCCATAGCTTCCACACTTTATGATATAAAGCTAAAGAAAATTTTCTTAAAGCATGGGATCCCATGGGATGATGTTAAAACTCCAAAGAAAACAGATAGACCCCATTTTGCTCTAGAAGGATATATGGCCATCAGCAAGGTCATGTGCTCGGTAGGTGCTATTCCTCTGTTTCCTACCATCGTCATTGACCTTCTAAGACGATTGCATATTGCTCCCATGCAGCTTCACCCTAATGCTTATGCTACTCTTTATACCTTGTACATCGCGTATGTAGAAATCCTCGATACCGATTTCTTTTATGAAGATCTAAACTTCTATTTCCACCTCAAACATCGTTCTACGGGGACCCCGAATTTTGTTTTCTTTGAGTCTATCCCCGCTAAGAAAGTCCTGACTGATGTTCACAACAACTTAGGTGACGCTAAATCTGAATGGTTTTATATGAAGCACCAAGCTGGGTGCACGAGGAAGTGGCTAAAGTCGAGTAAGTTTCAGATTCCTAAGTGCCTGCTTGAATTATGTGAGCCAATGTACTAATATTTCATTTCTCTTTACAATTCCTAATCCCAAGCAGCAGGAGGGCGAAGTATACGAAGATCGCTTGTGCCGCTTTTGAAGAGAAATTCCGACTTTAAAAAATATATCAAAAAATGCATAACTAACGAAAACCTCCATAAATATCATCTTCTCGACACAAAGCGGGGGCTTGGTCAAGGCTGTAAACCTTATAAGTACGTGGCCCCAACTCAAGTTCTCGGGGAGTCTAACAGCATGCCCTCAGTCGAGGGATATGTGACCACAGAAATTGCAACAACAATTGAGCTTCACAAAAGTCCTTCGCCGATGGTTGTTCAAGATGACGAGGAGATGAACGTATATACTGGAGGTGAAGCTCAAGCTGACGAACCGAAGGGTGTTTCCATTCCTGAAGGGAAATCCTCTCCAAAAACACCGCAACCAACTAAGCCTCCAATTCATGATTCTTTAGTAGAAGAACAGATATATGGGGATCTAGCCAAACCCCCTTTGCCAAATGATATTTACACCTCTGAGGATTTTGGAATAGATCCATTCTTTCCTTTCTCTGAGGAAGAGCCTACCCTTGTTAGGGTTGGAGATTCTGCACAGACAAGCCTGGCTCCGAGCATTGGTCTGTTGGGGGGGATCACATAACACACCACAGGCACTGCACATCACAACACTTGCATGCCATGTTGACTCACGATTCTTATTCTTGTTTGTTATTTTTACAGGAAAAATGACTCATCGTCGCTACTCTCATCGTGATCTTCACGAGTACACGCCCAGATTCAATCCCGCTACCGAGCATGACCGCGGTGACAGTCGCGGGAGAGATAGCAGGAAGCACTACGACTCTCGTCGACCTTATTCTTCGCGCTCTTGTTCTCCTTCAAGGCAAGAAGTCGAGAAGCACTACAGTCGTCAAACGCAACACGCTGGAGGTATGCAGTCACCTAAAGCTCTGATTCCCTTGAAGGGTGTCCCTCCTTAGGAAAACCCTCCAAGAAGCATTATGAGTCCAAGGACAAGCATAAAGACCCAAGTAAAGGTTTGGAATATGGGAAGAAAGCTCTAGTCCCTTCCGCACAATGCAACATTGACATTACTACTTCACAGCCGGTGGTCCTTACCACTGAAAATCAAGAAAAACTGGAGCGTCTACAGGAGTAGTTCCCTGAAATCTATTTTGGAAAGATGCACTTCTTTCCAAATCTTGAACCGGTTCCCAATGATTGGGATACAGAAGTCATGGACCAAGTAGGCCACGCAGCTACACAATACAAAGCAATGAAGAAGCATGCCCAGAAACTCTCCGAGGTCATCCATCATCTGGAAGTGGATGTAAAGGATACAAGGGAAAATGCTGAGTATGACGTTAAGTCCAGAGATGGGGCTGAGAAAAAATTAGAGGATACCCAAGCTCAACTCTCCTTGGCCTAAAGGGATGCTGAAAACTACAAGAAGCAGTTTAAGGAAAGCAGAAAAACGTTTTCACACCGAGCTTGACTTCAATAGCAAGGAGCGTATGGCTATGAGGAAAGAGATAGAGGATATCAGATATGCCAACACTGAGTTGAAACTGTTGCATGCTCACCCGAGGAAAAAACTGCATGGGAGAAGGAAATGGCAAGTTTGAAGGACAAGCTAGCTCATGCTGAAGAAAGAACAGCTCTAGCTGAAGGACATGCTAATGAAGCCCTCGAGTCAGCCTCTGATGCTATTGCTAAACTTGCAACGGCTGAACAAGAGATAAAAGAGTTTGATGAGTTGCTGATAGACTTTTTCGCTCAGGTCATTCGAACCCGAGACAACTCATGGATAAGGAATTATCCCACCACTCTAGTTGATATATGGGATCAAATTGTTGAAAGTGAGAAGCAATGTTAATAGGTTGAGGCCGTCGACGAGGATCAGCTTATGTGGACTTACCTCAGGGGTGAGGAACCTGAGAGGCTAGCAGAGGGGAGGTGTATAATTAAAGAATCTATGGAGGAGGAAAGGCTAAAGCTTAAAGGTAAAAAAGGTAGATTAATGTTCAAGCTCAGCCGTAGAAGTCAAGGATTCTGGGGTTGAGGAGTACAATCCTGACGACCCGCTAATTTCTGGGATTCCTGTTTTTCCGCCTTCTCAGGTTTTTGTTACAGCTCCAAATGAGCAATCGACAGAAGGTATCTCCATATTCTCTCCACAATTTGTCAAAGCTGTTATAACTTGTCGCCGCATTGTGGAGCAAACAGTCAAGAGGACCGCATTTTCTCCAAACTTAATAACAGCTGCTTCTCATGATGTAGGTGACAAGCCAGCTGAAGGGATTGGAAAGGAGAAAATAGAGGCTGAGACGGTTGAGAACGCCATTACACCGCCAAGCACAGACACCCCAAAGATGCTGAGATAATTGGAGCTCTAAAGGACACTAATGGTGACGACGAAGATGAAGAGGAAGATGTCGCCATCACAGAAGAGGCTAAGAAAGATGATAGCATGACCTTAGCCGAGATAAAGGCTAAGAATGATGAGATTTTGGAAGTTAAAGCTGAGGAAGAGCCTTTAAATATACTGTCGCTTGCTGCAGTTGCCCTCGGTTTTAGGCTGGTCATAAAGTTCTCTAAGTCGATAACCACCCAGCTTGCATCTCAGTCCTCTGGCGCTCCACAAGATCCTCCTTCAGAAAAGAAGAAAAGGAAAAAGCATGATATCTCTGATGCTAACAAGAAGGATTCAGAGAAGCAGAAGAAGGAAAAGAAGCCGAAGTCATCCTCGAAGCCGAAATAGAATTTGCTTGCTTTTGTTTGTTTTAAGTTTCCACTGGCCTTTTGCTGTAGTTGTGAGAATGGCCCTCACATTTTGACTAGTTATAGCTCTGCGTTTTGTGAATAAAAATTCTGTTTCTTTTGCATTATTATGTACCTGCGAATTTCTCATACTTAGTCATGTACATAAATATTCGAGTCATAAGTAAATTACAAACAAAACCAAATTATAATTTGTTGTAGCGGGCAAAAATTTAAAAATTTCTACAACAAATCATGCTGATTTCATTGTGATGTGTATATATATGTATGCCCCTAATCAATTATTAACATGGTGCCTGGCCAGGGTTTGTTGAGGATTGATTAGGATCAAATATATGTTGCCCCTCATGCCTTGAAATGAGGGGTTCGGGCTCATCTTTCATTCTTGCCCCCGGTCCTGCAGCGGGGTAGCAGACCTTTCGTGGCGTTTAATCGAAACACCTTTATACTCTCCTGTCATATGCCCAGGATAGAATTAGAATTCAGCTTTCAGTCTGCTCCCCAATCCTTTAGTGGGGTAGGAGTTCATCTGTGGCGCTCAGTCCCTGGCGCCTTTATACTCTCCTGTCGGATGCCAAGGGTAGAGTGGAGTCGAGGCGGTCTTTTAATCGCGGTGCACATTCACGCCTCGTAGACAATTCATTTCCTTTCCCTTTATACTTATTCTCAAGTCGCGAGAGTTAGAGTTCCAGTGGTCATGCCATTTACCTTGTAGCCCCCTCGATACACTGTACGCTATTGATCTCCTGATTTGATAGAAGACCCTTTGAATTACATATTGTAGGATTATCGTGGGGCTTGCAATGAACATCACAATCATAATGGCTCATATGAATAAAAACAAAGGAATAAGCAAGAAATGATGTGGTAAAAGTAAATGACACACGATATTTTATGGTAGTTCGGTTGAATGATGACCTACATCCACTTCATAATTTTTTTCTTATGCAACCAGACTATTCTAGGCAAGTCGACCCTTGTTACATGGTCCTAAGAAACAAAAGAATAAAAATGACAATTTCATGTCAAGTAATGCCGCAAATGCTGGGCGTTCCACACTCTGGGGATTTCACTACCCTCCACGGTCGCTAGCTTGAAGGATCCATTATCAAGCTTCTGCCGAATTTTATACGGTCCTTCCCACTTTGGGCCTAAAAATATAGGGTCAGGAAAGACACTTTGGAGAACTAGGTCACCAAGTTCAAAAGTTCGAGCCCGAACTTTATTGTTATAATATCGGGAAACCTATTGTTTGTGCCTCAAGGCACGTATATCCGCTTCATCCCTCTTTTCTTCAATCATGTCCAGAGATTCGAGGAGTAGCTCATTGTTGGTTATCAGATAATAATGAATAGTTTTGTGGGATGGTACTTCCAATTCCACCGGAATGACCGTCTCCGATCCGAATGAGAGGGAGAAGCGAGTGTGACCCATTGCCGATTTGTAGGTTGTTCTGTAGACCCATATTGCCAATGGTAACTCGTCGACCCACACGGCTCTGGCCCGCTTCAATCGCTTCTTCAGAATGGACTTAGTTACCTTGTTTGCCACTTCTACTTGTCCATTCGATTGCGGATGCGCTACAACAGTGTACCTTTTCTCGATATGATACTTTTGGCAGAAGTCTCGGAACTTGGTGCTACCAAACTAGGTCTTGTTGTCTATTATAATGATTTTTGGGATCCCAAACCGACATATGATATTTCTAACGATGAAGTTTATCAGTCACTTGGTCATTATCGTGGTCAACGGTTCTGCTTCGACCCATTTCGTAAAGTAATCCACAACCATGATTACGAATTTTGCTCCTCTTTAAGCGATTGGTAAGCTTTTAATGATATCAACTCCCCAGACAACGAATGGCCATGGGCTCATCATTGTCTTCAATTGACTGGGAAGTGCCCTGGGGATCTTAGCGAATTTCTGGCACCTATCGCAACGTCGTGCATATTTAGCCGCATCTTTATTCATAGTAGGCCAGAAATAGTCGTATTGCAATATCTTTTTAGCCAAAGTTTGGCCTCCAGCATGGTCGCCACATTCCCCTTCGTGTACTTCTCTCAACACGCACTTAATGTTGTCATGGGCTACACACTGGAGGAGTGGCATCGAGTATCCATGTCTATAAAGAACTTCGCCTTGCATAACATATCTAAAGGCTTTACGAATGATGGCACGCCTTTCGCTTTTCTTGGTTGGTGGCGTTCCATTAATCAGGAAGTTCTTTATAAGAGTCATCCACGACTCCTTTTCCGGTTCAATCTTTAGTATAGGATCAATTTCCATTTGATCGACACTTGGAGTTTCTAATGTTTTAATCAGGACCATTTCCGTGTCTTCGGGATTGTTAGAGCTAGCCATTTTGGCCAATTTATCTGCCGATTGATTCTCTGACCGAGGAATACGGGAGATGTTGTAGTGTACAAAATCACCGAGCAGCTTTCCCACTTCTCTTAAATACGATACAAGTCTCGGTCCCTTGGCTTGAAACTCTTTTCGGACTTGGTTCACGACTTTCTTTGAGTCGCAGGAAATGTCCAACCTTGCTATTCCCAATTCTCTCGCGAGCTTTAGCCTGGCAATCCAGGCCTCGTACTCGGAGTCGTTGTTGGTGGCATGAAACTCTGACCTTAGAGCATAGTAAATCAATCGTCCTTCTGGAGTGACTAGCACAACTCCAGCTCCGGACCGTCTATCATTCTAGGCACCATCGATATACATCTTCCAGGTGCTAGATTTGAACCGTCATTCTAAGGGACCAGCCTCCTCACTCGGTATATCTTCTTCAGGAATGGTGAACTCAGCTATGAAATCATCCAACACTTTCCCCCTTATCGATCTTCGGGGCTTGAAGTTCAAATCAATATGACTTAACTCTATTTTCCATTTGAGTAGCCTTCCTGATGCCTCTAGTCTCTGCAAGACTTGTCGGAGTGGATGATCAGTGTATACGGTGATAGGATGAGTTTGGAAATAGTGCCGAAGTTTTCTGGATGCGATCAGCAGGCTATACGCAAGTTTTTCTATCCTCGGGTAATTTCGCTCGGCTGCCACTAGCTTCTTACTCACATAATACACCGGCCTCTAGATTTTATCTTCTTCCATTACTAAGTCTGAGCTTATTGCATGGGTTGATACTGCCAAGTATACAAATAAATCTTCGTGGTCAACTGGCTTGGACAATATCGGGGGTCTTTCCAAATGAGTTAGAAGGTTCTGAAAGGCCTCAATGCAATCGGGTGTCCATTGGAAGTTGCATTTACCTTGTTTTATTAGGTCAAAGAACGGAATGCACTTATTTGTAGCTTTAGAAATAAATCTACTTTATGTGACCACTTTTCCGGCGAGGCTCTGCACATCCTTAATCTGCCTTGGTTCTGGGATATTCCTGATTGCCGCGATCTGATCTAGATCGATAAAACCCAGAAATTTTCCGGAGGAAACTCCAAGTGAACACTTCAGGGGGTTGAGCTTCATTCCGTATCGTCGAAGGATATCGAACATTTCAGGTAGTTCAGCGGTATGGTCGGATGATTGCCTGGATTTCACAAGCATATCGTCAACATATACTTCCTTTGTTTTCCCAATTTGATTGCAGAACATACGATTCACTAGGTGTTCGTATGTTACTCTGGCGTTCTTCAGGCAGAAGGGCATCACCACATAATAATATAGTCCCAAATCTTTGATGAAGCTAGTATGCTTCTGGTTCAGAATATGCATGGGAATTTGGTTATATCCTGAGTATGCATCCATAAAGGAGAGAAGTTCGTGACCCGCCGTTGAATCCACCAGCTAGTCAATTCTAGGGAGCGCAAAGTTGTCTTCTGGGAAGGCTTTATTCAGATCCGAGAAATTAATGCTTGTACGCCATTTTCCATTAGCCTTCTTGACCAGAACGAGATTGGAAATCCATTCTGGGTAAGTCGAATCTCTAATAAACCCGTTGCTCCTTAGCTTCTCTACTTCCTCTTTCAAGGCAGCCGCCCTCTCTGGACCAAGCATTCTCCTTTTCTGCTTAACAGGTGGATGCTTCGGGTTGATGCTCAATGAATGGCTCGTGATTGAGGAAGATATCCCACACATGTTGACATGGGTCCAGGAAAACATGTCTAGGTTCGCTTTCAAAAAGTTTGTTAGTTCCGTTGCTCGGAGAGGATCCAGCTGGGATCCAATCTTCAAAACCTTCGTTGGATCATCATCGTCGATCGGGATATCCACAGTCATTTTATTAGGTGTCTTCATTCTGCCCCTAGGCTCTTCGTCCTCTCTGGAATCTATGTCCTTAGGCAGTTTTCCGGGCGACTCCTTCAGGGTTATGCCCTTTAATTGCTATGTTGAATCCTCCTTTGCAGGGGAGGAAGCACCCTTCGTTTCTACGTCTTTTCCTTTACATAGAAATTTTAACTCTGCCATATAGCAGGATCATCCGGTCACTTGGTCACCCCTAATGACTCCCGTTCCCGCTTCGGTTAGTAATTTCAACAATAAGAACCAAGGTGCGATGTAGGCCCTAAACTCCGCAAGGGATGGTCGGCCCAAGAAGGCATTATAGGGTGAGTCATTATCAAAAACTATGAATGGGAGAATTCTCACTCTCCGGCGATCTCCCTCTCCCAGGGTTACTGACAATTCTACAAATCCCGTCAGAGTTGTTGAGGCTCCATTGAACCCGCGTATCCATCTGTCTTAGGGCTTCAAGTCCTTTGCTTCAAGCTTCAACAGATCGAATCCTTTCTTAAATAGAATGTTAACCGAACTCCCATTGTCTACTAAGACCTTGTAAACTAGCACAGGACCAATGGTGGTAGTGATCACCAGAGGGTCTTCAGTAGAGGATTGAACTCCAGTACTATCTCTATCACGAAATATGACATCATCTGACATCGTTTTCTGCTGCTTTACTGGAGAAAGATCTTCAGGATTGCTGCATTCTCCCAGTTCAGGGCGTTTAGCTGCATTAACGTATTGATCCATTGCCCGGTTGCTATGTCCAGCTGGAGGGGTCCTCCTACTATAGTATTGATGACGATGCCTTTACCTTTTTGCTGAGCAGTAGCCTTCTGGGGTTGCTTCCCTTTATTTCGCTCTGGGCTGCTTTGCCCTCGATTTCTCGGGGTTGCCTTATATTCGTCCAGCTTTCCTTCCCTAAGTAGCTTCTCTACCAAGTCTCTTAAATGTCGGAATTCATTTGTCAGGTGCCCATAGGTCTCGTGGAAAAGGCAGAACTTTCCTGTTTCACGCTCCTTCTCCGTTGAGTCCCTTAGCAAAGGTTTCTTATATCGAAGAACATTATAAGTATCCAGGTAGATATTCTATAACGTGTCGTTCAAAGGTGTGAGGTTCTCAAATGTTCTGAACTGAGGTCTCTTCTGTGAGTCGTTGCTTCTATTCCTTTTCTTCTTATCATTTCCAGTTTAACGGCCATTTCCCTGGTTCTTATTTCCAACATTGACCTCTACCTTCCCAGAACTATCGCCAGACTTCTTGATGGCCCATTACTCTGTATATCTTCCTTATCCACGACCTTCCTCTTTCGATTAGCATATATCTCTTCTTGGCATAGGGGGATATTTTCTTTTTCATAGAGTATCTCCCTTGTCAGTGGCGGTTTTCCAGCTAAGTACTTACCAAACTCAGTATCTTTATCCACACCGTCAATTAACACTATCAAGATGGACTGCTCATGAGGTTCTCTTACCTCTGTGTCTGCTAAATTAAAGCGATCCAAGTACGACCTCAGAGTTTCATCAGGGCGTTGCTTAATGAGCGACAGTTCAATGACGTTTTTGGATCTCTGAGCATAAAGTCAGAGTTGGTTTATAAATATTTCGCTCAATTCTTTGAAGTTGGCGATTGATCGTGGTGGTAGCCGAGTAAACCACATTAATGTCACATCCTCTAGGAAGATCGGGAACACATTACACTTCACTACGTCCGGAGTGGCGGCGAAATTCATATACCATGAATATCTCATCAGATGCTGAACCGGATCTGTCCTACCCGCATAACGATTCATGGTCGGTAAATTAAATCGTCTTGGGATTCAGACGTCTAGTACGTTATCGGTGAAAGGCGTATTACTACAGTCTACACCCAATCTTCGTTTCTTTGCCCTCGGCTCTCTGCCATGATCTGTCTTGCCATCGTATTAATGTATGCGTTAGTCACGGTGGACTCAGGGTCAGCACTTCTTGCTCTACGGGGACCTCCAATATCCCTTTGGTGCATTGCTGCCCAATTCGGGGCCTGAGCAGAGCTTCCTTGCCCCTACGGCCATGGTCAATCACGCGGCGAGGGGGTTGTAATGGTTGATTCTGAATAGGGTTAACAGTGCTTTGACCACTAGGTATCAGTCGGGATCCCTATATCAGCGGTAAAGCGGGATTATTCAAATTACAATTGTCATGTCCCAGAATAAGTGTTGTTTCTTGTCGAGAAGGAAGTGATCCAAATCGAAGCTGTTCCACATTTTCAGGCCTTTCTAATGGCCGTTGTTGGGGTCTCGGAGTCTCCTCTGATGAGGATGAATACTCTGGAGTAAAGCGATACGTTGGTGAAGGTGTCATCTGCCTTTTGGAGTTCATCTATTTGCCTACTCATTGCAGTCATATTTTCCCGCATCAAGGGACTCTTACGTCTTTGAGCTTCCAAAGCATCATTTGTCCTTTCCTCCTTTCCAACATGTCGAGAACACGAGAAAAGTTTCTCTCTGTTACTGGAGCAGAGGCAGGTAGTTGGTCATTAACATTCACAACTGGGTTTGAAGCGCTTGAGCCAGGTTGAGCAGACACATCAGCATAGGTGGAGTGGGTCACAATTGCCTTTATAGACTGGGTCGTGGTCACTTGCTGAGACCGGTTCGTGACCCCCTCTTGGTGGCGGTTTGTGACCTCTTCCTCAGGGTTGTTCATGACCCCAGCTTGAGACCGGGTCGTGACCCCCTCTTGGGGTTGGGTCGCACCCTAAGAGCCATGAACTGGGGAGACCACCTCGGCCTGCTCTTGGAAATTTTCTTCATTAGCTTCATTTGCTCGAGCGGCTCGTGAATCCTTGGATTTATTTGCGGCCATAATGTCTTGACTTCACTGAGATCTTGAAAAACAAAACAGTGAAAATGCAGACTATTTTCTTCGAACTTGAAAATCCAAATAGTAGAGTAATAATCCAATAGGCTGAGAATTCGGTTCTCAGTGAAAGCACCAAAATGTTAGACAAAAATTGGTTATAACACCCAACTTATCTAGAATCGTACAAAATTAGACTAGAAATGAAATAAAACACAGCAAATACACCAAATTTATAGTGGTTCGGCATTAAAGAGTCTATGTCCATGTTATATGATTCTAATTATATGTTTCAATGCAAGTACAATCACATATCCTCTCAATTTCACTCTTACAATGATTATTCACTCAACAAATTTGAGATATTTCTGATTAGAAACAGGAGAAGTATGATATTGGTGGAATCAGAACTCTCGATTGCCAAAAGATTCTGAAAAATGCCAAGTATTGGGCTATTTATAAGCAATTCCAGTAGGCAGTCCATGAGGACACGTGGCACCCATCCCGAGGATCTCAGAGCCGTTGGTAAGTGAATGGAGAAGTGGTCAGAGCAGCCGTTATCTACACATGTCACTGGATCCTTCAATTTTGGTTCGTGACCTAATAGAATTGGAATGGGTCTTCGTGTTGTTCCCTTGTCATAGGATCGGGTCGTGATTCTGGTCCACGAGCGGGTCGTGAAGTGGGGGCGCCAGTGGGTCGAGATCCTGAGTCATTAGCCGATGGCGAAGAAAAAGGGTGATCACGAACCAGTTTTGTTGCTTGGACGGCGAGCCATCTTTGTGAGCCAGAATGTTTATTCTTGAGCTTGTGAATATAAGGGTCTTCTCCCACCAAATTGTAAATTTTTAAGTCTTTTGTGGCTTGGTCAAAAAGCTAGCCAACAGTTACGAATCCACTTCTTTTACGAAAAATATTGATTATAATGATGTCATTATAATCCTTGTTTTCAAAATATTTAACTTCAAAATATAACTTTGATTCATTACTTTGAATGAATAATTAAATAATATTTAATTTATTAAATAAATAAATCCAGACTTAAAAGTAAATCCCAGTTACAAGTTAAACTCCTTCTATCGAGTTATTTTGTAAATTCAAACTCCTATTCATATTCCATTTCATAACTTCTATCTACAAGTAAATTTCTAGTAAATTTTTTTAACAAGTTTATAACTTAACCTCGACTTCATATTCGATTATAAATTTTTTGTTTAACCCAAATTGTGACGACCCAAACCCCCATTCCACGGTGGTAAGGGTAATCTTTGGAATATAACACGTAAACAAATAACAGCAGAACAGACATATATAAATACACCAGATAATGTACAACATAATACACTGGATAAACAGTAATCATCAGAGTTACACAGTATACAGGATCATACTTAGTACAAAGATACAATTCAGCTTTATATAAAATGTCTACAACGGAATCGAACATAATATACATAACAGGAGCTGAACAACATAAAAAGAAGTGATAGAATCCATCTTCAACTCCATAGCTATCCAGAGAGAGCCTGCTAAAACCTGAATACAAGGCTGCCCATGTAGAAATAGGGGCACCCGAGTTTGCAAGTGAAACAAACTACGAGTCAGTCATGGGACTGGTATTAGAAATCTACTTAACTTATTTTATAATAAAGCCAATCACAGGACCACGCCGCTAACGCGGAACGGGTTTACTCCATTGGATTGCCAGTGCTAAAAACAAGTAAATCATTTAAACATCGCAATGTTTTTACAAAAAATAAGCCATTTTAAGACTCAGTTCCCATCACACAATGCAACGCAAACTGGAGGATAGAGTTTTACCTTATAATGGCCAAAATATGCTTGATACGAATAGAACAAAAGCATTTGATATTATCACTAGTGTTTATATGTTTCAAAAACAATTTCAATCATAAGCATCAATCATAGACGACATAAGTGCCCCATACCACTATGTCGCCATATATAGGTTTACAATCAAAACCGTACGATGTTGTATTTGGAAATTTGATTTCCGTCATGAACCAAGGCAAGGGATCATCCTTACCGCTTCAAGACAATCTAGCCCATGTCTCAGGATCAGAACGCATCGACCCTTAGGAGCCACAGGGCCGGTCCACACGGAGTGGATTAAAATGCCTGAGCACTGCGTTTCCCCGCCCTATGGGGCATAAATCTGGTCTATATAAAGACCATCCATCGGCTCCGCAGAGACCGAAATAATCGAGGCGCCTCGCTTTCCATCATCCACATAAGTAAAACGTCAGGGCTGATAAAACGCTGACACCACTCCTAGGTAGAAGGAAACGCATGCCCCCCCTGGATCCTCTCCCGTTTCCGGTCCATACCGGGGTGTGAGACCCGCGAATCAACGCTATACACAAAGCTATGCTACTGAAAGCCGTGCTTTGATCATCAACCACAAGACTCTGCTTTTCAACAAAAGCCTCGATCACTGCATCTCAGCATGCCACATAGGCAATTCACACCATACAACTGACGTATATCAATCACATAGAATGAAATCCAATGTCGGACACACATTCCATTTACAAGTCCGTTCTAGGTCTGAATGAAACTGGAGGCACCTTATTCCTCGTCCCATATGTCCAATACAGGAGAGAGGTCCTCGCACATCCGATCGATCTCCAAGTACGTCTGGACGACCACCACTTATTACCTTGTCTTGGGATGCCTCCCAATCAAGACATCAGCAATCATCCAAACGATGTGAAGACCTCCGGTCTTCAACCACCGTCTTCATCGTCGACCAATTATTTAAAATGAGATTTAACTCGGTCTTTTCTAATAATTCACGTATATTTAGAATTCAAATCAATTCATTTCCATGGTTAAATTATTTGACATCCATAATTCAATTCATTAATGTAATTTTCATGTCAAACACATTCAACCATCTAATATCCAATAAACTGAGTAAATTCGGTTTATATCCATTCCATATCGTTTATAATATTTTATAACGATTTATCGCTATTTTTATTTATTTAAAAATAGCCCATTTGTTCAAACGGCGCTTCAGGCCATAATGCGGACATGGTGCTGTATTTCTCCAGATTTGATTTACACATATCTGAAAATCTAACCGTTGGATCTTTACAAATTTTCTATCATGGGAAAGATCGTTTTCAAATCGGACCCAATGGTTCCAGTTTTGGGAAAATCCGACGGTCGGATCTCCCGGTACAATCGTTTAAAGTTACATTTCAAAATACGAACTGCAGCGTTGTTTTATTTTAATTATATATATATTATCCATTTTGGCGCTGTTTTCATTCAGATTTGAATTAAGCATTTCACACAATCTAACTGTTGGATCTTTACAAATTTGGTGTCGTTGGAAAGATATTTTCAAAGCAGACCCAACGGTTCTAGTTTCGGGAAAATCCGATGGTCGGATCTCCTGTAATAATCATTTAAAATCACGATTTCAAAACATGAACTGTAGCATCGTTATTCATTTTATTTTAATTATATTTATATATATATATATATAAATATAATCCGTTCTTCCATTTCCAAACCATTTTCATTTCATATATGCGGTAAAAATAATATTTTTACCCAACAAATATTTATTTCAACCCATGGCTATTTTTACAACTTCATATTTTATTGTTAAAACATGAATATTTTTAGTGATTCATATATATAATAAAAATGTGATTTTTATTGTTAAAACAATTTATTTCAAACATGAATATTTTATATATTTCATATACATGATAAAAATGTGATTTTTATCTTTCAAACAAATTATTCGTCATATGAATATTTTTTTCAACACATGAATATAAAACAAACACATGAATATTTCAGAAAATTTCGGCAGCATAACGGCAGGGGGTTTAAAACCGGCACCATCACGAGTACGGCTCCTCGCACTACCTTATGCCTTGCGACGTTCCCTAAGGGGCTTATCCTTATAATCTAAATATTTCACTTCATTTCATATTACAATGAATTTTTCCATAAACAATTCCAACTTTATTTCAACCACAAACAACCATTATCAACCATTCGCATTTATCAACCAAATTTCACATCAACCAAAATCCAAACAATCACAACCAATATATATATCGTCCATGGTATGTGGACAAGGGGAGTACATATATATAGATATACGTATATAAATATATTTCCATTTCATTTCAACTGCATTCAACACACATATAATTTTTACAACGCATATATAATTTATACAATGCTTATACATGAGGTGTACAACGCTTATATAACTTATACATCGATTATATAATTTATACATCGTCATTCCATATCGTTTTGAATTTCAAAATTTCACATTGGGTTCCACTCCTCCAAAAATTGTAGGAAACTCCAGAAATTCCCCGGTCCCTTCTAGAATGTAGAAGATGTCTCCACGAGTCCAATGTCTCCGGTTTCACTGGATTTCGACCACATAGCAAAAAGATATTAATCATATTTTGCGACGGTTTTATAGTGTTGAAATCCATTTAAATAAACAACCCGTACCTTTCAGCAGTTTGTTCCAAACTAGATTTGGATTTTTCACCCAAACCATGAAGCGATGCGAGGATCGGGCTATGCAGCATCAGAGGAGAAGGGATGGCGCATGTGCTCCTGAAGTGGGGCCCACTTCGGTGGTCTCTGGCGTCAGCGGCGGCGAGATGAAGTCGGCAACTTCACAGAGTCAAATCTCGATGAACTCTCAATGAAAAAAATACAATGCTGGTATTGATTTGAAGCTTTCGAGGTGCTCTTCAAAATCCCCAACAGGAGCTCGTGATTTTATTGAGCGGTTTGAAAGAAAAAGAGGAGAGAAGGGGGTGTTATTTCCACCATCACGATCTGAAGGGGAGTCAGGGAGAGAGAAATGAACGGTGAAATATGATTGGCCTATTAATTTATATTTAATTTTTTATTTTTTTATTTTGGAAAATACCCTCCAAACCAAACGAACTCCAAATCAAACCCAACGATTGTCAACCCTAGCTAAATACCCCTATTTCGAACACAGTGGAATATATTTCGTAATCCCATTCGACTGTTTTAGTCAGTTTTTCTTCAAATTAAAATATAAAACATTCAAATTTAGATTTGAAGATACATTTTAATTTACCGGGGCCACACACTGGTTCCAAAAATTCCAGAAAAATAAATCTGGCTATGTTTGGATGATACGATCCCAAAAAAACTAGTTTCGTCGAATTTAGAGACCGTTTGAAAAATGACCATTTTCTGGTCGATCCAAATTGACTGAAATTAACCAAACACATTTTCTTTTGCCACGCTCACATATTAACTCCAAAAATTATGGAATTTCAAATATAGCAGTAATTTGACATCCCGGATCCAACAAAAGTGGTTTCATGGAAAATAGAGGTCGTTTGCAAAATGTCTATTTTCACGGGCTATATTAATTCCATAGCAACCTTTCTGAAAATTCATTTAGCCGTAACTTTTGTTTCCCACTATGAAATTTCAAATTTTCAGATTTGTTAGAAAGATATTCTTAAACAGATTTAAATATTTTTTATTTCACTAAAATCCATTTTATATTGCATCCTGTATAGTTAGTCAAAGTTCGAATTCAAATTTTCAAACTGCCACGCCATTTCAGGCCTTGTTTTATAATTAAAATAAATATATTCGCGATAACTTCGATCCAAATAAATATTTAGTCCTTATTTTTTAAAATAATTTATTTTAAATATTCAAAATTCCTTAAAATAGCCAAATTAAAAATTTTAAATTGGTTCTGATTTTCAGGGTTGTTACAATCTCCCCTACTTAAAATGTTTTCGTCCCCCGAAAAGGAGCGAAGCTGAAAGTTGTTTAACTAACCAACTCAACTTCCATTCCGATTTCCATCCTTCAACTTTTCAGTTTCTAAGAATTTTCTAATTCTTCAAAAATTTGGCTAACACCCTAAATTTTCGAAAAATTTCGCCATAACCTCCTTTGTACAGGGAGGGGTTTGGAAATTTATTGGGCAAGCATACACATATTTATAGTGATATATTCCGGTGTCCATAGGGGAGTGTGTATAGATCATAACTGCAGAGAATAAATTCTTATCACCCTATAAATGGTTTTTGTGCCTTAATGACTAGAGAGACGTGTTTATTGTCATCTCCAGAACCGTGTGGTTTTTTTTTTTATTAATTTGACAATTTACCATTACATTTTATATAGTCCATATCAGTGTTCGGTTCAACCTGTAATATAGTCATCGCCATACAAGCCTCTCGCTTGTATGGTAAATCTTCAACCTCGTCACATAAGCTCCAAATGCTTATGTGGTATATGATGGAGTATGCTATCTTCAAGAAGTATGCCATGTAGTGCAGTTCAAAATTAATTGTTACTATCCTATGGCGACGTTTATTATTTCACATAGAACAACCAGCACTCCACGTCCAATGGCATTTACAGGAGTTGATATAATAATAATATTGCGCATCCAACTCATTAAGATTTACCTATTTGTCTGGCATGCAAATAAATTCTTTACTCTACAGCCAATCCATTTACCAGTTCAAAAATATATAATGTACATGCATGTATTTCAATCAATTTTCAAATCAGTTCAATATTTGATTTAATTCGCATAAATTTACCCTTCATTCTCTTATGGGTTTTATTATCCCAATGTTATTAATTAAACTAACAATCACACAACATAACTAGCAATCAATTTATTAATTAACTTTTCAAATATATACAAATTAATTTGTATACTCTTTTAAAATGATTCATACTATATAATTAAAAAATTTACATCCATGAAAAAGAAACAACGGCAAGGTAGAAAACAAAACGGAAATGCAAAATATGGTAAATGTACCTTGCACTAGAGTTAATCAGAGACACCCACTCTGCAATTGGGATAGGCTTGCTTAATGCTCTCCTCAGTTTCCCAAGTACTGTCTTGCAGATCTCCACTCCATTGCACTTTGACTAAGTGAACCTTCTTGTTCCTCAGTTCTTTAGTTTCTTTGCCAATAATCTTTATCGGCTCTCTCCTCACAGCTAATTCTAGAGTAATTTCCAAATCTTGTTGCGTGGCTTCTTCCACGACCAAGTCTGGATCATGCACATGCTTTCGAAGTTGAGATACGTGAAACACATCATGTACTCCAGGCAAGCAATCAGGAAACTGAACCTTATAAGCAAGAGTTCTAATCCGTTCAGGTATAGGAAATGGACCAATAAATCCGGGCGCCAATTTCCCTGTTTTGCCAAATCGGACTACTCCTCTCATCGGAGAAACTCGTAGATACACATAGTCACCAACAGCAAAGGCTAAATCTCTTCTTCTCGAGTCTGCATAGCTCTTCTGTCGGCTTTGAGCCATTTGCAATTACTTCTTAATGAAATCGACTTTATCCGTAGCTTCACGAATCATATCAGGTCCCAATACAAATCTATTACCAGGTTCAACCCAACATGCGGGAGATCTGCACGGTCGACTATACAATGCTTCGAATGGTGACATTTGCAAGCTTGCTTGGTAGCTGTTGTTGTATGAGAACTCGGCCAAATGCAGGTGATCTTCCCGTGATCTGCCAAAATCAATAACACATGCCTGTAGTAAATCTTCTAGAATATGATTCACCCTCTCAGTTTGGCCATCTGTTTGAGGATGATATGCGATGCTCAGATTCAGTTTTGTTCCCAATTCTTCTTGGAATGCTTCCTAAAATTTACTAGCAAAAATCGGGTCATGATCACTAACGATACTCATGGGAACTCCATGGAGTTTAACAATTTCTTTAAAATAAATCTGCGTCAGACTCTGAGCGGTTCTATTTGATCTGACATGTATAAAATGGGCGGTCTTCGTGAAACGATCTACGATCACCCAAATACTGTCGTTTCCTCTCCGGGTTCTGGGCAAACCATCTATGAAATCCATAGAAATCTGCTCCCACTTCCAACCTGGAATTTCCAACGGTTGCAACAATCCGGCGAGTTTCTGCTGATCGTTTTTGACTTGTTGACAATTAGAACACCTACTAATATATATAGAGATGTCTCTTTTCATCGCCTTCCACCAGAATGTTCACTTGAGGTCATTATACATTTTACTAACCCCTGGATGGATACTCAGCTTGGACTTGTGACACTCATCCAATACTTCTCTTTTGAGCTCAAGGATGTCGGGAACACAATTTTTTCCTTTCAATCTCAGAACTCCTGCGCTATCCACTTGGAAACTGGAGACTTCGCCCCTTTGAATTTTTTTGATCGTCTCTTTAACAAAACTATCGTCTTTCTGAAGAATAGATATTTTATCAATCAACGATGGTGTAATGATAAGACTGGCGATGATCACATTCTTTCTGCTGAGTGCATCAGCTACAACATTGGCTTTCCCCGGAGTATACAAAATATCAAGATCATATGCCGCGAGAAATTCTAGCCAACGCTGCTGCCTCATATTCAAATCTTTCTGAGTGAACAAATACTTCAATGATTGATGATCAGTATATAATTCAAATTTCTCATCCAATAGATAATGTCTCCAGATTTTCATAGCAAACACGATGGCTAACAATTCAAGATCGTGAGTTGCATAATTCTTCTCATGCGGCTTCAACTGACGGCTAGCATAAGCGATTACTTGGCCTCTTTGCATTAATATTGCACCAAGGCCTTCTTTAGAAGCATCTATCCAGACTTTCAAGTCTTGATTACCATCAATAATTGTTAACACTAGAGCAGTTGTTAGCCTTAACTTCAGCTCTTGGAAAGCTGTCCCACATTCTGGAGCCCAATTGAACCTTGAATGTTTCTTAGTAAGCTTCGTTAAGGAACTAGATATCTTCGAAAAATCTTTAACTAACTTCTGATAATAACTAGCCAATTTGAGAAAACTTCAGACTTCTGTGGGAGTAGTAGGCTGTTTCCAATCCTGAATAGCAGTGATTTTACTAGGATCCACAGAAATTCCTTCTTTTGATACGACGTGCCCAAGGAATTTTACCCCTTCTTGCCAAAATATACATTTGGAAAGTTTGGCTTTTAAAACATTCTTTCTCAGAATCTCTAACACTTGTTCCAAATGTTTTGCACGCTCGCTCTCTGACTTAGAGAAGATCTATATGTCATCAATGAAGACCAGAAAAAATTTATTTAATACTTCTCTGAATACCCTGTTCATCAGATAGACAAAATACAATGGAGCGTTACATAAGCCGAACGACATTACTAACCACTCATAGAATAAATCTGGACCTCTGAATGCTATCAAAGGAACACACTCTTCGGCAATACGAAGCTGATGGAAACCTGTAGTTAGGTCCATTCGTGAAAATACCTACGTGCCATTCAATCGATCCAACAAATCATCAATTCACGGCAATGGATATTTATTCTTCAATGTATTCTTATTCAAGTCACGATAATCCACACATAGTCTGAGAGTACCGTCTGACTTTGGGACAAACACCACTATTGCTCCCCAATCAGAGAAACTAGGCCTGATCAGACCCTTCCATACAAGCTGTCGAGTCTTATTGTCTAACTCTTCTTTTTTCCTTCAAGGTCATTCTTCGAATAGCGTGAACTACTGGCCTTGCATTCAGAATTAAAGAAATTTTGAAATCAATTTCTCTATGCGGAGGTAAGCTAACAACTTCTTTAAACACATCCGCATAATTCTTGATGACAGGAATATTTTCTACGTCGACCAGAGTATTCTCTGTAACGACAGAAATATTTTCTATTTGAGCAGGAGAAACATCTTGAGTTGACCAAAAGTCTTTTCTACCTGAATTCGGACCTTCGCATGGTATAACAATATTGGCAGGCTTCGTTTTAACTTTAACAACCCTTTCTACACATTTAACTTCAGCTTCGTATTTGGTTAACCAATCCAATCCTAAAATAAGATCGAATTCAGTAAAATTCATGACGATTGAGATACAAGGAAATCGATAATGGGAAAAAGAGATAGGCACCCCATAAATCCAGCCAAGATTGAGGGAACCCCCAACCGGATTATGGACAGTCATGGGCACTTTGAGCTTTTTCAACTTCAAATCTAGTTTCTTAACCGCATTACTTGCAATAAAGCTTCGTGTTGCGCAAAGTTATCAAACAGTACTTTAACTGGAATGTTTTTGACAGTAAGCGTGCCCTCTAAAACATCTGGCCTTCCCTGACTAGCTGAGGGTGCTGAAGTTTCTGCCACTTCATTTACATGTACCTTTTTAGATTTCTTTAAGGGTCGACAATTCACTTAATAAAAATATTAGTCTGTGAGTGAGTAGAAACCCACCTTCAAAGCGAAGAGGACGAATATGAAACCGACAACAACGCTGAAGCGAACACGATATCCAACAGGACTTCAAATTAATTTATATACACATACACGTATGTATATGTGTACATAAATAAAGTTCTGAAATTTCCAAGCAAGATGAAAACCCAACTCGATTATGAATCCTAACCAATGAAAATAAATACTTTGTCAAACCCAAACTAATTTATATCTACTTCCTCTTTTTTTTCTAAGACCGGAACAAACAAGGAAAAAGGGAAAGAAGTATATACCCAGGTCCAGGATTTGCTCAACGTTACGCTGTTCAACCATATTGCCTCGACCCATCGAAAACTGCCTCTCAAGCATTCTGTCGAGCAGCTTGAGTGCACGCTGAAATGGATACGATCCTTCTAACTGATGGCATTGCTGGTGGATCCTTGCGTTTGTTGGAGCGATTTTTTTTTTTGGAGGTGCGGACTCGATTAAGGGTGAGCAGACTTCGAGGCAGGCCAACAACGGAGCAAGGAGGGCGACTGGCACGACATCGATGGTGGAGGAGATGATCGTGAGGGAGGAGGCCATTACGGTGCATGATGTCCATTTCCTTTTCTTTGTCTGCTTTTATTCGACTTCACCCCTTTCTTCTTCTAGGGCTCGGATCTTTTGCACGAGGGAGGGAGAGAAAGGGACAAGGAACCGGTATCCGAGTTGTCGGCGGCGTCGCGTACGGACTGGTAGATGATAAGAGAAAGCATGATTTGAGAGGCTCAAAGGGGATAGGGATCAGTGTCACCTTCCCCCATTTACGATTTAACCCGATGTATTCAGGGTCTTTTTTTCTTTCTTTTTCTTCTTTTTTTGAAAATACGTAGGAGAAGAGAGGAAAGAAAAGGGGTACAAGGAAGGAAAGTGACAGAAGAAAAGGGACACGTGTTATGCATCCTCTGACTGCTGTATACGTGTTCCACCTTCTTTTTTTCTTTAATTAGTTTAAATATAAAATATGAATTCAAACAAATACAGTATATCGATACTAAACACTAGAAAGAAAGAAAACTGATGAGTTTCAAGGCGAGATAACCCGAAATTACTTATTCAAGACAAAACGTTCAAATTTTATCAAACGAAAAATAACATTATTCTCAAAATTCCATCTAGTATTTTTAGTCTAAATTCGTTCAAATTCCAACATGGTTTAATTTTTGACTATAAATGAAACATTTACCAAATTGACGCGAATCAAGAAATACTCACGTATGAAATTTATCTCTCTATTATTTCTAGTTAACCGTACTCGTTATAACTATTTAAATTTTCTAATAACTAAACATTCAAGAATTAATGGTTTATTTCTTTTGTGTTTTGTTTCAAATCAACTTAAGCGTTCAAGTTTATATTTATAAATCAAATTCATAGGTTCCAAACTAAATTAAGTTCCAAGTTTCTATATTAAATTCAAGTTACAACCATTACTTACCATTAGATTTCAATTAATATCGTATTTTAAGGTGTTGAAAATATCGGTTCGTTACATTCTCCCCCACTCAGCGCTTTTCGTCCTCGAAAAGGAACGTCGTACGGATTTACATATATAGCTATACATATACTTTTACTTAGTTTAAAACGTATTTAGAAAGAAATTAAGTTATAGAATTTTAAAACTCAAAATTTTTCTAACACCCGGATTTACGGAAAATTTCGGCAGCATCTCCCCTGCACGGTTTGCTCGGGAAAATTTTCCCGTATACAAAACAACAAAATATACATCTCATCTATATGATGAGGCATCCCCATTTAGGGGAACCAAAACAAATCAACCCAAAAGCGACACATAATGCGAGATACGTACCTTTTATAGCGTTTTAAAGCGTATTAGCTTATTTTATTAGCATTTTGGCACAAAGCAAGCTCCATAGCGAAGCGCGCCATTGTACCTACTAATAATCTCAACAACAAATGAGAATCATAGGAATATAATATTCATAACAATAGGCAACCTATAACATAAATAGCATTGCATACCAATCAACAATGAAAAGGAAACAATACAATTGCAAAGACAATTTTCTTTAGCTTTCCAGTACATAAGTTTTTCATCTTATCTCCATTCCATTCATTGTTATTCACATTGTTTACATTAAGCTTACTATTTTAAATAGTTCTCATTCTAATTACAAAATCTATCGCCGATATCCATATTCAATCTAAAATTTTCTCCTCAACACTTGCAGCGGGCTTTGCTGCTACGATTGCAGGCTATAGCAGCCCATCGCTGCTGCGCAGCAGCCCCACTTTTTTTTTAGTTTTTTTTCTCTAATGTGTTTGTTGCAGTTGCCGCAGCTGGTACTATCGGTGCAGCTGCTGGTGCTGGCAGTATGGCTAGTATTTGGGGTTCAAACTGAAAAAAAAAAAGAATAAGGAACAAGAGGACTGTCATTGGTCTAGCCAACATGGACTGACTCCTTTTTTTTAAGCCATGCAAATTTACAAAAAGGCAAGGTATACAAGCTAGCGATTTATGAGTAACTCATGAAACAACTTGTACAGTATGGGTCCGTCCTTTTACTAAAAGGTAGCAAGTTTTAAGGGAATAAAACGTTAAATAATGACCTACGGAACAAATGCCTAAAGCATGCTACCAAAGGAACTCCAATCAAAGAGAGGAATCATTGAGTGGCTTAAGTACATTCGAATCAAGGCAGCAAAATAAAATATGCTAAATATCAAAGGTATGCATGAGTAGGTATAGACTGTATATGGGCGAAACTCGCTATATTCCAAACATTAATGCAAAGTAACTTTCCTTCTATATTTCATGCACCTTAAATTATTATGTAAAGCTAAAAAAAATGGGTATTGAGTAACCTGATAAAGGTGAACAACCTATGAAAATGCCTAAAATGGTACCATAAAGACTGAATTACTTGCATGTATCAACACAAGAATGAGTGGCAGGTTATGAGTAGATATAAGGGACATATATAAGCTTATAGCAAGGGAACCATACAGTGGTACCGACATGCGCACATAAAAGGAAAGCAAGAAGTACAGGATTAAGCCCAAGTACGCATGCAGCCACTAAATCTATGGTTCTGATGGGACAAATTGTAGTGCCAATGGTGGAAATAGTGCCAATGGTGGAAATAGTGACAACAAACATACAAGAGTTTCCATTTAGTCCTAGATTCATAAATAGGTTCAATTTGCCCAACTCCACTATGTGTCATGTCATAGATCACTTGATAGTTCCGACTACATACAGCCATTTGATTTTTCCCAAGTGTGATTTTAAATCAGTAACAGTTAGATGAAAGCCTGATAATACCAAAATAATGGCATCATTCATGCCGCAGGTGGTTTTTTTTCCCGACTTCCATTTGGCAAAGATTTTATTTCAAAACTCATTTTACTTAAGTTTATATCCAAATTAACTAAATTCATATCATCTTAAGTTTCAAACACACGTACTTACCTATGATCAAAGTCAACTTATGTTACTCTTATAATTCAGTTAATTCCATAAGCTTAAGATACATACATCTGCACACAACACTAATTCAAATTTTATATTCATACAAGGAAAATTTAAGGATTCTATACACTTATCTAACTAACATTTCTTAAACTAAATTACCACCTAAAACCCTTTTAGTATTACTATTTATCTTAATAATCTTTTACAAATTTTTCCTCAAAGTGAAATAAGATTAAAAGTTATTAATTTATTACTTACATACTCGCTAACAAAACCTTAACTATTTGAATTCTCAGAGTTTTTCTCTTCCTAAGTTCAAATCCGTGAATTTAACGAATTCATACATATGTCATTTGTTTATCTTTCCCCTTTTAAACATCATTGAAATTACAATCTATTTACCCTACTTTTGCAAATCCATTTTAATTCCATATGTCAAAATAGATTTTAATGTGGTTCTATATTCATACAGGTTAAATTTATGGTCTTCCGATTGCCCAACATCCAAACAATATAAATTTCTCATTCTTTCTTGAATAGGGTTGAAGTATTAATTTGACATCTCAACTTATACGTCTTCATCACTTTCGAAACATGAAAATAATAACTGGTGATACTGCAGCAATCACCAGGATCATTTTCAAGAAACTCCAGTGTGAATCCATATTTATCTGGTATGCGAAGAATCTAATACATACGTTAGCTAGGCGTATGTCCTAAAACCTTCACGTACCCGATAATCAGTCTTTAATGGCAAATAAAATACCCAAGACTCATTCACATTTGTTTTTATTTGCTTACTTGCAAATCATTTATTACATCATTGCTTCATCAAGATTTCACTCACTCGAATATTTTCTTCTTCTTCATGTCGACACGTCTTAGCTTAGTTGACAAATCCCATTAACTTATTCGCAATAATCCTTTCATTAAATTTCATTCAAGTTATACTTACATACTTTATTTTATTTCGGGTTTGCGTCGTCATTTCCTTAAACCTTCGGATTCAGGATTCATTTCACCATGTAATGTATGATAATTTTGTTAAGTCCACTTTAGTTTACGAGAATATTTTACTTAACTTCATCCAACCATTTATCAAATCGTTTCAAGTTTTTAGCGACGTTTCAACCAGAATTATAGTCGCCCAAAATAATTTATTTTCCAACATTTCAAATTTTTTTCAAGTTCTATTACTTAAATAGTTTATGAGTTCACCTATAGCATTAAAATTCATATATATAATTCGTTTCTATGGGATTTTCAATTTATTTGATACAACCAAGTGTTTAATACTCAGTCGTTATTTAAGTTTTATTTTCTTGCACCTTATTTATTTAGATTCGATTCCGATTGGAATATAAGATGGGGCCGAACGAACAATGAACCAAACGGATGTATCAAGATAGATTGACTTAGGCCGGAGAATTCAAAATTCAAAAATTGACAATTCCATATTTCCTAAGATAGGACAAAGCACGATCAAGTCTCAGATTTGGAGAATCTTGACTTAGGAAAGATCCAGCCGAGGGATGAGTTCAAAGGAACGAGATTTAAACAAGGATATTTTTATAAACAAGGCGAAAATTTCAAATTATTTTTATATAAAAAATCTTTTAAAATCCCTTGAAATATTTAAAATATATTTTTTTATTTTCAAAATAAGCTCTCTCGGATATGATTCAAAGATGATTTCACTCATTCTAGAAGATTTCTACTCCATCTCTAATGAGTGTTTCAACCTCATAAGCTAAGCTTTGTTTAACCAAAGCTCTGATACCACTTGTAACGACCTAGCATTTTGACCGCTTCAAGTCGATAATTAAACCAACTCGAATCGTTCAAAACAATAGATTGTTATTGCTTATGAAGTTAAAATATAATCACCACAGAATCACAGACACAGAACACAGAGTATATCACAGCGGAAGTAAAATTTATACAACAAGATTTAAAAATTTACATATCAGAATACAGAAGTGAATACAGATATAGCGGAAGACTGAATGCAGAATCATACTGATATATGAATACACTGACAGGAGTGCGGGTAACTGCATAACAATAGATGGATGACTGGATCTCTAACAAATCTCAGGCTCTAACAGATATATCTCCAGGCTAAAATACTCGGTCTGACCCGGGCATTTTGCAAGAAATAAAACAAACAAAATACACGAGTCAGGACTAACAGTCTTATATAAGTGAATTAACTCAAATGAAGTGTTCACTGAAATGTACAGTAACTTAAAGGATGTTTAGGATTCCCATCCTCTAAGGATCCGTGGAACTAATATCTATATAATAATACGCTATTATTTTAATGTCTATTCAGTAAAGTAAACGTAATGAAAATAGCGTAAGCGGGATTACATTTTTACCCTTACACCGTTATAATACCGTAGTCTATACAGTACCGTAAACCCAACCTAACACGGATGGCATCAGAGGGCACTCCATAGGTACGATACAAATCAAAATTGTAGGGGCTCGATAAGGATAAATATGACAAGGCACTCGAGGAAATACCCAAGGTAGGATTCTACCAATTGCACTCCCGGACCGGTGGTAATGCATAGCAGCCACTACCGCCCACCTCGGAATACACTCCCAAAATAAAAAAAGGACGCCCAAATCATCAACATAGTCATAGAAATGGTATCGAAGAAGTGCTTCCGATCAAAGGTGCTACCTCAATTAGTCACGGTATAGCTCCTGTTTTAGTCATTTCAATTATGACCCGAAGGTCAAGGCCATTTCGTTATCGTTCGCCTTCTTCAATCCAGTAATCACCTCCAAGTCATCATGCTACATTCCGGATCCGTCCTCACGTACACAGTTGTTAAAGTGGCATCGGCACTGACAGAGAGTATGCCACTTACCAACTCCGGTCTCTTTAACAACCAACGCTTACATTTTTTTTCACACCATGGCTATTGGTTTGAAATCATATTTCAAGTATCGCAAAACCATTTATTCAAGTATTTCCCTGAAATCGTTTACTCAAGTCAATTACCAATGGTTTGATTTAGATTTCAGAATCCATATTCACCACTATTCTTTATCAACCATTTGGGTTTAAAGTTCTCTCTTCCAAAATGTCACTAATACTTGAAATCTTAAATTTGAACCTTCGAATTCACGAGACTGGATTGGACAAAGCTTTTGTTTAAGAATCATAAATATAGGTTTAAATAATTAAGTTTGAAAATTAGTATATAGATATATTAAGTGGAAAAACAATGTATATATATAGATATAAACAAAACTATTATAAATCCGTATAGTTAAAGAAATCAAATTACCTAAAGGGAAAGATTAACAAAAATCAAGTAAGGCGGAAAATAGTTTTATGAAATTCAAGTTTTATTCAATAATATTAGTCCAAATCCAAATCTCAATCCATGTCTCGTCATTCTTCCCATATTTAAATCAAATTCCTTTATTCGATTCAATTTCAATATTCTCGTGGATAAAATGATTCGCCAACATTTAACTTGCATTAGCGTATCCTTTCTACATTGATAAATTTCGGAACGACTTCATCGTTAGTTGTTAATAAAAATGGCTATTTGTTAAATCCCAACTCGTTAATAAAACTCGTTTCATCATGACTTAAGCAAGCATGCTCCTCTTGTACTTGAAAACTTAACAAATTTCATTTTCAACCTCACTCATTCTTATAAATAAATGGTGAACATCATTTGACAAATTCTAGATCAAAATAAGTTTCAGACATTTAACAATCTTTGCAAATCCTTGTATCGAAATCGTACAAATTTTAGATTAAATTTAGACGTAGAAAGCATCAAGTCTATGCAAAATTCACCTTTACCCTTGAATGTTAACTCATATGATCATTCTCAACTTGTTTTCGTGCAAGTTTAAATTCTATAAAACTGAAATTAAATTTTAAAATTTTTTCTTTAAACACTCTTACGCTATCAGAGAATTACATTAAAAATTCATTTACAAAAATCGCCATAATATCTTAAAATAACCTTATTGACCACGGTGTTCGTATATTATCCTTTATCCTACGGTCAAGTGGTACGGATATTTATCATTTCAATCCGTTCTTAAATATTCAAATTCCGGGTATGTATCATTTCAACCCGCATCCCAAATTGATTCGAATACACAAAGGTTCGGCTATGTATCATTTCAACCCGTAATGTTTCTAATATAAGGGGAAACTTGCATGATGAGAAAAATAACCATAACATGTCAAACATACATCCATATTGTGTCATATGATATAATTGTGTGTGTCGCACGTGCACAGTCACGAAGCAAACAATTCTAGAGCAACTAACATTTCATTCAAAATTTCATATCTTTAATTCACTTAATAAAAATATTAGTCTGTGAGTGAGTAGAAACTCACCTTCAAAGCGAAGAGGACGAATATGAAACCGACAACAACGCTGAAGCGAACGCGATATCCAATAGGACTTCAAATTAATTTATATACACATACATGTATGTATATGTGTACATAAATAAAGTTCTGAAATTTCCAAGCAAGATGAAAACCCAACTCGATTATGAATCCTAACCAATGAAAATAAATACTTTGTCAAACCCAAACTAATTTATATCTACTTCCTCTTTTTTTTTCTAAGACCGGAACAAACAAGGAAAAAGGGAAAGAAGTATATACCCAGGTCCAGAATTTGCTCAACGTTACGCAGTTCAACCATATTGCCTCGACCCATCGAAAACTGCCTCTCAAGCATTCTGTCGAGCAGCTTGAGTGCACGCTGAAATGGATACGATCCTTCCAACCGATGGCATTGCTGGTGGATCCTTGCGTTTGTTGGAGCGATTTTTTTTGGAGGTGCGGACTCGATTAAGGGTGAGCAGACTTCGAGGCAGGCCGACAACGGAGCAAGGAGGGCGACTGGCACGACATCGATGGTGGAGGAAATGATCGTGAGGGAGGAGGCCATTACGGTGCATGATGTCCATTTCCTTTTCTTTGTCTGCTTTTATTCGACTTCACCCCTTTCTTCTTCTAGGGCTCGGATCTTTTGCACGAGGGAGGGAGAGAAAGGGACAAGGAACCGGTATCCGAGTTGTCGGCGGCGTCGCGTACGGACTGGTAGATGATAAGAGAAAGCATGATTTGAGAGGCTCAAAGGGGATAGGGATCAGTGTCACCTTCCCCCATTTACGATTTAACCCGATGTATCCAGGGTCTTTTTTTTTTCTTTTTCTTCTTTTTTTGAAAATACGCAGGAGAAGAGAGGAAAGAAAAGGGGTACAAGGAAGGAAAGTGACAGAAGAAAAGGGACGCGTGTTATGCATCCTCTGACTGCTGTATACGTGTTCCACCTTCTTTTTTTCTTTAATTAGTTTAAATATAAAATATGAATTACAAATACACTATATCGATACTAAACACTAGAAAGAAAGAAAACTGATGAGTTTCAAGGCGAGATAACCCGAAATTACTTATTCGAGACAAAACATTCAAATTTTATCAAACGAAAAATAACATTATTCTCAAAATTCCATCTAGTATTTTTAGTCTAAATTCGTTCAAATTCCAACATGGTTTGATTTTTGACTATAAATGAAACATTTACCAAATTGACGCGAATCAAGAAATGCTCGCGTATGAAATTTATCTCTCTATTATTTCTAATTAACCGTACTCGTTATAACTATTTAAATTTGCTAATAACTAAACATTCAAGAATTAATGGTTTATTTCTTTTGTGTTTTGTTTCAAATCAACTTAAGCGTTCAAGTTTATATTTATAAATCAAATTCGAAGGTTCCAAACTAAATTAAGTTCCAAGTTTCTATATTAAATTCAAGTTACAACCATTACTTACCATTAGATTTCAATTAATATCGTATTTTAAGGTATTGAAAATATCGGTTCGTTACAAATGAGTTATTCGTTATAGAATACTTTTGATTCTATTTTTGATGAGGTCGTTATATGTTATATTCCAGAACTAAGCTTAACCAAAGCTCCGATACTCCTTGTGACGACCCCAAACCCCCGTTCCATGGTGGCAAGGGTAATCTTTGGAACATAACACATAAACAAATAACAACAGAATTGAAATATATAAATACACCAGATAATGTACAACAGAATATACAGGATAAACAATAATCATCGGAGTTATACAGTAACAGGATCATACTTATTACAAAAATACAGTTCAGCTTTATATAAAATGTCTACCGCGGAATCAAACATAATATACATAACAGGAGCTGAGCAGCATAAAATGAAGTGATAGAATCCATCTTCAGCTCCATAGCTATCCAGTGAGAGCCTGCTAAAATCTGAATACAAGGCTGTCCGTGTAGAAATAGGGGCATCCGAGTTTGCAAGTGAAACAAACTACAAGTCATTCATGGGACTGGTATGAGAAATCTATTTAACTTATTTTATAATAAGGACAATCACATGACCACGCCGCTAATGCAGAACGGGTTTAGTCCATTGGATTGCCAGTGCTAAAAACAAGTAAATCATTTAAACAACACAATGCTTTTTACAAAAAATGAAGCCATTATAAGACAAAGTTCCCATCACACAATGCCACGCAAACTGGAGGATAGAGTTTTACCTTATAATGGCCAAAATATGCTTGATACGAATAGAACAAAAGCATTTGATATTATCACTAGTGTTTATATGTTTCAAAAACAATTTCAATCACAAGTATCAATCATAGACGACATAAGTGCCATATACCACTATGTCGCCATATATATGTTTACAATCAAAACCGCACGATGTCGTATTTGGAAATTTGTCCGTCATGAACCAAGGCAAGGGATCATCCTTACCGCTTCAAGACAATCTAGCTAGCCCATGTCTCAGGATCAGAACGCATCGTCCCTTAGGAGCCATAGGGCCGGTCCACACGGAGTGGATTAAAATGCCTGAGCACTGCGTTTCCCCGCCCTATGGGGCATAAATCTGGTCTGTATAAAGACCATCCATCGGCTCCGCAGAGACCGAAATAATCGAGGCGCCTCGCTATCCATCATCTACATAAGTAAAATGTCAGGGCTGGTAAAACGCTTACACTACTCCTAGGTAGAAGGAAACGCATGCCCCCTGGATCCTCTCCCGTTTCTGGTCCATACCGGGGTGTGAGGCCCGCAAATCAACTCTATACACAAAGCTATGCTATTGAAAGCCGTGCTTTGATCATCAACCACAAGGCTCTGCTTTTCAACAAAAGCCTCGATCACTGCACCTCAGCATGCCACATAGGCAATTCATGCCATGCAACTGACTTATATCAATCACATAGAATGAAATCCAATGTCGGACAAACATTCCATTTACAAGTCCGTTCTGGGTCTGAACGAAACCGAAGGCACCTTATTCCTCGTCCCATATGTCCAATACATGAGAGAGGTCCTTGCACATCTGGTCGATCTCCAAGTACGTCTGGACGACCACCACTTATTACCTTGTCTTGGGATGCCTCCCAATCAAGACATCAGCAATCATCCAAACGATGTGAAGACCTCCGGTCTTCAACCACCGTCTTCATCGTCGACCAATTATTTAAAATGAGATTTAACTCGGTCTTTTCTAATAATTCACGTATATTTAGAATTCAAATCAATTCATTTCCATGGTTAAATTATTTGACATCCATAATTCAATTCATTAATGTAATTTTCATGTCAAACACATTCAACCATCTAATATCCAATAAACTGAGTAAATTCAGTTTATTTCCATTCCATATCGTTTATAATATTTTATAACGATTTATCGCTATTTTTATTTATTTAAAAATAGCCCATTTGTTCAAACGACGCTTCAGGCCATAACGCGGCCATGGCGCTGTTTTTCTCTAGATTTGATTTACACATATCTGAAAATCTAACCGTTGGATCTTTACAAATTTTCTATCATTGGAATGATCTTTTCAAAGCGGACCCAACGGTTCCAGTTTTGGGAAAATCCGACGGTCGGATTTCCTGGTACAATCGTTTATAGTTACATTTCAAAATACGAACTGCAGCGTCGTTATTCGTTTTATTTTAATTGTATATATATATATATATATAATCCATTTTTGCGCTGTTTTCATTCAGATTTGAATTAAGCATTTCACGCAATCTAACCGTTGGATCTTTACAAATTTGGTATCGTTGGAAAGATATTTTCAAAGCGGACCCAACGGTTCCGGTTTCAGGAAAATCCGATGGTCGGATCTCCCGTAATAATCATTTAAAATCACGATTTCAAAACACGAACTACAGCGTCGTTATTCATTTTATTTTAATTATATTTATTTATATATATATATATATATATATATATATATATATATATAATCCGTTCTTCCATTTCCAAACCATTTTCATTTCATATATGTGGTAAAAATAATATTTTTACCCAACAAATATTTATTTCAACACATGACTATTTTTAACACTTCATATATATAATAAAAATGTGATTTTTATTGTTAAAACAATTTATTTAAAACATGAATATTTTTAGCGATTAATATGTATAATAAAATGTGATTTTTATTGCTAAAACAATTTATTTCAAACATGAATATTTTATATATTTCATATACATGATAAAAATGTGATTTGTATCTTTCAAACAAATTATTCGTTAAATGAATATTTTTCCAACACATGAATATATTTCAACACATAAATATAAACCAAATACATGAATATTTTAGAAAATTTCGGCAGCATAACGGCAGTGGGTTTAAAACCAGCACCGTCCCGAGTACGGCTCCTCGCACTACCTTACGCCTCACGGCGTTCCCTAAGGGGCTTATCCTTATAATCTAAATATTTTGATTCATTTTCATATCATAATGAATTTTTCCACAAGCAATTCCAACTTTGTTTCAACCACAAACAACCATTATCAACCATTCGCATTAATCAACCAAATTTCACGTCAACCAAAATCCAAACAATCACAACCAATATATATATCGTTCATGGTCTGTGGACGAGGGGAGTACATATATATAGATATATGTATATAAATATATTTCCATTTCATTTCAACTATATTCAACGCACATATAATTTTTACAATGCATACATGACTTATACATCGCACATATAATTTATACAACGCTTATACATGGGGTGTACAACGCTTATATAACTTATACATCGATTATATAATTTATACGTCGCCATTCCATATCATTTTGAATTTAGAAATCTCACATTGGGTTCCACTCCTTCAAAAATTCCTCGGTCTCTTCTAGAATGTAGAAGATGTCACCACGAGTCCAATGTCTCCGGTTTCACTGGATTTCGACAACATAGCAAAAAGATATGATTTTTATAAGCTAATCATATTTTGCGATGGTTTTATAGTGTTGAAATCCATTTAAATAAACAACCCGTACCTTTCAGCGGTTCGTTCCAAACTGGGTTTGGATTTTTCATCCAAACCGTGAAGCGATGCGAGAATCGGGCTATGTAGCGTCAAAAAGGAAGGGAGGGCGCACGTGCGCCTGATGTGGGGCCTACTTCGGTGGGCTTTGGCGTCAGCGGCGGCGAGATGAAGTCGGCAAATTAACAACGTCAAAACTCGATGAACTCTCAACGAAAAAATATACAATACTAGTATTGATTTAAAGCTTTCGAGTTGCTCTTCAAAATCACCAATAGGAGCTCGTGATTTTATTGAGCGGCTTGGAAGAAAAAGAGGAGATAAGGGGGTGTTATTTCCGCCGTCGCGATCTAAAGGGGAGTCGGGGAGAGAGAAATGAACGGTGAAATATGATTGGCCGGTTAATTTATAATTAATTTTTAATTTCTTTATTTCGGAAAATACCCTCCAAACCATACGAACTCCAATTCAAACCCAACGACTGTCGCACCTAGCTAAATACCCCTATTCCAAACACAATGGAATATGTTTTGTAAGCCCATTCGACTGCTTTAGTCAGTTTTTTTTCAAATTAAAATATAAAACATTCAAATTTAGATTTAAACGTACATTTTAATTTGTCGGGGCCACACACTGATTCCAAAACTAGTTTCATCGAATTTGGAGACTGTTTGAAAAATGGTCATTTTCTGGTCGATCCAAATTGACTGAAATTAACCAAACACTTTTTCTTTTGCCACGCTCACATATTAACTCCAAAAATAATGGAATTTGAAATCTAGCAATAATTTGACATCCCGGATCCAACAAAAGTGGTTTCGTCGAAAACGGAGGTCGTTTGCAAAATGTCTATTTTCACGGGCTATATTAATTCCATTGCGACCTTTTTGGAAATTCATTTAGCCGTAACTTTTGTTTCCCGCTATGAAATTTCGATTTTTCAAATTCGTTAGAAAGACATTCTTAAACATATTTAAATATTTTTGGTTTCACTAAAATACGTTTTATTTTGCATCCTGTACAGTCAGTCAAAGTTCGAATTCAAAATTTCAAACTACCGCGCCATTTCATGCCTTGTTTTATAATTAAAATAAATATATTCGCTATAACTTCAATCCAAATAAATATTTAGTCGTTATTATTTAAAATAATTTATTTTAAATATTCAAAATTCCTTAAAATAGCTAAATTAAAAAAAAAAATTGGTTCTGATTTTCCTGGCTGTTACAAAAATCTTAATTATCTTGCAAAATCCCAAAATTATATAATATACAATTTCTAATAATAAATTATTAATAACATTCGACCTCGTCGAATTATATTTACAAATCCACATTTCGAAGATGAAACTAAGTTTTATCGTTCTCTTCTGAAAACGATTTCCCTTTCCCCTTCCAAAATTCATCCATATATTTTCAAATTTATTTAATAATAATTGTTCCATTTTATTTCTAACATCAACCTACTTGTTTTAATTTAATTAAAACAAGTTATTGTATTTTAATCCATTTGAAATTCAATTTTTATTTAAAAATAGATTTTCCCTTTTTTAAAAACCTCAACTTCTTTTCCAATATATTTTTATGTTATTTTAAATACTAATTATTCAGGGTCAATGTTATTTAAACATCCCAGCACACAATAATCAATACCAAATTATTTGTCATATCATATAATACAATATATATGAAAAACAACAATAACATTGTTGAGGCATCCAGTTGGATCCCTCCGACCTGTTTCCCTGCATCCATAGATGTTAATCAACATAAATAGCGCTAGTTTCATATCAATATGAAATCATTAAATCAGTATTGAACCAACGACTTCATATATATGACTATCAACTAATTTATTTGTAAATCATCCAAACAACCATCACACAACATTCAATCATTATTTATCAACACTAAATAATGTTTATAAAATTATAAAATTGGAAAGAGTTGTGAGATTACTCACCTTGGTCGTTAATCATTGAATAACGATTAACGTCGGTTGATCCGATCAGGTGTTTAAATTTACCTAAAATTCAAATGAGCTCCAAATCTCTCCAAACCAGTTCCATTGTGTATCCTATGATCATACAATCCCAACGGATTCAATTTTACGCAATTCTGATAACAAATGAGTAAATTATAAGCAATACCATTTAATACACTTATTTAAATTAAATTAAACTAATATTCTTAAAAAATTTGGGCCTTACCAATTGTTTTTAACAGTCCATTCCCAACCCATTTAGCCTGCGTGAATGGTACTGTCTCCGCGCCATCATTGAAAAGTGGAAAATTACTGCTGCTTAACTTCTTCATTTTGAACTCTCTCCTTTTTCTTTTTTATATTTATTTTCCTTTTTGGGCCTCAGGCTTAAAAACCCAGCCCATCGTTAGTTTAAAATCCCAACCGACATTTAAAGTCTTCTTCCTCGATTAAAATGCAAACACCAGTATTTTCTCCCTTTGCCATTTGGATTAATCGCGCAAGCTCCAATAACCTTCGCACTGAAAAGAACCCGTCACTTTCTAACCATGTTTCCTACCCATCCTTGCATGAAATCTAAAAGAAACTATAACAAAGCATTCCTATTTTCCACACGTACACTCTAGCTCCATTGTTACCTCAATACATGTTAAATAGCTCCAACAACATTTTTGTTCCCTATCATAGCACTTTGCTCTACACTTGTTTCTCCATCATTCCTAAAAGTTCACTTTGAACTCTTCCTATATCACACAACATGCTCTTCGCCCATCAACCCCATCATGACCATTGTCTCCCACATCTGATAACCACCATCGTGCTTCTCATCTCATCTCGTACCTTTCCATACCATTTTACTTAAACTCGGTTGCCTAGTTCGAGATGCGGTTCCAGTTGAACCCACGTCTATAGAAAAAAAATGGTCGACAACTTTTGACATCATTCGCCACCAAAATCTACCCAGAAATGAACAGTGCTGTCTTTCTTCCCTTATCAAAACCGCGAGCTCATACTCCTCCCATCCTTCATCCGCCCTTCACGTCTACAAGCCATACATGCAACAACTTATGATTCTGCCTGTGCAAGCCTGAGACCCTCACAACCCTCATGCAACAAGATACTTGCATGCCTCATGTCCCATTTTTATTTTGTTTGTTTGGTTTATTTTTATAAATTATCGAAAAGCCATGAAAATTTTCGAAGTTCCTGAAGCACGCTAATGAACAGTCGGTGCAGTATTTATAATGTGAAGACACTTAACCACTAAGTAAAAGTACAACATGCTAAACTTTGTAGGATGGATTGGCTACATAGACTAAATTAGGGTAGGAAAAGAAAATACAAGCCTATGTTGAAAAGATTGGGTACGAAACTTAGCCACTAAGGAATATATATATTTTCCTATACTATACACATTTCAACTATAAACTAATAAATTATGTTGATTGAGTACGAAAAGAGATTTAAGGTGGAGACTTTGTCTTGGGTTTTCGAAACTATATAAATTAATAAATTATATATTCTGTTGTTCAATATAAGTACTCATGCAAAGTTTTCTTGCATGGTTTCGTTGGATAAAGTATAGTGTTTTTTGCGTGAAGTGTGCTTGAGAAAATGAATAAAGTCATTTGATCAACTTAGAGCTCTTGTCTGATTGGCATCCCACGTGATACTACCTGACATTAAAAGTTATAAAATTCCCTTACGTGTTCGGTATGGATATGCAAAGCTTGTTGGAGTTTAAAAAAACTATGTCCGATCCATAAAATTTTACTCACATACGAACCGTTATGGACAAAAATAAAAATACCTCTTGTGACGAGTAATGTGCCAAGATCTAAAAAATATAATAAAATAGACAAGTTGCCTTATTTTGAGAAATCCCAAAATGCTGACTAAGAGTGCAAAACACGCTAAACAAAAAGTTGCTTATTTTCCAAATTAAAAATTACGGAAAAATTCTATAAATTAAGTTAAACCATACGCCTTAAAAATCTTGTCCAAATACGAAACCAATATTTAATTATATTAAATAATTTGTTATGGCTTAAAAATGATTCCATAGCGACTTTCTGAAAATTTGATTTGGACTTAACTTACATTCTATAAGCCAAAATCTCGATTTTTCACTTCCATTAGAAAAATATGATCTAATAGATTCAAACGTTTCTTGATTAACAGAATTCTAACTTAAAACGGATTCTGTATATTCAATTGAAGTTCAAAACTCAATATTACAAACTACCACGGCGTTACGAGCTCGATTATAATTATATTATAATTAATACGTTCAATTGTCATTTAACTAATATATTCGTTATTATAATTCGAATATAAACTCAATTAAATATTACTATATTATCCAACTTACACAATATTGCAAATTCAACTATTTCCGGCTATTTCGGAAATAAAATATTGATTATCCTGGTATTTATATTAATTAAATAATTATAATTATTAAATTCAAATCATTAAATTACCGAACTAATATATTAAAATAATTAAATTAATTAATTATTTAACCGTCTTAAAAATGCGGGATGTTACAATCATATTGTCTACTGGTGATTTATAAGCTGAATTTATCTTATAGTATCATAGTTTATTACATGGACTTTTAAGATGCACATAAACATACATACACACACACACACACACACACACACACATATATATATATATAAGTGTGTGTGTGTATGTTGAAATGTGCATTAACATCTTAATTGTTTTAAAAACCGTGTTATCCTTGTAACTTAACCCTTCACAAACGATTTTTATGTTATATGTAGTTATGTTTGTAATCTGAAAAATCATTTGTAACATGTGACACTAAAAGTTAGATATATCTTAGTGTTCCACATCACAGTTATGTGCTACAGTATCGCGCGCACACACACACACACACACACACACACACACACACATATATATATATATATATATGAATGTCATATATATATATATATATATGTGTGTGTGTGTGTGTGTGTATGAAACATAATAAGTGACTATAAATGATATATAGTAAATTGACCCTTTTGAATCTACATATATAGCTATTTCTTTTGTGTATGTATGATACCAATATATGTTTAGAATCTGGAACAATGTCCAGATACAAACCTGTAGTACCTGATTTTATATATAGCCATGTCTGCATATATAAATCCATTATGAAGTATGTGACTTGATATATTTGTTAGGACATAATTCTAAACATGATGTTTAGTTCTTACCACAATTTATATTTGTATATTTGATATAATGTTGCATATTCATCACATACTATTATTATTCAAGAAAACACTGCAAATTTGTTTTGCAAGTAATACTTGTATAAGGACATACAATGTATTGTTATTATTGTTATATGTATATATTAATGTTGTTATATATGCAGTATTATAATTTTAGGTGCACTGGCCTTAGCAAATATGATTTGCTAATATATATTTTTACAAATGTTTATCACATATTAGTTGACTGCATCATATATTTACATAAATTCACAAAATAAAAGGGAATTGAACTAAAACATGAGCCGTTAATTTAATACATATAGATGTTGTATATATACATTTGATGTACATATAAATGAAGGCCTAAATATTAAATGTAAATGATATATTTAACTCTGATTAACCCCATAAATTGAAATTGTTTCATACATGCAGGGGTTGTACTTGCTGAAATTGTTTCAGCAGATATATCAACTCAAAACCAGGGTTCGGCAGTAACAAATGTTATAATTTCCTGTTCTGTTTGGTTTATACGTAAAGGAGAATATGTTGTAAACATTTATTGTAGTTGAAACTATGCAAGACATGAGACGCAGTATTTGTAAATCTTATTAACTATGTATAAGCTTTGAACTTGTATGTAATGCCTAATAGTATGTACAAACATGTATTATCACAGAGCAACTTTGTAATGTTATTATACCCAAAGGGTCTGACCCTTTATCTGTATGTATGTGAATATATGGTTTGTATACTAGATACAAAATAAAACAAGTATGACTTGTTTTGAGACCAATCAGTGTATGATTTTGTATGGATGAAAATACAAGGAATAAATGTTGGTTATAAGAGATCATGAGTATGATCGTGTAACATATATAATGTTCTATTATATAAAACAAGGTCTGATCCATATGTATTTACGTATTCTAGCAATCATAGTCGGTATACTATACTATGATTTGAAATTTTGTATCTGAGACAATTTTGATTGAGTCTATGCTTTATTTAAATAATTATGGAATTGTTTCAAACTCTAGTGCTAACGAGTGCGTGAGTTTTATCATTTGGGGTATTAGTTAAACTGGATCATGTTAAGTTTTACTACATTATACTATAACTATGTTTATCCAGTTAACCCATGTGATATCTACAAAATATAAAATAATGTAAAATACTTGTCTGGTTGTTGCAAGAAGTTGCAAAATAGCACATTGCATGTATGGAATGGTCCATTTCATTATTTAATATGATAACTTGCTAAATTTTATATAAGCATCTTTGATGTACATGACATTGAATTTAGATACATATATTTCATATATTTTATTTAAATCCAATTTATATTATGAATATAAAATGCATATATTTTGATATATGTAAATGAATAACTATGATATTGTTTGCCGCTACGGACTATAAATTCCCTTTATAGAAAATTTTGTATGCTAACTCATGGTGACGTCTTCCAGTAGTACACCCATCAATGCCAATCTCATTGGATGTAACTAACGCCAAAGCGTTGTGCACCTTTTATATTGGTTATATGTGGTAGGAGTAATTGTGGTGCTTCGACTATATTATTGGGTCTGACTTAACTAAGGCTGCATAATAGTATTTAAGGCCATAGAGACAAAGAGCATGTATTATTTTGTATTTGAGCAAATAAATATTTTAATGAAAAACATGTTCATCATGCGATCCAAGAATTATATACGATATAATTGACATAAGATGTCTACCTAAAAGGATATGTTTTGGGGTGTTAGCCAAAGCTAGATCAAGGCATGACTAGAAATGGATCCTGGAACACCAATATATATATATATATATATATATATATATATATATATACACATACACACACATAAATAGAGGCATGATAATTTGAGTGGGAGCGTATTTTAGTTTAAATTATACATTTATGTTAATATAAATTTTGTATTTATATTAAATAATTATTAGAGGACCAGTTATTATTTATTGTAGATATTAAATAATAAATAACTCCAATAATTCAATTTAGTCCTTAAGAAGGATAAATTGAATTAAATCAAATTTCTTGACTGACATTGGAATTTGAGGATTGTCCTCAAACAATTTATACGTAGTTGTTTTACAAATATCGAAGAACTAAAAGAAAATTGAAGTGTGACTTCAACTGAATAAGATATAAATATTATAACAATCTACTTATATATTAAATACGTGATATGAATCACATAAATGTATGAAAATTTGTAAAAATTGCAAAATAAGTAGAAATCTGATAAAAGGACATGTGGACTTACGATTGGAAATGAAGAAAATGTTGTTGGATTGCCCATAAGAAGTTGATTCATGTTGTATATACTGGATTAATTAATTAAATAAAATAATTGTTATTATGAAATTCCACTTAAAATAAATGTTATAATAGATCTTGTTTAGACAAGTTTGAATTTCATTTGTAATAAAAGGAACAACAGTTATTCATTTTATTTAAATGAAATATCATATGGAATTTCACAAATAGTTAATGATCTTTGTAAATCCTTATCTATAATGCACATGACATAAATAATGAGTGGATTAAAATTTAGTGATTTAAATCCTACATACCTTTAGCACTGCTAGTTAGCCTATGTAAACAAGAAAGTATACCAAAACTCCATAATGATGGAATTTTGAGATCATTTGATTTTGAACCATATGTAGAATGCAAATCTTGTTTATTAGGCAAAATAACTGAATCGCCTTTCACTTGACATAGTGAATGAGCGATAAGTACTGGGTCTCGTACATAATAATGTATATGGAGCAATGAAAACATAAGCTAAGGGCAGGTTTTATAACTTCATTATATTTACTGTTGATGTCAGTAAATGTAGATATGTGTATCTTATGAAGCACAAATCAGAATCCTTTGAAAAGGTCAAAGAATTCAAAAATGAAGTTGAAAACTAATTTTGATAGAAAATAAATTCTCTTGGAGCAGATCAAAGAGAATATTTAAGCCAATTATTTAAAGGCAACCCAAAAGAGTTTGAAATTGTTTTACAACTCACTCCATTTAGAACATCATGTTGAAATGGTGCTTCTGAAAGGAGAAATCGCACCTTGTAAGATATAGTACGATTAATGATAAGTCACATAGATCTTCCAATGAATTAAATTTAGAACGATTGCATTTAATCCTATTAAAAAGATTTTAAAGACGCCATATAAGATATGGACTAGGAAATGTCTTAGTGTGTCTAATGAGAAGATTTGGTATGTAAGGCGTTTGTTAAACATCCTTCCTCTAATAAGATCGGACCCAAATCAGATAACTATTTTGTGGAATATCCAAAAGAACCAAATGCATATTATTTCTATAAATCCTCTGAGAATAATATGTTTATTGCTCGAATTGATATCCTCTTAAAAGAGAGCCAGTCTCTAAGATACCGATGGGAATGAAACAAAAATTCGAAATGTCCCAAAAACTGCAAAATGCCATTATATCTTGTATAAACAAGAAATTGAGTGGGAGTGACACAATAATTCTAATGTTATATTTTGACAACACATTATTTATTGTGAATAATGTTAGTTTTAAAACAAGAAATAAATACTGATTCTAAGAAAGAAAATGTTTGGATTAAGAAGTTCATAATTGAACTTAATTAATTATTGATCCAATGATTTACATTGGGATAACAATATGGCTATTTCTCAGGCCTAAAACCTTAAACTCATTCTCAATCCACACATATACTTAAGAAATATAATTCCTATGTGAAGTTATTCACAGAGGAAATGAACATATCTGCAAAGTTACAAAAGTTGTAATGTTGCAGACCTAATGAATTAGACTCTGTCATAGCAGAAGTTTAATAGTCACACTAGTTTCATGAGTACACTATACATGAATGATTGACTCTAGTGCAGGTGGGAGATTGTTAGAGTTTATGCCCTAAAGGCAATCCATTAGATGTGATTAATAAAATAGTTGATGTTATTACTTTATTTTAAATAAAAATATTCTGTTATGTTATATGAAACGACCCGAACTCCCTCTATCTCCGAAGAGACGGATGAAGGCGGATTGCTTTGAGAACACGACGCATCAAAACACAAAAAATAGAAAATTTCATTGCTATTATAACAATTACATCAGAGTACAAGAACATAACAGAGTATGAATAAATAATATACATCAGAAAAATATCAGAGATTAAAATACATTACATATCAGTGGAAAAATAATACATAACACAACTGAAAGAGATACACGGATACAAAGCTTTTCGAATATAGCTCCAGCTATAAATCTAGGATCCTGTAAAAAGAAATCTGCAAAAACCAAAACTACTAGCTGCCCATGTGGAAAATAGGGGCACCCAGAGTTTAGGTAGAAATAATAAACTCCAGGTCAGTCATGGGACTGGTGTGAGAACTAAAACAGTTATTAAAACTTTACTTTAAAATAGAGTCAATCAAAGGGACACGCCGTATAATACAGAACGTGTTTTCTCCCAAGAATACCAGTGCATAAAACAAACAGTGCAATGCTTTTTGGAAAAATGAAGCTATTATAAGACTCAGGTCCCATCACACAATGCAATGCAAGTCGGAGGATAGAGTTTTACCTTATAATAGCCAAACATGCTTCGTACGTTTAAAACAAATCATTTTGATATTACTATAAGTGCATAGTGTCAAAATCAACTTCAAATATAAATGTATCAATCATAGACGACATGAGTACCATATAAGATGTCTCCATACTAGTTCTACAAAGAAAATTGAAAAATCACGTACTGGAAATTGGATTCCATCTATGAGTCGAGGCAAGGGATTATCCTCACCGGCTTTGAGACACTCTAGCAAATGTGTAAGGACCCGCATTCTACACATCGAAGGATCATAGAATATTTATTTCTTTCTCATATGAAGTCGTATAGCCATGTAACTTTGGGAGACGACTATTGGGGTCATTTCCCATGTTCATGATTTTTGCCGATATATAAATGACCGTTTTGCCCCTAGCTGATATTGTTTTGGCCATAACTTTTGATTGGTAAGGAGTTTTGAACTAAAACCACTTCCATTAGATATGAATGATGGTTTACTTTTCTGTAGACTGGTCACATTAGCCAAACGGACTCACCGTTTGGGAGATATGGCTAAAACAAGGTTTAGAAGGTGAAAAACAGCTTAACCGGACCTAATTAGGGTGATTAGCAAGAGGGCCCATAACCCATTTCGGGATTAGGGTTACGGGGAGGCTTAGAACAATAGGAAAACGAATTTTATATCATTTTTCAGCCACCTAAAACATTTCCCTAACCCTAGCCATGGCCTCCACCTTCTAATTTCATCCCAAATCGCTCTCTAATCAAGTTTTAGCCTAATCTACCTCAAATCAAGGCAAATTAGCATCAAATTGGGAATAGAGCTGTTGTGTTGCATATATATTCAACCCAAATCAGAGATAGTTTCAGGTATAAAGTAAATTTGTGGCTAAGGTGAGTGATTTGCATTGTTTTTCACTGATTATGGCTAATTAGAGGTGATTAGTGATAATTAGTGAAATTATAACTCAGAAAAATCTGGAAAAATTTGTAAAATTCTAAAATTCTAAAATATTATTTTAGGGCTCTGCTAGAAATTTGGGTTAATTTGGATAAGTTTTGCTAATTGTATGCTTAAACATGATTAAGGGGGATTAAGGGGAAAACATAAATTTTTGGGTTTCTTTGATCCATTTTAACATATCAAATTGTTGTTTTGGTGTTTGTGGTTGGTTTCACATGTTGCTATGACAATATGGTATGCTTTGTGATTAATTAGAAAAGATTGAATGGTCGAAAATGCCGTCGTATGGTGTAAAATAGCCGCTGGAAAAGTTGCAGGAATTGAGCAGAGATCAGATCGGATCGGACCCCCCTCCCCCCGCGGACTCACTCATGGTGTATGTATCACGAACCGTATTTTAAGGCTCCAAACCGATCTGCTTGTGGAACACCCGAACCGTTCATGTCTAAAGCCCTTCAACCCGATCTGCTCGCACTTGGAGACCACGATCCGGAGCTATCACGAACCACCTCCTCCGATCCGATGCACCACGAGCTGATGCCTGGAGGAACCACGAACCAATGGAAGGATACAGAGTACTATCTCTAACCCCGAACCGATGGGGTCATCCCGACCCGACCCGACCCGAACCGATGGGGTCATCCCGACCCGACCCGTATGGAGCAACCTGATCCGAAGCAAGTGATCACGAATTGAACCAGGATGGCCGAACCGAACCGATGATGACTGAAGGACTGAACCGATCCAGAGGAGACCAAAACCCGAGATGTAAAGGTAGCCCACATGAGTGGTTGTAACTCAGGATCCAGATAGGAACCAACGAGTTAACTTCATGATTGGGCATTGCTGCGGGACGTGTGCTAAGGAGTTGCGACGTCCATAGCTTTGATTCACCTTCGGGAGACGATTGTTAGGTTACGGATCAGTGCAGTGTGGTAGTTATTACTCCATGAGGCAGAGTGATCGTAGCATGGCTATGAGCCAGTGCAGTTGAGTCGTCATGACTTAATGGGGAAGAGTGGACATAGCAAGGACTAGTGGCTATGGATCAGTGCAATGGAGTTGCCATGACTCCATGAGGCATAGTGATCATAGCAAGGATTTAGGTGATCAAAGCGGTGGATATCGTATGCTTTACACACTGAGTGAGAGATGTGAGGATAGTTGCGATGCTTGATTGTTTGACATCACTATGACATGCACACCCCCACCCCCGTATCTTTACACAATATGTTACCGTCACCTTAGAGTATTGTACATCTTTTTGTGCTAACTCTCTGGTTGTAGGTCCAGGTTCAGGTATGGTTTAGTATTCCTGTTATTGTTCTGTTTTGTTGCTTATCGCTCATACCAGACTTTTGTCTGATCCAGAGTTTTATGTCTCTCCTTATTACTCTGGGTGCTCTTAAATGGGCAGACTAGAGATAGGTTAGGTTATATGCACGAGTAGATGTACCGGAGACGAGCAGGAGGCTTCCACATATGATATATATATATATATGTATGTATTCTCCCTGTGTCGTTGCTGGTCACTACTTTGGGCATTAGTAGTGTACCTTTCCTTTCTTTTGCTTTAGAGACAGTTTTAAAGTTGTAATAATGATGAAGTGGAACATAAGCTGTATTTGGATTTTCTGCTGCTACGATGTTTAGTTTTCAGCATATGCACTGTCTCACCTGTTTTATGTCAAGTATGTTATTATTATATTTTACTCCATGCGCTGTGAGACATTCTACAGGTTCCTTTGGTAGTTCTAGCTTCAAATTCCATTCTTTTCCTTTCTTTGGCAACTGTCCTGTGCTGGTTGGACATTGGTACAACACACTTTCATTGAAATGTCGGCTGGTGCGGGGCGGGTCGTCACATTTGGTATCAGAGCTCTAGGTTGCGTAGTTAACCTAGGGAAAGATACCAGGGAGAGATAGTATACGTATATGAGAGCGCGTATTTGTGATTTTTTGGTTTTCAAAAGCTATATATATTTATACAATTAGTATATCTAAGTATGAAGTCGCATTGCACTAGCACCACTAAAGAGATGGTTAATCGTTTTCTCCTTACAGATTGAACGATGAGCCGATATACTAGGGGTATTGGTAGAGGAGCTAATAATGGAAATGCACCTGATATGAGGATGATGTTCACTGACTTCATGAGAGAGATGCTTAGAAATATGCAAGGAGCAGTTCCCAATGCTGCAAATGGTGGTGGTGCAGTGGTGTAGATGCCTAGGGCCAATTTCGCCAAGCTATGCAAGGATTACACTAGTCTTGGTGGGAAGTCGTTCCACGGAACGGAATCAGCTACAGAAGTTCAGTATTGGCTTGATAGCTATGAGCGCATATTCGAAGATTTGGGTATCAAGGATGCGACGAAGAGAAAGCTAGCATCCCGCTAGCTGCAAGGACGGGCGATGAATTGGTGGAATGCTATTTAGGCAGCTATTCCAGAGGATCAAGTTACATGGGATCAGTTTAAGGCCCGATTCAGTGAAAAGTTTATCCCAGCTGCTTAGAAGTCAGAGTTGTTTAGGAAGTTCATGGAGCTTAAGAAGAATGGTAGGGCAGCCTCGGAGTATATTGCTGAGTTCGATACTTTATCGAAGTATGGATTATCTCTTATCGACACTCCCGAGAAGAAGGATGAGAAGTTCATAACAGGCTTAGATCAGTACTTGGGGGAAAGGCTTATAAACCATATCGATGAGACATTTGAATAGATTGTGGGGAAAGCTTTGAGATCAGAGAGTCTATATCCTAAGTCGAAGACTGAGGTTGCATCTGCAGAGGAGCCAAAACCACAAGCAAGCGGTGGAGGCAAGAATGGTTCTCAGAATAAGAGAAAGCAGAATCAGACCAAGGATGGCCAGAAGAAGAAGAATAAAAAAGATGTTGAGTCCTTTAGCTGTGGCAAGAAGGGCCATTATGCTAAAGAATGTCGAGCGAAGCCAGCGAACAGGAAGTGCTTCAACTATGGCCAAGTGTGGGCATTACAAGGATAATTGTCTGCAACCTCCTAAAGAAAAGCAGATTGTGAAAGTATATGCTCTTAATGTTGTTCCTTCTTCGTCGAATGCCTCAACTGCGGTGGAGAAAGGAAAGAATGTCATTATCCAAGGTATGCTTTCTGTTTATGATGTTCCAGTTCGAGTATTGTTTGATACTGGGGCTTCTCGTTCCTTCATATCTAGTGACCTGGTAGATAGGTTGGGATTGGAACCCAAGATAGTCGATAGACCTTTAGCAGTGACGAACCCGATTGGTGGTTCGACTAGCCTTTGTATGATTTGTTGTAATATAATCTTATCGAGTCATGGATGTACGTTTGTTTTTGATTGCTTTGTTTTGGGCTTTACTGGGTTTGGCATTATTTTGGGAGTTGATTGGCTCCAAAGGTACGAAGTGGTGGTAGACTGTGAGGGCTTTTTGATGACAGTTAGAGTGGATGATGGGCGGAGGGTAGTGTTTGTGGTCTACCTAGTGATGGGGGTAATGACTAGTTTTCTAAATTCCCTCGGCATCCCGCATGATGAGTTATCAGATGTGCCTATGGCTGGCCAGTATCCGGACGTCTTCGAGGAAGTGACCGGACTTCCACCACACCGAGAGATTGAGTTTCGTATTGATTTAGTGAAAGATGCCAAACCTATAATGATGCCACTTCATCAAATGGAACCAAGGCAGCAGCGAGAGCTCGGGGTGCTAGTAAGCGATCTGTTGAAGATGGGATTTATCAGAAGAAGTGTTTCTGAGTGGGGAGCACCAAGTTTGTTTGCTACCAAGGTAGATGGTTCCCTTCGACTGTGTGAACTACCGCGAGTTAAATAAGGTGATGAGGAAGAATAAGTATCCTCTACCGTGGGTAGATGATTTGTTTGATCAGTTGAGTGGCGCGAGAGTGTTCTCCCATTTGGGCCCCGCGACAGGTTTTCATCAGCTTAGGGTGGAAACTGAGAGTATAGCTAAAACGACCTTTCGGACGACGTTTGAATTCTATGAGTGGTTGGTCATGCCATTCGGGTTGACCAATGCACCAGCATATTTTGTGGATCTTATGAATAGAGTATTCAGGGATCAATTGAATAAGTTTGTTCTTGTGTTCGTGGATGATATCTTAGTTTATTCGAGGACAGAGGAAGAACATAAGGAACATTTGAGGATAGTGATGGAGGTGTTGAGAAAACACCAATTGAAAGCAAAGTTTTCTAAGTGTCACTTTTGGAGGAGGGAAGTGAGGTTCTTGGGCCATGTTGTTTCAGAGAATGGTATTGCCGTGGACCCTGCGAAGGTGGTTACAGTACAAGATTGGCCTATGCCTAAGATGCAACAGACATAAGAAGTTTCTTGGAATTGGCTGGATATTATCGTAAGTTTATCCAAGACTTCTTCAAGATAGCGGCACCGTTGACTCAGTTAACCAAGAAGAATCAAGCTTTTTTTTTTTGGATGAAAAGTGCGAGGTTGCATTTAAGAGCCTAAAGGAAAAGTTGACGTGCGCACTAGTGTTACTCATTCCTAAAGGGAATGAAGAGATGACGGTATACACAGATGCATGTGGTACCGGACTAGGTGCTGCATTGATGCAAGGAGGTAGAGTTGTAGCTTATGCTAGTCGGCAACTAAAACCACATGAGAAAAGATATCCTATCCATGATTTGGAATTGGCAGCGATTGTATTCGCATTGAAGATGTGGAGACATTATCTCTTGGGGGAAAGATTTGAGTTGTTTAACGATCATAAATCATTAAAGTATCTTTTCTCTTAGAAGGATTTAAATCTCCGACATCAAAGATGGTTATAATTCTTGGCTTCCCACGATTTCGATATCGCATATACACCAGGAACGGGCAATGCGGTAGCTGATGCATTGAGCAGAAGACATGCCAGTTTAGGGGCTATGTTCCTGGAATGGAAGCAACTGGAGAATATCACTAGGTATGATTTCAGACCAAAGTGCAAATTGGATCTGGAAGTATTAGAAGGTTTGATGACCAGACCCATTTTGATTGAGCAGATTGGTTCTAGTCAGATGGACGATCCTAACCTATTGGAAATCATCTCCAAGTTAAAGATGGGTATCGACGAGGAGATGAACAAGTATAGGCTTGATCGGGATGGATGGCTTAGAAAGAATAGAAAGTTAGTTGTACCCAACATGAATGGATTGAGAGATGAAGTGATAAGAGAATGTCATCATTCAAAACTGACTATACATCTCGTTGGTAACAAAATGTATCGAGACATGAAGCAGGCCTACTACTTGGAAGGGATGAAAAGAGATGTTGGGAAATTTATATCCAAGTGCATGAACTGCCAGTTAGTTAAAGATGAGCAAAAGAATCCTAGTGGTTTGTTGCAACCATTAGAAATCCCCGAATGGAAATGGGAACAAGTCTCAATGGATTTCATTGATGGGTTACCAAGGACTAGATCGGGCCATGATAGCATTTGGGTGATTGTGGACCGATTGACCAAGAGTGCAAGGTTTATACCCGTCAAGTCGAATAGAACATCAGCTAAATTAGCAGAACTGTATATGAAGTGGGTAGTGAGATTTCATGGAGTACCTAAAAGCATTGTGAGTGACCGAGACCCGTTGTTTACTAGTGGGTTTTGGAAGAGCTTACAAGAGGCTCTAGGGTCAGAATTATATCTCAGTACCGCGTATCATCCTCAAACTGATGGTCAAACAGAGAGGGTAACCGTATATTAGAAGATCTCTTGAGAGTTTGCATATTGGATTTTGGTGGATCATGGGATGACCATTTGCATCTAGTAGAGTTTGCATATAATAATAGTTATCAATCCAGTATTGGTATGGCTCCATTTGAAGCTTTGTACGGAAGACCGTGCAACTCACCGTCATGTTGGTTAGAAGCCGGTGAGAAATTTGTGCTTGGACCAGATGTGATAAGGGAAACCTCAGATAAGATCAAGGTTATTCGATAGCAAATAAAGGCTGCCTAAGATAGGCAGAAAAGTTATGCTGATAAGAGGAGAAGAGATCTGAAATTCTCCGTTGGGGACCTAGTATTTGTCAAGATCTCTCCATTAAAGAATGTTATTAGATTTGGAAGGAGAGGAAAGCTAGCACCAAGATTTGTTGGTCCATTCCCAATCCTCGAGCGAGTTGGGAATTTGGCATATAAAGTTGAATTACCAGAGAAGATGGCAGGAGTTCATAACGTATTTCATGTTTCCCAGTTAAGGAAATTCGTGCATGACCCCGATATAACTATTTCACCTGATCAGTTGGATGATATCGAAGTAGAACGTGAGGCAGTTGGGAACCGCAAGCCGATTCGTATTGTCGAGCACCATACAAAGAAACTTCGAAGGAAAGCAGGGAATCTAGTCAAAGTTCAGTGGGGCTAGAATGAGAATGACTGTACTTGGGAGACAGAGGAGAGCATAGGAAGACGTATCCAGAACTCTTTGCCTGGTAAAATTTTAATTGCAATTTAGTTTTCCGCATGCTAGGATAGACTTGTTTGTTGTTTTGTATGTTTGATTGTTGTGAATAGTTGATAGACATGCGGGATCCTTTGCTTGTTTCTTAGTTAAGGAATTTCGGGGGCGAAATTTCTTAAGGGGGAAGAATGTAACGACCTGCATTCTACGCATCGAAGGATCATAGAATATTTATTTCTTTCTCATATGAAGTCGTATAGCCATGTAACTTTGGGAGACGACTATTGGGGTCATTACCTATGTTCATGATTTTTGCCGATTTTTAAATGACCGTTTTGCCCCTAGCTGATCTTGTTTCGACCATAACTTTTGATTGGTAATGAGTTTTGACCTAAAACCACTTCCATTAGATCTAGATGAAGGTTTACCTTTCCGTAGAGTGGTCACATTAGCCAAACGGACTCACCGTTTGGAGATATGGCTGAAACAAAGTTTAGAAGGTGAAAAACAGCTTAATCGGGCCTAATTAGGGTGATTAGCAAGAGGGCCCATAACCCATTTCGGGATTAGGGTTATGGGGAGGCTGAGAACAGTAGGAAAACGAATTTTATTTCATTTTTCAGCTGCCAAAAACATTTCTCTAACCCTAGCCATGACCTCCACCTTCTAATTTCATGCCAAATCGCTCTCTAATCAAGTTTTAGCCTAATCTACATCAAATCAAGGCAAATTAGCATCAAATTAGGAATAGAGCTGCTGTGTTGCATAGATATTCAACCTAAATCAGAGATAGTTTCGGGTCTAAAGTAAATTTTTGGCTAAGGTGAGTGATTTGCATTGTTTTTCACTAATTACGGCTAATTAGAGGTGATTAATGATAATTAGCGAAATTATAACTCAAAAAAATCTGGAAAAATTTGTAAAATTCTAAAATATTATTTTAGGGCTTTGATAGAAATTTGGGTTAATTTTGATAAGTTTTGCTAATTATATGCTTAAACAAGATTAAGGGGGATTAAGGAGAAAACATAGGCTTTTGGGTTTGTTTGATCCATTTTAACATATCAAATTGTTGTTTTTGTGTTTGTGGTTGTTTTCACATGTTGTTATGACTGTATGGTATGCTTTGTGATTAATTAGAAAAAAAAGAATGGTCGAAAACGCTGTCGTATGGCGTAAAATAGCCACTGGAAAAGTTGCAGGAATTGAGCAGAGATCGGATCAGACCCCCTTCCCCCCCTAGACTCACTCGTGGAGTATGTATCACGAACCGTATTTGAAGGCTCCGAACTGATCTGCTTGTGGGACACCCGAACCGTTCATGTCTGAAGCCCTTTAGCCTGATCTACTCGCACTTGGAGACCACGATCCATAGCTATCACGAACCACCTCCTCCGATCCGATGCACCACGAGCTGATGCCTGGAGGAACCACGAATCAATGGAAGGATACAGAGTACTATCTCTAACCCCGAACCAGTACCACTAGCCCGATCCGACCCGATGGGGTCATCCCGACCCGACCCGTATGGAGCAATCCAATCCAAAGCAAGTGATCACGAACTGAACCAGGATAGCCGAACCGAACCGATGATGACTGAAGGACCGAACCGATGATGACTGAAGTACCGAACCGATCCGGAGGAGACCAAAACCCGAGATGCAAATGTAGCCTAAATGAGAGGTTGTAACTCAGGATCCAGATGGGAACCAACGAGTTAACTTCATGATTGGGCTTTGCTGCGGGACGTGTGCTAAGGAGTTGTCGACATCCATAGCTTTGATTCACCTCCGGGAGACGATTGTTAGGCTATGGATCAGTGTAGTGGGGTAGTTCTTACTCCATGGGGCAGAGTGATCATAGCGTGGCTATGAGCTAGTGTAGTGGAGTCGTCATAACTTCATGGGACAGAGTAGACATAACAAGGACTAGTGGCTATGGATTAGTACAATGGTGTTGCCATGACTCCATGGGGCAGAGTGATCATAGCAAGGATTTGGGTGATTAAAGTGGTGGATATCGTATGCTTTACGCACTGAGTGAGACATGTGAGGATGGTTGCGATGCTTGATTGTTTGACATCACTATGACACGCACACCCCTACCCCTTTACGCACTGAGTGAGAGATGTGAGGATGGTTGTGATGCTTGATTGTTTGACATCACTATGACATGCACACCCCTACCCCCAATATCTTTACACCATATGTTAGCATCACCTTAGAGTATTGTTCATCTTTTTGTGCTAACTCTTTAGTTGTAGGTCCAGGTTCAGGTAAGGTTTAGTATACCTGCTATTGTTCTGTTTTGCTGCTTATCGCTCATATCAGACTTTTGTCTGACCTGAGTTTTATGTCTCTTCTTATTACTTTGGGTGCTCTTAAATGGGCAGACTAGAGATAGTTAGGTGGTATGCACGAGTAGCTGTACTGGAGACGAGCATGAGGCTTCCACGTATGATATATATATAGATATTCTCCTTGTGTCGCTACTGGTCACTACTTTGGGCATTAGTAGTGTACCTTTCCTTTCTTTTGCTTTAGAGACAGTTTTAAAGTTGTAATAATGATGAAGTGGAACATAAGCTGTATTTGGATTTTCCGCTGCTACGAAGTTTAGTTTTTAGCTTATGCACTATCTCACCCTTTTTATGTTAAGTATGTTATTATTATATTTTACTCCTTGCGCTGTGAGACATTCTACAGGTTCCTTTGGTAGTTCTAGCTTCAAATTTCATTCTTTTCCTTTCTTTGGCGACCGTCCCGTGCTGGTTGGACATTTGTAACACCCCGTGAATTCTATAACATAAAGCTTCACAAATTAAAGTGTAATTAATTCTACATGAAATAATTAAGGGAAATGGATTTCGCCATTGCGTTCGTCTTGGAATTCTGCTTTAGATAGAGTCCGAGTTTGCGTGAATCGGGCTCCGTATGAAGGAGTTATGACCTTCGGAAGTTTCAGAATAAAATTTAAATTAAAACAGCTAAGTTTCAAATTTAAAAATTTGAAAATAGGTTCAAACCGGGCTGGGCGGGAAAATTCCTGCCCAGAGACCAGGTCGACCCTAGGGTCGACCATGGTGTCGACCTGGCCACCCCAGGTCGACCATAGTGTCGACCTGGGTGTCGACCTGCCAGTCGACCTGCCTGATCGACCTGGCTGGCTAGGTTTGGCTCTGGCTGGAATTTCAGAATTCAGAATCCAGAATTCAAGATTCTGCATTCGTTGTAAGTATAGTGACCTTTCAGAATATGAGTAATAACTGTGAGGTGGTTCGATGTAAATGAAAATAGAATTGTGTTATTGTATAAATTCTGTGTATTGTAATGGTTCTATCATGACTTGTGTATTGATGTTTGTGGCATAAATTGATTGATGCAAGCCTATTGAACAATTGTATATGAAAACAATGGCACTTGCAAGTTTGTGGCAAAAACTAGAATTTGATCCCTTTATGTTTATACCTATGGCATGGACTATATACATTCACTAAGTCTAAATTAAGGCTTATGTAAACATGTTCTAGATTTGAAACCTTTTATGCCTACTTGACCCAAAAACTATGATATCATTCTCTTGTCTATTTGCAAGTATAATTGGATCTATGTTAAGTATCGTTTGGGTTTCATAAACTATGCAAGTTCATGTTTATTTACAAGTATAATTGGATCTATGTTAAGTATTGTTTGGGTTTCATAAACTATGCAAGTTCATGTTGAAATAGGCTATGAGATTAGATGTTATAATTGGACATTTTGGTGAATATACAACATGCTAGTTTTGTGGTTGACATTATGCCAAGTTAAACATGTTTAAACACAAGTTTGTATTAGCCTAAACTATGCCATTTCATATGTCACCTACTTAGTTATACTTTGATTTGACTGCAAGTTCACATGACCCATATTATATGATAGTTGAATCGCTAAATTGCAAGTTCATGCGCCACACACCTTTATGCATTACATGTTCTTGATTTCCTCTTTTTCTCACGTTTATAAAGTTGGGCTGAATTGTGATAAGCCCAACACATATTGCGAACAAACGGGGGTAATAACGTTGGGTGTAAAACATGAAAATATATGTTGGCATGGTTAGCACATGCCGACGACAATGACATTTAAGCGGTATGAATTGATATACCCAAGAATAAAAGATATGACATTTACATATATAATTGTGAAATAATAAAATATGTAAATTTAGAAAAACACGATATGCTTAACCCGAGGTTGGATTGAGTTGTGATGTAAACCTGCCCGGACCCGCCCGGCTGTCCAGTAGTCACAACAATACCTATCCAATGTGGGTGGTTAAGCATTGAGCCCAATAATGACCCGAGGTTAGACTGAGCTACGGTGTAAACCTGCCCGGTACTGACCGGTACATCCAGTAACCGTAGCAATATCCGTCTAATGTGAGTGGTCAGGTGCTCTAAGAGGCTAAGGACAGATGGTAGGGTTAAGTCAACTATAACACTTAACCAAATTCAACATGTTAACAAGAATTGATGGATGGGGTTAGGTAAATACAGACACTTAACCACTTAACATGTTTGACTAGAAAATCCTGGTAACGAGGGACCCGTTTCAGCAGTAACCCAAGTTAGGTATCATGGTATCCTGAAACTAGGCAGGGTAGGGCACGATTACTGGGCTGATTGTAAGCGGTCAAACGACGACGGTGGGTGCACAGTGTAGGTCTAACGGGGTGCGAGCGTGCACACACTCCGGAGCAGACAACCAGAGCACCGGGGACACCTATAGTATAGCTTATGCCTTCTAGAATTTGTGTCGGGGCCGCCGCCATGGGTCTTGATACACCCCATGGTGGGACCAACATAGGTATCTACAATTCTTGGGGGCCGTATAACACATGTTAACGCGAGTAGGAGCTGATCTTTAAATCAAAATGGGGATCACTTCACCCTCATCATGGGGTGCCAGTTAGAATAAACTCAAGTAGGTGCAGAGATATAGTATGGGTGCGATAGTACATTCGACACTTCCTTAGCTTGTGACACTTTCCTATTTTCAGTTTATGTCTATCATGCCCTTTTTCTTATTCACATACTGAAGAGTTAATAGATTTACTTAGGCTTTATGTCTGACTCTATTTTCTTTTCGTCTTCTTTTCTTTCGTTCCCCCCCAGGTCCACAGGGAGGAAACAACTCAGCTCATTCAGACTCTTTACAAGCTCCAAGAACGTAGATGTATGATTTGGATCTCTTTTGCTCGGATTATGGCTTTGGATATCACTATGGGGATTTTTGTCACTTTATTTATGTTTTATGCTTCTTTAATAATCAAGACAGTAATGAGGTTGTAATGTTGGAAGTATTTTGAGACAATTATGGAATGTTTTGTTTGAACACGTATTGATGAAATAAAAGTCTGTTTGGTTTCCGCTGTTTAAAATATGTGTATTTATATCTGTCTCGAGTTTATCTGTGGCTTTTACTTATAAACCTCCACCAAAGTTAAGGCATTCCCTTTGTGAGTGACCTTATAGGAGGTGGGGTATTTCAACATTGGTACAACGCACTTTCATTGAAATGTCGGCTGGTGCGGGGCGGGTCATCACAAAATGCCTCAAGGTTCGGACGTTAGCGAACCCTGGTTAGCAGCAGGGCCGGTCTACACTTACTTTAGTGGATTAATATTCCTGAACACACGTTTTCCGGTCCTATAGGACCTATCACTTGGCCACTAGGGACCAATATCCGAGGCGCCTCACAATCCATCATCTACATAGGTAAAAATAAATAAATGTCTGGGCTCCATACCATGACACCGCCCATAGATAGAAAGAAACGCCGTGTCCTCCCTGCGTCCTGATCCCGTTTTTGACTCATACCGAGGCTTGAGGCTCGGGAATTAACACTATACACAAGGCTATGCTATTTAAAGCCGTGTTTGATCATCAATCACAAGACTCTACTTTTCAACAAAAGCCTTGATCACTGCATCTCTGCATGCCACACTGACAATACATGCCATGCGACTGATATCTATCAATATATAACCTCTAAGCTCGTACGTCTCAGAGAAGGGTGTTAAGCAAGAGAATAAATTCTCCGCTACCAAACAGATATATATTTAGTGCAAATCAATCAACACAAAATGAAACCCAATGTCAGACACACATCCACTCACAAGTACGTTCTGGGTCTGAACGAAACCGTAGGCACCTTATTCCTCGTCCCATATGTCCAATAAAGGAGAGAGGTCCTCTCATATCACGTCGATCTCCAAGTACGTCTGCACGATCACCACTTATTACCTTGTCTTGGATGTACAACCCAATCAAGACATTAGTAATCATCCAAGCGATGTGAAGATCTCCGGTCTTCAACCATCGTCTTCATCGTCGACTTATCGTCAAATCAGTTATTCAGAATGGGCATAAACCCGGTGTTTCCAAATAAATCGCGTATCTCATAAACAAGTGCTACACAAACACAACATACGCTTCATTCCAATCCAGAGTACTCTTTTATTCAAATATTCTTTCATAATTTAAACCAAATTATGGTTTTCCAAAATTTTTGGGATTAGTGAACCTTACTGAAGTAGTCATTTATTTTATTTCCCAATCCCAACCTATTCATCCCATGGAGAAAAACTGGTAATTCTCCATATCTAACACCACGGTGTTATCAGTAAAATTAATTACCATTTCCCGTTCAAATCTAATTAAAGATTTAACTATCGTCTGGAGTAAAACTAGTAGTATAACATTCTCGATCATTTCCCAAATTTGATAATTAAATCATCACCTTCACATTTCAATCTAATTAAAGAATCATTAAAACTCCGCTTAGTTTTGTTCTTCCAGCAATCATTATTTATTGATTCTTTAACTTTGGAAACATAAACATGCCACATTGACAATCTACACCGTACCACTGGTTTTTACCAATATATAATATTTAAATAATAATATTTTCAAAATATCAGATTTCATTTCCTTTTCGATATTCATTATGAAAATGAATAAAATCGATATAAATATCGTTCGCGTTAAAATGATGCATATCTAATCAACATGGCTTCACATATTTCAATATTTTCGTGTCCATCCAAAATCGGACATCAAATTTACATTTTAATCCTTTACTGAATATTATTTTAAAATATTCGTTATTTTTGAACTAGAATCAGACTCAATCAATTACCATATAATGTTAGTTATATGGATTTCGTACATCATATGTACATAACAAAAATGATAAACAATCATCCATCATCCAAAGTGCATTACACAACTGCATAAGCATTAAATATAAATAATTAATGCTTACAACAATCTGTCAACCAATCGATTGACATACAACTAAAAAATTGGGATTATTGTATGCCAAATATCATCCCAATACCCATGTGGTATTTCAACCAACAAATACTGAATATTATTTGTGTAGTTGGGCGACGTGTAAAATTTATCGTCCTAATCAATGTTAGTTAAATGGGTGTACATAAACAAATCGTCCGATTTGTAAATGAATATTTAATTTCATTTCAGGAGAATTTTATGCCGTTCATATATACGTTGAAGATTTTATTTTTAACAATAAAATATTTATTTCAACACTTGACTATTTTATATAGTTCATACATGCAATAAAAATGATGTTTTTATTGTTCAAACATTTTATTCAACACATGAATATTTTATATAATTTATTTCAGAAAATTTTGGCAGTATAGCGGCACGATATTAGAACCAGAATAATGTCTAGCATTATCCCTCTCGTGATACTGGCTTGCGCCATACACAATCACCATCAATAAACCATAATACAATATATAACCACAATACAGTCAATTTTCCCATAATGCAATCCAATCAAACAAACAACCATGGTTTGTACAAATAAATAGTGTCAAGAGCTACTATGCCCCGTCTGCAACCTAGGATATATTTAACTGTAAAATAGTTTGAGTGAGAAAGAGTTCTTACTTTGGAATCTACTCCGCCACGCTTTTCTAACGTTCTAATTCATTGTTCTGATTCCATAATTTGCAAACGAGTTCTAATCTTCACACAATCTTTTTCCTAGCTTAAACGCGCCATTCCGGACAACTTTCGGCTAGTGGGCTTCCTTCCGAAAATGCTCCAATTCGTCAGAAATCGCGAAAAGACATAAACAGGACAATAGACTTTAGATGCGTTTTCTGAACAACTCCGCAATCCAAAATAAGGCTTCCATATAGTCAAATCGAAGAGAATATCATGCTCTTCAATTTTGGCACTATGGAAGGTTTTGGCCATAGGGTCTCGGATTGGAAGATATGGGCTCGGAACAGTCAGGGGGTTAAACGCATGATAAGAAATTACAAAAATCGGATTTTTAAAAGGGGATGGGGGTCAATTGTGGCGCTGGTGGTCGGGGTAGATGGCGGCGGGGTGTGGTTAGGCGGCGTGGTGTCTCAGGTGACCGGCGGCGTGGTGGTGGGGCCATGGCGGTGGATCTAGGGTAGGTTTGGGGCTGTGGGGATTTGAAGATGTCCGGATGAGGAGAGAGGAGGTGGCGTGGGGGTCGCGGGCGAATGTGGGGAAGGGTGCGGTGGGGTTGGTTGGTCTCCGGCGGTGGCGGCGCGACCTGAAAGGGGGGCGACAGGTTAGCGGGTTAATTTTTTTTAGAATGATGGAGGGAGAGAGAGCGAGGGAGATAAGGGGTTGACTTCAATATATAAATATATATATTTAATAAAATTTAATTTCCAAAAAGTTAGTTTTAAATTCGATCTCCAAATCAAACCCAACGACTGTCGCCCCTAACCAAATATCCCCATTCTGAACACAGTGGGATATGTTCCGTAAGCCAATTCGACCGTTTCGATCAATTTTTATCAAAATAAAATATAAATTAATATAACGTTCAAAATTGATTTCAACATACATTTTAATTTACCACGCTCACATATTAATTCCAAAAATTATGAAACTTGAAATTTAACTATAATTTGACAATCCGAATCCAACAAAAGTGGTTTCGTCGAAAACGAAGATCGTTTGCAAAATGGCTATTTTCAAGGGCTATATATTATATAAAATATATATAAATTCCATAGCGACTATTTTAAATTTTAAACTGGCCATAACTTTCCATTTATAATATGAAATCTTAATTTTTCACATCCGTTAGAAAGATATAATTAAACAGATTCAAACGTTTCTGGTTTTACTGAAATCCGATTTATTTTGAATTTTGTACATTCAATTGAAATTTAAAATCGAATTTTCAAACTATCGTGCCATTTCAAGCTTGTTTTATAATTAAAATAAATTTATACGTCCTAACTTCATTTCAAATAAATTTTTGGTCATTATTATTTGAAATTAATCATTTTAAATATTCAAAATTCATTAAAATAGCTAAAATAAAAATTTTAAATTAGTTCTGAAAATCCGGGTTGTTACAATCTCCCCCATTTAAAATATTTTCGTCCTCGAAAGGAACGGAGTTGTAAGTTGTTTAACTAACCAACTCAACTTTCATTCTGGCTTTCGTTCTTCAACTTTTCAGTTTCTAGGAATTTTCAAATTTCTCAAAAATTTGGCTAAAACACCCTAAATTTTCGAAACTTTTTGCCATAACTTCCTTTGTGTGGGCTGATTGGTAAAACCACAACTTGCTTCACAGGGACCTCATCAATCAAAAAGAAAAAATAAAAGCCAAGCGGCTTACCAATCGACTCATAAAATCATCAAACCCAATGAATACAATAAACATGTACCTATTTATCGGGCATACAATTTTATTCCTCTTTTTAGCTTCCAAACTATGAACTGTTCATTATATATACATGTACATATATGCAATTGCAATCAATTTTCAATTTAATCCAATATTTGATTTGATTTGGCTAAATTTTACCTTTTGTTCTCTTATTGGTTTTATTATTACAATACTTTAATTAGTTAAACTAATAATCAAACATCACAACCAGTAATCAATTAATCGATTAACTTTTCAAACATATAACTTCTATATATTCAAAAATCTATTTTTAGTGCCAAATCACAAAAAATGAAATCTAACTAAGTTTTGGTTCTCACACCAGTCAATTGGATATATATAGATATCACACTTTCGAAACTCGAACATAAATACTGATGATGATATATCAATCATCAGAATAATCTCCGGGTGCCTAGAGTGTGATTCTATATCTATCCAGTATATTTGAGGGTTCGTATACACGTGGATCATACGTATATTAAAATCTCTATATACCTGATAGTCCAAAATCAACTTAAAATAAAATACTCAAATACGTATAATAAGGCGTAAACTTTTAAAAAAAAAATTGTTTTCATTTTATTTTAAAAATAACACTCTTTGAAACTCATTATAGGATACTACTGATCCCATCTCTAACGAGTCATTCTTATTGGATATTACTACTCCAATCTCTGATGAATTCTTTCATTCGGTTATAACGTGTCTTGTTCTCAAGCTTTGTAAACCAAAGCTCTGATACCACGATGAAACAACCCGAACTCCCTCGATCTCCGAAGAGACGGATGAAGGCGGATTGCTTTGAGAACATGACGCATCAGAACACAAACAATTGAAAATTTCATTGCTATTATAACAATTACATCAGAGTACAAGAACATAACAGAGTATGAATAAATAATATACATCAGAAAAATATCAGAGATTAAAATACATTACATATCAGTGGAAAAATAATACATAACACAACTGAAAGAGATACACGGATACAAAGCTTTCCGAATATAGCTCCAGCTATAAATCTAGGATCCTATAAAAAGAAATCTGCAAAACCAAAACTACTAGCTGCCCATGTGGAAAATAGGGGCACCTAGAGTTTAGGTAGAAATAATAAACTTCAGGTCAGTCATGGGACTGGTGTGAGAACTAAAACAATTATTAAAACTTTACTTTAACATAGAGTCAATCAAAGGGACACGCCGTATAATACAGAACGTGTTTTCTCCCAAGAATACCAGTGCATAAACAAACAGTGCAATGCTTTTTGGAAAAATGAAGCTATTATAAGACTCAGGTCCAATCACATAATGTAATGCAAGCCGGAGGATAGAGTTTTACCTTATAATAGCCAAACATGCTTGGTACATTTAAAACAAATCATTTTGATATTACTATAAGTGCATAGTGTCAAAATCAACTTCAAATATAAATGTATCAATCATAGACGACATGAGTACCATATATGATGTCACCATACTAGTTCTACAAAGAAAATAAAAAAATCACGTATTGGAAATTGGATTCCATCTAAGAGTCGAGGCAAGGGATTATCCTTACCGGCTTTGAGATACTCTAGCAAATGCCTCAGGGTTCGGACGCTGGCGAACCCTAGTTAGCAGCAGGACCGGTCCACACTTACTTTAGTGGATTAATATCCCTGAACACACATTTTTTGGTCCTATAAGATCTATCACTTGGCCACTAGGGACCAATATCTGAGGCGCCTCGCAATCCGTCATCCACACAGGTAAAAATAAATAAATATCTAGGCTACATACCATGACACCACCCATAGCTAGAAAGAAATGTCGTGTCCTTCCTGCCGTCCTCACCCCGTTTTTGACTCATACCAAGGTGTGAGGGTCGCGAATTAACGCTATACACAAAGCTATGCTATTTAAAGCCATGCTTCGATCATCAACCACAAGACTCTGCTTTTCAACAGATGCCTTGATCACTGAATCTCTGCATGCCACACTGACAATTCATGTCATACGACTGATATCCATCAATATATAACCTCTAAGCTCATACGTCTTAGAGAAGGGCGTTAAGCAAGAGAATAAATTCTCCGCCAACAAACAGATATATATTTATTGGAAATCAATCAACACAAAATGAAACCCAATGTCAGACACACATCCATTCACAAGTTCGTTCGTGGTCTGAATGAAACCGCAGGGACCTTATTCCTCGTCCCATATATCCAATACAGGAGAGAGGTCCTCGCATATCATGTCGATCTCCAAGTACGTCTGGACGATCACCACTTATTACCTTGTCCCGGGTGTACACCCCAATCAAGACATCAGTAATCATCCAAACGATGTGAAGATCTCCGGTCTTCAACCACCGTCTTCATCGTCGACTTATCGTCGAATCAGTTATTCAGAATGGGCATAAACCCGGTCTTTTCGAATAACTCGCGTATCTCATAAACAAGTGCTACACAAACACAACATATGCCTCATTCCAATCCAGAGTACTCTTTTATTCAAATATTCTTTTCACAATTTAAACCAAATTAAGATTTTCCAAACTAGTCGGGATTAGCGAACCTTACCAAAGTAATCATTTGTTTTATTTCCCAATCGGTGTTATCGGTAAAATTAATTATCATTTCCCGTTCAAATCTAATTAAATATTTAACTATCGTTTGGAGTAAAACTGGTGGTACTCCATTCTCGATCATTTCCCAAATTTGATAATTAAATCATCACCTTCACATTTCAATATAATTAAAGATTCATTAAAACTCCACTTAGTTTTATTCTTCAAATAATCATTATTTAATGATTATTTAACATTGGAAACATAAACATGCCACGTCGACAATGTACACCGTATCACAGATTTCTACCAATATGTAACCTCTAAGCTCATACTTCTCAGAAAAGTGTGTTGAGCAAGAGAATAAATCCACCGCCACCAAACATATATATATTTAGCAGAGATCAACAATATGGTTTGAAATACAATGTTAGACATGTAATCCTGTCTTTAACTGGATTAAAGAACTAATGTCATTTAAAACACAATTCACGATAAACCCAAAATCACATTCCATTAACCATGGAATCTTCACAGGGAACATATCAATATATAATCGATGTCAATTTTCGTATTCGACTAATAATATAAATGGAAAAACGGCTAAGCTTTTAAATTCCATATACAGTAACAGTCGTACTCTACAGAAGCTCACTTCGATTATCACTAAATCGAATTCCATTCAATTCCAATTTAATATATTAAATTGGAAAACTTTACTTTGGAAAATTTTCATTAAATCTTAATAAAATATTTATATATTCCAAATCACATTTCACTGTTAATCGGGTTAAAGAATGAATGTCTTTAAAAACACAGTTCACAATAAACCCAATTCACATTCCATTTTATTCCAATTACTAAATATTGCTGGAAACTCTAATAATCTTAATTATAAGATTTATTCTTTTCACACGGGGTTTAAGAATAGTGTTACTGAAGATACCATTCATGACAAACCCAAAATCCACTTTAATATTAAATATAAGACTCTAAACAAAAATTATATCGGCTTACATTCAATATCAAATTCTGAAACCAATACATATCTATGGGGAATAACAATATATACCTATCTTCCAAATTCCTCCACAATATCCGTTTAGCCATGGAATCCAATATCGAAATATCCTGAAGATGATTTCTATTCAAATCCATTCCAATTTATACATTGGAAAATTCTGGTTAGATTAAAACCATTCACAAATCCAATTTATTTATTTAAAAACGTTGGATTATCTTTCTAGTTAATAACTAGTTCATTTTGATAAAAGTGTATTTTTATCTTTATAAACGTGGAATTTTTCATCCAAATTCTTTCCAAATCATTTATTATGATTTTACACAAATTATTAATATTTTTAATAATTTTATCAAGGCCCGTATAGTCAGTTTCCAATAACGGCCACCGAATTGCATCCCTAGCGACCTTTTCCAAATTTGATTTGGACATAATTCAAAATCCAACCATTAGATTTCAAATCTCTTATATTCATTGGAAAAATGTTTTCGATACGAACCCAACGATTCCCGTTTTAGGAGAATCCGACGGTCGGATCTCCCGTAATGTCAATTCGAAGTCAATGGTTGAAATTCGAAAACGATCGTGGCGTGTTCTATTCAAGCCATTAATATATATAATATATGTATATATACTATTACTATTTCCGTTCAAAAGGTATTTTATAAATTTGTTTTAAAAAAGATTCCCACTTTCATTTCAATTTTAAATCAAAATTGAATACTCCTTATCATTATAATATTTAAATGATAATATTTTCAAAATATCAGATTTTAAAATCATTTCCTTTTCGATATTCATTATAAAAATGAGTAAAATCGATATAAATATCGTTTGCATTAAAATGGTGCATATGTAATCAACACGGCTTCACATATTTCAATATTTTCGTGTCTATCCAAAATCGGACATCAAATTCACATTTTAATCCTTTACTGAATATTATTTTAAAATATTCGTTATTTTTGAACTGGAATTAAACCCAATCAATTACCATATAATGTTAGTTATATGGATTTCATACATCACATGTATACAGCAACAATGATAAAAAATCATCCATCATTCAGAGTGCATTATACAACTACATAAGTATTAAATATAAATAATTAACGCTTACAACAGTCTGTCAACCAATTGATTGACATACAACTAAACAATTGGGATTAGTGTACGTCAAATATCGTCCCAATACCCTTGTGGGGTTTCAACCAACAAATGCTAAGTATTATTTATGCAGTTGGGCGATGTGTAAAATTTATCGTTCCAATCAATGTCAGTTAAATGGGTGTGCATTAACAAATCATCCGATTTGTAAATGAATATTTATTTTCATTTCAGGTAATTTTATGCCGTTCATATATACGTTAAAGATTATATTTTTAACAATTAATTTTTTTTCAACACTTGACTATTTTATATAGTTCATACATTCAAAAATGATGTTTTTATTGTTCAAACATTTTATTCAATACATGAATATTTTATATAGTTTATTTCTAAAAATTTCAGCATTATAACGGCGCGGTACTAGAACCGGAATAATGTCTAGCATTATCCCTCTCCTGATACTGGCTCGCACCATACACAATCATCATCAATAAACCACAATACAATCAATAATCACAATACAGTCAATTTTCCCATAATACAATCCAAACAAACAACTATGGTTTGTACAAATAAATAGTATCAGGAGCTACTAAACCCCGTCTGCAACCTAGGATATATTTAACTATAAAATAGTTTGAGTGAGAAAGAGTTCTCACTTTGGAATCCACTCCGCCACGCTTTTCTAACGTTTTAATTCGTTTTTCTGATTCCAGAATTTGCAAACGAGTTCTATTCACAATATCTTTTTACTACCTTAAACGTGCCATTCCGGACAAGTTTCGTCTAATGGCCTTCCTTCCAAAAATGCTCCAATTCACCGAAAATCGCGAAAAGGCATAAACGGGACAGCAGACTTTGGACGCGTTTTCTGAACAACTTCGCAATCCAAAATACGGTTTCCATATAGTCAAGTCGAAGAGAAAATCGTGCTCTTCAATTTTGGTACTGTAGGGTTTGGCCATTTGGGCTCGGATTGGAAGATATGGGCTCGGGAAGGTCAGGGGGTTAAACGCATGACATGAAATATAAAAATAGGATTTTTAAAAGGGGATGGGGGGTGTCCATGGTGGCGCTGGTGGTCGGGGTAGATGGCGGCGGGTGGCTCAGGTGATCGATGGCATAGTGGAGGGGCCATGACGGCGGATCTAGAGTTGGTTTGGGGTTGTGGGGGTTTGGAGATGGCCGGAGGAGGAGGGGGGAGGTGACGTGGGGTCGCTGGCGACTGGGGGGAAGGGGTGCGGCGGGGTTGGCTGGCCTCTGGCGGCGGCGGTGTGGCCTGGAAGGGGGCGACGGGGGCAGCAGGTTCGGGTTCTTTTTCTTTTTTTTAGAACGACGGGGAGAGAGAGTGTGGGAAATAAGGGGTTGACTTCAATATATAAATATACATATTTAATAAAATTTAATGTCCAAAAAGTTAGTTTTTAATTCGAACTCCAAATCAAACCCAACGACTGTTGCCCCCAATCAGATATCCCCATTCCAAACACAACGGGATATGTCTCATAAGCCAATTCTACTTTTTCGATTAGTTTTTATAAAAATTAAAATATAAATTAATATAACGTTCAAAATTGATTTCAACGTACATTTTAATTTACCACACTCACATATTAATTCCAAAAATTATGAAATTTGAAACTTAACAATAATTTGACAACCCGGATCCAACAAAAATGGTTTCGTCGAAAACGGAGTTCGTTTGCAAAATGGCTATTTTCAAGGGCTATATATATATAAATTCCATAGCGACTATTTTAAATTTTAAACTGGCCATAACTTTCCATTCATAATATGAAATCTGTATTTTTCACATCCATTAGAAAGATACAATTAAACCGATTCAAATGTTTCTGTTTTTACTGAAATCCGATTTATTTTGAATTATGTACATTCGACTGAAATTTAAAATTGAATTTTCAAACTACTGCGCCATTTCAAGCTCGTTTTATAATTAAAATAAATTTATACGTTCTAACTTCATTTAAAATAAACTTTTAGTCGTTGTTATTTAAAATAAATCATTTTAAATATTCAAAATCCATTAAAATAGCTAAAATAAAAATTTTAAATTGGTTCTGAAAATCCAGGTTGTTACATTATATTTACTGCGTAATATAAATATTAACATAATAGAAGTCCTCAGAATAATAATATGGAATTATATAGTTCAAGTAAGACTAGAACTTGAGATTATATAATATAACAAGTATTATAATTCTTAAACGTCCCTAGTCGAGTTTTATTGCTTATATAAGACAACAGTAAAGCGTTGAGACTAGTATGTTGATGGACTGATGATCACATATCATTGATCTCAATATACGTGATATTAAAGTCAAGACATTAATACGTATTGGAGAATATCGTATTGGGCTGACCCACCATGAGAAAACTACATGGATTATAATAACAGTATCATAAGTTATTCTCACCGTGATAGTGATGTAATGGTCGTCAGACCTGAAACCATTATAATTTTATTCGAGGATATTTGTGTTTTGATATCATCTAAAGTTACTTGTAACAGAGTAGACGATAACAGTGATTATTGGATACATCTTGAATCGAATGAAAATTATGAATGATCTAGATGGAATTTAACCCTACGATATACTTGTAGTGATATCCATAGGCCTCTTGATTGAGTCACACTATGAAATGCATAGTCGTGCTCAAGTATTGATTTGTGTTATATAGTCTACTCATCGATCCAGATAAAAGGATTAAATTATAAATAGGATGATACGATCCATGTCTCGAGTTTAATCCTGGATATATATTGGTTAAAAGGATTATATAACATTGATACATTAGTCATGGAAAGGTTGTATCGAATTATTGATCTTATATAACTTGGGTAGCAGCGACATATTGCTAGATGCCAATCACTATTTATGATTTTAAATACGATTAAAAATCATTTCCAACGTTTTAATAACCTATAGGTTCACACGCTTAGAATATTGTAAGGGGATGACTGGTTTTGTTTTGGAGTAAAATTAATATATCAACCATTGATATTTTGTTTAATAAGTATAAGGAAATTTTCCTTATTTATCATTCATATGTACATGTTAAAAGAGATTTTATTTCTTTTATAAGTTACACGCATACATTTTATTTTAAGGCTATTCGATCGTCCGAAAAAGCCCTAGAAAACAAAATCAAAATGGCGGTTAGCTCGGTTATCTTCTCTTCTCCCTTTGATTTGTATGACAATCAAATACCTTATTCATGTGGATTACTACGGAGGCTCGACACTTGGAGAGCTCGAAGTCGATGCAATCAGATCCAAGTCAAATCAAATAATCAAGATTAAATTCCAATAATTACGAATGTAATAACAAGTATAATACTCGATTTATAGTAATCTGTTAATTTTGGTTTTGATTTAGTGTTGTAACGACACGCATTTCGCCCGACCATAATCGATCGCAAAATCAACCAAGACCGTTCAAAATCCGCATACGTTAACTTTGGGAATACAACACATCAGAACAATAACAGCAGACTTTTATTACATCATGATAATATAACATCAGAGTACAGAATATATCAGAGTGCATCGAAATTTAAAATACAGCGGAAGAATTTTTTTACAATAAATTTAATACAGTGCAGCGGAAATAAAATAACTAAGGCAGCGGAAGGCTTCCAATGTTCTGAACACAGCTTTAAGCTTCAATCCAGGATCCTGCTAAAAAGATAAACCTGTAGACACTACTCGACTGCCCGTGTGGAAAGAGGGCACCCGAGTTTGCAAAAAGGTGGAAACAAACAACGGGTCAGTCGTGGGACTGGTGTGAGAATTCTTAACTAATAAATCACTATTAATAGGGCAAATCCAAAGACCACGTCGCTAATGCGGAACGGGTTTACTCTAATGGATTGCCGTGCATAACTTAAAGTAAATCGTAAAACAACGCAATGCTTTTTAGAAAAATGAAATCACCATAAGACTCAGGTCCCATCACACAATGCAACGCACACCAGAGGATAGAGTTTTACCTTATGGTGATCAAACATGATAAATACGGCAAATACGAGTTTGATATTATTATTAGTGTGTATATGTTTTAAAAACAATTTCAATCATAATGTATCAATCCTAGGAAGCATAGGTACCATATGTTATGCCTCCGTACTAGTAATACAATCAAAACCGAATGGTGCGTATTGGAAATTGGTTTCCATCATGAGTCAAGGCTAGGGAGGAGCTCCTTACCGATTCGAGACACTCTAGTTAATGCCTCAGGATTACCCGTAGTTAACCCTTGTAAATGGCAGGGTCGGTCCTCAAATATAGCTTAGAGGATTGGCAATTCCTAAGCACACGTTCCCCGGTCCTATAGGACCTATCCGAGGCGCCTCATTCCATCACCCACATAAGTAAAATGTCAGGGCTGGTAGGTCACTGACACCACTCTAGCTAGAAAGAAACGTGCTGCTCTCCCTGCGTTCCCTTCTCCCGTTTTAGACTCCGCTTGTGTGTGAGGCTCATGAAGTCATGTCATACACAAAGCTATACCTAAGTAGGTTATGCTTTGATCATCCCACAAGGCCTGCTTTTCAACAAAGCCTTGATCATATGCATCTTAGCATGTCACATCATCACTCCATATCACACTACCAATCCTTTGCCGAAATATATGAACGGGTGTTAAGCAAGAGAATAAATTCTCCGCCACCAAACATCCATACATTCGACAGAAGATTAATAACATGATATATAATGGAGTACGATGTCAGACACACAATCCATTTATAAGCTTATGCTCTGGGTCTGCGCGAAAGCCAAATCCGTTCAATCAACATGTTCGTTCAGACGATGACCATGACCTTGACTTGGGAGCAAATCAATTCAAAGTCTCAATCGTTGTCCTCCTGAGGGGAAGATTGACGGTCTTCATTAGTCGTCTTCTTCTTCAATTCTCATCGTCGTTTGATGATTTGGAATGAGATTAACTCGGTCTTCCCAAATAATCTTCGTATATATATATAAATATATTGAAAACTCTTCCTTATCGTTATTTCTAATTTATAACGATTATTTCCTATTTTATTTAATTAAAAATAATTAAATCTTTAATCAACGACGATTCAGGTCAATGGCGATTTTGGCACTGTTTTCAATCAATTTTGAATTTCACATATCTCAAAATCTAACCGTTGGATTTTGACGTATTATATATCGTTGGAAAGATTTTTCCAACACGGTCCTAACGGTTTCAGTTTCAAGAAAATCCGACGGTCGGATCTCCTTGTATAGTCATTTAAAGATATAATTTTAAAACGCGAACTACCGCGCTCGATTCGTTTAATTTTAGTTATATTTATATACAAAAATATATAAACATAAACCGTTTAACTCTTTATTCTAATGAATACTCTCATTCTTTATCCTTTCATCCCTTTTTATACAGGAAAATGTAAATCATACTTGAATGATGAATTCTTCCTTTTTAATTCCTTTAATTTCTTTTAATTTACGGTAAAATGTAAATTATATTTCCTCGTCCAATTCCTTCTTTTAATTCCATTCTTACATGAAAAATGTAATTTATAATTCATCATTCTTAATTACATATAAAGACATAAATTTTACTTACAATGTAAATCCTACTTTTTATTCACATTATAAAGATGTAATCTTTGTTTACAATGTAAATCCATACATTCATTTCATAGAATAAAATGAAATTTCATTCATGCGGGTAAAATTCATTCATAATTTACATAATAATATGTAATTTATTCCTTACGATGAAAATTCATTCATAAATTACATGTAAAAATGCAATTTATTTCACGCGGTCTAAATTCATTCATAAATAACATATAAAAATATTATTTATTTCATACAATGTAAATTCATTCATACATAACATATAAAAATATTATTTATTTCACATGCCAAAAATTCATTCTTTAACTTCAAATGACGATGCAATTTATTTTACATCATAAAGTTTCATTCCTTTACCTACAATGTAAAAATATTCACTTTTATGTTTACGATGTAAAGATGTCAACTTTTTCTCTTTATAATGTAAAAATATTCCTTTTATTTTTCAATGTAAAAATATTATCTTTCCTATTTTACAATGTAAAAATATGATTTTTTTTCTATTTTACAATGTAAAAATATTATCTTTTCTATTTTATCGTATAAAAATGATATTTTCTTTCTTTACGATGCAAAAATATCAACTTCTTCTATATTCACCGTAAAAACTCATCTTTTTATTTTAATTTCAAAAAGATTGTCTTTTTATTTACATCGTCAAATTTCCATCTTTTTATTTACAATAAAAATATTGTCTTTTTATTTTCAACTTAAAAATGTTGCCTTTTTATTTACAACATAAAAAGATGGTCTTTTTAATTTCTACATAAAAATGTTGTCTTTTTATTTACAACATAAAAAGATGGTCTTTTTACTTTCAATATAAAAATGTTGTCTTTTTATTTACAACATAAAAAGATGGTCTTTTTACTTTCAACATAAAAATGTTGTCTTTTTGTTTTCAACATAAAAATATTGACTTTTATCTTCAATCATAAAAAGATTGACTTTTACCTTCAATCATAAAAAGATTGACTTTTATTTTCAATCATAAAATAATGAAAAATTATCCTACGTTGTAATTACTATATAATTCACATTAAAAATAATGTAAAATGTACACACGGTGAAATTCATACATATTTACATTAGGAAAAATGTAAATTTTCACTCTCTAATTACAATGTGAAATCCATTCTTTTATTTCATTAAAAAATGATGTAAATCTTCCTACGGTGATATTTTCATGTATTAACATTAAAAATAATGTTAACAAATCCTACGGTTAGATTCCTCTTAAATATTAACATTAAAAATGTTAATGACAACCCATAGTGTTATATTAACATTAAAAATGTTAATAGCATCCTACGGTTAAATTTACTATTTAATTTACATTGAAAATAATGTAAATTTATGCATGCGGTGAAATTACTCATTATTAACATTAAATAAAATGTCAATTTTGTCCTATGTAATAATTTTCATAATATTAACATTAAAAATGTTAATTTCATCCTACGGTGAAATTTCTATTTAATCATTAAAAATTGTTAATTTTCATGCATAGTAAATTACTTATTGTTAACACCAAAATAATGTTAATTACTCATACAATGTAAATTCTTATTTTTAACATCAACAAAAATGTTAACTTACCCTACGGTGTTATTCTTTTTAATATTAACATTAAAAATGTTAATGTCCTCCATGCGGTTAAATTACTTTTTATATTAACATTAGAAATGTCAATAACATACTGTGGTCAAATTACTTTTTAATATTAACATTAGAAATGTTAATAACATACTATGGTCAAATTACCTTTTTAATATTAACATTAGAAATGTTAATAACATACTATGGTCAAATTACTTTTTAATATTAACATTAGAAATGTTAATAACATACTGTGGTCAAATTACTTTTTTTAATATTAACATTAGAAATGTTAATAACATACTGTGGTCAAATTACTTTTTTTAATATTAACATTACTATTAATATTAACATTTAGAATAATGTTAATTCATCCCATGATAAAATTTCTCATTAATATTAACATAAAAAAATGTTAATTGCATCCTGTGGTTGAATTTTATATTATTAACATTATAAATGTTAATTTACGTGCGGTGAGTTTACTTCCTATTAACATCAAAATAAATGTTAATTTTTTTTTCTCTATTTCCATCTTACATAAAAAGAGAATGTAAATTTCATCACAAGTCACATAACAACATCCAGACACAACAACGGGATCAGATACAATAACTAACATCGAAGTAATTTGCAAGATGGGATTTCACACAGCATATGCAAAATCAACATAGCATGGTTAAACAAATAACACATAATTAATTAACTTTAATTAATTCTTAATTCAAACTTAAACCTTAAAATTTCAGATCTAATCTCATGTCGTTCTAAGCAATTCAGATTCAACAACATACGGGGTGAATAGTTCAGATACATGTTCTAAATATCATGTCTTTTTAGATCTACGATCAACAACCATGCAAATAATAATTAAATTAAATTTAAAAATAAAATTCTCACTGTGTTTGGTCAGAGGAGATGATTCAGGTTCGATCAGGTTTGGTGTTCGAGTTCAAAGTGATTTCAGATCTGGAATGGTTCGAATAAAAATTCATATGAAAAATCAAATTCAGGCTTTTAACAACTTGCACAGCAACGTCTATAAGCGTTACAAAATCTGAAGCTTTTACCTTTAGGGAAGTGTTCAAATCTTTGTTTTCAAATTGCCGGAGCTACGGTCGATGAAATGACGAACCGTTTGTTGGAGGTGGAAGAGCTTGGAGAGACCTATGATCGGCCAGAAGGTGGGGGCACTCGGCGGCGGCGGTGGGGCCCGAGGGAGGCGCGAACGGCGGCTGTTTGCGGGGCTCTAGCGGCTTTGTCGAGGCACGGTTCGAGGTGACTCTTATCGGAGAAGAAAGAGCTCGGGAAGAGCTTCGAAACGGGTACTCACACGCTAAATTTCGTTGAAAAATGAGAGAGAAATCGAAGTTTGAATATTTCGGCCATGATGGGTTTGCGGCTCAGCAAATGACGGCTTTTTGAAGACGATGAACAGTGATTTCGGGTTTTATAATATTATATTAGGTTTTCCTAATCATTATTTAATAATTTAATTAGCCCGTTTTGGTCCGAACTCCGATTCAGGCCTGCTTACTGTCGTTCTTAAGGTTTTGACACCTTCTGAACGCAATGGGCTATGTCCCGGGGTCCAATTCCGAGGCCTGTTATGAGTTTTGGAATAATTACATTATTTTATTAATATTTTAATGTGTACCGTACGTGAAAATTCACCGAGGTCACAAAGTAACTTCAAAAATTCTCGAAAAATATATTTAGCTATGTTTTGATGCTGTGGACATATGAAAATTTATTTCGTTCAATTCTGACCCCATATGGATTTTTAATGAATTTTTAAACTAAAAAATTTGCCCGTTTACACTAAAAAATCAATTATAATTTTATTTTAATTCTAAAAATTACCAAAAAATCATTTTTAACTTTGTTTTGATGATACGAATCCAAAAAAATTTATTTCGTTGAATTCTGAGACTTTTTGAAAAATAACAATTTTTAAGGCCAGTATATTTAATATTAAAAATACATTTTTAAACAAGTAATTTTCGAAACTCAAAATATATAAGTGTTTACTGTTTTTCAATGCAGAAACATCATTTCGAACTCAATGGAAGTGGTTTCGAGTCGAAATTCCTTTATATGCAAAAAGTAGCATTATTGACCTATGCAAATTACCTAGCGACCTTTCTAAAAATTGAATTGGCCATAACTTTTGATTTCCGCTATGAAATTTCGATTTTTCGGATTCGTTGGAAAGATATTTTTAAATAGATTCTAATATTTTTGGTTTCACTAAAATCCGTTAAATTTTGCATCCTATACGGTCAGTCAAACTTCAAGTTTGACTTTTCAAACTACCGCGCTATTTCTAACTCTTTTTATAATTAAAATTAAATTATTCATTCTAACTTCGATTTGAATCAAATTTGTGATCATTATTATTTAAAATAGATTATTTAAATATCAAAACTCATTAAAATCACCTAAAATAAATTTTAAATTGGCTCCAAAATCTAGGGTTGTTACAGTCTCCCCCACTTAAAAACTTTTCGTCCTCGAAAAGGGACGAAGCTAGAAGTTGATTAATTAACTAACTAATATATATATATATTTTCTCCATTGGTTTAAATAATTTCATTAGTTGATTAACTTTCAAATATATAACTTTTTGTACATTCAAAATCATATTTTCCAAAATAAAGTATAATTAATCACAAATACGTATATTATAGGCTTGCTACTCTCAACTCATTCTAGGGCATTACTAACCCTATCTCTAATGAGTTTTGTCATTCTAGGATACTGCTGATCATATCTCTAATGAGTATTCTTATTGGATATTACTAATCCAATCTCTGATGAGTCTTTTGTTCAGTTCTAATGAGTTGTACCCCAAAGATTTGAGCTAACCAAAGCTCTGATACCAACTGTAACGACATGCATTTCGCCCGACCTTAATCGATTGCAAAATCGACCAAGACCGTTCAAAATCCGCATACGTTAACTTTGGGAATGCAACACATCAGAACAATAACAGCAGACTTTTATTACATCATGATAATATAACATCAGAGTACAGAATGTATCAGAGTGCATCGAAATTTAAAATACAGCGGAAGAAAATTTTTACAATAAATTTAATACAGTGCAGCGGAAATAAAATAACTAAGGCAACGGAAGGCTTCCAATGTTCTGAACACAGCTTTAAGCTTCAATCCAGGATCCTGTTAAAAAGATAAACCTGTAGACACTACTCGACTGCCCGTGTGGAAAGAGGGCACCCGAGTTTGCAAAAAGGTGGAAACAAACAACGGGTCAGTCGTGGGACTGGTGTGAGAATTCTTAACTAATAAATCACTATTAATAAGGCAAATCCAAAGACCACGCCGCTAATGCGGAACGGGTTTACTCTAATGGATTGCCGTGCATAACTTAAAGTAAATCGTAAAACAACGCAATGCTTTTTAGAAAAATGAAATCACCATAAGACTCAGGTCCCATCACACAATGCAATGCACACCAGAGGATAGAGTTTTACCTTATGGTGATCAAACATGATAAATACGGCAAATACGAGTTTGATATTATTATTAGTGTGTATATGTTTTAAAAACAATTTCAATCATAATGTATCAATCCTAGGAAGCATAGGTACCATATGCTATGCCTCCGTACTAGTAATACAATCAAAACCGAATGGCGCGTATTGGAAATTGGTTTCCATCATGAGTCAAGGCTAGGGAGGAGCTCCTTACCGATTCGAGACACTCTAGTTAATGCCTCAGGATTACCCGCGGTTAACTCTTGGAAATGGCAGGGTCGGTCCTCAAATACAGCTTAGAGGATTGGCAATTCCTAAGCACACGTTCCCCGGTCCTATAGGACCTATCCGAGGCGCCTCATTCCATCATCCACATAAGTAAAATGTCAGGGCTGGTAGGTCACTGACACCACTCTAGCTAGAAAGAAACGTGCTGCTCTCCCTGCGTTCCCTTCTCCCGTTTTAGACTCCGCCGGTGTGTGAGGCTCGTGAAGTTACGTCATACACAAAGCTATACCTAAACAAGTTATGCTTTGATCATCCCACAAGGCCTGCTTTTCAACAAAGCCTTGATCATATGCATCTTAGCATGCCACATCATCACTCCATATCACACTACCAATCCTTTGCCGAAATATATGAATGGGTGTTAAGCAAGAGAATAAATTCTCCGCCCCCAAACATCCATACATTCGACAGAAGATTAATAACATGATATATAATGGAGTACGATGTCAGACACACAATCCATTTATAAGCTTATGCTCTGGGTCTGCGCGAAAGCCAAATCCGTTCAATCAACATGTTCGTTCGGACGACGACTATGACCTTGACTTGGGAGCAAATCAATTCAAAGTCTCAATCGCTGTCCTCCTGAGGGGAAGATTGACGGTCTTCATTAGTCGTCTTCTTCTTCAATTCTCATCGTCGTTTGATTATTTGGAATGAGATTAAGTCGGTCTTCCCAAATAATCTTCGTATATATATATATATATATATATATATATATATATATATATATATATATATTGAAAACTCTTCCTTATCGTTATTTCTAATTTATAACGATTATTTCCTATTTTATTTAATTAAAAATAATTAAATTTTTAATCAACGACGATTCAGGTCAATGGCGATTTTGGCGCTGTTTTCAATCAACTTTGATTTTCACATATCTCAAAATATAACCGTTGGATTTTGACGTATTATATATCGTTGGAAAGATTTTTCCAACACGGTCCTAACGGTTTCAGTTTCAAGAAAATCCGACGGTCGGATCTCCTTGTATAGTCATTTAAAGATATAATTTTAAAACGCGAACTACCGCGCTCGATTCGTTTAATTTTAATTATATTTATATATAAATATATAAACATAAACCATTTATTTCTTTATTCTAATGAATACTCTCATTCTTTATCCTTTCGTCCCTTTTTATACAGGAAAATGTGAATCATACTTGAATGATGAATTCTTCCTTTTTAATTCCTTTAATTTCTTTTAATTTACGGTAAAATGTAAATTATATTTCCTCGTCCAATTCCTTCTTTTAATTCCATTCTTACATGAAAAATGTAATTTATAATTCATCATTCTTAATTACATATAAAGATATAAATTTTACTTACAATGTAAATCCTACTTTTTATTCTTATTATAAAGATGTAATCTTTGTTTACAATGTAAATCCATACATTCATTTCATAGAATAAAATGAAATTTCATTCATGCGGGTTAAATTCATTCATAATTTACATAATAATATGTAATTTATTCCTTACGATGAAAATTCATTCATAAATTACATGTAAAAATGCAATTTATTTCACGCGGTCTAAATTCATTCATAAATAACATATAAAAATATTATTTATTTCATACAATGTAAATTCATTCATACATAACATATAAAAATATTATTTATTTCACATGCCAAAAATTCATTCTTTTACTTCAAATGACGATGCAATTTATTTTACATCATAAAGTTTCATTCCTTTACCTACAATGTAAAAATATTCACTTTTATGTTTACGATGTAAAGATGTCAACTTTTTCTCTTTATAATGTAAAAATATCCCTTTTATTTTTCAATATAAAAATATTATCTTTCCTATTTTACAATGTAAAAATATGATATTTTTTTTCTATTTTACAATGTAAAAATATTATCTTTTCTATTTTATCATATAAAAATGATATTTTCTTTCTTTACGATGCAAAAATATCAACTTCTTCTATATTCACCGTAAAAACTCATCTTTTTATTTTAATTTCAAAAAGATTGTCTTTTTATTTACATCGTCAAATTTCCATCTTTTTATTTACAATAAAAATATTGTCTTTTTATTTTCAACTTAAAAATGTTGCCTTTTTATTTACAACATAAAAAGATGGTCTTTTTAATTTCTACATAAAAATGTTGTCTTTTTATTTACAACATAAAAAGATGGTCTTTTTACTTTCAATATAAAACTGTTGTCTTTTTATTTACAACATAAAAAGATGGTCTTTTTACTTTCAACATAAAAATGTTGTCTTTTTGTTTTCAACATAAAAATATTGACTTTTATCTTCAATCATAAAAAGATTGACTTTTACCTTCAATCATAAAAAGATTGACTTTTATTTTCAATCATAAAATAATGAAAAATTATCCTACGTTGTAATTACTATATAATTCACATTAAAAATAATGTAAAATGTACACACGGTGAAATTCATACATATTTACATTAGGAAAAATGTAAATTTTCACTCTCTAATTACAATGTGAAATCCATTCTTTTATTTCATTAAAAAATGATGTAAATCTTCCTACGGTGATATTTTCATGTATTAACATTAAAAATAATGTTAACAAATCCTATGGTTGGATTCCTCTTAAATATTAACATTAAAAATGTTAATGACAACCCATAGTGTTATATTAACATTAAAAATGTTAATAGCATCCTACGGTTAAATTTACTATTTAATTTACATTGAAAATAATGTAAATTTATGCATGCGGTGAAATTACTCATTATTAACATTAAATAAAATGTTAATTTTGTCCTATGTAATAATTTTCATAATATTAACATTAAAAATGTTAATTTCATCCTACGGTGAAATTTCTTTTTAATCATTAAAAATTGTTAATTTTCATGCATAGTAAATTACTTATTGTTAACACCAAAATAAATTACTCATACAATGTAAATTCTTATTTTTAACATCAACAAAAATGTTAACTTACCCTACGGTGTTATTCTTTTTAATATTAACATTAAAAATGTTAATGTCCTCCATGCGGTTAAATTACTTTTTATATTAACATTAGAAATGTCAATAACATACTGTGGTCAAATTACTTTTTAATATTAACATTAGAAATGTTAATAACATACTATGGTCAAATTACCTTTTTAATATTAACATTAGAAATGTTAATAACATACTATGGTCAAATTACTTTTTAATATTAACATTAGAAATGTTAATAACATACTGTGGTCAAATTACTTTTTTTAATATTAACATTAGAAATGTTAATAACATACTGTGGTCAAATTACTTTTTTTAATATTAACATTACTATTAATATTAACATTTAGAATAATGGTAATTCATCCCATGATAAAATTTCTCATTAATATTAACATAAAAAAAATTGTTAATTGCATCCTGTGGTTGAATTTTATATTATTAACATTAAAAATGTTAATTTACATGCAGTGAGTTTACTTCCTATTAACATCAAAATAAATGTTATTTTTTTTTTCTCTATTTCCATTTTACATAAAAAGAGAATGTAAATTTCATCACAAGTCACATAACAACATCCAGACACAACAACGGGATCAGATACAATAACTAACATCGAAGTAATTTGCAAGATGGGATTTCACACAGCATATGCAAAATCAACATAGCATGGTTAAACAAATAACACATAATTAATTAATTTTAATTAATTCTTAATTCAAACTTAAACCTTAAAATTTCAGATCTAATCTCATGTCGTTCTAAGCAATTAAGATTCAACAACATACGGGGTGAATAGTTCAGATACATGTTCTAAATATCATGTCTTTTTAAATCTACGATCAACAACCATGCAAATAATAATTAAATAATTAAATTAAATTTAAAAATAAAATTCTCACCGTGTTTGGTCAGAGGAGATGATTCAGGTTCGATCAGGTTTGGTGTTCGAGTTCAAAGTGATTTCAGATCTGGAATGGTTCGAATACAAATTCATATGAAAAATCAAATTCAGGCTTTTAACAACTTGCACAGCGACGTCTATAAGCGTTACAAAATCTGAAGCTTTTACCTTTAGGAAAGTGTTCAAATCTTTGTTTTCAAATTGCCGGAGCTACGGTCGATGAAATGACGAACCGTTTGTTGGAGGTGGAAGAGCTTGGAGAGACCTATGATCGGCCAGAAGGTGGGGGCACTCGGCGGCGGGCCCGGGGGAGGCGCGAACGACGGCTGTGTGCGGGGCTCTAGCGGCTTCGTCGAGGCACGGTTCGAGGTGATTCTTGTCGGAGAAGAAAGAGCTCGGGAAGAGCTTCGAAACGGGTACTCACACGCTAAATTTCATTGAAAAATGAGAGAGAAATCGAAGTTTGAATATTTCGGCCATGATGGGTTTGCGGCTCAGCAAATGACGGCTTTTTGAGGACGATGAACAGTGATTTCGGGTTTTATAATATTATATTAGGTTTTCCTAATCATTATTTAATAATTTAATTAGTCCGTTTTGGTCCGAACTCCGATTCAGGCCTGCTTACTGTCGTTCTTAAGGTTTTGACACCTTCTGATCGCAATGGGCTATGTCCCGAGGTCCAATTCCGAGGCCTGTTATGAGTTTTGGAATAATTACATTATTTTATTAATATTTTAATGTGTACCGTACGTGAAAATTCACCGAGGTCACAAATTAACTTCAAAAATTCTCGAAAAAATATATTTAGCTATGTTTTGATGCTGTGGACATATGAAAATTTATTTCTTTCAATTCTGAGCCCATATGGATTTTTAATGAATTTTTAAAGTAAAAAATTTGCCCGTTTACACTGAAAAATCAATTATAATTATATTTTAATTCTAAAAATTACCAAAAAATCATTTTTAACTTTTTTTTGATGATACGAATCCAACAAAATTTATTTCGTTGAACTCTGAGACTTTTTGAAAAATAACAATTTTTAAGGCCAGTATATTTAATATGAAAAATACATTTTTAAACAAATAATTTTCGAAACTCGAAATATATAAGTGTTTACTGTTTTTCAATGCAGAAACATCACTTCGAACTCAATGGAAGTGGTTTCGAGTCGAAATTCCTTTATATGCAAAAAGTAGCATTATTGACCTATGCAAATTACTTAGCGACCTTTCTAAAAATTGAATTGGCCATAACTTTTGATTTCCGCGATGAAATTTCGATTTTTTGGATTCGTTGGAAAGATATTTTTAAATAGATTCTAATATTTTTGGTTTCACTAAAATCCGTTAAATTTTGCATCCTGTACGGTCAGTCAAAGTTCAAGTTTGAATTTTCAAACTACCGCGCTATTTCTAACTCTTTTTATAATTAAAATTAAATTATTCATTCTAACTTCGATTTGAATCAAATTTGTGATCATTATTATTTAAAATAGATTATTTTAAATATCAAAACTCATTAAAATCACCTAAAATAAATTTTAAATTGGCTCCAAAATCCAGGGTTGTTACAAGTGTTTATCCGCTACATAGATTAACCATAGAAACCTTTCACCAAGGCATTCAATAAGCCAGCTCTGGTTTACGAGGCTCACGATGGGGTTGCCCGAATCGACCTATAGGTGACTCTTTTGCTCATATGGAAAAATAACCGAGGGAATAATTATAAAGCTTGCCCCGTTTCCAACGCAACATACTTTAGGGGGAAAAGTGTTGATGGGCCTTTTGGCAAAGCCATAAAGGCTTATTGGAATTATGAATTCGTATCAAAGAATCCGTAGCCGAAACCCGCAGCGGTCAAATCGACCGAGTCATGATTAGATCTGGTCCAAAGCAAAATATCAACCCAAAGAATAGCTCACGTTCAGTATTGATCATTCCAAGCCATCCGAATAGACTGGATCAATTTCCACTTGTCAATACCTATTCAAATCATGTTGATTCTTAAGGACTAGATTGTTTCTTTACGTTCTCCGATTAACTAGTATCGAATGGCACAATAAAATAGACAATAAGGAAACAATAAAATAGATAAATTTGTTTATTGATCAAACCTTGATATGTCTTTGACTAGCCAAAAACTACATAATACGATAATTTTCTTAGGCTGCTACCACACATAACAACTAAAACACTGAATCTCATTTCTTAAGTTACATTAATAACGAAGAAAAAAAGAATTCTACATCCATCGCTATCGGTTATGCAAGAATGTTTGATTATCTGTATATTTTGTGAAAAATTCATGTTAAATTTCTTCATTGGCCCGAACAATTAGTTCTCAGCACTACATTCTCATCAAACTTCAATTTTTCCTATGGAAAAGGGATCTCTATTGTAATCATTGCCTTTTAAGATACAAAAATTATCAAATTATGCATAAATTACAAAATGGATAACAAATTAATAGATTTTTCTGATAAGGACTGGCATATTCTAAGGTAATCCCTACCTATGTGTTGATGGGCCTTTTGACAAAGCCATCAAGGGTCATCGAAATTATGGACTCGTATCAAAGAAGCCCAAGCCGAAACCCGCAGCGGTCAAACCAACCGAACCAAGATTAGATTTGGCCAAAGCAAAATATCAACACAAAGAATACCTCACATTTAGTATTGATCATTCGAAGCCATCCGAATAGACTGGGTCCAATACCTATTCAAATCATGTCGATTCTTGAGGACTAGAGCGTTTCTTCATGTTCTCCTATTAACTAGGATCAAATGGCACGTATCCCAGCCAATACAAGCACTGAATCATCTATAAATACACGTTTTGGACTTAGAAGAGGGACTTTTGGATTTTTAGCATCCTTCTTTGATTATATCACCATTGTAACTGTTCGACTGTAATAGCTTATTTGATACAAGACGAATTGTAAAGTGGACGTAGGCTCGTTAACGTCGAGCTATTATAAATCTGTGTGTGATCGCTCTTTTTTGCATTTTTTATTTATCTATAATCATTTACATCTCTACAAATTCATTCTTTGAGTGTTGTACATACTTTTGGTGTTAATAATATGGTATGCCATAATATGAAGAAGTAGTATAAATATCATTATGATATTGTTCCATAATTGTAGAAGTACATATAAATGGTATGTTATAATATGAGGAAATAATATAAATATCATTAAGATATTATTCCATAACTACAGTAGTACATATAAATGGTATGCCATAATATGAGGGAATAATGTAAATATCATTATGATATTATTCCATAATTGTTGCAGTACATATAAATGGTATGCCATAATATTTGGAAATAATATAAATATTAGTATGATATTATTCCATAACTGTAGCAGTACATATAAATGGTATGCCATAATATGTGGAAATAATGTAAATATCGTTATGATATTATTCAATAATTGCAGCAGTACGTATGACTGCATGATATCTTGTAACTATATATATTTGTGATTACTGAATGGAAAAGTATCATTCTCTTCAACTTTATTCAAGGTATTAAAGCTCTGATCCTAAATAGTTCAACTCCCTCTTGTTCAATGGATCTAATTAACCAAATTTCATCCTATCAGATTTCTAATGGCAGTGATCCCACTAAGCTCTAAATTTTTCTAGGAAAATATCAATGGTGCCGAGTACAAGGACATGTGATGGCTCATTGTCCTTTATTTAAGAAAAAGTTTCCTAATGAAATTCCTCTTGCTTTAAATTATCAACCTCCGTTTAACCGATTCACACCAAAATCTCAAGAAAACATCGAAAATCCCTCTGCCTCTTCATCTTCTTTAACATGGCTTCTCGATAGTGGTGCTTCCCACCACATCACGAAAGATCTGAACAATCTATCCCTCCATGCTACTTATGTTGGAACCGAAGAGCTGATCGTCGGTGATGGCAAGGGCCATTAAATCACTCATGATGGTTCTTGTTTTTTATCATCACTCAAACTAAATAATGTCTTAGTTGTCCTGCCATGTTTAAAAATACAATTTCTGTTTCTCAACTTTGTCATGATAAAAATATCTCAATTGTCTTTTCTTCCACCTCTTGTCATGTGAAGGATCTCAAAATGGGGAAATCTCTATTATAGGGGTTGGTTGTAGCAGACATTTATGAGCTCAAATCCACAACCCCTACAGTCTACACAAGCACAACAAGTTCACCTGATTGGGATCATCATTTAGGGAAGATGTCTCGTATTTTTTTAGTCAAATTGTTTCTGAAACTAAATTTCAAGTTCCTAGTATCTCCACTTTAGATTTCAATTCATGTGCTTAAAATAAAAGTCATAAACTTTATTTTTCTACTTCCTCTATTGTGTGTATTGCCCTAATTGAGTATGTTTATTCTGATCTTTGGACATCACCAATTTTGTGACGGCCTGCCCCGCACCAACTGACATTTACTCCAAAGGTGCGCTGTACACATGTCCAGTTAGCACGGGACGGTCGTCAGAAGAAAAGAAAGAAGACGAAGAATCAGCAAAGAACCTGTAGAATGTCTCACAGCTCATAAAACAAAATATAATAACAACATACTTGACATAAAACAGGGGAGACAGTGCATAAGCTGAAAACTAGTACTAATTATCATAGCAGCGGAAATCCAAAATACAGCTTATTACAACTTCAAAATATTGTCTTAAAAAGCAAAAGCAAGATAAGGAAGGTACACTACTAATGCCCAAGTAGCGACCACCAACGACACAGGGAGAATATATGTATATATCATACGTAGGAGCCTCCTGCTCGTCTCCGAATCAGCTACTCGCACATCACCAGCTAACATGTCTCTAGTATGATCGTGTGAGCACCCAGAGTAATAAGAAGAGACATAAAACTTTGGGTCAGACAAAAGTTTGGTACGAGCGATAAGCATCTAAACAGAACAATAACAGGTATACTAAACCATACCTGAACCTGGACCTGCAACCAAAGAGTTAGCACTGCATACTGTACAACACTCTAAGGTGCCACTAACATATGGTGTAAAGATATGGGGGTGGGGGTGTGCATGTCATAGTGATGGCAAACAATCAAGCATAGCAACCATTCTCACATCTCTCACTCAGTGCGTAAAGCATACGATATTCACCACTTCGATCACCCCAATACTTTGCTATGATCACCTTGCCCCATAAAGTCATAAATGGCTTCACTGCACTGATACATAGCCATTAATCCTTCGCTATGTCCACTTGCCCCATGGAGTTGTACACCCCATCTGCGCTGGCTCAAAGCCTTACCAATCCTTTACTATGTCCACTTGCCCCATGGAGTTATTCACCCCATCTACGCTGGCTCATAGTCTTACTACGATCACTTTGCCCCTCGAGTCATAATGACTCTACTGCACTGATAACGTAGTCTTGCTACCATCACCTTGCCCCTCGAGTCATAGTGACTCTACTGTAGTGATAAGTAGCCCATCATTCATTTTCAGTGGTGAATCGAAGTTATGAACGTCGACAACTCCTTAGCACACGTCCCGCAGCAAAGTCCAACCATGAAGTGATCTCATTGGTTCCCGACAGGATCCTGAGCTCTAACTTCCATTTGGACTACCTTTGCATCTCGGGTTATTGGTCATCACCGGATCGGTTCGGATCTCCCCCCTAATCATCAGTTCGGTTCGGATCAGAATGCTCCTTCTGTACTGGATCGGATCGGCAGACATCACCCCTGGTGGATCGGGTCGGGTTCTTCAAGTCCAATCACCATGCGTCGGTTCGGTTCGGAGGTGGCCATGCGGGTCAGATCGGAGTGCTGCATGCCACGAGAGGTGCAAGTGGATCGGAGCTTCCCCAGTTCATGTTGCCCTCCTCTGATCGGATCAGGGTGTGAAGTTCGAGAGCGGATCGGGTACGAGAGCTATTGTGGGGAAGGGCGTTGTAATGGTTCGGTTCGGGTCCTCCTAACCGATCCGATCCGGTTCGGGTGTCTTCCTGCACTTTTTCCAACAAGCAGTTTACGCCACTCGACAGCGTTTTCGAGCATTCCAACTATTCTAATCAATCACAAAGCATACCATACAGTCATAGCAACATGTATAATCAACCACAAACACCAAAACAACAATATGATAGGTTAAAATGGATCAAACATAGCCAAAACCCCATATTTTCCCTTAAGCATGTTTAGGTGAAACTAATGATTTGATTAGCAAAACTTAACCAAATTAACCCAAATTCATATCAGAGGTCTAAGACATCATTTCGAATTTTATAAATATTTTTCCAGAATTTTATCTTGTTTAAATTCGCTAATTAACACTAATTAACCTTAATTAACCATAATTAGTGAGGAACTATGCAAATCACTCACCTTAGCCACAAATAAAACCTCAAACTGAAATGATTCTCTGTTTGGGCGTGAATATCAATGCTAAACAACCGCTCAAACCTTGATTTGGTGAAGATCTCCCTTGATTTGATGTTGCTAAGCTTAATCCTTGATTAGAAGGTGATTTGGAGGTGATTTAGAGGTTGGAGGCCATTTTTAGGGTTCTAAGAGGTAAGTGTAGGCTAGAAAACTGAGATGGAATGAAACCCTAACTCATTTCAGTCTCCCCATAACCCTAATCCCGAAATGGGTTATGGGCCCATTTACTAATCACCCTATTTCGCCCGGTTAAGCAGTTTTTCACCTTCCAAACCTCATTTCAGCCATATCTCCCAAACGGTAAGTCCGTTTCTCACATGTGACCACTCTACGGAAAGGTAAACCATCAAACGAATCTAATGGAAGTGGTTTCAGGTCAAAATTCCTTTACAATCAAAAGTTATGGCCGAAACAAGATCGTCTAGGGGCAAAACGGTCATTCAAAAATCGGCAAAAATCATGAACATGGGAAATGACTCTAATGGTTGTTTCCCAAAGTTACATGACCATACGACTTTATATGGGAAAGAAATAAATATTCTACGATCCTCCGATGCGTAGAATGCGGATTGTTACATTCCCCCCCCCCCCCCCCTTAAGAAATTTCGTCCCCGAAATTCCCTAATCAAAACACACACAAGGGTCCCGCATGCCTATCAGCCATAAAACAACAATAAAACATGCAAAACAAGCAAAACAAGTCTATCTTAGCATGCGGAATAACTAAATCGCAAAGAAAATCTTACCAGGCAAAGAGTTCTGGATACGTCTTCCTAATGCTCTCCTCTGTCTCCCAGGTACAGTCATTCTCGTTCTCACCCCACTGAACCTTGACTAGCTTCACCGCCTTCCTTCGAAGTTGCTTCATATCGTGCTCGACAATACGAATCGGCTTGCGGTTCCCAACTACCTCGGGTTCCACTTCGAAGTCCTCTAACTGATCAGATGAAATAGTCATATCTGGGTCGTGCACGAACTTCCTTAGTTGGGAAACATGAAATACGTTGTGAACTCCCGCTATCTTTTCAGGTAAGCCAACTCTATATGCCAAATTTCCAACTTGTTCGAGAACTGGGAATGAGCCAACAGATCTTGGTGCCAACTTGCCTCTCCTGCCAAATCGTATCACGCTCTTCAACGGAGAAATCTTGACAAACACCAAGTCACCAACAGAGAATTTTAAGTCTCTCCTCCTCTTATCAGCATAACACTTCTGCCTATCTTGGGCAGCCTTCATTCGTTGTTAAATGATCTTAATCTTGTCCGACGTTTCTCTTACCACATCTGGTCCAAGCATAAACTTCTCACCGGTCTCTATCCAACATGATGGTGAGTTGCACGGTCTTCCGTACAAAGCTTCATATGGAGCCATACCGATACTGGATTGGTAGCTATTGTTATATGCAAACTCTACTAGATGCAAATGGTCATCCCATGATCCACCAAAATCCAATATACAAGCTCTCAAGAGATCTTCCAATATAAGATTCACCCTCTTCGTCTGACCGTCGGTCTGAGGATGATATGCGGTACTGAGATGTAATTCTGATCCTAGAGCCTCTTGTAAGCTCTTCCAAAACCCACTAGTAAACAACGGGTCTCGGTCACTCACAATGCTTTTAGGTACTCCATGAAATCTCACTACCCACTTCATATACAATTCTGCTAACTTAGCTGCCGTTCTGGTCGATTTGACTGGTATAAATCTTGCACTCTTGGTCAATCGATCCACAATTACCCAAATGCTATCATATCCTGATCTAGTCCTCAGTACACCATCGATGAAATCCATCGAGACTTGCTCCCATTTCCATTCGGGAATTTCTAATGGTTGCAACAAACCACTAGGCTTCTTTTGCTCGGCTTTAACTAGCTGGCAATTCATGTACTTGGATATAAACTCCCCAACGTCTCTTTTCATCCCTTCCCAGTAGTAAGTCTGTCTCATGTCTCGATACATCTTATCACCACCGGGGTGTATAGTCAGTTTTGAGTGATGACATTCTCTAAGCACTTCATCTCTCAAACCATTCACGTTGGGTACAACTAGTCTTCCATTCTTTCGAAGCCATCTTTCTCGATCAAGCCCATACAAATTCATTTCCTCACCGTCAATATTCATTTCTAACTTGGAGATGATTTCCAATAGATTAGGATCGTCCCTCTGACTGGAACCAATCTGCTCAATCAAAGTGGGTCTGATCGTCAAACTAGCTAACATTTCTGGATCCAATTCGCACTTTGGCCTGAAATCAAACCCTGCGATATACTCCAGCTGCTTCCATTCAAGAAACATAGTCCCCAAACTGGCATGTCTCCTACTCAAGGCATCGGCTACCGCATTACCTTTCCCAGGTGTGTATGCGATATCAAAATCATACGAAGCCAAGAACTCTAACCATCTCTGCTGACGGAGATTTAGATCTTTCTGAGAGAAGAGATACTTTAACGATTTATGATCGGTAAACAACTCAAGTCTCTCTCCCAAGAGATAATGTCTCCACATCTTCAGCGCAAACACGATCGCTGCTAGCTCCAAATCATGGGTAGGGTACCTTTTCTCATGTGGCTTTAGTTGCCGACTAGCATAAGCTACAACCCTACCTCCTTGCATCAATACAATACCTAGTCCGGTACCACAAGCATCCGTGTATACCATCATTTCTTCATTCCCTTTAGGAATGACTAGCATTGGCGCACGCGTCAACTTTTCTTTTAGACTCTTGAATGCATTTTCACACACTCCATCCCAGACGAAGGCCTGATTCTTCTTAGTCAACTGAGTCAACGGTACTGCTATCTTGGAGAAGTCCTGGATAAACTTACGATAATATCCAGCTAACCCCAAGAAACTTCTTACGTCTGTTGCATTCTTGGGCGTAGGCCAATCCTGTACTGTAGCCACCTTCGCAGGGTCCACGGCAATACCATTCTCTGAAACAACATGGCCCAAGAATCTCACTTCTCTTCTCCAGAAGTGACACTTAGAGAATTTCGCTTTCAATTGGTGTTTCCTCAACACCTCCATCACTATCCTCAAGTGTCCCTTGTGTTCCTCCCCTGTCCTCGAGTAAACAAGGATGTCGTCTACGAACACAAGAACAAACTTATTCAACTGATCTCCGAATACTTGATTCATAAGATCCACAAAGTATGATGGTGCATTGGTCAACCCAAATGGCATGACCAACCACTCATAGAATCCAGACGACATCCTAAATGCCATTTTCGGAACACTCTCATCCGCTACTCGGAGCTGATGAAATCCTGTCGCGAGGTCCAATTGGGAGAACACTCTTGCTCCTTCCAGTTGATCAAACAAATCATCTATCCGCAATAGAGGATACTTATTCTTCCTCGTCACCTTATTCAACTCGCGATAGTCTACACAAAAGCGAAGGGAACCATCTGCCTTAGTGGAAAACATAACTGGTGCTCCCCACTCGGAGACACTTCTTCTAATAAACCCCTTCTTCAAAAGATCGCTTACTTGCACCCCGAGCTCTCGCTGCTCCCTTGGTGCCATACGACGAAGTGGCATCACTATAGGTCTGGCATCTTTCACTAAATCAATACGGAACTCAATCTCTCGGTGTGGTGGAAGCCCGGTCACCTCCTCGAAGACGTCCGGATACTGGCCAACCATGGGCACATCTGACAACTTATCATGCGGGATGTCGAGGGAATTTATAAAACTAGCCATTACCCCCATCACTAGGTAGACTACCAAACACTACCCTCCGCCCATCATCCGCCCTAACTGTCACCAAAAAGCCCTCACAGTCTACCACCACCCCGTATCTTTGGAGCCAATCGACCCCTAATATAATGCCATACCCAGTAAAGCCCAAAACAAAGCAATCACAAACAAACATACATCCATGACTCGATAAGACCAAATTTCGGCAAATCATACTAAGGTTAGTCGAACCACCAATCAGGTTCGTCACAACCAACGGTCTATCGACTATCTCGGGTTCCAGTCCCAACTTGTCCACCAGGTCACTAGATATGAAGGAACGGGAAGCCCCAGTATCAAACAAAACTCGAACTAGTACATCATAAATAGAAAGCATACCTTGAATGACAACATTCTTTCCTTTCTCTGCCGCAGTTGGGGCATTCGATGAAGAAGGAATAGCGTTAAGGGCATATGCTTTCACCATCTGCTTTTCTTCAGGAGGTTGTGGACACTTATCCTTGAAATGTCCCACTTGGCCACAGTTGAAGCACTTCTTATCCGCTGACTTGGCCCGACAATCTTTGACATAATGGCCCTTCTTACCACAGCTGAAGCACTCAACATCTTTCTTGCTCTTTTTCTGGCCATCCTTAGCTTGGTTCTGTTTCCTCTTATTCTGAGAGTTATTCTTGCCTCCACCACTTGCTTGCGGCTTTGGCCCTTCTCCAGATGCAACCTCAGTTTTTGGCTTAGGGTAAAGACTCTCTGATCTCAAAGCTTTTCCAACAATCGATTCAAAAGTCTCATCGATGTGGTTGATAAGCCTTTCCCCTAAGTATCCATCCAACCCAGTAATGAACTTCTCATTCTTCTTCTCAGGAGTATCGATAAGAGATAGTCCATACTTCGACAAAGTGTCGAAATCAGCAATATAGTCGGAGACTGCCCTACCATTCTGCTTGAGTTCCAAGAATCTCTTAAACAACACTGACTTCTGGGCAGCTGGAATGAACTTCTCGCTAAAGCGAGCCTTGAACCGATCCCAAGTAACCTGATCTTCTGGAGTAGATGTTCTAATGGCATTCCACCAATTCATCGCTCTCCCTTGCAGCTGACGAGACGCTAGCCTTCTCTTCATTGCATCCTCGATACCCAAGTCGTTGAAGATACGATCACAGTTATCCAACCAATCCTGAACATCTGTGGCCGACTCCGTTCCATGGAACAGCTTCCCACCAAGGTTAGTGTAATACTTGCACAACATGGCGAAATCGACCCTAGGCGCCTGCACTACTGGACCACCATCATTTCCGGGATTGGGAACTGCTCCCTGAACATCCCTAAGCATCTCCCTCATGAAGTTAGTGAAAATTGTCCTCATGTCAGGAGCATTCCCATGATTGGTCCCTCTACCAGCACCCCTGGTGTCTCGACTCATCGTTCAATCTGTAAAGGGAAAATGATTAACGACCCCATAGTGGTGCTAGTGCAGTACGACTTCATTCTTATGCTACTAATAGTATATATATATAGTTTTTGAAAACCAAAGTAATCACAAATACGCGCTCTCATATACGTACTATCTCTCCCTAGTGTCTTTCCCTAGGTTAACTACGCAACCTAGAGCTCTGATACCAAGTGTGACGGCCCGCCCCGCACCAACCGACATTTACTCCAAAGGTGCGTTGTACACATGTCCAGTTAGCATGGGACGGTCGTTAGAAGAAAAGAAAGAAGACGAAGAATCAACAAAGAACCTGTAGAATGTCTCACAGCACATAGAACAAAATATAATAACAACATACTTGACATAAAACAGGGGAGACAGTGCATAAGCTGAAAACTAGTACTAAGTATCATAGCAGCGGAAATCCAAAATACAACTTATTACAACTTCAAAATACTGTCTTAAAAAGCAAAACCAAGATAAGGAAGGTACACTACTAATGCTCAAGTAGCGACCACCAATGACACAGGGAGAATATATGTAGATATCATACGTAGGAGCCTCCTGCTCGTCTCCGAATCAGCTACTCGCACATCACCAGCTAACCTGTCTCTAGTCTGCTCGTGTGAGCACCCAGAGTAATAAGAAGAGACATAAAAATCTGGGTCAGACAAAAGTCTGGTATGAGCGATAAGCATCTAAACAGAATAATAACAGGTATACTAAGCCATACCTGAACCTGGACCTGCAACCAAAGAGTTAGCACTGCATACTGTACAACACTCTAAGGTGACACTAACATATGGTGTAAAGATATGGGGGTGGGGGTGTGCATGTCATAGTGATGGCAAACAATCAAGCATAGCAACCATTCTCACATCTCTCACTCAGTGCGTAAAGCATACGATATTCACCACTTCGATCACCCCAATACTTTGCTATGATCACCTTGCCCCATAAAGTCATAAATGGCATCACTGCACTGATACATAGCCACTAATCCTTCGCTATGTCCACTTGCCCCATGGAGTTGTTCACCCCATCTGCGCTGGCTCATAGCCTTACCAATCCTTTACTATGTCCACTTACCCCATGGAGTTATTCACCCCATCTGCGCTGGCTCATAGTCTTACTACGATCACTTTGCCCCTCGAGTCATAATGACTCTACTGCACAGATAACGTAGTCTTGCTACCACCACCTTGCCCCTCGAGTCATAGTGACTCTACTGCACTGATAAGTAGCCCATCATTCATTTTCAGTGGTGAATCGAAGTTATGAACGTCGACAAATCCTTAGCACACGTCCCGCAGCAAAGTCCAACCATGAAGTGATCTCATTGGTTCCCAACTGGATCCTGAGCTCTAACTTCCATTTGGACTACCTTTGCATCTCGGGTTATTGGTCATCACCGGATCGGTTCGGATCTCCCCCCTAATCATCAGTTCGGTTCAGATCGGAATGCTCCTTCTTCACTGGATCGGATCGGCAGACATCACCCCTGGTGGATCGGGTCGTGTTCTTCAAGTCCAATCACCACGCGTCGGTTCGGTTCGGAGGTGGCCATGCGGGTCGGATCGGAGTGCTGCATGCCACGAGAGGTGCAAGTGGATCGGAGCTTCCCTAGTTCATGTTTCCCTCCTCTGATCGGATCGGGGTGTGAAGTGCGAGAGTGGATCAGGTACGAGAGCTATTGTGAGGAAGGGCGTTGTAATGGTTCGGTTCGGGTCCTCCTAACCGATCCGATCCGGTTCGGGTGTCTTCCTGCACTTATTCCAGCAAGCAGTTTACGCCACTCGACGACGTTTTCGACCATTCCCACTATTCTAATCAATCACAAATCATACCATACAGTCATAACAACATGTATAATCAACCACGAACACCAAAACAACAATATGATAGGTTACAATGGATCAAACATAGCCAAAACCCCATATTTTCCCTTAAGCATGTTTAGGTGAAACTAATGATTTGATTAGCAAAACTTAACCAAATTAACCCAAATTCATATCAGAGGTTTAAGACATCATTTCGAATTTTATAAATATTTTTCCAGAATTTTATCATGTTTAAATTCGCTAATTAACACTAATTACTCTTAATTAACCATAATTAGTGAGGAACTATGCAAATCACTCACCTTAGCCACAAATAAAACCTCAAACTGAAATGATTCTCTGTTTGGGCATGAATATCAATGCTAAACAGCAGCTCAAACCTTGATTTGGTGAAGATCTCCCTTGATTTGATGTTGCTAAGCTTAATCCTTGATTAGAAGGTGATTTAGAGGTTGGAGGCCATTTTTAGGGTTTCTAAGAGGTAAGTGGAGGCTAGAAAACTGAAATGGAATGAAACCCTAACTCATTTCAGTCTCCCCATAACCCTAATCCTGAAATGGGTTATGGGCCCATTTACTAATCACGCTATTTGGCCCGGTTAAGCAGTTTTCACCTTCCAAACCTCATTTCAGCCATATCTTCCAAACGGTAAGTCCGTTTCTCAATTGTGACCACTCTACGGAAAGGTAAACCATCAAACGAATCTAATGGAAGTGGTTTCAGGTCAAAATTCCTTTACGATCAAAAGTTATGGCCGAAACAAGATCAGCTAGGGGCAAAACGGTCATTTAAAAATCGGAAAAAATCATGAACATGGGAAATGACTCTAATGGTTGTTTCCCAAAGTTACATGACCATATGACTTCATATGGGAAAGAAATAAATATTATATGATCCTCCTATGTGTAGAATGCGGGTTGTTACAAATTTACTCTCATGATGGCTTTAAATATTATCTTATTTCCGTTGATCATTTTTCTAAATATATTTGGTTGTATAATTTGAAACAAAAATCAGATGCAAAACACGTATTCATTCGCTATAAAGCTCTAATTGAGAAATACTTTCAACCGCCTCTCAAAACTCTCTACTCGGACAATGGTGGTGATTATGAAAGCCTATGTAACTACTTGTCCATCGATAGAATTTCGCATCTCACAACTCCACCCCACACCCCTCAACACAATTGCTATACGTAGCGACGACATCGATACATTGTTGAGACATTTCTATCACTCCTAACTATGCTAAAATGCCCCTTGAATATTGGACAAATGCTTGCTCAATAGCTGTTTACTTAATTAATCGACTTTCCACGCCAACTCTAAACAATGTGTCACCCTACTTTAACTTATTTGGCCAACATCCTAATTATTCCAAGCTTTGAAGTTTTGGGTGTCTTTGCTACCCGTGGCTTAAACCCTGCAATTCTCACAAACTTGAACTCAAATCTCAACCATGTATTTTTGTTGGTTATTCACCTACTCAAAGTGCATATTATTATCTCGAATCAAAAACTAGTTGTGTCTATGTTTCTCGTCATGTTCACTTCAAAGAAAACATTTTTCCTTTCTCTGAACTTAATAATTCAAGTACCTCCTTGTTTGACCTAGTGGAACAATGGGCACCTCTCACATTATCTATATTATCAGATACTCAATCTTCCTCTTCTCATTCATTGCAAACATGTTCACCTTCTAGCACACCTCCTACCTTATTCTCCAGTTCACCCCTTTCATCTCCTATATCCGCTACAGCCTCATCTCAACCTCCTAATACCGTTGTTGAGCATTCCTCTACTTCATCTCAGTCAAACCTTGATATATCCACATCTACAAATTCAACACCAAACAATCATGTACATTCTCCTCAAATGACCACAAGACTACAATATGGCATTAGGAAACAAATCAGTAAACTGAATTTAAATGCGGAGGTTCATAAGATGGAGGTCTCAAAAATATCACCTAAGCATTAAAAGCCCCATTTGGCGTAAAGCTATGATGAAAAGATTGATGCATTGGTGAAAAATAGAACTTTGGATTGTGTACCTTCATCTATGTCACAAAATGCAATGGGATGCAAATGAATTTTTTGAATTAAAAAGAATAAGGATGGTAACATTATTCAGTACATGGCTCGCTATGTTGCAAGAGGTTTTAATCAGAGAGCTGGCATTGACTACGATGAGACTTTTAGCCCTGTAGTTAATCCCTCCATAGTTCGTCTTCTGCTCTCACTTGCATTTAGTCAAGGTTGGTCATTGCGCCAACTTGACAAAAACAATGCTTTTCTACAGGGCACACTCATTGATGATGTATACACCATACAACCTCCTGGCTACACAGATCCTATACATCCAACACATGTATGTAAATTAAACAGGGCAATAAATGGGTTAAAACAAACTCCAAGAGCTTGGTATAAAGAATTACGACAATATTTAATTTAGTTAGGCTTTAAGAATACGGTCTCTGATTCATCCTTGTTCACATTGCACAAAAATGGTGACTACATTTATCTGTTGGTTTATGTGGATGATATTATTGCTATAAGTAATGAAAATCATGCTCTGGAAGCTTTTATAAAAAAAATTGATAGCACGTTTTTCACTCATAGACCTTGGAGAATTGTCTTACTTCCTGGGAGTGGAAGTAGTGCCTCATCCAAAAGGTATTTTCTTGAGTCAAAAGAGGTATACTGCTGATATTTTGTGCAAAGCTAATATGAACGATGCAAAACCATTTGCAACACCATTAGCAACTCATCCTCCGTTAACTATATATGGAAATCTTCTCAGCGATCCTACTAAGTATCGTACTCTGATAGGTAGTTTACAATATTTGAGTCTTACAGGGCCTGATGTGGCATTCGCAGTGAACAAGTTAGCACAATACATGCGGCATTCAACTAAGGAACACATGCAATCTCTACATCATCTTCTTTGGTATCTAAGTGGTACATCTAATATGGGTTTAATTATACACAAAAATTCACCTCTCACTCCCCATGCTTACTCTAATGCAGATTGGGCTCGTGACAAAGACGAATACATTTCTACAACAACATATATAGTCTATTTGGGAAAGAATCCTATCTCCTGGACGTCAAAGAAGCAGCGTACAAGAGCTAGATCATCCACCAAGGCCGAGTATAGGGTAGTAGAAAATGCTACTGCCAAAATTCTTTGGGTAGGAAATTTATTCAAGGAGCTTTCTCATAACCTTGCTCTCGCGCTAGTCATCTATTGTGATAATGATGGAGCTACATATGTGAGTACTAATCCAGTTTTTCATTCTAAAATGAATTACTGTGATTAAACTACCATTTTGTCAGATGAAATGTGCAAAGTGGAAACTTGAGGGTCTCTTACATCTCCACTAATGACCATCTTGCGGATGCCCTCACTAAGCCACTACCACGTACCTCCATTACAATATTGGTTAGCAAAATCGATCTTTCATCTTTGTCGTCGGTTTTGAGAGGTCGTGATAAAACTAACATATTCTAAGTCAATCCCTGCTTATGGTATTCCATAATATGAGGAAAATAGTATAAATAACATTATGATATCATTCTATAATTGTAGCAGTACATATAAATGGTATGCCATAATATAAGGAAATAATATAAATATCATTATGATAATATTCCATAACTGTAGCAGTACATATAAATGATATGCCATAATATGAGGACATAATGTAAATATCATTATGATATTATTCCATAACTATAGCAGTGCATATAAATGGTATGCCATAATATGAGGAAATAATATAAATATCATTATGATATTATTCAATAATTGTAGCAGCACATATAAATGGTATACCATAATATAAGGAAATACTGTAAATATCGTTAAGATATTATTCCATAATTGTAGCAGTACATATGACTGCATGATATCTTGTAACTATACATAGTTTTTGATTGTTGAATAGAAAAGTATCCTTCTCTTAAACTCTTTTTCATTTTCGTGAAACAAAGTTTGTTTTAAATGAAAGAGAAAAAGATAAATGATGAGAAAGAAAGACAATGTTGGTCATATAAGGATGAAATAAGTTGTGACGGCCCGCCCCGCACTAGCCTGCATTTCCTCCGAAGGTGCGCTGTACACATGCCCGACTAGCACGGAACGGTCGCCAAAGAAAGGAAAGAAGAGAATGAACTAACAAGGAACCTGTAGAATGTCTCACAGCGCATGGAACAAATTATAATAATAATGTACTTGACATAAAACAGGCGAGACAGTGCATAAGCTGAGAAATAAAACCAACATCAACATCAGAGTAGCGGAAGTCTAAATACAGCTTATTACAACTTTCCAAATTACTGTCTCTAAAACAAAAGAAAGTTAAAGTAGAAGATGCACTACTAATGCCCAAGCAGTGATCTTCAACAACACAGGGAGAATATCTAAATGTATCATACGTGGAAGCCTCATGCTCGTCTCCGAATCAACTACTCGTGCATACCCACCTAACCTGTCTCTAGTCCGCTCGTGAGAGCACCCAGAGTAATAAGAAGAGACATAAAACTCTGGGTCAGACAAAAAATCTGGTATGAGCGATAAGCAGCTAAACAAAACAATAACAGGTATACTAAACCATACCTGAACCTGGACCTGCAACCAAAGAGTTAGAACTACATACTATACAATACTCTAAGGTGCCACTGAACATACGGTGTAAAGATAACGGGGGTGGGGGTGTGCATGTCATAATGATGGCGAATAAGTCAAGCATAGCAACCATCCTCACATCTCTGACTCAGTGCGTAAAGCATACGATGTCCACCACTGTCAAACACTAGATCCATCGAAGTAGTGACGGAGTTCGACTTGTACAACCACTGCTACTACCAAGCTTACCACATGGAGTCATGACCAAATCTTTACAAATGACCCCACTTCATTTGTCTATTAGCTCTTTAGTCGTACCTAGGCCACTTTGGCCCTGAATCCGTCCACGTACCTCCCATACATAGTGATCCAAAGTCATAGACATCGACGACCCCTTGGCACACGTCCCGCAGCAAAGCCCAACTCATGAAGTCGACTCGTTGGTTCCTAACTGGATCCTGAGTTCTACTTCCTATTTGGACTTCCTTTGCATCTCGGGTTTTGGTCGAATTTGAGTTGGTCTTCAAAAGAGTCGTCGCGTAATCGTAGCTCCAGTCCTGTTCGGTTCGGTTGTTCTTCCCTAATTCGGTTCGGCTCACTCCACTTCCTGGCCATCCGGTTCGGTTCGGACGTGTTCAAGTGCTCTAGCCTCGGTTCGGTTAGGTTGTCCTCATCTGGTTTGGTTCGGGTACCACGCTCCATTCGGTTCGGTTCGGGTGCCATGCTCCATTTGGTTCGGTTCGTCCCTCCTGTTCCAGCTTGCCTGCTCCGATCCGATCCCGGTCGCTTGCCTGCTCCGATCTAATCCGCTCCCTAGCTCCGATCCGATCCTCTGTCCAACTCCAACTCTAAGCAATGGCCTTCCTTCCTACCAAACTTCCTTTGTGCCAGACTTCAGTTCGGTTCGGATTCCTTGCCCAGCTCTCCTTTCCGATCCGAGCCCCTAACCCGATCCGATCCGAAACCCTGCACAACTTTCTGCAACTTTTTCCAACGACTTGTTTACGCCATTCGACGACGTTTTCGACCAATCTAACTTTTCTAAACAACCACAAGTCATTCCAAACAGTCATAGCAACAAATAGAAGTGGCCTCAAACACCAAAACAACAATCTTAACATGTGAAATGGATCAAACATACCCAAAATCCCATATTTTCCCTTAAGTATGTTTAGGCAAAACTAATGATATGATTAGCAAAACTTAATCAAATTAAACCAAATTTCTAATAGAGGTCTAAAACATTATTTTAGAATTTATAAATATTTTTCCAGAATTTATTAATGCATAAATTCGCTAATCTTCACTAATTACTCTTAATTAACTGTAATTAGTGTCAAAACAATGCTAATCACTCACCTTGGCCACAAATAAAATTTTCAGAACTGAAACCTCGCTGATTTGGGTGAATACTGATGTCTAACAGCAGCTCTAATACTGATTTGGTGTAGATCTTCCTTGATTTGACGTAGATTAAGCCAAAACTTGATTAGAAAGTGATTAGAAGTTGATTTAGGTGTTGGAGGCCATTGCTAGGGTTCTAAGAATAAAAGTGGCGGCTGAAAAATGAAGATAAGATCGTTCTCTAACTGATTTCAGCCTCCTCATAACCCTAATCCCGAAATTCTCCATTGGGCCTAGCTGTTAATTACCCGGTTAAGCCCAATTAAGCTGTTTTTCACTATCTGAAACTTGTTTCAGCCATATCTCCCAAACGGTGAGTCCGTTTGGCTAATGTGACCACTCTACGGAATTGTAAACCATCATTCGGAGCCAATGGAAGTGGATTCAGGTCAAAATTCCTTTCCAATCAAAAGTTATGGCCAAAGCATGGTCATTTAAAAATCGGCAAAAATCATGAACATGGGAAATGACCCCAATAGTCGTCTCCCAAAGTTACATGACTATACGACTTCGTATGTGAAAGAAAGAAATATTCTACGATCCTTCGATGCGTAGAATGCGGGTCGTTACACTCTCCCCCCCTTAAGAAATTTCGTCCCCGAAATTCCTTAACCCAAAACATACAAAGGATCCCGTATGCCTACCAGCCCCATACTACAATCAAACATGCAAAACAAACAAACAAGCCTATCCTAGCATGCGGAAAGACTAAATCGAAGTTAAAATCTTACCAGGCGAAGAGTTCTGGATACGTCTTCCTAATGCTTTCCTCTGTCTCCCAAGTACAGTCATTCTCATTCTCGCCCCACTGGACTTTGACTAGATTCACCGCTTTCCTTCGAAGTTGCTTCGTATCGTTCCCAACAATACGCATAGGCTTGCGGTTCCCAACCGCCTCGGATTCAACTTCGATATCATCCAACTGATCAGGTGAAATAGTCACATCTGGGTTGTGCACGAACTTCCTTAACTGGGATATATGAAACACGTTGTGAACTCCTGCCATCTTTTTTGGTAATTCAACTCTATATGCCAAATTCCCAATTTGTTCAAGAACTGGGAATTGACCAATAAATCTTGGTGCTAACTTGCCTCTCCTGCCAAATCATATCACGCTCTTTAACGGAGATGTCTTGACAAACACCAAGTCGCCAATGGAGAACCTTAATTCTCTTCTCCTTTTATCAGCATAACTTTTCTGCCTATCTTGGGCAGCCTTCATTCGCTGTTGGATAATCTTAATCTTAGCTGAAGTTTCTCTTATCACATCGGGTCCAAGCACAAACTTCTCACCAGTTTCTACCCAACATGACGGTGAGTTGCACGGTCTTCCGTACAAAGCTTCAAACGGAGCCATACCGATACTGGATTGATAACTATTATTATATGAAAACTCTACTAGAGGCAAATGGTCATCCCATGATCCACCAAAATCCAATACACAGGCTCTCAAGAGATCTTCTAACACTCGATTCACCCTCTCTGTCTGTCCGTCGGTTTGAGGATGATACGCGGTACTGAGATGTAGTTTTGATCCTAACGCCTCCTGTAAGCTCTTCCAAAATACACTAGTGAACAACGGATCTCTGTCACTCACAATGCCCTTGGGTATTCCATGAAATCTCACTACCCACTTTATATATAGTTCAGCTAACTTAGCCGCTGTCCTGTTCGACTTGACGGGTATAAATCTTGCACTCTTGGTCAATCGGTCCACAATCACCCAAATGCTATCATGGCCCGATCTAGTCCTTGGTAACCTATCAATGAAATCCATTGACACTTGTTCCCATTTCCATTCTGGGATTTCTAATGGTTGTAGCAAACCACTAGGCTTCTTTTGCTCAGCCTTAACTAGCTGGCAGTTCATGCATTTGGATATAAACTTCCCCACGTCTCTTTTCATCCCTTCCCAGTAGTAGGTCTGCTTCATGTCTCGATACATTTTGTTACCACCGAGATGTATAGTCAGCTTTGAGTGATGACATTCTCTAAGCACTTCATCTCTCAATCCATTGACATTAGGTACAACTTGTCTTCCATTCTTTCTAAGCCATCCATCTCGATCAAGCCCATACTTGTTCATCTCTCCGTCGATTCCCATCTTTAACTTTGAGATGATTTCCAATAGGTTAGGATCGTTCCTCTGGCTGGAACCAATCCTCTCAATCAAAGTGGGTCTGATCATCAAACTTGCTAACATTTCTGGATCCAATTCGCACTTTGGTCTGAAATCATACCCAGCAATGTACCCCAGTTGCTTCCATTCTAGAAACATAGCCCCTAAACTGGCATGCCTTCTACTCAATGCATCAGCTACCGCATTACCCTTTCCTGGTCTGTATGCGATATCAAAATCACAGGAAGCCAAGAATTCTAACCATCTTTGCTGTCGGAGATTTAGATCCTTTTGAGAGAAAAGATATTTAACGATTTATGATCGGTCAACAACTCGAATCTTTCTCCCAAGAGATAATTTCTCCACATCTTCAGTGCAAACACGATTGCTGCCAATTCCAAATCATGGGTAGGGTATCTTCTCTCATGCGGTTTCAATTGCCGACTTGCATAAGCTACAACCCTACAACTTTGCATCAATACAGCACCAAGTCCGGTACCACATGCATCTGTATATACCGTCATCTCTTCATTCCCCTTAGGAATGACTAACACCGGTGCACATGTCAACTTGTCCTTTAGACTCTTGAATGCATTCTCACACTTTTTGTCCCAGACGAAAGCTTGATTCTTCTTGGTCAACTGAGTCAACGGTGCTGCTATCTTGGAAAAGTCTTGGATAAACTTACGATAATATCCAGCTAATCCCAAGAAACTTCTTATGTCCATTGCATTCTTGGGAATAGACCAATCTTGTACCGTAGCCACCTTCGCAAGATCCACGACAATACCATTTTCTGAAACAATATGGCCCAAGAACCTCACTTCCCTCCTCCAGAAGTGACACTTAGAAAACTTTGCTTTCAATTGGTGTTTTCTCAACACCTCCATCACTATCCTCAAATGTTCCTTGTGTTCTTCCTCTGTCCTCGAATAGACCAAAATATCATCCACGAACACAAGGACAAACTTATTCAACTGATCTCTGAATACCCTATTCATAAGATCCACAAAATATGCCGGTGCATTGGTCAACCCGAATGGCATGACCAACCACTCATAAAATCCAGACGGCGTCCGAAATGCCGTCTTAGCTATACTCTCAGCTTCCACTCTAAGCTGATGAAAACCTGTTGCGAGATCCAACTGAGAAAATACTCTCGCGCCACTCAACTGATCAAACAAATCATCTATCCGCGGTAGAGGATACTTATTCTTCCTCGTCACTTTATTCAACTCGCGGTAGTCTACACACAAACGAAGGGAACCATCCGCCTTGGTAGCAAACACAACTGGTGCTCCCCATTCAGAAACACTCCTTCTGATAAACTCCTTCTTCAAAAGATCGCTGACTTGCACCTCGAGCTCTCGCTGCTCCCTTGGTGCCATACGACGAAGTGGCATCACTATAGGTCTGGCATCTTTCACCAAGTCAATACGGAACTCAATCTCTCGATGTGGTGGAAGCCCGGTCACTTCTTCGAAGACATCCGGATACTGGCCAACCACGGGCAAACCTGACAACTCACTATGCGGGATGTCGAGGGAATTTAGAAAACTAGCCATTACCCCATCACTAGGTAGACCACCAAACACAACCCTCTGCCCATTATTCGCTCTAGCTGTCACCAAAAAGCCCTCACAGTCTACCACCACCCCGTATCTTTGGAGCCAATCGACTCCCAAAATAATGCCAAACCCAGTAAAGCCCAAAACAAAGCAATCACAAACAAACATGAATCCATGACTCGATAAGACCACATTACGACAAATCATGCTAAGGTTAGTCGAACCACCAATCGGGTTCGTCACTACTAAATGTCTATCGACAATCTCGGGCTCCAACCCCAACCTATCTACCAGGTCACTAGATATGAAAGAACTGGAAGCCCCAGTATCAAACAAAACTCTAACATGAACATCATAAACAGAAAGCATACCTTGAATAACAACATTCTTTCCCTTCTCCACCGCAGTTGGGGCATTCGACAAAGAAGGAATAGCATTAAGGGCATATGCTTTCACCATTTTCTTTTCTTTAGGGGGTTGCAGACACTTGTCCTTGTGATGTCCCACTTGGCCACAGTTGAAGCATTTCCTATCCGCTGGCTTGGCCCGACAATTACTAGCATAATAGCCCTTCTTACCACAGCTGAAGCACTCAACATCTTGCTTATTCGTTTTCTTGTGGCCATCCTTAGTCTGATTCTGCTTTCTCTTATTCTGAGAACCATTCTTACCTCCACCGCTTTCTTGCGGTTTCGGTTCCTCTGCAGATGCAGCCTCAGTCTTCGGCTTAGGGTAAAGACTCTCTGACCTTAATGCTTTCCCCACAATCGATTCAAACGTCTCATCGATGTGGTTAATAAGCCTTTCCCCCAAGTATTGATCCAAGCCGGTTATGAACTTCTCATTCTTCCTCTCGGTAGTATCAATAAGAGATAACTCGTATTTCGACAAAGTGTCGAATTCAGAAATATACTCCGAGACAGCTCTGCCATTCTGCTTGAGCTCCAAGAATTTCTTAAACAACACTGACTTCTGAGTAGCTGGAATGAACTTCTCGCTAAAGCGAACCTTAAACTGCTCCCAGGTAATCTGATCCTCGGGAGTAGCTGCCTTTATAGCATTCCACCAATTCATTGTCCGTCCTTGCAGCTGACGGGATGCTAGCCTTCTCTTCATCGCATCCTCGATACCCAAATCTTCGAAGATACACTCGCAGCTATCCAACCAATCATGAACATCCGTGGCCGACTCCGTTCCGTGGAACGGCTTCCCACCAAGACTAGTATAATCCTTATTCAGCTTGGTGAAATCGGCCCTAGGCGCCTGCACTATTGGACCACCACCATTATCACCATTGGGAGCTGCCCTCTGCACATCCCTAAGCATCTCTCTCATGAGGTCAGTAAACATCGTCCTCATGTCGGCAGCATTCCCATTATTGGCTCCTCTACCGGCACCTCTTGCGTATCGGCTCATCGTTCAATCTGTAAAGAGAAACGATTAACCATTTCTATGGTGGTGCTAATGCTGTGCGACTTCATCCTTAGCTATATTAATAGCATATATATATATATAGCTTTTGAAAACCAAAATAATCACAAATACGCGCTCTCATATACGTATACTATCTCTCCCGGATGACTCCCCTAGGTTAACTACGCAACCTAGAGCTCTGATACCAAGTGTGACGGCTCGCCTCGCACTAGCCTGCATTTCCTCCGAAGGTGCGCTGTACACATGCCCGACTAGCACGAAACGGTCGCCAAAGAAAGGAAAAAAGAGAATGAACTAACAAGGAACCTGTAGAATGTCTCACAGCGCATGAAATAAATTATAATAATAATGTACTTGACATAAAACAGGCGAGACAGTGCATAAGCTGATAAATAAAACCAACATCGACATCAGAGTAGCGGAATTCTAAATACAGCTTACTACAACTTTCCAAATTATTGTCTCTAAAACAAAAGAAAGTTAAAGTAGAAGATGCACTACTAATGCCCAAGCAATGATCTTCAACAATACAGGGAGAATATCTAAATGTATCATACGTGGAAGCCTCCTGCTCGTCTCCGAATCAGCTACTCGTGCATACCCAGCTAACTTGTCTCTAATCTGCTCATGAGAGCACCCAGAGTAATAATAAGAGACATAAAACTCTGGGTCAGACAAAAAGTCTGGTATGAGCGATAAGCAGCTAAACAAAACAATAACAGGTATACTAAACCATACCTGAACCTGGACCTGCAACCAAAGAGTTAGCACTACATACTGTACAATACTCTAAGGTGCCACTGAACATATGGTGTAAAGATAACGGGGGTGGAGGTGTACATGTCATAATGATGGCGAATAAGTCAAGCATAGCAACCATCCTCACATCTCACACTAAGTGCGTAAAGCATACGATGTCTACCACTGTTAATCACTAGACCCATCGAAGAAGTGATGGAGTTCGACTTGTACAACCACTGCTACTACCAAGCTTACCACATGGAGTCATGACCAAATCTTTACAAATAACCCCACTTCATTGGTCTATTAGCTCTTTAGTCGTACCTAGGCCACTTTAGCCCTGAATCCGTCCACGTACCTCCCATACATAGTGATCCAAAGTCATAGACATCGACGGCCCCTTGGCACACGTCCCGCAGCAAAGTCCAACTCATGAAGTCGACTCGTTGGTTCCCAACTGGATCCTGAGTTCTACTTCCTATTTCGACTTCCTTTGCATCTCGGGTTTTGGTCGAATTGGAGTTGGTCTTCAAAAGAGTCATCGCGTAATCGTAGCTCCAGTCATGTTCGATTCGGTTGTTCTTCCCTAGTTCGGTTCGGCTCATTCCACTTCCTGGCCATCCGGTTCGGTTTGGACGTGTTCAAGTGCTCTAGCCTCGGTTCGGTTAGGTTGTCCTCATATGGTTCGGTTCGGGTACCACGCCCCATTCGGTTCGGTTCGAGTGCCATGCTCCATTTGGTTCGGCTCGTCCCTCCTGCTTCAGCTTGCCTACTCCGATCCGATCCCGCTCGTTTGCCTGCTCCGATCCGATCCGCTCCCTAGCTCCGATCCGATCCTCTGTCCAACTCCAACTCCAATTCTAAGTAATGGCCTTCCTTCCTGCCAGACTTCAGTTCGGTTCGGATTCCTTGCCCAGCTCTCCTATCCGATCCGAGCCCCTAACCCGATCCGATCCGAAACCCTGCACAACTTTCTGCAACTTTTTCCAGCGACTTGTTTACGCCATTCGACGACGTTTTTGACCAATCTAATTTTTATAAACAACAACAAGTCATAGCAACAAATAGAAGTGACCTCAAACACCAAAACAACAATCTTAACATGTGAAATGGATCAAACATACCCAAAATTCCATATTTTCCCTTAAGCATGTTTAGGCAAAACTAATGATATGATTAGCAAAACTTAATCAAATTAAACCAAATTTCTAACAGAGGTCTAAAGCATTATTTTAGAATTTATAAATATTTTTTTCAAAATTTATTAATGCATAAATTCGCTAATCTTCACTAATTACCCTTAATTAACTGTAATTAGTGTCAAAACAATGCAAATCACTCACCTTGGCCACAAATAAAATTTTCAGAACTGAAACCTCGCTGATTTGGGTGAATATTGATGTCTAACAGCAGCTCTAATACTGATTTGGTGTAGATCTTCCTTGATTTGACGTAGATTAAGCCAAAACTTGATTAGAAAGTGATTAGAAGTTGATTTGGGTGTTGGAGGCCATTGCTAGGGTCCTAAGAATAAAAGTGGCGGCTGAAAAATGAAGTTAAGATCGTTCTCTAACTGATTTCAGCCTCCTCATAACCCTAATCCCGAAATTACCCATTGGGCCTAGCTGTTAATTACCCGGTTAAGCCCAATTAAGCTGTTTTTCACTATCTGAAACTTGTTTCAGCCATATCTCCCAAACGGTGAGTCCGTTTGGCTAATGTGACCACTCTACGGAATTGTAAACCATCATTCGGAGCCAATGGAAGTGGTTTCAGGTCAAAATTCCTTTCCAATCAAAAGTTATTGCCAAAACAGTACAAACTAGGGGCAAAATAGTCATTTAAAAATCAGCAAAAATCATGAACATGGGAAATGACCCCAATAGTTGTCTCCCAAAGTTACATGATCATACGACTTCGTATGTGAAAGAAATAAATATTCTACGATCCTTCGATGCGTAGAATGCGGGTCGTTACATAAGTACTCTACTAAATACTGATGAGTGAAAGGAGACATGGGTGAAAGTAGGAAAAATGCAGATGCATAGACTAGCATCTTTTGTTATGTTACAAACTGCTTTTAAGTGAATTCAAAATGTTCTTTGTCAAGGATGAAACAAATAAAATTTAGTCAAGGAATTTTCATTGTCATTACTTTAAAATTTAGTACATCACTCATATTTAACAAATAACATTATACTAGAACATTATCAAATATTAAATTCGTACCAAAATGTCATATTACATAACGTTACCATTAACAAATTCAATAATTAAAAATCGACGATTCAGGTTTTTTTTCTCCAAAAAAACTCTTTTTCCTTAAGGTATATCAACTTAAGACTTTAGCTGCAATTTTTTTCTCCCTTTTTCCCCCTTTGTGGCTAAGAATACGACGAGATTGGTTTTCAAAAGTAGCCTCTTTATAGTTCATAGAACAATTTAATAAATTTCCATTTTCAACCATTATATGTTCAGAACTTTCATTGTTATATAGAACGTGCTAATAAAAATAATATATTATAAACAAGGTTTTGTAACGACCCGGGGAATTCGACTCCTGAATTCCAACAATAATACATAACCCGTATCACTTGCTAGAACTCAATTATCGAAAACAATAGATAGTTAATGAAAGAATATAATGGGTGAGATAAGAAAGAAAAAAAATTTAGAATAGAAGAAGAAGAAGAACACAACAATATCAGAGTCTCACATCGCAGCAGAATAAAATATAATAGAAACAAAAATTTATTAAGAGCTTTGAAATAAAAACTTACAATTATCAGAGTACATCAATACATCTGGACAGTCATAATAATCTGTCCTCATATACAACACACAACGGAATAAATACTAGATATCACACATCTGAACACCTTAAGTTCGTCTCTGAACTTCACAACATCCGATAACCTGAAACTGCACAACCCGGTCTAACCCGAGCATTTACAAAACGCCGGATCAGTCTGGTGAACCAGAGTGAGAAAACTCGCTAAGTTTAAAAACATCACACAACTTGATTTTAAAGTCAAATCATTTCTTTTTGAAATTATAGCTTATTCTGATATTATAATAGTGTCTAAAAACAAACATATATCAATCTAGCGGAACGCTTGCATCTAACGTTCAACATATATAGTATACAATCAAAACCGCTGGTTCTTATTGGGGATTGGATTTCCAACTATGACAAGGTATGGAACTACCTTCCGATAGTGTATCTCTATTGGCGTATACACTGGGTTCAACAAGAATATCTTGCAACCCGGCCACACATGACCGATCACTCATTTCGCTTGAGTGTATCGAATGTATATCACCAACGGTTGGGAGCTACCCTACCGTTTCCCAACAAGGGACAACATCAAAATAGATTAAAAAAAGAAATGAATTATCTCTAGATAGGTGATTATACACCCTACTTGGGTGCGACCCACTTAGCCATGGTACCTGCTCGATTTTTGTCATTTCCCAGTTGAAGAGGCTTGAGGTTTAACATTACCTTTAGCACAACATATCACCATTCACTTTGAATGCCACATCGTCAGATCCGCCAAATCACTAATTGATGTCCACAACCATACCCTGGTTGTGAAGCTAAGAGAAATGATCATTCTCCGCCACTAACAGAAATACGTTTGTAAAAATCAACGTACGTGATTCTTAAGAAATATTCTTCCATATATATGTCCATACAAGTCACCCAGGAACAAGATGAACCGAAGGTACCCTCCTACTACATCCTAAGTATCACCCTAGAGATCAGTAGCGAGTAGTCCTTGCAAATCCGTAGATTTCAACCATGACAGAACCCCAGTATATCTCCGCGTCGACTCAGAGATTTTAAGTGGTTCTTCTATTTATAAAGATCAACGGTCTTCAATTTCTTCATCTCGATCAACATCTGATATCTTCCACATTTTCGTATTAGTTGGTCAGAATGGTATTCGAATATAAATTCGATCTCGGTCTTTCCGTACCAACGATCGTATTGGCCAGATTTGATAATCGGTTATTTAACTATTAAATAAACAACCATTCAACCATAAAATAAAAATATATCTACTAGTTCAGTACTCAACATCATTGGCTTATTTAATTGTAAATAATTAACGATAGGTTAATTTAACTATTCCAATATTTGGAAATAACATTACACTTCTTTCTAATATTCGCAAGACCCCTTTTCATTCTAGTACTTTAAAAAATATTATAACATTATCCAATATTCCATTTTTATTATCATTTGCCGAACATTATCCATTCTCTAAACTGGGAAATTAGTTTAACTTCTTATTCGTAAAAATAATTATTACGATAATCTCTTTTGTTCAATACTTGAAAACCATAGCCCACACTTTCCTTTTTGAATGACATCATTCTAATTCTCATTTCCTTATTTTGAAAATATCGTTACGTATTCACACAATTCTCCTTTTCATTTCTGTTACTCTGGAAATCTCATCTTATATATTCTTAAATCTTTTATTTCCTTTTCTCTTTGGAAATATCTTTTTATCCATTCTCAAGCTTTCTATTCTCGTTTTATTTTGGAAATATCTTTGACCATGCATTTCTGTGTTTCAACATTCATTAGTCCTTGACCGTAAATTTGTAAGAGAATAATCCCCTAAGTGTCAACCCCGAAGATCGAAATCAACATCAGATTAGCACTCAGAAAATCACTCAACTTAACCAATCACCAGTTAGGTTTTTAATTCTTATCTTAACACCTTATCGACTCATTATATTTCACTTGAAATCCATTCAACCATTTTCCACTTTGAAAATCTTGTTTCCGTTCCCTTCACTTCGCTTAATTTCATTATTAAATCTCGCCCATTAAATTTCGATATTTTAACTCCACGTCTCTTTTATAAATCTTATCTATAAACTCAGGTTTGATGTAAGTCCTTTTTATATCTCGATTCATTTTACTTAATCCAACTATTAAGTAACATTTCATTTAAGCTATCATTCCCGCTTAAATCTCTTTATAACTTAGTTATAAAACTCAGTTTTAATATAAAACCTGTTCAGATCTCCTTTCACAATTTAACTCGATTTCATTTCAAACTCTGATTTCTTACATAAATGAATTTCATTTAAAAAGAAATCTCTTCAATTATTATTAATTAAATTAATAATTACTCCATTACTAACTACTTTAAAAGTAGTTAAATCTTTGATTAACCAAAATAAATAATAACTTATCTCTATGTCTTATCAAATTAAAACAAATGTTCGTTAAACTATTTCAATAGATTTATTTGATAATAAACTAATATAATTTAATAATCAATTCCAATAAAAGCGGTTGACTTTGTCAATCCACAACACGGTTACCTCGTTAACCAGTTCTATTTAAATCAATTAATAATATAATTAATTTTAATAACTTCATTTAATCGTTTCTTCGAAACAATTAATCTAATCTTCAACCATCTGTTTAATTTCTACTCACTTGCTTATGAATCTCCATATTATAAGAATTTGCTTTATAAAATAATTCTACAATTATTTATAATCTTAAATAATAAATAATACTTATTTCCTTTAAAAAATTTCCATTCAAAAAATAGATTTAAAAATCTAACTTTAGTTATAAAATAAATTTTATAACTTCATTCCAGTCGATTTACATGACGGTAAATCCTTATTTGTAAAACAATTGATTTTCAAGCCATCTGATGCCAATTGCTCAACCAATACTATCCATTGGTTAAAAACAAACAACCGTGAAATTTCAGGTCAACAGTTAACAACCAAATCAATTGTCCAATCCATATTGGTGAAACAATTCATATAATTGTGATAAAAAAATAACAATAAATTTGAGGAATCCCATTGGATCCCTCCAACCTATTTCTCCCTGCATCAAATATGTTATCTCAAATAATATTATCCAGTTTAATAAATAGAAATAATATTAAATAAACAATCAATAACAGTACACAGCAAACAATTTATTAACCATAGCACACAACTAAAAACCCGAATTATATAAATATAAGTGGGTAAACTGAGTGAGTTAAACTCACTTTGATTTGTTCGTTGTAGCGGTTCGGTTACCGTTAAATTTAAACAGTGTTAAATTTAACTGTAATTCATAGCTTTCTCCATTCCCATCCGATATGTTCCATACGGTTGTGTTCGTCACCACGATTCCAGTGTTCTTTGTTTTTGTTGGATTCTGATCACAAAAAGTTATACAGTTTAACTATTAATGATTTAATTATTTTAAATAAAATACTTAATTAAGTTTTAATACTAATTAATTTTGCTTCTTCATGTTACCAAATAAATGAGCCTTGCGCCTTAACTTCATGCACGTCCATTTCAACATGCCCACTTCTTCATGTTTTGTTCCCATAGCTGCACGTTCCAACTTCTAGCCAACCTTCTCTTTTGTGCCTTTCCTCTTAGGTACCCACGTTTGCATACATGCCATTCACCATTTTATGCCCAACTTTCTTTTGTTCTTTTACCATCACGTTCTGCTTTGTTCAAAGGAAATTCACGTTCACATTTTTTGCAGCACCCACATGTCCTCGTCCTTCATTCACATTGAAAACCTCCATCCATCCCCAAAGTAATCTGCCATGTGTTGATCCCCATTGACTTAAGGAAATGGGCTACATAGTCTTACATCATCCTTCCCATCGTTATGCCCAATTTCTTTCATCCAGAATTTGCCTTCTTTCCAAACCGTTTGTTTTCCTACTCCACTAAGTTTTCACGTACAGGTTCCCTTTAAAACTACATGCTTCATGTACCTTCCCTCCATGCATCATTTTACTCCACTTCATTACTCTCGTTCATCTCAACTTCACCATGTCTTCACCATTCCAAAGTGCCAAGCAATTTCCTCCCACTCCCTTTTGTATTTACTATTGTTCGCGAAGCCTTCTTCGCTTTCCAGTCCTCACGAAACCAACCCTTCTACATCGTTAAAGGTCACCATGCATTACCCAGTCTTACGTTAAAGTGCCCAACTCCCCTCTTCCTTTATCTGCACCGTGCCTTCACCGTGCAACTGTTTTCTCATTTGTGTTCTTTTCTTACTGACCACTCTCTTTTGTTTTCTAGTATAAAACATTCTCATATTCACTTCTTGGTGCTTCACGAGATCTGCCTTCTTTCCACTTAATATTTCCTGTTCCAGATCTAATAGCCTAGCACTCCACGCTCTTCAACCGATGCCGCTCCACTCCGTCCATCATCCACCCATCCGAGAACGTCGGTCGATTCCCGTCAACGTCTTCATTCTGCTGCTCTCATCCCCATGCTACTCGATGCTTCCATTTCTCTGAAATCTACTTCGGAGGCCAAGACTTTAAAGCCCAGCTCCGGCCATGACGCTGATCAAATCCCATCAGCACCGGTCGATCAGGAGAGCTCACATAGCTCGACATATTTGCAGTTGAAATATTCTGAAAATAATATGTGGATTTCGAATCAGTTTGAAAGAAAATTATGAAGGTTTCGTTCGTTTATTTTGAGAAAGTAGAGGCGGAAGTTTAGTTGACCCGCATAATTCTTTTGACTAATTTCTAGGGTAAATTTTTGGCTGTTGGGTATTTATAGAATGTTTGTTAAGAATTATATTATTAAATTGCAATCCTAGCATAGAAAAATATTCCGTACACGATGGGACAGGTTTCGTCGAATTCCAATACCGTTCGTGAAAATTCCTTTATAAATCACACGTGAAAACACGCGTTTAAATTTACCGTGACCACAAAATAAATCCAATTAGCTTGAAACTTTGAAATCCTAAAATAATTAATTAATATGAATCCAACAGCACACACTTCGTTGCATTCCGAGACTGTTTCCCTGTACACTATTTTATACGCACACCAAGAGCTATTTTGGACTCCAAATTACCCGGTCTTCAAAAATAACAAACAATATATGTTTTCTAACTCTAAACATCAATACGAATTCAATGGAATTCATTTTGTAGCTTAATTAGATTGTTAGCTTGTAACACCCTGTATTTTCTATGAATGTTAAAGTAACGAATTAAAGAATAATTAACCTTTGAAAGAAGAATTAAGGAAAACGGGTTGCACCATTGTATTCATCTTGGAATTCTACTTGAGATAGAGTCTGAGTTTGCGTAAAATGGATACATTATGAAGAAGTTATGGGGGTAAGAAGATTTCAGTTTAAAACCAGAATTAAAATTTTAATATTCAAAACAGAGAAGGTGGGAGGAGGAAACGCGGAACCGACCACGTTTGGGGTGTCGACCCGAGCCCCGCTGGGTCGACACCTATGTCGACTCAGGCTTTTTGGGGTCGACACCAGGGTCGACATAGATGTCGACCCCCCTGTAGTGGTAGACCCATTCCGAGATCCAGTTCCTGTGACGATTTCTGTAGTTCTGAGCTGATGTGGCCTTCTCTGATTGGCCCAGTGATGAATCCTGATGTATTAGGGCTTATGTGTCGTACTGTGATTGGCTGAGTGACACATCTCTTTGGTTTGGATGGCTCTGATTACTCCTAGACTAATCTAAAGGCTAGAATTAATCCTAGACTTCTATTTAATCAACTCAAACCCTAAACCTAAAACACATAAACACATTCTATGAAGCTGTCATGCTGTCTCTCTTTGAACTAGTGTAGCCTCCATCTTCTTAAAACTATAATATCTTCTTCAACTAGAAATCAGTTAGAAGAACATCAATAGTCTACATCAAAGGAATAGCTTAACAAATTCAGAAATCAGATTCCAGAATACAAGAACTATTCTTTTTCTGTAAGTTCAGTTATATTTCAGATTTAAATATATATAAGTCACGACTTGAAATAAATCGAATCTAGAACCGTGCCTAATTATGATTCTGATTAATGTTTATCCTTATGACGAATCTGAAATTAACTATGCCTATGAGAATATCGTGATTTGTACAATTGAACCTATCATATTGTATATTTTTTGGTGATGCTTTTATGTTATGTTATGTACATGTTCATAAACTAAGTCATGTTAATATATGCTTATATGTTTAGATCAACATACTTGCTTTTATGTTATATTATGTTATGTACATGTTCATAAACTAAGTCATGTTCATATATGCTTATATATTTAGATCTACATGTTTGCTTTTATGTTATGTTATGTATGTGTTCATAAACTAAGTCATGTTCATATATGCTTATATGTTTAGATCTACATGCTTGCTTTTATGTTATGTTATGTACATGTTCATAAACTAAGTCATGTTCATATATGCTTATATGTTTAGATCTACACTCTTGCTTTTATGTTATGTTATGTACATGTTCATAAACTAAGTCATGTGCATATATGCTTACATGTTTAGATCCAAGTTAAAACATATGTTTAAGATCTATGTAAAATCCTTTTCATATGCTTAAGATGTATGTTAATTGGATCTAACTCAAGTACAAGTTCACATTGATATGCTTGATTAAGTTTGTATTGTTCATGAAAAATTTGTATTACACATGCTTAGTTAGATTCATGTTATTTTGTGCTGTTGGAATGCTACATGTTCCTTTCTTTTCCTTTTTGTTTATGAGTTAGGCTAATTTGCAAGCCTAATGTTCTATGTAAATAATGCGAACGAATAACGGGGGGAAACATTGGGGTAAAACATTAAATTTACATGCTAATGGCATAGATTGGCTCATAATCATGTAAATGATTAATAACATGAAATGGTATAATTTGTATACCATTAATTATGAACATAAATTAAATAATAAATGTGACATGACAACACTTGTGGATAATTTACATATAAACTTGACATAAATGACGAATATGTAAATTAAATAAAGGCTGAACATGCCTAACCCGAGGTTAGATTGAGTTGGGGTGTAAAACTGCCCGGAACCGCCCGACACATCCAGTAATCACAACAACACAAATCTAATGTGAGAGGTTGGTGCAATAATAAATCAATTAATGCTAATGAACAGGACATGTTAAGAATGGTAGGGTTAAGTTAACTAAAGCAACGTTTAACCAATACAACATGTTAATTAAACAAATGGTAGGGTTACGTTAACTAAGGCAACATTAACCGATATAACATGATGTATGGTTGGGTTAAGTAACACAAGAAGGCAACACTTAACCAATATATAACATGATGTATGGTAGGGTTAAGTAACACAACACTTAACCAATATATATAACATGATGTATGATAGGGTTAAGTAACACAAGAGGGCAACACTTAACCAATATAACATAATGAACGAGTGGGGTTAAGTTAACAGAAAACACTTAACCAATACAACATGAGGTGTGGGTGGGTTAAGTTAACATGAATGGACAACACTTAAGCAATATTACATGAATGAAGCGGATAGGGTTAAGGCAAGCTTAACCAATAATACATATTTACTTGATCAGTGGGAGGGTTAAGTACATCTCGTGTAGGTGGGTAATATTAGTATATATAGGCCCACAAACTTAACCATTAAATAAACATGCTTGAATCGGTGGGAGGGTTTAGTACATCTCATGTAGGTGGGTAATATTTGTATGTATAGGCCAACATACTTAACCAGTAGGAAACCCTAGTAATGGGGACCCATTTCAGCAGTAACCCATACAGATGTATCATGGTACCCTGAACTAGGCAGGGTGGGGCACGATTACTGGGCTGATTATAAGCAATCAAAATAGCGGCATGAGGTACGTCAGTGTAGGTTCCGATGGTTTACGGGCATGCACGTACTCCGAAGTGGGAGAAAGAAGGCACTGAGTACCAGTAGTTACACACTATGCATCTTGAATTGTGTCGGATTGCTATCATAAGGATTGATACACCTTATGGTGGGACCAGCACAGGGTATCTACACGCAAGAGAGGGCCGATTGACATAGACACATGGAACAATAATACAAGTAGGGATACGATCGATAGGGTAGTAAGGGTACATCTAACATCTTCATGGCAATTAGGCTGATTGAGGTAAGATCCTCATACTAGATGTACACCTGAAGGCTACCACAACTGCGGGGATTAGGATCAAGTTGTAATATTATCATTTTATATAGATTACTAGTTGGGACACTAGTTAGGTGGTGCAGAGATATAGAAATCAGGGTAACAGGGTAGTAGCGACGCAAAGAAAGAGTAGAAGCGCATTCAGTTTAACTTGCCTTATCTTGTCTTAAGTTATCTTGTTTTATGGTATTGTCCTATTTTTAGTTTATTCATGTCATGATCCTTTATCTTGTTTACATGCTGAAAAATCACTGGACTTACTAGACTTATGTCTGACCTGTTTTGTTTCGTCTTCTTTTCTTCCGTTCCCCCAGGTAGTCAGGGAGGGAATAACTCAGCTTAGTTTGGACCGTTCTCTTTCCAAGATAGGAGATTCTATGATGTACGGCTTGGAACCTCTTATCTTTGGCTGTGGCTGTGATTGCACTTTAATTTGGGGACTTATGCTACTTTGCTATGTTTTATGCTTCTTATATGCTTGGAAGTTTTTGAATCAAGATAGAAGTTTTATGTAATTCTTTTAAGTATGATTGAGTCAATTGTTGTAAAAGCTTGACTGAACTACATTGATTATAAAATAACTTTATTTTCCGCTGCTTTATTTGTCTGTCTTGTAACTTATCTACATCTCTTACCTATAACGCTTTACTGAAGTTAATGCATTCCTTTGTCTTTTGATCCTCTGTTTGAATCCTTGTTTTCCTTCTTTACTGAGTCCCCGGGGCTCCTGGCTTTCTGGGAGGTAACCTCATCGCGGCACGGTTCCGTAGGCTTGATGAGACTACGACACCTGTCAAAGGGCGAAGAAATTCCCAACTTCCATATATAGCCGCAGTAGTTTCACCTGCGGCTAATTTTATTTCAAGCTTTGTAGGGTTTTCCATGCGATGGAGGCAGCTTTCAAGAGACTTATCAACAAGTTACACAAAGATGGAAAAGATGAGAATAAGGGAGTTTGGCTAAGGAACACAACCCAAGGATAAGAAACTCATGGATATGGACTTGATTCACGAAGGAGGAAAGAATAGAAAAATCTAAGGCAAGAGGAAGTGCCGTTATTATGGTATAATGGGTCAAATAATTAAGGACAAGGAAAAGAACAAAGGACAGGATTTTCAGGAGGACAAGTGCATGCTCTCACCGCCAGCGTACCTGAGAGAGAGGTAGTAGAGTTTCGGTCAAAAAAGTCTAGTTTTTCTTTTTGATCATCCTGTTAGTACTCTTTTTGATTTTAGCGCTTCACATTCGTTTATATCTGCTTCCATAGTTGAGTTTCTACACCTTAGTGCTTGTATAGTAGAAGATCCCATTATTGTCTCAAATCCAATTGGTGGTTCGGCTCATTTATCTTTGGTTTGTGAGGATTTGAGAATAGCTATATTAAGTATTGAGTTTAAGTGTAATGCTTATGTTTTTTTTTGGTTTCATGGGCTATGGGTTAATTCTAGGCATGATTGGTTAGCTAGTAATTGCGAAAAGAGTGTGGTCATACTTATGACTCGCCTTGGTAATACTCTCGAAAATCTCTTGTAATCTTATGAATTCTGTTATGCTTTGCTATCTAGAATCTCTTGATGCGTCTGTTGAAAAATTTGTGATCCGTTAGAGTAGTCCATGAGTACGCATAATATTTTTGATTAGGTTAGGGGTTTGTACCCTAAAACGCGAGATAAACTTCCGCATATATCTAGTTGACAATGCAAAGTCAGTTGCATTACATGTACGACACATGACTCAAAGGGAAAGGAAGGGCTCGGTAAACAAGTAAAAGAGTTACTTGAGAAAGGGGTTCATAAGGAGAAGTATTTCTGAATAGGGTGATCCAGTTGTTTTCGCTACAAAGGTGGATGATTCACTTCGCTTGTGCATAGATGATATTTTGGTTTTCTCTAGAAGCGAAGAAGAGCATGCTCTACATATTAGGGAAGTCTTAGAGACCCTACATGCACATCAACTCAAAGCTAAGTTCTCCAAATGTCATTTTTGGAGGAAAGAGGTGAGGTTCTTAAGACACGTGGTCTCTAAGGAAGGGATAGCAGTGGATCCGGAAAAGGTGGTGGCAATCCAAGATTGGAAGGTTCCTAACAACGCAACGGAAGTAAGAAGTTTTCTAGGACTAGCGGGCTAATATAGGAAGTTCATTAAGGACTTTGCGAAGGTATTAGCCCCACTTACAAATATTGACAAAGAAGAATCTAACCTTTGCTCGGGATATTGGTTGTGATGTCGCTTTCCAACAATCGAAAAGGGCTCTTACAACGGCCCCAGTTTTTACTTTTACCTAATGGTAGTAAAAGGTTTATGGTATACACGGATGCACGCTGCACGGGGCTAGGCGCCATTTTGATATAAGAAGGAAGGGTAAGGTCGTAGCGGATGCCTTAAGAAGAAAAAGGTTGGCTTCAAGTCCTCTTTATGTGAAAAGGAAAAGTTCAGAATACATATCAAACTTTGATTTTAAAACCTTTGGTTAAGTTAGTAGTCGGCATCGCTAGGAGTAAGACCTACGCTTTTGAATTAAATAGGGCTCTCAGATAGCTGACGCAATGTATAAATTAAGTAGAGAAGATACCTCTAGTCACCTTAATAAACAAGCTTACAAGAAGCCATGAGTACGCAGTTATGTTTGAGCACCGCTTATCATCCTCTGACCAAAAGGGCGAATCGGATTTTGGAAGACCTTTTGACGAAATGTTAGCATGACACGGCAGAAGTTGTAGTGCCAAGTATACTAAAAGAAGAAAAGGTGGAACGAGAGGCGACAGTGAAATGAGTTCCAACGCGTATTCTGGTAACAGAAATTAAGAAGCTACGCAATCTTGAAGTTAAGATAGTTAGAGCAATATGGAATGAAGCTCAAAAAGATGCGACTTAGAAGACTGAAGACTAGATACGCGCATCATACCCTTTTTGAGGGTATATCCTTGATCTCTCTTTTTCTGTAAAGCTAGTCTTTATCTTTTAAGTATATCCTCTCAGTCCAATCCTCGATCCTTAGATAGAAACCAATGGATGTAAACATGTGTTTGAAACATGTTATGATTGATGGTTGCAAGTGGTTGCTCGTGGATGCATATACACACACCCACGGTACTAGATCGGCTCAGTCACTTTCATATTGCATATGCATATATGTGTATATATATGGATTGAAACTTGATGTGTTATCATATGGATGTTGCATTTGTATGAAGGATTGAGCACTCATGTAGAAGTTATAAAGTACGATTAGGAATAATTGCATGCATGATGGACTCATAGCACTGACATAATTTGCATTAAGGAGGTCAACTGAATCAGTAGACCACCTGATTTTGCATTAGATAAGGGCATGTACACACACTATGCATATGATCATGAAAGCATTAGAAATATTTTTAAGGATAATGGATGCCTATGATTGATGGTTGAGTAGATGGATGTTGAATGTTAGGATAAATTCTTCTTAACTTAGAGATTTCGGGGACAAAATCCTTTGAAGGAGGGGAGAATGTAACACCCCGTATTTTCTGTGAATGTTAAAGTAACGAACTAAAGAATAATTAATCTTTAAATGAAGAATTAAAGGAAACGGGTTGCGCCATTGTGTTTGTCTCAGAATTCTACTTGAAATAGAATCCGAGTTTGCGTAAAACAGATATAGTATGAAGAAGTTATGGAGGTTAGAAGATTTCAGTTTAAAACCAGAATTAAAATAAAATATTCAAAACAATGAAGGCGGAAGGAGGAAACGCGGAACCGATAGCGTTTGGGATGTCGACCCGAGACCCACTGGGTGGACACCTATGTCGACTCAGGCTCTTTGGGGTCGACACAGGGGTCGAAATAGGTGTCGACCCCTTTTGTAGGGTAGACCCCTTCCGAGATCCAGTTCCTATGACAATTTCTGTAGTTCTGAGCAGATGTGGCCTTCTCTGATTGGCCCGGTGATGAATTCTGATGTATTATGGCTTATGTGTCATACTGTGATTGGCTGAGTGACACATCTCTTTGGTTTGGATGGCTCTGATTACTCCTAGACTGATCTAAAGGATAGAATTAATCCTAGAGTTATATATAATCAACTCAAACCCTAAACTTAAAACACATAAACACATTCTATGAAGCCGTCATGCTATCTCTCTCTGAACTAGCGTAGCCTCCATCTTCTTAAAACTAGAATATCTTCTTCAACTAGAAATCAAATAGAAGAACATCAATGCCTACATCAAAGTAATAGCTTAACAAATTCAGAAATCAGATTCCAGAATACAAGAACTGTTCTTTTTCTGTAAGTTCAGTTATATTTCAGATTTAAATATGTAAAAGTCAGGACTTTAAATAAATCGAATCTAGAACTGTGCCTAATTGTGATTCTGATTAATGTTTATCCGTATGACAAATCTGAAATTAACTATGCCTATGAGACTATTGTGATTTGTACAATTGAACCTATCATATTGTATATTAATTTGGTGATGCTTTTATGTTATGTTATGTACATGTTCATAAACTAAGTCATGTTCATATATGCTTATATGTTTAGATCTACATACTTGCTTTTATGTTATGTTATGTTATGTACATGTTCATAAACTAAGTCATGTTCATATATGCTTATATGTTTAGATCTACATGCTTGCTTTTATGTTATGTTATGTACATGTTCATAAACTAAGTCATGTTCATATATGCTTATATGTTTAGATCTACACGCTTGCTTTTATGTTATGTCATGTACATGTTCATAAACTAAGTCATGTTCATATATGCTTATATGTTTAGATCTACACGCTTGCTTTTATGTTATGTTATGTACATGTTCATAAACTAAGTCATGTTCATATATGCTTACATGTTTAGATCCAAGTTAATACGTATGTTTAAGATCTATGAAAAATCCTGTTCATATGCTTAAGATCTATGTTAATTGGATTTAACTCAAGTACAAGTTCACATTGATATGCTTGATTAAGTTTGTATTGTTCATGAAAAATTTGTATTAAACAGGCTTAGTTAGATTCATGTTATCTTGTGCAGTTGGAATGCTACATGTTCCTTTCTTTTCCCTTTTGTTTATGAGTTAGGCTAATTTGTGAGCCTAGCGTTCTATGTAAATAATGCGAACAAATAACGGGGGAAATGTTTGGGTAAAACATTAAATTTACATGCTAATGGCATAGATTGGCTCATAATCATGTAAATGATTAATAGCATGAAATGGTATTATTTGTATACCATTAATTATGAACATAATTTAAATTGTAAATGTGACATGACAACACCTGTGGATAATTTACATATAAACTTGACATAAATGATGGATATGTAAATTAAATAAAGGATGAACATGCCTAACCCAAGGTTAGATTGAGTTGTGGTGTAAAACTACCCGGAACCGCCCAGCACATCCAGTAACTGCAACAACACCTATCCAATGTGAGAGGTTAGCACATCATGCCCAAGAAAAAACCGAGGTTAGATTGAGTTGTGGTGTAAAACTGCCCGGAACCGCTCGACACATCCAGTAACCGCAACAACACAGATCTAATGCGAGAGGTTGGTGCAATAATAAATCAATTAATGCTAATGAACAGGACATGTTAAGAATGGTAGGGTTAAGTTAACTAAGGCAACACTTAACCAGTACAACATGTTAATTAAACAAATGGTAGGGTTAAGTTAACTAAGGCAACACTTAACCGATATAACATGATGTATGGTAGGGTTAAGTAACACAAGAAGGCAACACTTAACCAATATATAACATGATGTATGGTAGGGTTAAGTAGCACAACACTTAACAAATATATATAACATGATGTATGATAGGGTTAAGTAACACAAGAGGGCAACTCTTAACCAATATAACATGATGAACGAGTGGGGTTAAGTTAACAGAAAACACTTAACCAATACAACATGATGTGTGGGTGGGTTAAGTTAACATGAATGGACAACACTTAAGCAATATTACATGAATGAAGCGGATAGGGTTAAGGCAAGCTTAACCAATAATACGTATTGACTTGATCAGTGGGAGGGTTAAGTACATCTCGTGTAGGTGGGTAATATTAGTATATATAGGCCCACAAACTTAATCGTTAAATAAACATGCTTGAATCGGTGGGAGGGTTAAGTACATCTCGTGTAGGTGGGTAATATTTGTATGTATAGGCCTACAAACTTAACCAGTAGGAAACCCTAGTAATGGGGACCCATTTCAGTAGTAACCCATATAGATGTATCATGGTACCCTGAACTAGGCAGGGTGGGGCACGATTACTGGGCTGATTATAAGCGGTCAAAATAGAGGCATGGGGTACGTCAGTGTAGGTTCCGATGGTTTACGGGCATGCACGTACTCCGAAGTGGGAAAAAGCAGGCACTGGGTACCAGTAGTTACACACTATGCATCTTGAATCGTGTCGGGTTGCTATCATAAGGATTGATACACCTTATGTTGGGACCAGCACAGGGTATCTACGCGGAAGAGAGGGCCGATTGACACAGACACATGGAACATTAATACAAGTAAAGAGCCGATCGATCGGGCAGTAAGGGTACATCTAACATCTTCATGGCAATTAAGCAAATTGAGGTAAGATCCTCATACTAGATGTATACCTGAAGGCTACCACAATTGCGGGGATTGCGATCACATTGTAATATTATCATTTTATATAGATTACTAGTTGGGACACTAGTTAGGTGGTGTAGAGATATAGAAATCAGGATAACAGGGTAGTAGCGAAGCAGAGAAAGAGTAGAAGCGCATTCAGTTTAACTTGCCCAATCTTGTTTTAAGTTATCTTGTTTTACGGTATTGTCCTATTTTCGGTTTATTCATGTTAAGATCCTTTATCTTGTGTACATGCTTAAAAATCACTGGACTTACCAGACTTATGTCTGACCTGTTTTCATTCATTTTCATTTCTTCCGTCCCCCCCATGTAGTCAGGGAGGCAATAGCTCAGCTTAGTTTGGACTGTTTCTCTTTCCAAGCTCGGAGATTCTGTGATGTATGGCTTGGAACCTCTTATCTTTGGCTATGGCTGTGATTGCACTTTAATTTAGGGACTTATGCTACTTTGCTATGTTTTATGCTTCTTATATGCTTGGAAGTTTTTGAATCAAGACAGAAGTTTTATGTAATAGTTTTAAGTATGATTGAGTCAATTGTTGTAAAAGCTTGACTGAACTATGTTGATTATAAAATGACTTTATTTTCCGCTGCTTTATTTGTCTGTCTTGTAATTTATTTGCATCACTTACCTATAACGCTTCACTGAAATTAATGCATTCCCTTTGTGAGTGACATTAATGAACGTGGGTTGTTTCATAGCTCGAGTTATGATCAAAATCCTTTTAAATCAAATTAAATTATTAATATATTCCATAGCAACTTTTCTAAAATTTGAATTGGACATATCTAACAATCTATAATATGAAATCTCGATTTTTCTGTTTCATATGAAAATTATAATCAAACAAATTCGAACATTTCTTATTCCATAGAAATCAGACTTATATCGAATCCAGTATATTCAGTTGAAGTTCAAAACTAAATATTAAGAACTACCACGACGTTATGAGCTCGTTTTATAATTGTATATAAATTTAACGTTCAAACTTTGTTATATAAACGAAATATATATCTTAAATCCATTTAAAATTCCATACCAATATTTAATATAATAAAATAAATTAAAAATCTGACTACGGAAAATACGGGATGTTACAGGTTTTTTGGAGTAACTTCTTTTAACTTTCCAGGTAAATATCTTTCGCACTCTAAAATCCCAACTAAAAATAAACAAAACCTACCACAACTTAAAATAAACAAAACCCAAATTTCAAATACTCAGAAAATCCAACTCCAAATCTAAACTCTTAAGTTGATAGCAATCAAGAGATGAAGTTCGATGGTATGTAAGCTGAGTTGAGGGGAAACAATTGCCTAACTCGGTGTGTCACTATTACATAGTCGCTCAGGAAAAACCAGGTTGAATTGGGAAGTGATATAATAAAGTAACTATTCGGCTATGTTATAATTTAACTGTTCGGTTATGATATAAACTAACTATTCGGCTATATGTTTAGCCATGAAGTTGAAAGCATGTTCTTAGATACACTACATCAGCGAAAATAAGCTACCAAAATTAGATTGATTTACCAATGTTGTGGTCTCAAAAAGAGGATTTATCCGAACAAAAATACAAAAGGAAAAGGGGGCATTCCGAGAATTGAACTCGGGACCTCTCGCACCCAAAGCGAGAATCATACCACTAGACCAAATGCCCTTTGATGAAATAGTTGATATGTACAGTCCCTAGGATAGTGTGCAACTTAAGGTCAATTTATGGAGAACCTGGAAAAAATATCATCTTTAAAATAAGCCTAATTTTTCCATAAAATTGGATATCCCCCGGCCTAAGTTAGAATCATGCGATGGGACCAAATAGTCAAATACACAAGCTGAAAGGATTGGTTGGTAGCATAAAAGTCAAATTATGTAGCATCTTAATTAACATCTTCAAACAAGCCTACTTATGAAATAAAGTTCACTGAGCAGATAAGGGCATTCTGAGAGCTAGAATCATACTACAATATCTACTGCTCTTGATAAATGGGTTGACTTGTAGGAAGAGGTCTTGTGATAAATATACAGTTAACGGTTGCCAAAACACTCATGTAAAAGGAAAAATACGCAAAAGTTTGCATGATAAATTTAAAAGATGCACCATTTGAAATTGAATTTTTGAAAAAGGAAGAGGCATTTCTAAATTAAACTCAGAGAGTAAGAATCATATTACAAGACCAAATGTCTTGGTAAAAGGCCAAACTTGTATGTACATGTATTTAATTATAAATTTGATTATATACTTTAAATTAATTCATATGATTCAACAATTATAAAAATGTTGGCCCTGGGCACTAAAAGTCATATGCTATGTGAATGGAAGATTCAAACTTGAAGGCAAGCCTTTATTTTACACAATACAGGAATAAAATCATTCAAAGACAAATTTTGCACTTTCACCTAAAGTAGGATTTGAACTCATACTAGATTTAATGTTACCAGAATGTCACCATACATAATGTTACCATTACCAAATTCAATAAATAAAAACCCACGATTAAGTGGTTTTCACCCCCAAAAAAGCTCTGTATTCTTAAGTTCTGTCAGCTTAAGACTTTAGCTGCAATTTTTTTCTACCTTTTCCCCCCTATGTGGTTGAGTAGACGACGAGAATCGTTTTCAATAGTAGCCTCTTTATAGTTCATTGTACAATTTAATAAATTACCATTTTCAACCCTTACATGTTCATAACTTTCATTGTTTTGTAGAAGGTTCTAACAAAAAAAAATACATCATAAATAGTGTTTTGTGGAGTAACTTATTTTAACTTTCGAGGAAAATATCTTTCGCTCTCTAAAATCCCTACTGAAAATAAACAAAACCCACCACAACATAAAATAAACAAAACCCTAATTTCAAATACTCATAAAATCTAACTCCAAAACTGAACTCTTAAGTCGATTGCAATAAGGATATGAAGTTTGATGGTAAGTAGGCTGAGTTGAGGAGAAACAATTACCTAAATTGGTGTCTCACAATTACATCGTCGCTTAGACAAAACGAGGTAGAATTGGGAAGGGTTATAATAAACTAACTGTTCGGCTATGATATAAACTAACTGTTCAATTATACGTTTAGCCATGAGGTGGAAAGCATGTGCTTAGATACACTGCATCAGCGAAAATATGCTACCAAAGTTAGAATGATTTACCAATGTCGTCGTCTTAAAAAGAGAATTTATCTGAACAAAAATACAAAACGAAAAGGGGGCATTCCGAGAATCGAACTCGGGAACTCTCGCACCCAAAGCGAGAATCATACCACTAGACCAAATGCCCTTTGACGAAATGTTTGACATGTACAGGTCTTGGGATTGCGTGCAACTTAAAGTCAATTTATGAAGAAGCTGGAAAAAATATCACCTTTAAAATAGGCCTAATTTTTCCGTTATATTGGATATCCCCCGGCCTAAGTTAGGATCATGCGATGGGACCAAATAGTCAAATACACAAGCTGAAAGGATAGATTTGTAGCATAAAAGTCAAAATATGTAGCAGCTTTATCAACATCTTCAAACAAGACTACTTATGAATTAAAGTTCACTGAGCAGAAAAGGGCATTCTGAGAGCGAGAATCACACTATTATATCGACTGCCCTTGATGAATGGGTTGACCTGTAGGCTGAGGTCTTGTGACAAATATACAATTAATGGTTGCCAAAACACTCACGTAAAAGGAAAAATACGCAAAAGTTTGCATGTACATGTATTTAATTAGAAATTTTATTACATACTTTAAATTAATTCATATGATTCAACATATATAAAAATGTTGGCCCGGGACACTAAAATGCATATGCTATGTGAATGGAAGATTCTGTCTTGAAGGCAAGCCTTTATTTTATACAATATAGGAATAAAACCATTCAAAGACAAATTTAGCACTTCCACCTGAAGCAGGAATTGAACTCATAATAGATTTGATGTTACTAGAATGTCACCATACATAATGCTACTATTAACAAATTCAACAACTAAAAATCCACGATTAAGGTTTTCCCCCCAAAAATGCTCTTTACTCCTAAGGTCTATTAGCTTAAGACTTTAGCTATCCTCCTTTTTTTTCCTTTATGGCTAAGCATATGATGGGAATGGTTTTCAAAAGTAGACTCCTTATAGTTCATAGAACAATTTAATAAATTTCCATTTTCAACCATTACATGTTCAGAACTCTTATTGTTTTGTAGAATGTGCTAACAAAAATAATAATACTATAAATCGGGTTTTGTTGAGTACTTCTTTAACTTTCCACGTAAATATCTTTCGCACTCTAAAATCCCAAATGAAAATGAACAAAACCCAACCCAACTTAAAATAAATAAAACCCTAATTTCGAATACTCTTGAAATCCAACTCCAAAACTGAACTCTTAAGTTGATAGCAATCAAGAGATGAAGTTCGATGGTATGTAGGCTGAGTTGAGGAGAAACAATTACCTGAATCGGTGTCTCACTGTTACATCGTCGCTCAAGCAAAGCCAGATAGTATTGGAAGTGTTATAATAAACTAACTGTTCGCATAAGATATAAACTAACTGTTCGGCTATATATTTAGCCATGAGGTGGAAAGCACGTGCTTAGATACACTACATCAGCGAAAATATGCTACCAAAATTAGATTGATTTACCAATGTCATCATCTTAAAAAGTGGATTTATCTAAACAAAAATACAAAACGAAAAGGGGGCATTTCGAGAATCGAACTCGGGACCTCTCGCACCCAAAGCGAGAATCATACCACTAGACCAAATGCCCTTGGATGAAATGGTTGATATGAACAGGTCTTAGGATAGCGTGCAACTTAAGGTCCATTTATGAAGAACCTAGAAAAAAATATCATCTTTGAAATAGGCCTAATTTTTCCATAAAATTGGATATCCCCCGACCTAAGTTAGAATCACGCAATGGCACCAAATAGTCAAATACACAAGCTGAAAGGATTGATTTGTAGCGTAAAAGTCAAATTATGTAGCAGCTTGACAAACATCTTTAAACAAGCCTACTTATGAACTAAAGTTCACTGAGCAGAGACGAGCGTTCTGAGAGTGAGAATCATACTACTATATCGACTGCCCTTGATGAATGAGTTGACCTGTAGGCAGAGGTCTTGTGACAAATATACAATTAACGGTTGCCAAAACACTCACGTAAAAGGCCAAATACACAAAAGTTTGCATGATACTGTTTCAAAAATGCACAATTTGAAATTGAATTTTTGAAAAAGGAAGAGGCACTTCTAAATTAAACTCAGAGAGAAAGAATCATATTACAAGACCAAATGTCTTGGTAAAATGCCAAATTTGTATTGACATGTATTTAATTAGAAATTTCACTATATACTTTAAATTAATTCATATAATTCAAAAATTATAAAAATGTTGGCCCTGGACACCAAAAGGTATATGCTATGTGAATGGAAGATTCAATTTTGAAGGCTAGCCTTTATTTTATACAATACAAGAATAAAATCATTAAAAGACAAATTCAGCACTTTCACCTAAAGTAGTATTTGAATACATACTAGATTTTATGTTACCAGAATGTCACCATACATAACGTTACCATTCACAAATTCAATAAATAAAAATGCATGATTAAGGGTTCCCCCTCAAAAAAACCTCTGTATTCTCAAGGTCTATCAGCTTAAGACATTAGCTGTAATTTTTTCCTCCCTTTGTGGCTGGACATACGACTAGAATGGTTTTCAATAATAGTCTCTGTAATGACCCGCATTTTTAGAGATATATAATTAATTTATTTAATTATATAATTGGTGATTTAGAGAAGTTAATGATCGTTTAATTAAATAATATTGAATATTTAATAAATAATTATAATATAATAATATATTATAATGTCGAAACAGTCGGAAATAGTGAAATTCACAATATCGTGTGAATTGAATAGCATACGAGATTTGGTGGAGTTTCGATTCGAAATATAATAACGATTTTATTGAATCGACGACAGTTGAACGTATAGTTTATATTATAATTAAAATCGAGCTTGAAATGGCGCTGTAGTTCGCTATTTGGCGATTTGAACTTCAACTGAATGTACAGGATTCGTTTTAAGCCGGATTTCTGCGAAACAAGAAACGTGTGGAGCTGGTGGAGTATATCTTTCTAGTGGAAGAGAAAAATCGGGATTTCGTCGTATAGATTTTGATTCACGTCCAAATCAAATTTCAGAAAAGTCGCTGTAGAATTCCTTTATAATTTGCGATGCTTTATATACGTTATAAAAGGATTTTTGATATAAACTGAATACCGAGATAATCTGAAATCTGAAATATCAAACTGTATATTCTGATATGATATTCTGGAGCTGTATGAAATCATATGTGAAGATATACGATAATATAAATTTATTTATATTTAAATATGTTTATATATTTAAATAGGTCATCCAAAGCTTTAAAAATAGTCGGTTTTGCAAACGAAGTCGGAATTCGACGAAACTAATTTTATTAGATCCGCAATGTCAAATAGTTGTTAGATTTCTAGTTTCGTGATTTTTAGAGTCACTGTGTGGCCGTACGGATTTTTAGAGTGTAAAATAGTTAGTATTTTGATAGTTAAAAATACGCTGTGTGAGCATACGGAGTCGGAATTCGACGAAACCAGTTTCGTTGGGACCATAATGTCGAACTCTAGCTGCATGTCCAGTTTCGTGATTTTTGGGTATCGTGTGTGATCACACGGATTTTTAGAAGGCGAAACGAATTAAGAAAAAGGGAATATACCGGGAATATTCCTTATACAAAATATCTAGATATTTGTGAACCCTATAAATACCCCCCTAAAAATCCTTATAACCTAATTTCCTCTTTTAGTCAACTGTAAAATTTGCGCAGCCTCAAAGGAGTTCAACAGAAAAAGAAAAGCAAAGTTTAAAAATCAAAACAAACTCAAATCAAACCCCATAAATCTCCATATACGCATACTTGAATTCGTATATAGTTACTCTTCATTTTCGTGTTGTTCTCAGTGGGTGCGATGCTATTTTGGGTTGCCCGAATGTGAGCAGTGAAGTTAGGGTTAAACCGATTGGGATGTTGGGGCTTTAATCCTTGAATTTGTGTTGATATTCGGGATGAGGGGTTGTTATTGATCTCGCGTACAAAGTTTGGATGGATTTGAGGAGTTTTGAGTTCGGTAGATCACTGTAGTCTTCGGTTGAAGGCTCGACGACGGGAATTCCTAGGTGAGCTCGAGTTCGACGAAGGGGTAATGGCCAGGTGCGGTTTTAGTTGTTGAATCTGGTGGTGGTGGCGGCACAGGAAATAGATGGTCGGAGAGGTGAGGGTGCGAGGTCAAACGGCGGTCAAAGGGGAAAGTGATTACTGGAGGGAGCGGATTTAATTTGGGGGAAGAAGAGGTATGTGGATCGGGCAGATAAAGTTGGACGTGGGTTTTAAATGGATGGGCCAAGGTATTGTGGTGAGGCCCAAAGCAATTAAAGCTATGTTTTATTTTAAATTCAAATTTTAGTTTATAAACTTAGAAAGCGTATAACTTTCTCGTACGATATCAGAATTCAGTGAAACAAGATCCGACAGGATCGTATGGACGGGAGCAACACAATGAGACTGACTGGGAGAGAATCTGAGCTCGTTACAATTTATGGCGAAATAAATTGTTTGATTCAAATCAAATACGGTTTATCGTTCTTTAACGATGAACTGCAAATGTGAGTAAAACTCACCAACTCTGAACAGTTATATTTTTATAATGTACTTTTAGAACTGTTAATCATCTGTTGATTGCTGTGTGTTGGTTGATTGATTGAACTGCCAATCAGTTAGTAGAAATTACATATATATAAATCGTTAAATATTATATATTGACGTTGTTATCAGAATAATCCGTATTGAACTGAAAGTGATGTTGATTTTATTGTTTAACATCTGTGATGCAGGGAAACAGGTTGGAGGGACCCAACTGGGTTCCTCAATATTTATAATACTATTTGATTCATATATTCTGTTATATATTGTGGTATACAATCGGTTGTAGATTTTATGTGGTTGGACGTTATTGAACATCGTGGTTTGATATGATTGAATACCATAACATACGGGATGTTGATAAGTAGATTTTCAAAGTGATACTGAAAATAGAATATTTATAAAATGGGATATTTATAAATAAGAGATATTTATAAATTTAAATATTTATAAATAAGGAATATTTATAAATTAGGATATTTATAAATAGGAGATATTTTAAAAAGGAAAATAAATTCAAAACATTTCTTTTTGAATGGAAAGGCCTGTGTGGCGAGTTTGGGGATTTTCCCGATGCTCCCGATACAAAGGAGGTTATGGCGAATTTTCCCGGGAATTTAAGGAGTTAGAATATTTTTAAGAATAAATTTGAAAAGGGAATATTTGCAAACCATTTGCAAATAGAATAAAATAGAGAAAGGAAATATTTGTAAACCATTTACAAATAGAATGGAAAAGGAAACGTTATAAAAAGGAAATCATTTTTAAAGTGTAGAACCGTTATTTAAAAGTAAATCTTTTCAAATGAATAAAACGTTATTAAAAAGGAAATCTTTATAAAGTGAATAAAGTAAATCGAATATGGTATTCGAAGTTAGAAATCGAATATGGTATTCGAAGTTAGTAATTGAATATGGTATTCGAAGGAGAAATCGAATATGGTATTCGAAGTTAGTTAATCGAATATAGACTTTCGAAAAGAGTTAATCGAATATGGTATTCGAAGTTAGTAAATCGAATATGGTATTCGAAGTTAGTTAATCGAATATAGACATTCGAAAGGAGTTAATCGAATATGGTATTCGAAGTTAGTTAATCGAATATGGTATTCGAAGTTAGTTAATCGAATATAGACATTTGAAACTAGTTAATCAAATATGGTATTCGAAAGTTAGTTAATCGAATATGTTATTCGAAAGGGGTAGTCAAGTCGAGTTAGTCAAATAGAGTTAACCAGTTAGAGTTAATCAGTTAGAGTTAATAAGTTAAGGTTAATCCAAATGGGTTGCCATTTAGTACGACTGCTAGCATAATTCGCAGGGCTGCAGATAGCCTAAGGCGGTCAGATGTTTCCTGAGGGAGTCAGGCGTAACCATTGTGATCGCTGCGATCTAGAGTCAAGCGAATGGAGTTTAATCGAATATTAGTTATTCGATAGGAGTTAATCGAGTTGATCGAGTTGAGAAATAAGTTAAGTTAAATAAGTTGAGTTGATCGGGTGGTTTGACCAAGTTAGTCGAGCCTAGTTAATCGAATAGAATTGGTCGAACCAAGTAAGTCGAGTTAGTCGAGTCAAGTTAAGTTAGTCAAGTTAAGTTAGTCGAGTCAAGTTAGTCGAGCCTACTTAATCGAATCGAATTGGTCGAACCAAGTAAGTCGAGTTAAGTTAGTCAAGTTAGTCAAGCCTAGTTAATCGAATCGAATTGGTCGAACCAAGTAAGTCGAGTTAGTCGAGTCAAGTTAAGTTAGTCGAGTTAAGTTCGTTGAGTTGAAGTTATCGATGTTAGTTTCATCGATAGGAGTTATCGATGTTAGTTTCATCGAAAGGAGTTATCGATGTTAGTTTCATCGAAAGGAGTTATCGATGTTAGTTTCATCGAAAGGAGTTATCGATGTTAGTTTCACCGAAAGGAGTTATCGATGTTAGTATCATCAAAAGGAGTTATCAATGTTAGTTTCATCGGAAGGAGTTATCGATTATAGTTTAATCGAAGTGAGATTTTCAAATATGAGATATTTGAAAGGAAGAGTTATCGAATATTAGTTATTCGAAGAGAAATTTTCGAATATCGTTTATTCGAGAAGGAGTTAATCGAATATAGGTTATTCGAAGAAGGGTTAATCAAATAGAGATTTCTCGAAGAGAGTTAATCGGCAAATTCGATTATATCGAATTCGGATACTTTCCAGTGTTTAAATAGAGATTTATTTATTTATAAATAAATAAGTGTTAGGTTAATTATTCACTAATAAGAATAGAAGTTATAATTAAAGTTAGATAATTCGAAAGTAGGGATTATAACGTTATCGTTATAACCAATGTTTTAAATATAGAAGTGGATTAGTAAAATTGAATCCGAGAAAGGCATAAAGAAGTTGTTAAAGATTAAAAGATAAACTTTGACCATTTCGAAGTTATAACGTTGTTCAGTTAAGGTCTGAGAGGTAATTATACCCCAACTTGAGTGACCTCCTTCTTGACTAAGAAATGGTAAGGTTTGATCGTAAAGGAGTTTTGGAAATGTTTTCCAAACGAGGATCATAAATGTTTTCTGATAAAAAAAAATAAGAATTTAGAATATAGGGAAACATGAGACAAGTAAATAAATGAACTAAAGAGATTTATGTTAAATGATGTTTGTTCGATATAATTTCCATTTGGAAATAATATCGTTGTTTGCACACTTGTTTTTATTTGATAGTTAACTCACCGACTATCGAAGTTTTGACCCTTTTAACGTTGTTAATATGGAGAGACCGGTTGGATTATTATCCATAGAACCACTCTGTATTGGCATAAGCGTCGCGAATCATATATGCCAAAGATAATTGAAGACGAAGTAAAATGCAAGGGCTGTTGTATAAGTATTAGATAACAGTGACTAAGATGGATATACGGAATAGTGCCTTCGGTTTGTCCAGTCCCATGACAACTTGTATGGACGAAGGTCTGACAGAGTATATCCAATGGATCGCGTAAGTTGATCTGTTCAAACGTATTCACATTTGGTGGCGGAGGAATTCGTTTCTCTTAGCTGTATACCCGTGTTATTTTTGGATAAGTCAATTTGTGATTTGGCGGGTATGACGATGTGACATTCTAAGTGAATGAGGATGACTTGTGTTGATGAATGTCTGACAGAGTATTTCCAGAAAGGTCATGTACATTGATTTCTTCAACTTTACCAAGAGTGGAAGCGGAGAAGGAAACTTCTTTAGCTAACGCGTAACGTACTGTTGTAGACGTCAATTAGTGATTTTGGATGGATCTGACAATGTGGCATTCGACGTGAATCTGATGTAATGATAAAGCGTAGCTTCTAGCCTCATCAACCGGTAAATGACAGAAATCGGACAGGCAGCATGGCTAAGTCGGTCGCACCGAAGTAGGGTGTATAATCACCTATCTAGAGAATATTCATTTGTTTCTTAAATCTATCAATGTTGTCCCATATATATACAGGAACGGTTGCTGATCCCAACCGTTGGTGATGTACATTCGATACACTCAAGCGAAATGAGTGGTCGGTCATGTGTGGCTGAGTTACAAGATGTTCTTGTTGAACTCCAGTGTATCGTTCCTAGAGTACACTGATCGGAAGGTGGTTCCATACCTTGTCATAGTTGGAAATCCATTATCCAATACGTGCTTGCGATTTTGATTGTATACTATATATGTAGAACGTGAGATGAAAGCGTTTCTGCTAGTTGATATCTATTTGTATATAGACATTATTATAATATCAAAAGGTTTTTGATATAAAGATATTTTAGATTCTCATAAGGGAAAAACCCGTTCCGTTCTGCGGCGTGGTCTTATAAGATATCGTTTACTTGTTCATATACCTGTTTAAACTGTTTTACTCATACCAGTCCCATGACTGACCCGGAGTTTACTTTGTTGTTTTCCCTAAACTCTTGGGTGCCTAATTTGTACGGGCAGTCAAGTAGTCAGGAATTTGCAGATATACTTGAAGAGCTGGAGCAGGAGGCTTCAGGATCATATAGCTATAGTTATTTCCGCTGTGTTGTAAGTGCTGTACTCTGATAAGTGCTATTGTATACATAACTGTTATATTTCAAAGTTATGTTATCTATTATATGTTATTCGTTCCGCTGTGAGGTTCGTGTACTCTGATGTTGTATTCTTCTTCTTCTTCTATTCTATTAGTTCTATCTTATCTTTCCTCACCCTCTAATTTCTTTCATTAATTACCGGGATTTTTCGATGTTTTGGTTGTCGACATCGAGTTATGTCGATAACCAAAGTCGTCGAAAATCCGGGTCGTTACAGTTGGTATCAGAGCGAGGTTTAGTTAATACCTTGGCTCTGTGGCGTGATTCAGTAGAAATGGGATTAGTAATATCCTAGACTGAGTTTGAGTGTATATATATGAGTGCGTATTTGTTAGTTAATATAAAATGGTTTTATATTGTGGAGACTCATTGGTTGAGTGGTTATGGATTCTGGACGATCAGTTTGATCCACTGTATTGGTAGGAGTTCTATAAACACTTGAATACGATGAACCGACATAGTATGTTTTGATATAGTATATTGGTTGTGTTGGTTGTTATTATAATCGAATAAGATTATAAAAGTGAAATGGTTATAAATAACTAATCAGAATTCATATAAGTAAAGTATATGAAATAAGATGAATAAAATCTGAATTTAAATCAGATTTGGAATTAAAATAAGGAAATTTTAAGTTCCTGGGAGATTTTGAAAACGCTTTTCAAATTGGAAGTGATATAGTATTGAACTCACTTTGATTGTTGGAAAATAGATTCCGATGGTGAAGCATGCCATCATCGGTGTTCATTTTCGAGTTTCTAAGTGGTGGACCAAAGATTTTGATTTGAATTGTTTTGATAAAACAAGTTGTTTAGAAATTCAAAGGTTTTGAATAGGTAATATGATCTCAAATTTATTTGAAATTTACCCAGGAATTTAAGTTCTAGAAATTAAAATTTGACTTGTGAAGTTAATTCGAATGGGATAGTAAAAGTAAATAATAAACTAGAATTTAACTTGAGATGTTAGGTTAAGAAAAACTGGAAGTGATTAGAGAATAATCTGGATTTGGATTTGAAATGATAAGTTGAGAGTTTGGAATTTGAAACTCAAATTTGAAATTTAATTCGGCTTGAATAAGCGAATGGTTGTGTTAAGAATAACTTGGTTGGAGTTGATTGGGATGGCATTTGTATATGCCGAATTGATAACAGATGGTAGAGATATAATGATATGCCCAATAAAAAGGTACAAGTTTATATTTTACATGAGTTTGGAATTTATGAGCCGAATTGGCAAGCCGCTTGGCGTTTTGATTTTCTTTTGGGTTGAAAAAGGCCCAGAGAGGCGAGTTGGAGTTTGAGATATTAACCAGTACAAAGGAGGTGCTGGCGAAATTTTCGAAAGTTTAAAGTGTTAGAAAATTTTCAGAATTTTTGAAAATTTTAGTTGGTCAGGATGAATTAATATTTTAGTGATATTAATTTGTTCAGTGAAGCTGAAGTTGAGAGGTAAACAAATCTTAGGAATTCCAATATATAGGGTTGTCCTCTAACTTAGCAATTTCGAGGACGAAATTATTTTAAGTGGGGAAGAATGTAATGACCCGCATTTTTAGAGATATATAATTAATTTATTTAATTATATAATTGGTGATTTAGAGAAGTTAATGATCGTTTAATTAAATAATATTGAATATTTAATAAATAATTATAATATAATAATATATTATAATGTCGAAACAGTCGGAAATAGTGAAATTCACAATATCGTGTGAATTGAATAGCATACGAGATTTGGTGGAGTTTCGATTCGAAATATAATAACAATTTTATTGAATCGACGACAGTTGAACGTATAGTTTATATTATAATTAAAATCGAGCTTGAAATGGCGCTGCAGTTCGCTATTTGGCGATTTGAACTTCAACTGAATGTACAGGATTCGTTTTAAGCCGGATTTCTGTGAAACAAGAAACGTGTGGAGCTGGTGGAGTATATCTTTCTAGTGGAAGAGAAAAATCGGGATTTCGTCATATAGATTTTGATTCACGTCCAAATCAAATTTCAGAAAAGTCGCTGTAGAATTCCTTTATAATTTGCGACGCTTTATATACGTTATAAAAGGATTTTCGATATAAACTGAATACCGAGATAATCTGAAATCTGAAATATCAAACTGTATATTCTGATATGATATTCTGGAGCTGTACGATATCATATGTGAAGATATACGATAATATAAATTTATTTATATTTAATTTAATTATATTCAAATATATTTATATATTTAAATAGGTCATCCAGAGCTTTAAAAATAGCCGGTTTTGCAAACGAAGTCGGAATTCGACGAAACTAATTTTATTCGATCCGCAATGTCAAATAGTTGTTAGATTTCTAGTTTCGTGATTTTTAGAGTCACTGTGTGGCCGTACGGATTTTTAGAGTGTAAAACATTCAGTATTTTGATAGTTAAAAATACGCTGTGTGAGCATACGGAGTCGGAATTCGACGAAACCAGTTTCATTGGGACCATAATGACGAACTCTAGCTGCATGTCTAGTTTCGTGATTTTTGGGTATCGTGTGTGATCACACGGATTTTTAGAAGGCGAAACGAATTAAGAAAAAGGGAATATACCGGGAATATTCCTTATTCAAAATATCTAGATATTTGTGAACCCTATAAATACCCCCCTAAAAATCCTTATAACCTAATTTCCTCTTTTAGTCAACTGTAAAATTTGCGCAGCCTCAAAGGAGTTCAACAGAAAAAGAAAAGAAAAGTTTAAAAATCAAAACAAACTCAAATAAAACCCCATAAATCTCCATATATGCATACTTGAATTCGTATACAGTTACTCTTCATTTCCGTGTTGTTCTCAGTGGGTGCGACGCTATTTTGGGTTGCTCGAATGTGAGCAGTGAAGTTAGGGTAAAACCGATTGGGAAGTTGGGGCTTTAATCCTTGAATTTGTGTTGATATTCGGGATGAGGGGTTGTTATTGATCTCGCGTACAAAGTTTGGATGGATTTGAGGAGTTTTGAGTTCGGTAGATCACTGTAGTCTTCGGTTGAAGGCTCGACGACGGGAATTCCTGGGTGAGCTCGAGTTCGACGATGGGGTAATGGCCAGGTGCGGTTTTAGTTGTTGAATCTGGTGGTGGTGGCGGCACAGGAAATAGATGGTCGGAGAGGTGAGGGTGCGAGGTCAAACGGCGGTCAAAGGGGAAAGTGATTACTGGAGGGAGCGGATTTAATTTGGGGGAAGAAGAGGTATGTGGATCGGGCAGATAAAGTTGGACGTGGGTTTTAAATGGATGGGCCAAGGTATTGTGGTGAGGCCCAAAGCAATTAAAGCTATGTTTTATTTTAAATTCAAATTTTAGTTTATAAACTTAGAAAGCGTATAACTTTCTCGTACGATATCAGAATTCAGCGAAACAAGATCCGACAGGATCGTATGGACGGGAGCAACACAATGAGACTGACTGGGAGTGAATCTGAGCTCGTTGCAATTTATGGCGAAATAAATTGTTTGATTCAAATCAAATACGGTTTATCGTTCTTTAACGATGAACTGCAAATGTGAGTAAAACTCACCAACTCTGAACAGTCATATTTTTATAATGTACTTTTAGAACTGTTAATCATCTGTTGATTGCTGTGTGTTGGTTGATTGATTGAACTGCTAGTCAGTTAGTAGAAATTATATATATATATATATAAATCGTTAAATATTATATATTGACGCTGTTATCAGAATAATCCGTACTGAACTGAAAGTGATGTTGATTTTATTGTTTAACATCTGTGATGCAGGGAAACAGGTTGGAGGGACCCAACTGGGTTCCTCAATATTTATAATACTGTTTGATTCATATATTCTGTTATATAATGTGGTATATAATCGGTTGTAGATTTTATGTGGTTGGACGTTATTGAACATCGTGGTTTGATATGATTGAATACCATAACATACGGGATGTTGATAAGTAGATTTTCAAAGTGATATTGAAAATAGAATATTTATAAAATGGGATATTTATAAATAAGAGATATTTATAAATTTAAATATTTATAAATAAGGAATATTTATAAATTGGGATATTTATAAATATGAGATATTTTAAAAATGAAAATAAATTCAAAACATTTCTTTTTGAATGGAAAGGCCTGTGTGGCGAGTTTGGGGATTTTCCCGATGCTCCCGATACAAAGGAGGTTATGGCGAATTTTCCCGGAAATTTAAGGAGTTAGAATATTTTTAAGAATAAATTTGAAAAGGGAATATTTGCAAACCATTTGCAAATAGAATAAAATAGAGAAAGGAAATATTTGTAAACCATTTACAAATAGAATGGAAAAGGAAACGTTATAAAAAGGAAATCATTTTTAAAGTGTAGAACCGTTATTTAAAAGTAAATCTTTTCAAATGAATAAAACGTTGTTAAAAAGGAAATCTTTATAAACTGAATAAAGTAAATCGAATATGGTATTCGAAGTTAGAAATCGAATATGGTATTCGAAGTTAGTAATCAAATATGGTATTCGAAGTTAGTTAATCGAATATAGACATTCGAAAAGAGTTAATCGAATATGGTATTCGAAGTTAGTAAATCGAATATGGTATTTGAAGTTAGTTAATCGAATATAGACATTCGAAAGGAGTTAATCGAATATGGTATTCGAAGTTAGTTAATCGAATATGGTATTCGAAGTTAGTTATTCGAATATAGACATTCGAAACTAGTTAATCGAATATGGTATTCGAAAGTTAGTTAATCGAATATGTTATTCGAAAGGGGTAGTCAAGTCGAGTTAGTCAAATAGAGTTAACCAGTTAGAGTTAATCAGTTAGAGTTAATCAGTTAAGGTTCATCCAAATGAGTTGCCATTTAGTACGACTGCTAGCGTAATTCGCAGGGCTGCAGATAGCCTAAGGCGGTCGGATGTTTCCTGAGGGAGTCAGGCGTAACCATTGTGATCGCTGCGATCTAGAGTCAAGCGAATGGAGTTTAATCAAATATTAGTTATTCGATAGGAGTTAATCGAGTTGATCGAGTTGAGAAATAAGTTAAGTTAAATAAGTTGAGTTGATCGGGTGGTTCGACCAAGTTAGTCGAGCCTAGTTAATCGAATCGAATTGGTCGAACCAAGTAAGTCGAGTCAAGTTAAGTTAGTCGAGTTAAGTTAGTAAAGTTAGTCGAGCCTAGTTAATCGAATCGAATTGGTCGAACCAAGTAAGTCGAGTTAAGTTAGTCAAGTTAGTCAAGCCTAGTTAATCGAATCGAATTGGTCGAACCAAGTAAGTCGAGTTAGTCGAGTCAAGTTAAGTTAGTCGAGTTAAGTTCGTTGAGTTGAAGTTATCGATGTTAGTTTCATCGATAGGAGTTATCGATGTTAGTTTCATCGAAAGGAGTTATCGATGTTAGTTTCATCGAAAGGAGTTATCGATGTTAGTTTCATCGTAAGGAGTTATCGATGTTAGTTTCATCGAAAGGAGTTATCGATGTTAGTTTCATCGAAAGGAGTTATCGATGTTAGTATCATCGAAAGGAGTTATCAATGTTAGTTTCATCGGAAGGAGTTATCGATTATAGTTTAATCGAAGTGAGATTTTCAAATATGAGATATTTGAAAGGAAGAGTTATCGAATATTAGTTATTCGAAGAGAGATTTTCGAATATCGTTTATTCGAGAAGGAGTTAATCGAATATAGGTTATTCGAAGAAGAGTTAATAAAATAGAGATTTCTCGAAGAGAGTTAATCGGCAAATTCGATTATATCGAATTCGGGAAAGTACTTATACTTTCCAGTGTTCAAATAGAGATTTATTTATTTATAAATAAATAAGTGTTAGGTTAATTATTCACTAATAAGAATAGAAGTTATAATTAAAGTTAGATAATTCGAAAGTAGGGATTATAACGTTATCGTTATAACCAATGTTTTAATATAGAAGTGGATTAGTAAAATTGAATCCGAGAAAGGCGTAAAGAAGTTGTTAAAGATTAAAAGATAAACTTTGACCATTTCGAAGTTATAACGTTGTTCAGTTAAGGTCTGAGAGGTAATTATACCCCAACTTGAGTGATTTCCTTCTTGACTAAGAAATGGTAAGGTTTGATCGTAAAGGAGTTTTGGAAATGTTTTCCAAACGAGGATCAGAAATGTTTTCTGATAAAAGAAAAATAAGAATTTAGAATATAGGGAAACATGAGACAAGTAAATAAATGAACTAAAGAGATTTATGTTAAATGATGTTTGTTCGATATAATTTCCATTTGGAAATAATATCGTTGTTTGCACACTTGTTTTTATTTGATAGTTAACTCACCGACTATCGAAGTTTTGACCCTTTTAACGTTGTCAATATGGAGAGACCGGTTGGATTATTATCCATAGAACCACTCTGTATTGGCATAAGCGTCGCGAATCATATATGCCAAAGATAATTGAAGACGGAGTAAAATGCAAGGGCTGTTGTATAAGTCTTAGATAACAGTGACTAAGATGGATATACGGAATAGTGCCTTCGGTTTGTCCAGTCCCAGGACAACTTGTATGGACGAAGGTCTGACAGAGTATATCCAATGGATCGCGTAAGTTGATCTGTTCAAACGTATTCACATTTGGTGGCGGAGGAATTCGTTTCTCTTAGCTGTATACCCGTGTTATTTTTGGATAAGTCAATTTGTGATTTGGCGGGTATGACGATGTAACATTCTAAGTGAATGAGGATGACTTGTGTTGATGAATGTCTGACAGAGTATTTCCAGAAAGGTAACGTACATTGATTTCTTCAACTTTACCAAGAGTGGAAGCGGAGAAGGAAACTTCTTTAGCTAACACGTAACGTACTGTTGTAGACGTCAATTAGTGATTTTCGATGGATCTGACAATGCGGCATTCGAAGTGAATCTGATGTAATGATAAAGTGTAGCTTCTAGCCTCATCAACCGGTAAATGACAGAAATCGGACAGGCAGCATGGCTAAGTCGGTCGCACCGAAGTAGGGTGTATAATCACCTATCTAGAGAATATTCATTTGTTTCTTAAATCTATCAATGCTGTCCCATATATATACAGGAACGGTTGCTGATCCCAACCGTTGGTGATGTACATTCGATACACTCAAGCGAAATGAGTGGTCGGTCATGTGTGGCTGAGTTACAAGATGTTCTTGTTGAACTCCAGTGTATCGTTCCTAGAGTACACTGATCGGAAGGTGGTTCCATACCTTGTCATAGTTGGAAATCCATTATCCAATACGTGCTTGCGATTTTGATTGTATACTATATATGTAGAACGTGAGATGAAAGCGTTTCTGCTAGTTGATATCTATTTGTATATAGACATTATTATAATATCAAAAGGTTTTTGATATAAAGATATTTTAGATTCTCATAAGGGAAAAACCCGTTCCGTTCTGCGGCGTGGTCTTATGAGATATCGTTTACTTGTTCATATACCTGTTTAAACTGTTTTACTCATACCAGTCCCATGACTGACCCGGAGTTTACTTTGTTGTTTTCCCTAAACTCTTGGGTGCCTAATTTGTACGGGCAGTCAAGTAGTCAGGAATTTGCAGATATACTTGAAGAGCTGGAGCAGGAGGCTTCAGGATCATATAGCTATAGTTATTTCCGCTGTGTTGTAAGTGATGTACTCTGATAAGTGTTATTGTATACATAACTGTTATATTTCAAAGTTATGTTATCTATTATATGTTATTCGTTCCGCTGTGAGGTTCGTGTACTCTGATGTTGTGTTCTTCTTCTTCTTCTATTCTATTAGTTCTATCTTATCTTTCCTCACCCTCTAATTTCTTTCATTAATTACCGGGATTTTTCGTTGTTTTGGTTGTCGACATCGAGCTTATGTCGATAACCAAAGACGTCGAAAATTCGGGTCGTTACAGTCTCTTTATGGTTCTTTGAACAATTTAAAAAATAACCATTTTTAACCATTAAACATTCAGAAATTTCATTGTTTTGTAGAGCATTCTAACGAAAATAATATATTATAAGCATGGTTTTGTGGAGTAACTTATTTTAACTTTCTAGGAAAATATCTTACGCACCGTAAAATCCCAACTGAAAATAAACAAAACCCACCCCAACTTAAAATAAACAAAACCCTAATTTCAAACACTCATAAAATCAAACTCCAAAACTGAACTCTTAAATTTATAGCAATCAACGAATGAAGTTCGATGGTAAGTAGGCTGAGTTGCGGAGAAATAATTAACTAATCAGTGTCTCTCTATTACATCGTCGCTTAGACAAAGCGAGGTAGAATTAGGAAGTGTTATAATAAATTAACTGTTCAGCTATGATATAAACTAACTGTTCTACTATATGCTTAGCCATGAGGTGGAAAACATGTGCTTAGATACACTGCACAAGCGAAAATATGCTACCAAAATTAGAATGATTTTCCAATGTCATCGTCTTAAAAAGAGGATTTATCTGAACAAAAATGCAAAATAAAAGGGGCATTCTGAGAATCGAACTCGGGACCTCTCGCACCCAAAGCGAGAATCATTCCACTAGACCAAATGCCCTGTGATGAAATGGTTGACATGTACAGGTCTTGGGATAGCGTGCAACTAAAGGTCAATTTATGAAGAACCTGGAAAGAATATCATCTTTAAAATAAGCCTAATTTTGCCATAATATTAGGTATCCCCCGACCTAAGTGAGAATCATGCGATGAGACCAAATAGTCAAATACACAAGCTGAAAGGATAGATTTGTAGCATAAAAGTCAAATTATGTAGAAGCTTTATAAGTATCTTGTAACAACCAAGAAAATCTAAACCAATTTAAATTTTTTAAATTGGCTAAAATAATGGATTTTAAATATTTAAAATAAATATTTTAAATAATGGCGATGAAAACTGAGTTTGAATCGACATTTGAAAACGAATATAATTAATTATAATTATAAACAAGGCCTGAAATGGCGTGGCAGTTTCAAAAATTGAATTCAAACTTTGTCGGACTGTACCGGGTGCAAAACAATCCGGATTTTAGTGAAACCAAAATTATTTAAATCTGTTAGTGAATACCTTTCCAACGAATCTGACAAATCGAAATTTGATAGCGGGAATCAAAAGATATGTCCAGTTGAAAATTCTGAATAGTCGCTATGGAATTCAGGCCCTTAAAAATGGACATTTTGCATACGACCTCGGATTTCGACGAAACCACTTTTGTTGGATCCGTGATGTCAAGTTATTGCTAGGTTTCAAATTTCATAATTTTTCGAATCAATATGTGAGCGTGGCAAAGGAAACGCGTTTGACCGGTTTCAGTTGATTTTAATCGACTGGAAATTGGCCATTTTTCAAACGGTCTCAGAATTCGACGAAACTAGTTTTGTTAGGACCGTATTGTTAATACGGAGCTAGAAAATATTTTTCGAGAATTTTTAGAGTTAGGATGTGCCCCCGGTAATTTAAAATGTACGTTTAAAATTCAATATAGTGATTTAAATGTAAATTCAAAGGAAACTGATTGTAACGATCAAATCAGCTTGCGATACATATCCCATTGTGTTCGGAACGGGGGTAAAACGCTATGGGTGACAGGCGGTGGGCCTCGTTTCGAAGTCGTGGGAAAAAGTCAACTATATGCAATTAAATTAATTAATAAAAAAAAATTATTATCTCCCTCCCTTTTCCCTTTCTGCCCCCCCCCCCCGATTTCATTAAACAGAAAACAAAAAAAGAAAAAAGAAAAAAAAAGAAAAAAGAAAAAAACCCGACGCCCCTCAAAATCGACGCCGCCATCTCCGTCCACCGCGCCTGTCGATCGCCACCCTCCGACCTCGCCAAGCCGCCACCAACGCCCACCATCTCCTCCTCCAACTGGAAGACCCCATCGCCAAAAGAAAAAAAACCCGAACCCCCTCGCGACGCATCCGCCCCCCTCGAAGCCATCGCGACGCCGATTCGCGAGCCCCCCCAATCCGAGACCGCTGAAGCCTGCTCCGCCTCCTGTCGCCGACCCTGACGACCCCCCCCTTTTCTTCGCATTACAGTGAGTATTTTATTTTATTTTTATTTTAATTCTGAAATACTGATTTTATTTTCTTAGAAAGGAATACTGTTTTTTTAAAGGTTTAAATACTGTTTTTTTTAAAGGTTTTAAAACTGATTTAATTTTGAAAAGAAAAAGATTTGAATTTTAAAAAGGAAAAGATTTAAACTTTAAATAGAAAAAGAGTTAAACTCTAAATAGAAAAAGAGTTGAACTTTAAATAGAAAAAGAGTTGAACTTTAAATAGACAAAGAGTTGAACTTTAAATAGAAAAAGAGTTGAACTTTAAATAGAAAAAGAGTTGAACTTTAAATAGAAAAAGATTTGAACTTGGATAGAAAAGATCATGTTTTTAAAATAGAAAAGACGGAATTTTTATTAAGTAGAAGAAGTAAGATATGATTTTTGTATTTTTAAAGTAATAAAAATATTATTTTTATATCATAGGAATATTAAAAATATAATCTTTATTTTTGAAAAGGCGGAATCTATATTTTTGAAATTCGATTTTTATATATTGAATAACATAGTAAAAAATTCGATTTTTACATATGTAGAGAATACGGGCAACGAAAGCGACAAAAAGCGAGATTGACGAAGATTTCTCTAAAGGAAGAGTCGTAGTATTGGATAGCTATTGGTGAGAATTTCTCACTCTTCAATTTCTTTTTCTATATATATATGTGTTGAAATAAAAGTGAATTGCTATATATAATATATATATATATATATATCTACGCCCCTCGTCCACAAACCATGTACGATATTTATTGGTTGAAATTGTTGTGAAAATTGATTGATAGCGAATGGTTGTTTGGGATTGTTTGTGGTTGATATTGATTTGATTGTGGTTGAAAAATACCCGTTTGTGATTGGAAAATATTTGGTTGAAACCACATAGGATTAGTTTGTGGAAATGAAATAAATATATACATGCCGCCTGCGTGCGAACTAGATGCATGATCCCCCATTGTCAAAAACCGCGAGGTTTTAAGGTAGAGCGAGGAGCCGTACTAGGGACGGTCCCGGTTTTAACTACCCTGCCGTTATGCTGCCGAAATTTTGAATAATATTCGTGTGTTTGAATTATTTTCATATGCTTAAACTATATTTATTCATTGAATAGAAAACCTTCATGTGTTGAATTGATATTCATTCGTTGACTAGAAATTCATGTGTTGAATGGTATTCGCGTTTTAAAATGTAAAAATCACCTTTTATCTATATATAAAAACTATAGAAAACATTCATGTGTTGAATTGATATTCATTCTTTGATTAGAAATTCATGTGTTGAATGGTATTCATATTTTGAAATAAATTGTTTGATAATAAAAATCACCTTTTATCTATATATAAAAACTATAGAAAACATTCATGTGTTGAATTGATATTCATTCGTTGATTAGAAATTCATGTGTTGAATGGTATTCATATTTTGAAATAAATTGTTTGATAATAAAAATCACCTTTTATCTATATATAAAAACTATAGAAAACATTCATGTGTTGAATTGATATTCATTCGTTGATTAGAAATTCATGTGTTGAATGGTATTCGCGTTTTAAAATGTAAAAATCACCTTTTATCTATATATAAAAACTATAGAAAACATTCATGTGTTGAATTGATATTCATTCGTTGATTAGAAATTCATGTGTTGAATGGTATTCATATTTTGAAATAAATTGTTTGATAATAAAAATCACCTTTTATCTATAGATAGAAACTATAGAAAACATTCATGTGTTGAATTGATATTCATTCGTTGATTAGAAATTCATGTGTTGAATGGTATTCATATTTTGAAATAAATTGTTTGATAATAAAAATCACCTTTTATCTATATATAAAAACTATAGAAAACATTCATGTGTTGAATTGATATTCATTCGTTGATTAGAAATTCATGTGTTGAATGGTATTCATATTTTGAAATAAATTGTTTGATAATAAAAATCACCTTTTATCGACTATATGAACTGTGTAAAACAATCTCGTTTTAAAAGAAATTGTTTTATGATAAAAATCCTATTTTTGTCACCTATATGAACTATATAGAAAAATAGTGTTTTGAAATGAATTGTTTTACAATAAAAATCACATTTTTATTGTATGCATAAATCGTTGAAATGTGAAGTGTTAAAAATAGCCACTTGTTCAAAATAAACATATATGAGTTGAAATATTCATTAATTAGCTAATGAAATGATTTGCACCTATGTATGTAACATTAGGATAAATGGTGTTTTTTTAAAACCAAATAAAAATCAAATATGAAGTTGAATAGAAAATGATAAATGATAGGAACTGTATATATATGTACATGCATATTCATTGAACAGGTTATAGCAAAGGGGCTAGAGAAGAGGAATAAAATTTTGTGCCCGACAAATAGGTACACATTTACTGTTTTGTTTGGGTGATGATTTTATGAGCCTGTTGGCTAGCCGCTTGGCTTTTTCTTTTTTTTTGAGATTAGAAGGACCGGGAAAGCTATTTGCGATTTCCCGATGCTCCCGGTGCAGGGGAGGTTATGGCGAAATTTTCCAAAATTTTAAGGCGTTAGTGAAATATTTGAAGTGGAAACGATATTGAAATTGTTGAATGAACTATATTTATATAATTATATAAATATAAATAAAATAAAAACGAAACGAGGCCGTGCAGTTCGTATTTTGAAACCGTGATTTCAAACAACTAGTGCGGGAAATCCGACCATTCGATTTTCCCGAAACCGCAACCGTCGGGTTCGCCTTGGAAATATCTTTCCAACGGCACCAACCTTGTAAAAATCCAACGGTTGGATTGTCTGGAATGTTTAATTCAAATGTGAAGAAAAACAGCGCCAGAAACGATTATATTTATTTATATATATAAATATAATTATATTTAATCGAATAACGACGCTGCAGTTCGTATTTTGAAATTGAAACTTCAAACGATTGTACCGGGAGATCCGACCGTCGGATTTTCCCGAAACTGGAACCGTTGGATTCGATTTGAAAAGACCTTTCTAATGATGTAAATTTTGTGAAGATCCAACGGTTAGATTTTCAGATATGTGTAAATCAAATCTGAAGAAAAACAGCGCCACAGCCGCTTTATGGCCCGAAGCGTCGTTTTGAATAAATTAGCTATTTTAAAATAAATAAAAATATCGATAAATAGTTATAAAATATCATAAGCGATATGGAATGGAAATAAACTGAATTTTCTTGATTTATGTGGCTTTTGATGGTTGAATGTGTTTGGTGCGAAAATTACATTAAAGAACACAATTGGTGTTGTCGAATAATTTAACCATTGAAATAAATTGATTTGAAATTCTAAATATAAGTGAATTATTTGAAAAGGCCGAGTTAATGCTCATTTCAAATGATTGACCGACGATTGAAATTCGAAGATGAAGACGACGGTCGAAGACCGGAGATCTTCACCTCGTTTGGATGGTAACCGAGGTCCTGATTGGGAGGCATCCCGAAATATGGATAATGAGTGGTGATCGTCCCGACGTACGTGGTGATCGAAGGGTTTGCGAGGTATTTAGTGCCTCCGGTTTCGTTCAGACCCAGAACGGACTTGTAAATGGACTGTGTGTCTGACATTGGATTTTATTCTGTGTTGATTGATCTCTATTAAATATACATCTGTTTGGCGGCGGAGAATTTATTCTTTCGCTTAACGCCCTTCTCTGAGACGCACGAGCTCAGAGGTTGTATATCGATGGACATCAGTCGTATGGCATGAATTGCCTGTGTGGCATGCTAAGATGCAGTGATCAGGGCTTCTGTTGAAAAGCAAAGTCTTGTGGCGATGATCAAAGCACCGCCTGTGTGGCATAGCTTTGTGTATAACGTAGAATCGCGAACCTCACACCCCGTTATGAACCAGAAACGGGAGAGGACATCAGTGAGGGCTTGCGTTTCTTTCTAGCTAGGGTGGTGTCAGTGACCTACCAGCCCTGACATTTATATAGTTTTCACCTATGTGGTTGTTGCTGTTGCGAGGCGCCTCGGTTTGATCGGACGATCCGGGTCCGATGGAGTCATTCGTTGGCTCGTTTGCGCCCCAAAGGGCGGGGAAACGTATTGCTCAGGCATTTTAATCCACATCGGTGGACCGGCCCTGACGATCCAAGGGTCACTCGAGCTCTGATCCTGAGACATGGGAGGCTAGATTGTCTCGAATTCGGTAAGGACTATCTTTTGCCTTGGTTCATGACGGAATTCCAATTTCCAAATACGTGACTGTGCGGTTTTGATTGTATACCTATATATATGGCGACATAGTGGTATGGGGCATTAATGTCGTCTATGATTGATAGTTATGATTTGAAATTGCTTTCAAAACATATAAACACTAGCAATAATATCAAATGCCTTTGTTTTATTCGTATCAAGCATATTTTGGCCGTTATAAGGTAAAAACTCTATCCTCCGGTTTGCGTTGCATTGTGTGATGGGAACTGAGTCTTATAATGGCTTCATTTTTGTTAAAAGCATAACGATGTTTAAAAGAAAGATTTGTTTTAAAGCACTGGCAATCCAATGGAGAAAACCCGTTCCACGAAAGTGGCGTGGTCCTGTGATTAGCCATATTACATATGTGTTGAGTGGATTTCTCATACCAGTCCCATGACTGAATCGTAGTTTGTTTCACTTTCAAACTCGGGTGCCCCTTTTTCTACACGGGCAGCCTTGTATTCAGGTTTAGCTGGTTCTTTCTGGATAGCTGGAGCTGAAGATGGATTCTATCATTTATCTCTTTTATGCTGTTCAGCTCCTATTGTACATATTTTGTTTATTTCCGCTGTAGACATTTATGTATAGCTGAACTGTATTTGTACTAAGTAAGATCCTGTATACTGTGTAACTCTGATGATTACTTTTATCCAGTATATTCTATTGTTCATTATCTGGTGTATTTATTTAATTTTGTTCTGCTATTATCTGTTTCTGTGTTATATTCCAAAGATAACCCTTGTTTCCGTCAGAACGGGATTTCGGGTCGTCTCAACGTGGTATCAGAGCTTTGGTTAAGCTTAGTTCTGGAATATAACATTTGAACGAACTCGTCAGAAATAGAACCAGTAGTGTTCTAGGACGGGTAACTCTATACAGATAGGATCAGTAATATCCTAGTATGAGTAAAGCAGAATGAAATTACACCTTGATAGATCCATTTACACTCGAAGTATATGTTTCTATGTTTGAAAATATCTTTTCTGTGACATGACACTTTGTCTGCTAATTGCAGACGTACTAGAAAATGAGTGACAGGAACAGAAGAAATAATCGTATGGCTCGACCAGCTAATGAGCCAGTTGTGCTCCCACAGCCAGAATCCGATATAGAAGTTCTATTCAAGAGATTTCGAAATCTTGGTGGATCGCCATTCTTAGGCAAGGAGTCCATTATGGAAACACAAGCCTGGATTCGTTCTGCAAAGAAAATCTTTGAGGGTTTAAAGATGAGAGATGATCAGAAAAGATTACTGGCGTCTTGGGCACTCAAAGAAGAAGCTTTGTTTTGGTGGGATTCAATTATTAAAAATAATCCAGAAGGTGATATCACCTGGGATAGATTCAAAGAGATTTTCCTAGGAAGATTTACTCCTCCCGAAGCAACCGAGAGATTATGTGATGAATTTTCTTATCTAATACAAGGTGATATGACCATCCCAGAATATCATAAGAAATTCAACGAGCTTGCTCACTTTGCTCCTCATCTGATTAAAGACCCAAAGAGGAAAAATCTGAGATTTATTCACGGGCTTCAGAGAAAATATCAGAATAGTGTAATGAGGAACGTGAAGCTTCCTTTCTCAGAAATGATTTATATGGCTTATCAGTATGAAGATCTCGATCGGAGAGGTATGTTGCGAGATGAAGAAGAAATCAGTTCTAGCAGCAAAAGAAAATTCGAAGCTGATAGCCCAGAGGCAAGTATGCAGCCTGAGGCCAGCACGAAGGCTGAATTCATAAAGAGGCCAAAGATCAATCAGAAAAAGGTAAAGACAATCGTATGCCTAAAGTGTGATCAGCATGGGCATTCGATGAGAAACTGCAGATCTTCGAACAGACGAAAGGATGGCGGGTCTAAATCCGGGATGAATTTTCAAGAAAATAGGAAGTGCAGTCAATGCCATGAGGTCGGTCATCTTTCTAAGGCCTGCCCGTTATTTAGAAAATCTGAGGCAGTACATGTGAACGAAGTGGCAGAAGTGCCTACATCTCCGTCTGCTCAGGAAAGGTCTGATGTTTTAGAAGGCACGCTCAATGTCAAAAACATTCCAGTTAAAGTACTGTTTGACACAGGCGCGTCACGAAGCTTTATTGCAAAGAGTGCAGTCAAGAAGTTGGGTTTGAATTTGAAGAAGCTCAAAGAGCCAATGACTGTCCGAAATCCAGTTGGAGGTTCCATCGATCTCAGTTGGGTTTGTGCAGTACCCGTCTCTTTTTCTTGCTATAAATTCCCTATTATCTCTGTCGTCATGAATTTTGATGAATTCGATCTTATTTTGGGATTGGATTGGTTAACCAAATATGAAGCAGAGGTTAGATGCGCCGAGAGAGTTGTTAGAGCTAAGATTAAGTCCGGGAGTTATATAACCATACCGTGTGAAGGTCAGAATGCTAATAGAAAAGACTTCTGGGCAGCTCTAAATGTTTCTCCAGACCAAATAGAAAGTGTCCCTGAAATCACAGAGAATATTCCCGATCTAGTAAAAAGATTCCTGTCGTCAAAAACTATGCGGATGTGTTCGAAGAAGTTGTTCGCCTACCTCCGCAAAGGGAAATAGATTTCAAGATTGCTTTGATTCCCAATGCAAGGCCGGTAGTTCACGCTATTCGAAGAATGTCCTTGAAAGAGAAGGATGAATTAGACAATCAAACACGACAGCTGGTATGGAAAGGTCTGATCAGGCCTAGTTTCTCTGATTGGGGTGCAGCAGTGGTGTTTGTCCCAAAATCTGACGGTACTCTACGGCTATGCGTGGATTATCGTGATCTGAACAAGCAGACAATAAAGAACAAGTATCCATTGCCGCGGATTGATGATTTGTTGGATCGATTAAATGGAGCACAAGTATTTTCACGAATGGACCTAGCTACAGGCTTCCATCAACTCCGAATTGCCGAAGAGTGTGTTCCAATGACAGCGTTCAGAGGTCCCGACCTATTCTACGAGTGGTTAGTAATGCCATTCGGCTTATGTAACGCTCCAGCTTACTTCGTCGATCTAATGAATAGAGTGTTCAGAGGAGTTTTGAATAAATTTGTTCTGGTTTTCATTGACGATATTCTAATCTTCTCTAAATCAAAGGCCGAACATGAAAAGCATCTGGAACAGGTTCTAGAAATCCTCAGAAGGAATGTATTGAAAGCCAAGTTTTCCAAATGTATATTCTGGCAAGATGAAGTAAAATTTCTGGGCCACGTTGTATCGAAAGAAGGAATCGCTGTTGATCCAAGCAAAATCACAGCTATTCAGAATTGGAAACAGCCCAGTACCCCCACTGAAGTCCGCAGTTTTCTCGGATTGGCTAGCTATTACCGGAAGTTCGTTCAAGACTTTTCAAAGATATCTGGTCATTTAACAAAGCTTACAAAGAAGCACTCTAAATTCAAATGGACTCCAGAAAGTGAGGAGGCTTTCGAAGAGCTAAAGTTAAGACTAACGACAGCTCCAGTGTTAACCATCATTGATGGCAACCAGGATTTAAAAGTATGGACTGATGCTTCTAGAGAAGGCCTTGGCGCAGTGTTAATGCAAAGAGGTCAAGTGATTGCTTATGCTAGCCGTCAACTGAAGCCACACGAGAAGAACTACGTAACTCATGATCTTGAGTTATTAGCTATTGTGTTCGCTTTGAAAATCTGGAGGCACTATCTACTGGGTGAGAGATTTGAACTGTTTACAGATCACCAGTCGTTAAAGTATCTGTTCACCCAGAAGGACTTGAATTTGAGGCAGCAACGTTGGCTGGAGTTTCTTGCAGCATATGACTTCGAAATTATATACACTCCAGGGAAAGCCAATGTCGTGGCCGATGCTCTGAGCCGAAAGAATGTAATGATCGCCAGCTTTATTATCACGACTTCCTTGATTGACAAAATATCTATTCTTCAGAAGGAGGATAACTTTATTAAGGATATGATCAAAAGGATTCAGAAAGGCGAACCCTCGTGTTTCCAAATAGATAACGACGAGACCTTGAGGTTAAAAGGAAGGATTTGTGTTCCTGACGTTCCTGAGCTAAAAAGGGAAGTGTTAGACGAGTGTCACAAGTCAAAACTAAGTATCCATCCGGGAGTAAGCAAAATGTATAATGACATCAAACGCACTTTCTGGTGGAAGTCGATGAAAAGGGACATTTCCTTATATGTTAGCCGATGCCCTACTTGTCAGCTAGTCAAAAGCGACCAACAAAAACTGGCTGGATTGTTGCAACCGCTAGAAGTTCCTGGCTGGAAGTGGGAGCATATTTCGATGGATTTCATTGATGGTTTGCCCAGAACCAGAAAAGGAAATGACAGTATTTGGGTGATCGTGGATCGTTTCACGAAGACCGCCCATTTCATACCTGTCAGATCAAACAGAACTGCTCAGAGTCTGGCGCAGATATACTTCAGGGAAATAGTTAGACTACATGGAGTGCCGCTCAGTATAGTAAGTGATAGAGATACGATATTCACTAGCAAATTCTGGGAAGCATTTCAAGTCGAGCTGGGAACAAAGTTAAACTTGAGCACCGCTTATCATCCTCAGACAGACGGACAGACTGAGAGGGTGAATCGCATTTTAGAAGATCTATTGCGGGCTTGTGTTCTAGATTTCGGTGGATCATGGGAAGACCATCTGCATTTGGCTGAATTCTCTTATAACAACAGCTACCAGGCGAGTCTGACAATGTCGCCATTCGAAGCATTGTATGGTAGACCGTGCCGATCTCCTGCTTGTTGGGTCGAACCAGGTAATAGACTTGTGTTGGGTCCTGATATGATTCGAGAAGCTGCCGACAAAGTCGATTTTATCAAGAAACGATTACTCGCCGCTCAAAGCCGACAAAAGAGCTATGCCGATAGAAGAAGAAGAGATATATCCTTTGAAGTTGGCAACTATGTATATTTGAAAGTATCGCCGATGAGAGGACTTATCCGGTTCGGTAAAACTGGAAAGTTGGCACCCAAATTCATTGGTCCGTTTCCTATTCTAGAACGGATCGGAACTCTCGCTTATAGGGTCAAACTGCCTAATTGGTTGCCTGAAATTCATGATGTATTTCACATATCTCAACTTCGAAAACACGTTCACGATCCAGACTTGATCGTGGAAGAAGAAGCTCAACATGACATTGAAATAACTCCAGAATTAGCTGTGAGAAGAGAGCCGCTAAAGATCATCGGCAAAGAAACCAAAGAGCTGAGGAACAAGAAGGTTCGCTTAGTCAAAGTGCAGTGGAGTGGAGATCCGCGAGATTGTACTTGGGAAACTGAGGAGAGCATTCAGAAAGCTTATCCTAGATGCCGAGTAGATATCTCTGATTGACTCCGGTGCAAGGTACATTTACCATACTTTGAATTACCATTTAATTCTCTACTCTGTTGTTATTTTCTTTTCATGGATGTGCACTTTTAAATTCTATAGGCTGAATGATTTTGAAAAGAGTATAGAGATTAATTAGTATATTTTTGGAAGATTAAAAACAAATTGGTTGTTGTATTGTGGGATTGTAGATTTATCAAACCACTTTCGACTTAATTCCTTTTCGGGGACGAAAAGTTTTAAGTGGGGGAGATTGTAACAACCCAGAAAATCTAAACCAATTTAAAATTTTTAAATTGGCTAAAATAATGGATTTTAAATATTTAAAATAAATATTTTAAATAATGGCGTTGAAAACTGAGTTTGAATCGACATTTGAAAACGAATATAATTAATTATAATTATAAACAAGGCCTGAAATGGCGTGGCAGTTTCAAAAATTGAATTCAAACTTTGTCGGACTGTACCGGGTGCAAAACAATCCGGATTTTAGTGAAACCAAAATTATTTAAATCTGTTAGTGAATACCTTTCCAACGAATCTGACAAATCGAAATTTGATAGCGGGAATCAAAAGATATGTCCAGTTGAAAATTCTGAATAGTCGCTATGGAATTCAGGCCCTTAAAAATGGACATTTTGCATATGACCTCGGATTTCGACGAAACCACTTTTGTTGGATCCGTGATGTCAAGTTATTGCTAGGTTTCAAATTTCATAATTTTTCGAATCAATATGTGAGCGTGGCAAAGGAAAACGTGTTTGACCGGTTTTAGTTGATTTTAATCGACTGGAAATTGGCCATTTTTCAAACGGTCTCAGAATTCGACGAAACTAGTTTTGTTAGGACCGTATCGTCAATACGGAGCTAGAAAATATTTTTCGAGAATTTTTAGAGTTAGGATGTGCCCCCGGTAATTTAAAATGTACGTTTAAAATTCAATATAGTGATTTAAATGTAAATTCAAAGGAAACTGATTGTAACGATCAAATCAGCTTGCGATACATATCCCATTGTGTTCGGAACGGGGGTAAAACGCTATGGGCGACAGGCGGTGGGCCTCGTTTCGAGGTCATGGGAAAAAGTCAACTATATGCAATTAAATTAATTAATAATAAAACAAATATTATCTCTCTCCCTTTTCCCTTTCTAGCCCCCCCCCCCGATTTCGTTAAACAGAAAACAAAAAAAAAAGAAAAAAAAAAGAAAAAAACCCGACGCCCCTTAGAATCGACGCCGCCATCTCCGTCCACCGCGCCTGTCGATCGCCACCCTCCGACCTCGCCAAGCCGCCACCAACGCCCACCATCTCCTCCTCCAACTGGAAGACCCCATCGCCAAAAGAAAAAAAAACCCGAACCCCCTCGCGACGCATCCGCCCCCCCTCGAAGCCATCGCGACGCCGATTCGCGAGCCCCCCCAATCCGAGACCGCTGAAGCCTGCTCCGCCTCCTGCCGCCGACCCTGACGACCCCCCCTTTTCTTCGCATTACAGTGAGTATTTTATTTTATTTTTATTTTTATTTTAATTCTGAAATACTGATTTTATTTTCTTAGAAAGGAATACTGTTTTTTTTAAAGGTTTAAATACTGCTTTTTTAAAGGTTTTAAAACTGATTTAATTTTGAAAAGAAAAAGATTTGAATTTTAAAAAGGAAAAGATTTAAACTTTAAATAGAAAAAGAGTTAAACTTTAAATTGAAAAAGAGTTGAACTTTAAATAGAAAAAGAGTTGAACTTTAAATAGAAAAAGAGTTGAACTTTAAATAGAAAAAGAGTTGGACTTTAAATAGAAAAAGATTTGAACTTGGATAGAAAAGATCATGTTTTTAAAATAGAAAAGACGGAATTTTTATTAAGTAGAAGAAGTAAGATATGATTTTTGTATTTTTAAAGTAATAAAAAATATAATTTTTATATCATAGGAATATTAAAAATATAATCTTTATTTTTGAAAAGGCGGAATCTATATTTTTGAAATTCGATTTTTATATATTGAATAACATAGTAAAAAATTCGATTTTTACATATGTAGAGAATACGGGCAACGAAAGCGATAAAAGGCGAGATTGGCGAAGATTTCTCTAAAGGAAGAGTCGTAGTATTGGATAGCTATTGGTGAGAATTTCTCACTCTTCAATTTCTTTTTCTATATATATATGTGTTGAAATAAAAGTGAATTGCTATATATAATATATATATATATATATATATCTACGCCCCTCGTCCACAAACCATGGACGATATTTATTGGTTGAAATTGTTGTGAAAATTGATTGATAGCGAATGGTTGTTTGGGATTGTTTGTGGTTGATATTGATTTGATTGTGGTTGAAAAATACCCGTTTGTGATTGGAAAATATTTGGTTGAAACCACATAGGATTAGTTTGTGGAAATGAAATAAATATATACATGCCGCCTGCGTGCGAACTAGATGCATGATCCCCATTGTCAAAAACCGCGAGGTTTTAAGGTAGAGCGAGGAGCCGTACTAGGGACGGTCCCGGTTTTAACTACCCTGCCGTTATGCTGCCGAAATTTTGAATAATATTCGTGTGTTTGAATTATTTTCATATGCTTAAACTATATTTATTCATTGAATAGAAAACCTTCATGTGTTGAATTGATATTCGTTCGTTGATTAGAAATTCATGTGTTGAATGGTATTCGCGTTTTAAAATGTAAAAATCACCTTTTATCTATATATAAAAACTATAGAAAACATTCATGTGTTGAATTGATATTCATTCGTTGATTAGAAATTCATGTGTTGAATGGTATTCATATTTTGAAATAAATTGTTTGATAATAAAAATCACCTTTTATCTATATATAAAAACTATAGAAAACATTCATTTGTTGAATTGATATTCATTCGTTGATTAGAAATTCATGTGTTGAATGGTATTCATATTTTGAAATAAATTGTTTGATAATAAAAATCACCTTTTATCTATATATAAAAACTATAGAAAACATTCATGTGTTGAATTGATATTCATTCGTTGATTAGAAATTCATGTGTTGAATGGTATTCGCGTTTTAAAATGTAAAAATCACCTTTTATCTATATATAAAAACTATAGAAAACATTCATGTGTTGAATCGATATTCATTCGTTGATTAGAAATTCATGTGTTGAATGGTATTCATATTTTGAAATAAATTGTTTGATAATAAAAATCACCTTTTATCTATAGATAGAAACTATAGAAAACATTCATGTGTTGAATTGATATTCATTCGTTGATTAGAAATTCATGTGTTGAATGGTATTCATATTTTGAAAAAAATTGTTTGATAATAAAAATCACCTTTTATCTATATATAAAAACTATAGAAAACATTCATGTGTTGAATTGATATTCATTCGTTGATTAGAAATTCATGTGTTGAATGGTATTCATATTTTGAAATAAATTGTTTGATAATAAAAATCACCATTTATCGACTATATGAACTGTGTAAAACAATCTCGTTTTAAAAGAAATTGTTTTATGATAAAAATCCTATTTTTGTCACCTATATGAACTATATAGAAAAATAGTGTTTTGAAATGAATTGTTTTACAATAAAAATCACATTTTTATTGTATGCATAAATCGTTGAAATGTGAAGTGTTAAAAATAGCCACTTGTTCGAAATAAACATATATGAGTTGAAATATTCATTAATTAGCTAATGAAATGATTTGCACCTATGTATGTAACATTAGGATAAATGGTGTTTTTTTTTAAAACCAAATAGAAATCAAATATGAAGTTGAACAGAAAATGATAAATGATAGGAACTGTATATATATGTACATGCATATTCATTGAACAGGTTATAGCAAAGGGGCTAGAGAAGAGGAATAAAATTTTGTGCCCGACAAATAGGTACACATTTACTGTTTTGTTTGGGTGATGATTTTATGAGCCTGTTGGCTAGCCGCTTGGCTTTTTCTTTTTCTTTTTGAGATTAGAAGGACCGGGAAAGCTATTTGCGATTTCCCGATGCTCCCGGTGCAGGGGAGGTTATGGCGAAATTTTCCAAAATTTTAAGGCGTTAGTGAAATATTTGAAGTGGAAACGATATTGAAATTGTTGAACGAACTATATTTATATAATTATATAAATATAAATAAAATAAAAACGAAACGAGGCCATGCAGTTCGTATTTTGAAACCGTGATTTCAAACAACTAGTGCGGGAAATCCGACCATTCGATTTTCCCGAAACCGCAACCGTCGGGTTCGCCTTGGAAATATCTTTCCAACGGCACCAACCTTGTAAAAATCCAACGGTTGGATTGTCTGGAATGTTTAATTCAAATGTGAAGAAAAACAGCGCCAGAAACGATTATATTTATTTATATATATAAATATAATTATATTTAATCGAATAACGACGCTGTAGTTCGTATTTTGAAATCGAAACTTCAAACGATTGTACCGGGAGATCCGACCGTCGGATTTTCCCGAAACTGGAACCGTTGGATTCGTTTTGAAAAGACCTTTCTAATGATGTAAATTTTGTGAAGATCCAACGGTTAGATTTTCAGATATGTGTAAATCAAATCTGAAGAAAAACAGCGCCACGGCCGCTTTATGGCCCGAAGCGTCGTTTTGAATAAATTAGCTATTTTAAAATAAATAAAAATATCGATAAATAGTTATAAAATATCATAAGCGATATGGAATGGAAATAAACTGAATTTGCTTGATTTATGTGGCTTTTGATGGTTGAATGTGTTTGGTGTGAAAATTACATTAAAGAACACAATTGGTGTTGTCGAATAATTTAACCATTGAAATAAATTGATTTGAAATTCTAAATATACGTGAATTATTTGTAAAGGCCGAGTTAATGCTCATTTCAAATGATTGACCGACAATTGAAATTGGAAGATGAAGACGACGGTCGAAGACCGGAGATCTTCACCTCGTTTGGATGGTAACCGAGGTCCTGATTGGGAGGCATCCCGAAATATGGATAATGAGTGGTGATCGTCCCGACGTACGTGGTGATCGAAGGGTTTGCGAGGTATTTAGTGCCTCCGGTTTCGTTCAGACCCAGAACGGACTTGTAAATGGACTGTGTGTCTGACATTGGATTTTATTCTGTGTTGATTGATCTCTATTAAATATACATCTGTTTGGCGGTGGAGAATTTATTCTTTTGCTTAACGCCCTTCTCTGAGACGCACGAGCTCAGAGGTTGTATATCGATGGACATCAGTCGCATGGCATGAATTGCCTGTGTGGCATGCTAAGATGCAGTGATCAGGGCTTCTGTTGAAAAGCAAAGTCTTGTGGTGATGATCAAAGCACCGCCTGTGTGGCATAGCTTTGTGTATAACGTAGAATCGCGAACCTCACACCCCGGTATGAACCAGAAACGGGAGAGGACATCAGGGAGGGCTTGCGTTTCTTTCTAGCTAGGGTGGTGTCAGTGACCTACCAGCCCTGACATTTATATACTTTTCACCTATGTGGTTGTTGCTGTTGCGAGGCGCCTCGGTTTGATCGGACGATCCGGGTCCGATGGAGTCATTCGTTGGCTCGTTTGCGCCCCAAAGGGCGGGGAAACGTATTGCTCAGGCATTTTAATCCACATCGGTGGACCGACCCTGACGATCCAAGGGTCACTCGAGATCTGATCCTGAGACATGGGAGGCTAGATTGTCTCGAATTCGGTAAGGACTATCTTTTGGCTTGGTTCATGACGGAATTCCAATTTCCAAATACGTGACTGTGCGGTTTTGATTGTATACCTATATATATGGCGACATAGTGGTATGGGGCATTAATGTCGTCTATGATTGATAGTTATGATTTCAAATTGCTTTCAAAACATATAAACACTAGCAATAATATCAAATGCCTTTGTTTTATTCGTATCAAGCATATTTTGGCCGTTATAAGGTAAAAACTCTATCCTCCGGTTTGCGTTGCATTGTGTGATGGGAACTGAGTCTTATAATGGCTTCATTTTTGTTAAAAGCATAGCGATGTTTAAAAGAAAGATTTGTTTTAAAGCACTGGCAATCCAATGGAGAAAACCCGTTCCACGAAAGTGGCGTGGTCCTGTGATTAGCCATATTACATATGTGTTGAGTGGATTTCTCATACCAGTCCCATGACTGACTCGTAGTTTGTTTCACTTTCAAACTCGGGTGCCCCTTTTTCTACACGTGCAGCCTTGTATTCAGGTTTAGCTGGTTCTTTCTGGATAGCTGGAGCTGAAGATGGATTCTATCATTTATCTCTTTTATGCTGTTCAGCTCCTATTGTACATATTTTGTTTATTTCCGCTGTAGACATTTATGTATAGCTGAACTGTATTTGTACTAAGTAAGATCCTGTATACTGTGTAACTCTGATGATTACTTTTATCCAGTATATTCTGTTGTTCATTATCTGGTGTATTTATTTAATTTTGTTCTGCTATTATCTGTTTCTGTGTTATATTCCAAAGATAACCCTTGTTTCCGTCAGAACGGGATTTCGGGTCGTCTCATATCTTCAAACAAGCCTACTTATGAATTAAAGTTCACCGAGAAGAGAAAGGCATTCCGAGAGCAAGAATCATAATAATAAATCGACTGCCCTCGATGAATGGGTTGACCTGTAGGCAGAGGTCTTGTGACAAATATACAACTAATGGTTGCCACAACACTCACGTAAAAGGAAAAATACGCAAAAGTTTGCATGATAGTATTTCAAAAAATGCACCATTCGAAATTGAATTTTTGAAAAAGGAAGAGGCATTTCTGAATTAAACTCAGAAAGCAAGAATCATGTTACAAGACCAAATGTCTTATTAAAAGGTCAAACTTTTATTTACAAGTATTTAATTGGAAATTTGATTATATACTTTAAATTAAGTCATATGATTTAAAAATTACAAAAACGTTGGCCTTGGAAACTAAAAGGCATATGCTATGTGAATGGAAGATTCAATCTTGAAGGCAAGACTTTATTTTATACAATACAGGAGTGTGACACCCCACGTCCGTTTATTCACTCACAAAGGGAGTGCATTAAGTTTCATGAAGTGTTATAGGTAAACAAACACAGAATTTTACAAGACATACATTAATAAGATAGCAGCAAAAATTTAAATTTTTATTTCAAACCCAAATCATACAGCGTGGTTCAAAATACCATGAGTCTCAAAAACCATTACAACAACATAACTTCTGTCTTTCAACATTAGAGTACATAAATACTTAAAAGAAAACATAATTCCCTGAGTAAAAGAGACAAAGGCATAATAGAGATAAAAACTTGAGCCATACTTCGAAAGAAGCTCTAGCGAGATGATATGTGAGTCCTGACTAAGCCTGATTGTTTCCTCCCTGATAACCTGGGGGGAGGGGGGAACAGAAGAAAGAATAGGAAACAAAAGGGTCGGACATAAAGTCTGGCGAGTCTAGTGACTTTTAGCGAGTAAATAAATAAAAGTAACATGACAGACATATAAAGCGAACAAGGGAGATCACTACATAAATGGGAGCCATGACAAGGTAGAGAGGATAAGGTGTATACGCTTCTCTAATGATTACTCTGCACTATTACTAGTACAACTAAAATGAGATGACCCCTTCTACTATAAGGTGGCAGACTTAAGGCATACGTTCAAATGTACCCTAAACACTATCCTAATCGATCGGCTCCCTATTCCAGAGATACTCTGTGCTGGCCCCACAGTAGGATGTATGACGTCCTATAGTGGCAACCCCTCACTAATATGCACAACCCATATCTGTTGATGTCATAGTCGTCTTATCCCCCTCTGCCCGGCACATGCACGCACATGACCCGGTCGGTTTGCGCCGGCCACACCGTCCTCCACGTTTGAATCTCTTAAAATCAGTCAGTAAGCTTGTCCCCTCTCCGCCTAGCACAGAGTATTTTATTTGATACTTACTCCTGGTTACTGACTGAAATGGGTCCCACACAATATGATACAAGCTCTCCTCTTTGTCTTGTATCCCCCACTAGGTTTTTCACTAACTATGTATACCACTAGGTGTCTTTAATTACATAGCCCTATTCAGTTATGCTTACCCTAACAGGTGTCTTTAATTACATAACTTTTATATTTTCCTCCAGTTATGTATAGCACTAGGTGTCTTTAATTATATAACCATATCGAGTTAAGTTTGTGGGCCTATATGTAAATATTACCCATCCCCTCCAGATTTTCTTAACCCGTCCACCATCCAATCAATTTACTTAACCCTAACTTTAGTTCACAATCATACAATCCCTATGGATTAGATTTGGTTAAGTAGTCCAATTCAATACCATGTCCATGTATGGTTCATAATGGGCTAGACCTCCCACATTAGGTCTACAACGTGTGGATGTTGGATATATCGATCGGGTCCGGGCAATCTTATTCCACTGTTGGGCTTAACCTCGTGTCTTAGCCCGATTCGTATTTGCGCACTTAGACCTCCCACATTAGGTTCAACATTAGTGGCTGCTAGATATGCCGGTCGGTTCTGGGCAGACTTCCACCATTAATGCAACCTAACCTCGTGTCATAAGTGCCATTACAATTCCTAATTATAATTACTAGACATTCCATTATTAATTAATTAATCAATCAATTAATTAAACCTTTCCCTTTATAGGTGTTAATACCTAATCTAACCAACAATTCGAATTACATGTCAAAAATGTTCATATTAAAATTATGCCAATATTAACCCTTTTTCCTCCGTTCCCTAACTAGCACACTCATAAATTAGCGGCATGCCTAGGCTAGATAATAGCCTAGTCATAAACGATAATAGGGAAAATAATAGGAATATAACCAAAGTGATTATTTTAACATAACTTGGCATAAACATAAACTAGCATGGTGATAAGGTGGACATATAAGCATAAAACTGATGAACTTGTGGTAATTACTAGTTCTACATAACTATGATGTCATAGTGAGCATAACGAGATCTTAATGGACCATTTAGGTGTCCAACTATTTAGATCCAACATAATTATAATGTGGTCACAAAATAGATCTAACATAATTAGGATGACATAGTAACATGTTTAGATCTAAATATGGATTCATATGTCCAATTTACAACATATCTAAATTGACCACAATATGATAGGTGAAAGGTGATTTACATAAAGAATTGGATCTAACCAATACTATAACTGTCCAAATTAACAGATTCACATTGACCACAATGTAGTTACAATTCAAGATCCACAAAGGAGACATAATAGAATAACCACAATTGCATTAGATCTAGAGAAGTAGATCTATTATGACATGGTATAAGATTAATCACTAGCATAGATTCATAGTTTACAACATTTCCAAATCACAGTCATTCACAATTTACTTTTAAATATTCAAATCTAAAAGTAACTAGAAACTCACTTCGTTAGGATTAGAAAATATAAGAAGAATGGATCTTGAATCTCTAGATTTGATTTGCAAAACTAACAGTTGTTTGAAGAATACGGATTCGTCTCAGTTCGCACACCGACAGCATTTGGCTCCCATGATTTCCAATGAAGAAAATAGGAGAATTGGACACATATATATAGCTGCTAGGCCCCTTGAAACCGAGTGCCACATCATCCCTAGTGGGGTCGACACCCTTGTGCGTGGGTCGATGCATAAGTCGACACCCCTTAAGGGGGGTCGACCCCGATGTGGACACCCCTCTAGGGGGGTCGACTCCCTAGAGCGGGAAATTTGCCGCCTTGATGAATTTTTTATTTTAGAACTGTTCTGGATAAGGTCTGACTCATACGTGTATATATGTTCTTTCTGCGCGTATACAAACTTGAAACCCTCCTAAATTCTTCATACGGTGTCCGTTTTATGCAAACCAAAAGTCTATCTTGACCAGAATTTCGAGTTGGACGCAATGGCGCATCCTTTTTCCTAAATTATGAATATTAAATGAATTATTATTTAATTTATCCTCTTTAATGTTAACAAAATTAAGGGGTGTTACATTCCCCCTACTTAAAGGATTTCGTTCCCGAAATCTCCAAGTTGAGAAGAATGCATATCCTACCGTCCATCATCCATCTACTCATACATCAATCGCTGACATCCATTATCCTTAAGGATTTCTAATGCTGACATGAATATATGCAAAGGTGGGCGTATATGTCCCAATACTAATGCGAAGATCAGGCAGTCTACTAATTCAGTTGACCTCCTTAATGCAATGTATGTTAGTGCCATGAACCAACATGTATGCGGATAATCCTATTATAACATGTAAGTTTTATATGTGTGCACAATCAATTGTCCAAATGCAACATCCATACGATGATACATCCATTTCCATCCATAAAAGAAAAACAAAATGCACACACATCCATATGCAGAGTGATTGAGCCGATCTAGTGCCTAATGAGTTGTATACGCGTCCACAGGCAACCACTAGCAAACATTTGCATCCACTTGCATCCATCAAACATAACATGTCTCAAACACATGTTTACATCCATAAGGATTCCTATCTAAAGGTTGAAAAATACTATGGATAAAAACAAGTACTGATAAAATTTTGAAAAAGGAGTTAAGAACAACCCTTGAAAAGGAAAGGGTACGAAGCACGAATCTTGTCTTTGGTCTCCCAAGTCACATCTTCTAGGTTATCTCCCCATTGAAACTTTAGCAACTTGATCTCTTTATTGCATAACTTCTTAATTTCTGATCCTAGAATACAGGTAGGAACTCGCCTGACTGTCGCCTCCCGTTCCACTTCGACTTCTTCCAACACACTCGGCTCAACAATTACTACGGTGTCATGGAGGCGCTTCCGCAGATGGAAAACATGGAAAACATCATGAACACCAGGTAGATTTTCTGGAAGATTTACTCCATAGGCCATTTGGCCAATCCTCGCGGTTATGGGAAATGGTCGCACAAACCTAGGTGCCAACTTCCCTACTGATCCAAAGCGAACCATATTCCCCAGAGGTGATACTTTGATAAAAACCAAGTCTCCCACTCCAACTTCAATGTCAGTCCTTCTCTTATCTACATAGGACTTCTATCTATCTTGAGCTGTCTTCATCCGCCGTCGAATAAGATCAATCTTTTCGGGCGTTTCTCTGACCATATCTGGTCCAAGTAATAATCTTTCTATAGATTCCCACCAACAAGTTGGTGATCTACAGGGTCGTCCGTACAATGCTTCGAAGGGTGCCATGCCGATGCTGGTCTGATAGCTGTTGTTGTAAGCAAACTCTACTAAAGGAAGATGCTCTTCCCAAGTCCCTTCGAAGTCAAGGATACACAGCCTCAAAAGATCTTCAAGAATCATGTTCACCCTCTCTGTCTGTCCATCGGTCTGAGTATGATAAGCGGTGCTCAAACACAACTGTGTACCTAATGCTTGTTGCAAGCTCCTCCAAAATTTACTGGTAAAAATGGGGTCATGATCGCTTATGATGCTGGAAGGCACTCTATGAAGACGAACTATCTCACTAACATAAATTGCTGCCAACAATGATGTCGTCCTCTTGCTCTTAACTGGAATAAAGTGAGCGCTCTTAGTGAGTCTATCTACCACAACCCAGATACTGGTGTTGCCTTTCTTTGATCTAGGCAAACCATCTATGAAATCCATAGAGATACTCTCCCATTTACACAGGGGAACCTCCAAAGGATGAAGTAATCCCCCGAGCTTCTTTTGCTCAGCATTAACCTGCTGGCAAACTAAACTTTAGGAAACAAATTCGGCTATATCTTTTTTCATCTCAGCCTAAAAGAAAACCCTCTTCATGTCTCTGTACATCTTATCGCCGCCTGGATGAATGGCCATCTTGGAATGGTGGGATTCTTCTAGGACTGCCTTTATCAAACTTCTTGTTTGAGGAACACAAAGCCTTCCATCTCGTCGCAACCACCCTTTTCATCTATGGCATATCTACTGAGGAGACTAGAAGTCTCCCCTCTTCTGAGCTTCTCCATGATGTCTAAAATCTGTGGGTCACCATGTTACGAAGCTTCTATCTGGTCTATAAGAGTTGGTCGTATCTCCAAGGATGCAAAAAAATCAGGCAAAATCTCGATGGAGGGTCTAAAATCAAAAGCTGATATAAACTCCAAGTTCTTTCTTTTCACAAACAGAGGACTCAGGGCCATCCTCTGCATAATTAGTGCGTCTGCCACCATATTACCCTTGCTAGGGGTATAAGCGATCTCTAAATCATAAGAAGCTAGAAACTCCATCCACCGTTGTTGCGTTAAATTGAGGTTTTCTGCGAAAACAGATACTTGAGAGATTTATGATCGGTGTATAACTCGAACTTCTCTCCAAGTAAATAATGACGCCACGCTTTTAATGCGAATACTATGGCAGCTAGCTCTAGATCATGTATGGGGTAGTTCTTCTCATGAACTCTCAACTGTCTACCCCCATAACACACTACTTTCCCTTCTTGCATTAGAACTGCACCAAGCCCTGTACCACATGCATCAGTATAAACGGTAAACACCTTACGCCCGTCTAGCAAGGTCAAGACTGGGTCTGTTGTCAGAGCCCTGTTCAGTCGTTGGGAAGCAACGTCACAGTCTATATCCCATGAAAATGCCAAGTTATTCTTCGTCTGCCTAGTAAGTGGGGGTGATATCTTTGCGAAGTCCTTAATGAACTTCCTATAGTAACCTGCTAACCCAAGAAAGCTTCTCACCTCGGTTGCATTTTTAGGAATCTACCAATCTTGCACCGCAACCACCTTGGCGGGATCTATAGCTATCCCTTCCTTGGAGACCACATGCCCTAAGAATCTCACCACTTTTCTCCAAAAATGGCATTTGGAGAACTTCGCCATAAGCTGATGGTCACGGAGAATTTTCAAAACTTCTCTCATATGTTGGACATGCTTTTCTTTGCTTTTGGAGAAGATCAAAATATCATCAACAAAGACTACAACAAATTTATTAAGGAACTCCCGAAACACAACTCATCAGATTGACAAAATAGGCGGGTAGATTCATTAGCCCAAAAGGCATCAGTAGTCATTCAAAGAAACCGACTGGAGTTCTAAAAGCAGTCTTATCTATGCTATCCTCAGCCACCCGAAACTGATGAAACCCCGTGGTCAAGTCTAACCGATAAAATATCGAGGCACCAACAAGCTGATCAAATAAATCATTAATCCTTGGCAGCGGGTGCCTATTCTTCTTGGTGATTTTATTCAACTCCCTATAGTCAACACACAAATGAAGAGAACCATCCTCCCTAGTCGCGAATACTACTAGAGCACCCTATTCATATATGCTTCGTCTAATAAACCCTTTCTCAAGCAGCTCCCCTACTTACTTACTCAGCTCCCTCCTTTGCCTTGGAGCTATGTGGCACACGGGTAATGCAGCTGGCTTTGCATTGTCCACCAAATATATACGAAAGTCGATCTCGCGCCTCGGAGGTAAACACTGAACCTCATCAAAAACATCGGAATAACCTCGGACTACTGGAACAGATTGCAAGTCATCTATAGATGCATCAAGAGACTCTAGGAAGCTAAGCATAACAGACCCTTGTGGGTCACAAGAAGTCTTCAGGGTCCTCCCATGGCAAGTCAGAAGCCTAACGACCCTCTTCTCACAATCCAGAATGGAACCATAAGTGGTAAGCCAACCCATTCCTAGAATCAACCGATAGCCCGTAAACTCGAGCACATACGCATCGCATTCAAACTCAACGCCTAACACAGATATTTTCAAACCCCGACAAATCATAGAAAAATGAGCTGAACCACCAATGGGGTTTGAAACAACTACGGGATCCACTACCATACTAGTAATTAAGTGCAGAGATTCAACTACAGAACTTGATATAAATGAATGTGAAGCGCCAGAATCAAAAAGTGTTCTAATAGGATGGTTTGAAAGAGAAATTAAACCTTCCAATGAAATTTTTCTACCTCTATCAGGAGCATTGATCACGAGAGCATGCACCTTCCCTCTAGAAGTACCTGTCCTTTGACCCTGTCCCTGTGATCCCAGTTTCTTCAGGCACTCTCTAGCAAATGTCCGACCTTTCCACAGTGATAGCAAGAGTTCTTCCTTCGCTTACAGTCTTTAATCAGGTGACCTTCCTTCCCACAATTGTGACATTTTCTCTTATCCTTGCCTTTGTCATTCTTCCCTTCTTTCTTCTACTATTGTTGCTGCTGACCCTTCTTGGGCCACACCTTCCTATTTTACGATGTCTCCTCAGTTTTTTCTTCCTTCTTTTCTCCCATTTCTTCCTCATGCATTAGGGCCATATCGACAGGCTTTTCAAAAGTGGCCCCCTTTGGAATATGGGACATGGCTAACCCATGCAGAGGCTCATTCAACCCTTTTGCAAATCACAAAGCCCTTTTGTGCGGTGTATCTACCAACTCTAACCCGAACTTTGCTAGCTGGTTGAATTTATTCATATATTCTTTCACCGTCAAGTTTCCTTGTTTGAGCGCTAAGAATCTCTCCATCTGCATGCTTCTCTTAGCTTGGGAGAGAAATTTCATTTTGAACCTCTGTCTAAAATCCTCCTAAGTTTCCACCGGACGCCAAGCTTGGGTGACTTCCCGCCAAACTAAGGATTCATCTTTCAGTAGCCAAGCGGCTAACTGAACCTTCCTTCTATCCTCTACTTCAAAGAGTACGAACAATTCCTCGGTCTCCTTGAGCCAATTCCGCGCTTCCACGAATGTCTTGTTCCCATGGAATGGCTTCCCTCCCATAGCAATGAAGTCTTTGCAGATCTTGGGGAAATTATCTGCTCTTGGAGGAGGAGGAGGAGGAACAACGGGTGCAGTAGGGGGAGGAACGTTTCCTTGGCCTTCGGCAGGCACCGTGACCTCCAGATACCTACGGAACCATCCGAGGCTCGTAACGCCCTTTGGGATATTAGGAATGTTATGTTCCCCAGACATGCTGAAAAGAAGAAGGAAGAAATTTCGATAAAGGGCCGAAGGACATTACATATGGATTTTTGGGGAATGCATTAAGTTTCATGAAGCGTTATAGGTAAACAGACACATAACTTTACAAGATAGACATAAATAAGATAGCAGTGAAAATTTAAATTCTTATTTCAAACCCAAATCATACAGCGTGGTTCAAAATACCATGAGTCTCAAAAACCATTACAACAACATAATTTCTGTCTTTCAACATCAGAGTACATATATACTTTAAAATAACATAATTCCCCAAATAAAAGAGACAAAGCCACAGTAGAGATAAAAACTTGAGCCATACTTCGAAAGCAGCTCTTGCAAAATGATATTTGAGTCCTGAATAAGCCTGAGTGTTTCCTCCCTGAGAACTTGGGGGGAGGGGGAAACGGAAGAAAGAAGAGGAAACAAGAGGGTCAGACATAAAGTTTAGTGAGTATAGTGATATTTAGCAAGTAAATAAATAAAAGTAACATGACAGACCTATAAAGTGAATAAGGGAGATCACTGCATAAATAGCAGGAGCGACAAGGTAGACAGGATAAGGTGTATACGCTTCTCTAATGAATACTCTGCACTATTACAAGTACAACCAGAATGAGATGATCCCTTCTTCTATACGGTGGTAGACTTAGGGCATACATCCAAATGTACCCTAACCACTACCCTAATCGATCGGCTGCCTACTCCGTGGATACTCTGTGTTGACCCCACAGTAGGATGTATGACTCCCTATAGTGGCAACCCCTCACTGATATGCACAGCCCCATATCTATTGGTGTCACGGTCATATTATCCCCGTCTGCCCAGCTCATGCACACACATGAATCGGTCGGTTTGCACCGCCCACACCGTCCTCCATGTTTGGATGTCTTTCAATCAGTCAGTAAGTGTGTCCCCTCTCCTCCTAGTATGGAGTATTTTATTTGATACTTACTCTCGGTTACCGACTGAAAAGGGTCCCATACAATATGATACAAGCTCTCCTCTTTGTCTTATATCCCCCACTAGGTTTTTCACTGACTATGTATACCACTAGGTGCCTTTAATTACATAGCCCTATTCAGTTATGCTTACCCTAACAGGTGTCTTTAATTACATAACTTTTATATTTTCCTTCTGTTATGTATACCACTAGGTGTCTTTAATTACATAACCTTATCGGGTTAAGTTTGTGTGCCTATATGTAAATATTACCCACCCCCTCCAGATTTGCTAAACCCATCCACTATCCAATCAATTTACTTAACCATAACTTTACTTCACAATCATATAATCCCTACGGATTAGATTTGGTTAAGTAGTCCAATTCATTACCATGTCCATTTACGGTTCATAATAGGCTATACCTCCCACATTAGGCCTACAACGTATGGATGCTAGATATGTCGGTCGAGTCCAGGCAATCTTATTCCACAGTTGGGCCTAACCTTGTGTCTTAGCCCAATTCGTATTTGCATAATTAGACCTCCCACATTAGGTTCAACATTAGTGGCTGCTGGATATGCCAATCGGGTCCGGACAGACTTCCACCACTAATGCAACCTAACCTCGTGTCATAAGTACCATTACAATTCCTAATTGTAATTACTAGAAATTCCATTATTAATTAATTAATCAATTAATTAAACCTTTCCCTTTATAGGTGTTAATGCCTACTCTATCCAATAATTCAAATTATATGTCCAAAAATTTTCATATTAAAATTATGCCAATATTAACCCTTTTTCCTCTGTTCCCTAACTAGCGCACTCATAAATTGGCGGCATGCCTAGGCTAGACAATAGCCTAGTCATAAACGATAATAGGGAAAATAATGGGAATATAACCAAAGTGATCATTTTAACTTAACTTGGCATAAACATAAACTAGCATGGTGATAAGGTGGACATATAAGCATAAAACTGATGAACTTGGGGTAATTACTAGTTCTACATAACTATGATGTCATAGTGAGCATAACGAGATCTTATGTAACACCCCGAATTTTTGAATACTCAAATTAACTAAATTAAAGAATAATTAATATCAGATGTGAGAATTAAGGGAACGGGTTACGCCATTGTGTTCGTCTCGGAATTCTGGTTGAGATCGAGTCCGAGTTTGCGTAAAATGGATACTGGATGAAGGAGATATGGACGAATGAAGTTAGGCGTAAAAACCAGAAGAAGAAGAAAAAAAAAATGCACTGGCGCACTTGGGAAGTGCGGCAGTACAAAAATACACTGGCGCACTTCCCAAGTGCGCCTAGGCTGAGCAGAAAGCCTGCACAGCTTTCTAGTGTAATCTGATCCATACTATGACTCATTGCTGAGTCCTTTCTGACTTCTTACTGAGTCATTAGGGCTGAGGTGTCACCCTATCCTGACTGAATGGTTTTGATTAACCCTAAGATCATCCGACGGCTATAATTAAATTGAAATTCTATATAAACATGTGTAGATTGAAACCCTAGAATCAAATAAAAATTGGAATCATGGTCGTCATGCTATCATCTTGTAACCTAGAGTAGCCGCCACTAACTAAAGGGAAATTGAAGCTAATCAACTCAATTCTATTCAACTCTAATCTAAACAATAACGAATCTACTACAAAGGCGAGCTAAATCAATTTCAGAACTCAGATTCCAGAACTCAAGACCTTCTTTGAGTTGTGAGTTCGATTTCTTTAATAAGATCATTAACAATTTAATTGGGTTGAGATATGATTTGGATTATATGGTTATGTTGTCAATCAGTGTCCGTTGTGTTATTATCTATGTTGTAAACCTATGATGTTATTATCTATGTTGTAAATCTATGATGTTATTATCTATGTTGTAAATCTATGTTAATTATTGGTTTATGTACAATTAATTCATATTGATGCTTCATATGCTAAGTTTGGTTATGTTTGAGGAACTAATTCATATGTTAAGTCATATGTATGTATGCAAGTTTAGATGTTAATTTAGATATGAATCATATGCAAGTTAGTGAGAATCATATACAACCTTACATGTTTCATGACATCTATTTTATGTGTAAACTGGATCTAAAAGTTAGGCTATGACATGTGCGAGTTGGATGCAAGTTTACACCATAGTTTATGTTGCATAAATCACATTTGCAAGTGTATATATATGTTGGAATATGAATCATGTAATGTAAGTTTGTGACTATTGCCTATGCAAGTTTACACCTTATGATTAGATCTATGACATCCATAGTTTATGCCAGTTTGTGAGTTTGGCCTATGCAAGTTTTAGATGAAAAACCTTATTCACACATGCAAGTTCACCCCTTATATTTAGATCTAGTTTTTATTCTATGCATGATGTGATGTTTTCTCTTTATTCCATAAGTCAGACTATTCGAGTCTAACGTATAATTCACGTTAAACGAACAAACGTACAACGTGGGGGCAATGGGACAATATTAAAAGATTTAATATTGGGAATTGGCACAAATGCCTTAAAAAGGCATATACTTAATTTATTCTAATTTAAGACGTTTGTTGGTAGAATGGCATTTATGGACATAATTGAGTCAATTATGGACATAAGTATATTTGGAATTGATTAACAATTTGAATAGGGAAATTAATTCGAATTGGGGATAATTAATTATGTGTAATTAATCGCCTAAGACACGAGGTTATACTCTCTTGTGGTGTAAGACTGCCCGGACCCGCCCGGCAAATCTAGCTGCCACAAATGCCAGTCTAATGTGAGAGGTCAAGGGCATGAATTAAATGCATAACAATTGTAAAGACACGAGGTTAGGATCGTTTGTGGTGTAAGACTTCCCGGACCCGCCCAACAAATCCAGCTGCCACAAATGTCAGTCTAATGTGGGAGGTCTTTACAAGTTTACGGTCTTAATGAATTAAGAAACACTTAACCAGATAAACATGTAGTGGGACATGAGGGGGTTAAATGGGTGCCTTGGGTAGCTTGGGGAATTTAGTGGGTGCCTTGGGTGGCATTTGAAATACGATTAGATGCACTTAACCAAGATTGAAACATGTAAGAAGACATGAATAAGAATGGGGTTAAGTGGGAAAAACCTTAGAGGGGACCAAGCATAGGTGGAAAGCTTGTGTCATGCATGGGGGACCTTTTCGAACCAGTAACCCATTAAGTATCTTTGTGGGCTCGACCCAAGTCGAAGACGGGACACGCGTACTGGATTTGATTGTAAGAGGTCAAAACGGGTCAATGGTGGCAATGCAAGTCCAACGGGTTCATATGCGTGTGTGGGGTCGGGCTAGTAGGTAAGACGTTGTTGCATCGTGTAGATATAAACCGTGCATTTCTGGTAGTATCGGGTTGCCACTTTGGGGAGTGATACACCCCACTGTGGGGGCAACACGAGTATCTACGAGTTAGGGAGTCGATCGAATGGGGGTAGTGGGTACACCTAGTGGAGATAGGGGCAGACGGCACCTATGGAGGTAGCTAGGGGTACACGAAACTACCATTAGCAGCATTAAGTTCTGTAGGCGGGATCAACCTTTAGGGTGACTAGTAGTGGTGCAGTATAGTAATTATCTTATAGTGATTAGGGGCCCCTTTAACATTATCTTCGTTCATTTTATTTCTTTGTTTGTTCTGTCATACCCAATTGTTCACAGTCATTTCCTTATTTTCCAGCTTCTGCCTTATCCTAGTTATTTTAATAATTATATTGTTAAAGTTATCGCACTCGCCAGACTTTATGTCTGACCCCCTTTTCTTTCCACCTCTTTTCTTCCTTCCCCACAGGTTTGCAAGGGGGGAATACTACAACTTAGTGCCGATTTCTTTCAATTGCTTGAAGAGAGTAGATGTATCGCTTGGGACTCTCTCATCTTTATGGCTTTGCTTATGCTCGGTGGGGATTTATGCATTTCTGTTATTTATGTATTTTCTTCTTTATGTACTTTGAAGTTTTTGGAAAAGACTATTGATCCTGTTGTAATGGTTTTGGAGACAACTTATGTAAACTCGTTTTGAGTTATGATGCTATGAAATAAATTTAAACTTCCGCTGTGTTGTTTTATTTATTTATTCTTGTAATTTATCTGTTCTATACAACAATAACGCTTCATGGACATTGATGCATTCCCTTTGTGAGTGACATTAATAGACATGGGGTGTTACACTTGGTATCAGAGCTATGTTTACAAGAACAGATAAAAAGTTTTGAAAAGTGTTTTCAAAAGTATTATTTTCCTAGAAAGTATTTTCAAAAACTTGTTTTAAAGAAGCTATTTTCAAGGAAAGTTTACTTTAAAGAGCATAATCCCTACAAGCCATAAATCTCTCTTTCGCTTCCCATGTTTTAAAACTCTTTCTTTTTCTTTTCAGCATGTCTGGAGCATCTGAGATACTGTAACACCCCGTGTATTCTATAATAGTGAAATTCACAAATTAAAGTATCACTAATTTCAAATCAAAGAATTAAGTGAAACGGGATACACCATTGCGTTCGTCTCGGAATTCTGCTTGAGATAGAGTCCGAGTTTGTGTAAAACGGACTCCGTATGAGGGAGATATGGCCTCCGGAAGTTTCAGAATTCAGTCTAAAATTCAAACAGACAGAAACAGTTCAGAACGAATTCAAAATTCAAAAAAAAATCGGACCCAGATTGGGCTGGGCGGGATTTTTCCTGCCCAAGGCACCCAGGTCGACTGGGTACTCGACCTGGGCCACCCAGGTCGACTAGGTAGTCGACCTGGGGTACCCAGGTCGACTATGTAGTTGACCTGGGGGTAACCCAGCCCCCTGGCTGGCCTGGTATGTGCTTAGCCGAATTTCTGAGCCTTGCCTTGTCACTAGGGCTAGGTGTCAGCTCCTCATTGGTCTCTCCTTCAAACGAATGACTAATATTAATCCAAGCTCCATCGACGGTCCTAATCAATTCACAAACTCTATAAAAAGGACCTAAGACTCCACCTAATTCATACAAATAAAAATGAGAATGAGACCGTCATGCTACTGAGGAAAGACAAGGAGTAGCCGTCAAAATTGAGAGACGATTAGGAGACAATTCAAAAACTAAAAGCAACGACAATTAAATCAAAACAACGCCTACAACAAAGGACAGCATCTCCAAATTCAGAATTCAGAAACCTGAATTAAAGATTCGTCATACGTTGTAAGTAGAGTGCTATTCCGATGTGAATAAATAATTGTGTTTTGATTTGTGTAAAATGAGAAATAGAATTGTACTTCATTTGTGGTGATAATAATTCATAATTGTATGTTGCTATGATTCTAATCGATTTGGGATGTTGTGGTATAACGATTGGATATTTGCAAGTATGTGGTTCATGTTGAAAGTTAACAACTACATGTTTGTGGTAGTTTATTACAACACCTATTGGATAATTGCAAGTATATGATTCATGTTGAAAGTAACGACTATATGCTTGTTTATTTGTGATTCATGCAAGTATATGGTTCACTATTATGCCAACATAATATATATTTTTATAATCACTTTTAGTGTAGTTGGATCCATTTGGGTATTATGACTCATACGAACTTATGTTGGAATTGGCATCATGATTCAAGTGTAAAACCATGCTTTTGTATTAGAGACAAAAGTAAGCATCTTTGTGAACTTATGTTGACTCTATGAACATGACTAAACTATGTTTGGTGTTATGCCTAATTGAAAACATGTTTTAGGCCTATGTTGTTATCAAAATCATATGATAATATATGTGACACATAATTAAGTTAGATTTACATTCCACTTGCAAGTTTACATGAATAGATTAAAAACCATGATTCATGTTTAGGTATGTTTATGCCATGATTCTATGAATAGATTAAAAACCATGATTCATGTTTAGGTATGTTTATGCCATGATTATATGCTATTACAATGCAAATTCACAAGTGCCTAATTTATGTTAATTAGTTCGCTATGTTGCAAGTTCATGCGTTCACACTCCCCTTTTGATGTTACTTAGAATATATAAACACCATGTTCTAAGCCTCCCCTTTTTCATGTGGCTAAGTTGGGTTTAAATGTTAAACCCAACATATGTTATATTGTAGCGAACGTATAAAACGGGGGCAATGACATTTGAGTTAAAATATAAAACATATGTGTTGGCATGTTTGACGCATGCCAACGACCTTGAGAACATCTAAGGGGTATAAATTAACTTTACCCAATAAAGATGAATTTGAATAATGGGCTGCAAATATTTACATATAAAAAGAAAATAGACAAAATATGTAAACTTAGAAAATACGATGTGTTTAACCCGAGGTTGGATTGAGTTGTGATGTAAACCTGCCCGGACCCGCCCGGCTGTCCAGTAGTCACAACAATACCTATCTAATGTGGGTGGTTAAACACTGAGCCCAATAAAGACCCGAGGTTAGACTGAGTCATGACGTAAGACTGCCCGGAACCAACCGGCAATACGTAGCCACAACAATATCCGTCTAATGTGAGAGGTCGAGGCTTTAATAAGACAATTAAGGCTAAACCAGGATTGATAGGATTAAGTAAATTGAATTAATACTTAATCAAATGGAACATGCTAAACTATACAGACTGGTTGGGGATTAGGTTTACAAAACACTTAACCAACTTAGTATGTTGGCTAGAAATAGAAAACCTAGTAGCGGGGGACCCTTTTCAGTAGTAACCCTACAAGGTGTATCAGGATACCCTGAACTAGGCAGGGTGGGGCACAATTACTGGGCTGACTGTAAGAAGTCAAATCGACGGCGGTGGTGCAGCAGTGTAGGTTCTAACGGGGTGCGGGCGTGCACACACTCCGACGCAGAAAAATTAGGCACTGGGCACCAGTAGTATACCTGTGCATTCTAGAATTGTGTCGGTCCGCCACCATGGGACTTGATACACCCCATGGTGGGACCAGCATAGGTTTACAACGGGGGCCGTAAGACACATGTAACTATGCGAGTAGGAGCCGATCATCAGAAATGGATCACTTCACCCTGATTATGGGGTGCCTGTTGGGAACTAGTTTATATGGGTACAGAGATTAATATGGGGTACGATAGTACATTCGACTCTAGACAACTTAACCTAGTTTAAAGTGCTTTCCCATTTCCAGTTTATACTTATCATGCCCAATTCTTTATTTATAGACTGAATAGTCCTAGACTTACTCAGGCTTTATGTCCGACTCTACTTTTCTTTCGTCTTCTTTTCTTTCGTTTCCCCCCCTCCGATCCATAGGGAGGGAATACCGCAGCTTGACCAGTTTTCACATCCAGATTGAAGAGGAAGAATGTATTGCTTGGATCTTTTTCGTTTTGGACTATGGCTTTGGACAGCAATTATGGGACTTATGCAGTTTACTTATGTTTTTTTATGCTTCTTTGAATAATGAAATCAAGACAGTTATGAAGATGTAATGCTTTTGGAAGTATTGTAAGACAATTGTGGCATGGTTTGTGTAACACGTATTTTAATGAAATAAAAGCTGCTATTGTTTTCCGTTGTTCAAAAATATGTGTTCTTATATCTGTCTTGTGTATCTGTGACTTATACTTATAAACCTCCACCAAAATTAGGGCATTCCCTTTGAGAGTGACCCTAACGGAGGTGGGGTGTTTCACTTAGTATCAGAGCATAGGTTTACCAGATAAGATAAAAAGTTTTGAAAATTCATTTCCAAAAAGAAAATTTAAAGAAGCATTTTTAAAGATAAAATATTATTTTATTTTAAAAGGGCATAGTCCCCCAAAGCCATAGGTACTATCTTTTATCCTTCGTTTTGAATCTACCCTTTTTGTTTCAGCATGTCCGAAGAACTTAACTTGCCAAAGGGTATACCAATACCAGATTGGTTCAGACGATTCTTAGAAGCGAGGGACACTCAGCCAGGTCCTACTGTTCCTCCTCCCCCAGCTGCGGGAAATCATCCAGCTGCAGCAGCACCTCTTCCTCCACCTCCTCCGCGGGGTAATACTTTTGCTAAGATATGTAAAGATTTTAAAGCTATGGGAGGAAAGGACTTTCATGGAACCGAGTCCTTCGTGGCAGCCAGGAACTGGCTGAAGGAAACCGAGGACTTATTCGTCATCTTTGAGGTAGAAGATAGGCAGAAGGTACAACTGGCAGTATGGCTACTTAAAGGCGAGGCTTCCTACTGGTGGGAAGTCACCAATGCAGAAAGACCAGTGGAAACATGGGAGGACTTTAGGGCAAGGTTTGAGGCTAAATTTCTCTCAGAAGCTGAAAGGAGTCTTTAGTTCGAAAAATTCTTATTTCTTAAGCAAGGGAATATGACAGTCAAAGAGTATGTTAATCAGTTCGATCAGCTGACTAGGTTCGGACTGGACCTAGTCAACACCCCGCACAAGAAGGCTCTCCGCTTTGTCAAGGGGTTGAATGAGCCATTACACAGTTTGGCCATGACCCATATACCCATGGTAGCTACATATGAAAGGTTGGTGCAGATGGCATTGCTGAACGAAGAGGATAAGGGCAAGAAGGGGACAAAGGCAGAAAGCTCTCAAGGGAAAAAAGAGGGTTTACAGCCTAAGAAGACAGACTTTAAGAAGGGCGGGAAAGACAACAAAGAGAAGAGGTAGTGTAATTTCTATGGCAAAGTAGGACACTTAGTGAAAGATTGCCAGAAAAAGAAGGCCAAGGTGAATGGTGGGTGCTTTTCTTGCGGTGAGACAGGCCACATGGCTAAGGATTGCCCAAAGAAACGAGGGCAGGGGCAAAGGGCTGGATCCACCTCAGAGGCACAGGTTCATGTGCTAGAAGCGCCACCTCTGCAACAGCGAGGTATAAATACTTCTGTAGAAAGTGTAGTTTATCTTTATGATCACCCAGTTCGCACTTTATTTGATTCTGGCGCATCACACTCCTTTATCTCATCTGCTTTAGTAGAATCTCTGCACCTAGAAACTAGTATGGTAGAGGACCCCTTAATTGTTTCAAATCCAATTGGGGGCCCAGGTCATTTGTCTATGATCTGTGTGGGATTGAAAATTTCTATTCTAAGCGTAGAATTTAAATGTAGTGCCTTTGTTTTGGGCTTTTCGGGATATGGTTTGATTTTGGGCATGGACTGGCTATCCAGTAATGGTGCCATCCTGGATTGTGAGAAAAGGGTGGTTAGGCTTCTGACCCAACTCGGTAACACTCTGGAAATTGCTTGTAATCCCTCGTATGCGGTTATGCTTAGTTATCTTGAATCGCTAGATGCTTCTGTTGAAAGTTTGCAATCGGTTAGAGTGGTCCGGGAATATCCGGATGTCTTCGAAGAGGTGGAGGGCTTACCTCTGAAGCGGGAGATAGACTTCCGCATATATCTTGTAGATAATGCAAAGCCCGTTGCGTTGCCCGTTAGACACATGGCTCCATGGGAAAGGAAAGAGCTCAGTAAACAGATTAAAGAGCTTCTAGAGAAGGGGTTCATTAGAAGGAGCATTTCAAAATGGGGCGCTCCAGTGGTGTTCGCTACAAAGGCAGATGGTTCACTCCGTCTGTGTGTTGACTATAGGGAGCTCAACAAGCTAACGAAAAAGAATAGGCACCCTCTCCCCAGAATTGACGATCTGTTTGATTAGCTTGTAGGAGCGTCTGTTTTCTCCCAACTCGATTTGGCGACCGGTTTTCATCAGCTAAGGGTGGCTGAAGATCGCATCGATAAAACGGCATTCAGAACCCCAGACGGCTTCTTTGAATGGCTTGCCGTGCCTTTTGGCTTGAAAAACGCACCCGCTTGCTTCGTGGACCTGATGAGTAGGGTGTTCAGAGAATTCCTCAACAAGTTCGTAGTGGTTTTCATAGACGACATCTTGATCTTCTCCAAGAGTGAAGAAGAGCATATAGTATCCAAAAATGGGTTAGCTGTGGACCCTGCTAAAGTAGTAGCGGTGCAGGATTGGAAGACACCAAGAAACGCAACTGAGGTCCGAAGTTTTCTAGGGCTAGCAGGTTTCCACCGAAAATTCATAAGGGATTTTGCGAAAATATCAGCTCTGCTCACAAGGCTGACAAAGAAGAATCTAGTGTTCAATTGGGACTTGGATTGCGAATTTGCTTTCCAACATTGGCTCTTACAACAGCCCCAGTTTTGACGTTGCCAGATGGAAGCAAGATGTTCATAGTTTATACAGATGCATGTAGGACAGGGCTAGGCGATGTCTTGATGCAAGAAGGGAGGGTAGTAGCTTATAGTGGAAGGCAATTGAAAGTTCATGAAAAGAACTACCCGACCCATGATCTTGAGTTAGCCGCCATCGTCTTTGCACTCAAGTCTTGGCGACACTATCTCCTAGGTGAGAAGTTCGAACTTTACACTGACCATAAATCGTTGAAATATCTTTTCTCGTAGAAAGATCTTAACTTGAGGCAACAGAGATGGATAGAGTTTCTTGCCTCGTACGATTTCGAGATCTCCTACACTCTGGGTAAAGGCAACGTAGTGGCAGACGCGTTGAGCCGAAAGAAACTGACCCTAAGCCCGCTGTTTGTTGAAAGGCAAAGCCTAGAATTTATAGCCAGCTTTGACTTTAGGCCCTCCTCCGATTTTGTACCGGGCTTGCTAGCATCTCTCGAAGTACGCCCGACTTTAGTGGACTCAATAGGGACAGCACAACACGGAAACCCTCAGCTTGTGGAAACAATTGATAGGCAAATTTGGGGTGAGACTTCAAGTCACCTCAACAGATACTCCATCGACGATAAGGGTTGGCTAAGGCGAGATGGAAGACTATGCGTCCCACAAACAAGGGATTTAGTAAAGACGGTTCTCGAGGAAGCTCATCACTCCAAGATGACGATACATCCAGGCGGAGATAAAATGTACAAGGACATAAAGAGAACTTTCTTTTGGAGTGGCATGAAGAAGGACGTGGCAGATTTCGTTTCTAAGTGTGTGATTTGCCAACAGGTTAAGGCGGAGCAGAAAAAGCCTGGCGGTCTGCTCCATCCTCTAGAGGTCCCGCAGTGGAAGTGGGATAACATCTCAATGGACTTCATTGATGGGCTGCCTAGGTCTAGAAGAGGCAATACTAGCATTTGGGTAATAGTGGATAGGCTTACTAAAAGCGCCCACTTTTTACCTGTCAAGAGTAAAAGAACTGCCTCATTCCTAGCATCTCTTTACCTCAAGGAAATTGTTCGACTCCATGGAATACCCTCCAGCATTGTTAGTGACCGAGACCCTATCTTCACAAGTGAGTTTTGGCGGAGTCTGCAAGAAGCGGTAGGCACACAGTTATGCTTGAGCACAACCTATCATCCCAAACCGACGGCCAGAAAGAAAGAGTGAACAGAGTTTTGGAGGACCTTTTAGGACTGTGCGTCCTTGACTTCGAAGGGACGTGGGAAGACCATCTTCCTTTGGTGGAATTTGCCTACAACAACAGCTACCAAGCCACCATCGGAATGGCGCCCTTCGAGGCTTTATATGGAAGACCGTGCCGATCGCCCACTTGTTGGTGGGAGTCTACTGACAAGCTCATACTTGGACCAGATATGATCCAAGAGACTTCAGAGAAAGTAGACTTAATACGGAGAAGAATGAAGACAGCCCAAGACAGACAAAAATCTTACGCCGACAAGAGAAGGACCGACCTTGAGTTTGAGATTGGGGACAGGGTTTTTCTTAAGGTATCCCCTCTAAGGAACGTTGTTCGTTTTGGAACCACTGAAAAGCTGGCACCGAGATTTGTAGGACCATTTCCTATCATCGAGAAAATTGGGAAAATGGCCTATAGATTAGACCTACCCAAAAAATTAGCTGGAGTTCACAACGCCTTTCACGTTTCGCCCCTCCGAATATGTCTACATGAATCTGCTGAAGTGGTAGAGCCAAATATCCTAGAAGAAGCTGAAGTGGAACGCGAAGCAACCGTGAGGAAAGTTCCAACCCGCATATTAGGAACGGAAGTGAAAAAGCTACGCAACCGCGAAGTCAAGCTCATCAAAGTTCAGTGGAGCGACGCCGAGGGAGACGCAACTTGGGAAACTGAAGCTAGAATACGCGCAACCTACCCTTTTCTTTTCGAGGGTACATCTTTGATCTTTCTTTTTCCTTAAGTTGCGCTTTTATCTATCTTTTTAGGTATAGCTCCTCGACCTTATCTTTTAGGTAGAAACTCTTTGGATGAAAACATGTAATTGAAACATGTTATGGATGATGGTTGCAAGTGGTTGCAAGTGATTGCTAGTGGTTGCTCGTGGTTGCATATACACACACAATTTAGGTTTTAGATCGGCTCAGTCACTTCATATTGCATATGCATATATGTATTTATATTCGTATATGGTTGAAGTTTAATGTGTTGTCATATGGATGTTGCATTTATATGAATGATTGTGCACTCATGTAGAATCATGAATAGGAAAATTTGCATACATAATGGATTCATGACACTTACATATTTTGAATTAAGGAGGTCAACTGAATCAGTAAACCGACTGATTTTGCATTAGATAAGTACATGTACACACACTTCGCATATGATCATGAAGCATTAGAAGTCTTTTAAGGACAATGGATGCTCGTGTTTGATGGATGAGTAGATGGACGTTTGGATGTTAGGATACACATTCTCCTAGACTTGAAGATTTCAGGGACGAAATCCTTTTAAGTGGGGGAGAATGTAACAACCCGTGTATTCTATAACAGTGAAATTCACAAATTAAAGTATAACTAATGTCAAATCAAAGAATTAAGGGAAACGGGATAAGCCATTGCGTTCGTCTCGGAATTCTGCTTGAGATAGAGTCCGAGTTTGCGTAAAACGGACTCCGTATGAGGGAGATATGGCCTCCGGAAGTTTCAGAATTCAGTCTAAAATTCAAACAGACAGAAACAGTTCAGAACGAATTCAAAATTTTAAAAAAAAATCGGACCCAGATTGGGCTGGGCGGGATTTTTCCCGCCCAAGGCACCCAGGTCGACTGGGTAGTCGACCTTGGGGTCGACTGGGTAGTCGACCTGGGGGTCGACTGGGTAGTCGACCTGGCCCCTGAGCCAGGTCGAACCCAACCCCCCCCATCCCCTCCCTCCCGGCTGGCCTGGTCTGTGCTTGGCCGAATTTCTGAGCCTTGCCTTGTCACTAGGGCTAGGTGTCAGCTCCTGATTGGTCTCTCCTTCAAACGAACGGCTAATATTAATCCAAGCTCCATCGACGGTCCTAATCAATTCACAAACTCTATAAAAAGGACCTAAGACTCCACCTAATTCATACAAATAAAAATAAGAATGAGACCGTCATGCTGCTGAGGAAAGACAAGGAGTAGCCGTCAAAATTGAGAGACGATTAGGAGACAATTCAAAAGCTAAAAGCAACGACAATTAAATCAAAACAACGCCTACAACAAAGGACAGCATTTCCAAATTCAGAAACCTGAATTAAAGATTCGTCATACGTTGTAAGTAGAGTGCTATTCCGATGTGAATAAATAATTGTATTTTGATTTGTGTAAAATGAGAAATAGAATTGTACTTCATTTGTGGTGATAATAATTCATAATTGTATGTTGCTATGATTCTAATCGATTTGGGATGTTGTGGTATAACGATTGGATATTTGCAAGTATGTGATTCATGTTGAAAGTTAACAACTACATGTTTGTGGTAGTTTATTACAACACCTATTGGATAATTGCAATTATATGATTCATGTTGAAAGTAACGACTATATGCTTGTTTATTTGTGATTCATGCAAGTATATGGTTCACTATTATGCCAACATAATATATATTTTTATAATCACTTTTAGTGTAGTTGGATCCATTTGGGTATTATGACTCATACGAACTTATGTTGGAATTGGCATCATGATTCAAGTGTAAAACCATGCTTTTGTATTAGAGACAAAAGTAAGCATCTTTGTGAACTTGTGTTGACTCTATGAACAAGACTAAACTATGTTTGGTGTTATGCCTAATTGAAAACATGTTTTAGGCCTATGTTGTTATCAAAATCATATGATAATATATGTGACACATAATTAAGTTAGATTTACATTCCACTTGCAAGTTTACATGAATAGATTAAAAACCATGATTCATGTTTAGGTATGTTTATGCCATGATTCTATGAATAGATTAAAAACCATGATTCATGTTTAGGTATGTTTATGCCATGATTATATGCTATTACAATGCAAGTTCACAAGTGCCTAATTTATGTTAATTAGTTCGCTATGTTGCAAGTTCATGCGTTCACACTCCCCTTTTGATGTTACTTAGAATATATAAACACCATGTTCTAAGCCTCCCCTTTTTCATGTGGCTAAGTTGGGTTTAAATGTTAAACCCAACATATGTTATATTGTAGCGAACGTATAAAACGGGGGCAACGACGTTTGGGTTAAAATATAAAACATATGTGTTGGCATGTTTGACGCATGCCAACGACCTTGAGAACATCTAAGGGGTATAAATTAACTTTACCCAATAAAGATGAATTTGAATAATGGGCTGCAAATATTTACATATAAAAAGAAAAGAGACAAAATATGTAAACTTAGAAAATACGATGTGTTTAACCCGAGGTTGGATTGAGTTGTGATGTAAACCTGCCCGGACCCGCCCGGCTGTCCAGTAGTCACAACAATACCTATCCAATGTGGGTGGTTAAACACTGAGCCCAAAAAAGACCCGAGGTTAGACTGAGTTGTGACGTAAGACTGGCCGGAACCAACCGGCAACAGGCATCCACAACAATATCCGTCTAATGTGAGAGGTCGAGGCTTTAATAAGACAATTAAGGCTGAACCAGGATTGATAGGATTAAGTAAATTGAATTAATACTTAATCAAATGGAACATGCTAAACTATACAGACTGATTGAGGGTTAGGTTTACAAAACACTTAACCAACTTATTATGTTGGCTAGAAATAGAAAACCTAGTAGCGGGGGACCCTTTTCAGTAGTAACCCTACAAGGTGTATCAGGATACCCTGAACTAGGCAGGGTGGGGCACAATTACTGGGCTGACTGTAAGAGGTCAAATCGACGGCGGTGCAACAGTGTAGCTTCTAACAGGGTGCGGGCGTGCACACACTCCGGCGCAGAAAAATTAGGCACTGGGCACCAGTAGTATACCTGTGCATTCTAGAATTGTGTCGGGTCGCCACCATGGGACTTGATACACCCGATGGTGGGACCAGCATAGGTAACTACAACAACGGGGGCCGTAAGACACATGTAACTATGCGAGTAGGAGCAAATCATCAGAAATGGATCACTTCACCCTGATTATGGGGTGCCTACTGGGAACTAGTTTATATGGGTACAGAGATTAATATGGGGTACGATAGTACATTCGACTCTAGACAACTTAACCTAGTTTAAAGTGCTTTCCCATTTCCAGTTTATACTTATCATGCCCAATTCTTTATTCATAGACTGAATAGTCCTAGACTTACTTAGGCTTTATGTCTGACTCTACTTTTCTTTCGTCTTCTTTTCTTTCGTTTCCCCCCTCCGGTCCACAGGGAGGTAATACCGCAGCTTGACCAGTTTTCATATCCAGCTTGAAGAGGAAGAATGTATTGCTTGGATCTTTTTCGTTTTGGACTATGGCTTTGGACAACAATTATGGGACTTATGTAGTTTACTTATGTTTTTTTTATGCTTCTTTGAATAATGAAATCAAGACAGTTATGAAGATGTAATGCTTTTGGAAGTATTGTAAGACAATTGTGGCATGGTTTGTGTAACACGTATTTTAATGAAATAAAAGCTGCTGTTGTTTTCCGCTGTTCAAAAATATGTGTTCTTATATCTATCTTGTGTATCTGTGACTTATACTTATAAACCTCCACCAAAATTAGGGCATTCCCTTTGAGAGTAACCCTAACGGAGGTGGGATGTTTCAGATACCAGAGGGTGTTCATGTACCCGGTTGGTTTCGTCAATATCTCGAGGCTAGGGCCGCTGCCGCGGGTCCGTCCAACGTTCCTCCTCCTCCCCCAGCTCCAGTCATTCTTCCACGTGGAGATACTTTCTCTAAGATATGTAACGACTTTCGTTCGATGGGTAGAAAATCTTTTAGTGGGTCTGAAATGTTCATTGAAGCTAGAAATTGGTTGAAAGAAGTGGAGGATCTGTTTGGCATTTTCGATTTGGACGATTGTAAGAAGGTCCAATTGGCTGCATGGTTGATGAAGGACAAAGCTTCGTTTTGGTGGGAAGTCACTAATGGGGAGCATCCTGTTGATACATGGCCAGATTTCAGACGTAGGTTTGAGGCAAAGTTTCTCTCACGGGCTGAAGAGAATTTATATATGGAAAGATTTTTGGCATTGAAGCAAGGGAATCTATCAGTGAAAGAATACATCAACTGTTTCAATTAGTTGGCGAGATTTGGCTTGGACTTGGTGAATACACCCGAAAAGAAGGCCCAGGGATTTGTTAAGGGTTTGAACGAGCCACTACATGGGTTAGCTATGACCCACATCCCTATGGGGGCCACCTTTGAGAGGCTAGTTTATATGACGCTTATGCATGAAGAGGAGAAAGGCGCCAATGCTAATAAGGCACCCGAGAAGAAAGGGGATCAAAAGAAACCGCAGCAACAACAACAAAACAAGAAAGGCGGGAAGAACAATAATGGCAAAGGAAAGAAGAAGTGCTTTAATTGTGGGACACCAGGCCATCTGAGTAAAGACTGTAGGAAAAAGAAGAAGACTGGATGTTTCCACTGTGGAGAGGCAGGTCATCTAGTTAAGGACTGTCCAAGGAAACATGGGCAAGGGCAAAGAACTTCTGGAGGGCAGCTTCAGGCTCTCGTGGCACCAGGGCAGGCAAGGGAGCAGGTCCAGGCTCTCACGGTCCCACCGCTGCAAGAACGAGGTAGAAACATTTCCATTGAGGGTTTAGTTTTTCTGTTTGATCATCCTGTCCGTACTTTATTCGATTCTGGCACATCACATTCGTTTATCTCTACATCATTAGTTGAAACACTGCAATTAAATACTAGTCTTGTTGTGGATCCCATTGTTGTCTCAAATCCTATTGGTGGGTCGGCTCATTTATCCATGGTTTGAAGGGATTTGAGATTGTCTATCTTAGGCGTTGGTTTTGAATGTAATGCTTTGGTGCTTGGTTTCATGGGCTATGGTTTGATTCTAGGGATGGATTGGCTAGCCAGATATGGTGCCATCCTAGATTGTGAACGAAGGGTAGTAAAATTGTTGACTCGTAGTGGAAAGACCCTTGATATTTCTTGTGACCCTAGAGGATCGGTGATGCTTAGTTGTCTTGAGTCAATGCATCCAATGATGATTTACATTCTATTTGTATAGTCCGTGAATATGTTGTTGTCTTCGATGAGGTGAGGGGTCTACCCTCAAAATGTGAGATAGACTTTCGTATTTATCTTGTAGACAATGCAAAACCAGTATCTCTACCAGTACGCCACATGGCTCCTCGTGAGAGGAGGGAGCTCAATAAGCAAGTAGGGGATTTGCTTGAGAAAGGGTTCATAAGACGTAGTATATCGGAGTGTGGTGCTCCAGTAGTATTTGCCATGAAGGCGGATGGGTTCCTCAGACTTTGTGTGGACTATAGAGAACTTAACAAGCTTACTAAGAAGAATAGGCACCCACTGCCAAGGATTGACGATCTCTTCGATCAGTTAGTTGGCGCCTCATTGTTTTCGCAGTTGGACTTGGCCACTGGTTTCCATCAGTTGAGAGTGGCTGAGGATAGCATAGACAAGACTGCCTTTAGGACTCCAGACGGTTTCTATGAATGGCTTGTGATACCCTTCGGTTTGACAAACGCCCTAACATACTTTGTTGACTTGATGAGTAGGGTGTTTATGGAGTACCTTAATAAATTCGTGGTGGTCTTTGTGGATGACATCTTGGTCTTTTCTAAGAGCGAGGAAGAGCATGCCCTACATCTTAGAGAAGTACTGGAGACCCTTCGAGCGCATAACCTTAAAGCTAAATTTTCTAAATGTCACCTTTGGAGGAAGGAAGTGCGATTCTTAGGGCACGTGGTTTCCAAAGAAGGGATAGATGTGGATCCCACGAAGGTGGTGGCCATCCAAGATTGGAAGGACCCTAAAAATGCTAACAAGGTGAGAAGTTTCTTGGGGCTGGCTGGCTACTATAGGAAGTTTATCAAGGAATTCGCAAAAATATCAACCCGATTAACGCGTTTGACGAAGAAGAACCTAGTTTTTACGTGGGACATAGATTGTGATGATGTGTTCCAACGGTTAAAGAGAGCTTTGACCACAGCCCTAGTCTTAGTGTTGCCAGATGGAGGTAAGCCATTCACTGTTTATACCAATGCTTGTGGGACAGGACCAGGCGCAGTCTTAATGCAAGAGGGAAGGGTAATAGCCTATGGAGGGAGGCAGTTGACAGTACATGAGAGAAATTACCCTACGCATGACCTAGAGTTGGCCGCTATTGTTTTAGGGCTTAAGTCTTGGCGCCATTATCTTCTTGGCGAGAAATTCGAATTGTTCACTGGCCACAAATCGCTAAAATACTTGTTCTCTCAGACGACTTAAACTTAAGGCAGCAAAGGTGGATGGAATTTTTAACGTCCTACGATTTTGAGATAGCATATACCCCTGGCAAGGGTAACGTGGTGGCAGACGCCTTAAGTAGGAAAAGGTTGTCCTTGAGTTCGTTGTTTGTTGAGCGGCGAAGCTTAGAGTTCATCTCTACGTTTGACTTTAGACCTTCCATTGACTTTGTACTCGGTTTGCTAGCATCCTTAGAAGTCAGACCTACGCTTTTGGGACGGATTGGTGAGGCACAACGAGATGACCCACAGTTGGTCGAGTTAGTAGAGAAGCTCATAAGGGGGGAGTCATCGAGCCATCTCAGTAGGTATACCCTAGATGATAAGGTTTGATTATGTAGGGACGGTAGACTTTGTGTACCTCGAGACGAGTACTTGAGGAAGACCATTCTTGATGATGCACATCGTTCGAAGATGACCATTCATCCTGGCGGGGATAAGATGTACATGGACATGAGACGAGTTTACTTTTGGGCCGGTATGAAGAGGGATGTGGCCGAGTTTATCGCTAGATGCTTGGTGTGCCAACAAGTAAAAGCAGAGAAAAAGAAGCCCGGTGAGTTGCTTCACCCATTTGAGATCCCACAATGGAAGTGGGAGAGTGTTTCGATGGACTTTGTTGACGGGTTACCGAGATCGAGGAAGGGTAATACGGGGATTTGGGTCATGGTAGACAGACTTACTAAGAGCGCCCATTTGATTCCAGTGAAGAGCAAGAGGACTGCTCCATGGTTAGCCTCCGTATACATTCGAGAGATAGTTCGTTTGCACGGTGTTCCTTCTAGCAAATTGAGCGATCGCGATCCTATCTTTACTAGCGAGTTTTGGAAGAGCTTGCAAGAAGCGGTAGGGACTTAGTTATGTTTGAGCACCGCATATCATCCTCAGACGGACGGCCAGACCGAGAGGGTGAATCGTATTCTAGAGGACCTTTTGAGGCTATGTGTTTTTTTATTTCGGAGGTACATGGGAGGAGCATCTTCCCTTGGTGGAGTTCGCGTATAATAATAGCTTTCAGTCTAGCATTGGCATGGCACCTTTCGAGGCTCTCTATGGAAGCCCTTGTCGTTCACCTACATGTTGGTGGGAATCTACGAATAAGATCTTACTTGGGCCCGATATGATTAGAGAGACTTCGGAAAAGATCGATTTGATTCGAAGGAGGATGAAGGCGGTACAAGATAGGCATAAATCTTAGGCGGACAAGAGGAGGACAAATCTTGAGTTTGATATTGGGGACATGGTCTTTATCAAGGTGTCTCCATTACGGAATGTTGTTCGATTTGGGTCCGTTGGGAAGTTAGCACCAAGGTTCGTAGGGCCATTTCCTATTAAGGAAAGAATTGGACAGATGGCGTATAGAGTGGAGTTGCCCGAGAGACTTAGTGGTGTACACGACGTATTCCATGTATCACATTTGAGGAAATGCTTGCACGAGACCGCGGAAGTGGTAGAGCCGAGCTTGCTTAGAGAGGTGGAGATAGAGCGTGATGCGACGATTCGACGAGCTCCTACATGCATTCTTGGGTCAGAGATTAAGAAGTTGAGGAATTGAGAGGGGTTAAGTAACACAAGAGGGTAACTCTTAACCAATATAACATGATGAACGAGTGGGGTTAAGTTAACAGAAAACACTTAACCAATACAACATGATGTGTGGGTCGGTTAAGTTAACATGAATGGACAACACTTAACCAATATTACATGAATGAAGCGGATAGGGTTAAGGCAAGCTTAACCAATAATACGTATTGACTTGATCAGTGGGAGGGTTAAGTACATCTCGTGTAGGTGGGTAATATTAGTATATATAGGCCCACAAACTTAACCATTAAATAAACATGCTTGATCGGTGGGAGGGTTAAGTACATCTCGTGTAGGTGGGTAATATTTGTATGTATAGGCCCACAAACTTAACCAGTAGGAAACCCTAGTAATGGGGACCCATTTCAGTAGAAACCCATATAGATGTATCATGGTACCCTGAACTAGGAAGGGTGGGGTACGTCAGTGTAGGTTCCGATGGTTTACTGGCATGCATGTACTCCGGAGTGGGAAAAAGCAGGCACTGGGTACCAGTAGTTACACACTGTGCATCTTGAATCGTGTAGGGTTGCTATCATAAGGATTGGTACACCTTATGGTGGGACCAGCACAGGGTGTCTACGCGCAAGAGAGGGACGATTGACACAGACACGTGGAACATTAGTACAAGTAAGGAGCCGATCGATAGGGTAGTAAGGGTACATCTAACATCTTCATGGCAATTAAGCTAATTGAGGTAAGATCCTCATACTAGATGTACACCTGAAGGCTACCACAATTGCGGGGATTGCGGTCACATTGTAATATTATCATTTTATACAGATTACTAGTTGGGACACTAGTTAGGTGGTGTAGAGATATAGAAATCAGGATAATAGGGTAGTAGAGAAGCAGAGAAAGAGTAGAAGCGCATTCAGTTTAACTTGCCTTATCTTGTTTTAAGTTATCTTGTTTTACGGTATTGTCCTATTTTCAGTTTATTCATGTCAAGATCCTTTATCTTGTTTACATGCTTAAAAATCACTGGACTTACCAGACTTATGTCTGACCTGTTTTCTTTCATTTTCTTTTCTTCCGTTCCCACCCATGTAGTCAGAGAGGCAATAGCTCAGCTTAGTTTGGACTGTTTCTCTTTCCAAGCTCGGAGATTCTGTGAAGTATGGCTTGGAACCTCTTATCTTTGGCTATGGCTGTGATTGCACTTTAATTTGGGGACTTATGCTACTTTGCTATGTTTTATGCTTCTTATATGCTTGGAAGTTTTTGAATCAAGACAGAAGTTTTATGTAATACTTTTAATTATGATTGAGTCAATTGTTGTAAAAGCTTGACTGAACTACGTTGATTATAAAATGACTTTATTTTCCGCGGCTTTATTTGTCTGTCTTGTAATTTATCTGCATCTCTTACCTATAATGCTTCACTGAAGTTAACGCATTCCCTTTGTGAGTGACATTAATGAACGTGGGTTGTTTCATAGCTGGAGTTATGATCAAAATCCTTTTAAATCGAATTAAATTATTAATATATTCCATAGCAAATTTTCTAAAATTTGAATTGGACATATCTAACAATCTATAATACGAAATCTCGATTTTTCTGTTTCATATGAAAATTATAATCAAAGATTTTCGAACATTTCTTGTTCCACAGAAATCCGACTTATATCGGATCCGGTATATTCAGTTGAAGTTCAAAACTAAATATTACGAACTACCGCGGCGTTACGAGCTCGTTTTATAATTGTATATAAATTTAACGTTCAAACTTTGTTATATAAACGAAATATATACCTTAAATCCATTTAAAATTCCATACCAATATTTAATATAATAAAATAAGTTAAATATCTGACTACGGAAAATACGGGAGTTACAGGTTTTTTGGAGTAACTTCCTTTAACTTTCCAGGTAAATATCTTTCGCACTCTAAAATCCCAACTGAAAATAAACAAAACCTACCACAACTTAAAATAAACAAAACCCAAATTTCAAATACTCAGAAAATCCAACTCCAAAACTAAACTCTTAAGCTGATAGCAATCAAGAGATGAAGTTCGATGGTATGTAAGCTGAGTTGAGGGAAAACAATTTCCTAAATCGGTGTGTCACTATTACATAGTCGCTCAGGAAAAACCAGGTAGAATTGGGAAGTGATATAATAAAGTAACTATTCGGCTATGTTACAATTTAACTATTCGGTTATGATATAAACTAACTATTCGGCTATATGTTTAGCCATGAAGTTGAAAGCATGTTTTTAGATACACTACATCATCGAAAATATGCTACCAAAATTAGATTGATTTACCAATGTTGTGGTCTCAAAAAGATGATTTATCTGAACAAAAATACAAAACGAAAAGGGGGCATTCCGAGAATTGAACTTGGGACCTCTCGCACCCAAAGCGAGAATCATACCACTAGACCAAATGCCCTTTGATGAAATAGTTGATATGTACAGTCCCTAGGATAGCGTGCAACTTAAGGTCAATTTCTGGAGAACCTGGAAAAAATATCATCTTTAAAATAAGCCTAATTTTTCCATAAAATTGGATATCCCCCGGCCTAAGTTAGAATCATGCGATGGGACCAAATAGTCAAATACACAAGCTGAAAGGATTGGTTGGTAGCATAAAAGTCAAATTATGTAGCATCTTAATTAACATCTTCATACAAGCCTACTTATGAAATAAAGTTCACTGAGAAGATAAGGGCATTCTGAGAGCTAGAATCATACTACAATATCTACTGCCCTTGATGAATGGTTTGACTTGTAGGCAGAGGTCTTGTGATAAATATACAATTAACGGTTGCCGAAACACTCATGTAAAAGGAAAAATACGCAAAAGTTTGAATGATAAATTTAAAAGATGCACCATTTGAAATTGAATTTTTGAAAAAGGAAGAGGCATTTCTAAATTAAACTCAGAGAGTAAGAATCATATTACAAGACCAAATGTCTTGGTAAAAGGCCAAACTTGTATGTACATGTATTTAATTATAAATTTGATTATATACTTTAAATTAATTCATATGATTCAACAATTATAAAAATGTTGGCCCTGGGCACTAAAAGTCATATGCTATGTGAATGGAAGATTCAAACTGGAAGGCAAGCCTTTATTTTACACAATACAGGAATAAAATCATTCAAAGAAAAATTTTGCACTTTCATCTAAAGTAGGATTTGAACTCATAATATATTTAATGTTACCAGAATATCGCCATACATAATGTTACCATTAACAAATTCAATAAATAAAAATCCACGATTAATGGTTCCCCCCCCCCAAAAAGCTCTGCATTCTTAAGTTCTATCAGCTTAAGACTTTAGCTGCAATTTTTTTCTACCTTTTCCCCCCTTTGTGGTTGAGCAGACGACGAGAATCATTTTCAATAGTAGCCTCTTTATAGTTCATTATACAATTTAATAAATTACCATTTTCAACCCTTACATGTTCATAACTTTCCTTGTTTTGTAAAAGGTTCTAACAAAAATAATACAACATAAATAGGGTTTTGTGGAGTAACTTATTTTAACTTTAGAGGAAAATATCTTTCGCTCTCTAAAATCCCAACTAAAAATAAACAAAACCCACCACAACATAAAATAAACAAAACCATAATTTCAAATACTCATAAAATCTAACTCCAAAACTGAACTCTTAAGTCGATTGCAATCAGGATATGAAGTTTGATGGTAAGTAGGCTGAGTTGAGGAGAAATAATTACCTGAATTGGTGTCTCACTATTACATCATCGCTTAGACAAAACGAGGTAGAATTGGGAAGGGTTATAATCAACTAATTGTTCGGTTATGATATAAACTAACTGTTTAATTATATGTTTAGCCATGAGGTGGAAAGCATGTGCTTAGATACACTGCATCAGCGAAAATATGCTACCAAAGTTAGAATGATTTACCAATGTCGTCGTCTTAAAAAGAGAATTTATCTGAACAAAAATACAAAACGAAAAGGGGGCATTCCGAGAATTGAACTCGGGACCTCTCGCACCCAAAGCGAGAATCATACCACTAGACCAAATGCCCTTTGACGAAATGTTTGACATGTACAGGTCTTGGGATAGCGTGCAACTTAAAGTCAATTTGTGAAGAACCTGGAAAAAATACCACCTTTAAAATAGGCCTAATTTTTTCTTTATATTGGATATCCCCCGGCTTAAGTTAGAATCATGCGATGGGACCAAATAGTCAAATACACAAGCTGAAAGGATAAAATTGTAGCATAAAAGTCAAAATATGTAGCAGCTTTATAAACATCTTCAAACAAGACTACTTATGAATTAAAGTTCACTGAGTAGAAAAGGGCATTCTGAGAGCGAGAATCACACTATTATATCGACTGCCCTTGATGAATGGGTTGACCTGTAGGCAGAGGTCTTGTGACAAATATACAATTAATGGTTGCCAAAACACTCACGTAAAAGGCAAAATACGCAAAAGTTTGCATGTACATGTATTTAATTAGAAATTTTATTACATACTTTAAATTAATTCATATGATTCAACATATATAAAAATGTTGGCCCGGGACACTAAAATGCATATGCTATGTAAATGGAAGATTCTGTCTTGAAGGCAAGCCTTTATTTTATACAATACAGGAATAAAACCATTCAAAGACAAATTTAGCACTTCCACCTGAAGCAGGATTTGAACTCATACTAGATTTGATGTTACTAGAATGTCACCATACATAATGTTACCATTAACAAATTCAACAACTAAAAATCCACGATTAAGGTTTTTCCTCCCAAAAATGCTCTTTACTCCTAAGGTCTATTAGCTTAAGACTTTAGCTATCCTCCTTTATTTCCCCTTTATGGCTAAGCATATGACGGGAATGGTTTTCAAAAGTAGCCTCCTTATAGTTCATAGAACAATTTAATAAATTTCCATTTTCAAACATTACATGTTCAGAACTCTTATTGTTTTGTAGAATGTGCTAACAAAAATAATAGTACTATAAACAGGGTTTTGTTGAGTACTTCTTTAACTTTCCACGTAAATATCTTTCGTACTCTAAAATCCCAAATGAAAATGAACAAAACCCACTCCAACTTAAAATAAACAAAACCCTAATTTCGAATACTCTTGAAATCCAACTCCAAAACTGAACTCTTAAGTTGATAGCAATCAAGAGATGAAGTTCGATGGTATGTAGGCTGAGTTGAGGAGAAACAATTACCTAAATCGGTGTCTCACCGTTACATCGTCGCTCAAGCAAAGCCGGGTAGTATTGGAAGTGTTATAATAAACTAACTGTTCGCATTAGATATAAACTAACTGTTCGGCTATATATTTAGCCATGAGGTGGAAAGCACGTGCTTAGATACACTACATCAGCGAAAATATGCTACCAAAATTAGATTGATTTACCAATGTCATCATCTTAAAAATTGGATTTATCTGAACAAAAATACAAAATGAAAAGGGGGCATTCCGAGAATCGAACTCGGGACCTCTCGCACCCAAAGCGAGAATCATACCACTAGACCAAATGCCCTTTGATGAGATGGTTGATTTGAACAGGTCTTAGGATAGCATGCAACTTAAGGTCCATTTATGAAGAACCTGGAAAAAATATCATCTTTGAAATAAGCCTAATTTTTCCATAAAATTGGATATCCCCCGGCCTAAGTTAGAATCATGCAATGGGACCAAATTGTCAAATACACAAGCTGAAAGGAATGATTTGTAGCATAAAAGTCAAATTATGTAGCAGCTTGATAAACATCCTTAAACAAGCCTACTTATGAACTAAAGTTCACTGAGCAGAGAAGGGTGTTCCGAGAGTGAGAATCATACTACTATATCGACTGCCCTTGATGAATGAGTTGACCTGTAGGCAGAGGTTTTATGATAAACATACAATTAACGGTTGCCAAAACACTCACGTAAAAGGCCAAATACGCAAAAGTTTGCATGATATTATTTCAAAAATGCACCATTTGTAATTGAATTTTTGAAAAAGGAAGAGGCACTTCTAAATTAAACTCAGAGAGAAAGAATCATATTACAAGACCAAATGTCTTGGTAAAATGCCAAATTTGTATTGACATGTATTTAATTAGAAATTTGATTATATACTTTAAATTATGTCATATAATTCAACAATTATAAAAATGTTGGCCCTGGACACTAAAAGGTATATGTTATGTGAATGGAAGATTCAATCTTGAAGGCTAGCCCTTATTTTATACAATACAAGAATAAAATCATTAAAAGACAAATTCAGCACTTTCACCTAAAGTAGTATTTGAATTCATACTAGATTTTATGTTACCAGAATGTCACCATACATAACGTTACCATTAACAAATTCAATAAATAGAAATGCACGATTAAGGGTTCCCTCCCCCTAAAAAAACCTCTGTATTCTCAAGGTCTATCAGCTTAAGACTTTAGCTGTAATTTTTTCCTCCCTTTGTGGGTAAACATACGACTAGAATGGTTTTTAATAGTAGTCTCTTTATGGTTCTTTGAACAATTTAATAAATTACCATTTTCAGCCATTACACATTCAGAAATTTCGTTGTTTTGTAGAACGTTCTAACAAAAATAATATATTATTAACATGGTTTTGTGGAGTAACTTATTTTAACTTTCTAGGAAAATATCTTACGCACTGTAAAATCCCAACTGAAAATAAACAAAACCCACCCCAACTTAAAATAAACAAAACCCTAATTTCAAACACTCATAAAATCAAACTCCAAAACTGAAATCTTAAATTGATAGCAATCAAGGAATGAAGTTTGATGGTAAGTAGGCTGAATTGAGGAGAAACAATTAACTAATCAGTGTCTCACTATTACATCGTCACTTAGACAAAGCGAGATGTTATAATAAATTAACTGTTCAGCTATGATATAAACTAACTGTTCTATTATATGCTTAGCCATGAGGTGGAAAGCATGTGCTTAGATACACTGCACCAGCGAAAACATGCTACCAAAATTAGAATGATTTACCGATGTCATCGTCTTAAAAAGAGGATTTATCTGAACAAAAATGCAAAACAAAAGGGGCATTCTGAGAATCGAACTCGGGACCTCTCGTACCCAAAGCGAGAATCATACCACTAGACCAAATGCCCTGTGATGAAATGGTTGACATGTACAGGTCTTGGGATAGCATGCAACTAAAGGTCAATTTATAAAGAACCTGGAAAGAATATCATCTTTAAAATAAGCCTAATTTTGCCATAATATTAGGTATCCCCCGACCTAAGTGAGAATCATGTGATGAGACCAAATAGTCAAATACACAAGCTGAAAGGATAGATTTGTAGCATAAAAGTCAAATTATGTAACAGCTTTATAAGCATCTTCAAACAAGCCTACTTATGAACTAAAGTTCACTGAGAAGAGAAAGGCATTCCGAGAGCAAGAATCATACTACTAAACGACTACCCTCGATGAATGGGTTGACCTGTAGGCAGAGGTCTTGTGACAAATATACAACTAACGGTTGCCACAACACTCATGTAAAAGAAAAAATACGCAAAAGTTTGCATGATAGTATTTCAAAAATGCACCATTCGAAATTGAATTTTTGAAAAAGGAAGAGGCATTTCAAAATTAAACTCAGAAAGAAAGAATCATGTTACAAGACCAAATGTCTTAGTAAAAGGTCAAACTTTTATTTACAAGTATTTAATTAGAAATTTGATTATATACTTTAAATTAAGTCATATGATTCAAAAATTATAAAAACGTTGGCCCTGGACACTAAAAGGCATGTGCTATGTGAATGGATGATTCAATCTTGAAGGCAAGACTTTATTTTAAACAATACAGGAGTGTGACACCCCACATCTGTTTATTCACTCACAAAGGGAGTGCATTAAGTTTCATGAAGTGTTATAGGTAAACAGACACAGAATTTTACAAGACATACATAAATAAGATAGCAGCAAAAATTTAAATTTTTGTTTCAAACCCAAATCTTACAGCGTGGTTCAAAATACCATGAGTCTCAAAAACCATTACAACAACATAATTTCTGTCTTTCAACATCAAAGTACATAAATACTTAAAAGAAAACATAATTACCTAAGTAAAAGAGACAAAGTCATAATAGAGATAAAAACTTGAGCCATACTTCGAAAGAAGCTCTAGCAAGATGATATGTGAGTCCTGACTAAGCCAGAGTGTTTCCTCCCTGAGAATCTGGGGGGAGGGGGGAACAGAAGAAAAAATAGGAAACAAAAGGGTCGGACATAAAGTCTGGCGAGTCTAGTGACTTTTAGCGAGTAAATAAGTAAAAGTAACATGACAGACATATAAAGCGAACAAGGGAGATCACTACATAAATGGGAGCCATGACAAGATAGAGAGGATAAGGTGTATACGCTTCTCTAATGATTACTCTGTACTATTACTAGTACAACTAGAATGAGATGACCCCTTCTAATATAAGGTGGTAGACTTAGGGCATATGTCCAAATGTACCCTAAACACTATCCTAATCGATCGGCTCCCTACTCCAGAGATACTCTGTGCTGGCCCCACAGTAGGATGTATGACATCCTATAGTGGCAACCCCTCACTGATATGCACAGCCCATATCTGTTGGTGTTATAGTCGTCTTATCCCCCTCTGCCTGGCACATGCACGCACATGACCCAGTCGGTTTGCGCCGTCCACACCGTCCTCCACGTTTGGATCTCTTACAATCAGTCGGTAAGCGTGTCCCCTCTCCGCCTAGCACAGAGTATTTTATTTGATACTTACTCTAGGTTACTGACTGAAATGGGTCCCACACAATATGATACAAGCTCTCCTCTTTGTCTTGTATCCCCCACTAGGTTTTTCACTAACTATGTATACCACTAGGTGTCTTTAATTACATAGCCCTATTCAGTTATGCTTACCCTAACAGGTGTCTTTAATTACATAACTTTTATATTTTTCCTCTGGTTATGTATAGCACTAGGTGTCTTTAATTATATAACCATATCGAGTTAAGTTTGTGGGCCTATATGTAAATATTACCCATCCCCTCTAGATTTTCTTAACCCGTCCATTATCCAATCAATTTACTTAACCCTAACTTATTTCACAATCATACAATCCCTATGGATTAGATTTGGTTAAGTAGTCCAATTCATTACCATGTCCATGTATGGTTCATAATGGGCTAGACCTCCCACATTAGGTCAACAACGTGCGAATGCTGGATATATCGATCGGGTCCGGGCAATCTTATTCCACTGTTGGGCCTAACCTCGTGTCTTAGCCCGATTCGTATTTGCGCACTTAGACCTCCCACATTAGTTTCAACATTAGTGGCTGCTGGATATGCCGTTGGGGTCCGGGCAGACTTCCACCCCTAAACCTAACCTCGCGTCATAAGTGCCATTACAATTCCTAATTGTAATTACTAGACATTCCATTATTAATTAATTATCAATCAATTAATTAATCAATTAATTAAACCTTTCCCTTTATAGGTATTAATGCCTAATCTAACCAATAATTCGAATTACATGTCCAAAAATGTTCATATTAAAATTATGCCAATATAAACCCTTTTTCCTCCGTTCCCTAACTAGCGCACTCATAAATTAGCGGCATGCCTAGGCTAGACAATAGCCTAGTCATAAACGATAATAGGGAAAATAGTGGGAATATAACCAAAGTGATCATTTTAACATAACTTGGCATAAACATAAACTGGCACGGTGATAAGGTGGACATATAAGCATAAAACTGATGAACTTGTGGCAATTACTAGTTCTACATAACTATGATGTCATGGTTAGCATAACGAGATCATAATGGACCATTTAGGTGTCCAACTATTTAGATCCAACATAATTAAAATGTGGTCACAAAACAGATCTAACATAATTAGGATGACATAGTAACATGTTTAGATCTAAATATGGATTCACATGTCCAATTTACAACGTATCTAAATTGACCACAATATGATAGGTGAAAGGTGATTTACATAAAGAATTGGATCTAACCAATACTATAACTGTCCAAATTAACAGATTCACATTAACCACAATGTAGTTACAATTCAAGATCCACAAAGGAGACATAATAGAATAACCACAATTGCATTAGATCTAGAGAAGTAGATCTATTATGACATGGTATAAGATTAATCACTAGCATAGATTCATAGTTTACAACATTTCCAAATCACAATCTTTCACAATTTACTTTTAAATATTCAAATCAAAAAGTAACTAGAAACTCACTTCGTTAGGATTAGAAAATATAAGAAGAATGGATCTTGAATCTCTAGATTTGATTTGCAAAACTAACAGTTGTTTGAAGAAAACAGATTCGTCTCAGTTCGCATACCGGCAGCATTTGGCTCCCATGATTTCCAATGAAGAAAATAGGAGAATTGGACACATATATATAGCTGCTAGGCCCCTTGAAACCGAGTGCCACATCAGCCCTAGGGGGGTCGACACCCTTGTGGGTGGGTCGATGCATAAGTCGACACCCCTCTAGGGGGGTCGACTCCCTAGAGCGGGAAATTTGTCGCCTTGATGAATTTTTGATTTTCGAACTGTTCTGGATAAGGTCTGACTCATACGTGTATATATGTTATTTCTGCGCGTATACAAACTTAAAACCCTCCTAACTTCTTCATACGGTGTCCGTTTTATGCAAACCGAATGTCTATCTTGACCAGAATTTCGAAATGGATGCAATGGCGCAGTCCTTTGCCCAAAATTTTGAATATTAAATAAATTATTATTTAACTTATCCTCTTTAATGTTAACAAAATTAAGGGGTGTTACATTTGCCCTACTTAAAGGATTTCGTTCCCGAAATCTCCAAGTTGAGAAAAATGCATATCCTACCATCCATCATCCATCTACTCATACATCAATCACTGGCATCCATTATCCTTAAGGATTTCTAATGCTGACATGAATATATGCAAAGGTGGGCGTATATGTCCCAATACTAATGCGAAGATCAGGCAGTCTACTAATTCAGTTGACCTCCTTAATGCAATGTATGTTAGTGCCATGAACCAACATGTATGCGGATAATCCTATTATAACATGTAAGTTTTATATGTATGCACAATCATCCGTCCAAATGCAACATCCATACGATGATACATCCATTTCCATCCATAAAAGAAAAAGAAAATGCACACACATCCATATGCAGTATGAGTGATTGAGTCGATCTAGTGCCTAATGAGTTGTATACGCGTCCACAGGCAACCATTAGCAAACATTTGCATCCACTTGCATCCATCAAACACACATGTTTACATCCATAGGATTCCTATCTAAAGGTCGAAAAATACTATGGGTAAAAACAAGTACTGATAAAATTTTGAAAAAGGAGTTAAGAACAACGCTTGAAAAGGAAAGGGTACGAAGCACGAATCTTGTCTTTGGTCTCCCAAGTCACATCTTCTAGGTTATCTCCCCATTGAACCTTTAACAACTTGATCTCTTTATTGCATAGCTTCTTAACTTCTGATCCTAGAATACAGGTAGGAACTCGCCTGACTGTCACCTCCCGTTCCACTTCGACTTCTTCCAACACACTCGGCTCAACAATTACTGCGGTGTCATGGAGGCGCTTCCGCAGATGGAAAACATGGAAAACATCATGAACACCAGGTAGATTTTCTGGAAGCTTTACTCCATAGGCCATTTAGCCAATCCTCACGGTTATGGGAAATGGTCCCACAAACCAAGGTGCAACTTCCCTACTGATCCGAAGCGAACCACATTCCCCAGAGGTGATACTTTGATAAAAACTAAGTCTCCCACTCCAAGTTCGATGTCAGTCCTTCTCTTATCTGCATAGGACTTCTGTCTATCTTGAGCTATCTTCATCTGCAGTCAAATAAGATCAATCTTTTTGGGCATTTCTCTAACCATATCTAGTCCAAGTAATAATCTTTCTATAGATTCCCACCAACAAGTTGGTGATCTACAGGGTCGTCCGTACAATGCTTCGAAGGGTGCCATGCCGATGCTGGTCTGATAGCTGTTGTTGTAGGCAAACTCTACTAAAGGAAGATGCTCTTCCCAAGTCCCTTCGAAGTCAAGGATACACAGCCTCAAAAGATCTTCAAGAATCCTGTTCACCCTCTCCGTCTGTCCATCGGTCTGAGTATGATAAGCGGTGCTCAAACACAACTGTGTACCTAATGCTTGTTGCAAGCTTCTCCAAAATTCATTGGTAAAAATGGGGTCCTGATCGCTTATGATGCTGGAAGGCACCCTATGAAGACGGACTATCTCACGAACATAAATTGCTGCCAACCATGATGTCGTCCTCTTGCTCTTAACTGGAATAAAGTGAGCGCTCTTAGTGAGTCTATCTACCACAACCCAGATACTGGTGTTGCCTTTCTTCGATCTAGGCAAACCATCTATAAAATCCATAGAGATACTCTCCCATTTACACAGAGGAACCTCCAAAGGATGAAGTAATCCCCCGAGCTTCTTTTGCTCAACATTAACTTGCTGGCAAACTAAACTTTAGGAAACAAATTCGGCCATATCTTTTTTCATTTCAGCCTAAAAGAAAACCCTCTTCATGTCTCTGTACATCTTATCGCCGCCTGGATGAATGGCCATCTTGGAATGGTGGGCTTCTTCTAGGACTGCCTTTATCAAAATTCCAGTTTGAGGAACACAAAGCCTTCCATCTCGTCGCAACCACCCTCTTCATTTATCGCATATCTGCTGAGGTGAGTAGAAGTCTCCCCTCTTCTGAGCTTCTCCATGATGTCTAAAATCTGTGGGTCACCATGTTACGAAGCTTCTATCTAGTCTATAAGAGTTGATCGTATCTCCAAGGATGCAAAAAAATCAGGCAAAATCTCGATGGAGGGTATAAAATCAAAAGCTGATATGAACTCCAAGTTCTTTCTTTTCACAAACAGAGGACTTAGGGCCATCCTCGCATACTTAGTGCGTCTGCCACCACATTACCCTTGCTAGGGGTATAAGCGATCTCTAAATCATAAGAAGCTAGAAACTCCATCCAATGTTGTTGCATTAAATTGAGGTTTTTCTGCGAAAACAGATACTTGAGATATTTATGATCGGTGTATAACTCGAACTTCTCTCCAAGTAAATAATGACGCCACGCTTTTAATGCGAATACTATGGCAGCTAGCTCTAGATCATGGGTGGGGTAGTTCTTCTCATGAACTCTCAACTGTCCACCCCCATAACACACTACTTTCCCTTCTTGCATTAGAACCGCACCAAGCTCTGTACCACATGCATTAGTATAAACGGTAAACACCTTACTCCCGTCTAGCAAGGTCAAGACTAGGTATGTTGTCAGAGCCCTCTTCAGTCGTTGGGAAGCAACGTCACAGTCTATATCCCATGAAAATGCCAAGTTATTCTTCGTCAGCCTAGTGAGTGGGGGTGATATCTTTGCGAAGTCCTTAATGAACTTCCTATAGTAACCTGCTAACCCAAGAAAGCTTCTCACCTCGGTTGCATTTTTATGAATCTACCAATCTTGCACCGCAACCACCTTGGCGGGATCTATAGCTATCCCTTCCTTGGAGACCACATGCCCTAAGAATCTTACCTCTTTTCTCCAAAAATGGCATTTGGAGAACTTCGCCATAAGCTGATGGTCACAGAGAGTTTTCAAAACTTCTCTCATATGTTGGACATGCTTTTCTTCGCTTTTGGAGAAGATCAAAATATCATCAACAAAGACTACAACAAATTTATTAAGGAATTCCTGAAACACAACTCATCAGATTGACAAAATAGGCGAGTGGATTCGTCAGCCCAAAAGGCATTAGTAGTCATTCAAAGAAACCGTCTGGAGTTCTAAAAGCAGTCTTATCTATGCTATCCTCAGCCACCCTCAACTGATGAAACCCCGTGGTTAAGTCTAACTGATAAATTACCAAGGCACCAACAAGCTGATCAAATAAATCATTAATCCTTGGGAGCGGGTGCCTATTCTTCTTGGTGATTTTATGCAACTCCCTATAGTCAACACACAAACGAAGAGAACCATCCTTCCTAGTCGCGAATACTACTAGAGCAACCTATTCAGATATGCTTCGTCTAATAAACCCTTTCTCAAGCAGCTCCCCTACTTGCTTACTCAACTCCCTCCTTTACCTTGGAGCCATGTGGCGCACTGGTAATGCAGCTGGCTTTGCATTGTCCACCAAATATATACGAAAGTCGATCTCGCGCCTCGGAGGTAAACCCTGAACCTCATCAAAAAGATCGGAATAACCTCGGACTACTGGAATAGATTGCAAGTCATCTATAGATGCATCAAGAGACACTAGGAAGCTAAGCATAACAGACCCTTGAGGGTCACAAGAAGTCTTCAGGGTCCTCCCACGGCAAGTCAGAAGCCTAACGACCCTCTTCTCACAATCCAGAATGGAACCATAAGTGGTAAGCCAACCCATTCCTAGAATCAACCCATAGCTCGTAAACTCGAGCACATACGCGTCGCATTCAAACTCAACGCCTAACACAGATATTTTCAAACCCCGACAAATCATAGAAAAATGATCCGAACTACCAATGGGATTTGAAACAACTACGGGATCCACTACCATACTAGTAATTAAGTGCAGAGATTCAACTACAGAACTTGATATAAATGAATGTGAAGAGCCAGAATCAAAAAGTGTTCTAATAGGATGGTTTGAAAGAGAAATTAAACCTTCCACTGAAGTTTTTCTACCTCTATCAGGAGCATTGATCACGAGAGCATGCATCTGCCCTCTAGAAGTACCTGTCCTTTGACCCTGTCCTTGTGATCCCTGTTTCTTCAGGCACTCTATAGCAAATGTCCGACCTTTCCACAGTGATAGCAAGAGTTCTTCCTTCACTTACAGTCTTTAATCAGGTGACCTTCCTTCCCATAATTGTGACATTTTCTCTTATCCTTGCCATTATCATTCTTCCCTCCTTTTTTCTACTATTGTTGCTGCTAGCCCTTCTTGGGCCACACCTTCCTATTTTACGATGTCTCCTCAATCTTTTCTTCCTTCTTTTCTCCCATTTCTTCCTCATGCATTAGGGCCATATCGACAAGCTTTTCAAAAGAGGCCCCCATTGGAATATGGGACATGGCTAACCCATGCAGAGGCTCATTCAGCCCTTTAGCAAATCACAAAGCCCTTTTGTGCGGTGTATCTACCAACTCTAACCCGAACCTTGCTAGCTGGTTGAATTTATTCATATATTATTTCACCGTCAAGTTTCCGTGTTTTAGCGCTAAGAACCTCTCCATCTGCATGCTTCTCTTGGCTTGGGAGAGAAATTTCATTTCGAACCTCTGTCTAAAATCCTCCTAAGTTTCCACCGGATGTCCAGCTTGGGTGACTTCCTACCAAACCGAGGCTTCATCTTTCAGTTGCCAAGCGGCTAACTAAACCTTCCTTCTATCCTCTACTTCAAAGAGTACGAACAATTCCTCGGTCTCGTTGAGCCAATTCAGCGCTTCCACGAATGTCTCGTTCCCATGGAATGGCTTCCCTCCCATAGCAATGAAGTCTTTGCAGATCTTGGGGAAATTATCTGCTCTTGAAGGAGGAGGAGGGGGAGGAACAACGGGTGCGGTAGGGGGAGGAACGTTTCCTTGGCCTTCGGCAGGCACCGTGACCTCTAGATACCTACGGAACCATCCATGGCTCGTAACACCCTTTGGCATATTAGGAATGTTATGTTCCCCAGATATGCTGAAAAGAAGAAGGAAAAAATTTCGACAAAGGACCGAAGGACATTACATATGGATTATTGGGGAATGCATTAAGTTTCGTGAAGCGTTATAGGTAAACAGACACATAACTTTACAAGACAGACATAAATAAGATAGCAGTGAAAATTTAAATTCTTATTTCAAACCCAAATCATACAGCGTGGTTAAAAATACCATGAGTCTCAAAAACCATTACAACAACATAATTTCTGTCTTTCTACATCAGAGTACATAAATACTTTAAAATAACATAACTCCCCAAATAAAAGAGACAAAGCCACAGTAGAGATAAAAACTTGAGCCATACTTCGAAAGCAGCTCTAGCAAGATGATATCTGAGTCCGGAATAAGCCTGAGTGTTTCCTCCCTGAGAACTTGGGGGAAGGGGGAAACAGAAGAAAGAAGAGGAAACAAGAGGGTCGGACATAAAGTCTGGCGAGTATAGTGACATTTAGCAAGTAAACAAATAAAAGTAACATGACAGACATATAAAGTGAATAAGGAAGATCACTGCATAAATGGAAGGAGCGACAATGTAGACAGGATAAGGTGTGTACGCTTCTCTAATGATTACTCTGCACTATTACAAGTACAACCAGAATGAGATGATCCCTTCTACTATACGGTGGTAGACTTAGGGCATACATCCAAATGTACCTTAACCTCTACCCTAATCGATCGGCTCCCTACTCTGTAGATACTCTGTGTCGACCCCATAGTAGGATGTATGACTCCCTACAGTGGAAACCCCTCACTGATATGCACAGCCCCATGTCTATTGGTGTCACGGTCGTCTAATCCCCCTCTGCCCAGCTCATGCACACACATGACCCGGTCGGTTTGCGCCGCCCACACCGTCCTCCATGTTTGGATGTCTTTCAATAAGTCAGTAAGTGTGTCCCCTCTCCTCCTAGTATGGAGTATTTTATTTGATACTTACTCTGGGTTACCGAATGAAAAGGGTCCCATACAATATGATACAAGCTCTCCTCTTTGTCTTATATCCCCCACTTGGTTTTTCACTGACTATGTATACCACTAGGTGCCTTTAATTACATAGCCCTATTCAGTTATGCTTACCCTAACAGGTGTCTTTAATTACATAACTTTTATATTTTCCTTCGGTTATGTATACCACTAGGTGTCTTTAATTACATAACTTTATCGGGTTAAGTTTGTGGGCCTATATATAAATATTACCCACCCCCTCCAGATTTGCTAAACCCATCCACTATCCAATCAATTTACTTAACCATAACTTTACTTCACGATCATACAATCCCTACGGATTAGATTTGGTTAAGTAGTCCAATTCATTACCATGTCCATTTATGGTTCATAATGGGCTATACCTCCCACATTAGGCCTACAACATATGGATGATGGATATGTCGGTCGGGTCCAGGCAATCTTATTCCACAGTTGGGCCTAACCTTGTGTCTTAGCCCGATTTGTATTTGCGCAATTAGACCTCCCACATTAGGTTCAACATTAGTGGCTACTGGATATGCCAATCGGGTCCGAGCAGACTTCCACCACTAATGCAACCTAACCTCGTGTCATAAGCACCATTACATATTGGGAATTGATTAACAATTTGAATAAGGAAATTAATTCGAATTGGGGATAATTAATTATGTGTAATTAATCACCTAAGTCACGAGGTTACACTCTTTTGTGGTGTAAGACTGCCCGGACCTGCCCGGCAAATCCAGCTGCCACAAATGCCAGTCTAATGTGAGAGGTCAAGGGCATGAATTAAATGTGTAACAATTGTAAAGACACGAGGTTAGGCTCGTTTGTGGTGTAAGACTTCCCGGACCCGCCCGACAAATCCAGCTGCCACAAATGCCAGTCTAACGTGGGAGGTCTTTACAAGTTTGTGGTCTTAATGAATTAAGAAACACTTAACCAGATAAACATGTAGTGGGACATGAGGGGGTTAAGTGGGTGCCTTGGGTAGCATGGGGAATTTAGTGGGTGCCTTGGGTGGCATTTGAAATACGATTAGATGCACTTAACCAAGATTGAAACATGTAAGAAGGCATGAATAAGAATGGGGTTAAGTGGGAAAAACTTTAGAGGGGACCAAGCATAGGTGGAAAGCTTGTGTCATGCATGGGGGCCCTTTTCAAACCAGTAACCCATTAAGTATCTTTGTGGGCACGACCCACGTCGAGGACGGGACACGCGTACTGGATTTGATTGTAAGAGGTCAAAACGGGTCAACGGTGGCAACGCAAGTCCAACGGGTTCATATGCGTGTGTGGACCCGAGCTAGTAGGTAAGACGTTGTTGCATCGTGTAGATATAAGCCGTGCATTTTTGGTAGTATCGGGTTGCCACTTTGGGGAGGGATACACCCCATTATGGGGCCAGCATGGGTATCTACGAGTTAGGGAGACGATCGAATGGGGGTAGTGGGTACACCTAGTGGAGATAGGGGCAGACGACACCTATGGAGGTAGCTAGGGGTACATGAAACTACCATTAGCAGTATTAAGTTCTGTAGACAGGATCAACCTTTAGGGTGACTAGTAGTGGTGCAGTATAGTAATTATCTTATAGTGATTAGGGGCGCCTTTAACGTTATCTTCGTTCATTTTATTTCTTTGTTTGTTTTGTCATACCCAATTGTTCACAGTCATTTGCTTATTTTCCAGCTTATGCCTTATCCTAGTTATTTTGATAATTATATTGTTAAAGTTATCGCACTCGCCAAACTTTATGTCTAACCCCCTTTTCTTTCCACCTCTTTTCTTCCTTCCCTCCCCCCACAGGTTTGCAAGGAGGGAATACTACAGCTTAGTGCCGATTTCTTTCAGTTGCTTGAAGAGAGTAGATGTATCGCTTGGGACTCTCTCATCTTTATGGCTTTGCTTATGCTCAGTGGGGATTTATGCATTTATGTTATTTAAGTATTTGCTTCTTTATGTACTTTGAAGTTTTTGGAAAAGACTATTGATCCTGTTGTAATGGTCTTGGAGACTACTTATGTGAACTCGTTTTGAGTTATGATGCTATGAAATAAGTTTAAACTTCCGCTGTGTTGTTTTATTTATTTATTCTTGTAATTTATCTGTTCTATACAACAATAACGCTTCATGGACATTGATGCATTCCCTTTGTGAGTGACATTAATGGACATGGGGTGTTACGCTTGGTATCAGAGCTATGTTTATAAGAACAGATAAAAAGTTTTGAAAAGTGTTTTCAAAAGTATTATTTTCCTAGAAAGTATTTTTAAAAACTTGTTTTAAAGAAGCTATTTTCAAGGAAAGATTACTTTAAAGAGCATAATCCCCGCAAGCCATACATCTCTCTTTCGCTTCCCATGTTTTAAAACTCTTTCTTTTTCTTTTCAGCATGTCTGGAGCATCTGAGATACCATAGGGTGTTCATGTACCTGGTTGGTTTCGTCAATATCTCAAGGCTAGGGCTGCTGCCGCAGGTTCGGCCAACGTTCCTCCTCCTCCTCCTCCCCCAGCTCCAGTCATTCCTCCACGTGGATATACTTTCTCCAAGATATGTAAAGACTTTCGTTCGATGGGTGAAAAATCTTTTAGTGGGTCTGAAACGTTCATTAAAGCTAGAAATTGGTTGAAAGAAGTGGAGGATCTGTTTGGCATTTTCGATTTGGACGATTGTAAGAAGGTCCAACTGGCTGCTTGGTTGATGAAGGACGAAGCTTCGTTTTGGTGGGAAGTCACTAATGGGGAGCGTCCAGTTGATACATGGCCAGATTTCAGACGTAGGTTTTAGGCAAAGTTTCTCTCATGGGCTGAAGAGAATTTATATATGGAAAGATTTTTGGCGTTGAAGCAAGTGAATCTATCAGTGAAAGAATACGTCAACAGTTTCAATCAGTTGGCGAGATTTGGCTTGGACTTGGTGAATACACCCAAAAAGAAGGCCCTGGGATTTGTTAAGGGTTTGATCGAGCCACTACATGGGTTAGTTATGACCCACATCCCTATGGGGGCCACCTTTGAGAGGCTAGTTGACATGGCGCTTATGCATGAAGAGGAGAATGGTGCTAATGCTAATAAGGCACCCGAGAAGAAAGGGGATCAAAAGAAACCGCAGCAGCAACAACAAAACAAGAAAGGCGGGAAGAACAATAATGGCAAAAGAAAGAAGAAGTGCTTTAATTGTGGGACACTAGGCCATATGAGTAAAGACTGTAGGAAAAAGAAGAAGACTGGTTCTTTCCACTGTGGAGAGGCATGTCATCTAGTTAAGGACTGCCCAAGGAAACATGGGCAAGGGCAAAGAACTTCTAGAGGGCAGCTTCAGGCTCTCATGGCACCAGGGCAGGCAAGGGAGCAGGTCCAGGCTCTCGCGGTCCCACCGCTGCAAGAACGAGGTAGAAACATTTCCGTTGAGAGTTTAGTTTTTCTGTTCGATCATCCTGTCCGTACTTTATTCGATTCTGGCCCATCACATTCGTTTATCTCTACATCATTAGTTGAAACACTGCACTTAAATACTAATCTTGTTGTGGATCCCATTGTTGTCTCAAATCCTATTGGTGGGTCGGCTCATTTATCCATGGTTTGAAGGGATTTGAGATTGTCTATCTTAGGCGTTGGTTTTGAGTGTAATGCTTTTGTGCTTGGTTTCATGGGCTATGGGTTGATTCTAGGGATGGATTGGCTAGCCAGATATGGTGCCATCCTAGATTGTGAACGAAGGGTAGTAAAATTGTTGACTCGTAGTGGAAAGACCCTTGATATTTCTTGTGACCCTAGAGGATCGGTGATGCTTAGTTATCTTGAGTCACTTGACGCATCCAATGATGATTTACATTCTATTTGTATAGTTCGTGAATATGTTGATGTCTTCGATGAGGTGAGGGGTTTACCCCCAAAACGTGAGATAGACTTTCGTATTTATCTTGTAGACAATGCAAAACCAGTATCTCTGCCAGTACGCCACATGGCTCCTCGTGAGAGGAGGGAGCTCAATAAGCAAGTATGGGAGTTGCATGAGAAAGGGTTCATAAGACGTAGTATATCGGAGTGGGGTGCTCCAGTAGTATTTTCCACGAAGGCGGATGGGTCCCTCAGACTTTGTGTGGACTATAGAGAACTCAACAAGCTTACTAAGAAGGATAGGCACCCACTTCCGAGGATTGACGATCTCTTCGATCAGTTAGTTGGAGCCTCAGTGTTTTCGCAGTTGGACTTGGCCACTGGTTTCCATCAGTTGAGAGTGGCTGAGGATAGCATAGCCAAGACTGCCTTTAGGACTCCGGACGGTTTCTATGAATGGCTTGTGATACCCTTCGGTTTGACAAACACCCCAGCAAACTTTGTTGACTTGATGAGTAGAGTGTTTAGGGAGTACCTTAATAAATTCGTGGTGGTCTTTGTGGATGACATCTTGGTCTTTTCTAAGAGCGAGGAAGAGCATGCCCTACATCTTAGGGAAGTATTGGAGACCCTTTGAGTGCATAACCTTAAAGCTAAATTTTCTAAATGTCACCTATGGAGGAAGGAAGTGCGATTCTTAGGGCACGTGGTTTCCAAAGAAGGGATAGATGTGGATCCCGCGAAGGTGGTGGCCATCCAAGATTACAAGGTCCCTAAAAATGCTATCGAGGTGAGAAGTTTCTTGGGGTTGGCTGGCTACTATAGGAAGTTTATCAAGTAATTCGCAAAAATATCATCCCCATTAACGCGTTTGACGAAGAAGAATCTAGTTTTTACGTGGGACGTAGATTATGATGATGCGTTCCAACGTTTAAAGAGAGCTTTGACCACAGCCCTAGTCTTAGTGTTGCCAGATGGAGGTAAGCCATTCACTGTTTATACCGATGCTTGTGGGACAGGACTAGGCGTAGTCTTAATGCAAGAGGGAAGGGTAATAGCCTGTGTAGGGAGGCAGTTGAGAGTACATGAGAGAAATTACCCTACGCATGACCTAGAGTTGGCCGCTATTGTTTTCGTGCTTAAGTCTTGGCGCCATTATCTTCTTGGCGAGAAATTTGAATTGTTCACTGGCCACAAATCGCTAAAATACTTGTTCTCTCAGAAGGACTTAAACATAAGGCAGCAAAGGTGGATAGAATTCTTAACGTCCTATGATTTCGAGATAACATATACCCCTGGCAAGGGTAACGTGGTGACAAACGCCTTATGTAGGAAAAGGTTGTCCTTGAGTTCGTTGTTTGTTGAGCGGCGAAGCTTAGAGTTCATCTCTATGTTTGACTTTAGACCTTCCATTGAATTTGTACCCGGTTTGTTAGCATCCTTAGAGGTCAGACCTACGCTTTTGGGACGGATTGGTGAGGCACAGCGAGATGACCCACAGTTGGTTGAGTTAGTAGAGAAGCTCATAAGGGGGGAGTCATCGAGCCATCTCAATAGGTATACCCTAGATGATAAGGGTTGGTTACGTAGGGACGGTAGACTTTGTGTACCCCGAGACGAGAACTTGAGGAAGACCATTCTTGATGATGCACATCGTTCGAAGATGACCATTCATCCTGGCGGGGACAAGATGTACATGGACATGAGACGAGTTTACTTTTGGGCCGGTATGAAGAGGGATGTGGCCGAGTTTGTCGCTAGATGCTTGGTGTGCCAACAAGTAAAAGCAGAGAAAAAGAAGCCCGGTGGGTTGCTTCACCCATTGGGGATCCCACAATGGAAGTGGGAGAGTGTCTCGATAGACTTTGTTGACGGGTTACCGAGATCGAGGAAGGGTAATACGGGGATTTGGGTCATGGTAGACAGACTTACTAAGAGCGCCCATTTCATTCCAGTGAAGAGTAAGAGGACTGCTCCATGGTTAGCCTCCGTATATATTCAAGAGATAGTTCGTTTGCACGGTGTTCCTTCTAGCATAATGAGCGATCGCAATCCTATCTTTACCAGCAAGTTTTGGAAGAGCTTGCAAGAAGCGGTATGGACTCAGTTATGTTTGAGCACCGCATATCTTCCTCAGACGGATGGCCAGACCGAGAGGGTGAATCGTATTCTAGAGGACCTTTTGAGGCTATGTGTTTTTTATTTCGGAGGTACATGGGAGGAGCATCTTCCCTTGGTGGAGTTCGCGTATAATAATAGCTTTCAGTCTAGCATTGGCATGGCACCTTTCGAGGCTCTCTATGGAAGGCCTTGTCGTTCACCTACATGTTGGTGGGATTCTACGAATAAGATCTTACTTGGGCCCGATATGATTAGTGAGACTTCGGATTAGATCGATTTGATTCGAAGGAGGATGAAGGCGGTACAAGATAGGCAGAAATCTTATGCGGACAAGAGGAGGACAGATATTGAGTTTGATATTGGGGACATGGTCTTTATCAAGGTGTCTCCATTACGGAATGTTGTTCGCTTTGGGTCCGTTGGGAAGTTAGCACCAAGGTTCGTAGGGCCGTTTCCTATTAAGGAGAGGATTGGACAGATGGCGTATAGAGTGGAGTTGCCCGAGAGACTTAGTGGTGTACACGATGTATTCCATGTATCACATTTGAGGAAATGCTTGCACGAGATCGCGGAAGTGGTAGAGCCGAGCTTGCTTAGAGAGGTGGAGATAGAGCGTGATGCGACGATTCGACGAGCTTCTACATGCATTCTTGGGTCGGAGATTAAGAAGTTGAGGAATCGAGAGGTCAAGCTAGTCAAAGTGCAATGGGGAGATGATGAGAGCAACGCTACTTGGGAGACGGAAGAGAAGATGCGTTCATTGTACCCTTTTCTTTTCGAGGGTATGTCTTTTAATTTCTCCTTTATCGCTTAGCTTTTACCCGTTTTATCCTTAGTATGTCGTCTCGCTAGTACCTTTGACCTTTACATTGGGTAGTCCTGTGGTTGAAACATGTGTTTGAGACATGTTATGTATGATGGATTCATGTGGATGCAAGTGTTTGCTAGTGGTTGCTCGTGGATGCATATACACACACTTTAGGCACTAGATCGGCTCAGTCACTTTCATATTGCATATTGCATATAAATGGATGTATTTAGTAAAATGAATGTACATTGAATGTGTGTATCATATGAATGTTGCATTTAAATGGATGGTTGTGCACACATGTAGTAATGATATGTATAGGGTTCTTTGCATACATGATGGATACATGGTACTATCATTATTTGCATTAAGGAGGTCGACTGAATCAGTGGACTGCCTGATTTAGCATCAGTATACGGACATATACACACACTATGCATATGTACATGAAAAGCATTAGAAATCTTTTAAGGACCATGGTTGCTAGTGGTTGATGGTTGAGTAGATGGATGATGGGATGGTAGGGTACGTTCTTCTTGACTTAGAGATTTCGAGGACGAAATCCTTTAAGTAGGGGAGAATGTAACACCCCAAATTTTTGAATACTCGAATTAACTAAATTAAAGAATAATTAATCTCAGATGTGAGAATTAAGGGAAACAGGTTGCACCATTGTGTTCGTCTCGGAATTCTGGTTGAGATAGAGTCCGAGTTTGCGTAAAACGGATACCGGATGAAGGAGATATGGACGAACGAAGTTAGGAGGAAAAACCAGAAGAAGAAGAAGAGAAAAAATGCACTGGCACACTTAGGAAGTGTACCAGTACAAAAATACACTGGCACACTTCCCAAGTGCGCCCAGGCCGAGCATAAAGCCTGCACAGCTTTCTGGTGCAATCTGATCCATACTACGACTCATTGCTGAGTCCTTCCTGACTCCTTGCTGAGTCATTAGGGCTGAGGTGTCACCCTATCCTGACTGAACGGTTTTGATTAACCCTAAGATCATCCGACGACTATAATTAAATTGAAATTCTATATAAACATGTGTAGACACAAAACCTAGAATCAAATAAAAACTGGAATCATGGCCGTCATGCTGTCATCTTATAACCTAGAGTAGCCGCCACGAACTAGAGGGAAATCGAAGCTAATCAACTCAAATCTATTCAACTCTAATCTAAACAATAACGAATCTACTACAAAGGCGAGCTAAATCAATTTCAGAACTCAGATTCCAGAACTCAAGACCTTCTTTGAGTTGTGAGTTCGATTTCTTTAATAAGATAATTAACAATTTAATTGGGTTGACATATGATTTGGATTATATGGTTATGTTGTGAATCATTGACCGTTATGTTATTATCTATGTTGTAAACCTATGATGTTATTATCTATGTTGTAAATCTTCGATGTTATTATCTATGTTGTAAATTTATGTTAATTGTTGGTTTATGTACAATTAATTCATAATGATGCTTCATATGCTTAGTTTGGTAATGTTTGAGAAACTAATTCATATGTTAAGTCATATGTATGTATGCAAGTTTAGATGTTAATTTAGATATGAATCATATGCAAGTTAGTGAGAATCATATAGAACCTTACATGTTTTATGACATCTATTTTATGTGTAAATTGGATCTAAAAGTTAGGCTATGACATATGCGAGTTAGATGCAAGTTTACACCATAATTTATGTTGCATAAATCACATATGCAAGTATATATATGTTGGAGTATGAATCATGTAATGTAAGTTTGTGACTATTGCCTATGCAAGTTTACACCTTATGATTAGATCTATGACATCCATAGTTTATGCCAGTTTGTGACTTTGGCCTATGCAAGTTTTAGATGAAAAACCTTATTCACACATGCAAGTTCACCCCTTATGTTTAGATCTAGTTTTTATTCTATGCATGATGTGATGTTTTCTCTTTATTCCATAAGTTAGACTATTCGAGTCTAACGTATATTTCACGTTAAATGAACAAACGTACAACGTGGGGAAATGGGACAATATTAAAAGATTTAATATTGGGAATTGGCATAAATGCCTTAAAAAGACATATAATTAATTTATTTTAATTTAAGACGTTAATTGGAAGAATGGCATTTATGGACATAATTGAGTCAATTATGGACATAAGCATATTTGGAATTGATTGACAATTTGAATAGGGAAATTAATTCGAATTGGGGATAATTAATTATGTGTAATTAATCGCCTAAGACACGAGGTTAGACTCTTTTGTGGTGTAAGACTGCCCGGACCCGCCCGACAAATCCAGCTGCCACAAATGCCAGTCTAATACGAGAGGTCAACGGCATGAATTAAACTCGTAACAATTGTAAAGACACAAGGTTAGGCTCGTTTGTGGTGTAAGACTGCCCGGACCCACCCGATAAATCCAGCTGCCACAAAGGCCAGTCGAATGTGGGAGGTCTTTACAAGGTTATGGCCTTAATGAATTAAGAAACACTTAACCAGATAAACGTGTAGTGGGACATGAGGGGGTTAAGTGGGTGCCTTGGGTGGCATGGGGAATTTAGTGGGTGCATTGGGTGGCATTTGAAATATGATTGGATGCACTTAACTAAGATTGAAACATGTAAGAAGACATGAATAAGAATGGGGTTAAGTGGGAAAAACCTTAGAGGGGACCAAGCATAGGTGGAAAGCTTGTGTCATGCATGGGGGACCTTTTCAAACCAGTAACCCATTAAGTATCTTTGTGGGCTCGACCCAAGTCAAGGACGGGACACATGTACTGGATTTGATTGTAAGAGGTCCAAACGGGTCAGCGGTGGCAACGCAAGTCCAATGGGTTCATATGCGTTCGTGGGCCCGGGCTGGTAGGTAAGACGTTGTTGCATCATGTAGATATAAGCCGTGCATTTTTGGTAGTATCGGGTTGCCACTTTGGGGAATGATACACCCACTGTGGGGCCAGCACGGGTATCTACGAGTTAGGGAGCCGATCGAATGGGGGTAGTGGGTACACCTAGTGGAGATAGGGGCAGACGACACCTATGGAGGTAGGTAGGGGTACACGAAACTACCATTTGCATTATTAATTTCTGTAGGCGGGATCAACCTTTAGGGTGACTAGTAGTGGTGCAGTATAGTAATTATCTTATAGTGATTAGGGGCGCCTTTAATGTTATCTTCATTCATTTTATTTCCTTGTTTGTTCTGTCATACCCAATTGTTCACAGTCATTTCCTTATTTTCCATCTTATGCCTTATCCTAGTTATTTTGATAATTATATTGTTAAAGTTATCGCACTCGCCAGACTTTATCTCTGACCCCCTTTTCTTTCCACCTCTTTTCTTCCTTTTCCCCCTCAGGTTTGCAAGGAGGGAATACTACAACTTAGTGCCGATTTCTTTCAGTTGCTTGAAGAGAGTAGATGTATCGCTTGGGACTCTCTCATATTTATGGCTTTGCTTATGCTCGGTGGGGATTTATGCATTTATGTTATTTATGTATTTGCTTCTTTATGTACTTTGAAGTTTTTGGAAAAAACTATGGATCCTGTTGTAATGGTTTTGGAGACTACTTATGTAAACTCGTTTTGAGTTATGATGCTATGAAATAAGTTTAAACTTCCGCTGTGTTGTTTTATTTATTTATTCTTGTAATTTATCTGTTCTATACAACAATAACGCTTCATGGACATTGATGCATTCCCTTTGTGAGTGACATTAGTGGACATGGGGTGTTACATCTTAATTGACCATTTAGGTGTCCAACTATTTAGATCCAACATATTTATAATGTGGTCACAAAAACAGATCTAACATAATTAGGATGACATAGTAACATGTTTAGATCTAAATATGGATTCACTTGTCCAATTTACAACATATCTAAATTGACCACAATATGATAGGTGAAAGGTGATTTACATAAAGAATTGGATCTAACCAATATTGTAGCTGTCCAAACTAACAGATTCACATTAACCACAATATAGTTACAATTCAAGATCCACAAAGGATACATAAAAGAATAACCACAATTGCATTAGATCTAGAGAAGTAGATCTATCATGATATGGTATAAGATTAATCTCTAGCATAGATTCATAGTTTACAACATATCCAAATCATAGTCTTTCACAATTTACTTTTAAATATTAAAATCTAAAAGTAACTAGAAACTCACTTCGTTAGGATTAGAAAAAATAAGAAGAATGGATCTTGAATCTCTAGATTTGATTTGCAAAACCGATAGTTGTTTGAAGAAAACGAATTCATCTCAGTTCGCACACCGACAACATTTGGCTCCCATGATTTCCAGTGCAGAAAATAGGAGAATTGGACACATATATATAGCTGCCAGGCCCCCTGAAACCGAGTGCCACATCAGCCCTAGGGGTGTCGACACCCCTGTGGGTGGGTCGACCCCTAGAGTGGGAAATTTGCTACCTTGAAGAACTTTTGATTTTCAAACTGTTCAGGATAGGGTCTGACTCATACGTGACTCATACATGTATATAGGTTCTTTCTACGCGTATACAAACTTAAAACCCTCCTAACTTCTTCATACTGTGTCCTTTTTATGCAAACTAGTTGTCTATCTTGACCAGAATTTTGAGACGGACGCAATGGCGCAGTCCATTCCCCTTATTTCTGAATATTAAAAAAATTGTTATTTAATTTATGCTCTTTAATGTTAACAAAATTACGGGGTGTTACAAGGAATAAAATCATTCAAAGACAAATTCAGAACTTTCACCTAAAGCAGGATTTGAACTCATACTAGATTTTATGTTACCTGAATGTCACCATTCATAACGTTACCACTAACAAATTGAATAATTAAAAATCCACGATTAATGGGGTTTTCCTCCCAAATAAACTATTTATTCTTAAGGTCTATCAGCTTAAGACTTTAGCTGTAATTTGTTTCCTCCCTTTTTCCTCCTTTGTGGCTAAGCATAAGACGAGAAATATTTACACAAGTAGCCTCTTTATAGTTCATAGAACAATTTAATAAATTTCCATATTCAACCATTACATGTTCAGAACTTTCAATGTTTTGTAGATCGTTTGAACAAAAATAATATATTATAAACAGGGTTTTGTGGAGTCACTTATTTTAACTTTCTAGGAAAATATCTTTCGCACTCTAAAATCCCAACTGAAAATAAACAAAACCCACCCCAACTTAAAATAAACAAAACCCTAATTTCAAATACTCCGCAAATCCAACTCCAAAACTGATCTCTTATGTTGATAGCAATCAAGGAATGAAGTTCGATGGTAAGTAGGCGGAGTTGCGGAGAAATAATTAACTAATCAGTGTCTCACTATTGCATCGTCGCTTAGACAAAGCGAGGTAGAATTAGGAAGTGTTATAATAAATTAACTGTTCTGCTATGATATAAACTAATTGTTCTACTATATGCTTTGCCATGAGGTGGAAAGCGTGTGCTTAGATACACTGCATCAGCGAAAATATGCTACCAAAATTAGATAGATTTACCAATGTCGTCATCTTAAGAAGAGGATTTATCTGAACAAAAATACAAAACAAAAAGGGGGCATTCCGAGAATCGAACTTGGGACCTCTCGCCCCCAAAGCGAGAATCGTACCGCTAAACCAAATGCACTTTGATGAAATGGTTGATATGTATAGGTCTTGGTATAGCATGCAACTTAAGGTCAATTTATGAAGAACTTGGAAAGAAGACCATCTTTAAAATAAGTCTAATTTTTCCATAAAATTTGATATCCCCCGGCCTAAGTTAGAATCATGCGATGGGACCAAATAGTCAAATACATAAGCTGAAAGGATTGATTTATAGCATAAAATTCAAATTATGTAGCAGCTTTATAAACATCTTCAAACAAGACTACTTATGAATTAAAGTTCACTGAGCAGAGAAGGGCATTCCAAGAGTGAGAATCATACTCCTATATCGACTGCCCTTGATGAATGGGTTGACATGTAGGGAAAGGTCTTGTGACAAGTAGACAATTAACGGTTGCTAAAACACTCACGTAAATGGAAAAATACGGAAAATTTTACAAGACAGTATTTCAAAAATGCACCATTTGAAATTGATATTGTAAAAAAGGAAGAGGCATTTCTAAATTGAACTCAGAAAGGAAGAATCATATTACAAGACCAAATGTCTTGGTAAAAGGTCAAACTTATATGTACATGTATTTAATTTGAAATTTGATTATATACTTTAAATTAATTCATATGATTCAACAGTTATAAAAATATTGGCCCTGGACAATAAAAGGCATATGCTGTGTGAATGGAAGATTCAATCTTAAAGGTAAGACTTTATTTTATACAATATAGGAATAAAATCATTTAAAGACAAATTCAGCACTTTCACCTTAAACAGGATTTGTACTCATACTAGATTTTATGTTAACTAAGTGTCACCGTACATAACATTACCACTAACAAATTCAATAATTAAAAATCCACGATTAAGGGGGTTTTCCCCAAAAAATATTTAACAGCTTAAGACTTTAGCTGCAATTTGTTTCCTCCCTTTTTCCCCCGTTGTGGCTATGCATAAGACGAGAAATGTTTACAAAAGTAGCCTCTTTATAGTTCATAGAATAATTTAGTAAATTTCCATATTCAACCATTACATGTTCAGAACTTTCATTGCTTTGTCGAAAGTTTAAACAAAAATAATATATTATAAATAGAATTTTGTGTAGTAACGTATTTTAACTTTCCAGGAAAATATCTTTTGCACTTTAAAATCCCAACTGAAAATAAACAATACCAACCCCAACTTAAAATAAACAAAACCCTTATTTCAAATACTCAAAAAATCCAACTCCAAAACTGAACTCTTATGTTGACAGCAATCAAGATATGAAGTTCAGCGGTAAGTAGGCTGAGTTGAGGAAAAACAGTTACCAGAATCAGTGTCTCACTATTACATCGTCGCTCAGGAAAAACCGGGGTGGCATTGGGAAGTGTTATAATAAACTAACTGTTCGGCTATGATATAAACTAATTATTCGGCTATTTGTTTAACCATGAGGTGGAAAGCACGTGCTTAGATATACTGCATCAACGAATATACGCTACCAAAATTAGATTGATTTATCATTGTCGTCATCTTAAAAGGAGGATTTATTTGAACAAAAATACAAAATGAAAAGGGGGCATTCCGAGAATCGAAATCGGGACCTCTCGCACCCAAAGCGAGAATCATACCACTAGACCAAATGCCCTTTGATAAAATATTTGATATGTACCGGCCATGGGATAGCATGCAACTTAAGGTCAATTTATGGAGAACCTAGAAAGAAGATCATTTTTAAAATAAGTCTAATTTTTCCGTAAATTTGGATATCCCCCGGCCTAAGTTAGAATCATGTGATGGGACCTAATAGTCAAATACATAAGTTGAAAAGATTGATTTATAGCATAAAAGTCAAATTATGTAGCAGCGTTATAAACATCTTCAAACAAGCCTACTTATGAATTAAGGATCACTGAGTAGAGAAGGGCATTTCGAGAGCGAGAATCATACTTCTATATCGACTGCCCTTGGTGAATGGGTTGACATGTAGGCAAAGGTCATGTGACAAATATACAATTAACGGTTTCCAAAACACTCACATAAAAAGAAAAATATGAAAAAGTTAGCAAGAAAGTATTTTTAAAATGCACCATTTGAAATTGATTTTTTAAAAAAGGAAGAGGCATTTCTAAATTGACCTCAAAAAACAAGAATCATATTACAAGACCAAATGTCATGGTAAAAGGTCGAACTTGTATGTATATGTATTTAATTAGAAATTTGATTATATACTTTTAATTAATTCATATGATTCAACAATTATAAAAATGTTGGCCCTGGAGACTAAAAGGCATATGCTATGTGAAGGGAAGATTCAATCTTGAAGGCAAGCCTTTATTTTATACAATACAAGAATAAAATCATTCAAAGGCAAATTTAGCACTTCCACCTAAAGCAGGATTTGAACTCATACTGGATTTGATGTTACTAGAATGTCACCATACATAACGTTACCATTAACAAATTCAACAATTAAAAATCCACGATTAAGGGTTTATCCTCCCCTCCCCCCTTTAAAAATGCTATTTATTCTAAGGGTCTATCAGCTTAAGACTTTAACTGCAATTTTTTTCCTCCTTTCCCCCCTTTATGGTTAAGCATACGACGAGATTGGTTTTCAAGAGTAGCCACTTTATAGTTCATAAAACAATTTTATAAATTTCCGTTTTCAACTACTACACGTTCAGAACTTTTATTGTTTTGTAAAACGTGCTAACAAACATTATAATACTATAAACAAGGTTTTATTGAGTACTTCTTTACCTTTCCAGGTAAATATTTTTCACACTCTAAAATCCCAATTGAAAATAAACAAAACCCACCCCAATTTAACATAAAAAAACCCTAATTTCAAATACTTAGAAAATCGAACTCCAAATATGAACTCTTAAGTTGATAGAAATCAAGAGATGAAGTTCGATAGTAAGTAGGCTGAGTTGAGGAGAAACAATTACCTGAATTGGTGTCTCACTATTACATCGTCGCTCAGGCAAAACCAGGTAATATTGGGAAGTGTTAGAATAAACTAACTGTTCGGCTATGATTTATACTAACTGTTCGGCTATATGTTTAGCCATGAGGTGGAAAGCATGTGCTTAGATACACTTCATCAGCGAAAATATGCTACCAAAATTAGATTGATTTACCAATGTCGCCATCTTAAAAAGAGGATTTATCTGAACAAAACACAAAACTAAAAGGGGGCATTCCAAGAATCGAACTCGGGACCCCTGGCACCCAAATCGAGAATCATACCACTAGACCAAATGCCTATAACACCCCGAAATTTTAACAACATTAAAGAGGATAAATTAAATAATAATTAATTTAATATTCAGAATTAAGGGAAGCGGACTCACCATTGAGTCCGGCTCGAAATTTTGGTCAAGGTGGACATTTGGTTTGCATAAAACGGTCACCATATGAGGAAGTTATGAGGGTTTAAAGTTTACATACGCACAGAAGAATTATATATATATATATATATATCAGTCTAAACTTATCCAGAAAACAGTTCAAAAATCAATATTTGGAGAGCGGAAAAGTTCCCGCTCTAGGGGTGGCGACCCCTTAGAGGGGGCGTCGACGCCAGGGTCGACCCCCCAAGTAGGGTGTCAACACCAGGGTCGACCCCCCATGGGGTGTGTCGACCTCTCTAGGGCTGACGTGGCATGACGAGTTCAATGGAGGCCAAATGCTATCAATGCCTAGACTGAATTAGATTCTTTTTCCTTCTTCTACAATTAAAGATTTACAGATTCAAGTGTAGATCTGTTCCTTTTCTAGTTCTAGTTTCTAATCCAAACACAGTGAATTTTTAGTTACTTTTAGATTTAAATGGATAAAAGTAAAAATGATATGACAATAGTTTGGATTTATTCCTATGGCTGCATTATATCAGATCCATTGTAAATTGTGAATCTATAACATTCTGAATTAGTTACGACTTGGATCTCAACCTTTATCATATCGGATCTATTATGACTTATGAACCTATGGTGTTCTGATATAACTATAATATGGTTTTTAGCCTTTATTATGACAGATCCGCTTTTTATTGTAGATCCAGCTTATTATTTAGATCACCTTGTGTCTATCATATTGGATCTGAACTAGTTGGACATCTAAATTATTATTTAGATCTTAACATGCTAGTTATGACATCCTTATTATGTTAAGATTGATTCTAATGTCACATGTTCGCTAGGTCCGTTCATATATGCCCACCTGATCAGTATATGCCGTTATATGTTTATGCCACCACATGTTTATTTCAAAACTTGCTAGTAATCACTTTTTTCATCTTTCTGTCACTTTTCCCTCTTCATTTTTTATGGCCAGGCTAATTTTAGCCTAGGCATGCCACTAAATATATGCGAATGCGTCAGATAGGGAACGGGGGAAAACATTGAAATTGGCATAACTTAAACAATGTTTATGAGCATGAATTTGGACATATAAGTCATTATGAACATAGTGGGGAAAAAGGGGGCATGAACAGCTATAAAGCCATCGGTAAAATTTGATAATAATGAAATGCCTAGGACTACAGTAATTAGAACTATAACTGCACTTATGACACGAGGTTAGATTGCATTTGCGGTGGAAGTCTGCCCGGAACCGATCGACATATCCAGCGACCGCAAATGTTGAATCTAATGCGAGAAGTCTAAGTGCACAAATACAAGATGTGCTAAGACACGAGGTTAAGCCCGATTTGTGGAATAAGTCTGCCCGGACCCTCTCCGCATGTCCAGCATCCACAAATGGTAGGCTTAATGTGGGAGGTCTAGCATACTGTAACCATAAATGAAAATGTGGTAATAAATTGGAATACTTAGCCTAGTTGAATCCATAGGGATTGTATAAAGGAAAACATAAGATGGTGTTAAGTAAACTAGATTGAATAGTGGGTGGGTTAAGTAAATCTGAGGGGGTGGGTAATATTTAAATATAGTCCTACAAACTTAACCCGATAGGGTTATGTAATTAAAGGCACCTAGTGGTATACATAACCGATGGAAATAATAAAGTTATGTAATTAAGGACACTCTTCTAGGGTAAACATAACTTGTAGGAATGATAGGGTTATGTAATCAAAGACACCTAGTGGTATACATAACCAAATGGAAAACCTAGTGGGGGATACAAGACAAAGGGGAGAGCTTATATCATATTGTGTGGGACCAAATTCCGTCAGTAACCCAAAGTAGGTATCAAACAAGTACTCCGAACAAGGTTGGAGAAGGGGCACGCTTACTGGACTGATTGTAAGAGATCCAAACGTAGAGGACGGTGTGGGAGGCGCAAACCGACTGGGTCATGCGCGTGCATGGGCCGGGCAGAGGGGGATAAGACGACTTTGACACCTATAGATATGGTTGTGCACATTATGGAAACGAGAGGTTTCCACTTTAGGAAGTGATACCTCCTACCGTGGGGCCAACACAAAGTGACTACGCGGATTAGGGAGCCGATCGATTAGGGTAGTAGTTAGGGTACATTTGGACGTATGCCTAAGTCTACCATTTGATTGTGTTGGGATCATCTCGTTCTGGTTATATTAGTATTAGTGCATAGTAATCATTAGGGAAGCGTATACACTCCATCATGTTTACCCTGTCATGCTTACCTTTTATGATGATATCTTCCTTATCCACCTTGTATGCCTGTCATGCTACTTTTACTTATTTACTTGCTAAAAGTAATTGGACTCGCCAGACTTTATGTCTGACCCTTTTTGTTTCCTCTTCTATCTTCAGTTTCCCCCCAAGGTTCTCAGGGTGGGAATACTCAGGCTTAGTCAGGACTCGCTTATCATCTTGTTAGGAGCTCCTTTCGAAGTATGGCTCAAATTCTTATCTTTACTATGACTTTGTCTCGTTTTGGGGGATCTATGCCTTTTAAGTGTTTATGTACTATGATGGTACAAGATAAAAGTTATATTATTGTAATGGGTTTTATGTTGTTTCAGACTTATGGTATCTTGGACCACGACGTTATAATTTATGTTTGAAATAAAAATTTAAATTCCGCTGTTGCTTTTATATCTATCTTGTAATATTTATGTTTTTGTTTACCTATAACGCTTCACGAAACTTAATGCATTCCCTTAATGAGTGACATTAACGGACATGGGGTGTCACACTTGGCATCAGAGCTGAAGGTTACCAGATTATATGAAAGTTTTTGAAAGCATTTTTTTTCAAAAAGAAAAGTCTATTTTGAAGAACATATTCCCCCAAAGCCATACGTAATATCCTTCGATCCTTTATTTAAATCTCTTTCCTTTTCTTTTCAGCATGTTTGGGGACCCTAATATCCCAGAGGGCATTACAATACTAGGCTAGTTTCGTAGGTATCTAGAGGCCACGGTGCATACCAGAGGTCAAGCTGACGTTCCTCCCCCAGCTGCACCTATCGTTCCTCCTCTTCCTCCTCCAAGAGAAGATAATTTCGCTAAGATCTGCAAAGATTTCTGTGCCATGGGAGGGAAGCCATTCCGTGAGACTGAAACGTTCGTAGAGGCAAGGAACTGGCTCAAGGAGACTGAGGACTTATTTGTAATCTTTGAAGTGGAAGACCTAAGAAAGATTCAGTTGCTTCCTGGCTACTAAAAGATGAAGTCTCGTTTTGGTCGGAAGTTACCCAAGTTGGACGTCCAGTGGAGATATAGGATGATTTTAGGATGAGGTTTGAAATGAAGTTTCTGTCTCAAGCTGAGAAAAGCATGCAAATGCAAAATTCTTGGTGCTCAAACAAGGAAACATGACTGTTAAAGAATACATGAACAAATTCAACCAACTGGCGAGGTTCGGATTAGAGATGGTAGACACTCCACATAAGAAGGCTTTGCAGTTTGTTAAAGGGCTAAATGAACCCCTTCATGGGTTAGCCATGTCCCATATTCCAATGGAGCTACCTTTGAAAGGCTTGTTGATATGGCCTTGATGTATGAGGAAGAGAAAGGAGAGAAGAAGGAAGTTAAGGTTCGAGAAACACTGCAAAATAAGAAGGTATGGCCTAGTAAGGGATAACAACAACAGAAGAAACGCAAAAAGAATGACATGGCTAAGGATAAAAGAAAGTGTAATAGTTGTGGGCGTGAGGGTCACTTGGTAAAGGACTGCAAGAGAAGGAAGACTACTTGCATTAACTACGGAGAAGTCGGACACTTTGCTAGGGACTGCTCGAAGAAACAGGGACAAGGTCAAAGGGCAGGGACTTCTGGAGGCCAAGTGACGCGATCAATGTTCTAGACAGAGGTAGGAAAGTTTCCGTGGAATGTTTGATTTCTCTTTCTTGTCACCCTTTTAGAAATCTTTTTGATTCTGGTTCTTTACACTGATTTATATCTAGTTCTATAGTTGAATATCTGCACTTAAATACTAGTATAGTAGTGGATCCCGTGGTTGTCTCAAACCCCATTGGTGGTTCGGCTCATTTTCTATGATTTGTCAGGGTTTGAGAATATCTATTTTAGGTGTTGAGTTTGAGTGCGACGCGTATGTGTTCGAGTTCATGGACTATGGGTTGATTCTAGGAATGGACTGGTTAGCCACGTATGGCGCCATTCTAGATTGTGAGAGGAGGGTCGTTAGGCTTCTGACCTATCATGGGAAGACCCTTGAGATTTCTTGTGACCCGCAAGTGTCTGTCATGCTTAGTTTCCTAGAGTCACTTGATGCATCTATCGATGATCTGCAATCTATCTCAGAAGTCCGTGAATATCCTGATGTCTTTGATGAGGTTCGGGGTTTACCCTCAAGGCGCGGGATCGACTTTCGCACATATTTAGTAGATAATGCAAAGCCAGTTGCATTACCTGTGCGCCATATTTCTCCAAAGGAAAGGATGGAGCTTAGTAAACAAGTAGAGGAGCTACACGAAAAAGGGTTTATTAGGCAAAGCATATCTGAATAAGGTGCTCCAGTGGTATTCGCGACTAAGGCCTATGGTTTGCTTCGCTTGTGTGTGGACTATAGGGAGTTGAATAAATTCACTAAGAAGAACAGGCACCCACTCCCACGGATAGATGACTTGTTTGACCAACTTATTGGTGCATCAGTATTTTCTAAGTTGGATTTGGCCACGGGGTTCCATCAGTTGAGGGTGGCCGAAGACAGTATAGTTAAGACCGCTTTTAGAACTCCGGATGGTTTCTTTGAATGGCTTGTAATGCCTTTTGGGTTGACAAACACACCCGCCTATTTTGTTGATTTTATGAGTAGGGTGTTTCAGAAGTTTTTAAACAAATTTGTTGTAGTCTTTGTTGATGATATCTTGATCTTCTGAAAGAGTGAGAAAGAGCATTCCTTGTATATAAGGGAAGCTTTGAAGACTCTACGTGCGCATCAGCTTAAGGCAAAGTTCTCCAAATGCCATTTTTGGAGAAAAGAGGTGAGATTTCTAGGGCATGTCATTTCTAAAGAAGGGATAGCAGTAGATCCCGCGAAGGTAGTGGCAGTTCATGATAGGCAGATCCCGAAGAATTCAACGGAGGTGAGAATCTTTTTGGGGTTAGGGTGTTATTATAGGAAATTCATTAAGGACTTTGCAAAGATATCAGCTCCACTCACCAGTTTGACGAAGAAAAACTTGGCATTTACATGGGATATAGGTTGTGATGTTGCTTTCCAAAGACTGAAGAGGGCTCTGACAACAGCCCCAGTCTTGACCTTGCCCGATGGATATAAAGTGTTTACAGTATACACTGACGCATGTGGTACAGGGCTTGGTGCGGTTCTTATGCAAGAGGGAAGGGTCGTATGTTATGAGGGGAGACGCCTAAGGGTTCATGAGAAGAACTACCCTACCCACGACTTAGAGCAAGCTGCCATAGTATTCACGCTTAAGATGTGGCGTCATTATCTGATTGTAAAGAAGTTCGAGTTGTACACTGATCATAAATCTCTCAAGTACTTGTTCTCACAAAAGGATCTTAATCTGAGGCTGCAGAGACGGATTTCTTAGCATCATACGACTTCGAGATTGCTTATACCCCTGGCAAGGGTACTATGATGGCAGACGCACTGAGTAAACAAACGATGGTCTTAAGTCCTTTGTTTGTGGAAAGGAAAAGCTTGGAATTTATATCAACTTTTATCTTTAGACCCTCCATTGAGCTTTTGCCTGGTTTGTTTGCATCGATGGAAATACGACCTACTCTTGTGGATCAGATAGGAGCTTCGCAGCGAAACGATCCACAGATTTTATACAGCCTAGATAGGCTTAGTAAAGGGTGACTTCTAGTCACCTCAATAGATATTCCATCGATGATAAAGGGTGGTTGCGGTGAGATGGAAGGATCTATGTTCCTAGAATTGGGAGCTTGATAAAGACAACCCTAGAAGAAGCCCATCATTCTAAGATGACTATTCATCGAAGCAGTGATAAGATGTATAAGGATATGAAGCAGGTTTTCTTTTGGGCTGGGATGAAGTGAGATGTGGCGGAGTTTATTTCTTATTGTTTAGTTTGTCAGCAAGTTAAAGCTGAGTAAAAGAATCCCGGTGGTTTACTTCATCCTTTGGAGGTTCTGTAGTGGAAATGGGAGAGCGTCTCTATGGATTTCGTAGATGGTTTGCCTAGATCACTGAAAGACAATACCAATATTTTGGTAGTAGTGGATAGACTAACTAATTGTGCTCATTTCATTCCGGTCAAGAGTAAGAGGATGACATCATTGTTGACCGGAGTTTACATTCATGAGATAGTTCGTCTTTATGGAATACCTTCTAGCATCATAACTGATCGTAACCCCATCTTTACTAGCGAATTTTGGAGGATCTTGCAAGAAGCATTAGGTACACAATTATGTTTGAGCATTGTTTATCATCCTCAGACCAATGGACAAACGGAGATGGTGAACAGAGTTCTAGAGGATCTTTAAAGGCTGTGTATCCTTGACTTTGGAGGTACTTGGGAAGAGCATCTTCCTTTAGTAGAGTTTGCCTACAACAACAGTTACCAAGCTAGAATTGGCATGGCACCTTTTGAAGCATTATACGAACGACCGTGTAGGTCACCAACTTGTTGGTGGGAATCTACAGAAAGACTTTTGCTTGGACCAGATGTGGTTAGGGAAACGTCCGAGAAGATTGATCTTATTAGACGGCGAATGAAGACTCCTCAAGATAGGCATAAATCCTATGCAGACAAGAGAAGGACTGACATCGAATTTGAAGTGGGAGATATGGATTTCTTAAAGGTATCTCCAATGAGAAATGTGGTTCGATTTGGATCTATAGGGAAATTGACTCCAAGATTTGTAGGGCCATTTCCCATAACAGAAAGGATTGGCCAAATGGCCTCCAGAGTAAAACTACCCAAGAGACTATCTAGCGTTCACGATGTTTTCCATGTTTCTCATTTGCGGAAGTGCTTACATGATACCGCAGAAGTTGTTGAGCCAAGTATATTAGAGGAAGTGGAAGTGGAACGGGAAGCAACAATTAGACAAGTTCATACCCGTATTCTTGGATCAGAAGTTAAGAAGCTACGCAATAAAGAAATCAAGTTGATAAAGGTTCAGTGGGGAGATAACCCAGAGGATGCGACTTGGGAGACCAAAGACAAGATTCGTGCTTTGTACCCTTATCTTTTCGAGGGTATGTTCTTAACTCCTTTTCCAAAGTTTTATCTATGCTTGTTTCTATCATTTAAGTATATCCTATCGATCGAATCTTCGACCTTTAGGTAGCAAATCCCATGATTGTAAACATGTGTTTGTGGCACGTTATGTTTTATGGATGCAAGTGGTTGCTAGTGGTTGCTCGTGGATGCATACACACACACATTAGGCACTAGATTGGCTCAATCACTCTCATACTACATATGGACGTGTGTGCATTTTCTTCTTTTAATGGATGAAAATGGGTGTATCGTCATATGGATGTTGCATTTGGACGAATGATTGTGCACACATATAGGACTTACATGTTATAATAGGATTATTTGCACACATATTGGATTCATGGCACTAGAATCCATTAAATTAAGGAGGTCGATTGAATCAGTAGACCGCCTGATTTTCGCATTAGTATTGGGGCATATACACACACCTTTATACACTAGAAATCATTAAGAACAATGGATGCTTATGGTTAATGGATGAGTAGATGGATGTGGATGGTAGGATACATTCTTCTTAACTTGAAGATTTCGGAAATGAAATCCTTTGTGTAAGGGAGAATGTAACACCCCAAAATTTTAACAACATTAAAGAGGATAAATTAAATAATAATTAATTTAACATTCGTAATTAAGGGAAACAGACTACACCATTGCGTCCATCTCGAAATTTTGGTCAAGATGGACATTTGGTTTGCATAAAACAGACAACGTATGAAGAAGTTATGAGGGTTTAAAGTTTGTATACACGTAGAAGAATTATATATGTATGTGTGTGTGTGTATATATATATATATATCAGTCCAAACAAATCCAGAAAACAGTTCAAAAATCAAAATTTGGAGAGCGGCAAAGTTCCCGCTCTAGGGGAGTCGACCCCCTAGAGGGGGTGTAGACACCAGGGTCGACCCTCCAAGGAGGGTGTCGACACCAGGGTCGACCACCCAAGGGATGTGTCAACCCCCCTAGGGCAGACGTGGCATGACGAGTTCTGGGGGCTGGCAGCTAAAAATAAAGGTCCATTTCTCCTGTTTTCTTCATTGGAAATCAATGGAGGCCAAATGCTGTCAATGCCTGGACTTAATCAGATTATTTTTCCTTCTTCTGCAATTAAAGATTTAGAGATTCAAGTGTAGATCTGTTCTTCCTCTAGTTCTATTTTCTAATCCAAACACAGTGAGTTTTTAGTTACTTTTTGATTTAAATGGATAAAAGTAAAAATGATATGACTACAGTTTGGATTTATTCCTGTGACTGAATTATATCAGATCTATTGTAAATTGTGAATCTATGACATTCTGAATTAGTTATGACTTAGATCTCTACCTTTATGATATCGAATCTATTATGACTTATGAACCTATGGCATTCTGATATAACTATAATATGGGTCTTAGCCTTTATTACGACAGAACCGCTTTTTATTGTAGATCTAGCTTATTATTTAGGTCACCTTGTGCCTATCATATTGGATCTGAACTAGTTGGACATCTAAATTATTATTTAAATCTTAACATTCAAGTTATGACATCCTTATTATGTTAAGATTTATTCTAATGTCACATGTTCACTAAGCCCATTCCTATATGTCCACCTGATCAGTATATGCCGTTATATGTTTATGCCACCACATGTTTATGTCAAAACTTGTTAGTAATCACTTTTGTCATCTTCCCATCACTTTTCCCTTTTCATTGTTTATGGCCAGGCTACTTTCTAGACTAGGCATGCCGCTAAATATATGCGAATGCATTAGTTAGGGAACGGGGGAAAACATTGAATTGGCATAACTTAAAAAATGTATATGAACATGAATTTGGACATATAATTCATTATGAACATAATGGGGAAAAAGGGGCATGAACACCTATAAAGGCATAGGTAAAATTTGATAATAATGAAGTGCCTAGGACAACAGTAATTATAAACTATAACTTCACTTATGACACGAGGTTAGATTGCACTTGCAGTGGAAGTCTACCCGGAACCGACCGACATATCCAACGACCACAAATTTTGAATCTAATGTGAGAGGTCTAAGTGCACAAATACGAGACGTGCTAAGACACGAGGTTAAGCAAGAATTGTGGAATAAGTCTACCCGGACCTCCCAGCATGTCCAGCATCTACAAATGGTAGGCTTAATGTGGGAGGACTAGCATACTGTAAGCATAAATGAAAATATGGTAATAAATTGGAATACTTAACCTAGTTGAATCCATAGGGATTGTATGAATGAAAACTTAAGTTGGGGTAAAGTAAACTAGATTGAACAGTGGGTGGGTTAAGTAAATCCGAGGGGGTGGGTAATATTTACATATAGGCCCACAAACTTAACCTGATATGGTTATGTAATTAAAGACACCTGTGGTATACATAACTGATGGAAATAATAAAGTTATGTAATTAAGGACACCTTTCTAGGGTAAACCTAACTTGTAGGAATGATAGGGTTATGTAATCAAAGACACCTAGTGGTATACATAACCAAATGTAAAACCTAGTGGGGGATACAAGACAAAAGGGAGAGCTTGTATCATATTGTGTTGGACCTATTTCAGTCAGTAACCCAAAGTAGGTATCAAACAAGTACTCTGAACTAGGTCACAGAAGGGGCACGCTTACTGGACTGATTGTAAGAGATCCAAATGTGGAGGACGGTGTGGGTGGCACAAATCGACAAGGTCATGTGCGTGCATGGGCTGGGTAGAGGGGGATAAGATGACAGTGACACCTGTAGATATGGTTGTGCACATTATGAAAATGAGGGGTTGCAACTTTAGGAAGTGATACCTCCTACTGTGGGGCCAACACAAAGTATTTGTGCGGATTAGGGAGCTGATCGATTAGGCTAGTAGTTAGGGTACATCTGGACGTATGCCTAAGTCTACCATATGATACTGTTGGGATCATCTCATTTTGGTTATACTAGTATTAGTGCAGACTAATCATTAGGGAAGCGTATACACTCCATCATGTTTACCCTATCACACTTACCTTTTATGATGATATCTTCCTTATCCACCTTGTATGTCTGTCATGCTACTTTTACTTATTTACTTGCTAAAAGTAACCTGACTCGCCAGACTTTATGCCTGACCCTTTTGTTTCCTCTTCCTTCTTCCGTTCTCCCCAGGTTCTCAGGGTGGGAATACTCAGGCTTAGTCAGGACATAGTTACCATCTTGCTAGGAGCTGCTTTTGAAGTATGGCTCAAGTTCTTATCTATACTATGGCTTTGTCTCTTTTAAGGGGAATTATGCTTTTAAAGTATTCATGTACTATGATGGTACAAGACAGAAGTTATATTATTGTAATGCATTTTATGTAGTTTCAGACTTATAGTATCTTGGACCACGATGTTATAATTTATGTTTGAAATAAAAATTTAAATTCAGCTGTTGCTTTTATACCTGTCTTGTAATATTTCCGTTTCTGTTTACCTATAACGCTTCATGAAACTTAATGCATTCCCTTAATGAGTTACATTAACGGACATGGGGTGTCACAATGCCATTTGATGAAATGGTCGATATGTACAGATCTTGGGATAACGTGCAACTTAAGGTCAATTTATGAAGAACCTGGAAAAAATATCATCTTTGAAATAAGCTTAATTTTTCCATAAAATTGGATATCCCCCGGCCTAAGTTAGAATCATGCGATGGGACCAAATAGTCCAATACACAAGCTGAAAGGATTGATTTGTAGCTTAAAAGTCAAATTATATAGCATCTTGATAAACATCTTCAAACAAGCCTAATTATGAATTAAAGTTCACTGAGCAGAGAAGGGAATTCCGAGATTGAGAATCATACTACTATCGTGACTACCCTTGATGAATGGGTTGACCTGTAGGCAGTTGTCTTATGACAAATATACAATTAACGGTTGCCAAAACACTCACATAAAAGGCAAAATACGCAAAAGTTTGCATGATAGTATTTCAGAAATCCACTATTTGAAATTGAATTTTTGAAAAAGGAAGAGGCATTTCTAAATTAAACTCAGAAAGCAAGAATCGTGTTACAAGACCAAATGTCCTGGTAAAAGGTCAAACTTTTATGTACATGTATTTCATTAGAAATTTGATTATATACTTTAAATTAATTCATATGATTCAACAATTATAAAAATGTTGGCTCTGGACACTAAAAGGCATATGTTATGCGAATTGAAGATTCAATCTTGAGGCAAGACTTTATTTTATACAATATAGGAATAGAATCATTCAAACACAAATTTAGCGCTTTCACCTAAAGAAGGATTTGAACGCATACTAGATTTTATGTTACCTAAATGTCACCATACATAACTTTAACATTAAAAAAAATCAATAATTAAAAATCCACGATTAAGGGTTTTATCCCCTCAAAAAAAGCTATTTATTATTAAGGTCTATCAGCTTAAGACTTTACCTGCAATGGTTTCCTCCCTTTTTCCCCCTTTGTAGTTAAGCATAAGACGGGAATGGTAAGTAGGCTGAGTTAAGGAAAAACAATTACTTGAATCGGTGTCTCACCATTACGTCGTCGCTTAGGCAAAACCAGGCAGTATTGGGAAGCGTTATAATAAACTAACAGTTCAGCTATGGTATAAGCTAATTGTTCGACTATATGTTTAGCCATGAGGTGGAAAGCATATGCTTAGATACACTGCATCAACGAAAATTTGCTACCAAAATTAGATTGATTTACAAATATCGTCGTCTTAAAAAGAGGATTTATCTGAACAAAAATACAAAACGTAAAGGGGGCATTTCGAGAATCGAACTTGGGACCTCTCGCACCCAAAGCGAGAATCATACCACTAGACCAAATGCCCTTTGATGAAATGGTTGATATGTACAGGTCTTAGGATAACGTGCAACTGAAGGTCAATTTATGAAGAACTTGGAAAGAATATCATCTTTAAAATAAGCCTAATTTTTCCATAAAATTGGATATCCTCTTGGCCTGATTAAGAGTCATGTGATGGGCCCAAATAGTCAAATACATAAGCTGAAAGGGTTGATTTGTAGCATAAAAGTCAAATTATGTAGAAGATTTATAAACATCTTCAACAAACGTACTTATGAACTAAAGTTCACTGGGCAGAGAAGGGCATTCTGAAAGCGAGAATCATACTACTATATCGATTGCCCTTGATGAATGGGTTGGCCTATAGGCAGAGGTCTTGTGACAAATATACAATTAATGGTTGCAAAACACTCACGTAAAAGGCAAAATATGCAAAAGTACGCAAGATAGTATTTCATAAATGCACCATTTGAAATTGAATTTTTAAAAAAGGAAGAGGCATTAATAAATTAAACTCGGAGAGCAAGAATCGTATTACAAGACCAAATGTCTTGGTAAAAGGCCAAACTTGTATGAACATGTATTTAATTATAAATTTTATTATATACTTTAAATTAATTCATATGATTCAACGATTATAAAAATGTTGAACCTGGACACTAAAAGGCATATGTTATGCGAATGGAAGATTCAATCTTGAAGGAAACCTTTATTTTATACAATATAGGAATAAAATCATTCAAAGACAAATTCAACACTACCACCTAAAGTAGGATCTGAACTTATACTAGATTTGATGTTACCATAATGTCACCATACAAAACGTTACCATTAACAAATTCAATAATTAAAAATCCACAATTAAGGGTTTTTTCCCCCGAAAAAGCTCTTTATTCTTAAGGTCTATCAGCTTGAGACTTTAGCTGCAATTTTTTCCTCCTTTTCCCCCTTTATGGCTAAGCATACGACGAGAATGGTTTTCAAAAGTATCCTCTTTATAGTTCATAGAACAATTTAATAACTTTTCATTTTCAACGATTACTTGTTCAGAACTTTTATTGTTTTGTAGAACGTGCTAACAAAAATGATAATAATATAAATAGGGTTTTGTTGGCTAACTTCTTTAACTTTTCAAGTAAATATCTTTCGCACTCTAAAATCCCAACTGAAAATAAACAAAAATGAGATACATATAAATGTGTATATTTTATCCGCTTATTTATCTTGTTTTTCTATTTAAAATAATTGATACTGTGTATTTATAGTTGTGTTTTCTGATTATTGGCGATGAATGGATTGATGCACTTAATTATTGAAAAGTTTGAAGAATTGATGCAAGAAGAGTGTTGAATTTTAGAGCTGGATTGAAGCCTGAAGACCTACAGAAATGTTGTTGTTCAAACAACTTTTGCTGCATATTTTAAAGTCAAGATTCAATGCTTTTAATAAAGATCGCTTGTCTCAGATGATATGGAGTTCTCATTCATGCTCAAAACAATTGAAATTGATGCCATTTGATGCCCGCAAGCTATGCCGATTGCAAATCCATTCACATGCGTTCACATTGGCTCATTTGCAAGGCCGCTGACTCTACAACTGCGTTCACACTGGCTTATATGTTATTTGGGCTAAAACTTTAGTCCCACATTGCGTAATTAGCCAATCAGTCTTTGTCTTATCAGCTATAAGTACACTGTATCTCCTTCATTTGTAATTACACTAGGTTTTATTCTGTAAACTTTCTCTTGGAATAAAATCATTCTTTTCCCTTTCTCTTTACTTTTTATTGTAATTTATTTATGTTGTTTATTTTATTTTTATCTCCTTTTCTTTTAGCTATGTCTAGCTAATCCCCACTAATTAGGGGTGATGATGCTTAGATTCGATTCAATATGAATCATATTGCCAAAATGATTAGAACTTCATGTATATAGATCTAGATCTGAACCAAGGGTTAGATATGAACCTTCATACTCTGTGTCGTTTAAGACATGTGCTCCTTCACAAGGTGTATTCGAGTTCGATCTAATGCTTATCAGATTTAGATCTAATTTTTTAGGGTTTTAGAAATAAAGTAGTGAATCTGTCCTGATAGCCTATGGTTGTTTAAGAGCTTAGCTCCTGCATAGGATATGCTTGTCGTTATTCACATGTTTGTTTCTGAAAACCTAATTGTTGTTGATTCATGTTTGTGACAGAAACATGGGTTAGCTATTGAACCGTATTAATCTACTTAGTGTCACTGCTCTCTAATTATTTTCATTTATTATTCAAAACTCTCTTTTTGTTTATTTTTTGTTATTTTTAAACAATCAAAATTTTGGAATAACTTGATTCGATTTATTAGTAAAATAATTTATGATCCCAGAGTTCAACACCCTTTACAACGACCCTTGTTGTTTAGTAAAGCCGAACGAATTAAACAATTGTTTATAGTTGTTAATTTGTTCGCAAACAAATTTTGGTGCCGTTGCCGGGGATCAAAATAATTTTTATTAGTAAATCCTTCGGGTTATATATTTGTTTTCTTATTTTCCATAAAAGAAACACAAATTTTTTTTTATTCCGTTTGATTTCTTTCATATATAGAAGAAAATTCTTGTTTAATTGATTTGGTATTATTCATTGATACCGTAATTGTAACACCCCGAGTATTCTATAACAGTGAAATTCACAAATTAAAGTATAATTAATTTCAAATCAAAGTATTAAGGGAAACGGGATACGCCATTGCGTTCGTCTCGGAAAAATACGCGAAATAGAGTCCGAGTTTTCGAAAAACGGAGCCCGTATGAATAAATTATGGCCCGATGAAGTTTCAGAAAATTCAAATTTCGAAAATAGATTTGAATTTCAGCCCAATCAGAGTAGGCGGGAAAAGTTCCCGCCCAACCCACCATGTCGACCTGGGGGTCGACCCTAGGGAAGACCTGCCAGGCCAGGTCGACCAGGGGGTCGACTGAGGAGTCGACCTGGCCCCTGAGCCAGGTCGAACCCAACCCCCCTGGCTGGCCTGGTCTGTGCTTAGCCAAATTTTTGAGCCTTGCCTTGTCACTAGGGCTAGGTGTCAGCTCCTGATTGGTCTCTCCTTCAAATGAATGGCTAATATTAATCCAAGCTCCATCGACGGTCCTAATCAATTCACAAATTCTATAAAAAGGACCTAAGACTCCACCTAATTCATACAAACAAAAATAAGAATGAGACCGTCATGCTGCTGAGGAAAGACTAGGAATAGCCGTCAAAATAGAGAGACGATTAGGAGATAATTCAAAAGCTTAAAGTATCGATAAATAAATCAAAACAACGCCTACAACAAATGATAGCATCTCCAAATTTAGAATTCAGATTCCTGAATTGAAGATTCATCATACGTTGTAAGTAGAGTGCTATTCCGATGTGAATAAATAATTGTGTTTTGATTTGTGTAAAATGAGAAATAGAATTGTATTTGATTTGTGGTGATAATAATTCATATTTGAATGTTGCTTTGATTCTAAACGATTTGGGATGTTGTGGTATAACGATTGGATATTTGCAAGTATGTGATTCAAGTTGAAAGTTAACAACTACATGTTTGTGGTAGTTTATTTGAGATTCATGCAAGTATATGATTCACTATTATGCCAACATAATATATATTATAATCACTTTTAGTGTAGTTGGATCCATTTGGGTATTATGACTTATGTGAATTTATGTTGGAATTGGCATCATGATTCAAGTGTAAAACCATACTTTTGTATTAGAGACAAAAGTAAGCATCTTTGTGAACTTGTGTTGACTCTATGAACATGACTAGACTATGTTTGGTGTTATGCCTAATTGAAAAACATGTTTTAGGCCTATATTGTTATCAAAAATCATATGATAATATATGTGACACGTAGCTAAGTTAGATTTACATTCCAATTGCAAGTTTGCATGAATAAATTAAAAACCATGATTTCATGTTTAGGAATATTTATGCCATGATTATATGAATAGATCAAAAACCATTATTTCATGTTTAGGTATGTTTATGCCATGATTATATGCTATTACAATGCAAGTCCACAAGTGCCAAATTTATGTTAATTGGTTCGCTATGTTGCAAGTTCATGCGTTCACACTCCCCTTTTTATGTTGCTTAGAATATATAAACACCATGTTCTAAGCCTCCCCTTTTTCATGTGGCTAAGTTGGGTTTAAATGTTAAACCCAACATATGTTATATTGTAGCGAACGTATAAAACGGGGGTAAGGACGTTTGGGTTAAAATATAAAACATATGTGTTGGCATGTTTGACGCATGCCAACGACCTTGAAAAACAATTAAGTGGTGTAAATTAATTTCACCCAATAAAGATGAAATTGAATAATGGGCCGCAGATATTTACATATAAAAAGAAAAGAGACAAAATATGTAAATTTAGAAAATACGATGTGTTTAACCCGAGGTTGGATTGAGTTGTGATGTATACCTTCCCGAAACCGCCCGGCTGTCCAGTAGTCACAACAATACCTATCCAATGTGGGTGGTTAAACACGCAGCCCATGAAAGACCCGAAGTTAGACTGAGTTGTGGCGTAAGACTGCCCGGACCCAACCGACAACAGGCAGCCACAACAATATCTGTCTAATGTGAGAGCTCGAGGCTTTAATAAGACAATTAAGGCTGAGTCAGGATTGATAGGATTAAGTAAATTGAATTAATACTTAATCAAAATGGAACATGCTAAACTATACAGACTGATTGGGGGTTAGGTTTACGAAACACTTAACCAACTTAGCATGTTGGCTAGAAATAGAAAACCTAGTAGCGGGGGACCCTTTTCAGCAGTAACCCTACAAGGTGTATCAGGATACCCTGAACTAGGCAGGGTGGGGCACGATTACTGGGCTGATTGTAAGAGGTCAAATCGACGACGGTGGTGCAGCAGTGTAGGTTCTAACGGGGTGCGGGCGTGCACACACTCCGGCGCAGAAAAATAAGGCACTGGGCACCAGTAGTATACCTGTGCATTCTAGAATTGTGTCGGGCCGCCACCATGGGACTTGATACACCCCATGGTGGGACCAGCATAGTTAACTACAACATCGGGGGTCGTAAGACACATGTAACTATGCGAGTAGGAGTCGATCATTAGAAACGGATCACTTCACCCTGATTATGAGGTGCCTGTTGGGAACTAGTTTATATGGATGCAGAGATTAATATGGGGTACGATAAGTATATTCGACTCTAGACAACTTAACTTAGTATATGGTGCTTTCCCATTTCCAGTTTATACTTATCATGCCCAATTCTTTATTCATAGACTGAATAGTCCTAGACTTACTCAGGCTTTATGTCTGACTCTACTTTTCTTTCGTCTTCTTTTCTTTCGTTTCCCCCCCAGGTCCACAGGGAGGGAATACCGCAGCTTGACCAGTTTCACATCCAGCTTGAAGAGAAAGAATGTATTGCTTGGATCTCTTTCGTTTTGGACTATGGCTTTGGATTGCAACTATGGGGACTTATGCAGTTTACTTTTGTTTTTATGCTTCTTTAAGTTATGAAATCAAGACAGTTATGAGAATGTAATGGCTTTTGGAAGTATTGTAAGACAATTATGACATGGTTTGTGTAACACGTATTTCGTTGAAATAAAAATTGCTGTTGTTTTCTGCTGTTCAAAAATATGTGTATTTATATCTGTCTTGTGTATCTGTGACTTATACTTATAAACCTCCACCAAAATTAGGGCATTTCCTTTGAGAGTGACCCTAACGGAGATGGGGTGTTTCACTTGGTATCAGAACGTAGGTTTACTAGATAAGATAAAAAGTTTTGAAAATTCATTTCCAAAAAGAAAATTCAAAGAAGCATTTTTAAAGATAAAATATTATTTTATTTTGAAAAGGCGTAGTCCCCCAAAGCCATAGGTACTATCTTTTATCCTTCGTTTTGAATCTATCCTTTTTGTTTCAGCATGTCCGAAGAACTTAACTTGCCAGAGGGTATACCAATACCTGGTTGGTTCAGACGGTTCTTAGAAGCAAGGGCCAATCAGCCAGGTCCCACTGTTCCTCCTCCCCCAGCTACGGGAAATCATTCAGCTGCAGCAGCACCTCTTCCTCCACCTCCACAGCGGGGTAATACTTTTGCTAAGATATGTAAAGATTTTAAAGCTATGGGAGGAAAGGACTTTCATGGAACCGAGTCCTTCGTGGCAGCCAGGAATTGGCTAAAGGAAACCGAAGACTTATTCGTCATCTTTGAGGTAGAAGATAGGCAGAAGGTACAACTGGCAGTATGGCTACTTAAAGGCGAGGCTTCCTACTGGTGGGAAGTCACCAATGTAGAAAGACCAGTGGAAACATTGGAGGACTTTAGGGCAAGGTTTGAGGCTAAATTTCTCTCAGAAGCTGAAAGGAGTCTTCAGTTGGAAAAAAACTTATTTCTTAAGCAAGGGAATATGACAGTCAAAGAGTATGTTAATCAGTTCGATCAACTGGCTAGGTTCGGACTGGACCTAGTCAACACTCCGCACAAGAAGGCTCTCCGTTTTGTCAAGGGATTGAATGAGCCATTACACAGTTTGGCCATGACCCATATACCCATGGGAGCTACGTATGAAAGGTTGGTGCAGATGGCATTGCTGAACGAAGAGGATAAGGGCAAGATGGAGACAAAGGCAGAAAGCTCTCAAGGGAAGAAAGAGGGTTTACAGCCTAATAAGACAGACTTTAAGAAGGGCGGGAAAGACAACAAAGAGAAGAGGAAGTGTAATTTCTGTGGCAAAGTGGGGCACTTAGTGAAAGAATGCCGGAAAAAGAAGACCAAGATGAATGGTGGGTGCTTTTCTTGCGGTAAGACAGGCCACATGGCTAAGGATTGCCCAAAGAAACGAGGGCAGGGGCAGAGGGCTGGATCCACCTCAGGGGCACAGGTTCATGTGCTAGAAGCTCCACCTCTGCAACAGCGAGGTGTAAATACTTCTGTAGAAAGTGTAGTTTATCTTTATGATCACCCAGTTCGCACTTTATTTGATTCTGGTGCATCACACTCCTTTATCTCGTCTGCTTTAGTAAAATCTCTGCACCTAGAAACTAGTATGGCAGAGGACCCCTTAATTGTTTCAAACCCAATTGGGGGCCCAGCTCATTTGTCTATGATCTGTGTGGGATTGAAAATTTCTATTCTAAGCGTAGAATTTAGATGTAGTGCCTTTGTTTTGGGCTTCTCGGGATATGGTTTGATTTTGGGCATGGATTGGCTATCCAGTAATGGTGCCATCCTGGATTGTGAGAAAAGGGTGGTTAGGCTTCTGATCCAACTCGGTAACACTCTAGAAATTACTTGTAATCCCTCGTATGCGGTTATGCTTAGTTATCTTGATTCGCTAGATGCCTCTGTTGAAAGTTTGCAATCGGTTAGAGTGGTCCGGGAATATCCGGATGTCTTCGAAGAGGTGAAGGGCTTACCTCCGAAGCGGGAGTTTGACTTCCGCATATATCGTGTAGATAATGCAAAGCCCGTTGCGTTGCCCGTTAGACACATGGCTCCACGGGAAAGGAAGGAGCTCAGTAAACAGATTAAAGAGCTTTTAGAGAAGGGGTTCATTAGAAGGAGTATTTCTGAATGGGGCGCTCTAGTGGTATTCGCCACAAAGGCGGATGGTTCACTCCGTCTGTGTGTTGACTATAGGGAGCTCAACAAGCTAACGAAAAAGAATAGGCACACTCTCCCTAGAATTGACGATCTGTTTGATCAGCTTGTAGGAGCGTCTGTTTTCTCCCAACTCGATTTGGCGACCGGTTTTCATCAGCTAAGGGTGGCTGAAGATAGCATCGATGAAACGACATTCAGAACCCCAGACGGCTTTTTTGAATGGCTTGTCATGCCTTTTGGCTTAACAAACGCACCCGCTTACTTCGTGGACCTAATGAGTAGGGTGTTCAGAGATTTCCTCAATAAGTTCGTAGTGGTCTTCGTAGACGATATCTTGGTCTTCTCAAAGAATGAGGAAGAGCATGCTCAGCACTTAAGGGCAATCATGGAAACTCTGCGAGTCCATCAGCTAAAAGCCAAATTCTCCAAATGCCACTTTTGGAGAGAAGAAGTGAGGTTCCTTGGGCACATAGTATCCAAAGAAGGGTTAGCTGTGGACCCTGCTAAGGTAGTAGCGGTACAGGATTGGAAGACACCAAGGAATGCAACTGAGGTCCGAAGTTTTCTAGGACTAGCAGGTTTCTACCGAAAATTCATAAGGGATTTTGCGAAAATCTCAGCTCCGCTCACAAGGCTGACCAAGAAGAATCTAGTGTTCAATTGGGACTTGGATTGCGAGTTTGCTTTCCAACGACTAAAAAGGGCTCTTACAACAGGCCCAGTTTTGACGTTGCCAGATGGAAGCAAGATGCTCACAGTTTATACAGATGCATGTGGGACAGGACTAGGCGCTGTCTTAATGCAAGAAGGAAGGGTAGTAGCTTGTGGCGGAAGACAGTTGAAAGTGCACGAAAAGAACTACCCGACCCACGATCTTGAGTTAGCTGCCATCGTCTTTGCACTCAAGTCTTGGCGACACTATCTCCTAGGTGAGAAGTTCGAACTTTACACTGACCATAAATCGTTGAAATATCTTTTCTCGCAGAAAGATCTTAACTTGAGGCAACAGAGATGGATGGAGTTTCTTGCCACGTACGATTTTGAGATCTCCTACACTCCGGGCAAAGGCAACGTAATGGCAGACACGTTGAGCCGAAAGAAACTGACCCTAAGCCCACTATTTGTTGAAAGACAAAGCCTAGAGTTTATAGCCAGCTTTGACTTTAGGCCCTCCTCCGATTTTGTACCGGGCTTGCTGGCATCTCTCGAAGTACGCCCGACTTTAGTGGACTCAATAGGGACAGCACAATGCGAAGACCCTCAGCTTGTGGAAACGATTGATAGGCTAATTAGGGGTGAGACTTCAAGTAACCTCAACAGATACTCCATCGACGATAAGGGTTAGCTAAGGCGAGACGGAAGACTATGCGTCCCACAGACAAGGGATTTAGTAAAGACGGTTCTCGAGGAAGCACATCACTCCAAGATGACGATACATCCAGGCAAAGATAAAATGTACAAGGACATAAAGAGAACTTTCTTTTGGAGCGGCATGAAGAAAGACGTGGCAGAATTCGTTTCAAAGTGTATGGTTTGCCAACAGGTTAAGGCGGAACAGAAGAAACCTGGCGGTTTGCTCCATCCTCTAGAGGTCCCGCATTGGAAGTGGGATAGCATCTCAATGGACTTCATTGATGGGCTGCCTAGGTCTAGAAGAGGCAACACTAGCATTTGGGTAATAGTGGATAGGCTTACTAAAAGCGCCCACTTTTTACCTGTCAAGAGTAAAAGAACTGCCTCATCCCTAGCATCTCTTTACCTCAAGGAAATTGTTCGACTTCGTGGAATACCCTCCAGCATTGTTAGTGACCGAGACCCTATCTTCACAAATGAGTTTTGGCGGAGTCTGCAAGAAGCGGTAGGCACACAGTTATGCTTGAGCACAGCCTATCATCCCCAGACCGACGGCCAGACAGAAAGAGTGAACAGAGTTTTGGAGGACCTTTTAAGACTGTGCATCCTTGACTTCGGAGGGACGTGGGAAGACCATCTTCCTTTGGTGGAATTTTCCAACAACAACAGCTACCAAGCAACCATCGGAATGGCGCCCTTTGAAGCTTTATATGGAAGACCGTGCCGATCGCCCACTTGTTGGTGGGAGTCTACTGACAAACTCATACTTGGACCAAATATGATCCGAGAGACTTCAGAAAAAGTAGACTTGATACGGAGAAGAATGAAGACAGCCTAAGACAGACAAAAATCCTACGCCGACAAGAGGAGGACCGACCTTGAATTTGAGGTTGGGGACAGAGTTTTTCTTAAGGTATCTCCGCTAAGGAACGTTGTTCGTTTTGGAACCACAGGAAGGCTAGCACCAAGGTTCGTAGGGCCATTTCCTATCATCGAGAAAATTGGGAAAATGGCCTATAGATTAGAGTTACCCGAAAAGCTGGCCGGAGTTCACAACGTTTTTCATGTTTCGCACCTCCAAAAATGTCTACATGAATCTGCTGAAGTGGTAGAGCCAAATATCCTAAAAGAAGCTGAAGTGGAACGCGAAGCAACCGTGAGGAAAGTTCCAACCCGCATATTAGGAACGGAAGTGAAAAAGCTACGCAACCGCGAAGTCAAGCTCATCAAAGTTCAGTGGAGCGACGCCGAGGGAGAGGCAACTTGGGAAACTGAAGCTAGAATACGCGCTGCCTACCATTTTCTTTTCAAGGGTACATCTTTGATCTTTCTTTTTCCTTAATTTGCGCTTTTATCTATCTTTTTAGGTATATCTCCTCGACCTTATCTTTTAGGTAGAAACTCTTTGGATGAAAACATGTAATTGAAACATGTTATGGATGATGGTTGCAAGTGGTTGCAAGTGATTGCTAGTGGTTGCTCGTGGTTGCATATACACACACAATTTAGGTTTTAGATCGGCTCAGTCACTTCATGTTGCATGTGCATATATGTATTTATATTTGTATATGGTTGAAGTTTAATGTGTTGCCATATGGATGTTGCATTTATATGTGAATGATTGTGCACTCATGTAAAATCATGAATTGGAAAATTTGCATACATAATGGATTCATGACACTTACATAATTTGCATTAAGGAGGTCAACTGAATCAGTAGACCGACTGATTTTGCATTAGATAAGCACATGTACACACACTTCGCATATGATCATGAAGCATTAGAAGTCTTTTAAGGACAATGGATGCTCGTGTTTGATGGATGAGTAGATGGATGTTTGGATGTTAGGATATACATTCTTCCTAAACTTGAAGATTTCCGGGACGAAATCCTTTTATGTGGGAGAGAATGTAACACCCCGAGTATTCTATAACAGTGAAATTCACAAATTAAAGTATAATTAATTTCAAATCAAAATATTAAGGGAAACGGGATACGCCATTGCGTTCATCTCGGAAAAATACGCGAAGTAGAGTCCGAGTTTTCGAAAAACGGAGCCCGTATGACCAAATTATGGCCCGATGAAGTTTCAGAAAATTCAAATTTCGAAAACAGATTTGAATTTCAGCCCAATCAGAGTAGGCGGGAAAAGTTCCCGCCCAACCCACCAGGTCGACCTGGGGGTCGACCCTAGGGTCGACCTGCTAAGCCAGGTCGACCTGGGGGTCGACCTGCCCCAGGCAGGTCGACTCTAGAGTCGACCTGGGGGTCGACTAGGGAGTCGACCTGGCCCCTGAGCCAGGTCGAACCCAGTCCCCCCTGGCTGGCCTGGTCTGTGCTTAGCCGAATTTTTGAGCCTTGCCTTGTCACTAGGGCTAGGTGTCAGCTCCTGATTGGTCTCTCCTTCAAATGAATGGCTAATATTAATCCAAGCTCCATCGACGGTCCTAATCAATTCACAAACTCTATAAAAAGGACCTAAGACTCCACCTAATTCATACAAACAAAAATAAGAATAAGACCGTCATGCTGCTGAGGAAATACTAGGAATAGCCGTCAAAATAGAGAGACGATTAGGAGACAATTCAAAAGCTTAAAGCATTGATAACTAAATCAAAACAACGCCTACAACAAAGGATAGCATCTCCAAATTCAGAATTCAGATTCCTGAATTGAAGATTCGTCATACGTTGTAAGTAGAGTGCTATTCCGATGTGAATAAATAATTGTGTTTTGATTTTTGTAAAATGATAAATAGAATTGTATTTGATTTGTGGTGATAATAATTCATATTTGAATGTTGCTTTGATTCTAAACGATTTGGGATGTTGTGGTATAACGATTGGATATTTGCAAGTATGTGATTAATGTTGAAAGTTAACAACTACATGTTTGTGGTAGTTTATTTGAGATTCATGCAAGTATATGATTCACTATTATGCCAACATAATATATATTATAATCACTTTTAGTGTAGTTGGATCCATTTGGGTATTATGACTTATGTGAATTTATGTTGGAATTGGCATCATGATTCAAGTGTAAAACCATACTTTTGTATTAGAGACAAAAGTAAGCATCTTTGTGAACTTGTGTTGACTCTATGAACATGACTAGACTATGTTTGGTGTTATGCCTAATTGAAAAACATGTTTTAGGCCTATATTGTTATCAAAAATCATATGATAATATATGTGACACGTAGCTAAGTTAGATTTACATTCCAATTGCAAGTTTGCATGAATAAATTAAAAACCATGATTTCATGTTTAGGTATATTTATGCCATGATTATATGAATAGATCAAAAACCATGATTTCATGTTTAGGTATGTTTATGCCATGATTATATGCTATTACAATGCAAGTTCACAAGTGCCAAATTTATGTTAATTGGTTCGCTATGTTGCAAGTTCATGCGTTCACACTCCCTTTTTTATGTTGCTTAGAATATATAAACACCATGTTCTAAGCCTCCCCTTTTTCATGTGGCTAAGTTGGGTTTAAATGTTAAACTCAACATATGTTATATTGTAGCGAACATATAAAACGGGGGTAAGGACGTTTGGGTTAAAATATAAAACATATGTGTTGGCATGTTTGACGCATGCCAACGACCTTGAAAACAATTAAGTGGTGTAAATTAATTTCACCCAATAAAGATGAATTTGAATAATGGGCCGCAAATATTTACATATAAAAAGAAAAGAAACAAAATATGTAAATTTAGAAAATACGATGTGTTTAACCCGAGGTTGGATTGAGTTGTGACGTATACCTTCCCGGAACCGCCCGGCTGTCCAGTAGTCACAACAATACCTATCCAATGTGGGTGGTTAAACACGGAGCCCAAGAAAGACCCGAGGTTAGACTGAGTTGTGGCGTAAGACTGCCCGGACCCAACCGGCACCAGGCAGCCACAACAATATCTGTCTAATGTGAGAGGTCGAGGCTTTAACAATTAAGGCTGAGTCAGGATTGATAGGATTAAGTAAATTGAATTAATACTTAATCAAAATGGAACATGCTAAACTATACAGACTGATTGGGGGTTAGGTTTACAAAACACTTAACCAACTTAGCATGTTGGCTAGAAATAGAAAACCTAGTAGCGGGGGACCCTTTTCAGCAGTAACCCTACAAGGTGTATCAGGATACCCTGAACTAGGCAGGGTGGGGCACGATTACTGGGCTGACTGTAAGAGGTCAAATCGACGGCGGTGGTGCAGCCGTGTAGGTTCTAACAGGGTGCGGACGTGCACACACTCCGGCACAGAAAAATAAGGCATTGGGCACAAGTAGTATACCTATGCATTCTAGAATTGTGTCGGGCCGCCACCATGGGACTTGATACACCCCATGGTGGGACCAGCATAGGTAACTACAACATTGGGGGCCGTAAGACACATGTAACTATGCAAGTAGGAGCCGATCATTAGAAACGGATCACTTCACCCTGATTATGGGGTGCCTGTTGGGAACTAGTTTATATGGATGCAGAGATTAATATGGGGTACGATAAGTATATTCAACTCTAGACAACTTAACTTAGTTTATGGTGCTTTCCCATTTCCAGTTTATACTTATCATGCCCAATTCTTTATTCATAGACTGAATAGTCCTAGACTTACTCAGGCTTTATGTCTGACTCTACTTTTCTTTCGTCTTCTTTTCTTTTGTTTCCCTCCCAGGTCCACAGGGAGGGAATACCGCAGCTTGACCAGTTTTCACATCCAGCTTGAAGAGAAAGAATGTATTGCTTGGATCTCTTTCGTTTTGGACTATGGCTTTGGATTGCATCTATGGGGACTTATGCAGTTTACTTTTGCTTTTATGCTTCTTTAAGTTATGAAATCAAGACAGTTATGAGAATGTAATGGTTTTTGGAAGTATTGTAAGACAATTATGACATGGTTTGTGTAACACGTATTTCGTTGAAATAAAAATTGCTGTTGTTTTCCGCTGTTTAAAAATATGTGTATTTATATCTCTCATGTGTATCTGTGACTTATACTTATAAACCTCCACCAAAATTAGGGCATTCCCTTTGAGAGTGACCCTAACGGAGGTGGGGTGTTTCAGTAATCTTCTAAACAAGAGAAAAAAGTATATTCTTACCAATTATTGTTTTAAATTTCTTTCCTTCCATTCATTTGTTTCTTTCAAATATTCTACAATTTTCTTTCCTCTTTTCAAAAATTCCAAAAAAAACGAAAACAAATTTTCTTTGTGTCATTTTTCTTTATTTCTTTCTTTGCATCTCACCGAACCATTAAACATAACACTCCTCAGACACAAACTGAACCACCACCTCACTTACCCTTGCTAAAACCAACAGCTACTCACTTCACTACCATTTTCTATCATCAATATACTTCTAGACCAAACAACCGCTTCCACATACACTTCACTGATAAATCTTCCAGCACCATATCCTCAACACAACACCATTCATTTGCATCAACCCCAAACACCATTATACCCAGTGCACCCCTTCAAACACTTCAATCACCATCGCTTCAACATACATACGACATCAATCTTCACATTCACCAAACTACTTAAATACCCCATGCAACCAAAATGCCGATCACTGCAAACACCAAATCCTCCCCTTCCACCATAGTTTGCTCCTGCATATTATTCACGCCACACCCTCAAACATCTCACCACTTCTCTGATCAGACTTCCCCTTTCATCTTTTGCCTTACCATCTTTACACCACTGCGTCATAACCTACCCTACCATAACCAAGGTTCTGACCAACAACCAGTTTCTAAACTCCATTACTGCGAACATCCCAATTCTTCCCATCCATCAAATGCCAACCCATCCCTCAAACTACTTCTCCACCTCTTCAAGGCCACACTGCTTCGATAACCAAGCTACTGCTATACTGCATCTAAACACTCCGACAATCAAACTGCACATCCATCTGAACATGGACCATCACATACATCGACCAAAACTGCCTCCGACCGTCAGCAGCTCTGTCAACGTCCATCTTCACCTCCATCAAAGATTACGCACTCCACTTTCAACCACGTCAACAAGATGAAATTGCCATTTCCTTTCAATAGTATCTATTTAAAATAATTGATACTGTGTATTTATAGTTGTGTTTTCAGATTATTGATGATGAATGGATTAATGCACTTAATTATTGAAAATTTTGAAGAATTGATGCAAGAAGAGTGTTGAATTTTAGAGCTAGATTGTAGCTTGAAGAGCTAAAGAAATGTTGTTGTTCAACCACCTTCTGCTGCATATTTTAAAGTCAAGATTCAACGCTTTTCATAAAGATTGCTTATCTTGGATGATATGGAGTTCTCATTCATGCTCAAAACAATTGAAATTGATGCCATTTGGAAATTTTAATAAATTTACATTTTCAACCATTACATGTTTAGAACTTTTATTGTTTTGTAGAACGTGCTAACAAAAATAATAATATTACAAATAGGGTTTTGTTGGGTAACTTCTTTAACTTTCCAGGTAAATATCTTTTGCACTCTAAAATCCCAACTAAAAATAAACAAAACCCACCCCAACTTAAAATAAACAAAATCCAACTCCAAAACTGAACTCTTAAGTTGATAGCAATCAAGAGATGAAGTTTGATGATTAGTAGGCTAAGTTGAGGGGAAAAAATTACCTGAATCGGTGTCTCACAATTACATCGCCGCTCAGGAAAAACCAGGTAGTATTGGGAACTGTTATAATAAACTAATTGTTCAGCTATCATATAAACTAACTCCTCAACTATGAAAAAAAGTAACTGTTCAACTATATGTTCAGCCATGAGGTGGAAAGCATGTGCTTAGATACACTGCTTCAGCAAAATTATGCTACCAAATTTAGATTGATTTACCAATGTCGTCATAATAAAAAGCGGATTTATTTGAACAAAAACACATAATGAAAAGGAGGCATTCCGAGAATCGAATTCGGGACCTCTTGCACCCAAAACGAGAATCATACCACTAGACCAAATGCCCTTTGATGAAATGGTTGACATGGACAGGTTTTGGAATAGTGTGCAACTCAAGGTCAATTTATGAAGAACCTGGAAAAAATATCATCTTTAAAAATTTTGTCAAAATATTGGATATACCCCGGCCTAAGTTAGAATCATGTGATGGGACCAAATAGTCAAATACACAAGCTGAAAGGATTGATTTGTAGCATAAAAGTCAAAATATGTTGCGGCTTTATAAACATCTTCAAACAAGCCTACTTATGAAATAAAGTTCACTGAGCAGAGAAGGGCACTCCGAGAGCGAGAATCATACTTCCATATCGACTGCCTTTGATGAGCGGGTTGACCTTTAGGCAGAGGTCTTGTGACAAATATACAATTAACGGCTGCCAAAACACTTACGTAAAAGGCAAAATACGCAAATGTTTGCAAGAAAGTATCTCAAAAATGCACCATTTGAAATTGATTTTTTTAAAAAGGAACAGGCATTTCTAAATTGAAGTCAGAAAGCAAGAATCGTATTACATGACCAAATGTCATGGTTAAAGGTTAAACTTGTATGTACATGTATTTAATTAGAAATTTGATTATATACTTTAAATTAATTCATATGGTTCAACATATATAAAAATGTTGGCCCTGGACACTAAAAGGAATTGCTATGTGAATGGTAGATTCAATCTTGAAGGCAAGCCTTTATTTTACACAATATAGGAATGAAATCATTCAAAGGAAAATTTAGCACTTCCACTTAAAGCAAGATTTGAACTCATACTAGATTTGTTGTTACTAGAATGTCACCATGCATAATGTTACCATTAACAAGTTCAACAATTAAAAATCCACGATTAAGGGTTTTTCCCCCTAAAAAATGATCTTTATTCTAAAGGTCTATCAGCTTAAGACTTTAGCTGCAAAAATTTTCCTCCTTTTTTCCCCTTTATAGCTAAGCATACGATGAGAATGGTTTTCAAAAGTAGCCTCTTTATTGTTCATAGAATAATTTAATAAATTTCCATTTTCAACCATTACATGTTCAGAAATTTTTTAAATTTTGTAGAACGTGTTAACAAAAATTATTATACTATAAACAGGGTTTTGTTGAGTACTTCTTTAACTTTCCAGGTAAATATCTTTCGCATTCTAAAATCCCAACTGAAAATAAACAAAACCCACCACAACTTAAAATAAACAAAACCCTAATTTCAAATAATCAGAAAATCCAACTCCAAAACTGAACTCTTAAGTTGATTACAATCAAGAGATGGAGTTCGATGGTAAGTAGGATGAGCTGAGAAAATACAATTATCTGAATCGGTGTCTCACTATTACATCATCACTCAGGAAAAACCAGGCAGTATTGGGAAGTCTTATAATAAACTAATTGTTCAGCTGTGAAATAAACTAATTGTTCGGCTACATGTTTATCCGTGTGGTGGAAATCATGTGATAAGATACATTGCATCAGCAAAAATATGTTACCAAAATAAGATTGATTTACCAATGTCGTTATCTTCTAAAGAGGATTTATCTGAACAAAAATAAAAAACGAAAAGGAGGCATTTCGAGAATCTAACTCAGGACCTCTCGCACCCAAAGCGAGAACCATACCACTAGACCAAATGCCCTTTGATGAAATGGTTGATATGTACAGGTCTTGGGATCGCATGCAACTTGAGGTCCATTCATTAAGAACTTGGAAAAAATATCAACTTTGAAATACGCTTAATTTTTCCATAAAATTGGATATCCCCCGGCCTAAGTTAGAATCATGCGATGGGACCAAACAGTCAAATACACAAGCTGAAAGGATTGATTTGTAGCATAAAAGTTAAATTATGTAGCAGCATGATAAACATCTTCAAACAAGCCTTATAAATTAAAGTTCACTGAGCAAAGAAGGGAATTCCGAGAGCGAGAATCATACTACTATAGTGACTGCCCTTGATGAACGGGTTGACCTGTAGGCAGAGGTCTTGTGATAAATATACAATTAACGGTTGCCAAAACATTCATGCAAAAGGAAAAATACGTAAAATTTTCCATGATAGTACTTCATAATGCACCATTTGAAATTGAATTTTTGAAAAAGGAAGAGGCACTTCTAAATTAAACTCGGAGAGCAAGAATCATATTACAAGACCAAACGTCTTGGTAAAAGGTCAAACTTGTATGCACATGTATTTAATTAGAAATTTGATTATATACTTTAAATTAATTTGTATGATTCAACAATTATAAAAATGCTGGCCCTGGACACTAAAGGCATATGCTATGTGAATGGAAGATTCAATCTTGAAGGCAAGACTTTATTTTATACAATACAAGAATAAAATTATTCAAAGACAAATTCAGCACTTTCACCTAAAGTAGGATTTTAACTCATACTAGATTTTATGTTACTTGAATGTCACCATACATAACGTTACCATTAACAAATTCAATAATTAAAAATCCACGATTAAGGGTTTTTTTGGCCCAAAAATGCTATATATTCTTAAGGTCTATCAGCTTAAAACTGAGCTGCAATTTTTTTCCTCCCTTTTCACCCTTTTGTGCCTAAGCATAAGACGGGTATGGTTTACAAAGTAGCCTTTTTATAGTTCAAAGAACAATTTAATAAATTACCATTTTCAACCATTACATGTTCAGAATTTTCAATGTTTTGCAGAACGTTTGGACAAAAATAGTATATTATAAACAAGGTTTTTTGGAGTAACTTAATTTAACTTTCCATGAAAATATCTTTCGCACTCTAAAATCCCAACTGAAAATAAACAAAACCCACCCAACTTAAAATAAATAAAACCATAATTTCAAATACTCAGAAAATCCAACTCCAAAACTGAACTCTTATGTTGATAGCAATCAAGATATGAAGTTCGATGGTAAGTAGGAAAATTTGAGGAAAAACAATTACCTGAATCGGTGTCTCACTATTACATCGTTTCCCGAGAAAAACTAGGTAGTATTGGGAAGTGTTATAATAAACTAATTGTTCAGCTATGATGTAAACTAATTGTTCGACTATAGATTTAGCCATGAGGTGGAAAGCATGTGCTTAGATACACTGCATCAGCGAAAATATGCTACCAAAATTAGATTGATTTACCAATGTCGTCGTCTTAAAAAGAGGATTTATCTGAACAAAAATACAAAACAAAAAGGGGCATTCCGAGAATCGAACTCGGGACCTCTCGCACCCAAAGCGAGAATCATACCACTAGACCAAATGCCCTTTGATGAAATGGTTGATATGTACAGGTCTGGGATAGCGTGCAACTTAAGGTCAAGTTATGAAGAACCTGGAAAAAATATCATCTTTAAAATAAGCCTAATTTTACCATAAAATTGGATATCCCCGGGCCTAAGTTAGAATCATGCGATCGGACCAAAAAGTCAAATACATAAGCTGAAGGATTGATTTATAGCATAAAAGTCAAATAATGTAGCAGCTTGATAAACATCTTCAAACAAGCCTACTTAAGAACGAAAGTTCACTGAGCAGAGAAGGGCATTCTAAGAGCGAGAATCATACCACTAGATCGACTGCCCTTGATGAATGGGTTGACTTGTAGGCAGAGGTCTTGTGACAAATATACAATTAACATTTGCCAAAACACTCACATAAAAGGCAAAATACGCAAAAGTATGCAAGATAGTATTTCATAAATGCACCATTTGAAATTGAATTTTTAAAAAAGGAAGAGGCATTTCTAAATTAATCTCAGAGAGCAAGAATCATATTACAAGACCAAATGTCTTGGTAAAAGGCCAAATTTGTATGTACATGTATTCAATTAGAAATTTGATTTTATACTTTAAATTAATTCATATGATTCAACAATTATAAAAATGTTGGCCCTGGACATTAAAAGGCATATGCTATTTGAATGGAAGATTCAATCTTGAATGCAAGACTTTATTTTATACAATACAGGAACAAAATCATTCAAAGACAAATTCAGCACTTTCACCTAAAGCAGGATTTGAAATCATACTAGGTTTTATGTTACCTGAACGTCACCATACATAACGTTACAATTAACAAATTCAATAATTAAAATTCCACGATTAAGGGTCCCCCCCCCACCCCCGAAAAAATCTTTATTCTTCAGGTCTATCAGTAAGACTTTAGCTACAATTTTTTCCCCTCCTTTTTTCCCCTTTATGGCTAAGCATACGACGAGAATGGCTTTCAAAAGTAGCCTCTTTATAGTTCATAGAACAATTTAATAAATTTCCGTTTTTAGCCATTACATGTTCAAAACTTTATTGTTTTGTAGAACGTGCTAACAAAAATAATAATATTATAAACAGGGTTTTGTTGAGTACTTCTTTAACTTTCCAGGTAAATATCTTTCGCACTCTAAAATCCCAACTGAAAATAAAAAAACCCATCCTAACTTAAAATAAACAAAACCCTAATTTTAAATACTCAGAAAATCCAACTCCAAAACTGAACTCTTAAGTTGAGAGCAATCAAGAGATGAAGTTCGATGGTAAGTAGGCTGAGCTGAGGGGAAACGATTACCTGAATTGGTATCTCACTATTACATCGTCGCTCAGGCAAAACCAGGTAGTATTGGGAAGTGTTATAATAAATTATCTATTCGGCTATGATATAAACTAACTGTTCGGATATATGTTTAGCCATGAGGTGGAAAGCATGTGCTTAGATACACTGCATCAGCGAAAATATGCTTCCAAAATTAGACTGATTTACCAATGTCGTCGTCTTAAAAAGAGTATTTATCTGAACAAAAATACAAAACGAAAATGGGGCATTCCGAGAATCAAACTCAGGTCCTCTCGCACCTAAAGCGAGAATCATATCAATAGACCAAATGCCCTTTGATGAAATGGTTGATTTGTACAGGTCTTGGGATAGCGTGCAACTTAAGGTCGATTAATGAAGAACTTGGAAAAAATATCATCTTTAAAATAAGCCTAATTTTTTCATAAAATTGGATATCCCCGGCCTAATTTAGAATCATGCAATGGGACCAAATAGTCAAATACACAAGCTGAAAGGGTTGATTTGTAGAATAAAAGTTAAATTATGTAGCAGCGACATATGGCTAGATGCCAATCACTGTTTCTGATTTTAAATAGGATTTAAATCATTTCCAATGTTTTAATAAGATATAGGGTCACACACTTAGAACATTGTAAGAGATTACTGGTTTTTTTTGGAGTAAAATTAAAATATTAACCATTGATATTTTGTTTAATAAGTATAGGGAATGTTTCCTTATTTATCGTTCAGATGTGCATGTTAAAAGGGATTTTATTTCTTTTATAAGTTACACGCATACATTTTATTTTAAGGCAATTCGATTGTCTGAAAAAAAGCCCTAGAAAAAAATAATCAAAATGGCGGTTAGCACGTTTGTCTTCCCTTCTCCCTTTGATTTGTATGACAATCGAATACTTTGTTCGTGTGGATTACTACGGAGGCTCGACCTTTGGAGAGCTCGAATTCAATGCAATCTGATCCAAATCAAATCAAATAATCAAGATTAAATTCCAATAATTGCGAATGTAGTAACTGGTATAATACTTGATTTACATTATTTTACATAGATCTGTTAATTTTGGTTTCGATTTAGTGTTTATGTGCTGCATAAATTAACCCTAGAAACCTTTCACCAAGGCATTCAATATGCTAGCTCCGGTTTACGAGACTCGATGGGGTTGCCCAAATCGACTTATAGGTGACTCTTTTGCTTATGAGGAAAAATAATTGAGGGAATAATTACAAAGCATGCCCCGATTCTAACGCAACATACTTTAGGGGGCAAAGTGTTAATGGGCCTTTTGGCAAAGCCATCAAGGCTCATTGGAATTATGAACTCATATTAAAGAATCCCTAGTCGAAACCCGCAGCGGTCAAACTGACCGAGTCAGGATTAGATCTGGTCCACAGCAAAATATCAACCCAAATAATAGCTCAAGTTCAGTATTGATCATACCAAGCCATCCGAATAGACTGGGTCAATTTCCACCTGTCAATACCTATTCAAATCATGCCAATTCTTGAGGACTAGAGCGTTTCTTCATGTTCTCCGATTAACTAGTATCGAATGGCACAATAAAATAAACGACAAGTAAACAATAAAATAGATATATTTGTTTATTGATCAAATCTTGATATGTCTTTGACTAGCCAAAAAAATACATAATACGATAATTTTCTTAGGCTGCTACCATACATAACAACAAAAACACTTAATCTCATTACTTAAGTTACATTAAAAACGAAGAAAAATGATAATCAAACAATTTCAAGTCTCGAGCCACTCAAAAATGGTGACATCAATTCCTCTTTCCTCATCTAGCCGCTCAACACCTCTGTCTTCTCCATCGCCTCGAGCCCTCCCTCAGCAATCCCTTCGCCTCCTCCTTTCCCTCCTAACCCAAATCTGCCTCCTCTGCTTCCCAAACGCCCCTCCAACCCTCCTCTTCCCTCTGTGAAATGGTCTCCTCTTTTTTCCTCCAAACCGCACAACGCTGGATCCTTCATACTGCCAATGATCACCCACAAATTCTCTGGCAAGAATGTCATGCCTACTGTTGACATCCAACAAGCTAGTGTAGACATCTGGCAAATTATCTTATTGGGTTCTTTCTTGATGAACCAATCTCCTATGAAGTTGTGGTAACGTATCTCAAGAAGCACTGGCAACCGAGAGGGCCGATCAGCATCAAATTCAACGGTAATGTTTTTTTTCTTTCTAATTCAGGACAGTGAGGATAGGAAGAGGATTCTTGAAGCGGATCCCATTATAATTAGAAATAAGGTCTTCAAAGTCAAGAAATGGGATGTCTCGATGGGTAGTACTAGTAAAGGAATTAAAAACATTCCAGTGTGGACAAAAATGTTTGATATCCGATGGTGGCTTGGTTTAGGTTAGGAATCTATTGGCTAGCCTCGTTAGTCGAGAAATTTCTATGTATGGATCAGTCTACCAAGAAAATGGACCGTCTGGGGTGTGCTAAATATATGGTAGAAGTTGCTGCGACGGATGAAATGCCTGACATGCTTCCGGTGTTGCTGGACGATGGAACTGTTCAGGAAGTAAAAGTGTAGTACTTGTGGAAGCCTGCCCAATGTTCTAAATGCTAGATTTTCGGACATAGATTGGAAAAATGCAACAATATTGACAAAACGAACACCCATACTGTTGGAAAGAATTGAGAAGAGAGAGAACCCGATAGAGTTCCTGAGGGTGATTCAAGTGCTCAGAAAATGGAAAGCAGGCAGGAAGAGAAGTGTGAGCGGCTAAGGAAACACCAAAGACCGATGTCCTCTAGAAGTAACAGACAAGCAAGTGTTCTATTGCTTAAGAAATGGAAAAGGAAAGAATTTGTTGCGAACAAAGCTAAAAAGCCAGTTAGTGAAAGTGGGGAAAAATTAGCGGAAAATATAATGAGTAAGAACTCTTTTGATGTGCTTAGACATTGCGCTAATGATGATGACATGCAGTCAGACGAACAGGAGCTGGAAGATGGTGAACTGCGAGATGAAGATGAGAAGGAAGACAGACTTTAAGGGAACAACGTTGAAACAGTGAACCATGATGGTAACGTTTCAAATGGTGTGTCCAATGTTGAGAACCATGTAGAAACTGTGACCATAAATGAAAAAACAGCCACCGACCAAATTAACGCAGTTCGCTGCGTTGGGAAGTTAAATGGGATGAGTGAGGAAAAAACTAAAAACATGCAAGTAGGAGAAGCATATAGGAAGACAACACCCAAGGATAAAGATAAGAGAAAGAAGGTAGTGAGCAGGTCTGAAAATGAGGATTAAAGTTATAAAGTAAATGAAGGTATGTACAATACTGATGCCATGCAAATCTAATTAAAAGACATAAGGGAATTTGAACAATGCTTGAAATCGGGTGACCATGATCGAGGTAAAGAAGTGGATGACCTTCCCTAAAACATAATGGATGAAGCAGACAAATTCGAAGAGATCAGGAATGGTGGTTCTGTTGACACTCCAGTTGTGCAATTTGGCATTGACAATCACTCCAACTTCAGTTTTAAACCTGGTTTCCTAAATTCCAGTCCAAAACTAAACTTGAAAACAGCTTCGCAAAATAAAGACATTATTAAAGGACTTGAGTCTGAAGCTTCCACCTCTATGGTATCATCCTCTGATAAGAAGTGAGGTAAGCCCAAACAAGATAAACCATACTCGCATATCTTACCACAAGCTGCTTATAAGCCACCTCCGCAAATGAAGAAAGCTGTAGTTGAACCAAACTCCCCAATGGCCAAGGAAGCCTCCACTCCTCTTACTCGGAGTAGGATGCGTAGCCTTCAGCTCAACTCCGTTTATATATGGGCTTTTGGGAAGTGAATGAAAATTTCAATAGCAATGCTTCTTTATAGGACATCTAGTAAACAGTCAAGTCCTTATTTTGAGTCATGTAACAAGATGTATTGGTTGTGTAATTCAGTTGGCTTATTCGTACTCCCTGCGTGGAGTCGAGCCTCTCTTAGCTGATGCAAACTTTTTGTATCACCTAATTAGATATACTCAATTATTATATTAATAATTAAGTGGCTGGTCCACTATAAAAACCATTCGGCCATGCCAAAAAAAATGAAGAAAACAAAAACTTCTACATCCACCGTTATTCGGTTATGCAAGAAAGTTTAATTATCTATATATTTGATGAAAAATTCATGTTAAATTTCTTCATTGGCCCGAACAATTAGTTCTCAGCACTACATTCTCATCAAAACTTCAATTTTTCTTGTGGAAAAGGGATCTCTATTGGAATCATCATCTTTTAAGATACAAAAATTATCAAATTATGCATAAATTACAAAATGGTTAAAAAATTGATAGATTTATCTGATAAGGCCTGATATATTCTAAGGTAATACCTGCATATGTGTTGATAGGACTTTTGGCAAAGCCATGAGGCTCATCAGACGTGTCAAAGAAGCCCAGGTCGAAACCTGCAGCGGTCAAACCGATTGAGTCAGGACTAGATCTAGTCCAAATCAATATATCAACCCAAAGAATAGCTCACGTTCAGTATTTATCATTCCAAGCCGTCCGAATAGACTAGGTCAATTGCCACTTGCCAATACCTATTCAAATCATGTCGGTTCTTGAGGACTAGAGAATTTTCCATGTTCTCCGGTTAATTAGGATCGAGTGGCACGTATTCCAGCTAACACAAGCACTAAATCATCTATAAATACACTTTTTGGACTTAGAAGAGGGGACTTTGAATTTTTATTATTCTTCATTGATTATATCACCATTATAACTATTCGATGGTAATAATTATTTGATATAAGAAGAATTATAAAGTGGACTAAGGCTCGTTAACGCCGAGCCATTATAAATCTGTGTATGATTGCTCTTTTCCACATTTTTCATTTATCTATCTTCATTAACATCTCTACAAATTCATTCTTTGGGCGTTGTGCATATTTTTGATGTTAACAATATGATTTTCCATAATATGAGGAAATAGTATAAATATCATTACGATATTATTCCATAACTGTAGAAGTACATATAAATTGTATGTTAGAATGTGAGGAAATAATATAAATATCATTATGATATTATTCCATAACTGTAGTAGTACATATAAACGGTATGCCATAATATGAGGGAATAATGTAAATATCATTATGATATTATTCCATAACTGTAGAAGTACATATAAATGGTATGCCATAATATGAGGAAATAATATGAATATTAGTATGATATTATTCCATAACTGTAGCAGTACATATAAATGGTATGCCATAATATGAGGAAATAATGTAAATATTGTTATGATATTATTCCATAACTACACCAGTATGTATGACTGCATGATATCTTGCAACTATATGTATTTGTGGTTACTGAATGGAAAAGTATCCTTCTCTTCAATTTTCTTCAAGGTATCAAAGCTTTGATCCTAAATAGTTCAACTCCCTCTTGTTCAATGGATCTCATTAACCAAACTACATCCTATCAGATTCCTAATGGAAGTGATCCCACTAAGCTCTAAAATTTTCTAGGCAAATGTCAATGGTGCCGAGAACAAGGACATGTGATGGCTCATTGTCCTTTATTTAAGAAAAAGTTTCCTAATGACATTCCTTTTGCTTCAAATTCTCAACCCTCGTTAAACCGATTCACACCAAAACCTCAAGCAAATATCAAAAATCCCTCTGCCCCTTCATCCTTTTCAACATGGCTTCTCTATAGTGGTGCTTCCCACCACGTCATGAAAGATCTGAACAATCTATCCCTCCATGCTCCTTATGATGGAACCGAAGAGTTGATCGTTGGTGATGGCAAGGGCCATCAAATCACTCACGATTGTTCTTGTTTTCTATCAACACTCAAACTAAATAATGTCTTAGCTGTTCTCGCCATGTCTAAAAATATAAATTTTGTTTCTCAACCTTGTCATGATAACAATATCTCAATTGTCTTTTCTTCCACCTTTCATCATGTGAAGGATCTAAAAATGGGGAAATCTCTATTCCAGGGGTTGGTTGCAACAGGCATTTATGAGCTCAAATCCACAACCCCTACAGTCTATGCAAGCACAACTAGTTCACTTGATTGGTATTATTGTTTAGGGCATCCGTCTCGTAATGTTTTTAGGCAAATTGTTTCCAAAAATAAATTTCATGTTCCTATTATCTCCACTTTAGATTTCAATTCATGTGCTTGTAATAAAAGTCATAAACTTCCTTTTTGTACTTCCTCTATTGTGTCTATCGCCCCAGTTGAGTATGTTTATTCTGATCTTTGGACATCACCAATTTACTCTCATGATGGCTTTAAATATTGTCTTATTTTGTTGATCATTTTTCTAAATATATTTGGTTGTATAATTTGAAACGAAAATCAAAAGCAAAACATGTATTCATTCGATATAAATCTCTAATTGAGAAATACTTTCAACTGCCTCTCAAAACTCTCTACTCGGACAATAGTGGTGATTATGAAAGCCTGCGTAACTACTTGTCTATCGATAGAATTTCACATCTCACAACTCCACCCTACACCCCTCAACACAATTGCTATGCGGAGCGACGACATCGACACACTGTTCAGACATTTCTATCACTCCTAACACATGCTAAAATGCCCCTGGAATATTGGACAAATGCTTGCTCAACAGCTGTTTACTCAATTAATCGACTTTCCATGCCAACTCTAAACAATGTGTCACCCTACTTTAAATTATTTGGCCAACATCCTAATTATTCCAATCTTTGAAGTTTTGGGTGTCTTTGCTACCCGTGGCTTAAACCCTGCAATTCTCACAAACTTGAACTCAAATCTCAACCATGTATTTTTGTTGGTTATTCACCTACTTGAAGTGCATATTATTATCTCGAATTAAACACTAGTTGTGTCAATGTTTCTTGTCATGTTCACTTCAAATAAAATGGTTTTCCTTTCTCTGAAATTAATAATTCAAGTACCTCCTTGTCTGACCTAGTGGAACAATGGGCACCTATCACATTATCTATAATATCAAACACTCAATCTTCCTCTTCTCATTCATTGCAAACTGACTCACCTTCCATACTATGAGGAAATAATATAAATAGCATTATGATTTTATTCCATAACTGTAGCAGTACTGTAATGGCCCGAACTTCCATACACATTGAGTTGACTAATTACACTATATGTCCAACCCAAATTGCACAGAAACACGAATCATTGATAGAAAGAAGTTAGAGGATAAGAAATAGAAATAAAGAGAAATTAGAATAGAAGAAAACAAAGAACAAAATCTCACAGCGGAACGATACAAATTTGAAAACTGTATATACATACCATCATCAGAGCACAACAGCTATTTCTGGAACAGTTGTAAACAACTGCTTCCAGATACAAACATAGTACACAGCGGAAAATATGATAGTCTATAGCTAACTGGTAATGCCTCCTGCTTCAAGCTCCTCCAAGTGAACTGTAAATCCTCACTACTTGAATGCCCGTATAAATTTGGGCACCCAAGAGTTTAGGGAAAACAAACAAAATAAACTCTGGGTCAGTCATGGCACTGGTGTGAGTAAACTCCAACCGTTAGTTTAACTTTCAAAAATCCTTTCGAAAGAAATGATAATCAGAAGACCGATCCACATATAAAAACGGATGGTTTTTACCTTACGATAACCAAAAATATTTTTTGTATCAATTCCAATGATATTACAATAGTGTCTAAATCAAATAAAATAGGAATCTAGTGGAATGCTTGCATCTCACGCTCCATATATAATATTAAATCAAAAACCGCAGGGTGCTTATTGGAGATTGAATTTCCAACATGACAAGGTATGGAACCACCTTCCGATAGTGTATCTCTAGAGGGGAATACACTGGGTTCAACAAGAACGTCTTGCAACCCGGCCCACACATGGCTGGCCACTCATTTAACTTGAGTGTACCGAGCATATTATCACCAAAGGTTGTGATCAGCAACCGTTACTGAAAGTATACAGCAGCGAATAGAATAAGAAGCAAATGAAATTTCTCTACATCAGGTGATAATATCCCTAATGGGAATGACCCACATGGCCATGCTACCTGCCCGATTTTTGTCATTTCTCGGTTGATGAGGCTTGAGGTTACGATTATCTTCTAGAACATCTTGCCACCATTTACTTTGAATGTCACCTTGTCAAATCCATCAATATATGTTGTCCTGGGACTGGACAAACTAAAGGCCCCATCTCATTAGTCCATCTTAGGCAATTTTTACCTAGGATTAACAGAACAACCCTTGCACTTTACTCCGTCTTCAATTCTCTTAAGCATAAGTTGATGCGTAACGCTTATGCCAATACGAAGTGGTTTTCGGATATTAAATCTGATCTCGGTCTCTCCGTATCGACAACGGAGGTATAAAATAAACCAAAATTTGATAGTTGGTGATTTAACTATCAAAGAAAACATCCATACAATCAACGGTTCTATTTCCAAGTGGAAATTTCTACCGATCAAACATCGCACAACACTGACCCCTCTTTATATTAGTTCTTTATTATATTATTGATTTCAAATTCCCTTTTCCCTCTTTCGTATCCTTTCAAAGCTCAATTTTCTATCTCTATTCTTGGAAAAAAATCAATATCACAATTGCTTTATTTCGAGGAAATACCTCGTATTATAGTTAGAAAACATTTCTATACATTCACAAATCCTTATTTTCTATATTCGGAAAATATCCCTTATTAATATCGAAAAATATTTCCATATTTCATTTATTAATCCATCGTTGACCAATTCATTTTTTTTTTGCATAGAAAATATCGCTCATTTTATTTGGGGAAAACATTTCAAAATCCTCTAAATTAGCGTGACGTTATAAAACATCGTTACTATAACTCAAACCATTATTCATTTATTAACTAACCATATTGCTAACCAATCTTCACTATCAAACCTTAACCATTTCTCCATCAATCATGAAGTCAATCAAGTTGGGGTATAATTACCTCTCAGACCTTAATTGAACAACATTTTCAACTTTGAAATAGTCAAAGCTCAAAACTTCAAACAAAACATCGCTTACGTGACTCTCAGATTCAATCTAAGAATCCACTTCCTTTATGGAAAAACAATGATTATAATGGTAGTGTTATAATCGCTGTTTCCAAATATTTGATTTACAAGATATTTATTATAACAACAGCATTAAAATCATTGCTTAGATTTACAAAACATTTATTATAACGACAATGCTAAAATCGCTGTTTAGATTTACAAAACATTTATTATAATGACAGCGCTAAAATCGCTGTTTAGATTTATAAACATTTATTATAATAATAGCATTATAATCGCTGTTTAGATTTATAACGGTAGCGTTATAATCGTTGTTCCTAAATAATTGGTATATAAAAATATAACTTGTACTTATTAATTCAATTAAAAAGTAAATTAAAAAAAATTAGATTTGATTCAAAATGAAAAGTAAAAGTTACTACTTCCCTAAATTCGATATAATCGAATTCCAATAAATAACTCTCTATCGAATAATCTATATTCGATTATATTCCTATCTTCGGATTTTATCTACCATTTCAGGTTAATTCAAATACCAAATTCACTTTTGTATTTATCCTTTCCAAATCATTACCAAATCCATTTATAACCCTCCTAACCTACAAAACGTTATTTATATTCCAAATTTTGGGACAAAACTCATCGTTTCTTTAAACTCCACGCCTATAAAACATTATTTGTAGTCGAGCCTCTCTTAGCTCATCTCCTAGCCTACAAAACGTTATTTATATTCTCCACTTCACCCCTTTCATCTCCTATATCCGCAACAGCCTCATCTCAACCTCCTATTACCGTTGTTGAGCATTCCTCTACTTCATCTCAGTAAAACCTTGATATATCCACATCTACAAATTCAACACCCAACAATCATTTACATTCTCCTCAAATGACCACAAGGCTACAATATGGCATTAAGAAATAAATCAGTAGACTGAATTTAAATGCGGAGGTTCATGAGATGGAGATCCCAAAATATCACCCAAGCATTAAAAAGCCCCATTTGGCGTAAAGCTATGGATGAAGAGATTGATGCATTGGTGAAAAATAGAACTTTGGATTTTGTACCTTCATCTATGTCACAAAATGTAATGGGTTGCAAATGAATTTTTCGAATTAAAAAGAATAAGGATGGTAACATTATTCGGTACATGGCTCGCTATGTTGCAAGAGGTTTTAATCAGAGAGTTGACATTGACTACGGTGAGACTTTTAGCCCTGTAGTTAATCCCGCCATAGTTCGTCTTCTGCTCTCACTTGCAGTTAGTCAAGGTTGGTCATTGCGCCAACTTTGCAAAACAATGCTTTTCTACAGGGCACACTCACTGATGATGTATGCACCATACAACCTCCTGGCTACACAGATCCTATACATCCAACACATGTATGTAAATTAAACAGGGCAATGTATGGGTTAAAACAAATTCCAAGAGCTTGGTATAAATAATTACGGCAGTATTTAATTTAGTTAGGCTTTAAGAATACGGTCTCTGATTCATCCTTGTTCACATTGCACAAAAATGGTGACATAATTTATCTGTTGGTTTATGTGGATGATATTATTGCTATAAGTAGTGAAACTCATGCTCTGGAAGCTTTTTTTAAAAAAATTGACAGCACGTTTCTCACTCATAGACCTTGGAGAATTGTCTTACTTCTTGGGAGTGGAAGTAGTGCCTCATCCAAAAGGTATTTTCTTGAGTCAAAAGAGGTATACTGCTGATATTTTGTGCAAAGCTAATATGAACGATGCAAAACCATTTGCAACACCATTAGCAACTCATCCTCCGTTAACTATATATGGAAATCTTCTCAACGATCCTACTAAGTATCGTACTCTGATTGGTACAATATTTAAGTCTCATAGGGCCTGATGTGGAATTCGCGGTGAACAAGTTAGCACAATACATGCGGCATCCAACTAAGGAATACATGCAATCTCTACATCATCTTCTTTGGCATCTAAGTGGTACATCTAATATGGGTTTAATTATACACAAAAATTCACCTCTCACTTCCCATGCTTACTCTAATGCAGATTGGGCTCGTGACAAAGACGACTACATTTCTACAACAGCATATATAGTCTATTTGGGAAAGAATCCTATCTCCTGGACGTCAAAGAAGCAACATACAAGAGCTAGATCATCAATCAAGGCCGAGTACAGGGTAGTGGAAAATGCTAATGCCAAAATTCTTTGGGTAGGAAATTTATTCAAGGAGCTTGCTCATAACCTTGCTCTCGCGCCAGTCATCTATTGTGATAATGATGGAGCTACATATGTGAGTACTAGTCCATTTTTTCATTCTAAAATGAATTATCTGTGATTAAACTACCATTTTGTCAGATAAAATGTGCAAAGTGGAAACTTGAGGGTCTCTTACATCTCCACTAACGACCAGCTTGCGGATGCCCTCACTAAGCCACTACCACATACCTCCATTACAATATTGGTTAGCAAAATCGATCTTTCATCTTTGTCGTCAGTTTTGAGAGGTTGTGATAAGGACTAACATATTCTAAGTCAATCCCTGCATATGGTATTCCATAATATGAAGAAAATAGTATAAATATCATTATGATATCATTCTATAATCGTAGCAGTACATATAAATGGTATGCCATAATATAAGGAAATAATATAAATATCATTATGATATTATTCCATAACTGTAGCAGTTCATATAAATGATATGCCATAATATGAGGAAATAATGTAAATATCATTATGATATTATTCCACAACTGTAGCAGTGCATATAAATGGAATGCCATAATATAAGGAAATAGTATAAATATCATTATGATATTATTCAATAATTGTAGCAGTACATATAAATGGTATGCCATAATATGAGGAAATACTGTAAATATCATTAAGATATTATTCCATAATCGTAGCGGTACATATGATGACTGCATGATATCTTGTAACTATACATATTTTTTGATTGTTGAATAGAAAAGTATCCTCCTCTTCAACTCTTCTTCATTTTCGTGAAACAAAGTTTGTTTTAAATGAAAGAGAAAAGGATAAATGATGAGAAAGAAAGACAATGTTGGTCATATAAGGGTGAAAGAAGTACTCTACTAAATACCAATGAGTGAAAGGAGACATGGGTGAAAGTAGAAAAAATGCAGATGCATAGACTAGCATCTTTTGTTATGTTACAAACTGCTTTTAAGTGATTTCAAAATGTTCTTTGTCTAGGATGAAACAAATAAAATTTAGTCATGGACTTTTCATTGTAATTACTTCAAAATTTAGTACATCACTCATATTCAACAAACAACATTATACCAGAACACTATCAAATATTAAATTCGTACCACAATGTCATATTACATAACGTTACCATTAACAAATTCAATAGTTAAAAAACAATGATTCAGGTTTATTTTTCCAAAAAAGCTCTTTTTCCTTAAGGTATATCAACTTAAGACTTTAGCTGCAATTTTTTTCTCCCTTTTCCCCCCTTTGTGGCAAAGCATACGACGAAATTGGTTTTCAAAAGTAGCCTCTTTATAGTTCATAGAACAATTTAATAAAATTCCATTTTCAACCGTTATATGTTCAGAACTTTTATTGTTATATAGAACGTGCTAATAAAAATAATATATTATAAATAAGGTTTCGTAACGACCCGGGGAATTCGACGCCTGAATTACAACAATAATACATAACCCGTATCACTTGCTAGAACTCAATTATCGAAAATAGCAGATAGTTAATGAAAGAATATAGAGGGTGAGATAAGAAAGAAAAAAAATTTAGAATAGAAGAAGAACACAATAACATCAGAGTCTTACATCGCAGCAGAATAAAATATATTAGAAACAAAACTTTATTAAGAGCTTTGAAATAAAAACTTACAATCATTAGAGTACATCAATACATCTGGACAGTCATAATAATCTGTCCTTATATACAACACACAGTGGAATAAATACTAGATATCACATGTCTGAACAACTTCAGTTCGTCTTTGAACTTCACAACATCCGATAACCTGAACCTGCAAAACCCGGTCTAACCCGAGCATTCACAAAACGCCGGATCAGTCTGGTGAACCAGAGTGAGAAAACTCGCTAAGTTTAAAAACATCACACAACTTGATTTTAAAGTCAAATCATTTCTTTTTGAAATTATAGCTTATTCTGATATTATAATACTGTCTAAACACAAATATATATCAATCTAGCGGAACTCATGCATCTAACATTCCACATATATAGTACACAATCAAAACCGCGGGTTCTTATTGGAGATTGGATTTCCAACTATGATAAGGTATGGAACCACCTTCCGATAGTGTATCTCTAGAGGCGTATACACTGGGTTCAACAAGAACATCTTGCAACCCGGCCACACATGACCGACCACTCATTTCGCTTGAGTGTATCGAATGTATATCACCAACGGTTGGGAGCTACCCTACCGTTTCCCAAAAAGGTACAACATCAAAATAGATTAAAGAAAAAAATGAATTATCTGTAGATAGGTGATTATACACCCTACTTGGGTGCGACCCACTTAGCCATGCTACCTGCTCGATTTTTGTCATTTCCCAGTTGAAGAGGCTTGAGGTTTAACATTACCTTTAGCACAACATATCACCATTCACTTTGAATGCCACATCGTCTGATCCGCCAAATCACTAATTGATGTCCACAACCATAACATGGTGGTTAAGCTAATAGAAATGATCATTCTCCGCCACTAACAGAAATACATTTGTAAAAATCAACGTACGTGATTCTTAAGAAATATTCTTCCATATATTCGTCCATACAAGTAACCCAGGAACATGATGAACCGAAGGTACCCTCCTACTACATCCTAAGTATCATCCTAGAGATCAGTAGCGAGTAGTCCTTGCAAATCCGTAGATTTCAACCATGACAGAACCCCAGTATATCTCTACGTCGACTCAGAGATTTTAAGTGGTTCTTCCATTTATAAAGATCAACGGTCTTCAATTTCTTCATCTCGATCAGCATCTAATATCTTCCACATTTTCATGTTAGTTGGTCGGAATGGTATTCGAGTATAAATTCGATCCCGGTCTTTCCGTACCAATGATCGTATTGGCCAGATTTGATAATCGATTATTTAACTATCAAATAAACAACCATTCGACCATAAAATAAAAATATATCTACTAGTTCAGTACTCAGCATCATTGGCTTATTTAATTGTAAATAATTAACGATAGGTTAATTTAACTATTCCAATATTTGGAAATAACATTACACTTCTTTCTAATATTCGCAAGACCCCTTTTCATTCTAATACTTCAAAAAAAATATTATAACACTATCCAATATTCCATTTTTATTATCATTTGTCAACATTATCCATTCTCTAAACTGGGAAATCAATTTAACTTCTTATTCGTAAAAATAATTATTACGATAATCTCTTTTGTTCAATACTTGAAAACCATAGCCCACACTTTCCTTTTTGAATAACATCATTTTAATTCTCATTTCCTTATTTTGAAAATATCGTTACAATCTCCTTTTCATTTCGGTTACTTTGGAAATCTCATCTTATATATTCTTAAATCTTTTATTTCCTTTTCTCTGTGGAAATATCCTTTTATCCTTTCTCAAGCTTTCTATTTTCGTTTTACTTTGGAAATATCTTTGACCATGCATTTCTATATTTCAACATTCATTAGTCCTTGACCGTAAATTTGTAAGAGAATAATCCCCTTAGTGTCAACCCCGAAGATCGAAATCAACATCAGATTAACACTCAGAAAATAACTCAACTCAACCACCAATCACCAGTTAGGTTTTTAATTCTTATCTTAACACCTTATCGACTCATATTTCACTTGAAATCCATTCAACCATTTTCCACTTTGAAAATCTTGTTTCCATTCCCTTCACTTCGCTTAATTTCATTATTAAGTCTTGCCCATTAAAAATCGATATTTTAACTCCATGTCTCTTTTATAAATCTTATTTATAAACTCAGGTTTGATGTAAGTCCTTTTTATATCTCGATTCATTTTACTTAATCCAACTATTAAGTAACATTTCATTTAAGCTATCGTTCCCGCTTAAATTACTTTATAACTTAGTTATAAAACTCGGTTTTAATATAAAACCTATTCAGATATCCTTTCACAATTTAACTCGATTTCATTTCAAACTCTGATTTCTTACATAAATGAATTTTATTTAAAAAGAAAGCTCTTCAATTATTATTAATTAAATTAATAATTTACTCCATTACTAACTACTTTAAAAGTAGTTAAATCTTTTATTAACCAAAATAAATAATAACTTATCTCTATGTCTTATCAAATTAAAACAAATGTTCGTTAAATTATTTCAATAGATTTATTTGATGATAAACTAATATAATTTAATAATCAATTCCAATAAAAGCTGTTGACTTTGTCAATCCACAACACGGTTATGTCATTAACCAATTCTATTTAAATCAATTAATAATATGATTAATTTTAATAACTTCATTTAATCGTTTCTTCGAAACAATTAATCTAATCTTTAACCGTCTGGTTAATTTCTACTCACTTGTTTATGAATCTCCATATTATAAGAATTTGCTTTATAAAATAATTCCATAATTATTTATAATCTTAAATAATAACTAATACTTATTTCCTTTAATAAATTTCCATTTAAATAAATAGATTTAGAAATCTAACTTTAGTTATAAAATAAATTTTATAACTTCATTCCAGTCGATTTACATGACGGTAAATCCTTATTTGTAAAACAATTGATTTTCAAGCCATCTGATGCCAATTACTCAACCAATACCATCCATTGGTTAAAAACAAACAACTGTGAAATTTTAGGTCAACAGTTAACAACCAAATCAATTGTCCAATCCATGTTGGTGAAACAATTCATATAATTGTGATAAAAAAATAACAATAAATTTGAGGAATCCCGTTGGATCCCTCCAACCTATTTCTCCCTGCATCAAATATGTTATCTCAAATAATATTATCCAGTTTAATAAACATATATAATATTAAATAAATAATCAATAATAGTACACATCAAACAATTTATCAACCATAGCACACAACTAAAAACCCGACTTATATAAATATAAGTGGGTAAACTGAGTGAGTTAAACTCACTTTGATTTGTTCGTTGTAGCGGTTCGGTTACCGTTAAATTTAAACAGTGTTAAATTTAACTGTAATTCATAGCTGTCTCCATTCACATCCGATATTTTCCATACGGTTGTGTTTGTCACCACGATTCCAGTGTTCTTTGTTTTTGTTGGATTCTGATCACAAAAAGTTATACAGTTTAACTATTAATGATTTAATTATTTTAAATAAAATACTTAATTAAGTTTTAATACTAATTACTTTTGCTTCTTCACGTTACCAAATAAATGAGCCTTGCGCCTTAACTTCGTGCACGTCCATTTCAACATGCCCACTTCTTCACGTTTTGTTCCCATAGCTGCACGTTCCAACTTCTAGCCAACCTTCTCTTTTGTGCCTTTCCTCTTAGGTACCCACGTTTGCATACATGCCATTCACCATTTTATGCCCAACTTTCTTTTTTTCTTTCAGCATCACGTTCTGCTTTGTTCAAAGGAAATTCACGTCCACATTTTCTGCAGCACCCACATGTCCTCATCCTTCATTCACATTGAAAACCTCCATCCATCCCCAAAGTAATCTGCCACGTGTTGATCCCATTTGACTTGAGGAAATGGGTTACACAGGCTTACATCATCCTTCCCATCGTTTGCCCAAGTTCTTTCATCCAGAATTTTCCCCATTTCCAAACCGTTTGTTTTCCTGCTCCACTATGTTTTCACATACAGGTCCCATTTAAAACTACACGCTTCATGTACCTTCCCTCCACGCATCATTTTACTCCACTTCAGTACTCTCGTTCATCTCAACTTCACCATGTCTTCACCATTCCAGAGTGCCAAGCAATTTCCTCCCAATCCCTTTTGTATTTACTGCTGTTTGTGAAGCCTTCTTCGCTTTCCAGTCCTCACGAAACCAACACTTCTACATCGTTAAAGGTCACCATGCATTACCCAGTCTTACGTTAAAGTGCCCAACTCCCCTCTTTCTTTATCTGCACCGTGCCTTCACCATGAAAATGTTTTCTCGTTTGTGTTCTTTTCTTACTGACCAATCTCTTTTGTTTTCCAGTATAAAACATTCTCATATTCACTTCTTGGTGCTTCACGAGATCTGCCTTCTTTCCACTTTATATTTCCAGTTCCAGATCTAACAACCGCTCTTCAACCGATGCCACTCCACTCCGTCCATCGTCCACCCATCCGAGAAAGCCAGTCGATTCCCCTCAGCGTCTTCATTCTGCTCCACTCATCCCCATTGTGACGACCGCCCATAACCCCGCACTAAACAAGAGGAATAATATACTAAAGGTGTGCCAGGCTGCTATGGACGATCATCAGAGTAGGTAAACACATCGAAACCTGTCGTAGAACTCACAGCGCATGGATAAAATATAGTAGAACATATACAACAGGTAATAGTAATGAGGTATCATATAGCAAACTTTTGAAACTTTCTCAACATCCAGAATGATCATCCAACTGATATCAAAGTTTGTACATAAGGCCTCACTACAGCTCTCAAGCAACTCAAACAGCGGAAACAGAAATACTAGATAGTAATAAAACTGGTACGCCAGCCTCCTGCTCGTCATCGCTCAGCTTCCTCGTATCACTAAGCTCCATTACCTGTAACCTGCTACTTAGTCTGCCCATCCACAACCGGATGAACAGCCCAAGGTAATAAGAGGAGACATAAAACCTTGAGTCAGACAATAGTCTTAGTGAGCGATAATACAGCTAACAAACTTCAACAAGAAAGTATATGAGAATGGGTAAATGAACAACTTATCTACCCACATCACCAGAGAAGAACTCAACCTTATCTTCCCCACATCGGACAGTGATAGCCTTTACACCAAGCATTTCAACCATTCATCCATAGAAACCAGAACACCCATTCAATCATACATAACACACATGACATCCAGATTATATAGGTCTCACACAGACAACCCTAATCGAGTTTAACATTCCTCAAGTACTCTCGCCCGAGGCCTAGACCAATATCACTTAAGCACTCAAAGAACATCTCCCTCGACTTTGGATAATCTATGTGAGATAGTACAAACAGAACAACCAATCATCCATGACTGACTTTGGCTATCACCGCCAATCCTGCTTCGAAACCATCGTTATCGTATGACTAGCCCATATTGCCATCCGTCAAGGGCCATACTCGAAACCCCGGTTCTAGCGAAACTCCATACACCATACAACGAAATGTATTCTAGGCCATACAACGAAACCCAGGGTATTCGACCATACAACGAAATCGTATAACCCTTGCTCTGAGCCCGCTAGAACCCATGATAACGATAATCACTCGGCCTTCGCATCTCCAATCGCTATCAATCGCGACTGTTCACCAACTCAGGACACTTTAGAGTTGTCATGCTCAGAACACCATAGAGCAATCCTCATCACCCAACTCAAGACACTTTAGAGTTGTCACTACATTCGTTGATCCACCTTGATCAACGAACACATTCACCACTTCGAGCCTTCCTACTTGAACCACCTCGAAGTTAGCACTACCTTTGATCCGAAGTAAGCATCAATCATAAGGATCAAAACAATCTATAGCATCATATCAACTTGCTAGAGAAAGCAAACGACAGCACATAGGCCATTCACCACAGCATTAAAAAGTGCTGCTGAAATCCCCTCCATTTTTAACCAACCAGGGTAGGACCGACCCGACCAACACCAGGACCGACCCGCCTCCCTGCATCCTTGGACCGACCCACCCCCTTGGGACCGACCAGAATATGCTTCCACCTGACCGACCAAGATTTACCCCATCTGACCGACCAGCTCCTCTAGAGCGAGCAGCTCCAGAGCGACCAAGATTCCAGAGCCACCAGGATTCCAGAGCGACCAGGATTCCAGAGCAACCATAATTCCAGAACGACCAGGATTCTAAAGCGACCAGCTTCTCCAGAGCGACCCGCCTCCATGCAGCTTTGGATCGACTCGACCTCCTTGGGACCGACCAGCTTTGGATCGACCCTGTCAAGACCGACCAGATTTTGCTCCACCTGACCGACCAGCTCCTTCAGAGCAACCAGGATTTGCTTCCAGTAAAACCAACCAGAATGCCACCATCTGAAACCGACCAGGATGCCACCATCTGAAACCGACTAGAAACACTTCTGCTCCTTCTGGACCGACCAGCTCCCCGACTTGCTTCCCAAGCCATACTATGACCGACCACCTCATTCCAGACCGACCCGACCAACTCCAGGACGACCAGAAACCTGCACATCTCCAAATCGACTCCGATTTCGACCAAAACTTCGCCAAACGACGAATCCGACGAAACCAGCTTATCCGATTCATCCAAACGCAATCACAAACATGTTATGCAACCAACAATATCATCAATCTAACAATTTCCATCTAAACACATAAATTTCCCCAAAACATGATAAGTGAATCATATGAATATAAAAACGGATCTAACTTGCATAATCTTGAGAAAAAACATAAAATTAACCATTTAAATTATCTAGATCAGATCCTAAGGTGATTCATATATAAAATGGACTTAGCATGGTGTGGATCTAAGGAAAATAACATGGAAATGATGAAATTAACATCCTAAAACCCATATACTTGCATGAATCCGAATGAGAGATGTAAATCACTCACCAATTCTTCAAATCGATGCAAAACAATGAAAAAGCAATCCGGACAGCGAACACTTCGAATCAAACTCCTCAATCCGATGAATTCGCCCTTGAAACGATGTATATCTAGCCTCTTATGGTGTAGATCTTCGATTTCCCTCCTTGGATTTTGGAATTTTAATGGTGGAAAGATGTTAGAGGAAGAAGGAGATCAAAGCCTCCCCATAAGAGAATGGAAAATGCCAACCTTTCTCCATATCCCTTACCCCCTATTTATAGCCTCCACCAACCCCCTAATGGGCCTTCTCCAAATCAGCCCATTAGCCTTCCAAAACCTGAACAGCCAACTGAAAAACCTTAAAACAGCGATTTCTCCCAAACCGCTGAACCAAATCCTTAATGTAACCACTCTACGGAAAGGGAATCATCAATTCCTTTCCAATGGCATAGGTCTCACCCTCTGATTCGACCTGAGTCAAAAGTTATGCCCAGTACAAGACTGACAGGGGAAAAATGGTCACAAACAAAATCGGTAAAAATTATGGACATGTCACACATCCCCATAAGCAACATTTTAAAAGATGAGAATGATCCAGCCCTCGGAGGATAAAATAAAAATATCTTACGATCTTCCGATACGTAAAATGCGGGCTGTTACATTCTCCCCTCCTTAAGAATTTCGCCCCCGAAATTCCAAGCAAACACAAGCAACCACAACAATTCCGCATGCCTATCATCCATGTGAAGCCAATTCTATCATCCAAACTAGCAACCATCAATCCATGCATCCATAGCCTTATCCTAGCACGCGGAATTCTATCAACAACATGACCGTATACCTCCAAAGCTATTTCGTGTTGTTCCTCTCGAACACGAAGCAGCTTACGAGGTCTCGTAACTACGGACTCAACTTCTAGGTTTTATACTACCCTGGAGAAACCACCCCATTCGGAAATACTCCTCCGAATGAATCCTTTCTCCAAAAGATCGCGAACTCGCACCTCTAACTCTTGCTATTCCTTAGGCGCCATCTGCCTAAGAGGTAAAACGATAGACCTAGCCCCCTCGATCAAAACGATCCTAAACTCATCTCACGATGCGGCGGCAACCCTTTGACCTTGTCAAAGACATCTACATACTCATTAGCGATCAGCACTGATGATGGGTCTTCCTGTGAAATCCCAAGCGAATATAGATAACTCACGAAGACCCCGTCTTCGTGCTTGCATCTAATCAACACCTTTCGCCCTTCCACATCCCCGACCCTCACCTCTAGCTTCTCGCAATTCACCCTTGCCGCATACTTCTTGAGCCAAACTATGCCCAAGATGATCCCAAATCCAGCGGAGATCATCGCAAAAACAACCATAACTCGACAAAGCAAGAGCATGCCAAACATACACAAACTAGACGAACCCTCAGCTGGATTGGCCTATCACGCATCTCGGGTTTCAAACCCAAGCGACACACATGCTCATAACGAACAAATGAGCGCAAAGCTGCAGTGTCGAACAACACTCGAACTGAAACACTTTTAATGGAAAGAGTACCTTGCACCACGACACCCTTTCCTTTCTCTTCAACAGTCGGACCCCTCGAAGAAGACGGCACGGCTTCCAAAGCATAAGCCTTCACGATCTGGTTTCCCTTAGCTACTTCCGGACAATCTTTCTTCTCATGTCCAGATTTTCCACACTTGAAGCACTTCTTCTCAGCCTTGGGATTCTTGCACTCGTTAGCAAAATGGCCTTTCTACCAGCAGTTATAGCAAGTCACTTCACCCTTTTGCTTCTTCTGTCCACTTTCCCCTTCCTGTTGTTGCTGCCTCTTCTTCTTATTGTTATTACCACCCGGCTGTGGTTTCTGATCTCCTTTAGTTACAGCGACAACATTTGCTTCCTTGGGAAACAAGCTTTCATGGCGAATAGCTTTTTCCACAATCTTCTCAAATGAATCATCAAGATGGTCCACCAGTGGCTTTCCAATATAAGCATCCAAACCCAAGACAAACTTCTCGTTCATTTGATAGGGTGTATCAATGTATGAACGAGCATATCTAGACAAAGCCTCAAAACCAGAAATATAGTCAAGAACTGATCTGCCATTCTGCTTAAACTCTACGAACTTCTTGAAGAGGACGGACTTCTGAGCAGTGGAGATAAACTTTGCTTCAAACTTAGCTTGGAATTGCTCCCATGAAATCTCCTCTTCCGGAGTCTCGAGTATAACGGAATTCCACCATTCCATGGCTCTACTCTGAAGCTGCCTTGATGCAAGCTTTCTCTTCATTGCCTCCTCAATACCTAAGTCTCCAAAGATTCGAACACATGAATCCATCCATCCCTGAACCTCTTCAGCTGGTTCAGTTCCCTTGAATGGTTTCCCTCCTAGAGATATAAAGTCCTTGCACATCTTTGCAAAATCTATTCTAGGAACTCGCACCCCTACATCTACCGTAGCCGCCACTGGAGCGGGTACCCTTCGCATAATTGCTTCTGCCATGGCTTCAAACATGGCCGGGTAATCTAGTTCATCACCATTTCCCCCTCCAGTATTAGCTCTCCTAGCAGCGTGTCTTGATGGCCGTCTACTCATTCTAAGTCTGCAATTTAGAATAGTTAGCCACTTCCAAGAAATCTGCTAAAAGAATACAACCGCTACTACTATATATGCTAATATATATAGTAAACATCCAACTGAAATCTACAAATACGTCTCTCATACGTAATTACGTCTTCGAACTTTGGCCAAAATCGTTGACCAGAGCTCTGATACCAAATGTGACGACCGCCCATAACCCCCGCACTAAACAAGAGGAATAATATACTAAAGGTGTGCCAGGCTGCTATGGACGATCATCAGAGTAGGTAAACACATCGAAACCTGTCGTAGAACTCACAGCGCATGGATAAAATATAGTAGAACATATACAACAGGTAATAGTAATGAGGTATCATATAGCAAACTTTTGAAACTTTCTCAACATCTAGAAAGATCATCCAACTGATATCAAAGTTTGTACATAAGGCCTCACTACAGCTCTCAAGCAACTCAAACAGCAGAAACAGAAATACTAGATAGTAATAAAACTGGTACGCCAGCCTCCTGCTCGTCATCGCTCAGCTTCCTCGTATCACTAAGCTCCATTACCAGTAACCTGCTACTTAGTCTGCCCATCCACAACCGGATGAACAGCCCAAGGTAATAAGAGGAGACATAAAACCTTGAGTCAGACAATAGTCTTAGTGAGCGATAATACAGCTAACAAACTTCAACAAGAAAGTATATGAGAATGGGTAAATGAACAACTTATCTACCCACATCACCAGATAAGAACTCAACCTTATCTTCCCCACATCGGACAGTGATAGCCTTTACACCAAGCATTTCAACCATTCATCCATAGAAACCAGAACACCCATTCAATCATACATAACACACATGACATCCAGATTATATAGGTCTCACACAGACAACCCTAATCGAGTTTAACATTCCTCAAGTACTCTCGCCAGAGGCCTAGACCAATATCACTTAAGCACTCAAAGAACATCTCCCTCGACTTTGGATAATCTATGTGAGATAGTACAAAAAGAACAACCAATCATCCACGACTGACTCTGGCTATCACCGCCAATCCTGCTTCGAAACCATCGTTATCGTATGACTAGCCCATATTGCCATCCGTCAAGGGCCATACTCGAAACCCCGGTTCTAGCGAAACTCCATACACCATACAACGAAATGTATTCTAGGCCATACAACGAAACCCAGGGTATTCGACCATACAACGAAACCGTATAACCCTTGCTCTGAGCCCGCTAGAACCCATGATAACGATAATCTCTCGGCCTTCGCATCTCCAATCGCTATCAATCGCGACTGTTCACCAACTCAGGACACTTTAGAGTTGTCATGCTCAGAACACCATAGAGCAATCCTCATCACCCAACTCAAGACACTTTAGAGTTGTCACTACATTCGTTGATCCACCTTGATCAACGAACACATTCACCACTTCGAGCCTTCCTACTTGAACCACCTCGAAGTTAGCACTACCTTTGATCCAAAGTAAGCATCAATCATAAGGATCAAAACAATCCATAGCATCATATCAACTTGCTAGAGAAAGCAAACGACAGCACATAGGCCATTCACCACAGCATTAAAAAGTGCTGCTGAAATCCCCTCCATTTTTAACCAACCAGGGTAGGACCGACCCGACCAACTCCAGGACCGACCCGCCTCCCTGCATCCTTGGACCGACCCACCCCCTTGGGAACGACCAGAATATGCTTCCACCTGACCGACCAAGATTTACCCCATCTGACCGACCAGCTCCTCTAGAGCGACCAGCTCCAGAGCGACCAAGATTCCAGAGCCACCAGGATTCCAGAGCTACCAGGATTCCAGAGCAACCATAATTCCAGAACGACCAGGATTCTAGAGCGACCAGCTTCTCCAGAGCGACCCGCCTCCATGCAGCTTTGGATCGACTCGACCTCCTTGCAGCTTTGGATCGACTCGACCTCCTTGGGACCGACCAGCTTTGGATCGACCCCGTCAAGACCGACCAGATTTTGCTCCACCTGACCGACCAGCTCCTTCAGAGCAACCAGGATTTGCTTCCAGTAAAACCAACCAGAATGCCACCATCTGAAACCGACCAGGATGCCACCATCTGAAACCGACTAGAAACACTTCTGCTCCTTTTGGACCGACCAGCTTAAACCGACCAGCTCCCTGACTTGCTTCCCAAGCCATACTATTACCGACCACCTCATTCCAGACCGACCCGACCAACTCCAGGACGACCAGAAACCTGCACATCTCCAAATCGACTCCGATTTCGACCAAAACTTCGCCAAACGACGAATCCGACGAAACCAGCTTATCTGATTCATCCAAACGCAATCACAAACATGTTATGCAACCAACAATATCATCAATCTAACAATTTCCATCTAAACACATAAATTTCCCCAAAACATGATAAGTGAATCATATGAATATAAAAACGGATCTAACTTGCATAATCTTGAGAAAAATCATAAAATTAACCATTTAAATTATCTAGATCAGATCCTAAGGCGATTCATATATAAAATGGACTTAGCATGGTGTGGATCTAAGGAAAATAACATGGAAATGATGATATTAACATCCTATAACCCATATACTTGCATGAATCCGAATGAGAGATGTAAATCACTCACCAATTCTTCAAATCGATGCAAAACAATGAAAAAGCAATCCGGACAGCGAACACTTCAAATCAAACTCCTCAATTCGATGAATTCGCCCTTGAAACGATGTAGATCTAGCCTCTTATGGTGTAGATCTTCGATTTCCCTCCTTGGATTTTGGAATTTTAATGGTGGAAAGATGTTAAAGGAAGAAGGAGATCAAAGCCTCCCCATAAGAGAATGGAAAATGCCAAACTTTCTCCATATCCCTTACCCCCTATTTATAGCCTCTACCAACCCCCTAATGGGCCTTCTCCAAATCAGCCCATTAGCCTTCCAAAATCTGAACAGCCAACTGAAAAACCTTAAAACAGCGATTTCTCCCAAACCGCTGAACCAAATCCTTAATGTAACAACTCTATGGAAAGGGAATCATCAATTCCTTTCCAATGGCACAGGTCTCACCCTCTGATTCGACCTGAGTCAAAAGTTATGCCCAGTACAAGACTGACAGGGGAAAAATGGTCACAAACAAAATCGGTAAAAATTATGGACATGTCACACATCCCCATAAGCAACATTTTAAAAGATGAGAATGATCCAGCCCTCGGAGGATAAAATAAAAATATCTTACGATCTTCCGATACGTAAAATGCGGGCTGTTACACCCATGCTACTCAATGCTTCCATTTCTCTGAAATCTACTTCGGACGCCAAGACTTTAAAGCCCAGCTCCGGCCATGACGCTGATCAAATCCCATCAGCACCGGTCGAGCAGGAGAGCTCACGTAGCTCGACATATTTTCAGTTGAAAGATTTTGAAAATAATATGTGGATTTCGAATTAATTTGAAAGAAAATTAAGAAGGTTTCGTTCGTTTATTTTGAGAAAGTGGAGGCGGAAGTTTAGTTGACCTGCATAATTCTTTTGACTGATTTCTAGGGTAAATTTTTGGCTATTGGGTATTTATAGAATGTTGGTTAAGAATTATATTATAAAATTGCAATCCTAGCATAGAAAAATATTCCGTACACGATGGGACAGGTTTCGTCGAATTCCGATACCATTCGTGAAAATTCCTTTATAAATCTCACGTGAAAACACACGTTTAAATTTACCGTGATCACAAAATGAATCCAATTAGCTTGAAACTTTGAAATCCTAAAATAATTAATTAATATGAATCCAACAGCACACACTTTGTTGCATTCCGAGACTGATTCCCGGTACACTATTTTATACGCACACCAAGAGCTATTTTGGACTCCAAATTACCCGGTCTTTAAAAATAACAAACAATATATGTTTTCTGACTCTAAACGTCAATACGAATTCAACGGAATTCATTTCGTAGCTTAATTCGATTGTTAGCTTGTAACAACCCGTATTTTCTATGAATATTAAAGTAACGAATTAAAGAATAATTAATCTTTAAAAGAAGAATTAAGGGAAAAGGGTTGCACCATTGCGTTCGTCTCGGAATTCTACTTCAGATAGAGTCCGAGTTTGCGTAAAACGGATACATTATGAAGAAATTATGGGGGTTAGAAGAATTCAGTTTAAAACCAGAATTAAAATTTTAATATTCAAAACAACGAAGGAGGGAGGAGGAAATGCGGAACCGACCAGTTTGGGTTGTCGACCCGAGCCCCGCTGGGTCAACACGTATGTCAACTCAGGCTCTTTGGGGTCGACACCGGGGTCGACATAGCTGTCGATCCCCCTTGTAGGGGTAGACCCCTTCCGAGATCCAGTTCCTGTGACGATTTCTGTAGTTCTGAGCTGATGTGGCCTTCTCTGATTGGCCCGGTGACAAATTCTGATGTATTAGGGTTTATGTGTCGTACTGTCATTGGCTGAGTGACACATCTCTTTGGTTTGGATGGCTCTGATTACTCCTAGACTGATCTAAAGGCTAGAATTAATCCTAGACTTATATATAATCAACTCAAACCCTAAACCTAAAACACATAAACACATTCTGTGAAGCCGTCATGCTGTCTCTCTCTGAACTAGTGTAGCCTCCATCTTCTTAAAACTAGAATATCTTCTTCAACTAGAAATCAATTAGAAGAACATCAATAGTCTACATCAAAGGAATAACTTAACAAATTCAGAAATCAGATTCCAGAATACAAGAACTGTTCTTTTTCTGTAAGTTCAGTTATATTTCAGATTTAAATATATAAAAGTCATGACTTGAAATAAATTGAATCTAGAACTATGCCTAATTGTGATGTGATTAATGTTTATCTTTATGATGAATCTGAAATTATCTATGCCTATGAGACTATCGTGATTTGTACAATTGAACCTATCATATTGTATATTTTTTGGTGATGCTTTTATCTTATGTTATGTACATGTTCATAAACTAAGTCATGTTCATATATGCTTATATGTATAGATCTACATACTTGCTTTTATGTTATGTTATGTTATGTGCATGTTCATAAACTAAGTCATGTTCATATATGCTTATATATTTAGATCTACATGCTTGCCTTTATGTTATGTTATGTACATGTTCATAAACTAAGTCATGTTCATATATGCTTATATGTTTAGATCTACATGCTTGCTTTTATGTTATGTTATGTACATGTTCATAAACTAAGTCATGTTCATATATGCTTATATGTTTAGATCTACACGCTTGCTTTTATGTTATGTTATGTACATGTTCATAAACTAAGTCATGTGCATAAATGCTTACATGTTTAGTTCAAAGTTAATACATATGTTTAAGATCTATGTAAAATCCTTTTAATATGCTTAAGATCTATGTTAATTCGATCTAACTCAAGTACAAGTTCACATTGATATGCTTGATTAAGTTTGTATTGTTCATGAAAAATTTGTATTACACATGCTTAGTTAGATTCATGTTATTTTGTGTTGTTGGAATGCTACATGTTCCTTTCTTTTCCCTTTTGTTTATGAGTTAGGCTAATTTGCAAGCCTAATGTTCTATGTAAATAATGCGAACGAATAAAGGGGTGAAACGTTGGGGTAAAACATTAAATTTACATGCTAATGGCATAGATTGGCTCATAATCATGTAAATGATTAATAACATGAAACAGTATAATTTGTATACCATTAATTATGAACATAAATGAAATAGTAAATGTGACATGACAACACTTGTGGATAATTTACATATAAACTTGACATAAATGATGAATATGTAAACTAAATAAAGGATGAACATGCCTAACCCGAGGTTAGATTGAGTTGTGGTGTAAAACTGCCCGGAGCCGCCCGACACATCCAGTAACCGCAACAACACAGATCTAATGTGAGAGGTTGGTGCATTAATAAATCAATCAATGCTAATGAATAGGACATGTTAAGAATGGTAGGGTTAAGTTAACTAAGGCAACACTTAACCAGTACAACAGGTTGATTAAACAAATGGTAGAGTTAAGTTAACTAAGGCAACACTTAACCGATATAACATGATGTATTGTAGGGTTAAGTAACACAATAAGGCAACACTTAACCAATATATAACATGATGTATGGTAGGGTTAAGTAACACAAGAAGGAAACACTTAACCAATATATATAACATGATGTATGATGGTTAAGTAACACAAGAGGGCAACACTTAACCGATATAACATGATGAACGAGTGGAGTTAAGTTAATAGAAAACATTTAACCAATACAACATGATGTGTGGGTGGGTTAAGTTAACATGAATGAACAACACTTAACCAATATTACATGAACGAAGTGGATAGGGTTAAGGCAAGCTTAACTAATAATACGTATTGACTTGATCAATAGGAGGGTTAAGTACATCTCATGTAGATGGGTAATGTTAGTATATATAGGCCCACAAACTTAACCGTTAAATAAACATGCTTGAATCAGTGGGAGAGTTAAGTACATCTCGTGTAGGTGAGTAATATTTGTATATATATACCCACAAGCTTAACCAGTAGGAAACCCTAGTAACGGTGACCTATTTCAGTGGTAACCCACATAGATGTATCATGGTACCCTGAACTATGAAGGATGGGGCACGATTACTGGGCTGATTATAAGCGGTCAAAATAGCGATAGGGGGTACGTCAGTGTAGGTTTCGATGGTTTACGGGCATGCACGTACTCCGGAGTGGGAAAAAGAAGGCACAGGGTACTAGTAGTTACACATTATGCATCTTGAATCATGTCGGATTGCTATCATAAGGATTGATACACCTTATGGTGGGACCAGCACTGGGTATCTATACGCAAGAGAGGGCCGATTGACATAGACACATGGAACATTAATACAAGTAGGGAACCGATCAATAGGGTAGTAAGGGTACATCTAACATCATCATGGCAATTAGGCTGATTGAGGTAAGATCCTCATACTAGATGTACACCTGAAGGCTACCACAATTGCGGCGATTAGGATCAAGTTGTAATATTATCATTTTATATAGATTACTAGTTGGGACACTAGTTAGGTGGTGCAGAGATATAGAAATCAGGATAACATGGTAGTAGCGAAGCAGAGAAAGAGTAGAAGCACATTTAGTTTAACTTGCCTTATCTTGTCTTAAGTTATCTTGTTTTACGGTATTGTCCTATTTTCATTTTATTCATGTCAAGATCCTTTATCTTGTTTACATGCTGAAAAATCAATGGACTTACCAGACTTATGTCTAACCTGTTTTCCTTCGTCTTCTTTTCTTCCGTTCCCCCAGGTAATCAGGGAGGGAATAGCTCAGCTTAGTTTGGACCGTTTCTCTTTCCAAGCTCGAAGATTCTATGATGTATGGCTTGGAACCTCTTATCTTTGGCTATGGCTGTGGTTGCACTTTAATTTGGGGACTTATGCTACTTTGCTATGTTTTATGCTTCTTATATGCTTGGAAATTTTTGAATCAAGAAAGAAGTTTTATGTAATACTTTTAAGTATGATTGAGTCAATTGTTGTAAAAGCTTGAATGAGCTACGTTGATTATAAAATGACTTTATTTTCCGCTGCTTTATTTGTCTGTCTTGTAATTTATCTGCATCTCTTACCTATTAATGCTTCACTGAAGTTAATGCATTCCCTTTGTGAGTGACATTATTGAATGTGGAATGTTTCACTTGATATCAGAGCTGAAGTTTACTAGATCAGATAAAAGATTTGAAAAATTATTTTCAAAACGGTTTTAAAGAAGCAATTTCTAAAGAAAAGTTTTGTTTTAAAGGTATATTCCCCAAAGCCATATGCTTTATCTTTTGATCCTCTGTTTGAATCCTTGTTTTCCTTCTTTACTGAGTCCCTGGGGCTCCTGGCTTTCTGGGAGGTAACCTCATCTCGGCACGGTTCCTTAGGCTTGATGAGACTACGACATCTGTCAAAGGGTGAAGAAATTCCCAAATTCCATATATAGCCGTAGTAGTTTCACCTGCGGCTAATTTTATTTCAAGCTTTGTAGGGTTTTCCATGCGATGGAGGCAGCTTTCAAGAGACTTGTCAACAAGTTACACAAAGATGGCAAAGACGAGAATAAGGGAGTTTGGCTAAGGAACACTACCCAAGGATGAGAAACTCAAGGATATGGACTTGGTTCACGAAGGAGGAAAGAATAGAAAAATCAAAGGCAAGAGGAACTGCCGTTATTACGGTATAACAGGTCAAAGAATTAAGGACAAGGGCAAGGACAAAGGACAAGATTTTCAGGAGGGCAAGTGCATGCTCTCACCGCTAGCGTACCTGAGAGAGAGGTAGTAGAGTTCCTATCGAAAAAGTCTAGATTTTCTTTTTGATCATCCTGTTAGTACTCTTTTTGATTTTAGCGCTTCACATTCGTTTATCTGCTTCTATAGTTGAGTCTCTACACATTAGTGCTTGTATAGTAGAAGATCCTATTATTGTCTCAAATCCAATTGGTGGTTCGGCTCATTCATCTTTGGTTTGTGAGGATTTGAGAATAGCCATATTAAGTATTGAGTTTAAGTGTAATGCTTATGTTTTTTTGGTTTCGTGGGCTATGGGTTGATTCTAGGCATGGATTGGTTAGCTAGTAATTGCGAAAAGAGAGTGGTCAGACTTATGACTCGCCTTGGTAATACTCTCGAAAATTTCTTGTAATCCCATGAATTCTGTTATGCTTTGCTACCTAGAATCTCTTGATGCGTCTGTTGAAAAATTTGTGATCCGTTAGAGTAGTCCATGAGTACACAGAATATTTTTGATTAGGTTAGGGGTTTGTCCCCTAAAACGCGAGATAAACTTCCGCATATATCTAGTTGACAATGCAAAGTCAGTTGCATTACTTGTACGACACATGACTCCAAGGGAAAGGAAGGGCTCAGTAAACAATTAAAAGAGTTACTTGAGAAAGGGGTTCATAAGGCGAAGTATTTCTGAATAGGGTGATCCAGTTGTTTTCGCTACAAAAGCGGATTGTTCACTTCGCTTGTGCATAGATGATATTTTTGTTTTCTCTAGAAGCGAGGAAGAGCATGCTATGCATCTTAGAGAAGTCTTAGAGACCCTACAAGCACATCAACTCAAAGCTAAGTTCTCTAAATGTCATTTTTGGAGGAAAGAGGTGAGGTTCTTAAGATACGTGGTCTCTAAGGAAGGGATAGCAGTGGATCCTGAAAAGGTGGTGGCAATCCAAGATTGGAAGGTTCCTAACAACACAACGGATGTAAGAAGTTTTCTAGGACTAGCGGGCTAATATAGGAAGTTCATTAAGAACTTTGCGAAGGTATTAGCCTCACTTACAAAGATTGACAAAGAAGAATCTAACCTTTTCTCGGGATATTGGTTGTGATGTCGCTTTCCAAAAATCGAAGAGGGCTCTTAAAACGACCCCGGTATTGACTTTTACCTTATGATAGTAAAAGGTTTATGGTATACACGGATGCATGCGGCACGGGGCTAGGCGCCATTTTTATATAAGAAGGAAGGGTAAGGTCGTAGCGGATGCCTTAAGAAGAAAAAGGTTGACTTCAAGTCCTCTTTATGTGAAAAGGAAAAGTTCAGAATACATATCAAACTTTGATTTTAAAACCTTCGGTTAAGTTAGTAGTCGGCATCGCTAGGAGTAAGACCTACGCTTTTGAATTAAATAGGGACTTCATAAAGAAAAGACTCTCAGATAGCTGATGCAATGGATAAATTAAGTAGAGAAGATACCTCTAGTCACCTTAATAAATAAGATTGCAAGAAGCCATGAGTACGCAGTTATGTTTGAGCACTGCTTATCATCCTCTAACAGAAAGGACGAATAGGATTTTGGAAGACCTTTTGAGGAAATGTTAGCATGACACGGCAGAAGTTGTAGTGCCAAGTATACTAGAAGAAGAAAAGATGGAACGAGAGGCGACAGTGAAATGAGTTCCAACGCGTATTCTGGTAACAGAAATTAAGAAGCTACGCAATCGTGAAGTTAAGATAGTTAGAGCAATATGGAATGAAGCTCAAAAAGATGCGACTTAGAAGGCTGAAGACTAGATACGCGCACTATACCCTTTTTGAGGGTATATCCTTGATCTCTCTTTTTCTGTAAAGTTTATTTGCTAGTCTTTATCTTTTAAGTATATCCTCTCAGTCCAATCCTCGATCCTTAGATAGAAACCAATGGATGTAAACATGTGTTTGAAACATGTTATGATTGATGGTTGCAAGTGGTTGCTCGTGGATGCATATACACACACTAGGTACTAGATCGGCTCAGTCACTTTCATATTGCATATGCATATATGTGTTTATATATGGATTGAAACTTGATGTGTTATCATATGGATGTTGCATTTGTATGAATGATTGAGCACTCATGTAGAAGTTATAAAGTACGATTAGGAATAATTGCATACATGATGGACTCATAGCACTGACATAATTTGCATTAAGGAGGTCAACTGAATCAGTAGACCGCCTGATTTTGCATTAGATAAGGGCATGTACACACACTATGCATATGATCATGAAACCATTAGAAATATTTTTAAGGATAATGGATGCCTATGATTGATGGTTGAGTAAATGGATGTTGAATGTTAGGATACATTCTTCTTAACTTAGAGATTTCGGGGACGAAATCCTTTAAAGGAGGGGAGAATGTAACACCCTGTATTTTTGTGAATGTTAAAGTAACGAATTAAAGAATAATTAATCTTTAAAAGAAGAATTAAGGGAAACGGGATGCGCCATTGCATTCGTCTCAGAATTCTACATTAGATAGAATCCGAGTTTGCGTAAAACGGATATAGTATGAAGAAGTTATGGAGGTTAGAAGATTTCAGTTTAAAACCAGAATTAAAATAAAATATTAAAAACAATGAAGGCGGAAGGTGGAAACGCGGAACCGACAACGTTTGGGGTGTCGACCCAAGACCCGCTGGGTCGACACCTATGTCGACTCAGGCTCTTTGGGGTCGACACCGGGGTCGACATAGGTGTCGACCCCCCTTGTAGGGGTAAACCCTTTCCGAGATCTAGTTCATGTGACAATTTCTGTAGTTCTGAGCTAATGTGGCCTTCTCTGATTGGCCCGGTGATGAATTCTGATGTATTAGGGCTTATGTGTCATACTGTGATTGGATGAGTGACACATCTCTTTGGTTTGGATGGCTCTGATTACTCTTAGACTGATCTAAAGGATAGAATTAATCCAAGACTTCTATATAATCAACTCAAACCCTAAACCTAAAACACATAAACACATTCTATGAAACTGTCATGCTGTCTCTCTCTGAACTAGCGTAGCCTCCATCTTCTTAAAACTAGAATATCTTCTTCAACTAGAAATCAATTAGAAGAACATCAATAGCCTACATCAAAAGAATAGCTTAACAAATTCAGAAATCAGATTCTAGAATACAAGAACTGTTCTTTTTTCTATAAGTTCAGTTATATTTCAGATTTAAATATATAAAAGTCAGGACTTGAAATAAATCGAATCTAGAACTGTGCCTAATTGTGATTCTGATTAATGTTTAACCTTATGACAAATCTGAAATTAACTATGCCTATGAGACTATTGTGATTTGTACAATTGAACCTATAATATTTTATATTAATTTGGTGATGTTTTTATGTTATGTTATGTACATGTTCATAAACTAAGTCATGTTGTACATGTTCATGAACTAAGTCATGTTCATATATGCTTATATGTTTAGATCTACATGCTTGCTTTTATGTTATGTTATGTACATGTTCATAAACTAAGTCATGTTCATATATGCTCATATGTTTAGATCTACACGCTTGCTTTTATGTTATGTTATGTTATGTACATGTTCATAAACTAAGTCATGTTCATATATGCTTATATGTTTAGATCACGCTTGGTTTTATGTTATTTTATGTACATGTTCGTAAACTAAGTCATGTTCATATATGCTTACATGTTTAGATCCAAGTTAATACATATGTTTAAGATCTATGTAAAATCTTGTTAATATGCTTAAGATCTATGTTAATTGGATTTAACTCAAGTACATGTTCACATTCATACGCTTGATTAAGTTCGTATTGTTCATGATTTTTTTTTATTACACATGCTTAGTTAGATTCATGTTATTTTGTGTTGTTGGAATGCTACATGTTCCTTTCTTTTCCCTTTTGTTTATGAGTTAGGCTAATTTGCGAGCCTAACGTTCTATGTAAATAATGCGAACAAATAACATGGGGAAACGTTGTGGTAAAACATTAAATTTACATGCTAATGGCATAGATTGGCTCATAATCATGTAAATGATTAATAACATGAAATGGTATAATTTGTATACCATTAATTATGAACATAATTTAAATAGTAAATGTGACATGACAACACTTGTGGATAATTTACATACAAACTTGACATAAATGACGAATATGTAAATTAAATAAAGGATGAGCATGACTAACCCAAGGTTAGATTGAGTTGTGGTGTAAAACTGCCCGGAACCGCCCGGCACATCCAGTAACCGCAACTACACCTATCTAATGTGAGAGGTTAGTGCATCATGCCCAAGAAAAACCCGAGGTTTGATTGAGTTGTGGTGTAAAACTTCTCGGAACCGCCCGACACATCCAGTAACCGCAACAACACAGATCTAATGTGAGAGGTTGGTGCAATAATAAATCAATTAATGCCAATGAACATGACATGTTAAGAATGGCAGGGTTAAGTTAAAAAGGCAACATTTAACCAGTACAACATGTTAATTAAACAAATGGTAGGGTTAAGTTAACTAAGGCAACACTTAACCGATATAACATGATGTATGGTAGGGTTAAGTAACACAAGAAGGCAACACTTAACCAATATATAACACGATGTATGGTAGGGTTACGTAACACAAGAAGGCAACACTTAACCAATATATATAACATGATGTACGACAGGGTTAAGTAACACAAGAGGGCAACACTTAACCAATATAACATGATGAACGAGTGGGTTTAAGTTAATAGAAAACACTTAACCAATACAAAATGATGTGTGGGTGGGTTAAGTTAACATGAATGGACAACACTTAACCAATATTACATGAATGAAGCGGATAGGGTTAAGGCAAGCTTAACCAATAATACGTATTGACTTGATCAGTGGGAGGGTTAAGTACATCTCGTGTAGGTGGGTAATATTAGTATATATAGGCCCACAAACTTAACCGTTAAATAAACATGCTTGAATCGGTGGGAGGGTTAAGTACATCTCGTGTAGGTGGGTAATATTTGTATATATAGGCCCACAAACTTAACTAGTAGGAAATCCTAGTTATAGGGACCCATTTCAGCAGTAACCATATAGATGTATCATGGTATCCTGAACTAGGCAGGGTGGGGCACAATTACTGGGATGATAATAAGTGATCAAAATAGCGGCATGAGGTACGTCAGTGTAGGTTCCGATGGTTTACGGGCGTGCACGTACTCCGGAGTGGGAAAAAGCAGGCACTGGGTACCAGTAGTTACACACTATGCATCTTGAATCGTGTCGGGTTGCTATCATAAGGATTGATACACATTATGGTGGGACCAGAACAGGGTATCTACACGCAAGAGAGGATCGATTGACATAGACACATGGAACATTAATACAAGTAGGGAGCCGATCGATAGGGTAGTAAGGGTACATATAACATCTTCATGACAATTAAGCTGATTGTGGTAAGACCTCATACTAGATGTACACCTGAAGGCTACCACAATTGCGGGGATTGCGATCACATTGTAATATTATCGTTTTATACAGATTACTAGTTGGGACACTAGTTAGGTGGTGTAGAGATATAGAAATCAGGATAACAGGGTAGTAGCGAAGCAAAGAAAGAGTAGAAGCGCATTCAGTTTAACTTGCCTTATCTTGTTTTAAGTTGTCTTGTTTTACGGTATTGTCCTATTTTCAGTTTATTCATGTCAAGATCTTTTATCTTGTTTACATGCTTAAAAATCACTGGACTTTCCAGACTTATGTCTAACCTGTTTTCTTTCGTTTTCTTTTCTTTCGTTCCCCCCAGGTAGTCAGGGAGGGAATAGCTCAGCTTAGTTTGACCTGTCTTGTAATTTATCTGCATCTCTTACCTATAACGCTTCACTGAAGTTAATGCATTCCCTTTGTGAGTGACATTAATGAACGTGGGGTGTTTCATCGCTCGAGTTATGATCAAAATCATTTTAAATCGAATTAAATTATTAATATATTCCATAGCAACTTTTATAAAATTTGAATTGGACATATCTAACAATCTATAATACGAAATCTCGATTTTTCTCTTTCATATGAAAATTATAATCAAACAGATTCGAACATTTCTTGTTCCATAGAAATCCGACTTATATCGGATCCGGTATATTCAGTTGAAGTTCAAAACTAAATATTACGAACTACCGTGGCGTTACGAGCTCGTTTTATAATTGTATATAAATTTAACGTTCAAACTTCGTTATATAAACGAAATATATACCTTAAATCCATTTAAAATTCCATACCAATATTTAATATAATAAAATAAATTAAATATCTGACTACGGAAAATACGGGAGTTACAGGTTTTTTGGAGTAACTTCTTTTAACTTTCCACGTAAATATCTTTCGCACTCTAAAATCCCAACTGAAAATAAACAAAACCTACCACAACTTAAAATAAACAAAACCCAAATTTCAAATACTCAGAAAATCCAACTCCAAAATTAAACACTTAAGTTGATAGCAATCAAGAGATGAAGTTCGATGGTATGTAAGCTGAGTGGAGGGGAAACAATTACTTAAATCGATGTGTCACTATTACATAGTCGCTCAGGACAAACCGGGTAGAATTGGGAAGTGATATAATAAAGTAACAATTCGGCTATGTTACAATCTAACTGTTCGGTTATGATATAAACTAACTGTTCGGCTATATGTTTAGCTATGAAGTTGAAAGCATGTGCTTAAATACACTACATCAGCGAAAATATGCTACCAAAATTAGATTGATTTACCAATGTAGTGGTCTCAAAAAGAGGATTTATCTGAACAAAAATACAAAACGAAAAGGGGGCATTCTGAGAATCGAACTTGGGACCTCTCGCACCCAAAGCGAGAATCATACCACTAGACCAAATGCCCTTTGATGAAATAGTTGATATGTATAGGTCCTAGGATAGCGTGCAACTTAAGGTCAATTTATGGAGAACCTGGAAAAAATATCATCTTTAAAATAAGCCTAATTTTTCGATAAATTTGGATATCCCCCGGCCTAAGTTAGAATCATGCGATGGGACCAAATAGTCAAATACACAAGGTGAAAGGATTGGTTGGTAGCATAAAAGTCAAATTATGTAGCATCTTAATTAACATCTTCAAACATGCCTACTTTCGAATTAAAGTACACTGAGCAGATAAGGGCATTCTGAGAGCGAGAATCATACTGCAATATCTACTACCCTTGATGAATGGGTTGACTTGTAGGCAGAGGTCTTGTTATAAATATACAATTAACGGTTGCCAAAACACTCATGTAAAAGGAAAAATACGCAAAAGTTTGCATGATAAAATTTAAAAGATGTACCATTTGAAATTGAATTTTTGAAAAAGGAAGAGGCATTTCTAAATTAAACTCAGAGAGTAAGAATCATATTACAAGACCAAATGACTTGGTAAAAAGCCAAACTTGCATGTACATGTATTTAATTATAAATTTGATTATATACTTTAAATTAATTCATATGATTCAACAATTATAAAAATGTTGGCCCTGGACACTAAAAGTCATATGCTATGTGAATGGAAGATTCAACCTTGAAGGCAAGCCTTTATTTTACACAATACAGGAATAAAATCATTCAAAGACAAATTTTGCACTTTCACCTAAAGTAGGATTTGAACTCATACTAGATTTAATGTTACCAGAATGTCACCATACATAATGTTACCATTAACAAATTCAATAAATAAAATTCCACGATTAAGGGTTTTTCCCCCCAAAAAAGCTCAGTATTCTTAAGTTCTATTAGCTTAAGACTTTAGCTGCAATTTTTTTCTGCCTTTTTCACCCTTTTTGGCTGAGCAGACGACGAGAATCGTTTTCAATAGTAGCCTCTTTATAGTTCATTGTACAATTTAATAAATTACCATTTTCAACCATTACATGTTCATAACTTTCATTGTTTTGTAGAAGGTTCTAACAAAAATAATACATCATAAATAGGTTTTTGTGGAGTAAATTATTTTAACTTTCCAGGAAAATATCTTTCGCTCTCTAAAATCCCAACTGAAAATAAACAAAACCCACCACAACATAAAATTAAAAAAAACCTAATTTCAAATACTCATAAAATCTAACTCCAAAACTGAACTCTTAAGTCGATTGCAATCAGGATATGAAGTTTGATGGTAAGTAGGCTGAGTTGAAGAGAAACAATTACCTGAATCGGTGTCTCAGTATTACATCGTCGGTTAGACAAAACGAGGTAGACTTGGGAAGGGTTAAAATAAACTAACTGTTCGGCTATGATATAAACTAACTGTTCAATTATATGTTTAGCCATGAGGTGGAAAGCATGTGCTTAGATACACTGCATCAGCGAAAATATGCTACCAAAGTTAGAATGATTTACCAATGACGTCGTCTTAAAAAGAGAATTTATCTGAACAAAAATACAAAACGAAAAGGGGGCATTTCGAGAATCGAACTCGGGTCCTCTCGCACCCAAAGCGAGAATCATACCATTAGACCAAATGCCCTTTGACGAAATGTTTGACATGTACAGGTCTTGGGATAGCGTGCAACTTAAGGTCAATTTATGAAGAACCTAGAAAAAATATCACCTTTAAAACAGGCCTAATTTTTCCATTATATTGGATATCCCCCGGCCTAAGTTAGAATCATGCGATGGGACCAAATAGTCAAATACACAAGCTGAAAGGATTGATTTGTAGCATAAAAGTCAAAATATGTAGCAGCTTTATAAACATCTTCAAACAAGACTACTTGTGAATTAAAGTTCACTGAGCAGAAAAGGGCATTCCGAGAGCGAGAATCACACTACTATATCGACTGCCCTTGATGAATGGGTTGACCTGTAGGCAGAGGTCATGTGACAAATATACAATTAGTGGTTGCCAAAACACTCACGTAAAATGCAAAATACGCAAAAGTTTGCATGTACATGTATTTAATTAGAAATTTTATTATATACTTTAAATTAATTCATATGATTCAACATATATAAAAATGTTGGCTCGGGGCACTAAAATGCATATGCTATGTGAATGGAAGATTCTGTCTTGAAGGCAAGCCATTATTTTATACAATACAGGAATAAAACCATTCAAAGACAAATTTAGCACTTCCACCTGGAGCAGGATTTGAACTCACACTAGATTTGATGTTACTAGAATGTCACCGTACATAATGTTACCATTAACAAATTCAATAATTAGAAATCCACGATTAAGGTTTTTCTCCCTAAAAATGCTCTTTATTCCTAAGGTCTATTAGCTTAAGACTTTACCTATCCTCCTTTTCCCCCCTTTATGGCAAAGCATATGACGGGAATGGTTTTCAAAAGTAGCCTCCTTATATTTCATAGAACAATTTAATAAATTTCCATTTTCAACCATTACATGTTCATAACTCTTATTGTTTTATAGAACGTGCTAACAAAAATAATAATACTATAAACAGGGTTTTGTTGAGTACTTCTTTAACTTTCCATGCAAAAATCTTTCGCACTCTAAAATCCCAAATGAAAATGAACAAAACCCACCCCAACTTAAAATAAACAAAACCCTAATTTCGAATACTCCTGAAATCCAACTCCAAAACTGAACTCTTAAGTTGATAGCAGTCAAGAGATGAAGTTCGATGGTAAGTAGGCTGAGTTAAGGAGAAACAATTACCTGAATCGGTGTCTCACCGTTACATCGCCGCTCTAGCAAAGCCAAGTAGTATTGGAAGTGTTATGTTAAACTAACTGTTCGCATAGGATATAAACTAACTGTTCGGCTATATATTTAGCCATGTGGTAGAAAGCATGTGCTTAGATACACTACACCAGCGAAAATATGCTACCAAAATTAGATTGATTTACCAATGTTATCATCTTAAAAAGATGATTTATCTAAACAAAAATACAAAACGAAAAGGGGCATTCCGAGAATCGAACTCGGGACCTCTCGCACCCAAAGCGAGAATCATACCACTAGACCAAATGCCCTTTGATTAAATGGATGATATGTACAGTTCTTAGGATAGCATGCAACTTAAGGTCCATTTATGAAGAACCTGGAAAAAAATATCATCTTTGAAATAAGTCTAATTTTTCCATAAAATTGGATATCCCCCGGCCTAAGTTAGAATCATGCAATGGGACCAAATAGTCAAATACACAAGTTTACAGGATTGATTTGTAGCGTAAAAGTCAAATTATGTAGCATCTTGATAAACATCTTCAAACAAGCCTACTTATGAACTAAAGTTCATTGAGTAGAGAAGGGCGTTCTGAGAGTGAGAATCATACTACTATATCGACTGCGCTTGATGAATGAGTTGACCTGTAGGCAGAGGTCTTATGACAAATATACAATTAACGGTTGCCAAAACACTCACGTAAAAGGTCAAATACACAAACGTTTGCATGATACTATTTCAAAAATGCACCATTTGTAATTGAATTTTTGAAAAAGGAAGAGGCACTTCGAAATTAAACTCAGAGAGCAAGAATCATATTACAAGACCAAATGCCTTGGTAAAATGCCAAATTTGTATGTACATGTATTTAATTAGAAATTTGACTATATACTTTAAATTAATTCATATAATTCAACAACTATAAAAATGTTGGCCCTGGACACTAAAAGGCATATGCTATGTGAATGAAAGATTCAATCTTGAAGGCTAGCCTTTATTTTATACAATATAAGAATAAAATCATCAAAATAAAAATTCAGTACTTTCACGTAAAGTAGTATTTGAACTCATGCTAGATTTTATGTTACCAGAATGTCACCATATATAACGTTACCATTAACAAATTCAATAAATAAAAATGCATGATTAGGGGTTTTCCCCCGCAAAAAACCTTTGTATTCTTAAGGTGTATCAGCTTAAAACTTTAGCTGTAATTTTTTCCTCCCTTTTTCTCCCTTTGTGGCTGAACATACGACGAGAATGGTTTTCAATAATAGTCTTTTATGGTTCTTTGAACAATTTAATAAATTACCATTTTCAACCATTACACATTCAGAAATTTCATTGTTTTGTAGAACGTTCTAATAAAAATAATATATTATAAACAAGGTTTTGTGGAGTAACTTATTTTAACTTTCTAGGAAAAAATCTTACGCACTCTAAAATCCCAACTGAAAATAAACAAAACCCACCCCAACTTAAAATAAACAAATCCTTAATTTCAAACACTCATAAAATCAAACTCCAAAACTGAACTCTTAAATTGATGGCAATCAAGGAATGAAGTTCGATGTTAAGTAGGCTGAGTTGAGGAGAAACAATTAACTAATCGGTGTCTCACTATTCCATCGTCGCTTAGACAAAGCTAGGTAGAATTAGGAAGTGTTATAATAAATTAACTGTTCGGCTATGATATAAACTAATTGTTCTACTATATGCTTAGCCATGAGGTGGAAAGCATGTGCTTAGATACACTGCACCACCAAAAATATGCTACCAAAATTAGAATGATTTACCAATGTCATCGTCTTAAAAAGACGATTTATCTGAACACAAATGCAAAACGAAAAGGGGGCATTCCGAGAATCGAACTCGGGACCTCTCGCACCCAAAGCGAGAATCATACCACTAGACCAAATGTCCTATGATGAAATGGTTAACATGTACAGGTCTTGGGATAGCATGCAACTAAAGGTCAATTTATGAAGAACCTGGAAAGAATATCATCTTTAAAATAAGCCTAATTTTGCCATAATATTAGGTATCCCCCGACCTAAGTGGGAATCTTGTGATGGGACGAAATAGTCAAATACTCAAGCTAAAAGGATAGATTTGTAGCATAAAAGACAAATTATGTAGCAGCTTTATAAGCATCTTCAAACAAGCCTACTTATGAATTAAAGCTCACTGAGAAGAGAAAGGCATTCCGAGAGCAAGAATCATACTACTAAATCGACTGCCCTCGATGAATGGGTTGACCTGTAGGTAGAGGTCTTGTGACAATATAAAACTAACGGTTGCCACCACACTCACGTAAAAGGAAAAATACGCAAAAGTTTGCATGATAGTATTTCAAAAATGCACCATTTGAAATTGAATTTTTGAAAAAGGAAGAGGCATTTCTGAATTAAACTCAGAAAGCAAGAATCATGTTACAAGACCAAATGTCTTAGTAAAAGGTCAAACTTTTATGTACAAGTATTTAATTAGAAATTTGACTATATACTTTAAATTAAGTCATATGATTCAAAAATTATAAAAACGTTAGCCCTGGACACTAAAAGGCATATGCTATGTGAATGGAAGATTCAATCTTGAAGGCAAGACTTTATTTTATACAATACAGGAGTGTGACACCCCATGTCCTTTTATTCACTCACAAAGGGAGTGCATCAAGTTTCGTGGAGCGTTATAGATAAACAGACACAGAATTTTACAAAACAAACATAAATAAGGTAACAACAAAAATTTAAATTTTTATTTCAAACCCAAATCATACAGCGTGGTTCAAAATACCATGAGTCTCAAAAACCGTTACAACAACATAACTTCTGCCTTTCAACATCAAAGTACATAAATACTTAAAAGAAAACATAATTCCCCAAGTAAAAGAGACAAAGCCATAGTAGAGATAAAAACTTGAGCCATACTTCGAAAGCAGCTCTAGCAAGATGATATGTGAGTCCTGACTAAGCCTGAGTGTTTCCTCACTGAGAACTTGGGGGGAGGGGGAACGAAAGAAAGAAGAGGAAACAAAAGGGTCGTACATAAAGTCTGGCAAGTCTAGTGACTTTTAGCGAGTAAATAAATAAAAGTAACATGACAGGCATATAAAGTGAACAAGGGAGATCACTACATAAATGGGAGCCATGACAAGGTAGACAGGATAAGGTGTATACGCTTCTCTAATGATTACTCTGCACTATTACTAGTACAACTAGATTGAGATGATCCCTTATACTATAAGGTGGTAGACTTAGGGCATACATCCAAATGTACCCTAAACACTATCCTAATCGATCGGCTCCCTACTCCGTAGATACTCTGTGCTGGCCCCACAGTAGGATGTATGACGTCCTATAATGGCAACCCCTCACTGATATGCACAAACCCATATCTATTGGTGTCATAGTCGTCTTATCCCCCTCTGCCCGGCACATGCACACACATGACCCGGTCAGTTTGCGCCGGCCACACTGTCCTCCACGTTTGGATCTCTTACAATCAGTTAGTAAGCGTGTCCCCTCTCCGCCTAGCATGGAGTATTTTATTTGATACTTACTCTAGGTTACTGACTGAAATGGGTCCCACAAAATATGATACAAGCTCTCCTATTTGTCTTGTACCCCCTACTAGGTTTTTCACTAACTATGTATACCACTAGGTGTCTTTAATTACATAGCCCTATTCAGTTATGCTTACCCTAACAGGTGTCTTTAATTACATAACTTTTATATTTTCCTCCGGTTATGTATACCACCAGGTGTCTTTAATTACATAACCATATCGAGTTAAGTTTGTGGGCTTATATGTAAATATTACCCACCCCCTCCAGATTTGCTTAACCCATCCACTATCCAATCAATTTACTTAACCCTAACTTTAGTTCACAATCATACAATCCCTATGGATTAGATTTGGTTAAGTAGTCCAATTCATTACCATGTCCATGTATGGTTCATAATGGGCTAGACCTCCCACATTAGGCCTACAACGTGTGGATGCTGGATATGTCGATCAGGTCTGGGCAATCTTATTCCATAGTTGGGCCTAACCTCGTGTCTTAGCCCGATTCGTATTTGCGCACTTAGACCTCCCACATTAGGTTAAACATTAGTGGCTGCTGGATATGTCGGTCGGGTCCGGGCAGACTTCCACCACTAATGCAACCTAACCTCGTGTCATAAGTGCCATTACAATTCCTAATTGTAATTACTAGACATTCCATTATTAATTAATTAATCAATTAATTATTCAATTAATTAAACCTTTCCCTTTATAGGTGTTAATGCCTAATCTAACCAATAATTCGAATCACATGTCCAAAAATGTTCATATTAAAACTATGCCAATATTAACCCTTTTTCCTCCGTTCCCTAACTAGCGCACTCATAAATTAGCGGCATGCCTAGGCTAGACAATAGCCTAGTCATAAAAGATAGTAGGGAAAATAATGGGAATATAACCAAAGTGATCATTTTAACATAACTTGGCATAAACATAAACCGGCATGGTGATAAGGTGGACATATAAGCATAAAACTGATGAACTTGTGGGAATTACTAGTTCTACATAACTATGAAGTCATAGTGAGCATAACGAGATTTTAATTGACCATTTAGGTGTCCAACTATTTAGATCCAACATAATTATAATGTGGTCATAAAAACAGATCTAACATAATTATGATGACATAGTAACATGTTTAGATCTAAATATGGATTCACAAGTCCAATTTTCAACATATCTAAATTGACCACAATATGATAGGTGAAAGGTGATTTACGTAAAGAATTGGATCTAACCAATATTGTAACTGTCCAAATTAACAGATTCACATTAACCACAATGTAGTTACAATTCAAGATCCACAAAGGAGACATAATAGAATAACCACAATTGCATTAGATCTAGAGAAGTAGATCTATTATGACATGGTATAAGATTAATCACTAGCATAGATTCATAGTTTACAACATATCCAAATCACAGTCTTTCACGGTTTACTTTTAAATATTCATATCTAAAAGTAACTAGAAACTCACTTCGTTAGGATTAGAAAATATAAGAAGAATGGATCTTGAATCTCTAGATTTGATTTGCAAAACTAACAGTTGTTTGAAGAAAACGGATTCATCTCAGTTCGCACACCGGTAGCATTTGAAACCCATGATTTCCAGTGAAGAAAATAGGAGAATTGGACACATATATATAGCTGCCAGGCCCCTTGAAACTGAGTGCCACATCAGCCCTAGGGGTGTCGACAACCCTGTAGGTGGGTCGATCCATAAGTCGACACCCCTTAAGGGGGGTCGACCCCGGTGTCGACACCCCTCTAGGGGGGTCGACTCCCTAGAGCGGGAAATTTGCCGCCTTGACGAATTTTTGATTTTCGAGCTGTTCTGGATAGGGTTTGACTCATACGTGTATATATGTTCTTTCTGCGCGTATGCAAACTTAAAACCCTCCTATCTTCTTCATACGGTGTCCGTTTTATGCAAACCAAATGTCTATATGGACCAGAATTTCGAGATGGACGCAATGGCGCAGTCCTTTTCCCTAAATTATGAATATTATATAAATTATTATTTAATTTATCCTCTTTAATGTTAACAAAATTAATGGGTGTTACATTCCCCCTACTTTAAGGATTTCGTCCTCGAAATCTCCAAGTTGAGAAGAATGCCTATCTTACCATCCATCATCCATCTACTCATACATCAATCACTGGCATCCATTATCCTTAGAATTTCTAATGCTTACATGAATATATGCAAAGGTGGGCATATATGTCCCAATACTAATGCGAAGATCAGGCAGTCTACTAATTCAGTTAACCTCCTTGATGCAATGTATGTTGGTGCCATGAACCAACATGTATGCGGATAATCCTATTATAACATGTAAGTTTTATATGTGTGCACAATCATCCATCCAAATACAACATCCATATGATGATACATCCATTTCCATCCATAAAAAAATGCACACTCATCCATATGCAGTATGAGTGATTGAGCTGATCTAGTGCCTAATGAGTTGTATATGCATCCACAGGCAACCACTAGCAAACATTTACATCCACTTGCATCCATCAAACATAACATGTCTTAAACACATGTTTACATCCATAGGATTCCTATCTAAATGTCGAAAAATACTATGGATAAAAACAAGTACTAATAAAATTTTGAAAAATGAGTTAAGAACAATCCTTGAAGAGGAAAGGGTACGAAGCACGAATCTTGTCTTTGGTCTCCCAAGTCACATCTTCTAGGTTATCTCCCCATTAAACCTTTAGCAACTTGATCTCTTTATTGCATAGCTTCTTAACTTCTTATCCTATAATACAGGTAGGAACTCGCCTGATTGTCGCCTCCTATTCCTCTTCGACTTCTTCCAACACACTCGGCTCAACAATTACTGCGGTGTCATGGAGGCGCTTCCGCAGATGGGAAACATGGAAAACATCATGAACACCAGATAGATTTTCTGGAAGCTTTAATCTATATGCCATTTGGACAATCCTCTCGGTTATGGGAAATGGTCCCACAAATCTAGGTGCCAACTTCCTTACTGATCCAAAGAGAACCACATTCCCCACAGGTGATACTTTAATAAAAATTAAGTCTCTCACTTCAAGTTCGATGTTAGTCCTTCTCTTATCTGCATAGGACTTCTGCCTATCTTGAGTTGTCTTCATCCGCCGTCGAATAAGATCAATCTTTTTGGGCGTTTCTCTAACCATATCTGGTCCAAGTAATAATCTTTCTGTACCAACAACTTGGTGATCTACAGGGTCGTCCGTACAATGCTTTGAAGGGTGCCATGCCGATGCTGGTCTGTTATCTGTTGTTGTAGGAAAACTCTACTAAAGGAAGATGCTCTTCCCAAGTCCCTCCGAAGTCTAGGATATACAGCCTAAAAAGATCTTCAAGAATCCTGTTCACCCTCTCCGTCTGTCCATCGGTCTGAGTATGATAAGCGGTGCTCAAACACAACTGTGTACCTAATGCTTGTTGCAAGCTCCTCCAAAATTCACTGGTAAAAACGGGGTCATGATCGCTTATGATGCTGGAAGGCACCCTATGAAGACGAACTATCTCACGAACATAAATTGTTGCCAATCATGATGCCATCCTCTTGCTCTTAACTGGAATAAAGTGAGCGCTCTTAGTGAGTCTATCTACCACAACCCAGATACTGGTGTTGCCTTTCTTCGATCTAGGCAAACCATCTATGAAATCCATAGGGATGCTCTCCCATTTACACCGAGGAACCTCCAAAGGATGAAGTAATCCCACGGGCTTCTTTTGCTCAGCATTAACTTGCTGGCAAACTAAACTTTGGAAACAAATTCGGCCATATCTTTCTTCATCTCAGCCCAAAAGAAAACACTCTTCATGTCTCTGTACATCTTATCGCCGCCTGGATGAATGGCCATCTTGGAATGGTGGGCTTCTTCTAGGACTGGCTTTATCAAACTTCCAGTTTGAGGAACACAAAGCCTTCCATCTCGTCGCAACCACCCTTTTCATCTATGGCATATCTACTGAGGTGACTAGAAGTCTCCCCTCTTCTGAGCTTCTCCATGATGTCTAAAATCTGTGAGTCACCTTGTTACGAAGCTTCTATCTGGTCTATAAGAGTTGGTCGTATCTCCAAGAATGCAAAAAAATCAGGCAAAATCTCGATGGAGGGTCTAAAATCAAAACCTGATATGAACTCCAAGTTCTTTCTTTTCACAAACAGAGGACTCAGGGCCATCCTCTGCATACTTAGTGCATCTGCCACCACATTACCCTTGCCAGGGGTATAAGCGATCTCTAAATCATAAAAAGCTAGAAACTCCATCAACCGTTGTTGCGTTAAATTGAGGTCTTTCTGCGAAAACAGATACTTGAGAGATTTATGATCGGTGTATAACTCGAACTTCTCTCCAATAAATAATGACGCCACTCTTTTAATGCGAATACTATGGCAGCTAGCTCTAGATCATGGGTGGGGTAGTTCTTCTCATAACTCTCAACTGTCTACCACCATAGCACAATACTTACCCTTCTTGTATTAGAACCGCACCAAGCCCTGCACCACATGCATCAGTATAAACGGTAAACACCTTACTCTCGTCTAGCAAGGTCAAGACTGGTGCTATTGTCAGAGCCCTCTTCAATCGTTGGGAAGCAGCATCACAGTCTATATCCCATGAAAATGCCAAGTTATTCTTCGTCAGCCTGGTGAGTGGGGCTGATATCTTTGCGAAGTCCTTAATGAACTTCCCATAATAACCTGCTAACCCAAGAAAGCTTCTCACCTCGGTTGCATTTTTTGGAATCTGCCAGTCTTGCACCGCAACCACCTTGGCAGGATCTATAGCTATCCCTTCCTTGGAGACCACATGCCCTAAGAATCTCACCTCTTTTCTCCAAAAATGGCATTTGGAGAACTTCTCCATATGCTAACGGTCATGGAGAGTTTTCAAAACTTCTCTCAAATGTTGGGCATGCTTTTCTTTGCTTTTGGAGAAGATCAAAATATCATCAACAAAGACTACAACAAATTTATTAAGGAACTCCCAAAACACAACTCATCAGATTGACAAAATAGGCGGGTGCATTCGTCAGCCCAAAAGGCATCACTAGTCAATCAAAGAAACCGTCCGGAGTTCTAAAAGCAGTCTTATCTATTCTATCCTCGGCCACCCTCAACTGATGAAACCCCATGGTCAATTCTAACTGATAAAATACCGAGGCACCAACAAGATGATCAAATAAATCATTAATCCTTGGGAGCGGGTGCCTATTCTTCTTGGTGATTTTATTCAACTCCCTATGGTCAACACACAAACAAAGAGAACCATCCTCCCTGGTCGCGAATACTACTGGAGCACCCTATTTAGATATGCTTCGTCTAATAAACCCTTTCTCAAGCAGCTCCCCTAGTTGCTTACTCAGCTCCCTCCTTTACCTCGGAGCCCTGTGGCGCACTGGTAATGCAGCTGGTTTGCATTGTCCACCAAATATATACGAATGTCGATCTCGTGCCTCGGAAGTAAACCCCGAACCTCATCAAAAACATCGGAATAACCTCAGACTACTGGAACAGATTGCAAGTCATTTATAGATGCCTCAAGAGACTCTAGGAAGCTAAGCATAACAGACCCTTGAGGGTCACAAGAAGTCTCGAGGGTCCTCCCACGGTAAGTCAGAAGCCTAATGACTCTCTTCTCACAATCCAGAATGGCATCATAAGTGGTAAGCCAACCTATTCCTAGAATCAACCCACAGCCCGTAAACTCAAGCACATACGCGTCGCATTCAAACTCGACGCCTAACACAGATATTTTCAAACCCCGACAAATCATAGATAAATGAGCCGAACCACCAATAGGGTTTGAAACAACTATGGGATCCACTACCATACTAGTAATTAAGTGCAGAGATTCAACTACAGAACTTGATATAAATGAATGTGAAGTGCCAGAATCAAAAAGTGTTCTAATAGAATGGTTTGAAAGAGAAATTAAACCTTCCACTGAAATTTTTCTAACTCTATCAGGAGCATTGATCGCGAGAGCATGCACCTTCCCTCCGGAAGTACCTGTCCTTTGACCCTGTCCCTGTGATCCCTGTTTCTTCGGGAACTCTCTAGCAAATGTTCGACCTTTTCCACAGTGATAGCAAGAGTTCTCCCTTCGCTTATAGTCTTTAATCAGGTGACCTTCCTTCCCACAATTGTGACATTTTCTCTTATCCTTGCCTTTATCATTCTTCCCTCCTTTCTTCTTCTATTGTTGTTGCTGGCCCTTCTTGGGCCACACCTTCCTATTTTGCGATGTCTCCTCAGTCTTTTCTTCCTTATTTTCTCCCATTTCTTCCTCATGCATTAGGGCCGTATCAACAAGCTTTTCAAAAGTAGCCCCCATCGGAATATGGGACATGGCTAACCCATGCAGAGGCTCATTCAACCCTTTAGCAAATCACATAGCCCTTTTGTGCGGTGTATCTACCAACTCTAACCCGAACCTTGCCAGCTGGTTGTATTTATTCATATATTCTTTCACCGTCAAGTTTCCGTGTTTGAGCGCTGAGAACCTCTCCATCTGCATGATTCTCTTAGCTTGGGAGAGAAATTTCATTTCAAACCTCTGTGTAAAATCCTCCTAAGTTTCCACCGGACGTCCAGCTTGGGTGAGTTCCTACCAAACTGAGGCTTCATCTTTCAGTAGCCAAGCATCTAACTAAACCTTCCTTCTATCCTCTACTTCTAAGAGTACGAACAAGTCCTCGGTCTCCTTAAGCCAATTTCGTGCTTCCACGAATGTCTCACTCCCATGGAATGGCTTACCTCCCATAGCACGGAAGTCTTTGCAGATCTTGGAGAAGTTATATGCTCTTGGAGGAGGAGGATGATGAGGAACAACGGGTGCAGCAGGGGGAGGAAAGTTTCCTTGGCCTTCGGCGGGCGCCGTGACCTCCAGATACCTACGGACCCACCCGGGTATCGTAATGCCCTTTGGGATATTAGGAATGTTTTGTTCCCCAGACATGTTGAAAAGAAAAAGGAAGAAATTTAGACAAAGGACCGAAGGACATTACATATGGATTTTTGGGGAATGCATTAAGTTTCGTGAAGCGTTATATGTAAACAGACACATAATTTTACAAGACAGACATAATTAAGATAGCAGTGAAAATTTAAATTCTTATTTCAAACCCAAATCATACAACATGGTTCAAAATACCATGAGTCTCAAAAACCATTACAACAACATAACTTCTGTCTTTCAACATCAGAGTACATAAATACTTAAAAAAAACATAATTCCACAAATAAAAGAGACAAAGCCACAGTAGAGATAAAAACTTGAGCATTACTTCGAAAGCAGCTCTAGCAAGATGATATCTGAGTCCTGAATAAGCCTGAGAGAACTTGAGGGGAGGGGGAAACGGAAGAAAGAAGAGGAAATAAGAGGGTGGGACATAAAGTCTGGCGAGTATAATGACATTTAGCAAGTAAATAAATAAAAGTAACATGACATGCATATAAAGTGAATAAGGGAGATCACTACATAAATGGCAGGTGCGACAAGGTAGACAGGATAAGGTGTATACGCTTCTCTAATGATTACTCTGCACTGTTACAAGTACAACCAGAATAAGATGATCCCTTCTACTATACGGTGGTAGACTTAGGGCATACATCCAAATGTACCCTAACCACTACCCTAATCGATCGGCTCCCTACTCCGTAGATACTCTGTGCCGACCCCACAGTAGGATGTATGATGCCCTACAGTGGCAACCCCTCACTGATATGCACAGCCCCATATCTATTGGTGTCATGGTCGTCTTATCCCCCTGTGCCCGGCTCATGCACACATATGACCCGGTCGGTTTGCGCCACCCACACCGTCCTCGTTTGGATGTCTTTCAATCAGTTAGTAAGTGTGTCCCCTCTCTGCCTAGTATGGAGTATTTTATTTGATACTTACTCTGGGTTACCAATTGAAATGGGTCCCACACAATATGATTTAAGCTATCCGCTTTGTCTTATACCCCCACTAGGTTTTTCACTGACTATGTACACAACTAGGTGCCTTTAATTACATAGCCCTATTTAGTTATGCTTACCCTAACAGGTGTCTTTAATTACATAACTTTTATATTTTACTTCGGTTATGTAAACCACTAGGTGTCTTAAATTACATAACCTTATCGGGTTAAGTTTGTGGGCCTGTATGTAAATATTACCCACCCCCTCCAGATTTGCTAAACCCGTCCACTATCCAATCAATTTACTTAACCCTAACTTTACTTCACAATCATACAATCCCTATGGATTTGATTTGGTTAAGTAGTCCAATTCATTACCATGTCCATTTATGGTTCATAATGGGCTAGACCTCAAACATTAGCCAACAACGTATGGATGTTGGATATATCGGTCGGGTCTAGGCAATCTTATTCCATAGTTGGGCCTAACCTCGTGTCTTAGTCCGATTCGTATTTGCGCACTTAGACCACCCACATTAGGTTCAACATTAGTGGATGCTGGATATGCCAGTCGGGTCCGGGCAGACTTCCACCACTAATCCAACCTAACCTCGTGTCATAAGTGCCATTACAATTCCTAATTGTAATTACTAGAAATTCCATTATTAATTAATTGATCAATTAATTAAACATTTCCCTTTATTGGTGTTAATGCCTACTCTACCCAATAATTCGAATTATATGTCCAAAAATGTTCATATTAAAATTATGCCAATATTAACCCTTTTTCCTCTGTTCCCTAACTAGCGCACTCATAAATTGGCGGCATGCCTAGGTTAGACAATAGCCTAGTCATAAACAATATTAGGGAAAATAATGGGAATATAACCAAAGTGATCATTTTAACTTAATTTGGCATAAACATAAACTAGCATGGTGATAAGGTGGACATGTAAGCATAAAACTGATGAACTTGTGGCAATTACTAGTTCTACATAACCATGATGTCATAGTGAGCATAACGAGATCTTAACTGACCATTTAGGAGTCCAACTATTTAGATCCAACATAATTATAATGTGGTCACAAAAACAGATCTAACATAATTAGGATGACACAGTTACATGTTTAGAACTAAATATGGATTCGCTTGTCCAATTTACAACATATCTAAATTGACCACAATATGATAGGTGAAAGGTGATTTACATAAATAATTGGATCTAACCAATATTGTAACTGTACAAACTAACAAATTCACATTAACCACAATATAGTTACAATTCAAGATCCATAAAGGATACATAAAAGAATAACCACAATTGCATTAGATCTAGAGAAGTAGATCTATCATGATATGTTATAAGATTAATCACTAGCATAGATTCATAGTTTACAACATATCCAAATCATAGTCTTTCACAATTTACTTTTAAATATTAAAATCCAAAAGTAACTAGAAACTCACTTCATTAGGATTAGAAAATATAAAAGAATGGATCTTGAATCTCTAGATTTGATTTGCAAAACCAACAGTTGTTTGAAGGAAACGAGTTCATCTCAGTTCGCACACCGGCAGCATTTGGCTCCCATGATTTCCAGTGAAGAAAATAGGAGAATTGGACGCATATATATAGCTGCAAGGCTCCCTAAAACTGAGTGCCACATCAGCCCTAGGGGTGTCGAAACCCCTGAGGGTGGGTCGGCCCCTAGAGCTGGAAATTTGCCGCCTTGAAGAAATTTTGATTTTCGAACTATTCTGGATAGGGTCTGACTCATACGTGACTCATACATGTATATATGTTCTTTCTGCGCGTATACAAACTTAAAACCCTCCTAACTTCTTCATACTGTGTTCGTTTTATGCAAACCAGGTGTTTATCTTGACCAGAATTTCAAGACGGACGCATTGGCGCAGTCCATTTCCCTTATTTCTGAATATTAAACAAATTGTTATTTAATTTATCCTCTTTAATGTTAACAAAATTATGGGGTGTTACAAGGAATAAAATCATTCAAAGATAAATTCATAACTCTCGCCTAAAGCAGGATTTGAACTCAAACTAGATTTTATGTTAATTGAATGTCACCATTCATAACGTTACCACTAAGAAATTGAATAATTAAAAATCCACAATTAAGTAGTTTTCCCCTCCAAATAAACTATTTATTCTTAAGGTCTATAAGCTTAAGACTTTAAATGCAATTTGTTTCCTCCCTTTTTCCTCCTTTATGGCTAAGCATAAGACAAGAAATATTTACACAAGTAGCCTCTTTATAGTTCATAGAACAATTTAATAAATTTCCATATTCAACCATTACATGTTCAGAATTTTCATTGTTTTGTAGATCGTTTGAACAAAAATAATATATCATAAACAGGGGTTTGTGGAGTAACTTATTTTAACTTTCAAGTAAAATATCTTTCGCACTCTAAAATCCCAACTGAAAATAAACAAGACCCACCCCAACTTAAAATAAACAAAACCCTAATTTCAAATACTCAGCAAATCCAACTCCAAAACTGATCTCTTATGTTGATAGCAATCAAGATATGAAGTTCAATGGTAAGTAGGCTGAGTAGCGGAAAAACAATTACCTGAATCAGTGTCTCACTATTACATTGTCGCTCTGGCAAAACCAGGTAGTATTGGGAAGTGTTATAATAAACTAATTGTTCGGCTATATGTTTAGCCATGAGGTGGAAAGCATGTGCTTAGATACACCGCATCAGCGAAAATATGCTACCAAAATTAGATTGATTTACCAATGTCATCATCTAAAGAAGAGGATTTATCTGAACAAAAATACAAAACGAAAAGGTGGCATTCCGAGAATCGAACTCTGGGCCTCTTGCCACAAAAGCGATAATCGTACCGCTAAACCGAATGCCCTTTGATGAAATGGTTGATATGTATAGGTCTTGGTATAGCATGCAACTTAAGGTCAATTTATGAAGAATTTGGTAAGAAGACCATCTTTAAAATAAGTCTAATTTTTCCATAAACTTTGATATCCCCCGGCCTAAGTTAGAATCATGCGATGGGACCAAATAGTCAAATACATAAGCTGAAAGGATTGATTTATAGCATAAAAGTCAAATTATGTAGCAACTTTATAAACATCTTCAAACAAGACTACTTATGAATTAAAGTTCACTGAGCAAAGAAGGGCATTCCAAGAGCGAGAATCATACTCCTATATCGATTGCCCTTGATGAATGGGTTGACATGTAGGTAGAGGTCTTGTGACAAGTATACAATTAACGGTTGCCAAAACACTCACGTAAAACGAAATTACGGAAAATTTTACAAGACAGTATTTCAAAAATGCACCATTTGAAATTGATATTTTAAAAAAGGAAGAGACATTTCTAAATTGAACTCAGAAAGGATGAATCATATTACAAGACCAAATGTCTTGGTAAAAGGTCAAACTTGTATGTACATGTATTTAATTTGAAATTTGATTATATACTTTAAATTAATTCATATGATTCAACAATTATAAAAATATTGGCCCTGGACAATAAAAGGCATATGCTGTGTGAATGGAAGATTCAATCTTGAAGGCAAGACTTTATTTTATACAATACATGAATAAAATCATTCAAAGACAAATTCAGCACTTTAACCTAAAGCAGGATTTGAACTCATACTAGATTTTATGTTACCTGAGTGTCACCATACATAACATTACCACTAAAAAATTCAATAATTAAAAATCCACGATTAAGGGGGGGTTTCCCCAAAAAAACTATTTATTCTTAAGGTCTATCAACTTAGGACTTAGCTGCAATTTGTTTCCTCCCTTTTTCCCCCGTTGTGGCTATGCATAAGACGAGAAATGTTTACAAAAGTAGCCTCTTTATAGTTCGTAGAATAATTTAATAAATTTCCATATTCAACCATTACATGTTCAAAACTTTCATTGTTTTGTCGAAAGTTTAAACAAAAATAATATATTATAAATAGGATTTTATGGAGTAACTTATTTTAACTTTCCAGGAATATATCTTTCGCACTCTAAAATCACAACTGAAAATAAACAATACCCACCCCAACTTAAAATAAACAAAACCCTAATTTCAAATACTCAAAAAATCCAACTCCAAAACTGAACTCTTATGTTGATAGCAATCAAGATATGAAGTTCAATGGTAAGTAGGCTGAGTTGAGGAAAAACAGTTACCTGAATCAGTGTCTCACTATTACATCGTCGCTCAGGCAAAACCGGGGTAACATTGGGAAGTGTTATAATAAACTAACTGTTCGGCTATGATATAAACTAATTGTTCGGCTATATGTTTAACCATGAGGTGGAAAGAACGTGCTTAGATACACTGCATCAACGAATATATGCTACCATAATTAGATCGATTTACCGATGTCGTCGTCTTAAAAAGGGGATTTATCTGAACAAAAATATAAAACGAAAAGGGGGCATTCCGAGAATCGAACTCGGGACGTCTCGCACCCAAAGCGAGAATCATACCACTAGACCAAATGCCCTTTGATAAAATATTTGATATGTACCGGTCTGGGGACAACATGCAACTTAAGGTCAATTTATGGAGAACCTGGAAAGAAGATCATTTTTAAAATAAGTCTAATTTTTCCGTAAATTTGGATATCCCCCGGCCTAAGTTCGAATCATGCGCTGGGACCTAATATTCAAATACATAAGTTGAAAAGATTGATTTATAGCATAAAAGTCGAATTATATAGCAACTTTATAAACATCTTCAAACAAGCCTACTTATGAATTAAGGATCACTGAGTAGAGAAGGGCATTTCGAGAGCGAGAATCATATAGAATCATACTTCTATATCGACTGCCCTTGGTGAATGGGTTGACCGGTAAGCAGAGGTCATGTGACAAATAAATAATTAACGGTTTCCGAAACACTCACATAAAAGGAAAAATATGCAAAAGTTTGCAAGAAAGTATTTTAAAAATGCACCATTTGAAATTGATTTTTTAAAAAAGGAAGAGGCATTTCTAAATTGACCTCATATAACAAGAATCATACTACAAGACCAAATGTCTTGGTAAAAGGTCAAACTTGTATGTATATGTATTTAATTAGAAAATTGATTATATACTTTAAATTAATTCATATGATTCAAAAATTATAAAAATGTGGGCCCTGGAGACTAAAAGGCATATGCTATGTGAATGGAAGATTCAATCTTGAAGGAAAGCCTTTATTTTATACAATACAAAAATAAAATCATTCAAAGGCAAATTTAGCACTTCCACCTAAAGCAGGATTTGAACTCAAACTGGATTTGATGTTACTAGAATGTCACCATACATAATGTTACCATTAACAAATTCAACAATTAAAAATCAACGATTAAGGGTTTATTCCCCCCCCAAAAAAGCTTTCTATTCTTAAGTTCTATCAGCTTAAGACTTTTGCTGCAATTTTTTTCTACCTTTTTCCCCCTTTGTGGCTGAGCAGACGACGAGAATCGTTTTCAATAGTAACCTCTTTATAGTTCATTGTACAATTTGATAAATTACCATTTTCAACCATTACATGTTCATAACTTTCATTGTTTTGTAGAAGGTAATAACAAAAATAATACATCATAAATAGGGTTTTGCGGAGTAACTTATTTTAACTTTCCAGGAAAATATCTTTCGCTCTCTAAAATCCCAACTGAAAATAAACAAAACCCACCACAATAGAAAATAAACAAAACCCTAATTTCAAATACTCATAAAATCTAATTCCAAAACTGAACTCTTAAGTCGATTGCAATCAGGATATGAAGTTTGATGGTAAATAGGCTGAGTTGAGGAGAAACAATTACCTGAATCGGCGTCTCACTATTACATCGTCGCTTAGACAAAACGAGGTAGAATTGGGAAGGGTTATAATAAACTAACTATTAGGCTATGATATAAACTAACTGTTCAATTATATGTTTAGCCATGAGGTGGAAAGCATGTGCTTAGATACACTGCATCAGCGAAAATATGCTACCAAAGTTAGAATGATTTACCAATGTCGCCGTCTTAAAAAGAGAATTTATCTGAACAAAAATACAAAACGAAAAGGGGGCATTCCGAGAATCGAACTCGGGACCTCTCGCACCCAAAGCGAGAATCATACCACTAGACCAAATGCCCATTGACGAAATGTTTGACATGTACAGGTCTTGGGATAGCGTGCGACTTAAAGTCAATTTATGAAGAACTTGGAAAAAATATCACCTTTAAAATAGGCGTAATTTTTCCATTATATTGGATATCCCCCGGCCTAAGTTAGAATCATGTGATGGGACCAAATAGTCAAATACACAAGCTGAAAGGATAGATTTGTAGAATAAAAGTGAAAATATGTAGCAGCTTTATAAACATCTTCAAACAAGACTACTTATAAATTAAAGTTCACCGAGCAGAAAAGGGCATTCCGAGAGCGAGAATCACACTACTATATCGACTGCCCTTGATGGATGGGTTGACCTGTAGGAAGAGGTCTTGTGACAAATATACAATTAATGGTTGCCAAAACACTCACGTAAAAGGTAAAATACGCAAAAGTTTGCATGTACATGTATTTAATTTGAAATTTTATTACATACTTTAAATTAATTCATATGATTCAACATATATAATTTTTTTGGCCTGGGGCACTAAAATGCATATGCTATGTGAATGGAAGATTCTGTCTTGAAGGCAAGCCATTATTTTATACAATACAGGAATAAAACCATTCAAAGACAAATTTAGCACTTCCACCTGAAGCAGGATTTGAACTCATACTAGATTTGATGTTACTAGAATGTCACCATACATAATGTTACCATTAACAAATTCAACAACTAAAAATCCACGATTAAGGTTTTTCCTCCCAAAAATGATCTTTACTCCTAAGGTCTATAAGCATAAGACTTTAGCTATCCTCCTTTTTTTCCCTTTATGGCTAAGCATATGACAGGAATGGTTTTCAAAAGTAGCCTCCTTATAGTTCATAGAACAATTTAATAAATTTCCATTTTCAACCATTACATGTTCAGAACTCTTATTGTTTTGTAGAATGTGCAAACAAAAATAATAATACTATAAACAGGGTTTTGTTGAGTACTTCTTTAAATTTCCATGTAAATATCTTTCGCACTCTAAAATCCCAAATGAAAATGAACAAAACCCACCCCGACTTAAAATAAACAAAATCCTAATTTCAAATACTCTTGAAATCCAACTCCAAAACTGAACTCTTAAGTTGATAGCAATCAAGAGATGACATTTGATGGTACGTAGGCTGAGTTAAGGAGAAACAATTACCTGAATGGGTGTCTCACTGTTACATCGTCGCTCAAGCAAAGCCAGGTAGTATTGGAAGTGTTATAATAAACTAACTGTTCGCATAAGATATAAACTAACTATTCGGCTATATATTTAGCCATGAGGTGGAAAGCACATGCTTAGATACACTACATCAGCGAAAATATGCTACCAAAATTAGATTGATTTACCAATGTCATCATCTTAAAAAGAGGAATTATCTAAACAAAAATACAAAACGAAAAGGGGGCATTCCGAGAATCGAACTCGGGACCTCTCGCACCCAAAGCGAGAATCATACCACTAGACCAAATGCCCTTTGATGAAATTGTTGATATGAACAGGTCTTAGGATAGCGTGCAACTTAAGGTCCATTTATGAAGAACCTGGAAAAAATATCATCTTAGAAATAAGCCTAATTTTTCCATAAAATTGGATATCCCCTGGATAAGTTAGAATCATGCAATGGGGCCAAATAGTCAAATACACAAGCTGAAAGGATTGATTTGTAGCGTAAAAGTCAAATTATGTAGCAGCTTGATAAACATCTTCAAACAAGCCTACTTATGAACTAAAGTTCACTGAGCAGAGAAGGGCGTTCTGAGAGTGAGAATCATACTACTATATCGACTGCCCTTGATGAATGAGTTGACCTGTAGGTAGAGGTCTTGTGACAAATATACAGTTAACGGTTGCCAAAACACTCACGTAAAAGGCCAAATACGCAAAAGTTTGCATGATACTATTTCAAAAATGCACCATTTGAAATTGAATTTTTGAAAAAGGAAGAGGCACTTCTAAATTAAAGTCAGAGAGAAAGAATCATATTACAAGACCAAAAGTCTTGGTAAAACGCCAAATTTGTATGTACATGTTTTTAATTAGAAATTTGATTATATACTTTAAATTAATTCATATAATTCAACAATTGTAAAAATGTTGGCCCTGGACACTATAAGGCATATGCTATGTGAATGGAAGATTCAATCTTGAAGGCTAGCCTTTATTTTATACAATACAAGAATAAAATCATTAAAAGACAAATTCAGCACTTTCACCTAAAGTAGTATTTGAATTCATACTAGATTTTATGTTACCAGAATGTCACCATACATAACGTTACCATTAACAAATTCAATAAGTAAAAATGCACGATTAAGGGGTTTTCCCCCTAAAAAAACTTCTGTATTCTTAAGGTCTATCAGCTTAAGACTTTAGCTGTAATTTTTCCTCCTTTTTTCTCCCTTTGTGGCTGAACATACGACTAGAATGGTTTTCAATAATAGTCTCTTTATGGTTCTTTGAACAATTTAATAAATTACCATTTTCAACCATTACCATTCAGAAATTTCATTGTTTTGTAGAACGTTCTAACAAAAATAATATATTACAAACATGGTTTTGTGGAGTAACTTATTTTAACTTTCTAGGAAAAAATCTTACGCACTCTAAAATCCCAACTGAAAATAAACAAAACCCACCCCAACTTAAAATAAAAAAAACCCTAATTTCAAACACTCATAAAATCAAATTCCAAAACTGAACTCTTAAATTGATAGCAATCAAGGAATGAAGTTCGATGGTAAGTAGGCTGAGTTGAGGAGAAACAATTAACTAATCGGTGTCTCACTAATACATCGTCGCTTAGAGAAAGCGAGGTAGAATTAGGAAGTGTTATAATAAATTAAATTTTCGGCTATGATATAAACTAATCGTTCTACTATATGCTTAGCCATGAGGTGGAAAGCATGTGCTTAGATACACTGCACCACCAAAAATATGCTACCAAAATTAGAATGATTTACCAATGTCATCGTCTTAAAAAGAGGATTTATCTGAACAAAAATGCAAAACGAAAAGGGGGCATTCCGAGAATCGAACTCGGGACCTCTCGCACCCAAAGCGAGAATCATACCACTAGACCAAATGCCCAGTGATGAAATGGTTGACATGTACAGATCTTGGGATAGCGTGCAACTAAAGGTCAATTTATGAAGAACCTGGAAAGAATATCATCTTTAAAATAAGCCTAATTTTGCCATAATATTAGGTATCCCCCGGCCTAAGTGGGAATCTTGTGATGGGACCAAATAGTCAAATACACAAGCTAAAAGGATAGATTTGTAGCATAAAAGTCAAATTATGTAGCATCTTTATAAGCATCTTCAAACAAGTCTACTTATGAATTAAAGCTCACTGAGAAGAGAAAGGCATTCCGAGAGCAGGAATCATACTACTAAATCGACTGCCCTCGATGAATGGGTTGACCTGTAGGCAGAGGTCTTGTGACAAATATACAACTAACGGTTACCACCACACTCACGTAAAAGGAAAAATACGCAAAAGTTTGCATGATAGTATTTCAAAAATGCACCATTTGAAATTGAATTTTTTAAAAAGGAAGAGGCATTTCTGAATTAAACTCAGAAAGCAAGAATCATGTTACAAGACCAAATGTCTTGGTAAAAGGTCAAACTTTTATGTACAAGTATTTAATTAGAAATTTGACTATATACTTTAAATTAAGTCATATGATTCAAAAATTATAAAAACTTTGGCCCTGGACACTAAAAGGCATATGATATGTGAATGGAAGATTCAATCTTGAAGGCAAGACTTTATTTTATACAATACAGGAGTGTGACACCCCATGTCCGTTTATTCACTCACAAAGGGAGTGCATTAAGTTTCGTGGAGCGTTATAGATAAACAGACACAGAATTTTACAAGACAAACATAAATAAGATAACAACAAAAATTTAAATTTTTATTTCAAACCCATATCATACAGCGTGGTTCAAAATGCCATGAGTCTCAAAAACCGTTACAACAACATAACTTCTGCCTTTCAACATCAGAGTACATAAATACTTAAAAGAAAACATAATACCCTAAGTAAAAGAGACAAAGCCATAATAGAGATAAAAACTTGAGTCATACTTCGAAAGTAGCTCTAGCAAGATGATATGTGAGTCCTGACTAAGCCTGAGTGTTTCCTCCCTGAGAACCTAGGGGGAGGGGGAACGGAAGAAAGAATAGGAAACAAAAGGGTCGGACATAAAGTCTGGCGAGTCTAGTGACTTTGAGCGAGTAAATAAATAAAAGTAACATGACAGACATATAAAGTGAACAAGGGAGATCACTACATAAATGGGAGCCATGACAAGGAAGACAGGATAAGGTGTATACGCTTCTCTAATGATTACTCTGCACTATTACTAGTACAACTAGAATGAGATGATCCCTTCTACTATAAGGTGGTAGACTTAGGGCATACGTCCAAATGTACCCTAAGCACTATCCTAATCGATCGGCTCCCTACTCCGTAGATACTCTGTGTTGGCTCCACAGTAGGATGTATGATGTCCTACAGTGGCAACCCCTCACTGATATGCACAGCCCCAAATCTATTGGTGTCATAGTCGTCTTATCCCCCTCTGCTTGGCACATGCATGAACATGACCCAGTCGGTTTGCGCTAGCCACACCCTCCTCCACGTTTGGATATCTTACAATCAGTCAGTAAGCGTGTCCCCTCTCCGCCTATCACGGAGTATTTTATTTGATACTTACTCTGGGTTACTGACTGAAATGGGTCCCACACAATATGATACAAGCTCTCCTCTTTGTCTTGTATCCCCCACTAGGTTTTTCACTAACAATGTATACCACTAGGTGTCTTTAATTACATAGCCCTATTCAGTTATGCTTACCCTAACAGGTGTCTTTAATTACATAACTTTTATATTTTCCTCCGGTTATGTATACCACTAAGTGTCTTTAATTATATAACCATATCGAGTTAAGTTTGTGGGCCTATATGTAGATATTACCCATCCCCTCCAGATTTGCTTTACCCATCCACTATCTAATCAATTTACTTAACCCTAACTTTAGTTCACAATCATGCAATCCCTATGGATTAGATTTGGTTAAGTAGTCCAATTCATTACCATGTCCATGTATGGTTTATAATGGGCTAGACCTCCCACATCAGGTCTACAATGTGCGGTTGCTAGATATGTTGATCGGGTCTGGGCAATCTTATTCCACAGTTGGGCCTAACCTCGTGTCTTAGCCCGTTCGTATTTGCGCACTTAGACCTCCCACATTAGGTTCAACATTAGTGGCTGCTGGATATGCCGGTCGGGTTCGGGCAGACTTCCACTACTAATGCAACCTAACCTCGTGTCATAAGTGCCATTACAATTCCTAATTGTAATTACTAGACATTCCATTATTAATCAACTAATCAATCAATTAATTAAACCTTTCCCTTTATAGGTGTTAATGCCTAATCTAACCAATAATTCGAATTACATGTCAAAAAATGTTCATATTAAAATTATGCCAATATTTACCCTTTTTCCTCCGTACCCTAACTAGCGCACTCATAAATTAGCGGCATTCCTAGGCTAGACAATAGCCTAGTCATAAACGATAATAGGGAAAATAATGGGAATATAACCAAAGTGATCATTTTAACATAACTTGGCATAAACATAAACTAGCATGGTGATAAGGTGGACATATAAGCATAAAACTGATGAACTTGTGGCAATTACTAGTTCTACATAACTATGATGTCATAGTGAGCATAACAAGATCTTAATTGACCATTTAGGTGCCCAACTATTTAGTTCCAACAAAATTATAATGTGGTCACAAAAATAGATCTAACATAATTAAGATGACGTAGTAACATGTTTAGATCTAAATCTGGATTCACATGTCCAATTTACAACATATCTAAATTGACCACAATATGATGGGTGAAAGGTGATTTACATAAAGAATTGGATCTAGCCATTATTATAACAGTCCAAATTAACAGATTCACATTAACCACAATGTAGTTACAATTCAAGATCCACAAAGGAGACATAATAGAATAACCACAATTGCATTAGATCTAGAGAAGTAGATCTATTATGACATGGTATAAGATTAATCACTAGCATAGATTCGTAGTTTACAACATATCGAAATCATAGTCTTTCACAATTTACTTTTAAATATTCAAATCTAAAAGTAACTAGAAACTCACTTCGTTAGGATTAGAAAATATAAGAAGAATGGATCTTGAATCTCTAGATTTGATTTGCAAAACTAACAGTTGTTTGAAGAAAACGGATTCATCTCAGTTCGCACACCGGCAGCATTTGGCTCCCACGATTTCCAATGAAGAAAGTAGGAGAATTGGACACATATATATAGCTGTTAGGCCCCTTGAAACCGAGTGTCACATCAGCCCTAGGGGTGTCGACACCCTTGTGGGTGGGTCGATGCATAAGTCGACACCCCTTAAGGGGGGTCGACCCTGGTGTCGACACCTTCTAGGGGGGTCGACTCCCTAGAGCGGGAAATTTGCCGGCTTGACGAATTTTTGATTTTAGAACTGTTCTAGATAGGATCTGACTCATACGTGTATATATGTTCTTTCTGCGCGTATACAAACTTAAAACCCTCCTAACTTCTTCATACGATGTCCGTTTTATGCAAACCAAATGTCTATCTTGATCAGAATTTCGAGATAGACGCAATGGTGCAGTCCTTTTCCCTAAATTATGAATATTAAATAAATTATTATTTAATTTATCCTCTTTAATGTTAACAAAATTAAGGGGTGTTACATTTCCCCTACTTAAAGGGTTTCGTTCCCGAAATCTCCAAGTTGAGAAGAATGCATATCCTACCATCCATCATCCATCTACTCATACATCAATCACTGGCGTCCATTATCCTTAAGGATTTCTAATGCTTACATGAATATATGCAAAGGTGGACGTATATGTCCCAATACTAATGCGAAGATTAAGCAGTCTACTAATTCAGTTGACCTCCTTAATGCAATGTATATTAGTGCCATGAACCAACATGTATGCGGATAATCCTATTATAACATGTAAGTTTTATATGTATGCACAATCATCCGTCCAAATTCAACATCCATATGATGATACATCCATTTCCATCCATAAAAGAAAAAGAAAATGCACACACATCCATATGTAGTATGAGTGATTGAGCCGATCTAGTGCCTAATGAGTTGTATACGCATCCACAGGCAACCACTAGCAAACATTTGCATCCACTTGCATCCATCAAACATAACATGTCTCAAACACATGTTTACATCCATAGGATTCCTATCTAAAGGTCGAAAAATACTATGGATAAAAACATATACTGATAAAATTTTGAAAAGGGAGTTAAGAACAACCCTTGAAAAGGAAAGGGTACGAAGCACGAATCTTGTCTTTGGTCTCCCAAGTCCCATCTTCTAGGTTATGTCCCCATTGAACCTTTAGCAACTTGATCTCTTTATTGCCTAGCTTCTTAACTTATGATCCTAGAATACAGGTAGGAACTCGTCTGACTGTCGCCTCCCGTTCCACTTCGACTTCTTCCAACACACTCGGCTCAACAATTACTACGGTGTCATGGAGGTGCTTCCGCAGATGGGAAACATGGAAAACATCATGAACACCAGGTAGATTTTCTGGAAGCTTTAATCCATAGGCCATTTGGCCAATCCTCGCGGTTATGGGAAATGGTCCCACAAACCTAGGTGCCAACTTCCCTACTGATCCGAAGCGAACCACATCCCCCAGAGTGATACTTTGATAAAAACTAAGTCTCCCACTCCAAGTACGATGTCAATCCTTCTCTTATCTGCATAGGACTTCTGTCTATCTTGAGGTGACTTCATCCACCGTCAAATAAGATCAATCTTTTCGGGCGTTTCTCTAAGCATATCTGGTCTAAGTAATAATCTTTCTATAGATTCCCACCAACAAGTTGGTGATCTACAAGGTCGTCCGTACAATGCTTCGAAGGGTGCCATGCCGATGCTGGTCTGATTGCTGTTGTTGTAGGCAAACTCTACTAAAGGAAGATGCTCTTCCCAAGTCCCTCCGAAGTCAAGGATACAAAGCCTCAAAAGATCTTCAAGAATCATGTTCACCCTCTCCGTCTGTCCATCGGTCTGAGTATGATAAGCGGTGCTCAAACACAACTGTGTACCTAATGCTTGTTGCAAGCTCCTCCAAAATTCACTGGTAAAAATGGGGTCATGATCGCTTATGATGCTGGAAGGTACCCTATGAAGACGAACAATCTCACGAACATAAATTGCTGCCAACCATGATGTCGTCCTCTTGCTCTTAATTGGAATAAAATGAATGCTCTTAGTGAGTCTATCTACCACAACCCAGATGCTGGTGTTGCCTTTCTTCGATCTAGGCAAACCATCTATGAAATCCATAGAGATGCTCTCCCATTTACACAGAGGAACCTCCAAAGATGAAGTAATACCCCGAGCCTCTTTTGCTCAGCATTAACTTGCTGGCAAACTAAACTTTGGGAAACAAATTCGGCCATATCTTTTTTCATCTCAACCCAAAAGAAAACCCTCTTCATGTCTCTGTACATCTTGCTGCCTGGATGAATGGCCATCTTGGAATGGTGGGCTTCTTCTAGGACTGGCTTTATCAAACTTCCAGTTTGAGGAACACAAAGCCTTCCATCTCGTCACAACCACCCTTTTCATCTATGGCATATCTACTGAAGTGACTAGAAGTCTCCCCTCTTCTGAGCTTCTCCATGATATCTAAAATTTGCGGGTCACCTTGTTGTGAAGCTTCTATCTAGTCTATAAGAGTTGGTCGTATCTCAAAGGATGCAAAAAAATCAGGCAAAATCTCGATGGAGGGTCTAAAATCAAAAGTTGATATGAACTCCAAGTTCTTTCTTTTCACAAACAAAGGACTCAGGGACATCCTCTACATACTTAGTGCGTCTGCCATCACATTACCCTTGCTAGGGGTATAAGCGATCTCTAAATCATAAGAAGCTAGAAACTCCATCCACCGTTGTTGTGTTAAATTGAGGTTTTTCTGCGAAAACAGATACTTGAGAGATTTATGATCGGTGTATAACTCGAACTTCTCTCCAAGTAAATAATGACGCCATGCTTTTAATGTGAATACTATGGCAGCTAGCTCTAGATCATGGGTGGGGTAGTTCTTCTCATGAACTTTCAACTATCTACCCCCATAACACACTACTTTCCCTTCTTGCATTAGAACCGCACCAAGCCCTGTACCACATGCATCAGTATAAATGGTAAACACCTTACTCCCGTCTAGCAAGGTCAAGACTGGGGCTATTGTCAGAGCCCTCTTCAGTCGTTGGGAAGCAACGTCACAGTCTATATCCCATGAAAATGCCATGTTATTCTTCGTCAACCTAGTGAGTGGGGCTGATATCTTTGCGAAGTCCTTAATGAACTTCCTATAGTAACCTGCTAACCCAAGAAAGCTTCTCACCTCGGTTGCATTTTTAGGAATCTACCAATCTTGCACCGCAACCATCTTGGCAGAATCTATAACTATCCCTTCCTTGTAGATCACATGCCCTAAGAATCTCACCTCTTTTCTCCTAAAATGGCATTTGGAGAACTTCGCCATAAGCTGATGGTCACAGAGAGTTTTCAAAACTTCTTTCAAATATTGGACATGGTTTTCTTCGCTTTTGGAGAAGATCAAAATATCATCAACAAAGACTACAACAAATTAATTAAGGAACTCCCGAAACATAACTCATCAGATTGACAAAATAGGCGGGTGCATTCGTCAGCCCAAAAGGCATCAGTAGTCATTCAAAGAAACCATACGGAGTTCTAAAAGCAGGCTTATCTATGTTATCCTCAGCCACACTCAACTGATGAAACCCCGTGGTCAAGTCTAACTGATAAAATTCCGAGGCACCAACAAGCTGATCAAATAAATCATTAATCCTTGGGAGCGGGTGCCTATTCTTCTTGGTGATTTTATTCAACTCCCTATAGTCAACACACAAACGAAGAGAACCATCCTCCCTAGTCTCTAATACTACTGGAGCACCCTATTCAGATTTTCTTCGTCTAATAAACCCTGTCTCAAGCAACTCCCCTACTTGCTTACTCAGCTCCCTCCTTTACCTTAGAGCCATGTGGCGCACTGGTAATGCAGCTGGCTTTGCATTTTCCACCAAATTTATACGAAAGTCGATCTCGTGCCTCAGAGGTAAACCCCGAACCTCTTCAAAAACATCGGAATAACGTCGGACTACTGGAACAGATTGCAAGTCATCTATAGATGCATCAAGAGACTCTAGGAAGCTAAGCATAACAGACCCTTGAGGGTCACAAGAAGTCTCGAGGGTCCTCCCACGGCAAGTCAGAAGCCTAACGACCCTCTTCTCACAATCCAGAATGGCACCATAAGTGGTAAGCCAACCCATTCCTAAAATCAACCCATAGCCCATAAACCCGAGCACATACGCGTCGCATTCAAACTCGACGCCTAACACAGATATTTTCAAACCCCGACAAATCATAGATAAATGAGCCGTACCACCAATGGGGTTTGAAACAACTACGGGATCCACTACCATACTAGTAATTAAGTGTAGAGATTCAACTACAGAACTTGATATAAATGAATGTGAAGCGCCAGAATCAAAAAGTGTTCTAATAGGATGGTTTGAAAAAGAAATTAAACCTTCCACTGAAATTTTCTACCTCTATCAGGAGCATTGATCGCGAGAGCATGCACCTGACCTCTAGAAGTACCAGTCCTTTGACCCTGTCCCTGTGATCCCTGTTTCTTAAGGCACTCTCTAGCAAATGTCCGACCTTTCCACAGTGATAGCAAGAGTTCTTCCTTTGCTTACAGTCTTTAATCAGGTGACCTTCCTTTCCACAATTGTGACATTTTCTCTTATCCTTGCCTGTATCATTCTTCCATCCTTTCTTCTACTATTGTTGTTGCTGGCCCTTCTTGGGCTACACCTTCCTATTTTATGATGTCTCCTCAGTCTTTTCTTCCTTCTTTTCTCCCATTTCTTCCTCATGCATTAGGGCCATATCGACAAGCTTTTCAAAAGTGGCCCCTATTGGAATATGGGACATGGCTAACCCATGCAGAGGCTCATTCGGCCCTTTAACAAATCACAAAGCCCTTTCGTGTGGTCTATCTACCAACTCTAACCCGAACCTTGCTAGCTGGTTGAATTTATTCATATATTCTTTCACCGTCAAGTTTCCTTGTTTGAGCGCTAAGAACCTCTCCATGTGCATGTTTCTCTTAGCTTGGGAGAGAAATTTCATTTCGAACCTCTGTCTAAAATCCTCCTAAGTTTCCACCGGACATCCAGCTTTGGTGACTTCCCACTAAACTGAGGCTTCATCTTTCAGTAGCCAAGTGGCTAACTGAACCTTCCTTCTATCCTCTACTTCAAAGAGTATGAACAAGTCCTCGGTCTCCTTGAGCCAATTCCGTGCTTCCACAAATGTATCGTTCCTATGGAATGGCTTCCCTCCCATAGCACAGAAGTCTTTGAAGATCTTGGAGAAATTATCTGCTCTTGGAGGAGGAGGAGGAACAACGGGTGCAGTAGGGTGAGGAACGTTTCCTTGGCCTTCGGCAGGCGCTGTGACCTCCAGATACCTACGGAACCATCCGGGTAACGTAACGCCCTATAGGAAAAAGGAATGTTCTGTTCCCCAGTCATGCTGAAAAGAAGAAGGAAGAAATTTAGACAAAGGACCGAAGGACATTACATATGACTTTTTGTGGAATGCATTAAGTTTCGTGAAGCATTACAGGTAAACAGTCACATAATTTTACAAGACAGACATAAATAAGATAGCAGTGAAAATTTAAATTCTTATTTCAAACCCAAATCATACAACGTGGTTCAAAATACCATGAGTCTCAAAAACCATTACAAGACCATAATTTCGGTCTTTCAACATCAAAGTACATAAATACTTAAAAAACATAATTCCCCAAATAAAAGAGACAAAGCCACAGTAGAGATAAAAACTTGAGCCATACTTCGAAAGCAGCTCTAGCAAGATGACATCTGAATCCTGAATAAGCCTGAGTGTTTCCTGCTTGAGAACTTGGGGGGAGGGGGAAACGGAAGAAAGAAGAGGAAACAAGAGGGTCGGACGTAAAGTCTGGAGAGTATAGTGACATTTAGCAAGTAAATAAATAAAAGTAACATGACAGACATATAAAGTGAATAAGGGAAATCACTGCATAAATGGCATGAGCGACAAGGCAGACAGGATAAGGTGTATATGCTTCTCTAATGATTACTCCACACTATTACAAGTACAACCAGAATGAGATGATCCCTTCTACTATATAGTGGTAGAATTAGGGCATACATCCAAATGTACCCTAACCACTACCCTAATCGATCAGCTCTTTACTCCGTAGATACTCTGTGTCGACCCCACAGTAGGATGTATGACTCCCTACAGTGGCAACCCCTCACTGATATGCACAACAACATATCTATTGGTGTCACGGTCGTCTTATCCCCCTCTACCCGGCTAATGCACACACATGACCCGGTCTGTTTGCGCCGCCCACACCGTCCTCCATATTTGGATGTCTTTCAATCAGTCAGTAAGTGTGTCCCCTCGCCTCCTAGTATGGAGTATTTTATTTGATACTTACTCTGGGTTACCGACTGAAATGGGTCCCATACAATATGATATAAGCTCTCCTCTTTGTCTTATATCCCCCACTAGGTTTTTCACTTACTATGTATACCACTAGATGCCTTTAATTACATAGCCCTATTCAGTTATGCTTACCCTAACAAGTGTCTTTAATTATGTAACTTTTATATTTTCCTTCGGTTATGTATACCACTAGGTGTCTTTAATTACATAACCTTATCGGGTTAAGTTTGTGGGCCTATATGTAAATATTACCCACCCCCTCCAGATTTGCTAAACCCATCCACTATAAAATCAATTTACTTAACCCTAACTTTACTTCACAATCATACAATCCCTATGGATTAGATTTGGTTAAGTAGTCCAATTCATTACCATGTCCATTTATGGTTCATAATGGGCTAGACCTCCCACATTAGGCCTACAACGTATGGATGCTGGATATGTCGGTCGGGTCCAGGCAATCTTATTCCATAGTTGGGCCTAACCTTGTGTCTTTGCCCGATTCGTATTTGCGCACTTAGACATCCAACATTAGGTTCGACATTAGTGGCTGCTGGATATGCCAATCGGGTCCGGGCAGACTTCCACCACTAATGCAACCTAACCTCGTGTCATAAGTACCATTACAATTCCTAATTGTAATTACTAGAAACTCCATCATTAATTAATCAATTAATTAAACCTTTCCCTTTATAGTTGTTAATGCCTACTCTATCCAATAATTGGAATTATATGTCCAATAATGTTCATATTAAAATTATGCCAATATTAACCCTTTTTCCTCTGTTCCCTAACTAGCGCACTCATAAATTGGCGGCATGCCTAGGCTAGACAATAGCCTAGTCATAAACGATAATAGAAAAAATAATCGGAATATAACCAAAGTGATCATTTTAACTTAACTTGGCATAAACGTAAACTAGCATGGTGATAAGGTGGACATATAAGCATAAAACTAATGAACTTGGGGGCAATTACTAGTTCTACATAACTATGATGTCATAGTGAGCATAACGAGATCTTATGTAACACCCCGAATTTTTGAATACTTGAATTAACTAAATTAAAGTATAATTAATCTCAGATTTGAGAAATAAGGGAAACGGGTTGCACCATTGTGTTCGTCTCGGAATTCTGGTTGAGATAGAGTTCGAGTTTGCGTAAAACAAATACCGGATGAAGGAGATATTGATGAATGAAGTTAGGCGGAAAAACCAGAAGAAGAAGAGAAAAAATGCACTGGCGCACTTGGGAAGTGCGCCAGTACAAAAATGCACTGGCGCACTTCCCAAGTGCGCCCAGGCCGAGCAGAAAGCCTTCACAACTTTCTGGTGTAATCTGATCCATACTATGACTCATTGCTGAGTCCTTTCTGACTCCTTGCTGAGTCAATAGGGCTGAGGTGTCACCCTATCCTGACTGAATGGTTTTGATTAACCCTAAGATCATCCGACGGCTATAATTAAATTGAAATTCTATATAAACATGTGTAGACTCAAACCCTAGAATCAAATAAAAATTGGAATCATGGCCGTCATGCTGTCATCTTGTAGCCTAGAGTAGCCGCCACCTACTAGAGGGAAATCGAAGCTAATCAACTCAATTCTATTCAACTCTAATCTAAACAATAACGAATCTACTACAAAGGCGAGCTAAATCAATTTCAGAACTCAGATTCCAGAACTCAAGACCTTCTTTGAGTTGTGAGTTCGATTTCTTCAATAAAATAATTAACAATTTAATTGGGTTGAGATATGATTTGGATTATATTGTTATGTTGTGAACCATTGACCGTTATGTTATTATCTATGTTGTAAACCTATGATGTTATTATCTATGTTGTAAATCTATGATGTTATTATCTATGTTGTAAATCTATGTTAATTGTTGGTTCATGTACAATTAATTCATAATGATGCTTCATATGCTAAGTTTGGTTATGTTTGAGGAACTAATTCATATGTTAAGTCATATGTATGTATGCAAGTTTAGATGTTAATTTAGATATGAATCATATGCAAGTTAGTGAGAATCATATAAAACCTTACATGTTTCATGACATCTATTTTATGTGTAAATTGGATCTAAAAGTTAGGCTATGACATGCGCGAGTTAGACGCAAGTTTACACCATAGTTTATGTTGCATAAATCACATATGCAAGTATATATATGTTGGAGTATGAATCATGTAATGTAAGTTTATGACTATTGCCTATGCAAGTTTACACCTTATGATTAGATCTATGACATCCATAGTTTATGCCAGTTTGTGACTTTGGCCTATGCAAGTTTTAGATGAAAATATTTATTCACACATGCAAGTTCACCCCTTATGTTTAGATCTAGTTCTTATTCTATGCATGATGTGATGTTTTCTCTTTATTCCATAAGTTAGAGTATTCGAGTCAAACGTATATTTCACGTTAAACGAACAAACGTACGACGTGGGGCAATGGGACAATATTGAAAGATTTAATATTGGGAATTAGCATAAATGCCTTAAAAAGGCATATAATTAATTTATTCTAATTTAAGACGTAAGTTGAAAGAATGGCATTTATGGACATAATTGAGTCAATTATGGACATAAGTATATTTGGAATTGATTGACAATTTGAATAGGGAAATTAATTCGAATTGGGGATAATTAATTATGTGTAATTAATCGCCTAAGACACGAGGTTAGACTCTTTTGTGGTGTAAGACTGCCCAGACCCGCCCGGCAAATCCAGCTGCCACAAATTCTAGTCTAATGTGAGAGGTCAAGGGCATGAATTAAATGCGTAACAATTGTAAAGACACGAGGTTAGGCTCGTTTGTGGTGTAAGACTGCCCGGACCCACCCAGCAAATCCAGTTGCCACAAATGCCAGTCTAATGTGGGAGGTCTTTACAAGGTTATGGTCTTAATGAATTAAGAAACACTTAACCAGATAAACATGTAGTGGGACATGAGGGTGTTAAGTGGGTGCCTTGTGTGGCATGGGGAATTTAGTAGGTGCCTCGGGTGGCATTTGAAATACGATTAGGTGCACTTAACCAAGATTGAAACATGTAAGAAGACATGAATAAGAATGGGGTTAAGTGGGAAAAACCATAGAGGGGACCAAGCATAGGTGGAACGCTATTGATCCTGTTGTAATGGTCTTGGAGACTACTTATGTGAACTCGTTTTGAGTTATGATGCTATGAAATAAGTTTAAACTTCCGCTGTGTTGTTTTATTTATTTATTCTTGTAATTTATCTGTTCTATACAAAAATAACGCTTCATGGACATTGATGTATTCCCTTTGTGAGTGACATTAATGGACATGGGGTGTTACACGTGGTATCAGAGTTATGGTTACAAGAACAGATAAAAAGTTTTGAAAAGTGCTTTCAAAAGTATTATTCTCCTAGAAATTATTTTCAAAAACTTGTTTTAAAGAAGCTATTTTCAAGGAAAGTTTACTTTAAAGAGCATAATCCCCGCAAGCCATACATCTCTCTTTCGCTTCCCTTGTTTTAAAACTCTTTCTTTTTCTTTTCAGCATGTCTGGAGCATCCGAGATACCAGAGGGTGTTCATGTACCCGGTTGGTTTCGTCAATATCTCGAGGCTAGGGCCGCTTTTGCGGGTCCGGCCAACGTTCCTCCTCCTCCTCCCCCAGCTCCAGTCATTCCTCAACGGGGAGATACTTTCTCCAAGATTTGTAAAGACTTTCGTTCGATGGGTGGAAAATCTTTTAGTGGGTCTGAAACGTTCATTGAAGCTAGAAATTGGTTGAAAGAAGTGGAGGATCTGTTTGGCATTTTTGATTTGGACGATTGTAAGAAGGTCCAATTGGCTGCTTGGTTGATGAAGGACGAAGCTTTGTTTTGGTGGGAAGTCACTAATGGGAAGCGTCCAGTTGATACATGGCCAGATTTCAGACGTAGGTTTGAGGCAAAGTTTCTCTCATGGGCTGAAGAGAATTTATATATGGAAAGATTTTTGGCGTTGAAGCAAGGGAATCTATCAGTGAAAGAATACGTCAACAAGTTCAATTAATTGGCGAAATTTGGCTTGGACTTGGTGAATACACCTGAAAAGAAGGCCTTGAGATTTGTTAAGGGTTTGAATGAGCCACTACATGGGTTAGCTATGACCCACATCCCTATGGGGGCCACCGTTGAGAGGCTAGTTGATATGGCGCTTATGCATGAAGAGGAGAAAGGCGCCAATGCTAATAAGGCACCCGAGAAGAAAGGGGATCAAAAGAAACCGCAGAAAAAAAACAAAACAAAAAAGGCGGGAAGAATAATAATGGCAAAGAAAAGAAGAAGTGCTTTAATTGTGGGACACCAGGCCATCTGAGTAACGACTGTAGGAAAAAGAAGAAGACTGGTTGTTTCCACTATGGAGAGGCAGGTCATCTAGTTAAGGACTGCCCAAGGAAACAGGGGCAAGGGAAAAGAACTTCTGGAGGGCAGCTTCAGGCTCTCGTGGCACCAGGGCAGGCAAGGGAGCAGGTCCAGGCTCTCGCGGTCCCACCGCTGCAAGAACGAGGTAGAAACATTTCTGTTGAGAGTTTAGTTTTTCTGTTCGATCATCCTGTCCGTACTTTATTCGATTCTGGCGCATCACATTTGTTTATCTCTACATCATTAGTTGAAACACTGCACTTAAATACTAGTCTTGTTGTGGATCCCATTGTAGTCTCAAACCCTATTGGTGGGTCGGCTCATTTATCCATGGTTTGAAGGGATTTGAGATTGTCTATCTTAGGCGTTGGTTTTGAATGTAATGCTTTTGTGCTTGGTTTCATGGGCTATGGGTTGATTCTAGGGATGGATTGGCTAGCTAGATATGGTGCCATCCTAGATTGTGAACGAAGGGTAGTAAAATTGTTGACTCGTAGTGGAAAAACCCTTGATATTTCTTGTGATCTTAGAGGATCGGTGATGCTTAGTAATCTTGAGTCACTTGACGCATCCAATGATGATTTACATTCTGTTCGTATAGTCCATGAATATGTTGATGTCGTCGATGAGGTGAGGGGTCAACCCCCAAAACGTGAGATAGACTTTCGTATTTATCTTGTAGACAATGCAATACCAGTATCTCTGCCAGTACACCACATGGCTCCTCGCGAGAGGAGGGAGCTCAATAAGCAAGTAGGGGAGTTGCTTGAGAAAGGGTTCATAAGACGTAGTATATCGGAGTGGGGTGCTCCAGTAGTATTTGCCACGAAGGCGGATGGGTCCCTCAGACTTTGTGTGGACTATAGAGAACTTAACAAGCTTACTAAGAAGAATAGGCACCCACTGCCGAGGATTGAAGATCTATTCGATCAGTTAGTTGGCGCATCAGTGTTTTCGCAATTGGACTTGGCCACTGGTTTCAATCAGTTGAGAGTGGCTGAGGATAGCATAGACAAGACTGCCTTTAGGACTCTGGACGGTTTCTATGAATGGCTTGTAATGCCCTTCGGTTTGACAAACACCCCCACATACTTTGTTGACTTGATGAGTAGGGTGTTTATGGAGTACCTTAATAAATTCGTGGTGGTCTTTGTGGATGGCATCTTGGTCTTTTCTAAGAGCGAGAAAGAGCATGCCCTACATCTTAGGGAAGTATTGTAGACCCTTCGAGCGCATAACCTTAAAGCTAAATTTTCTAAATGTCAATTTTGGAGGAAGGAAGTGCGATTCTTAGGGCACGTGGTTTCCAAAGAAGGGATAGATGTGGATCCCGTGAAGGTGGTGGCCATCCAAGATTGGAAGGTCCCTAAAAATTCTACCGAGGTGAGAAGTTGCTTGGGGTTGGCTGGCTACTATAGGAAGTTTATCAAGGAATTCGCAAAAATATCAGCCCCATTAACGCGTTTGATGAAGAAGAACCTAGTTTTTACGTGGGACGTAGATTGTGATGATGCGTTCCAACGTTTAAAGAGAGCTTTGACCACAACCCTAGTCTTAGTGTTGCCAGATGGGGGTAAGCCATTCACCGTTTATACCGATGCTTGTGGGACAGGAATAGGCGCAGTCTTAATGCAAGAGGGAAGGGTAATAACCTATGGAGGGAGGCAGTTGAGAGTACATGAGAGAAATTACCCTACGCATGACCTAGAGTTGGCCACTATGGATTTCGCGCTTAAGTCTTGGCGCCATTATCTTCTTGGCGAGAAATTCGAATTGTTCACTGACCACAAATCGCTAAAATACTTGTTCTCTCAGAAGGACTTGAACTTAAGGCAGCAAAGGTGGATGGAATTTTTAGCGTCCTACGATTTCGAGATAGCATATACCCTGGGAAAGGGTAACGTGGTGGCAGACGCCTTAAGTAGGAAAAGGTTTTCCTTGAGTCCGTTGTTTGTTGAGCGGCGAAGCTTAGAGTTCATCTCTAAGTTTGACTTTAGACCTTCCATTGACTTTGTACCCGATTTGCTACCATCCTTAGAGGTCAGACCTACGCTTTTCGGACGGATTGGTGGGGCACAGCGAGATGACCCACAGTTGGTTGAGTTAGTAGAGAAGCTCATAAGGGGGGAGTCATCGAGCCATCTCAGTAGGTATACCCTAGATGTTAAGGGTTGGTTACATAGGGACGGTAGACTTTGTGTACCCCGAGACGAGAACTTGAGGAAGACCATTGTTGATGATGCACATCGTTCGAAGATGACCATTCATCCTGGCGGGGACAAGATGTACATGGACATGAGACGAGTTTACTTTTGGGCCGGTATGAAGAGGGATGTGGCCGAGTTAATCGCTAGATGCTTGGTGTGCCAACAAGTAAAAGCAGAGAAAAAGAAGCCCGGTGGGTTGCTTCATCCATTGGAGATCCCACAATGGAAGTGGGAGAGTGTCTCGATGGACTTTGTTGACGGGCTACCGAGATTGAGGAAGGGTAATACGGGGATTTGGGTCATGGTAGACAGACTTACTAAGAGCGACCATTTCATTCCAGTGAAGAGTAAGAGGACTGCTCCATGGTAGCCTCCGTATACATTCGAGAGATAGTTCGTTTGCATGGTGTTCCTTCTAGCATAGTGAGCGATCGCGATCCTATCTTTACTAACGAGTTTTGGAAGAGCTTGCAAGAAGCAGTAGGGACTCAGTTATGTTTGAGCACCGCATATCATCCTCAGACGGACGACCAGACCGAGAGGGTGAATCGTATTCTAGAGGACCTTGTGAGGCTATGTGTTTTAGATTTCAGAGGTACATAGGAGGAGCATCTTCCCTTGGTGGAGTTCGCGTATAATAATAGCTTTCAGTCTAGCATTGGCATGGCACCTTTCGAGGCTCTCTATGGAAGGCCTTGTTGTTCATCTACATGTTGGTGGGAATCTACAGATAAGATGTTACTTGGGCCCGATATGATTAGAGAGACTTCGGAAAAGATCGATTTGATTCGAAGGAGGGTGAAGGCGGCGCAAGATAGGCAGAAATCTTATGCGGACAAGAGGAGGACAAATCTTGAGTTTGATATTGGGGACATGGTCTTTATCAAGGTGTCTCCATTACGGAATGTTGTTCGCTTTGGGTCCGTTGTGAAGTTAGCACCAAGGTTCGTAGGGCCGTTTCCTATTAAGGAGAGGATTGGACAGATGGCGTATAGAGTGGAGTTGCCTGAGAGACTTAGTGGTGTACACGACGTATTCCATGTATCACATTTGAGGAAATGCTTGCACGAGACCGCAGAAGTGGTAGAGCCGAGCTTTCTTAGAGAGGTGGAGATAGAGCGTGATGCGACGATTCGACAAGCTCCTACATGCATTCTTTGGTCGTAGATTAAGAAGTTGAGGAATCGAGAGGTCAAGCTAGTCAAAGTGCAATGGGGAGATGATGAGAGCAACGCTACTTGGGAGATGGAAGAGAAGATGTATTCATTGTACCCTTTTCTTTTCGAGGGTATGTCTTTTAATTTCTCCTTTATCGCTTAGCTTGTACTTGTTTTATCCTTAGTATGTCCTCTCGCTTGTACGTTTGACCTTTAGATAGGGTAGTCCTATGGTTGAAACATGTGTTTGAGACATGTTATGTATGATGGATGCATGTGGATGCAAGTGTTTGCTAGTGGTTTCTCGTGGATGCATATACACACACTTTAGGCACTAGATCGGCTCAGTCACTTTCATATTGCTTATTTCATATAAATGGATATATTTAGTAAAATGAATGTACATTGAATGTGTGTATCATATGAATGTTGCATTTAAATGGATGGTTGTGCACACATGTAGTAATGATATGTATAGGGTTCTTTGCATACATGATGGATACATGGCACTATCATTATTTGCATTAAGGAGGTCGACTGAATCAGTGGACGGCCTAATTTAGCATTAGTATACGGACATATACACACACTATGCATATGTACATGAAAAGCATTAGAAATCTTTTAAGGACTATGGTTGCTAGTGGTTGATGGTTGAGTAGACGGATGATGGGATGGTAGGATACGTTCTTCTTGGTTTAGAGATTTCGAAGACGAAATCCTTTAAGTAGGGGAGAATGTAACACCCCGAATTTTTGAATACTCGAATTAACTAAATTAAAGAATAATTAATTTCAGATGTGATAATCAAGGGAAATGGGTTGGGCCATTGTGTTCGTCTCGGAATTCTGGTTGAGATAGATCCGAGTTTGCGTAAAACGGATAACGGATGAAGGAGATATGGACGAACGAAGTTAGGCGGAAAAACCAGAAGAAGAAGAGAAAAAATGCACTGGCGCACTTGGGAAGTGCGCCAGTACAAAAATACACTGGCGCACTTCCCAAGTGCGCCCAGGCCGAGCAGAAAGCCTGCACAGCTTTCTGGTGTAATCTGATCCATACTATGACTCATTGCTGAGTCCTTTTTGACTCCTTGCTGAGTCATTAGGGCTGAGGTGTCACCCTATCCTGACTGAATGGTTTTGATTAACCCTAAAATCATCCGACGGCTATAATTAAATTGAAATTCTATATAAACATGTGTAGACTGAAACCCTAGAATCAAATAAAAATTGGAATCATGGCCGTTATGCTGTCATCTTGTAACCTAGAGTAGCCGCCACCAACTAGAGGGAAATCCAAGCTAATCAACTCAATTTTATTCAACTCTAATCTAAACAATAACGAATCTACTACAAAGGCGAGCTAAATCAATTTCAGAACTCAAGACCTTCTTTGAGTTGTGAGTTCGATTTCTTTAATAGGATAATTAACAATTTAATTGGGTTAAGATATGATTTGGATTATATGGTTATGTTGTGAATCATTGACTGTTATGTTATTATCTATGTTGTAAACCTATGATGTTATTATCTATGTTGTAAATCTTTGATGTTATTATCTATGTTGTAAATCTATGTTAATTGTTGGTTTATGTACAATTAATTCACAATGATGCTTCATATGCTAAGTTTGGTTATGTTTGAGAAACTAATTCATATGTTAAGTCATATGTATGTAAGCAAGTTTAGATGTTAATTCAGATATGAATCATATGCAAGTTAGTGAGAATCATATAGAACCTTACATGTTTTATGACATCTATTTTATGTGTAAATTGGATCTAAAAGTTAGGCTATGACATATGCGAGTTAGGTGCAAGTTTACACCATAGTTTATGTTGCATAAATCACATATGCAAGTATATATATGTTGGAGTATGAATCATGTAATGTAAGTTTGTGACTATTGCCTATGCAATTTTACACCTTATGATTAGATCTATGATGTAACACCCCGTGAATTCTATAACTGTGAAACTCACAAATTAAAGGATAATTAATTTCAAATCAAAGAACTAAGGGAAACGGGATACGCCATTGCGTTCGTCTCGGAAAAATACGCGAAATAAAGTCTGAGTTTGCGTGAAACGGATATCGTATGAAGAAGTTATGGACGAACGAAGTTGGGCGAAAAACCGGAAAAGGGTCAGAATGCACTGGCGCACTTGGGAAGTGCGCCAGAACAAAAATGCACTGGCGCACTTGTGAAGTGCGCCAGTACATTTTTGACCTGGCGCACCTGCCAAGTGCGCCCAGGTCAAAAATGACCTGCTGGCCAGGTCTGGTCTAGCCCTGGCTGGCCAGGTCTGTGTTTGGCCGATTTTCAGAAGCTTGCTTTGTCATTAGGGCTAGGTGGCAGGCTCTAATTGGTCTCTCTTTCGAATGAATGGCTACAATCAATCCAAGCAACATCGATGGTCCTAATCAGTTCATAAACTCTATAAAAATGACCCTAGACTCAACCTAATCTATTCATTCAAAAATAAGAACAAGGCCATCATGCTGCAGAGGAACGACTAGGAGTAGCCACCAAATTGGAGAGAGGATTAGGAGGCAAATTCTAAAGCATTAAGCAACTTAAACAAATCAAATCAACAAGGAGTCGCATCTCCAAGTTCCTAAATTGAAGAATTCGCCACACAATAGTAAGTAGAGTATTATTTTGGTATGAACAAATAACTGTGTTGGTTTGTATACTCGATTTGTGGTGATAAAGTAATTCATAATTGTGCGTTACTATGATTCTTATCGATTTGGAATATTGTATACGTTTGGATATTCTCAAATTATGTTATAAAAACTACATGTTTGCGGTAGTTTTATGCAAGTATACATTTGGATATTCGCAAAGCATGTTATTCATTATAAAAAACTACATGTTTGCGGTAGTTTTATGCAAGTATACGTTTGGAATATTCGCAAATTATGTAATCCATGTTGAAGCTACATGTATGTAGTTGTTTAATTGAAATTCATGCAAGTTTGGGGTTTGCTACTATGCCATCATAATGTGTATTTTTGTACAAAAATCATTTTGTGCGTAATTGGAACAAATTTGGGTTATTATAATTCATATGAAACTATGTTGAAAAATTTGGCATCATGGTCTATGTATTAAGCCATGCTTTTGTACTAGGAAACCTATTTGCAAACTTATGAATATGACTAGGCTATGATTGAGATTTTACATAATTGAAAACCATGTTAAGTCTATATTGTTGACAAGAATTATATGATGACATATGTGGTACATAGCTAGGTTAGATTCAAAATCCCATTTGCAAGTTTGCATGACTAAAGTAAAAATCATGATTTCATGTTAGAAATATTTATGCCTGCCATGGTTATGTGAATAGATTTAAAATCATGATTAAGTTGGAATAATTCAAGTTGAACTAGACTTTTGTATTAGTAACAAAAGTAGACACCTTTGTAAACATGTAGTAACCTTATGAACATGATTTGCTTATGTTTGACATTATGCCTAAAGAAAAATATAGGTTTATGTTGTAGTTAAGACTATGTGTCAATAATGATATCCAATTTAGATTCTAACTTAACAACAAGTTTACATGCTTTGATTCATGTCACTTATGTTTTATGACCAAAGTATACATTATTGCTATGCAAGTACACCAGTTTCTGATTTGTAGTTCCAACGTTATGTTGCAAGTTCATGCGTTCACATTCCCCTTTAGTGTATGAACGTTTTAAGCCTCCCCTTTTTCTCATGGCTAAGTTGGGCTTAAAAGCCTAAGCCCAACATATATAATAAACGAGCGTATTAAACGGGGGTAAATAACGTTGGGCCAAATTAATTAATAAATGAAAATATAAAGTAAAAGGGGCCCAAATTCAAGTATGGGTTGGGCCCATGATTGGTGTAAATCTTTACACCATTAGCTTAATAATGGGCCGCAAATATTTACATATAAGAAAATAAAGAAGAAAGACAAAATATGAAAATGTAGAGCATACGATGTGTTTAACCCGAGGTTGGATTGAGTTGTGATGTAAACCTGCCCGGAACCGCCCGGCTGTCCAGTAGTCACAACAATACCTATCCAATGTGGGAGGTTAAACATAGAGCCCAATAAGGACCCGAAGTTAGACTGAGTTGTGGCGTAAGACTGCCCGGAACCAACCGGCAACAGGCAGCCACAACAATACCTGTCTAATGTGAGAGGTCAAGGCTTTAATAAGACAATTAAGGCTGAGTCAGGATTGTTAGGATTAAGTGGACTAAAGACTTAATCAAAATGGAACATGCTAAACTAAACAGACTGATTGGGGTTAGGTTAGAAAACACTTAACCAACTTAGCATGTTGGATAGAGATAGAAAACCTAGTAACGGGGGACCCTTTTCAGCAGTAACCCTATAAGGTGTATCATGATACCTTGAAACTAGGCAGGGTGGGGCACGATTACTGGGCTGATTGTAAGAGGTCAAATCGACGGCGGTGGTGTAGCAGTGTAGGTTCTAATGGGGTGCGGGCGTGCACACACTCCGGCGCAGAAAAATAAGGCACTGGGCACCAGTAGCATACCTGTGCATTCTAGGGTTGTGTCGGGCCGCCGCCATGGGACTTGATACACCCTATGGTGGGACCAGCATAGGTAACTACAACATCGGGGGCCGTAAGACACATGTAACTATGCGAGTAGGAGCCGATCATCGTAAAATGGATCACTTCACCCTGATTATGGGGTGCCTGTTGGGAACTAGTTTATATGGGTTCAGAGATTAACATGGGGTACGATAGTATATTCGACCCTAGATAACTTAACTAAGTTTATAGTGCTTTCCCACTTCTTGTTTATACTTATCATACCCAGTTCTTTATTCATAGACAGAATAGTCCAAGACTTACTCAGGCTTTATGTCTGACTCTACTTTTCTTTCGTCTTCTTTTCTTTCGTCTTCTTTTCTTCAGTTTCCCCCCCCAGGTCCACAGGGAGGGAACACAGCAGCTTGACCAGCCTTAACATCCAGCTTGAAGAGGAGAAATGTATTGCTTGGACTTTTTCGTTTTGAACTATGGCTTTGGACAACCACTATGGGGCTTTTGCAGTTTATCTATGTTTCTTTATGCTTCTTTAAATAATGTAATCAAGACAGATTATGAAAGTGTTATGTTATGTTTTTTTTGAGAAAAGATGTAAGACAATTATGGTGAAGTTGTTGTAGCACGTATTTGCTTTTATGAAATAAAAGTTGCTGTTTTCCTGCTGTTTACAAATATGTGTTCTTATATCTGTCTTGTATATCTGTGACTTATACTTAAAAACCTCCACCAAAATTAGGGCATTCCCTTTGAGAGTGACCCTAACGGAGGTGGGGTGTTTCACTTGGTATCAGAGCATAGGTTTACCAGATAAGATAAAAAGTTTTGAAAATTTATTTTCAAAAAGGAGATTTAAAGAAGCATTTTTAAAAGATAAAAATATTATTTTATTTTAAGAGGCAAAGTCCACTCCCCAAAGCCATAGGTACTATCTCTTATCCTTCGTTTTGAATCTATCCTTTTTGTTTCAGCATGTCCGAAGAACTTAACTTGCCAGAAGGGGTGCCAATACCTGGTTGGTTTAGGCGGTTCTTAGAAGCAAGGGCCTCTCAGCCAGGTCCTACCGTTCCTCCTCCCCCAGCTGCAGGAAATCATCCAGCTGCAGCAGCGCCTCTTCCTCCACCTCCTCCATGGGGAAACACGTTTGCTAAGATATGTAAAGATTTTAAAGCTATGGGAGGAAAGGATTTCCATGGAACTGAGTCCTTCGTGGCAGCTAGAAATTGGCTGAAAGAAACTGAGGACCTATTCATCATCTTTGAGGTAGAAGATAGACAGAAAGTACAACTGGCAGTGTGGTTATTAAAGGGCGAGGCTTCCTACTGGTGGGAAGTCACTAATGCTGAAAGACCAGTGGAGACATGGGAGGACTTTAGGGCAAGGTTTGAGACTAAATTTCTCTCAGATGCGGAAAGGAGTTTGCAGTTGGAAAAATTCTTATTTCTTAAGCAAGGGAACAAGACAGTCAGAGAGTATGTGAATCAGTTCGATGAGCTGGCTAGGTTTGGGCTGGACCTAGTCAACACCCCGCACAAGAAGGCTCTCCGTTTCGTCAAAGGGTTGAATGAGCCATTACACAGTTTGGCCATGACCCATATACCCATGGGAGCCACGTATGAAAGACTGGTGCAAATGGCATTGCTGAACGAAGAGGATAAGGGCAAGAAGGAGACAAAGGCAGAAAGCTCTCAAGGGAAGAAAGAGGGTTTGCAGCCTAAGAAGACAGACTTTAAGAAGGGCGGGAAAGGCAACAAAGAGAAGAGGAAGTGCAATTTCTATGGCAAAGTGGGGCACTTAGTAAAGGACTGCCGGAAAAAGAAGGCCAAGGAGAATGGTGGGTGCTTTTCTTGCGGTGAGACGGGCCACAGGGCTAAGGACTGCCCAAAGAAACGAGGACAGGGGCAGAGGGCTGGATCCACCTCAGGGGCACAAGTTCATGTGCTAGAAGCGCCACCTTTGCAACAGCGAGGTATAAATACTTCTGTAGAAAGTGTAGTTTATCTTTATGATCACCCCGTTCGCACTTTATTTGATTCTGGCGCATCACACTCCTTTATCTCGTCTGCTTTAGTAGAATCTCTGCACCTAAAAACTAGTATGGTAGAGGACCCCTTAATTGTTTCAAACCCAATTGGGGGCCCAGCTCATTTGTCTATGATCTGTTTGGGATTGAAAATTTCTATTCTAAGCGCAGAATTTCAATGTAGTGCCTTTGTTTTGGGCTTTTCGGGGTATGGTTTGATTTTGGGTATGGATTGGCTATCCAGTAATGGGGCCATCCTTGATTGTGAGAAAAGGGTTGTTAGGCTCCTAACCCAGCTCGGTAATACTTTGGAAATTTCTTGTAATCCCTCGTATGCGGTTATGCTTAGTTATCTTGAATCGCTAGATGCCTCTGTTGAAAATTTGCAATCAGTTAGAGTGGTCCGGGAATATCCGGATGTCTTCGAAGAGGTGAAGGGCTTACCTCCGAAGCGGGAAATAGACTTCCGCATATAGCTTGTAGATAATGCAAAGCCCGTTGCGTTGCCCGTTAGACACATGGCTCCGCGGGAGAGGAAAGAGCTCAGTAAACAGATTAAAGAGCTTCTAGAAAAGGGGTTCATTAGGAGGAGCATTTCAGAATGGGGCGCTCCAGTGGTGTTCGCTACAAAGGCGGATGGTTCACTCCGTCTATGTGTTGACTATAGGGAGCTCAACAAGCTAACGAAAAAGAATAGGCACCCTCTCCCTAGAATTGACGATTTATTTGACCAGCTTGTAGGAGCGTCTGTTTTCTCCCAACTCGATTTAGCAACCGGTTTTCATCAGCTAAGGGTGGCTGAAGATAGCATCGATAAAACGGCATTCAGAACCCCAGACGGCTTCTTTGAATGGCTTGTCATGCCTTTCGGCTTGACAAATGCACCTGCTTACTTCGTAGACCTGATGAGTAGGGTATTCAGAGATTTCCTCAACAAGTTCGTAGTGGTCTTCGTAGATGATATCCTTATCTTTTCAAAGAGTGAAGAGGAACATGCTCAGCACTTAAGGGCAATCATGGAAACTTTGCGAGTCCATCAACTAAAAGCCAAATTCTCCAAATGCCACTTTTGGAGAGAAGAGGTGAGGTTCCATGGGCACATAGTATCCAAACAAGGGTTAGCAGTGGACCCTGCTAAGGTAGTGGCGGTACAGGATTGGAAGACACCAAGGAATGCAACTGAGGTCCGAAGTTTTCTAGGACTAGCAGGTTTCTATCGAAAGTTCATAAGGGATTTTGCGAAAATCTCAGCCCCGCTCACGAAATTGACCAAGAAGAATCTAGTGTTCAATTGGGACTTGGATTGCGAGTTTGCTTTCCAACGACTGAAAAGGGCTCTTACAACAGCCCCAGTTTTGACGCTGCCAGATGGGAGCAAGATGTTCACTGTTTATACGGATGCATGTGGGACAGGGCTAGGCGCCGTCTTAATGCAAGAAGGAAGGGTAGTAGCTTATGGCGGGAGGCAGTTGAAGGTGCACGAAAAGAACTACCCAACCCATGATCTTGAGTTAGCCGCCATCGTCTTTGCACTCAAGTCTTGGCGACACTATCTCCTAGGTGAGAAGTTCGAACTTTACACTGACCATAAATCGTTGAAATATCTTTTCTCGTAGAAAGATCTTAACTTGAGGCAACGGAGATGGATGGAGTTTCTTGCCTCGTACGATTTCGAAATCTCCTACACTCCGGGCAAAGGCAACGTAGTGGCAGACGCGTTGAGCCGAAAGAAATTGACCCTAAGCCCGTTGTTTGTTGAAAGACAAAGCCTAGAGTTTATAGCCAGCTTCGACTTTAGGCCCTCCTCCGATTTCGTACCAGGCTTGCTAGCATCTCTCGAAGTACGGCCAACTTTAGTGGATTCAGTAGGGACAGCGCAACGCGAAGACCCTCAGCTTGTGGAAATAATTGATAGGCTAATTAGGGGTGAGACTTCAAGTCACCTCAACAGATACTCCATCGACGATAAGGGTTTGCTAAGGCGAGACGGAAGACTATGCGTCCCACAAACAAAAGATTTAGTAAAGAAGGTTCTCGAGGAAGCACATCACTTCAAGATGACGATACACCCAGGCGGAGATAAAATGTACAAAGACATAAAAAGGACTTTCTTCTGGAACGGCATGAAAAAGGACGTGGCAGAATTCGTTTCTAAGTGTATGGTGTGCCAACAGGTTAAGGCGGAACAGAAAAAGCCTGGCGGACTACTACATCCTCTAGAGGTCCCGCAGTGGAAGTGGGATAGCATATCAATGGACTTCATCGATGGGCTGCCTAGGTCTAGGAGAGGCAACACTAGCATTTGGGTAATAGTGGATAGGCTTACTAAAAGCGCCCACTTTTTACCTGTTAAAAGTAAAAGAACTGCCTCATCCCTAGCATCACTTTACCTCAAAGAAATCGTTCGACTCCATGGAATACCATCCAGCATTGTTAGTGACCGAGACCCCATCTTCACCAGTGAGTTTTGGCGGAGTCTGCAAGAAGCAGTAGGAACGAAGTTATGCTTGAGCACAACCTATCATCCCCAAACCGACGGCCAAACAGAAAGAGTGAACAGAGTTTTGGAGGAACTTTTAAGACTGTGCGTCCTTGACTTCGGAGGGACATGGGAAGACCACCTTCCTTTGGTGGAATTTGCCTACAACAACAGTTATCAAGCAACCATTGGAATGGCGCCCTTCGAAGCTTTATATGGAAGACCGTGTCGATCGCCCACTTGCTGGTGGGAGTCTACTGATAAGCTCATACTTGGACCAGATATGATCCGAGAGACTTCAGAGAAAGTAGACTTAATACGAAGAAGGATGAAGACGGCCCAAGACAGACAAAAGTCCTACGCCGACAAGAGGAGAACCGACCTTGAATTTGAGGTTGGGGACAGAGTTTTTCTTAAGGTATCTCCGCTAAGGAACGTTGTTCGTTTTGGAACCACAGGAAAGCTAGCGCCAAGGTTCGTAGGGCCATTCCCTATCATCGAGAAAATTGGGAAAATGGCCTATAGATTAGAGCTACCCAAGAATCTGGCCGGAGTTCACAACGTTTTTCACGTTTCACATCTCCGAAAATGTCTACATGAGTCTGCTGAAGTGGTAGAGCCAAATATCCTCGAAGAGGCCGAAGTGGAACGCGAAGCAACCATAAGAAAAGTTCCAACCCGCATACTAGGAACGGAAGTGAAGAAGCTACGCAACCGCGAAGTCAAACTCGTCAAAGTTCAGTGGAGCGACGCCGAGGGAGACGCGACTTGGGAAACTGAATCTAGAATACGCACTGCCTACCCTTTTCGTTTCGAGGTTACATCCTTGATCTTTCTTTTTCCTTAAGTTGCGCTTTTATCTATCTTTTTTTTAGGTATATCTCCTCGATCCTATCTTGAGAACCATAGGTAGAATATTTTTGGATGTAAACATGTAGTTGAAACATGTTATGGATGATGGCTGCAAGTGGTTGCAAGTGATTGCTAGTGGTTGCTCGTGGTTGCATATACACACACAATCTAGGTTTTAGATCGGCTCAGTCACTTCATATTGCATATGCATATATGTTTGCATTCGTATATGGTTGAACTTTAATGTGTTGTCATATGGATGTTGCATTTGTATTGAATGATTGTGCACTCATGTAGAATCATGAATAGGAAAATTTGCATACATAATGGATTCATGGCACTTACATAATTCGCATTAAGGAGGTCAACTGAATCAGTAGACCGTCTGATTTTGCATTAAATAAGTACATGTACACACACACTTCGCATATGATCATGAAGCATTAGAAGTCTTTTAAGGACAATGGATGCTCGTGTTTGATGGATGAGTAGATGGATGTTTGGATGTTAGGATATGCATTCCAACTAACTTGAAGATTTCGGGGACGAAATCCTTTTAAGTGGGGGAGAATGTAACACCCCGTGAATTCTATAACTGTGAAACTCACAAATTAAAGTATAATTAATTTCAAATCAAAGAACTAAGGGAAACGGGATACGCCATTGCGTTTGTCTCGGAAAAATACGCGAAATAGAGTCTGAGTTTGCGTGAAACGGATATCGTATGAAGAAGTTATGGACGAACGAAGTTGGGCGAAAAACTGGAAAAGGGTCAGAATGCACTGGCGCACTTGGGAAGTGCGCCAGAACAAAAATGCACTGGCGCACTTGTGAAGTGCGCCAGTACATTTTTGACCTGGCGCACCTGCCAAGTGTGCCCAGGTCAAAAATGACCTGCTGGCCAGGTCTGGTCTAGCCCTGGCTGGCCAGGTCTGTGTTTGGCCGATTTTCAGAAGCTTGCTTTGTCATTAGGGCTAGGTGGCAGGCTCTAATTGGTCTCTCTTTCGAATGAATGGCTACGATCAATCCAAGCAACATCGATGGTCCTAATCAGTTCATAAACTCTATAAAAATGACCTTAGACTCAACCTAATCTATTCATTCAAAAATAAGAACAAGGCCATCATGCTGCAGAGGAACGACTAGGAGTAGCCACCAAATTGGAGAGAGGATTAGGAGGCAAATTCTAAAGCATTAAGCAACTTAAACAAATCAAATCAACAAGGAGTCGCATCTCCAAGTTCCTAAATTGGAGAATTCGCCACACAATAGTAAGTAGAGTATTATTTTGGTATGAACAAATAACTGTGTTGGTTTGTATACTCGATTTGTGGTGATAAAGTGATTCATAATTGTGCGTTACTATGATTCTTATCGATTTGAAATATTGTATACGTTTGGATATTCTCAAATTATGTTATAAAAACTACATGTTTGCGGTAGTTTTATGCAAGTATACGTTTGGATATTCGCAAAGCATGTTATTCATTATAAAAAACTACATGTTTGCGGTAGTTTTATGCAAGTATACGTTTGGAATATTCGCAAATTATGTAATCCATGTTGAAGCTACATGTATGTAGTTGTTTAATTGAAATTCATGCAAGTTTTGGGTTTGCTACTATGCCATCATAATGTGTATTTTTGTACAAAAATCATTTTGTGCGTAATTGGAACAAATTTGGGTTATTATAATTCATATGAAACTATGTTGAAAAATTTGGCATCATGGTCTATGTATTAAGCCATGCTTTTGTACTAGGAAACCTATTTGCAAACTTATGAATATGACTAGGCTATGATTGAGATTTTACATAATTGAAAACCATGTTAAGTCTATATTGTTGACAAGAATTATATGATGACATATGTGGTACATAGCTAGGTTAGATTCAAAATCCCATTTGCAAGTTTGCATGACTAAAGTAAAAATCATGATTTCATGTTAGAAATATTTATGCCTGCCATGGTTATGTGAATAGATTTAAAATCATGATTAAGTTGGAATAATTCAAGTTGAACTAGACTTTTGTATTAGTAACAAAAGTAGACACCTTTGTAAACATGTAGTAACCTTATGAACATGATTTGCTTATGTTTGACATTATGCCTAAAGAAAAATATAGGTTTATGTTGTAGTTAAGACTATGTGTCAATAATGATATCCAATTTAGATTCTAACTTAACTACAAGTTTACATGCTTTGATTCATGTCACTTATGCTTTATGACCAAAGTATACATTATTGCTATGCAAGTACACCAGTTTCTGATTTGTAGTTCCAACGTTATGTTGCAAGTTCATGCGTTCACATTCCCCTTTAGTGTATGAACGTTTTAAGCCTCCCCTTTTTCTCATGGCTAAGTTGGGCTTAAAAGCCTAAGCCCAACATATATAATAAACGAGCGTATTAAACGGGGTTAAATAACGTTGGGCCAAATTAATTAATAAATGAAAATATAAAGTAAAAGGGGCCCAAATTCAAGTATGGGTTGGGCCCATGATTGGTGTAAATCTTTACAACATTAGCTTAATAATGGGCCGCAAATATTTACATATAAGAAAATAAAGAAGAAAGACAAAATATGTAAATGTAGAGCATACGATGTGTTTAACCCGAGGTTGGATTGAGTTGTGATGTAAACCTGCCCGGAACCGCCCGGCTGTCCAGTAGTCACAACAATACCTATCCAATGTGGGAGGTTAAACATAGAGCCCAATAAGGACCCGAGGTTAGACTGAGTTGTGGCGTAAGACTGCCCGGAACCAACCGGCAACAGGCAGCCACAACAATACCTGTCTAATGTGAGAGGTCAAGGCTTTAATAAGACAATTAAGGCTGAGTCAGGATTGTTAGGATTAAGTGGACTAAAGACTTAATCAAAATGGAACATGCTAAACTAAACAGACTGATTGGGGGTTAGGTTAGAAAACACTTAACCAACTTAGCATGTTGGATAGAGATAGAAAACCTAGTAACGGGGGACCCTTTTCAGCAGTAACCCTATAAGGTGTATCATGATACCCTGAAACTAGGCAGGGTGGGGCACGATTACTGGGCTGATTGTAAGAGGTCAAATCGACGGCGGTGGTGTAGCAGTGTAGGTTCTAACGGGGTGCGGGCGTGCACACACTCCGGCGCAGAAAAATAAGGCACTGGGCACCAGTAGCATACCTGTGCATTCTAGGGTTGTGTCGGGCCGCCGCCATGGGACTTGATACACCCTATGGTGGGACCAGCATAGGTAACTACAACATCGGGGGCCGTAAGACACATGTAACTATGCGAGTAGGAGCCGATCATCGTAAAATGGATCACTTCACCCTGATTATGGGGTGCCTGTTGGGAACTAGTTTATATGGGTTCAGAGATTAACATGGGGTACGATAGTATATTCGACCCTAGATAACTTAACTAAGTTTATAGTGCTTTCCCACTTCTTGTTTATACTTATCATACCCAGTTCTTTATTCATAGACAGAATAGTCCTAGACTTACTCAGGCTTTATGTCTGACTCTACTTTTCTTTCGTCTTCTTTTCTTCCGTTTCCCCCCAGGTCCACAGGGAGGGAACACAGCAGCTTGACCAGCCTTAACATCCAGCTTGAAGAGGAGAAATGTATTGCTTGGACTTTTTCGTTTTGAACTATGGCTTTGGACAACCACTATGGGGCTTTTGCAGTTTATCTATGTTTTCTTTATGCTTCTTTAAATAATGTAATCAAGACAGATTATGAAAGTGTTATGTTATGTTTTTTTTGAGAAAAGATGTAAGACAATTATGGTGAAGTTGTTGTAGCACGTATTTGCTTTTATGAAATAAAAGTTGCTGTTTTCCTGCTGTTTACAAATATGTGTTCTTATATCTGTCTTGTATATCTGTGACTTATACTTAAAAACCTCCACCAAAATTAGGGCATTCCCTTTGAGAGTGACCCTAACGGAGGTGGGGTGTTTCATATGACATCCATAGTTTATGCCAGTTTGTGACTTTGGCCTATGCAAGTTTTAGATGAAAAACCTTATTCACACATGCAAGTTCACCCCTTATGTTTAGATCTAGTTTTTATTCTATGCATGATGTGATGTTTTCTCTTTATTCCATAAGTTAGAGTATTCGAGTCTAACTTATATTTCACGTTAAACGAACAAACGTACAACGTGGGGCAATGAGATAATATTAAAAGATTTAATATTGGGAATTGGCATAAATGCCTTAAAAAGGCATATAATTAATTTATTCTAATTTAAGACGTTAATTGGAAGAATGACATTTATGGACATAATTGAGTCAATTACGGACATAAGTATATTTGGAATTGATTGACAATTTGAATAGGGAAATTAATTCGAATTGGGGATAATTAATTATGTGTAATTAATCGCCTAAGACACGAGGTTAGACTCTTTTGTGGTGTAAGACTGCCCGGACCCGCCCGGCAAATCCAGCTGCCACAAATACCTGTCTAATATGAGAGGTCAAGGGCATGAATTAAATGCGTAACAATTGTAAAGACACGAGGTTTGGCTCGTTTGTGGTGTAAGACTGCCCAGACCAGCCCGGCAAATCCAGCTGCCACAAATGCCAGTCTAACGTGGGAGGTCTTTTCAAGGTTATGGTCTTAATGAATTAAGAAACACTTAACCAGATAAACATGTAGTGGGACATGAGGGGGTTAAGTCGGTGCCTTGGGTGGCATGGGGAATTTAGTGGGTGCATTGGGTGGGATTTGAAATACGATTAGATGCACTTAACCAAGATTGAAACATGTAAGAAGACATGAATAAGAATGGGGTTAAGTGGGAAAAACCTTAGAGGGGACCAAGAATAGGTGGAAAGCTTGTGTCATGCATGGGGCCCCTTTTCAAACCAGTAACCCATTAAGTATAATTGTGGGCTCGACCCAAGTCGAGGACGGGACACGCGTACTGGATTTGATTGTAAGAGGTCCAAACGGGTCAGCGGTGGCAATGCAAGTCCAACGGGTTCATATTCATTTGTGGGCTTGGGCTGGTAGGTAAGACGTTGTTGCATCATGTAGACATAAGCCGTGCATTTTTGGTAGTATCGGGTCACCACTTTGGGGAGTGATACACCCCATTGTAGGGCCAGCATGGGTATCTTCGAGTTAGGGAGCCGATCGAATGGGGGTCGCGGGTACACCTAGTGGAGATAGGGGCAGACGACACCTATGGAGGTAGCTAGGGGTACACGAAACTACCATTAGCAGTATTAAGTTCTTTAGGCGGGATCAACCTTTAGGGTGACTAGTAGTGATGCAGTATAGTAATTATCTTATAGTGATTAGGGGCGCCTTTAACGTTATCTTCATTCAATTTATTTCCTTGTTTGTTCTGTCATACCCAATTGTTCACAGTCATTTCCTTATTTTCCGGCTTATGCCTTATCCTAGTTATTTTGATAATTATATTGTTAAAGTTATTGCACTCACCAGACTTTATGTATGACCCTCTTTTCTTCCTCCCCCTTCAGGTTTGCAAGGAGGGAATACTACAGCTTAGTGCCGATTTCTTTCAGTTGCTTGAAGAGAGTAGATGTATCGCTTGGGACTCTCTCATCTTTATGGCTTTGCTTATGCTCAATGGGGATTTATGCATTTATGTTATTTAAGTATTTGCTTCTTTATGTACTTTGAAGTTTTTGGAAAAGACTATTGATCCTGTTGTAATGGTTTTGGAGACTACTTATGTAAACTCGTTTTGAGTTATGATGCTATGAAATAAGTTTTAACTTCCGCTGTGTTGTTTTATTTATTTATTCTTGTAATTTATCTGTTTTATACGACAATAACGCTTCATGGACATTGATGCATTCCCTTTGTGAGTGACATTAATGGAAAAGGGGTGTTACATCTTAGTTGACCATTTAGGTGTCTAACTATTCAGATCCAACATAATTATAACGTGGTCACAAAAACAGATCTAACATAATTAGGATGACATAGTAACATGTTTAGATCTAAATATGGATTCACTTGTTCAATTTACAACATATATAAATTGACCACAATATGATAGGTGAAAGGTGATTTACATAAAGAATTGGATCTAACCAATATTGTAACTGTCCAAACTAACAGATTCACATTAACCACAATACAGTTACAATTCAAGATCCACAAAGGATACATAAGTGAATAACCACAATTGCATTAGATCTAGAGAAGTAGATCTATCATGATATGGTATAAGATTAATAACTAACATAGATTCATAGTTTACAACATATCCAAGTCACAGTCTTTCATAATTAACTTTTAAATATTAAAATCTAAAAGTAACTAGAAACTCACTTCGTTAGGATTAGAAAATATAAGAAGAATGGATCTTGAATCTATAGATTTGATTTGCAAAACCAACGGTTGTTTGAAGAAAACGAATTCATCTCAGTTCGCACACCGACAGCATTTGGCTCCCATCATTTCCAGTGAAGAAAATAGGAGAATTGGACACATATATATAGCTGCCAGGCCCCCTGAAACCGAGTGCCACATCAGCCCTAGGGGTGTCGACACCCCTGTGGGTGGGTCGACCCCTAGAGCGGGAAATTTGCCGCCTTAAAGAACTTTTGATTTTCGAACTATTCAGGATAGGGTCTGACTCATACGTGACTCATACATGTATATATGTTCTTTCTACGCATATACAAAATTAAAACCCTCCTAACTTCTTCATACTGTGTCCGTTTTATGCAAACCAGTTGTCTATCTTGACCAGAATTTCGAGACGGACGCAATGGCGCAGTCCATTTCCCTTATTTCTGAATATTAAACAAATTGTTATTTAATTTATCCTCTTTAATGTTAACAAAATTACGGGGTGTTACAAGGAATAAAATCATTCAAAGACAAATTCAGAACTTTCACCTAAAGCAGGATTTGAACTCATACTAGATTTTATGTTACCTGAATGTCACCATTCATAACGTTACCACTAACAAATTGAATAATTAAAAATCCACGATTAATGGGGTTTTCCCCCCAAATAAACTATTTATTCTTAAGGTCTATCAGCTTAAGACTTTTGCTGCATTTTGTTTCCTTCCTTTTTCCTCCTTTTTGGCTAAGCATAAGACGAGAAATATTTACACAAGTAGCCTCTTTATAGTTCATAGAACAATTTATTAAATTTCCATATTCAACCATTACATGTTCAGAACTTTCATTGTTTTGTAGATCGTTTGAACAAAAATAATATATTATAAACAGGGTTTTGTGGAGTAACTTATTTTAACTTTCTAGGAAAATATCTTTTGCACTCTAAAATCCAAACTGAAAATAAACAAAAACCACCCCAACTTAAAATAAAAAAAAACAGTTTCAAATACTCAGCAAATCCAACTCCAAAACAGATCTGTTATGTTGATAGCAATCAGGATATGAAGTTCAATGGTAAGTAGGCTGAGTTGAGGAAAAACAATTACCTGAATCGTTGTCTCACTATTACATCGTCGCTCTGGCCAAACCAGGTAGTATTGGGAAGTGTTATAATAAACTAATTGTTCGGCTATGATATAAACTAATTCTTCGGCTATATGTTTAGCCACGAGGTGGAAAGCATGAGCTTAGATACACTGCATCAGCGAAAATATGCTACCAAAAATAGATTGATTTACCAATATTGTCATCTTAAGAAGAGGATTTATCTGAACAAAAATTCAAAACGAAAAGGGGGCATTCCGAGAATCGAACTCGGGACCTCTCGCCCCCAAAGCGAGAATCGTACCGCTAAAACAAATGCACTTTGATGAAATGGTTGACATGTATAGGTCTTGGTATAGCATGCAACTTAAGGTCAATTTATGAAGAACTTGGAAAGCAGCCCATCTTTAAAATAAGTCTAATTTTTCCATAAAATTTGATATCCCCCGGCCTAAGTTAGAATCATGCGATGGGACCAAATAGTCAAATACATAAGCTGAAAGGATTGATTTATAGCATAAAAGTCAAATTATGTAGCAGCTTTATAAACATTTTCAAACAAGACTACTTATGAATTAAAGTTCACTGAGCAGAGAAGGGCATTCCAAGAGCGAGAATCATACTCCTATATCGACTGCTCTTGATGAATTGGTTGTCATGTAGGCAAAGGTCTTGTGACAAGTATACAATTAACGGTTGCCAAAACACTCAAGTAAAAGGAAAAATACAGAAAATTTTACAAGACAGTATTTCAAAAATGCACCGTTTGAAATTGATATTGTAAAAAAGGAAGAGGCATTTCTAAATTGAACTCAGAAAGGAAGAATCATATTACAAGACCAAATGTCTTGGTAAAAGGTCAAACTTGTATATACATGTATTTAATTTGAAATTTGATTATATACTTTAAATTAATTCATATGATTCAACAATTATAAAAATATTGGCCATAGACAATTAAAGGCATATGCTGTGTGAATGGAAGATTCAATCTTAAAGGTAAGACTTTATTTTATACAATACATGAATAAAATCATTCAAATACAAATTCAGCACTTTCACCTAAAACAGGATTTGAACTCATACTAGATTTTATGTTACATGAGTATCACCATACATAAACTTACCACTAACAAATTCAATAATTAAAAATCCACAAGTAAGAGGGGTTTTCCCAAAAAAAAAAAACTATTTATTCTTAAGGTCTATCAGCTTAAGACATTAGCTGCAATTTGTTTCCTCCCTTTTTCCCCCGTTTTGGCTATGCATAAGACGAGAAATGTTTACAAAAGTAGCCTCTTTATGGTTCATAGAATAATTTAATAAATTTCCATATTCAACCATTACATGTTCAGAACTTTCATTGTTTTATCGAAAGTTTAAAGAAAAATAATATATTATAAATAGGATTTTGTGGAGTAACTTATTTTAACTTTCCAGGAAAATATCTTTTGCACTCTAAAATCCCAACTGAAAATAAATAATACCCACCCCAACTTAAAATAAACAAAACCCTAATTTCAAATAATCAAAAAATCCAACTCCAAAACTGAACTCTTATGTTGATAGCAATCAAGATATGAAGTTCAACGGTAAATGGGCTGAGTTGAGGAAAAACAGTTACTTGAATCAGTGTCTCACTATTACATCGTCGCTCAGGCAAAACCGGGGTAGCATTGGGAAGTGCCATAATAAACTAACTGTTCGGCTATGATATAAACTAATTATTCGGCTATATGTTTAACCATGAGGTGGAAAGCACGTGCTTAGATACACTGCATCAGCGAATATATGCTACCATAATTAGATTGATTTATCGATGTCGTCGTCTTAAAAAGAGGATTTATCTAAACAAAAATGCAAAATGAAAAGGGGGCATTCCGAGAATCGAACTCGATACCTCTCGCACCCAAAGCGAGAATCATACCACTAGACCAAATGCCCTTTGATAAAATATTTGATATGTACCGGTCTTGGGATAACATGCAACTTAAGGTCAATTTATGGAGAACCTGGAAAGAAGATCATTTTTAAAATAAGTCTAATTTTTTCGTAAATTTGGATATCCTCCGGCCTAAGTTAGAATCATGTGATGGAACCTAATAGTCAGATACATAAGTTGAAAAGATTGATTTATAGCATAAAAGTCAAATTATGTAGCAGCTTTATATACATCTTCAGATAAGCCTACTTATGAATTAAGGATCACTGAGTAGAGAAGGGCATTTCGAGAGCGAGAATCATACTTCTATATCGACTGCCCTTGGTGAATGGGTTGACCTACAGGCAGAGGTCATGTGACAAATAAACAATTAACGGTTTCCAAAACACTCACATAAAAAGAAAAATATGAAAAAAGTTAGAAAGAAAGTATTTCAAAAATGCACCATTTGAAATTGATTTTTTAAAAAAGGAAGAGGCATTTCTAAATTGACCTCAGAAAACAAGAATCATATTACAAGACCAAATATCATGGTAAAAGGTCGAACTTGTATGTATATGTATTTAATTAGAAATTTGATTATATACTTTAAATTAATTCATATGATTCAACAATTATAAAAATGTTGGCCCTGGAGACTAAAAGGCATATGCTATGGGAAGGGAAGATTCAATCTTGAAAGCAAGCCTTTATTTTGTACAATACAAGAATAAAATCATTCAAAGGCAAATTTAGCACTTCCACCTAAAGCAGGATTTGAACTCATACTGGATTTGATGTTACTAGAATGTCACCATACATAACGTTACCATTAACAAATTCAACAGTTAAAAATCCACGATTAAGGGTTTATCCCCCCCCCCCCCCAATGCTCTTTATTCCAAGGGTCTATCAGCTTAAGACTTTAGATGCAATTTTTTCCCTCCTTTCCCCCCTTTATGGTTAAGCATACGATGAGAATGGTTTTCAAAAGTAGCCACTTTATAGTTCATAAAACAATTTAATAAATTTCCATTTTCAACTACTACACATTCAGAACTTTTATTGTTTTGTAGAACGTGCTAACAAAAATTATAATACTATAAGCAAGGTTTTGTTGAGTACTTCTTTAACTTTCCAAGTAAATATTTTTCACACTCTAAAATCCCAACTAAAAAAAACAAAATCCACCCCAATTTAACATAAAAAAACCCTAATTTCAAATACTCAGAAAATCCAACTCCAAATTTGAACTCTTAAGTTGATAGAAATCAAGAGATGAAGTTCGATGGTAAGTAGGCTGAGTTGAGGAGAAACAATTACCTGAATCGGTATCTCACTATTACATCGTCGCTAAGGCAAAACCAGGTGATATTGGGAAGTGTTATAATAAACTAATTGTTCGACTCTGATATAAACTAACTGTTCGGCTATATGTTTAGCCATGAGGTGGAAAGCATGTGCTTAGATACACTACATCAGCGAAAATATGCTACCAAAATTAGATTTATTTACCAATGTCGTCATCTTAAAAAGAGGTTTTTTCTAAACAAAAATACAAAACTAAAAGGGGGCATTCCAAGAATCGAACTCGGGACCTCTCGCACCCAAATTGAGAATCATACCACTTGACCAAATGCCTTTAACACCCCGAAATTTTAACAACATTAAAGAGGATAAATTAAATAATAATTAATTTAATATTCATAATTAAGGGAAGCAGACTCACCATTGAGGCCGACTCGAAATTTTGGTCAAGGTGGACATTTGGTTTGCATAAAACGGACACCATATGAGGAAGTTATGAAGGTTTAAAGTTTACATACGCACAGAAGAATTATATATATATCAGTCTATACTTATCCAGAAAACAGTTCAAAAATCAAAATTTGGAGAGCGGAAAAGTTCCCGCTCTAGGTGTGGCGACCCATTAGAGGGGGTGTCGACGCCAGGGTCGAACCCCCAAGGAGGGTGTCAACACCAGGGTCGAACCCCAAGGGGTGTGTCGACCTCTCTAGGGCTGATGTGGCATGACGAGTTCAATGGAGGCCAAATGCTATCAATGCCTAGACTGAATCAGATTCTTTTTCCTTCTTCTACAATTAAAGATTTAGAGATTCAAGTGTAGATCTGTTCTTTTTCTAGTTCTATTTTGTAATCCAAACACAGTGAATTTTTAGTTACTTTTAGATTTAAATGGATAAAAGTAAAAATGATATGACAATAGTTTGGATTTATTCATGTGGCTGCATTATAACAGATCTATTGTAAATTGTGAATCTATGACATTCTGAATTAGTTACGACTTGGATCTCAACCTTTATCACGTCAGATCTATTGTGACTTATGAACCTATGGTGTTCTGATATAACTATAATATGGGTTTTAGCCTTTATTATGATAGATCCGCTTTTTATTGTAGATCCAGCTTATTATTTAGATCACCTTGTTCCTATCATATTGGATCTGAACTAGTTGGACATCTAAATTATTATTTAGATCTTAACATGCTAGTTATGAATCCTTATTATGTTAAGATTGATTCTATTGTCACATGTTCGCTAGGTCCGTTCATATATGCCCACCTGATCAGTATATGCCGTTATATGTTTATGCCACCACATGTTTATGTCAAAACTTATTAGTAGTCACTTTTGTCATCTTTCCGTCACTTTTCCCTCTTTATTTTTTATGGCCAAGCTACTTTTTAGCATAGGCACGCCGCTAAATATACGCGAATGCGTCAGTTAGGGAACGGGGGAAAACATTGAAATTGGCATAACATAAACAATGTTTATGAGCATGAATTTGGACATACAATTCAATATGAACATAATGGGGAAAAAGGGACATGAACAGCTATAAAGCCATAGGTAAAATTTGATAATAATGAAATGCCTAGGACTACTGTAATTAGAAACTATAACTGCACTTATGACACGAGGTTAGATTGCATTTGCGGTGGAAGTCTGCCCGGAACTGACCGACATATCCAACGACCGCAAATGTTGAATCTAATGCGAGAAGTCTAAGTGCACAAATACGAGATGTGCTAAGACACGAGGTTAAGCCCGATTTGTGGAATAAGTCCGCCCGGACCCTCCCGGCATGTCCAGCATCCACAAATGGTAGGCTTAATGTGGGAGGTCTAGCATACTGTAACTATAAATGAAAATGTGGTAATAAATTGGAATACTTAGCCTAGTTGAATCCATAGGGATTATATGAAGGAAAACTTAAGATTGTGTTAAGTAAACTAGATTGAATAGTGGGTGGGTTAAGTGAATCTGAGGGGGTGGGTAATATTTAAATATAGGCCCACAAACTTAACCTGATTGGGTTATGTAATTAAAGACACCTAGTGGTATACATAACCGATGGAAATAATAAAGTTATGTATTAAGGACACCCTTCTAGGATAAACATAACTTGTAGGAATGATAGGGCTGTGTAATCAAAGACACCTAGTGGTATACATAACCAAATGGAAAACCTAGTGAGGGATACAAGACAAAGGGGAGAGCTTATATCGTATTGTGTGGGACCCATTTCCGTTAGTAACCCAAAGTAGGTATCAAACAAGTACTCCGAACAAGGTTGGGGAAGGGGCACGCTTACTGGACTGATTGTAAGAGATCCAAACGTGGAGGACGGTGTGGGCTGCACAAACCGACTGGGTCATGCGCGTGCATGGGCCGGGCAGAGGGGGATAAGACGACTGTGACACCTATTGATATGGTTGTGCACATTATGGAAACGAGGGGTTTCCACTTTAGGAAGTGATACCTCCTACTGTGGGGCCGACACAAAGTATCTACGCGGATTAGGGAGCTGATCGATTAGGGTAGTAGTTAGTGTACATCTGGACATATGCCTAAGTCTACCATTTGATAGTGTTGGGATCATCTCATTCTGGTTATATTAGTATTAGTGCATAGTAATCATTAGGGAAGCGTATACACTCCATCATGTTTACCCTGTTATGCTTACCTTTTATAATGATATCTTCCTTATCCACCTTGTATGCCTGTCATGCTACTTTTACTTATTTACTTGCTAAAAGTAATTGGACTTGCCAGACTTTATGTCTGACCCTTTTTGTTTCCTCTTCTTTCTTCAGTTTCCCCCCAAGGTTCTCAGGGTGGGAATACTCAGGCTTAGTCAGGGTTCAGTTATCATCTTGTTAGGAGCTCCTTTCGAAGTACGGCTCAAATTCTTATCTTTACTATTTTGTCTCATTTTGGGGGAATTATGCCTTTTAAGTGTTTATGTACTCTTATGGTACAAGATAAAAGTTATATTATTGTAATGGGTTTTATGTTGTTTCAGACTTATGGTATCTTGGACCACGATGTTATAATTTATGTTTGATATAAAAATTTAAATTTCGATGTTGCTTTTATATCTATCTTGTAATATTTATGTTTCTGTTTACCTATAACGCTTCACGAAACTTAATGCATTCCCTTAATGAGTGACATTAATGGACGTGGGGTGTCACACTTGGTATCAGAGATGAAGGTAACCAGATTAGATAAAAGTTTTTGAAAATTATTTTCAAAAAGGGTTTTTAGAAAGCATTTTTTTCAAAAAGAAAAGTCTATTTTGAAGAACATATTCCCCCAAAGCCATAAGTAATATCCTTCGATCCTTTGTTTAAATGTCTTCCTTTTCTTTTCAGCATGTTTGGGGAACCTAATATCCCAGAGGGCATTACAATACTAGGCTGTTTTCGTAGGTATCTAGAGGCCACGGCGCCTACCAGAGGTCAAGCTGACGTTCCTCCCCCAGCTACACCTGTCGTTCCTCCTCCTCCTCCTCCAAGAGCAGATAATTTCGCTAAGATCTGCAAAGGTTTCTGTGCCATAGGAGGGAAGCCATTCCGTGAGACCGAAACATTCGTAGAGGCAACGAACTGGCTCAAGGAGACTGAGGACTTATTTGTAATCTTTGAAGTGGAAGACCTAAGAAAGATTCAGTTAGCTTCCTGGCTACTAAAAGATGAAGACTCGTTTTGGTGGGAAGTTACCCAAGCTGGACATCCAGTGGAGATATAGGATGATTTTAGGATGAGGTTTGAAATGAAGTTTCTGTCTCAAGCTGAGAAAAGCATGCAAATGCAAAATTCTTGGTGCTCAAACAAGGAAACATGACAGTTAAAGAATACATGAACAAATTCAACCAACTGGCGAGGTTCGGATTAGAGATGGTAGACACTCAACATAAGAAGGATTTGCATTTTGTTAAAGGGCTAAATGAACCCCTTCATGGGTTAGCCGTGTCCCATATTCCAATGGCAGCTACCTTTGAAAGGCTTGTTGATATGGCCTTGATGTATGAGGAAGAGAATGGAGAGAACAAGGAAGTTATGGTTTGGGAAACACTACAAAATAAGAAGGTATGGCCTAGTAAGGGACAACAACAATAGAAGAAAGGCAAAAAGAATGACAAGGCTAAGGATAAAAGAAAGTGTCATAGTTGTGGGCGTGAGGGTCACTTGGTAAAGGAATGCAAGAGAAGGAAGACTACTTGCATTAACTGTGGAGAAGTCAGACACTTTGCTAGGGACTGCTCGAAGAAACATGGACAAGGTCAAAGGGCAGGGACTTCTGGAGGCCAAGTGAATGTTCTCGCGATCAATGCTCTAGACAGAGGTAGGAAAGTTTCCGTGGAATGTTTGATTTCTCTTTCCAGTCACCCTTTTAGAACTCTTTTTGATTCTGGTGCTTCACACTCATTTATATCTAGTTCTATGGTTGAATCTCTGCAATTAAATACTAGTATGGTAGTGGTTCCCGTAGTTGTCTCAAAACCCATTGGTGGTTCGGCTCATTTATCTATGATTTGTCGGGGTTTGAGAATATCTATTTTAGGTGTCGAGTTTGAGTGCGACGCGTACGTGCTCGAGTTCATGGACTATGGGTTGATTCTAGGAATGGACTGGTTAGCCACGTATGGCGCCATTCTAGATTGTGAGAGGAGGGTCGTTAGGCTTCTGACCTATCATGGGAAGACCCTCGAGATTTCTTGTGACCCACAAGTGTCCGTCATGCTTAGTTTCCTAGAGTCTCTTGATGCATGTATCGATGATCTGCAATCTATCTCAGCAGTCCGTGAATTTCCTGATGTCTTTGATGAGGTTCGGAGTTTACCCTCAAGGCGTGAGATCGACTTTCGCATATATTTAGTAGATAATGCAAAGCCAGTTGCATTACCTGTGTGCCATATTGCTCCAAAGGAAAGGATGGAGATTAGTAAATAAGTAGAGGAGCTACACGAAAAAGGGTTTATTAGGCAAAGCATATCTGAATGGGGTGCTCCAGTGGTATTCGCGACTAAGGCCTATGGTTCGCTTCGCTTGTGTGTGGACTATAGTGAGTTGAATAAATTCACTAAGAAGAACAGGCACCCACTCCCGCGGATAGATGACTTATTTGACCAACTTGTTGGTGCATCAGTATTTTCTCAGTTGAATTTGGCCACGGGGTTCCATCAGTTGAGGGTGGCCGAAGACAGTATAAATAAGAACGCTTTTAGAACTCTGGATGGTTTCTTTGAATGGCTTGTATGCCTTTTGGGTTGACAAACACACCCGTCTATTTTGTTGATTTGATGAGTAGGGTGTTTCAGGAGTTTTTAAACAAATTTGTTGTGGTCTTTGTTGATGATATCTTGATCTTCTGAAAGAGTGAGAAAGTGCATGCCCTGTATATAATTAAAATAAATATATACGTTCTAACTTCGATTTAAATAAATTTTAAATCATTATTATTTAAAATAAATCATTTTAAATATTCAAAATCCATTAAAATTTCTATAATAAAAATTTTAAATTGGTTCCAAAATTCTGGGTTTTTACAATCTCCCTCACTTAAAATCTTTTCGTCCTCAAAAAGGAACGAAGCTGAAAATTACTTAATTAACCAACTCAAATTTCATTCTTTTATTGGTTTCAATAATTTTATTAGTTGAACTAATAATCTCACAACACAATCATCAATCAATTAGTTGTTTATCTTTTCAAATACATACAACTTTTATATATTCAAAAATCATATTTTTTGAAATCGGATTATATATATAATCACAAATACATTAATTATAAACTTGTCACAAATACATTAATTATAAGGGAAGCTTTGAAGACTCTACATGCGCATCAGCTTAAGGCAAAGTTCTCCAAATGACATTTTTGGAGAAAAGAGGTGAGATTTTTAGGGCACGCCATTTCTAAAGAAGGGATAACAGTAGATCCCGCGAAGGTAGTGGCAGTTCATGATAGGCAGATCCCAAAGAATGCAACGGAGGTGAGAAGCTTTTTGGGGTTGGCATGTTATAGGAAATTCATTAAGGACTTTGCAAAGATATCAGCTCCACTCACCAGGTTGACAAAGAAAAACTTGGCATTTACATGGGATATGGATTGTGACGTTGCTTTCCAAAGACTGAAGAGGGCTCTGACAACAGCCCTAGTCTTGACCTTGCCCGATGGAAATAAAGTATTTACACTATACACTGACGTATGTGGTACAGGGCTTGGTGTGGTTCTTATGCAAGAGGGAAGGGTCGTATGTTATAGGGGGAGACACCTAAGGGTTCATGAGAAGAACTACCCTACCCACAACTTAGTGCTAGCTGCCATAGTATTCACGCTTAAGATGTGGCATCATTATTTGATTGGAGAGAAGTTCGAGTTTTACACCGATCATAAATCTCTCAAGTAATTGTTCTCACAAAAGGATCTTAATCTGAGGCTGTAGAGGCGGATGAAGTTCTTAGCATCATACGACTTTGAGGTTTCTTATACCCCTGGCAAGGGTAATGTGGTGGCAGACGCACTGAGTAGACAAACGATGATCTTAAGTCCTTTATTTGTGGAAAGGTAAAGCTTGGAATTTATATCAAATTTTAACTTTAGACCCTCCACCGAGCTTTTGCCTGGTTTCTTTGCATCGATGGAAATATGACCTACTCTTGTGGATCAGATAGGAGCTTCGCAGCGAAACGATCCACAGATTTTATACAGCCTGGATGGGCTCAGTAAAGGGAGACTTCTAGTCACCTCAATAGATATTCCATCGATGATAAAGGGTGGTTGCGACGAGATGGAAGGCTCTGTGTTCCTAGAATTGGGAGCTTGATAAAGACAGTCCTAGAAGAAGCCCATCATTCTAAGACGACTATTCATCCAAGCGGTAATAAGATGTTTAAGGATATGAAGCAGGTTTTCTTTTGGGCTGGGATAAAGAGAGATATGGCAGAGTTTACTTCTCAATGTTTAGTTTGTCAGCAAGTTAAAGCCGAGTAAAAGAATCCCGGTGGTTTACATCATTCTTTGGAGGTTCTGTAGTGGAAATGGGAGAGCGTCTCTATGGATTTCGTAGATGGTTTGCCTAGATCAATGAAAGGCAACACCAATATTTGGGTAGTAGTGGATAGACTAACTAAGAGCGCTCATTTCATTCTGGTCAATAGTAAGAGGACGGCATCATGGTTGGCCGGAGCTTACATTCGTGAGATAGTTCATCTTTATGGAATACCTTCTAGCATCATAACTGATCGTAACCCCATCTTTACTAGCGAATTTTGGAAGATCTTACAAGAAGCATTAGGTACACAGTTATGTTTGAGCACCATTTATCATCCTCAGACCAATGGACAAATGGAGATGGTGAACAGACTTCTAGAGGATCTTTTAAGGTTGTGTTTCCTTGACTTTGGAGGTACTTGGGAAGAGCATCTTCCTTTAGTAGAGCTCGCCTACAATAACAGTTACCAAGCTAGCATTGGCATGGCACCTTTTGAAGCATTATACGGACGACCCTGTAGGTCACCAACTTGTTGGTGGGAATCTATAGAAAGACTTTTGCTTAGACCAGATGTGGTTAGGGAAACGTCCGAGAAGATTGATCTTATTAGACGGCGAATGAAGACTCCTCAAGATAGGCATAAATCCTATGCAGACAAGAGAAGGACTGACATCGAATTTGAAGTGGGAGATATGGTTTTCTTAAAGGTATCTCCAATGAGAAATGTGGTTCGATTTGGATCTGTAGGGAAATTGGCTCCAAGATTTGTAGGGCCATTTCCCATAACAGAAAGGATTGGCCAAATGGCCTATAGAGTAAAACTACCCAAGAGACTATCTGGCGTTCACGATGTTTTCCATGTTTCTCATTTGCGGAAGTGCTTACATGATACCAAAGAAGTTGTTGAGCCAAGTATATTAGAGGAAGTGGAAGTGGAACGGGAGGCAACAATTAGACAAGTTCATACCTGTATTCTTGGATCAGAAGTTAAGAAGCAACGCAATAAAGAAATAAAGTTGATAAAGGTTTAGTGGGGAGATAACACAGAAGATGCGACTTGGGAGACCAAAGACAAGATTCGTGCTTTGTATCCTTTTCTTTTCGAGGGTATATTCTTAACTCCTTTTCCAAAGTTTTATCTATGCTTGTTTCTATCATTTAAGTATATCCTATCGATCGAATCTTCGACCTTTAGGTAGCAAATCCCATGATTGTAAACATGTGTTTGTGGCATGTTATGTTTTATGGATGCAAGTGGATGCAAGTGGTTGCTAGTGGTTGCTCCTGGATGCATACACACACATTAGGCACAAGATTGGCTCAATCACTCTCATACTACATATGGACGTGTGTGCATTTTCTTCTTTTAATGGATGATAATGGGTGTGTCGTCATATGGATGTTGCATTTGGACGAATGATTGTGCACACATATAGAACTTACATGTTATAATAGGATTATTTGCACACATATTAGATTCATGGCACTAACATACATTGCATTAAGGAGGTCGACTGAATCAGTAGACCGCCTAATTTTTGCATTAGTATTGGGGCATATACACACACCTTTAAACACTAGAAATCATTAAGGACAATGGATGCTTGTGGTTAATGGATGAGTAGATGGATGAGGATGGTAGGATACATTCTTCTTAACTTGAAGATTTCAGAAATGAAATCCTTTGTGTAGGGGAGAATGTAACACCCCAAAATTTTAACAACATTAAAGATGATAAATTAAATAATAATTAATTTAACATTCGGAATTAAGGGAAACAGGCTGCACCATTGCGTCCATCTCGAAATTCTGGTCAAGATGGACATTCGGTTTGCATAAAACAGACAATGTATGAAGAAGTTATGAGGGTTTAAAGTTTGTATACACGTACACAAATTATATATATATATATATCAGTCCAAACTTATCCTGAAAACAGTTCAAAAATCGAAATTTGGAGAGCGGCAAAGTTCCCGCTCTAGGGGAGTCGACCCCCTAGAGGGGATGTAGACACCAGGGTGGACCCCCCAAGGAGGGTGTCGACACCAGGGTCGACCACCCAAGGGATGTATCGACCCCCCTAGGGCAGACGTGGCATGATGAGTTACGGGGGCTGGCAGCTATAAATAAAGGTCCATTTCTCCTGTTTTCTTCATTGGAAATCAATGGAGGCCAAATGCTATTAGTGCCTAGACTTAATCAGATTCTTTTTCCTTCTTCTGCAATTAAAGATTTAGAGATTCAAGTATAGATCTGTTCTTTCTCTAGTTCTATTTTCTAATCCAAACACAGTGAGTTTTTAGTTACTTTTAGATTTATATGGATAAAAGTAAAAATGATATGACTACAATTTGAATTTATTCCTGTGACTGAATTATATCAGATCTATTGTAAATTGTGAATCTATGACATTCTGAATTAGTATGACTTAGAACTCAACCTTTATCATATCGAATCTATTATGACTTATGAACCTATGGCATTCTGATATAACTATAATATGGGTCTTAGCCTTTATTACGACAGAACCGCTTTTTATTGTAGATCTAGCTTATTATTTAGATCACCTTGTGCCTATCATATTGGATCTGAACTAGTTGGACATCAAAATTATTATTTAGATCTTAACATTCCAATTATGACATCCTTATTATGTTAAGATTGATTCTAATGTCACATGTTCACTAGGTTTGTTCCTATATGTCCACCTGATCAGTATATGCCGTTATATGTTTATGCCACCACATATTTATGTCAAAACTTGTTAGTAATCACTTTTTTCATCTTCCCATCACTTTTCCCTTTTCATTGTTTGTGGCCAGGCTACTTTCTAGACTAGGCATGCCGCTAAATATATGTGAATGCATTAGTTTGGGAACGGGGGAAAACATTGAAATTGACATAACTTAAAAAATGTATATGAACATGAATTTGGACATATAATTCATTATGAACATAATGGGAAAAAGGGGCGTGAACACCTACAAAGGCATAGGTAAAATTTGATAATAATGAAGTGCATAGGACTACAATAATTAGAAACTATAACTGCACTTATGACACGAGGTTAGATTGCACTTGCGGTGGAAGTCTGCCCGGAACCGACCGACATACCCAAACGACCTCAAATATTGAATCTAATGTGAGAGGTCTAAGTGCACAAATACGAGACGTGCTAAGACACGAGGTTAAGCAAGAATTGTGGAATAAGTCTGCCCGGACCGCCCGGCATGTCCAGCATCTACAAATGGTAGGCTTAATGTGGGAAGTCTAGCATACTGTAACCATAAATGAAAATATGGTAATAAATTGGAATACTTAACCTAGTTGAATCCATAGGGATTGTATGAATGAAAACTTAAGTTGGGGAAAAGTAAACTGGATTGAACAGTGGGTGGGTTAAGTAAATTCGAGGGTTGGGTAATATTTAAATATAGGCCCACAAACTTAACCTGATAGTGTTATGTAATTAAAGACACCTGTGGTATACATAACCGATGGAAATATTAAAGTTATGTAATTAAGGACACCTTTCTAGGGTAAACCTAACTTGTAGGAATGATAGGGTTATGTAATCAAAGACACCTAGTGGTATACATAACCAAATGTAAAACCTAGTGGGGGATACAAGACAAAAGGGAGAGCTTGTATCATATTGTGTTGGACCCATTTCAGTCAGTAACCTGAAGTAGGTATCAAACAAGTACTCCGAACTAGGTCAGAGAAGGGGCACGCTTACTGGACTGATTGTAAGAGATCCAAATGTGGAGGACGGTGTGGGCGGCGTAAATTGACCAGGTCATGTGCGTGCATGGGCCGGGCAGAGGGGGATAAGATGACAATGACACCTGTAGATATGGTTGTGCACATTATGAAAACGAGGGGTTGCCACTTTAGGAAGTGATACCTCCTACTGTGGGGCCGACACAAAGTATCTACGCGGATTAGGGAGCCGATCGATTAAGGTAGTCGTTAGGGTACATCTGGATGTATGCATAAGTCTACCATATGATACTGTTGGGATCATCTCATTTTGGTTATACTAGTATTAGTGCAGAGTAATCATTAGGGAAGCATATACACTCCATCATGTTTACCCTATCACACTTACCTTTTATGATGATATCTTCCTTATCCACCTTGTATGTCTGTCATGCTACTTTTACTTATTTACTTGCTAAAAGTAACCGGACTCACCAGACTTTATGTCTGACCCTTTTGGTTTCCTCTTCTTTCTTCCGTTCTCCCCAGGTTCTCAGGGTGGGAATACTCAGGCTTAGTCAGGCTTTGGTTATCATCTTGCTAGGAGCTGCATTTGAAGTATGGCTTAAGTTCTTATCTCTACTATGGCTTTGTCTCTTTTTGGGGGAATTATGCTTTTAAAGTATTCATGTACTATGATGGTACAAGACAGAAGTTATATTATTGTAATGCATTTTATGTAGTTTCAGACTTATAGTATCTTGGACCACGATGTTATAATTTATGTTTGAAATAAATATTTAAATTACGCTGTTGCTTTTATACCTGTCTTATAATATTTCCATTTCTGTTTACCTATAACGCTTCATGAAACTTAATGCGTTCCCTTAATGAGTGACATTAACGGACGTGGGGTGTCACAATGCCATTTGATGAAATGGTCGATATGTATAGGTCTTGGGATAGCGTGCAATTTAAGGTCAATTTATGAAGAACCTGGAAAAAATATCATCTTTGAAATAAGATTAAATTTTCCATAAAATTGGATATCCCCCGGCCTAAGTTAAAATCATGTGATGGGACCAAATAGTCCAATACACAAGCTGAAAGGATTGATTTATAGCATAAAAGTCAAATTATATAGCATCTTGATAAACATCTTGTAACAACCCGTAATTTTATAACGTGTAATAACCTTAAATCAAGGCAGAATTAATTTTTAAAATAAGAACCAAGGGAAACGGGTTACGCCATTACGTTCGTCTCGAAATTCTAGTTGGAAACGAGTCCGAGTTTTCGAAAATTGGAGTCCGTATGACCAAGTTATGACCTTTCAAAGTTTTCAGAAGTTTTCAAGTTCAAAACAGCTCAGAATTCGAATTCAAAATTCAAAATTCAAACCTCAGATTGGACTGGGCGGGAAATTTCCCGCCCAGGACCAGGTCGACCTGGGGGTCGACTATGTAGTCGACCTGCCCAGGACCAGGTCGACCATAGTGTCGACCTGGGGGTCGACCTGGTGGCCGAGCCCACTTCTGAAGCTGGATTCACTTTGATGTTTCTGGCCTCGTTTCTGTCTACATTCGTTGACCTGATGATATACACGTAAATGTGTATATTTTATCCGCTTATTTATCTAGTTTTCTATTTAAAATAATTAATATTGTGTATTTATAGTTGTGTTTTCAGATTGTTGATAAAAAGCTTGGTTTAGAGCATTTGATGGATAAAGCATGAAGAATTTGCTTAAAAAGAGTGAAGTTGAAATTACTAAAGCTTGAAGAGTTTAAAGCTTGAAGAACGGTTGCAAATAGAGTTCAGTTGGGTAGATTTGGCTCACTAAAGACTCATGTTGCGTTCACATTGGCTCATTTGCAGACCATTTCACTCATGTTGTGTTCACATTAGCTCATTTGCAAGGCCTCTCACTCTACAGCTGCGTTCACACTAGCTTATGTGTTAGTTGGGCTAATTCTTTAGTCCCACATTATGGAATTTGCCAAGTAGCCTTTGTCATATGAGCTATAAATACACTTTATCTCATTCATGGTAAAACACACTTAGTTTTATTCTGTAATTCTCTTCTTGGAATAAAACTCTTCTTCTCCATTTCTCTTAGTAGTTGTTTTATTTTATTTATGTTCATGTTATTTAGTTTCTTTTTATTTTCTTTTAGCTATGTCTAGCTAATCCTCTATAATTAGGGGGTGATGACGCTGATAGATATGATTCAATATGAATCGCATAGCCAAAAGATTTGAACTTCATGTATGTAGATCTAGATATGAACTAAGGGTTAGATCTGAACCTTCATACCCTGTGAAGTTTAAGAGTTGTACTCCTTCATAGAGTATATTCGAGTTCGATCTAACACTTATCAGATTTAGATTTAATATTTAGGGTTTTAGAAATAAAATAGTGAATCTGTCCTGATAGCCTATGGTTGTTTAAGAGCTGAGCTCCTGCATAGGCTATACTTGTTGTTATTTACATATTTGTTTCTAGAAATCTAATTATCGTTGATTCATGTTTGTGACAGAAACATGAATTAGATCTGTATTTATTCGATTGGCTATTGATGAATATTAATCTAATCTATGTCATTACTCCCTAATTACTTTCTTTATTGTTAAAAACTCGCTTTTTGTTTATTTTCTGTCAATTTGCAATTCAATCAAAATTCTGGAATAACTTGAGTGGATTTATTAATTAAAAAAAAATTGGTCCTAGAGTTCAACACCCTCTACAACAATCCTTGTTGTTTAGGAAAACCGAACGGATTTTACAGTTGTTTACAACTGTTTGATTTGTTCGCAAACACCTGACCCTATATAAAAAGCCCCTAACACTAGTCTCTCTACACAAAATTCTCTCTGACCTTATGCTGCTCTAATTCTGGATGAAAAAGTTAGAGAAAGGGACTACTTCTTCTACGTCTAAACTACGTTAAGAGAATTGCTGATTTGGGGACTTCTGTTAGTACTCGACTAAGCATATAAAGATTCAACATCGACTTTCTTTTTCTAATTCTCGAACCATGATCTGTAAGCCCCAGTTACTTTTAGATTTAAACTGTAAATGTAATATGAATATGTTGTAAATTGAAATTGGACCTGTGTATGATGACTGTTTTGCATCCATGCTTGTTCATCTTGGATCTTGACCTTTGGGTATATTACCATGACATTGATTTGGGGCCTATTTATGTTGTAAATCAAAAAGAAAACCCCCTCATATTATCATGTTGAATCTGCTATTAGTCATAAGTTTATGACTATCACCTTATGTAAATCGTTACCATGACTATACTATCACCTTATGTCAATCGCTACCATGACTATACTGTCACCTTATGACAACTGTTATCTTGACTAGTACCTTATTTTGCTAGATTTGGAATCTTTATGTTTGAGGCCAATATTCCATATGCCAGTAATGTTATAATCTTTCATCTCAAGTCATACCATGCTATGCTAGTAATCACTTTTGCCACCTTATACCCGTCCCTTTTTGTGTTATTCTCTAATTAGATTTATTTGTATCGATTCGAGTTTATGTGCGATGGGAATTCGATTTGGGTAGATTAGGTCGAACATAAATTGGCTTTGAACATGAACGTTGTTATAACTTGAACCTGGACATGGACATGAACTTGACACGATTTGACATGAACATGACATGAAAACTCGACATGAATTTTGACATGAAAACTTGAATGTGGGCATGACACTTAGATAAACTTGAAAATGGCCAACTCGGGGTTGGGTTGAGTTTGCAGTGTAAACCTTCCCGGAACCGCCCGGCAAATCCAGTGACTGCAAACAATAGGATCCAATGTGGGTAGTTGGTCATATCGCACGAAAAACCCGAGGTTAGACTATGTTGTGGTGTAAATCTGCCCGGAACCGCCCGGCAAATCCAGTGACCACAACAGTTAGTCTAATGTGAGAGGTTGGGGTGCATTAATTAATTAATGCCACATGATAGGGTTAAGTCATGAACCACTTGAATATACTTAACCAACTTGGCATGATGATTTGATAGGGTTAAGTCATGAACCGCTTGAACACACTTAACCAACTTGATACATGATTTGGATAGGGTTAAGTCACGAATTTGAATGACAACACTTAACCCATTAGAAACCCTAGTTACACGGTCCTTTTCAGCAGTAACCCACTTAGATGTATCACGATACCCTGGGACTAGGCAGGATGGGGCACGATTACTGGGCTGATTGTAAGCGACCAGAACGACGGCTGAGTTGGTGTGCCATTGTAGGTTCAGGCGGACTATGGTTGTGCACGTAGTCCGGAGTTGAAAAACCAGGCATTGGGCACCCGTAGGATTACACTGTGCGTGCTTGATTTGTGTCGATGGTTGGCACCATAGGGCTTGATACACCCTATGGTGGACCTAGCACAAGTAACTACATTTCAGGACAGAGCCATATGACACAGACACACGACGAGCTAGAACTTGTAGGGAGCCGATCGATTAGTAGATCATACCGTAGGACCACGTAATGGGTCACTTCATGATATTGGGCCAAGGGATCATTTCATGATTAATACTTGACATGGGTTAGAACACTAGTACAGTTGGTGCAGCGAATATCGAATATGCGATGCTAGACTTGACTTATCCTGTTATCTTAATTATCCTACCAGTTCTGTTATCATCCTTATGTTTAATTCCAGTTTTCACATATCATGTTAACTTTACTAGTTTTAATACTGAAAGTCACTAGGTTTTACCAGTCTTTATGACTGACCCTTTTTCTTTCGCCTCTTTTTCTTTCATTTCCCCCCCAGGTTCTCAGGGAGGAAACACTAGCTCTTAGCTTGGATTTAGCTTGCTTTCTGACAACTCATGTACGGTTTGGTCTTGAGCTATGCTATGGCTGCACTTCTGCTATGTTTGGGGAATAAATTACTTTTGTTATCTTAAGTTTATGCTTCTTTACTTGGAACTTGATGTAATGGAATAATTTGTACCTTGGATATATGGGGTTTTGACTCTTTTCTTGAAAGTAATAAAAATTTGGTTTTAATTTCTACCGCTACTTTATTTATGTTCTGCCTTGTGATATCTCTGTATATGTTTACCTAGATAATACTCCACCAAAACTAGTGCATTCCCTTTGTGAGTGACTCTAGCCGAGGTGGGGTGTTACATTTGGTATCAGAGTAGAAGGTTACTAGACGGGGCAAAAGTTTTAAAAACCTTCTGAAACTATTTTCAAAACCATTTATAAAGAAGCATTTTTTTTAGAAAAGTTTTATGTTTAAAAAGGCTATTCCTCAAAAAGCCATTAGCAATTTCCTTCGTTTCCTCGTTTGAATCTTTTTCTTTTCATTTTTCAGCATGGCTGATCTTAACCTGCCTGAGGGAATACCCGTGCCTGGATGGTTCCGAAGGTACTTAGAAGATAGGGCCAACGGTGCGGGCCCGGCAGACATCCCTCCTCCTCCTCCCCCAGTGGTCGCGGTTCCTCCTCCTCCTGGTACTGCCTTTGCCAAAATATGCAAAGACTTTAAAGCGATGGGCGGCAAGAACTTCGTTGGAACTGAAACCTTCGTTGAGGCACGAAACTGGCTAAAGGAGACTGAAGACTTGTTTATTATCTTTGATGTGGAGGACCATAGAAAAATTCAGTTGGAAGCACGGTTGTTGAAAGAGGAAGCTGCATTTTGGTGGGAAGTCACCAACGCTACCAGGCTAATTGAGACTTAGGCAGACTTTAGAGAGAGGTTTGGGCTTAAATTCTTATCGTCAGCAGAAGACAACCTTCAGATGGAGAGGTTCCTTGCACTCAAGCAAGGGGACATGTCTGTTAGGGAGTACGTGAATAAGTTTAATCAACTTGCTCGGTTCGGTTTGGACTTGGTCAATACGACCCAGAAAAAGGCTGTACGCTTTGCTCGAGGATTGAACGAGCCACTACACAGTTTGGCCGTAACTCATATACCCATGGGGGCGACCTTTGAAAGCTTGGTGGATATGGCTTTACTCCATGAAGAAGACAAGAATAGCAAGAAGGAGGTTAAGCCTAATGAGACTCAGAATAAAGTTGACTTCAAGAAGGGAGGCAACAAGAATAATAAGAATAACAAGGGCAACAACAACAAGGCACGTGAGACAAGGAAGTGTAACTTTTGTGCGATTACGGGACATCTAGCTAAAGACTGTAGAAAGAAGAAGAGAAAGTTGGGTGAATGCTTTCATTGTGGTGATACTGGACACATCAGCAAGGATTGCCCTAAGAAGCAAAGACATGGGCAGGGGCAGACCCAGCGAGCAGGACCTTTTGGAGGGCAGTTGCATGCTCTCAACACCACTCCAGCTCTTGACCGAGGTAGTAATATTTATGTAGAAAGCCTTGTTTACATTTATGACTTTCTTGTTCGAACCTTATTTGACTCTGGCGCATCGCATACTTTTATTTCTTCGGATATTGTTGAAAATCTGCACCTAAGTACTAGTCTAGTTGAGGATCCCATTACAGTTTGAAATCCATTTGGGGGCTCCGCTCATTTGTCTATGATTTGTATGGATTTGAGAATTTCTATCTTAAGCGTAGAATTCACGTGTAAAGCTTATGTTCTCGGGTTTATGGGATACGGATTGATTCTAAGCATGGATTGGCTGTCCAATTATGGAGCCATTCTTGATTGTGAACGAAGGGTAGTGAGGCTCATGACTCGCCTTGGTAATACCCTTGAAATTTCTTGTCACCCTAAGGGTCCAGTTATGTTGTGTTGTCTTGAATCCCTTGACTCGTCCGACGATAATTTGCAATCTGTAAGAGTGGTCCGAGAATATCCAGATGTCTTTGATGAAGTGAGGGGTTTACCCCCTAAACGCGAGATAGACTTTTGAATTTATCTTGTTAATAATTCCAAGGCAGTTTCATTGCCCGTTAGGCACATGGCCCCGCGAGAAAGAAGAGAGCTCAGTAAACAAGTTAAGGAGTTGCTTGAGAAAAAATTCATAAGACGAAGCATTTCTGAATGGGGTGCTCCTGTGGTATTCGCTACTAAGGCGGATGGTTCGCTTCGTCTGTTCGTAGATTATCGTGAGTTAAACAAGCTGACGAAAAAGAATAGGCACCCACTGCCAAGAATCGACGATCTGTTTGACCAGCTGGTAGGAGCATCTGTTTTCTCTCAACTCGATCTAGCCACAGGGTTCCATCAGCTTAGAGTGGCTGAGGATAGCATTGACAAAACTGCGTTTAGGACTCCATATGGGTTCTTCGAATGACTCGTCATGCCGTTTGGGTTAACGAATGCACCCACGTATTTTGTAGATTTGATGAGTAAGGTGTTTCAGGAGTTCATTAACAAGTTTGTAGTGGTTTTCGTGGACGATATTCTGATCTTCTCAGGATGAAGAAGAGCATGCTAGACATCTCAGGGAAGTCATGGATACGCTCAGAGCACACCAGTTAAAGGTTAAGTTCTCCAAATGCCATTTTTGGAGGAAGGAAGTTCGGTTTCTTGGACATGTAGTTTCTAAGCAAGGCATAGCCATGGACCCCGCAAAGGTGGTTGTGGTGCAAGACTGGAAAGTTCCTAAGAACGCAACTGAAGTGAGAAGCTTTTTCGGTTTGGCAGGCTACTATAGGAAGTTCATTAAGGACTTCGCTAAGATTTCAGCCCCTCTTACTAGGTTAACGAAGAAAAACCTAGCATTTGAGTGGGACATAGAATGTGAGATTGCTTTTCAGAGACTCAAGAGAGCCCCCACTACAGCTCCAGTTTTGGCATTACCTGACGGAGGCAAGGTGTTTACGGTGTACACAGATGCGTGCGGCACGGGATTAGGCGCTGTCCTAATGCAAGAAGGAAGAGTAATATGCTACGGGGGCAGACAACTTAAAGTTCATGAGAAAAACTATCCCATGCATGACTTGGAGTTGGCCGCGATTGTTTTTGCACTTAAAGCTTGGCGCCATTATCTTCTTGGGGAGAGATTCGAGCTGTATACCGACCACAAATCGTTGAAGTACCTCTTCTCACAGAAAGATTTGAATCTGAGACAACAACGATGGATGGAATTCTTGGCATCATGTGACTTCGATATAGCTTATACCCCTGGCAAAGGTAACGTGGTGGCAGATGCGCTAAGTGGAAAAAGGTTGACTTTGAGCCCCTTGTTTGTTGAAAGGAAAAGCCTTGAATTTATAGCATCCTTTGATTTTACATCTGCTGTTGAGTCATTGACTGCTACGTTAGCATCTCTTGAGTTAAGACCTACACTTCTAGATCAAGTAGGGACTTCACAGAGGGAAGACCCACAGATAGTCGAAATCATGGACAAGCTGATTAGTGGTGAGACGTCAAGTCACCTCGGTAGGTATGCCATAGATGACAAGGGATGGGTAAGGGGTGATGGATTGCTATGCGTCCCACAAGTGGGAGACTTAGTAAGGAAAGTCCTCGAAGAGGCGCACCACTCAAAGATGATTATACATCCCGGAGGGGATAAGATGTACAGGGATATGAAACGCATTTTCTTTTGGGCTGGAATGAAAAAGGACGTGGTAGAGTTCGTTTCGAAGTGCATGGTGTGCCAACAAGTAAAGGCCGAGTCGAAGAAGCCTGGTGGGCTATTACATCCTTTGGATGTTCCGCAATGGAAATGGGAGAGTATCTCGATGGATTTTGTGGATGGACTTCCTAGGTCAAGGAAGGGAAGTACTAGCATATGGGTCATAGTTGATAGACTCACGAAAAGTGCTCACTTCATTCCAGTGAAAAGCAAGAGGACCGCATCATGGCTAGCGTCTATTTACCTTCGAGAGATAGTATGGTTACACGGGGTTCCTTCTAGTATAGTTAGTGATCGTGACCCGATTTTCACTAGCCAGTTTCGGAATAGTCTGCAAGAAGCAATGGGTACACGACTGGACTTGAACACGGCCTATCACCCGCAGACGGATGGACAAACCGAAAGGGTAAATAGGGTACTGGAGGATCTCTTGAGGCTATGCATTCTTGACTTCGGTGGTACTTGGGAAGACCATCTTCCTCTCGTGGAATTTGCATATAACAATAGTTACCAAGCTAGCACCGGAATGGCACCGTTCGAAGCTCTATACGGAAGACCGTGCAAGTCACCAACTTGTTGGTGGGAGACGACAGACATGCTTATACTTGGGCCCGACATGATAAGGGACACTTCTGAGAAGATTGAGTTAATACGAAGACAGATGAAAACGGCCCAAGATAGACTGAAATCTTATGCGGACCAGAGAAGGACAGACCTAGAGTTCGAAGTCGGAGATATGGTCTTTATAATAGTTTCTCCGTTACGCAATGTAGTTCGTTTTGGAGCAGTTGGAAAGCTAGCACCAAGGTTCGTAGGACCGTTCCCTATCACTGAGAGGATTGGACGGATGGCCTATAAGGTAGACTTACCCGAGAAGTTGACTGGAGTACACAATGTCTTTCACGTCTCGCATCTCCGAAAGTGCTTGCATGAGTCAGCCGAAGTGGTTGAGCCAAGCATCCTTGAAGACGTAGAAGTGGAAAAAGAAGCAACACTGAGGCGAGTTCCGATTCGTATCTTAGGAACAGAGATTAAGAAGCTAAGGAGTCGAGAAGTCAAACTAGTTAAAGTGCAGTGGAGTGAAGCCCAAGAAGACGCAACTTGGGAAACTGAAGAGAAGATACGCGCGCTTTACCAATTTCTTTTTGAGGGTACACTCTCGATCTCTTTTTCCTATAAACTTGAAAACCTTTCCATATCATGCTTTTACTACCTACGTTTGTCTTGTTATCTTCTCGATCTTATCTTGAGAACCTTAGGTAGAACCATATGGATGTAAACATGTGACTGAAACATGTTATGGTTGATGTTTGCAAATGGTTGCAAGTGTTTGCAAGTGGTTGCTAGTGGATGCATGACACACATTAGGCACTAGATCGGCTCAGTCACATTTTCATGTTGCATATGCATGAGTGCTTATATGTGACGGCCCGCCCCGCACCAGCCGGTATTTCCTCCGTAAGTGCGCTGTACACATGCCCAGCTAGCACGGAACGGTCGTCAGAAGAAAATAAAGAAGAGAATGAACTAACAAGGAACCTGTAGAATGTCTCACAGCACATGAAACAAAATATAATAATAACATAATCTTGACATAAATGCATAAGGTGAAAACTAAACCAACATAGCAGCGGAAATCCAAATACAACTTATGATCCAACATCATTGTTACAAGTTTAAACTATCTCTAAAGCAATAGAAAGTTAAAGTAGAAGATGCACTACTAATGCCCAAGCAGTGATCTTCAACAACACAGGGAGAATATCTATATGTATCATACGTGGTAGCCTCATGCTCGTATCCGGATCAGCTACTCGTGCATACCCAGCTAACCTGTCTCTAGTCTGCTCGTGAGAGCACCCAGAGTAATAAGAAGAGACATAAAACTCTGGGTCAGACAAAAAGTCTGGTATGAGCAATAAGCAGCTAAACAGAACAATAACAGGTATACTAAACCATACCTGAACCTGGACCTGCAACCAAAGAGTTAGCACTACATACTGTACAATACTCTAAGGTGCCATTGAATAAATGGTGTAAAGATAACGGGGGTGGGGGTGTGCATGTCATAATGATGGCAAACAAATCAAACATAGCAACCATCCTCACATCTCTCACTCAGTGCGTAAAGCATACGATGTCCACCACTATCAATCACTAGACCCATCGAAGTAGCGACGGAGTTCAACCTGTACAACTACTGCTATTACCAAGCTTACCACATGAAGTCATTGCCAAATCTTTACAAATGACCCCACTTCATTGGTCTATAGCTCTTTAGTCGTACCTAGGCCACTGCGGCCTTGAATCTGTTCACGTACTCCCTACATATAGTGATCCAAAGTTACAGACTTCGACAAACCCTTAGCACATGTCCCGCAGCAAAGCCCAACTCATGAAGTTCCCTCCTTGGTTCCCATTTGGATCTTGAGGTACAACTCCTCATTTGGACTTCCTTTGCATCTTGGGTTTAGGTCTACTTGGTGTTCGATCCTCCGGTTCGGTTCGGTTCGCCCCCTCCTGCTTGGTTCGGTTCGAATGCTCCTTTCTAGTTCAGTTCGGGTGCTCGGTGCCTCTATTCGGTTTGGATCGAGTGCCCCTATCCGGTTCCGATCGGGTGCCCCTATCCGGTTCGGATCATGTAACGACCCAGAAAATCTGAACCAATTTAAAATTTTCAAATTGGCTAAAATAATGGATTTTAAATATTTAAAATAAATATTTTAAATAATAGCAATGAAAACTGAGTTTGAATCGACAATTGAAAACGAATATAATTAATTATAATTATAAACAAGGCTTGAAAAGGCGCTGCAGTTTCAAAAAATTGGATTCAAATTTGTCGGACTGTACTGGGTGCAAAACAAAACGGATTTTAGTGAAACCAAAAATATTTAAATCTGTTAGCGAATACCTTTCTAACGAATCTGAAAAATCGAATTTTCATAGTGGAAAGCAAAAGTTATGGCCAAATGAATTTTCAGAAAGGTCGCTATGGAATTTATATAGCCCGTGAAATTGGCCATTTTACAAACGACCTCGGAATTCGACGAAACCACTTTTGTTGGATCCGGGATGTGAAGTTATTGCTAGGTTTCAAATTTCATAATTTTTGAAGCTAATATGTGAGCGTGGCATAGGAAAAAGTGTTTTGGTCAATTAAAGTTAAATTGGATCGACCAGAAATGGGCCTTTTGCAAACGGTCTCAGAATTCGATGAAACTAGTTTTGTTGGGACCGTATCGTCAAATCATAGCTAGATTTATTTTTCTGGAATTTTTCGAATCAGTTTGTGGCCCTGGCAAATTGAAATGTACGTTCAAATTAAATATTGAATGTTTTATATTTTAATTTGAAAGAAAAATTACTGAAATAGTCGAATGGGCCTACGAAACATATCCCATTGTGTTTGGAATAGGGGTATTTAGCTAAGGGCGACATTCGTTGGGTTCGATTTGAAGTTCATATTGAAAAGCAGGTATTTTTGAAATAAAATAATATTAAATTATATTATAAAACCCTAACCCTCATCCTTACAACAGCCGCCATCGTTCATCATTCAACGGCCGTTCTTGCTCCAATCTTCTTCTCCAAAAAACTCACAAACCGTTCAACGATTTTAACAACTACATGAGGGAAAATTAAAGTACTTCGTGAGAGCTTCAAATCAAGGGTGGTTTCACGAATTATCGTCGAGTATTCAGTTGGAATTTCCGCCGTGAAGTGGCGCCGTTCGCCACCAATTCTGGCGTCGTGGGAGCAAACGAAGTGGGCGAGGTGGGTACAGGCAGGTGCGGATTTCGGAGGAGAAGATCGTGGTGGTGGCCGTAGGCAACGCAAAGAGCAACCCTAGCATTGGAGCACGGGTTTGAACGTCGGCCTTTAATACTGAAGGAAGAAGGTTTAATTTTTAATTAAATAACTATCTTAATTAATTATCTCGTTAATTACCCAATTCATTAATCACCATAACTTATTCATATGTGGTCGAAATTCAGTGAAACAAGAGACATTGGACTCATGTGGACATCTTCTACATTTTAGAAGAGACTGCATATTTTTCTGAGCCTTCTGCTATTTTTGGTGGAGTGGAACCCAATGTGAGATCTCTAATTTATAAACGATATGGAAAACGACGATGTATAAATTATATAGTCGATGTATGAGTTACATAAGCGTTGTACACCTCTTGTATAAGCGTTGTATAAGTTGTATGTTCGATGTATAAGTTATATATGCGTTGTAAAAGTTATATATGCGTTGTAAAAATTATATATGTGTTGAAATAGAAGTGAATTGCTATATATATATATATATATATATATATATATATATATATATATATATATATATATACGCCCCTTGTCCACAAACCATGGACGATATTTATTGATTGTGATTGGTGTGAAAATTGATTGATAGCGAATGGTTGTTTGGGATTGTTTGTGGTTGATATTGATTGATTGTGGTTGAAAAATACCCATTTGTGGTTGAGAAATATTTGGTTGAAACCACATAGGATTAGTTTGTGGAAATGAAATAAATATATACATGCCGCCTGCGTGCGAACTAGATGCATGATCCCCATTGTCAAAAACCGCGAGGTTTTAAGGTAGAGCGAGGAGCCGTACTAGGGACGGTCCCGGTTTTAACTACCCTGCCGTTATGCTGCCGAAATTTTGAATAATGTTCATGTGTTTGAATTATTTTCATGTGCTGAAACTATATTTATTCGTTGATTAGAAAACCTTCATGTGTTGAATCGATATTCATTCGTTGAATCGATATTCATGTGTTGAATGGTATTCGTGTTTTAAATATAAAAATCACATTTTTATCTCTATATATAAACTATAGAAAACCTTCATGTGTTGAATCGATATTCGTTCATTGAATTGAAATTCATGTGTTGAATGGTATTCGTGTTTTAAATATAAAAATCACATTTTTATCTCTATATATAAACTATAGAAAACCTTCATGTGTTGAATCGATATTCATTCGTTGAATTGAAATTCATGTGTTGAATGGTATTCGTGTTTTAAATATAAAAATCACATTTTTATCTCTATATATAAACTATAGAAAACCTTCATGTGTTGAATCGATATTCATTCGTTGAATTGAAATTCATGTGTTGAATGGTATTCACATTTTGAAATAAATTGTTTTATAATAAAAATCACCTTTTTATCATCTATATGAGCTATGTAAAATGACCTTGTTTTAAAATAAATTGTTTTACAATAAAAATCCTATTTTTATCACTTATAAACTATATAAAATAATATTGTTTTGAAATGAATTGTTTTACAATAAAAATCACATTCTTATTATATACCTGAATTGTTGAAATGTGAAGTGTTAAAAATAGCCACTCGTTCAAGTAAATATGCATGAGTTGAAATATTCGTTAATTAGCTAATGATTAGATTTTTGCCTATGCATGCAACATTAGAATGAATGGTGTTTTTAAAACAAATGGAATCAAACATGAAGTTGAATGGAAAATGATAAGTGATAAGAAATGTATATCTGTACATGCATATTTATTTGAACAGGTTATAGCAAAGGGGCTAGAGAAGAGGAATAAAATTTTGTGCCCGACAAATAGGTACACATTTACTGTTTTGTTTGGGTGATGATTTTATGAGCCTGTTGGCTAGCCGCTTGGCTTTTTCTTTTTCTTTTTGACATGGTACGCCCATGTGGCTATTTGGGAATTTTCCCAGCCCCTCCCGTACAAAGGAGGTTATGGCGAAATTTCCAAAATTTAAAGGCGTTAGTGAAATATTAGAAGTGGAAACAATATACGAATTTTTGAATGAACTATATTTATATAATTATATAAATATAAATAAAATTAAAACGAAACGTGGCCGTGCAGTTCGCATTTTGAAACCGTGATTTCAAACGATTATACCGGGAGATCCGACCATCGGATTTTTCTGAAATCCCAACTGTTGGGTTCGCTTTGGAAAAATCTTTCCAACGGCACCAACTTTGTAAAAATCCAACGGTTGGATTGTCTGGAATGTGTAAATCAAATCTGAAGAAAAACAGCGCCAGAAACGATTATATTTATATATATATATAAAAATGTAATTATATTTAATCGAATAACAACGCTGCAGTTCGTATTTTGAAATCGAAACTTCAAACGATTGTACCGAGAGATCCGACCGTCGGATTTTCCCGAAACTGAAACCGTTGGATTCGTTTTGAAAAGATCTTTCTAATGATGTAAATTTTGTGAAGATCCAACGGTTAGATTTTCAGATATGTGTAAATCAAATCTGAAGAAAAACAGCGCCACGGCCGCGTTATGGCCCGAAGCGTCACTTTGAATAAATTGGCTATTTTAAAATAAATAAAAATAGCGATAAATCGTTATAAAATATCATAAACGATATGGAATCGAAGTAAACTGAATTTTCTCGATCTATGTGGTAATTGATGGTTGGATGTGTTTGGTGTGAAAATTACATTAAAGAACAAAATTGGTGTTGACGATTTAACCATCGAAATAAATTGATTTGAAATTCTAAATATATGTGAATTATTTGAAAAGGCCGAGTTAATTCTCATTTCAAATAATTGACCGACGATTGAAAATCAAAGATGAAGACGGTGGTCGAAGACCGGAGATCTTCACCTCATTTGGATGGTAACCGAGGTCCTGATTGGGAGGCATCCCGAAATATGGATAGTGAGTGGTGATCGTCCAGACGTACATGGTGATCGATGGGTTTGCGAGGTATTTAGTGCCTCCGGTTTCGTTCAGACCCAGAACGGACTTGTAAATGGACTGTGTGTCTGACATTGGATTTTATTCTGTGTTTATTGATCTCTATTAAATATACATCTGTTTGGCGGTGGAGAATTTATTCTTTTGCTTAACGCCCTTCTCTGAAACGCACGAGCTCAGAGGTTGTATATCGATGGACATCAGTCGCATGGCATGAATTGTCTGTGTGGCATGCTAAGATGCAGTGATCAGGGCTTCTGTTGAAAAGCAAAGTCTTGTGGTGATGATCAAAGCACCACCTGTGTGGCGTAGCTTTGTGTATAACGTGAAATCGCGAGCCTCACACCCCGGTATGAACCAGAAACGGGAGCAGGACCTCAGGGGGGACGTGCGTTTTCTTTCTAGCTAGGGTGGTGTCAGTGACCTACCAGCCCTGACATTTATATACTTTTCACCTGTGTGGTTGTTGCTATTGCGAGGCGCCTCGGTTTGATCGGACGATCCGGGTCCGATGGAGTCATTCGTTGGCTCATTTACACCCCAAAGGGTGGAGAAACGCATTGTTCAGGCATTATAATCCACTTCGTGTGGACCGGCCCTGACGATCCAGGGTATGGCCGTGGCTGTACCTGAGACACGGGCTAGAGCGTCTCGAACTCGGTAAGGACTATCTTTTGCCTTGGTTCAGGACGGAAATCCAATTTCCAAATACGACTGTGCGGTTTTGATTGTATACCTATATATAGCGACATAGTGGTATGGGGCATTAATGCCGTCTATGATTAATAGTTATGATTTGAAATTGTTTTCAAAACATATAAACACTAGCAATAATATCAAATGCCTTTGTTTTATTCGTATCAAGCATATTTTGGCCGTTATAAGGTAAAAACTCTATCCTCCGGTTTGCGTTGCATTGTGTGATGGGAACTGAGTCTTATAACGGCTTCATTTTTATAAAAAGCATAGCGTTGTTTCAAAGAATGATTTGTTTTAAAGCACTGGCAATCCAATGGAGTAAACCCGTTCCACGAAAGTGGCGTGGTCCTGTGATTAGCCATATTATAAATGTGTTGAGTAGATTTCTCATACCAGTCCCATGACTGACTCGTAGTTTGTTTCACTTTCAAACTCGGATGCCCCTTTTTCTACACGGGCAGCCTTGTATTCAGGTTTAGCTGGTTCTTTCTGGATAGCTGGAGCTGAAGATGGATTCTATCATTTATCTCTTTTTTTGCTGTTCAGCTCCTATTGTACATATTTTGTTTGTTTCCGCTATAGACATATATGTATAGTTGAACTGTATTTGTACTAAGTAAGATCCTGTATACTGTGTAACTCTGATGATTACTTTTATCCAGTATATTCTATTGTTCATTATCTGGTGTATTTATTTAATTCTATTCTGCTATTATCTGTTTCTGTGTTATATTCAAAAGATAACCCTTGTCTCCGTCAGTACGGGAAATGGGGTCGTCGCAACGTGGTATCAGAGCCTTGGTTAAGCTTAGTTCTGGAATATAACATTTGAACGAACTCGTCAGAAATAGAACCAGTAGTGTTCTAGGACGGGTAACTCTATACAGATAGGATCAGCAATATCCTAGTATGAGTAAAACAGAATGAAATTAACCTCGATAGACACATTTACACTTGAAGTATATGTTTCTATGTTTGAAAATTATCTTTTCTGTGACTTGACACTTGATCTACCAATTGCAGAAGTACTAGAAAAATGAGTGTCAGAAACAGGAGAAATGCAGAACCCGATCTAGAGGCTCTATTTAAGAGATATTGAAATCTGGGTGGAGCACAATTCTCGGGCAATGAATCTATTATTCAAACTCAAGCTTGGGTGAGCTCTGCAGAATGAATATTTGAGCGTTTCCAGCTGAGAGACGACCAGAAAAGATTAGTAGCATCTTGGGCGCTCAATGGAGAAGCTTTAATATGGTGGGAAACAATCATAAAAGATAATCCAGAAGGTGATATCACCTGGGATAGATTCAAAGAGATTTTCCTAGGAAGATTTACTCCTCCCGAAGCAACCGAGCGATTATGTGATGAATTTTCTTATTTGATACAAGGTGATATGACCATTCCAGAATATCATAAGAAATTCAACGAACTTGCTCACTTTGCTCCTCATCTGATTCAAGATCCAAAGAGGAAAAATCTGAGATTTATTCATGGCCTGCAAAGGAGATATCAGAATAGTGTGCTGAGGAATGTGAAGCTTCCTTTTTCAGAAATGATTTATATGGCTTATCAGTATGAAGATCTCCATCATAAAGGCATGTTGCGCGATGAAGAGGAAGTCTGTTCTTGTGACAAAGAAGAGTCGGAAACTGATATTCCTGAAGCCAGTACGAGGTCTGAGGTCAATAAGAAGCCCAGTGCCAAGAGGAAAAGGGCCAGACCTGGGAAAGAACCCTAACGACCACCGTATGCAATAACTGCCATCAAAAGGGGCATTTGTCGATAAATTGCGGACTCTTGAAGAAGCGATTAAAAGGTGGGCTTCAATCCAAGAAGAATTTTCAAGGGGGGGAAGGTGTAATCAATGCCATCGGTTTGGTCATGTAAAACAAGAGTGTCGGCTGTTAACAACCAAAGAAGCTCAGGTAAATGAAGTAGCAGAAACTTCTGAGCCCTCAGCTAGTCAAGAAAGGGCTGATGTTTTAGAAGGCACGCTAACTGTCAAAGATATTCCCGTTAAAGTACTGTTTGACACAGGCGCGTCACGAAGCTTCATTTCAAAGGATGCAGCTAAGAAACTGGATTTGAATTTGAAAAAGCTGAAGGAACCAATGACTGTCCAGAATCCGGTTGGGGGTTCCGTTGATCTCAGTTGGGTTTGTGGAGTACCGGTTTCTTTCTCTCGTTATCGGTTTCCTACCATCGCAGTCGTCATGAATTTTAAAGAGTTTGATCTTATCTTGGGGTTAGACTGCTTGACCAAATATGAAGCTGAAGTTAAATGCGCAGACAGAGTTGTAAAGGCAACGATTAAATCAGGTGATTATATAACCATTCCATGTGAAGGTCAGAATGCTAATAGAAAAGACTTCTAGGCACTTTTGAATGTTTCTCCAGCCCAAATAGGAAATATCCCTGAAATCACAGAGAATATTCTCGACCTAGTGAAAGATATTCCTGTCGTCAAGAACTATGCGGATGTGTTCGAAGAAGTTGTTTGCTTGCCTCCGCAGAGAGAAATAGATTTCAAGATCGCTTTGATTCCCAATGCAAGGTCGGTAGTTCATGCTATTCGAAGAATGTCCTTGAAAGAGAAAGAAGAACTTGACAATCAAACACGACAGCTCGTATGGAAGGGTCTGATCAGGCCTAGTTTCTCTGATTGGGGAGCAGCAGTGGTTTTTGTCCCGAAATTTGACGGTACTCTACGGTTATGTGTGGATTATCATGATTTGAACAAGCAGACAATAAAGAACAAATATCCATTGCCGCGAATAGATGATTTGTTGGATCGTCTAATTGGAGCACAAGTATTTTCACGAATGGACCTAGCTACAGGCTTCCATCAGCTTTGAATTGCCGAAGAGTGTGTTCCAATGACGGCATTCAGAGGTCCCGACTTATTCTACGAGTGGTTAGTAATGCCGTTCGGCTTATGTAACGCTCCTGCTTACTTCGTCATCTGATGAATAGGGTGTTTAGAGGGGTTTTGAATAAATTTGTTCTGGTTTTCATTGACGATATTCTAATCTTCTCTAAATCAAAGGCCGAACATGAAAAACATTTGGAGCAAGCGTTGGAAATCCTCAGAAGGAATGTATTGAAAGCAAAGTTTTCCAAATGTATATTCTGGCAAGATGAAGTGAAATTTCTGGGCCACGTCGTATCGAAAGAAGGAATTGCTGTGGATCCAAGCAAAACCACAGCTGTTCAAAACTGGAAGCAGCCTAGCACCCCCATAAAAGTCCGCAGTTTTCTTGGGTTGGCTAGTTATTACCGGAAGTTCGTTAAAAACTTTTCGAAGATATCTGGTCACTTAACGAAGCTCACAAAGAAGCACGCGAAATTCAAATGGACTCCTGAAAGTGAGGAGGCTTTCGAAGAGCTAAAGTTAAAACTAACGACATCTCCAGTGTTAACCATCATCGATGGCAATCAGGATTTGAAAGTCTGGACGGATGCTTCTAGAGAAGGCCTTGGTGCAGTGTTAATGCAAAGAGGCCAAGTGATCGCTTATGCTAGCCGTCAGCTGAAGCCACACGAGAAAAACTACGTAACTCATGATCTTGAGTTATTGGCTATAGTATTTGCCTTGAAAATCTGGAGGCACTATCTTCTGGGTGAGAGATTTGAACTGTTTACATATCACCAATCGCCAAAGTATCTGTTCACTCAGAAAGACTTGAATTTGAGGCAACAACGTTGGCTAGAGTTCCTTGCAGCATACGATTTTGAAATTATATATACTCCCGGAAAAGCCAATGTCGTGGCCGATGCGCTGAGCCGAAAGAATGTAATGATCGCCAGCTTTATTATCACGACTTCCTTGATTGACAAAATATCTATTCTTCAGAAGGAGGATAACTTTATTAAGGATATGATTAAAAGGATTCAGAAAGGCGAACCCTCGTGTTTTCAAATAGATAACGATGAGACCCTGAGATTGAAAGGAAGGATTTGGGTTCCTGACATCCCCGAGCTCAAAAGGGAAGTGTTAGACGAGTGTCACAAGTCCAAGCTGAGTATCCATCCTGGTGTGGCCAAAATGTATAACGATATCAAAAGAACATTCTGGTGGAAGGCTATGAAAAGGGACGTTTCAATATACGTTAGCCGATGCCCTACTTGCCAACTAGTCAAAAGCGACCAACAGAAGCTGGCTGGATTGTTACAACCGCTAGAAGTTCCTGGTTGGAAGTGGGAACATATTTCTATGGATTTCATTGATGTTCTGCCCAGAACCAGAAAAGGAAATGACAGTATTTGGGTGATCGTAGATCGCTTCACGAAGACCGCCCATTTCATACCTGTTAGATCAAACAGAACTGCTCAGAGTCTGGCGCAGATATACTTCAGGGAAATAGTTAGACTACATGGAGTGCCGCTCAGTATAGTCAGTGATAGATATACAATATTCACTAGCAAATTCTGGGAGGCATTTCAATTCGAACTGGGAACGAAGTTGAACTTAAGCACCGCTTATCATCCTCAGACAGACGGCCAGACTGAGAGGGTGAATCGTATTTTAGAAGATCTATTGCGGGCTTGTGTTATAGATTTCGGTGGATCATGGGAAGACCATTTAGATTTGGCTGAATTCTCATATAACAACAGCTACCAGGCGAGTCTGACAATGTCGCCATTCGAAGCATTGTATGGTAGACCGTGCCGATCTCCTGCTTGTTGGGTCGAACCCGGAAATAGACTTGTATTGGGGCCTGATATGATCCGAGAAGCTGCCGACAAAGTTGATTTTATTAAGAAGCGATTAGTCGCCGCTCAAAGCCGACAAAAGAACTATGCCGATAGGAGAAGAAGGGATATATCCTTTGCTGTTGGCGACTATGTATATTTGAAAGTATCGCCGATGAGAGGAGTTATCTGGTTCAGTAAAACTGGAAAGTTGGCGCCCAAATTCATTGGTCCGTTTCCTATTCTGGAACGGATCGGAACTCTCGCTTATAAGTTTAAATTGCCAGATTGGTTGCCTGGAGTTCATGATGTATTTCACACATCTCAACTTCGAAAGCACGTTCATGATCCAGACTTGATCGTGGAAGAAGCAGCTCAGCAGGATATTGAAATTACCCCAGAATTAGCTGTGAGAAGAGAGCCGCTAAAGATTATCGGCAAAGAAACCAAAGAGCTGAGGAACAAGAAGGTTCACTTAGTCAAAGTACAATGGAGTGGAGATCCGCGAGATTGTACTTGGGAAACTGAGGAGAGCATTCAAAAAGCTTATCCTAGATGCCGAGTGGATATCTCTGATTGACTCTGGTGCAAGGTACATTTACCCTACTTTGCATTACCATTTAATTCTCTACTCTGCGGTTATTTTCTTTCCATGGATGTTCACTTTTAAATTCTATAGTCCGAATGATTTTAAAAAGAGTATAGAGATTGATTAGTATATTTTTGAAAAGTTGAAAACAATTGGATTGGTTGTTGTGTTGTGTGATTGTAGATTTATCAAACCACTTTCAACTTTGTTCCTTTTCGGGGACGAAAAGTTTTAAGTGGGGGAGATTGTAATGAACCAGAAAATCTGAACCAATTTAAAAATTTTAAATTGGCTAAAATAATGGATTTTAAATATTTAAAATAAATATTTTAAATAATAGCAATGAAAACTGAGTTTGAATCGACAATTGAAAACGAATATAATTAATTATAATGATAAACAAGGCTTGAAAAGGCGCTGTAGTTTCAAAAAATTGGATTCAAACTTTGTCGGACTGTACCGGGTGCAAAACAAAATGAATTTTAGTGAAACCAAAAATATTTAAATCAGTTAGTGAATACCTTTCTAACGAATCTGAAAAATCGAATTTTCATAGTGGAAAGCAAAAGTTATGGCCAAATGAATTTTCAAAAAGGTCGCTATGGAATTTATATAGCCCGTGAAATTAGCCATTTTGCAAAAGACCTCGGAATTCGACGAAACCACTTTTGTTGGATCCGGGATGTGAAGTTATTTCTAGGTTTCAAATTTCATAATTTTTGAAGCTAATATGTGAGCATGGCATAGGAAAACGTGTTTTGGTCAATTATAGTTAAATTGGATCGACCAGAAATGGGCCTTTTTGCAAACGGTCTCAGAATTCGACGAAACTAGTTTTGTTCGGACCGTATCATCAAAACATAGCTAGATTTATTTTTCTGGAATTTTTCGAATCAGTTTGTGGCCCTGGCAAGTTGAAATGTACGTTCAAATTAAATATTGAATGTTTTATATTTTAATTTGAAAGAAAACTGACTGAAATAGTCGAATGGGCCTACGAAACATATCCCATTTTGTCCGGAATAGGGGTACTTAGCTAGGGGCGACACTCGTTGGGTTCGATTTGAAGTTCATATTGAAAAGCAGGTATTTTTGAAATAAAATAATATTATAAAACCCTAACCCTCATCCTTACAACAGCCGCCATCGTTCATCATTCAACGGTCATTCTTGCTCCAATCTTCTTCTCCAAAAAACTCACAAACCGTTCAACGATTTTAACAACTACATGAGGGAAATTTAAAGTACTTCGTGAGAGCTTCAAATCAAGGGTAGTTTCACGAATTATCGTCGAGTATTCAGTTGGAATTTCCGCCGTGAAGTGGCGTCGTTCGCCACCAATTCTGGCGTCGTGGGAGCAACTGAAGTGCGTGAGGTGGGTACAGGCAGGTGCGGATTTCGGAGGAGAAGATCGTGGTAGTGGCCGATCAGCGACACGGTGGCCGTAGGCGACGTAAAGAGCAACCCTAGCATTGGAGCACGGGTTTGAACGTCGGCCTTTAATACTGAAGGAAGAAGGTTTAATTTTTAATTAAATAATTATCTTAATTAATTATCTCGTTAATTACCCAATTCATTAATCACCATAACTTATTCATATGTGGTCGAAATTCAGTGAAACAAGAGACAGTGGACTCGTGTGGACGTCTTCTACATTTTAGAAGAGACCGCATATTTTTCTGAGCCTCTGCTATTTTTGGTGGAGTGGAACCCAATGTGAGATCTCTAATTTATAAACGATATGGAAAACGACGATGTATAAATTATATAGTCGATGTATGAGTTACATAAGCGTTGTACACCTCTTGTATAAGCGTTGTATAAGTTGTATGTTCGATGTATAAGTTATATATGCGTTGTAAAAGTTATATATGCGTTGTAAAAATTATATATGTGTTGAAATAGAAGTGAATTGCTATATATAAATATATATATATATATATATACGCCCCTCGTCCACAAACCATGGGCGATATTTATTGATTGTGATTGGTGTGAAAATTGAATGATAGCGAATGGTTGTTTCGGATTGTTTGTGGTTGATATTGATTGATTGTGGTTGAAAAATACCCATTTGTGGTTGAGAAATATTTGGTTGAAACCACATAGGATTAGTTTGTGGAAATGAAATAAATATATACATGCCGCTTGCGTGCGAACAAGATGCATGATCCCTATTGTCAAGAACCGCTAGGTTTTAAGGTAGAGCGAGGAGCCGTACTAGGGACGGTCCCGGTTTTAACTACCCTGCCGTTATGCTGTCGAAATTTTGAATAATGTTCATGTGTTTGAATTATTTTCATGTGCTGAAACTATATTTATTCGTTGAATAGAAAACCTTCATGTGTTGAATCGATATTCATTCGTTGAATTGAAATTCATGTGTTGAATGGTATTCGTGTTTTAAATATAAAAATCACATTTTTATCTCTATATATAAACTATAGAAAACCTTCATGTGTTGAATCGATATTCATTCGTTGAATTGAAATTCATGTGTTGAATGGTATTCGTGTTTCAAATATGAAAATCACATTTTTATCTCTATATATAAACTATAGAAAACATTCATGTGTTGAATCGATATTCATTCGTTGAATTGAAATTTATGTGTTGAATGGTATTCATGTTTTAAATATAAAAATCACATTTTTATCTCTATATATAAACTATAGAAAACCTTCATGTGTTGAATTGATATTCATTCGTTGAATTGATATTCATTCGTTGAATTGAAATTCATGTGTTGAATGGTATTCGTGTTTTAAATATAAAAATCACATTTTTATCTCTATATATAAACTATACAAAACCTTCATGTGTTGAATCGATATTCATTCGTTGAATTGAAATTCATGTGTTGAATGGTATTCACATTTTGCAATAAATTTTTTTATAATAAAAATCACCTTTTTATCATCTATATGAGCTATGTAAAATGTCCTTGTTTTAAAATAAATTGTTTTACAATAAAAATCCTATTTTTATCACTTATAAACTATATAAAATAATAGTGTTTTGAAATGAATTGTTTTACCATAAAAATCACATTCTTATTATATACCTGAATTGTTGAAATGTGAAGTGTTAAAAATAGCCACTCGTTCAAGTAAATATGCATGAGTTGAAATATTCATTAATTAGCTATTGATATGATTTTTGCCTATGCATGCAACATTAGAATGAATGGTGTTTTTAAACCAATTGGAATCAAACATGAAGTTGAATGGAAAATGATAAGTGATAAGAACTGTATATCTGTACATGCATATTTATTTGAACAGGTTATAGCAAAGGGGCTAGAGAAGAGGAATAAAATTTTGTGCCCGACAAATAGGTACACATTTACTGTTTTGTTTGGGTGATGATTTTATGAGCCTGTTGGCTAGCCGCTTGGCTTTTTCTTTTTCTTTTTGACATGAGACGCCCATGTGGCTATTTGGGAATTTTCCCATCCCCTCCCGTACAAAGGAGGTTATGGCGAAATTTTCCAAAATTTAAAGGCGTTAGTGAAATATTAGAAGTGGAAACAATATAGGAATTTTTGAATGAACTATATTTATATAGTTATATAAATATAAATAAAATTAAAACAAAACGTGGCCGTGCAGTTCGCATTTTGAAACCGTGATTTCAAACGATTATACCGGGAGATCCGACCATCGGATTTTCCTGAAATCCCAACCGTTGGGTTCGCTTTGGAAAAATCTTTCCAACAGCACCAACTTTGTAAAAATCCAACGGTTGGATTGTCTGGAATGTGTAAATCAAATCTGAAGAAAAACAGCGCCAGAAACGATTATATTTATATATATATATGTATGTAATTATATTTAATCGAATAACGAAGCTGCAGTTCGTATTTTGAAATCGAAACATCAAACGATTGTACCGGGAGATCCGACCATCGGATTTTCCCGAAACTGGAACCGTTGGATTCGTTTTGAAAAGATCTTTCTAATGATGTAAATTTTGTGAAGATCCAACGGTTATATTTTCAGATATATGTAAATCAAATCTGAAGAAAAACAGCGCCACGGCCGCATTATGGCCCAAAACGTCGTTTTGAATAAATTGGCTATTTTAAAATAAATAAAAATAGCGATAAATCGTTATAAAATATCATAAACGATATGGAATGGAAGTAAACTGAATTTGCTCGATTTATGTGGTAATTGATGGTTGGATGTGTTTGGTGTGAAAATTACATTAAAGAACAAAATTGGTGTTGTCGAATGATTTAACCATCGAAATAAATTGATTTGAAATTCTAAATATATGTGAATTATTTGAAAAGGCCGAGTTAATTCTCATTTCAAATAATTGACCGACGATTGAAAATTGAAGATGAAGACGGTGGTCGAAGACCGGAGATCTTCACCTCGTTTGGATGGTAACTGAGGTCCTGATTGGGAGGCATCCCGAAATATGGATAGTGAGTGGTGATCGTCCAGACATACGTGGTGATCGATGGGTTTGCGAGGTATTTAGTGCCTCCGGTTTCGTTCAGACCCAGAACGGACTTGTAAATGGACTGTGTGTCTGACATTGGATTTTATTCTGTGTTGATTGATCTCTATTAAATATACATCTGTTTGGAGGCGGAGAATTTATTCTTTTGCTTAACGCCCTTCTCTGAAACGCACGAGCTCAGAGGTTGTATATCGATGGACATCAGTCGCATGGCATGAATTGCCTGTGTGGCATGCTAAGATGCAGTGATCAGGGCTTCTGTTGAAAAGCAAAGTCTTGTGGTGATGATCAAAGCACCGCCTGTGTGGCGTAGCTTTGTGTATAACGTGAAATCGCGAGCCTCACACCCCGGTATGAACCAGAAACGGGAGCAGGACCTCAGGGGGGACGTGCGTTTTCTTTTTAGCTAGGGTGGTGTCAGTGACCTACCAGCCCTGACATTTATATACTTTTCACCTGTGTGGTTTTTGCTGTTGCGAGGCGCCTCGGTTTGATCGGACGATCCGGGTCCGATGGAGTCATTCGTTGGCTCATTTACACCCCAAAGGGTGGAGAAACGCATTGTTCAGGCATTATAATCCACTTTGTGTGGACCGGCCCTGACGATCCAGGGTATGGTCGCGGCTGTACCTGAGACACGGGCTAGAGCGTCTTGAACTCGGTAAGGACTATCTTTTGCCTTGGTTCAGGACGGAAATCCAATTTCCAAATACGACTGTGCGGTTTTGATTGTATACCTATATATGGTGACATAGTGGTATGGGGCATTAATGTCGTCTAGGATTAATAGTTATGATTTGAAATTGTTTTCAAAACATGTAAACACTAGCAATAATGTCAAATGCCTTTGATTTATTCGTATCAAGCATATTTTGGCCGTTATAAGGTAAAAAATCTATCCTCCGGTTTGCGTTGCATTGTGTGATGGGAACTGAGTCTTATAACGGCTTCATTTTTATAAAAAGCATAGCATTGTTTCAAAGAATGATTTGTTTTAAAGCACTGGCAATCCAATGGAGTAAACCCGTTCCACGAAAGTGGCGTGGTCCTGTGATTAGCCATATTATAAATGTGTTGAGTAGATTTCTCATACCAGTCCCATGACTGACTCGTAGTTTGTTTCACTTTCAAACTCGGGTGCCCCTTTTTCTACACGGGCAGCCTTGTATTCAGGTTTAGCTGGTTCTTTCTGGATAGCTGGAGCTGAAGATGGATTCTATCATTTATCTCTTTTTATGCTATTCAGCTCCTATTGTACATATTTTGTTTGTTTCCGCTGTAGACATATATGTATAGTTGAATTGTATTTGTACTAAGTAAGATCCTGTATACTGTGTAACTCTGATGATTACTTTTATCCAGTATATTCTATTGTTCATTATCTGGTGTATTTATTTAATTCTATTCTGCTATTATCTGTTTCTGTGTTATATTCCAAAGATAACCCTTGTCTCCGTCAGTAGGGAAATGGGGTCGTCTCAGATCGGATGCCCCTATCCGGTTCGGATCGGATGCCCCTATCCGGTTGCTCCTATCTGAAAGCTCCTATCCGGTTGCTCCTATCCGAATGCTCCTATCTGGATGCTCCTATCTGAATGTTCCTATCCGAATGCTCCTATCCGGTTGCTCCAATCCGAATGCTCCAATCCGAATGCTCCTATCCGGTTCGCTGCAAGTTTTTCCAGTAAGCTATTTTCGCCAAACGACGGTGTTTTCAACCATTCTAACTTTTCTATGCAATCATAAAACATACCATACAATCATAGCAACATGTATAATCATCGACAAACACTAAAACAACAATATGACATGTTTATATGGATCAAAAATACCCAAAAACCCTGTTTTCCCTTAAGCATGTTTAGGCAAGACTAATCATATGATTAGTAAAACTTGATCAAATCAAACCAAATTTCTAACAGAGGTCTAAAACATTATTTCGAATTTTATAAATATTTTTCCAGAATTTTATCATGTTTAATTTCGCTAATCTTCACTAATTACCCTTAATTAACCGTAATTAGTGCAAAACTATGCAAATCACTCACCTTAGCCACAAATAAAACCTTAAAACTGAAATGATTCTCTGTTTGGCGTTGTTCCCAATGTAACACAGCAGCTCTAACCTTGCTTTGGTGCTACTCCCCCTTAATTTGATGTTGATTTGGCTTAATTAGCGGTTAGAAGGTGATTTGGGGTGTTTTAGAAAGTGGAGGCCATGGCTAAACTTGAAGGAACAAAGAGTGGCGGCTAGAAAATGATAAAAACTGAATTCCCTAACCCTATCAGCCTCCCCATAACCCTAATCCCGAAATGAGTTATAGGCCCACTCACTAATCACCCAAATTAGGCCCGGTTAAGCAGTTTTTCACCATCTGAAACTTATTTCAGCCATATCTCCCAAACGGTGAGTCCGTTTGGCTAATGTGACCACTCTACGGAATTGTAAACCATCATCCGGAGCCAATGGAAGTTGTTTCAGGTCAAAGCTCCTTTCCAGTCAAAAGTTATGGCCAAAACAATATTAACTAGGGGCAAAATGGTCATTTAAAAATCGGCAAAAATCATGAACATGGGAAATGACTCCAATAATCGTCTCCCAAAGTTACATGACCATACGACTTCGTATGTGAAAGAAACAAATATTCTACGATCCTATGATGCGTAGAATGCGGGTCGTTACACTCTCCCCCCCTTAAGAAATTTCGTCCCTGAAATTCCTTAACCCAGAACATACAAAGGATCCCGCATGTCTACCAGTTATATGCAACAATCAAACATGCAAAACAAGTATATCCTAGCATGCGAAAAACTAAATCAAAATTGAAATCTTACTAGGCAAAGAGTTCTGGATACGTCTTCCTAATGCTCTCCTTTGTCTCCCAAGTACAGTCATTCTCATTCACGCCCCACTGAACTTTGACTAGATTCACCGCTTTCCTTCGAAGTTGCTTCGTATCGTCCCAACAATACGCATAGGCTTGCGGTTCCCAATCGCCTCGTGTTCAACTTCTACATCATCCAACTGATCAGGTGAAATAGTCACATCTGGGTCGTGCACGAATTTCCTTTACTGGGAAACATGAAATACGTTGTGAACTTCTGCCATCTTGTCTGGTAATTCAACTTTTTATGCCAAATTCCCAATTTGCTCGATAACTGGAAATGGACCAACGAATCTTGGTGCTAACTTGCCTCTTCTGCCAAATCGTATTACGCTCTTTAACGGAGAAATCTTGACAAACACCAAGTCGCCAATGGAGAACTTTAATTCACTTCTCCTCTTATCAACATAACTTTTCTGCCTATCTTGGGCAGCCTTCATTCGTTATCGAATGATTTTGATCTTGTCTGAAGTTTCTCTTATCACATCGGGTCCAAGCACAAACTTCTCACCAGTTTCTAACCAACATGATGGTGAGTTGCACGGTCTTCCGTACAAAGCTTCAAATGGAGCCATGCCAATACTGGATTGGTAACTATTATTATATGCAAACTCTACTAGATGCAAATGGTCATCCCATGATCCACCAAAATCCAATACACAGGCTCTCAAGAGGTCTTCTAATATACGATTCACCCTTTCTGTTTGACCGTCAGTTTGAGGATGATACGCGGTACTGAGATGTAATTCTGATCCTAACGCCTCTTGTAAGCTCTTCCAAAATCCACTAGTGAACAACGGATCTCGGTCACTCTCAATGCCCTTGGGTATTCCATGAAATCTCACTACCCACTTTACATACAGTTCAGCTAGCTTAGCTACCGTCCTGTTTGACTTGACGGGTATAAACCTCGCACTCTTAGTCAATTGGTCCACAATCTCCCAAATGCTATCATGGCCCGATCTAGTCCTTGGTAACCCATCAATGAAATCCATTGAGACTTGTTCCCACTTCCATTCTAGAATTTCTAATGGTTGTAGCAAACCACTAGGCTTCTTTTGCTCAGCTTTAACTAGCTGGCAATTCGTGGATTTGGATATAAACTTCCCAATGTCTCTTTTCGTCCGTTCCCAGTAGTAGGTCTGCTTCATGTCTCGGTACATCTTGTCACCACCGAGGTGTATAGTCAGTTTTTAGTGATGACATTCTCTAAGCACTTCATCTCTCAATCCATTGACATTGGGTACAACTAGCCTTCCATTCCTTCTAAGCCATCCATCTCGATCAAGCCCATACTTGTTCATCTCTCCGTCGATTCCCATCTCTAACATTGAGATGATTTCCAATAGGTTAGGATCGTTCATCTGACTGGAACCAATCCGCTCAATCAAAATGGGTCTGATCATCAAACTTGCTAACATTTCTGGATCCAATTCACACTTTGGTCTGAAATCATACCCAGCGATGTATTCCAGTTGCTTCCATTCTAGAAACATAGCCCCTAAACTGGCATGTCTTCTACTCAACGCATCAGCCACCGCATTGCCCTTTCCTGGTGTATATGCGATGTCGAAATCATAGGAAGCTAAGAATTCTAACCATCTTTTCTGTCGGAGATTTAGATCCTTTTGAGAGAAGAGATACTTTAACGATTTATGATCGGTAAACAACTCGAATCTTTCTCCCAAGAGATAATGTCTCCACATCTTCAACGCGAACACGATCGCTGCCAATTCCAAATCATGGGTAGGGTATCTTCTCTCGTGCGGTTTCAATTGCCGACTTGCATAAGCTACAACCCTACCGCCTTGCATCAATACAGCACCTAGTCTGGTACCACAGGCATCCGTGTATACCGTCATCTCTTCATTCCCCTTAGGAATGACTAACACTGGTGCACATGTCAACTTGTCCTTTAGACTCTTGAATGCATTCTCGCACTTTTCGTCCCAGACGAAAGCTTGATTCTTCTTGGTCAACTGAGTCAACGGTGCTGCTATCTTGGAGAAATCTTGGATAAACTTACGATAATATCCAGCTAATCCCAAGAAACTTCTTATGTCCGTTGCATTCTTGGGCGTAGACCAATCTTGTACTGTAGCCACCTTCGCAGGATCCACGACAATACCATTCTCTGAAACAACATGGCCCAAGAATCTCACTTCCCTTCTCCAGAAGTGACACTTAGAAAACTTTTCTTTCAATTAGTGTTTTCTCAACACCTCCATCACTATTCTTAAATGTTCCTTGTGTTCTTCCTCTACCCTCGAATAGACCAAAATATCATCCACGAACACAAGGACAAACTTATTCTACTGATCTCTGAATACCCTATTCATAAGATCCACAAAATATGTCGGGGCATTGGTCAACCCGAATGGCATGACCAACCACTCATAAAATCCTGACGGCGTCCGAAATACCGTTTTAGCTATACTTTCAGCTTCCACTCTAAGCTGATGAAAACCTGTCGCGAGATCCAACTGAGAGAATACTCTCGCGTCACTCAACTGATCAAACAAATCATCTATCCGCGGTAGAGGATACTTGTTCTTCCTCGTCACTTTATTCAACTCGTGGTAGTCTACACACAAACGAAGGGAACCATCCGCCTTGGTAGCAAACACAACTGGTGCTCCCCATTCAGAAACACTCCTTCTGATAAATCCCTTCTTCAAAAGATCGCTGACTTGCACCTCGAGCTCTCGCTGCTCCCTTGGTGCCATACGACGAAATGGCATCACTATAGGTCTGGCATCTTTCACTAAATCAATACGAAACTCAATCTCTCGGTGTGGTGGAAGCCCGGTCACTTTTTCGAAAACGTCCGGATACTGGCCAACCACGGGCTAACCTGACAACTCACTATCCGGGATGTTGAGGGAATTTAGAAAACTAGCCATTACCCCATCACCGGGTAGACCACCAAACACTACCCTCCGCCCATCATCCGCTCTACCTGTCATCAAAAAGCCCTCACAGTCTACCACCACCCCGTATCTTTGGAGCCAATCGACTCCCAAAATAATGCCAAACCAGTAAAGCCCAAAACAAAGCAATCACAAACAAACATGCATCCATGACTTGATAAGACCACATTACGATAAATCATGCTAAGGTTAGTCGAACCACCAATCGGGTTCGTCACTACTAAAGGTCTATCAACAATCTCGGGCTCCAATCCCAACCTATCTACCAGGTCACTAGATATGAAAGAACTGGAGGCTCCGTTATCAAACAAAACTCTAACAGGAACATCGTAAACAAAAAGCATACCTTGGATGACGACATTCTTTCCCTTCTCCGCCCCAGTTAGGGCATTCTACGAAGAAATAACATTAAGGGCATATGCTTTCACCATCTGCTTTTCTTTAGGGGGTTGCGGACACTTGTCCTTGTGATGTCCCACTTGACCACAGTTGAAGCACTTCCTATCCGCTGGCTTGGCCCGACAATTACTAGCATAATGGCCCTTCTTACCACAGCTGAAGCACTCAACATCTTGCTTATTCTTTTTCTTCTGGCCATCCTAGGTCTGATTCTACTTTCTCTTATTCTGAGAACCATTCTTGCCTCCACCGCTTGCTTGCGGTTTCGGTTCTTCTGCAGATGCAGCCTCAGTCTTCGGCATAAGGTAAAGACTCTCTGACCTCAATGCTTTCCCCACAATCGATTCAAACGTCTCATAGATATGGTTAATAAGCCTTTCCCCCAAGTATCCATCCAAACCAGTTATGAACTTCTCGTTCTTCTTCTCGGCAGTATCTGTAACAACCCGTATTTTGATAACGTGTTATAACCATAAATATATGCAGAATTAAATTTTAAAATATGAACCAAGGGAAATGGATTGCGCCATTGCATTCGTCTCGGAATTCTGCATGAAATCGAGTCCGAGTTTTCGAAAATCGGAGTCCGTATGACCAAGTTATGGCTCTCCAAAGTTTCAGAAATTTTCGGAGTTCAAAACAGCTCGAATTCGAATTCAAAATTCGAATTTCAAACGCAGAACAGACTGGGTGGGAAATTTCCCGCCCAGGCCCAGGTCGACTGGGGAGTCGACTGGGCAGTTGACCCCTCCCCCCAGGTCAACTGGGCAGTCGACTTGGGTGTCGACCTTGTCCCTGAGCCCATTTTTGGGCCAGTGTTCGTTCTGATGTATCTAGTCCGATTTCTGTCCAGATTCATTTGCATAAACCTATTTAAACAGCCCCAAACATAGCCTTCTCTACACACTATTCTATTTTGCTTCTACTCTGCCTCTATTCTAAATAAAAAATAAAAATGGCGTCGCTACTCCGCTGGAATCAAAACTAGAAGCTAATCAACATAAACCTAAGCAACTCAATTCAAACTAGAGATTGTAGCTTCTGCAACGATCCTACGACAATTTCTGTTCTTATTTCTCAAAAACCACGATCTGTAAGCCCCAGTTACTCTTAGATCTAAACTGTAAATTTAACATGAACACGATGTAAACTGATATTATGCCTAAACATGATAACTAGGTCGGATCTATCGTTGTAAATCCTTGATCTATGACTATCTTTTTTTAGACCTACTATTTTAGATCTAATTTTGTACACCCTAGATCTGTACATGTGAAACTTTGACTTGTGGATTATTGTATGAACTTGATTTAGGACATATTCATGTTATTAACCTAAAACCTCTCATGACTTTTATCTAAACATTACCTGTGATGTTGAAACTATTATTGGGGATATTATCTTATGTCAATCCATTACCATGTCTATCACCATATTCTGCCAAGTTGATGTTGAGACCCTTATTCATATGCCTGAAATGTTATAGTCGTCATGCTTAACTTGTAAACACCTTTGCCATCCTATGACTATCCTTTTTGTGTTATTCCCTATCTTGATATCTTGTGTTGATGCGAATTCACATACGTTGGGGATACGTTTTGGGTAGATTAGGAAAACTTGAAATTGGCTATAAAATTAACATGATATGACATGAAAACATGACATGTAAACTTGACATGAAATTATACTTGAAAACTTGAATCATGAACATGGTTAACACGAACTTGAACTTGACATGAAAAATTAGGCATGGACATGACACTTAGATAACTTGAACGTGGCCAACTCGAGGTTGGGTTGAGTTTGCAGTATAAATCTGCCCGGAACCGCCCGGCGAATCCAGTAACTGCAAACAATAGGACCCAATGTGAGTAGTTGGTCATATCGCACTCGAAACCCGAGTTTAGACTAGGTTATGGTGTAAAACTGCCCGGACCCGCCCGGCACATCCAGTAACCATAACCAAGTCTAATGTGAGAGGTTAGGGGTGCATTAAGTAAATTAATGTCACTGGATAGGGTTAAGTCATGGACCACTTGAATATACTTAACAAATTTGACACGTTGATTGGATAGGGTTAAGTCACGAACTGCTTGAACACACTTAAACAACCTGACACATGATTCGTAGGACTAAGTCTTGAACTAGAACGACACACTTAGTCAATTTGACATGACACGTAGATGGGGTTAAGTCTCGATTTTAAATGACAACTTAACCTGCTGAACGAAACCCTAGTTACGCGGTCCTTTTCAGCAGTAACCCACTAGATGTATCACGGTACTGTGGGACTAGGCAGGGTGGGGCATGATTGCTGGGCTGATTGTAAGCGACCAGAACGACGACTGAGTTGGTGCGCCATTGTAGGTTCAGGCGGACTAGGGTCGTGCACTTAGTCCGGAGTTGAAAAAGCAGGCATTGGGCATCAATAGGATTATCTGTGCATTCTTGATTCGTGTCGGTGGTTGGCACCCTAGGGCTTGATACACCCTATGGTGGACCTAGCACAGGTGACTACATTCGTGATAAGGCCGTATGACACAGACACACGACGAGCTAGACTTGTAGGGAGCCGATCGATTAGATCATATCGTTGGACCCCGAATTGGGTCACTTCACGATATTGGGCCAAGGGATTATTTCTTGATTTATAGTTGACACGGGATTAGTATACCAGTATAGTTGGTATGGCAAACCTTGAATACGCAATGTTAGACTTGAGTTATCTTGTTAGCTTAGTTATCATGTCAGACTTATCATCATTCCTATGTTTAATTCTAGTTTATTCATGTCTTATTAACTTTACTAGTTTTTATGCTGATAGTCACTAGGGCTTACCAGTCTTTTTGACTGACCCATTTTCTTTCGCCTCTTTGTCTTTCGTTTCCCCCCAGGTTCTCAGGGAGGAAACTCTAGCTCTTAGTTTGGACTTCGCTTGCTTTCTGACAGCTCATGTACGGTTTGGTCTTGAGCTATGCTATGGCTGCACTCATGCACTTCTTAGGGAATATTATTTTACTTATGTTGTTTTAAGTACTTTGCTTCTTTAGAACTTGATGTAATGAAATAATGACTTGGCATTTTGATGTAAGAGGTTTTGACTCTATTTTTCAGTAATGAGATTTGGTTTTAAAGTTTATATCTGCTGCTTTATATACTCTATTTTATCTATGTTCTGTCTTGTGTTATCTCTATGCCTGTTTACTAGATAATACCCCTCCAAAACTAGGGCATTCCCTTTGTGAGTGACCCTAGCGGAGGTAGGGTGTTACATTTGGTATCAGAGCAGAAGGTTACCAGACTGGGCAAAAGTTTTAAAAATCTTCTGAAACTATTTTCAAAACCGTTTATAAAGAAGCATTTTTCAAGAAAAGTTTTATTTTTAAGAAAAGGCTATTCCCCAAAAGCCATTAGCACTTTCCTTTGTTTCCTCGTTTGAATCTTTTTCCTTTTTGCTTTTCAGCATGTCTGATCTTAACCTTCCTGAGGGAGTACGCATACCCGGCTGGTTCCGAAGATACATGGAAGCTAGGGCCAATGGCGCGGGCCCGGCAGGTATCCCTCCTCCTCCTCCCCCGGTGGCCACGGTTCCTCCTCCTCCTCCGGGTACCGCCTTCGCCAAAATATGCAAGGACTTTATTCGAATGTGCGGCAAGAACTTCGTTGGAACTGAAACCTTCGTTGAGGCACGAACTGTCTAAAAGAGACTGAAGACTTGTTTGTTATTTTCGATATGGAGGATCATAGGAAAGTTCAGTTGGCAGCATGGTTGTTGAAAGAGGAAGCTGCATTTTGGTGGGAAGTCACCAACGCTACCAGGCCAATTGAGACTTGGGCAGACTTTAGAGAGAGGTTTGGGCTTAAGTTTTTATCATCTGCAGAAGCGAGTCTTCAGATGGAGAGGTTCCTGGCACTCAAGCAAGGGGACATGTCAGTTAGGGAATACGTGAATAAGTTTAATCAGCTTGCTCAGTTTGGTTTGGACTTAGTCAACATGGCTGAGAAGAAGGCTCTACGCTTTGCTCGAGGATTGAGCGAGCCACTCCACACTATGGCCATGACTCATGTACCCATAGGGGGCGACCTTTGAAAGCTTGATGAATATGACCCTACTTCATGAAGAAGACGAGAATGGGAAGAAGAAGGTCAAGGCGAATGAGTCTCAAGACAAGAAGGTAGACTCCGAGAAAGGAGGCAAGAACAGCAACAACAATGACAACAAGTCTCGTGAGAAAAGGAAATGCAACTTCTGTGGTATTGATGGGCATATAGTCTAGGACTGTAGGAAGAAGAAGATGAAGATAGAAGCATGTTTTCAATGCGGTGAAACTGGACACATCAGCAAGAACTGCCCTATGAAGTAAGGGCAAGCCCCGCAAGAAGGACCTTCTAGGGGTACATCTTTAACTTCTTTTCCCTAGATACTCTGTTTTATCTTGTATATCCTTTCGATCCTGTCTTGAGAACCTTAGGTAGAATCCTATGAATGTAAACATGTATTTGAAACATGTTATGGTTGATGTTTGCGAATGGTTGCAAGTGGTTGCAAGTGATTGCTTGTGGTTGCATACCACACATTAGGCACTAGATCGGCTCAGACACATTTTCATATTGCATATGCATGAGTGTTTATACTTATTTATGGATGAAATTGAATGTGTTATCGTATGAATGTTGCATATGGATGAATGTTTGTGCACACATATAGTGCTTACGTGACTAGGATTATTTGCATACATGTTGGATTCATGACACTAAACATATTTTGCATTAGAAAGATCAATCAGGCCTGATCATTTGCATTAGATAAGGAATATATACACAAACTTTTGGCATATGTTCATACGGCATTAGAAATCTCTTAAGGACAATGTTTGCTTGTGGATGATGTTTTGAGTAGATGGATGATGGATGGTAGGATACGTTCTTCCTAACTTAGAGATTTCGGGGACGAAATCCTTTAAGGAGGGGAGAATGTAACAACCCGTATTTTGATAACGTGTTATAACCATAAACCTAGGCAGAATTAAATTTTAAAATAAGAACCAAGGGAAATGGGTTGCGCCATTGCGTTTGTCTCGGAATTCTGCATGAAATCGAGTCCGAGTTTTCGAAAATCGAAGTCCGTATGACCAAGTTATGGCTCTCCAAAGTTTTAGAAATTTTCAGAGTTCAAAACAGCTTGAATTCGAATTCAAAATTCGAATTTCAAACACAGAACAGACTGGGCGGGAAATTTCCCGCCCAGACCCAGGTCGACTGGGGAGTCGACTGGGTGGTCGACCCCCCTTCCGCCAGGTCGACTGGGCAGTCGACTTGGGTGTCGACCTGGTCCCCGAGCCCATTTTTGGGCCAGTGTTCGTTCTGATGTATCTAGTCAGATTTCTGTCCAGATTCATCTGCCTAAACCTATTTAAACAGCCCCAAACCTAGCCTTCTCTACACACAATTCTATTCTGCTTCTACTCTGCCTCTGTTCTAAATAAAAAATAAAAATGGTGTCGCTACTCTGCTGGAATCAAAACTAGAAGATAATCAACATCAACCTAAGCAAATCAATTCAAACTAGAGATTGAAGCTTCTGCAACGATCCTACGACAATTTCTATTCTTAGTTCTCAAAAACCACGATCTGTAAGCCCCAGTTACTCTTAGATCTAAACTGTAAATTTAACATGAACACGATGTAAACTGAAATTATGCCTAAACATGATAACTAGGTCGGATCTATCGTTGTAAATCCTTGATCTATGACTATCTTTTTTTAGACCTACTATTTTAGATCTAATTTTGTACACCCTAGATCTATTCATGTGAAACTTTGACTTGTGGATTATTGTATGAACTTGATTTGGGACATATTCATGCTATTAACCTAAAACCTCTCATGACCTTTATCTAAACATTACCTGTGATGTTGAAACTATTATTGGGGATATTATCTTATGTCAATCCATTACCATGTCTATCACCATATTCTTCCAAGTTGATGTTGAGACCCTTATTCATATGCCTGAAATGTTATATTAATTTGTAAACACCTTTTCCATCCTATGACTATCCTTTTTGTGTTATTCCCTATCTTGATATCTTGTGTTGATGCGAATTCACATACGTTGGGGATACGTTTTGGGTAGATTAGGCAAACTTGAAATTGGCTATAAAATTAACATGATATGACATGAAAACATGACATGTAAACTTGACATGAAATTATACTTGAAAACTTGAATCATGAACATGGTTAACACGAACTTGAACTTGACATGAAAAATAAAGCATGGACATGACACTTAGATAACTTGAACGTGGCCAACTCGAGGTCGGGTTGAGTTTGCAGTATAAATCTGCCCGGAACCGCCCGGTGAATCAAGTAACTGCAAACAATAGGACCCAATGTGAGTAGTTGGTCATATCGCACTCGAAACCCGAGGTTAGACTAGGTTATGGTGTAAAACTGCCCGGACCCACCCGGCACATCCAGTAACCATAACCAAGTCTAATGTGAGAGGTTAGGGGTGCATTAAGTAAATTAATGTCACTGGATAGGGTTAAGTCATGGACCACTTGAATATACTTATCCAATTTGACACGTTGATTGGATAGGGTTAAGTCATGAACCGCTTGAACACACTTAACCAACCTGACACATGATCCGTAGGACTAAGTCTTGAACTAGAACGACACACTTAGTCAATTTGACATGACACGTAGATGGGGTTAAGTCTCGATTTTAAATGACAACTTAACCTGCTGAACGAAACCCTAGTTACGCGGTCCTTTTCGGCAGTAACCCACTAGATGTATCACGGTACCCTGGGACTAGGCAGGGTGTTGCACGATTGCTGGGCTGATTGTAAGCGACCAGAACGACGGCTGAGTTGGTGCGCCATTGTAGGTTCAGGCGGACTAGGGTCGTGCACTTAGTTCGGAGTTGAAAAAGAAGGCATTGGGCATCAGTAGGATTATCTGTGCATTCTTGATTCGTGTCGGTGGTTGGCACCCTAGGGCTTGATACACCCTATGGTGGACCTAGCACAGGTGACTACATTCATGATAGGGCCGTATGACACAGACACACGACGAGCTAGACTTGTAGGGAGCTGATCGATTAGATCATACCGTTGGACCCCGCATTGGGTCACTTCACGATATTGGGCCAAGGGATTATTTCTTGATTTATAGTTGACACGGGATTAGTATACCAGTATAGTTGGCATGGCGAACCTTGAATACGCAATGTTAGACTTGAGTTATCTTGATAGCTTATTTATCATGTCATACTTATCATCATTCCTATGTTTAATTCCAGTTTATTCATGTCTTGTTAACTTTACTAGTTTCTATGCTGATAGTCACTAGGGCTTACCAGTCTTTTTGACTGACCCGTTTTCTTTCGCCTCTTTGTCTTTCGTTCCCCCCCACCCCCCAGGTTCTCAGGGAGGAAACTCTTGCTCTTAGTTTGGACTTTGCTTTCTTTCTGACAGCTCATGTACGGTTTGGTCTTGAGCTATGCTATGGCTGCACTCATGCACTTCTTGGGGAATAATATTTTACTTATGTTGTTTTAAGTACTCTGCTTCTTTAGAACTTGATGTAATGAAATAATGACTTGACATTTTGATGTAAGAGGTTTTGACTCTATTTTTCAGTAATGAGATTTGGTTTTAAAGTTTATATCCGCTGCTTTATATACTCTATTTTATCTATGTTCTGTCTTGTGTTATCTCTGTGCCTGTTTACTAGATAATACCCCTCCAAAACTAGGGCATTCCCTTTGTGAGTGACCCTAGCGGAGGTAGGGTGTTACAGTATCTATTAGGGATAACCCATATTTCGACAAAGTGTCGAATTCGGCAATATACTCCGAGACAGCTCTGCCATTCTGCTTGAGTTCCAAGAATTTCTTAAACAACACTGACTTTTGAGCAGCTGGAATGAACTTATCGCTAAAGCGAACCTTAAACTGATCCTAAATAATCTGATCCTCTGGGGTAGCTGCCTTTATTGCATTCCACCTATTCATTGCCCGTCCTTGCAGCTGACGGGATGCTAGCCTTCTCTTCATCGCATCCTCGATACCCAAGTCTTCGAAGATACGCTTGCAGCTATCCAGCCAATCCTGAACATCCGTGGCCGACTCCGTTCCGTGGAACGGCTTCCCACCAAGACTAATATAATCCTTATTCAGCTTGGAGAAATCGGCCCTAGGCGCCTGCACTATTGGGCCACCACCATTACTAGCATTGGGAGCTGTCCTCTGTGCATCCCTAAGCTTCTCCCTCATGAGGTCAGTAAACATCGTCCTCATGTCAGCAGCATTCCCATTATTGGCTCCTCTACCGGCACCTCTTGCGTATCGGCTCATCATTCAATCTGTAAAGAGAAAACGATTAACCATCTCCATAGTGGTGCTAGTGCAGTGCGACTTCATCCTTAGCTATACTAATAGTATATATATATATATAGCTTTTAAAAATCAAAATAATCACAAATACGCGCTCTCATATACGTATACTATCTCTCCCTGATAACTTCCCTAGGTTAACTACGCAACCTAGAGCTCTGATACCAAGTGTGACGGCCCGCCCCGCACCAGCCGGCATTTCCTCCGTAAGTGCGCTGTACACATGCCCAGCTAGCACGGAACGGTCGTCAGAAGAAAAGAAAGAAGAGAATGAACTAACAAGGAACCTGTAGAATGTCTCACAGCGCATGGAACAAAATATAATAATAACATAATCTTGACATAAAATAGGCAAGACAGTGCATAAGCTGAAAACTAAACCAACATAGCAGCGGAAATCCAAATACAGCTTATGATCCAACATCATTGTTACAACTTTAATCTGTCTCTAAAGAAAAAGAAAGTTAAAGTAGAAGATGCACTACTAATGCCCAAGCAGTGATCTTCAACAACACAGGGGGAATATCTATATGTATCATACGTGGAAGCCTCCTGCTCGTCTCCGGATCAGCTACTCATGCATACCCAGCTAACCTGTCTCTAGTCTGCTCGTGAGAGCACCCAGAGTAATAAGAAGAGACATAAAACTCTAGGTTAGACGAAAAGTCTGGTATGAGAGATAAGCAGCTAAACAGAACAATAACAGGTATACTAAACCATACCTGAACCTGAACCTGGACCTGCAACCAAAGAGTTAGCACTACATACCGTACAATACTCTAAGGTGCCATTGAATAAATTGTGTAAAGATAACGGGGGTGGCGGCGTGCATGTCATAATGATGGCAAACAAATCAAACATAGCAATCATCCTCACATCTCTCACTCAGTGCGTAAAGCATACGATGTCCACCACTATCAATCACTAGACCCACCGAAGTAGCGACGGAGTTCAACCTGTACAACTACTGCTATTACCAAGCTTACCACATGAAGTCATGACCAAATCTTTACAAATGACCCCACTTCATTGGTCGTACAATACTCTAAGGTGTCATTGAATAAATGGTGTAAAGATAACGAGGTGGGGGTGTGCATGTCATAATGATGGCAAACAAATCAAACATAGCAATCATCCTCACATCTCTCACTCAGTGCGTAAAGCATACGATGTCCACCACTATCAGTCACTAGACCCACCGAAGTAGCGACGGAGTTCAACCTGTACAACTACTGCTATTACCAAGCTTACCACATGAAGTCATGACCAGATCTTTACAAATGACCCCACTTCATTGGTCTATATCTCTTTAATCGTACCTGGGCCACTGTGGCCCTGAATTCGTTCATGTGCTCCCTACACATAGTGATCCAAAGTTACCGACATCGACAAACCCTTAGCACACGTCCCGCAGCAAAGCCCAACTCATGAAGTTCCCTCCTTGGTTCCCATCTGGATCCTGAGGTACAACTCCTCATTTGGACTTCCTTTGCATCTCGGGTTTAGGTCTACTTGGTGTTCGATCCTCCGGTTCGATTCGGTTCGCCCCCTCCTGCTTGGTTCGGTTCGAATGCTCCTTTCTAGTTCGGTTCGGGTGCTCGGATGCCCCTATTCGGTTCGGATCGGGTGCCCCTATCCGGTTTGGATCGGGTGCCCCTATCCGGTTCGGATCGGATGCCCCTATCCGGTTGCTCCTATCCGGTTGCTCCTATCCGAAAGCTCCTATCCGGTTGCTCCTATCCGAATGCTCCTATCTGAATGCTCCTATCCGGTTGCTCCTATCCGAATGCTCCTATCCGAATGCTCCTATCCGGTTCGCTGCAAGTTTTTCCAACAAGCTATTTTCGCCAAACGACGGCATTTTCAACCATTCTAACTTTTCTATGCAATCATAAAACATACCATACAGTCATAGCAACATGTATAATCATCCACAAACACTAAAACAACAATATGACATGTTTATATGGATCAAACATACCCAAAAACCCATGTTTTCCCTTAAGCATGTTTAGGCAAGACTAATCATATGATTAGTAAAACTTAACCAAATCAAACCAAATTTCTAACAGAGGTCTAAAACATTATTTCGAATTTTATAAATATTTTTCCAGAATTTTATCATGTTTAAATTCGCTAATCTTCACTAATTACCCTTAATTAACCGTAATTAGTGCAAAACTATGCAAATCACTCACCTTAGCCACAAATAAAACCTTAAAACTGAAATGATTCTCTGTTTGGCGTTGTTCCCAATGTAACACATCAGGTCTAACCTTGCCTTGGTGCCATTCCCCTTTAATTTGATGTTGATTTGGCTTAATTAGCGATTAGAAGGTGATTTGGGGTGTTTTAGAAAGTGGAGGCCATGGCTAAACTTGAAGGAACAAAGAGTGGCGGCTAGAAAATGATAAAAACTGAATTCCCTAACCCTATCAGCCTCCCCATAACCCTAATCCCGAAATGGGTTGTAACGACCCGCATTCTACGCATCATAGGATCGTAGAATATTTATTTATGTCACATACCAAGTCGTATGGTCATGTAACTTTGGGAGACGACTATTAAGGTCATTTCCCATGTCCATGATTTTTCCCGATTTTTAGATGACCATTTTACCCCTAGTTATCACTGTTTTGTCCATAACTTTTGACTGGAAACGAATTTTAACCTGAAACCACTTCCATTAGCTCCAGATGATGGTTTCTCTTTCCGTAGAGTGGTCATAATAATCAAACGGACTTACCGTTTGGGAGATATGGCTGAATTAAGGTTTAAAGGGTTATTTTCAGCTAATTGGGCTTAACCGGGTAGTTAGTAATTAGGCCCATTGGGGGATTTCGGGATTAGTGGTATTTAAGGGCTGCTAGGGTTAGGATTTCGGTTTTTACTTCATTTTTCCAGCCGTCACTTATTTTCTTCAACCCTAGTCATGGCCTCCAACATCTAGAATCATTCCAAATCACCTCTAATCACTTTCTAATCAAAGATTAAGCAAAACTACATCAAATCAAGGCGACTTAGCATAGGATTTGGAATAGAGCTGCTGGAACACATAGAGATTGGATCTATATCAGAGGAGTTTCAGTTCTGAAAGTTAAATTGTGGCAAAGGTGAGTGATTTGCTTAGTTTTCTCACTAATTATGGCTAATTATGGTAATTAGCGAAATTATGGCTCAGAAAAATCTAGAAAAATTCCTAAAATTCTAAAACATCATTTTATGCCTCTGATATGAATTTGGGTTGATTTCGACTAATTTTGCAAATCCCGGAATTTGGGGGATTAAGGGGTGATTAGTGGAAATTAGCGAATTTATGCATGTTAAAAATCTGGAAAAATATTTATAAATTCTAAAATATTATTTTAGACCTCTGTTAGAAAAATTGGCTAATTCGGTTAAATTTTGTTAATTCTATCATTAAGTTTGCTTGAACATGCTTAAGGGAAAAATATGGTTTTTGGGTATGTTTGATCTATTTCACATGCTATGATTTATGTTTTGGTGTTTGTGGTCTATCCCATATGTTGCTATGACTGTTTGACATGATTTATGATTGCAGTATAAAGTTAGAATGGTTGAAAACGCCGTCGAGAGGCGAAAATAGCTTGCTGAAATGGTGCAGGTTTTCTTCGGGTCGAGTAAGACCGACCAAGGGAGGGTTTTGACCGACCGACCCGAGCTCACGACCGACCCCAATAGAAGGAGGACATTACGACCGACCAGGAATGGTGAAGTATGACCGACCAGGGATGGTGAAGTACGACCGACCAGGAATGGTGAAGTGTTCGACCGACCAGGGGAGACCGATCAGGTTGGGAAAGACCGACCACTATGCGGTGTTCGACCGTCCCCATACGATGATGAAATACCGACCGACCAGGGATGGTGAAGTACGACCGACCAGGAATGGTGAAGTGTTCGACCGACCAGGAATGGTGAAGTACGACCGACCAGGGATGGTGAAGTACGACCGACCAGGAATGGTGAAGTGTTCGACCGACCAGGGATGGTGAAGTACGACCGACCAGGGATGGTGAAGTACGACCGACCAGGAATGGTGAAGTGTTCGACCGACCAGGGGGCAATACCGACCGACCAGGGTAAAGATGATGAAAACCGACCAGAATGAAAGGTTCTTGACCGATCGACCCGAACAGGAGGAAACCAATAACCCGAGATGCAAAGGTAGTCCAAATGGAAGTTAGAGCTCAGGATCCCGGACCCAGTTGGGAACCAATGAGTTCACTTCATGATTGGGCTTTGCTGCGGGACGTGTGCTAAGGAGTTGTCGATGTCTGTATCTTTGGATCACTATGTATGGGAAGTATGTGAACGGATTCAGGGTCACAGTATGTAGTGACCTAGGTACGACTAAAAGTAGCTATAGACCAATGAAGTGGGATCATTGAAAAGGTTTGGTCATGATTCCATGTGGTAAGCTTGGTAGTAGCAGTAGTTGTACAAGTCGAACTCTGTCACTACTTCAATGGGTCTAGTGATTGACAGTGGTGGACATCGTATGCTTTACGCACTGAGTGAGAGATGTGAGGATGGTTGCTATGATTGATTTGTTTGCTATCACTATGACATATACACCCCCACCCCCGTTATCTTGACACTTGTATTTAGTGGCACCTTAGAGTATTGTACAGTATGTAGTGCTAACTCTTTGGTTGCAGATCCAGGTTCAGGTATGGTTTAGTATACCTGTTATTATTCTGTTTAGATGCTTATCGCTCATACCAGGCTTTATGTCTGACCCAGAGTTTTATGTCTCCTCTTATTACTCTGGGTGCTCACACGAGCAGACTAGAGACAGGTTAGGTGGTATGCACGAGTAGCTGATCCGGAGACGAGCAGGAGGCTTCTACGTATGATATATAGATATTCTCCCTGTGTCGCAGCTGGTCACTACTTTGGGCATTAGTAGTGTACCTTTCCTTTTTGCTTTAGAGACAGTATTTTTAAGTTGTAATAAGCTGTATTTTGGATTTCCGCTGCTATAGTGGTTCTGATTTAGTTTTCAGCTTATGCACTGTCTCGCATGTTTATGTCAAGTATATTATTATTATATTTTATTCCGTGCGCTGTGAGATATGTTACGGGTTCTGTGATAATTCAATTCTTCAAATCCCTTTCCTTTTCCTTTCTTTTGGCGACCGTTCCGTGCTGGTTGGACATCAGTACAGCGCATTTCAGTGAAATGTCGACTGGTGCGGGGCGGGCCGTCACACTTGGTATCAGAGCTCTAGGTTGCGTAGTTCACCTAGGGAAAGACACTAGGGAGAGATAGTACACGTATATGAGAGCGTGTATTTGTGATTATTTTGGTTTTCAGAAAGCTATATATATATATACTACTAGTATAGATAAAGATAGGGTTGCACTGCACTGACACCACAAAGAAGAGGGTTAATCGTTTTCTCTGTACAGATTGGACGATGAGCCGATATACGAGGGGTACTGGTAGAGGAGATAATAATGGGGATGCTGCTGAGATGAGGACGATGTTTACTAACCTCATGAGAGAGATGCTTAGGGAAGTGCAAGGAGCAGTCCCTAATGCTGTTAATGGTGGTGGTGCAGCGGTGCAGGCGCCTAGGGCCGATTTCGCCAAGCTTAACAAGGATTATACTAGTCTTGGTGGGAAGTCGTTCCACGGAACGGAGTCGGCTACAGAAGTTCAAGATTGGCTTGATAGTTGTGAGCGCATCTTTGAAGATTTAGGAATCGAGGATGAGATGAAGAGAATGCTAGCATCCCGTCAATTTCAAGGACGAGCTATGAATTGGTGGAACGCTATTAAGGCAGCTACTCCAGGGAATCAGGTTACTAGGAATCAGTTTATGACTCGTTTCAGCGAAAAATTCATTCCAGCTGCCCATAGATCAGAATTGTTCAGGAGGTTCTTAGAGCTTAAGCAGAATGGCAGGGCAGTCTCGGAGTATATTGCTGAATTCAACACTTTATCGAAATATGGATTGTCCCTTATCGATACAGTCGAGAAGAAGAACAAGAAGTTTATAATTGGCTTGGATGGGTACTTGGGGGAAAGACTTGTAAACCATATCGACGAGACGTTTGAGTCTATTGTAAGAAAAGCATTAAGGTCTGAGAGCCTTTTCCCTAAGTCGAAGACTGAGGTTGCTATTGCATCTACAGAGGAGCCAAAGCCGCGAGCAAGTGGTGAAGGCAAGAAGAATTCTCAGAGCAAGAGGAAACAAGACCAGGTTAAGGATGGTCAGAAAAAGAAAAATAAGAAAGATGGCGAGTGCTTTAGTTGTGGCAAAAAGGGCCATTATGCTAGTAATTGTCGGGCCAAGCCAGCGGATAGGAAGTGCTTCAACTGTGGCCAGATGGGACATCGCAAGGACAAGTGTCCGCAACCCCCCCAAAGAAAAACAAATGGTGAAAGCATATGCCCTGAATGCAATTCCTTCTTCGTCGAATGCCCCAACTGCGGCGGAGAAAGGAAAGAATGTCGTCATTCAAGGTATGCTTTCTGTTTACGATGTTCCTGTTAGAGTTTTGTTTGATACCAGAGCTTCCCGTTCCTTCATATCTAGTGACCTGGTAGATAGGTTGGGACTGGAACCCGAGATAGTCGATAGACCATTGATAGTGACGAACCCGATTGGTGGTTCGACTAGCCTTAGTATGATTTGCAGGAATTTGGTCTTATCGAGTCATGGATGCATGTTTGTTTGTGATTGCTTTGTTTTGGGCTTTACTGGGTTTGGCATTATTTTGGGAGTAGATTGGCTCCGAAGGTACGGGGTGGTGGTAGACTGTGAGGTCTTTTTGGTGACAGCTAGAGCGGATGATGGGCGGAGGATAGTGTTTGGTGGTCTACCCAGTGAGGGGGTATTGGCTAGTTTTCTAAACTCCCTCGACATTCCGCATAGTGAGTTGTCAGGTTTGCCCGTGGTTGGCCAGTATCCGGATGTTTTCGAAGAAGTGACCGGACTTCCACCACACCGAGAGATTGAGTTTCGTATTGATTTGGTAAAGGATGCCAGGCCTATAGTGATGCCACTTCGTCATATGGCACCAAGGGAGCAGCGAGAGCTCGAGGTGCAAGTCAGCGATCTTTTGAAGAAGGGATTTATCAGAAGGAGTGTTTCTGAATGGGGAGCACCAGTTGTGTTTGCTACCAAGGCGGATGGTTCCCTTCGTTTGTGTGTAGACTACCGCGAGTTGAATAAAGTGACGAGGAAGAACAAGTATCCTCTACCGCGGATAGATGATTTGTTCGATCAGTTGAGTGGCGCGAGAGTATTTTCTCAGTTAGATCTCGCGACAGGTTTTCATCAGCTTAGAGTGGAAGCTGGGAGTATAGCTAAAACAGCATTTCGGACGCCGTCTGGATTCTATGAATGGTTGGTTATGCCATTTGGGCTGACCAATGCCCCGGCATATTTTGTGGATCCTATGAATGGAGTATTCAGAGACCAGTTGAATAAGTTTGTTCTTGTGTTCGTGGACGACATCTTGGTTTACTAGAGGACAGAGGAAGGACAAAAGTAACATTTAGGGATAGCCATGGAGGTGTTGAGAAAACACCAATTGGAAGCGAAGTGAGATTCTTGGGCCATGTCGTTTCAGAGAATGGTATTGCCGTTGATCCTTCAAAAGTGGCTACGGCGAAAGATTGGGTTACGCCCAAGAATGTAACAGACGTAAGAAGTTTCTTGGGATTATACTATCGTAAGTTTATCCAAGATTTCTCCAAGATAGCAGCACCGCTGACTCAGTTGATAAAGAAGAATCAAGATTTTGTTGGTTGTTTTGCTAGTATCATCTCACGTAGATTTTCTGAATTCGGAGGAGATATTCCTGGGGTGCTTGTCTGATATTGGTTTAGGCCGTTGGGGCTTGTGCTTTGGGAATGTCGAGTCCGACCAGGATGGTTTGCGTGGGAGACAAATAGTTGTGGCGATTTTTCGTTGGGTGCAGTAATAAGTGCATTGAGTATGAGACATGTCAGTTTAGGGGCTATGTTTTTGGAATGGAAGCAAGTGGAATGTATCGCAGGATATGATTCCCGACCTAAGTACGAATTGGATCCAGGAATGTTAGCAAGTTTGACGATCAGACCCACTTTGATTGAGCGGATTGGTTCCAGTCAGAAGAACGTTCCTAATCTATTGGAAATCATCTCCAAGTTAGAGATGGGTATCGATGAGGGGATGAACGAGTATGGGCTTGATCGAGATGGATGGTTTCGAAAGAATGGAAGGTTAGTAGTACCCAACGTAGATGGATTGAGAGATGAAGTGTTGAGAGAGTACCATCACTCAAAACCCGACCATACACCCCGGTGATAGCAAGATGTATTGAGACATGAAGCAGACCTACTACTGGGAAGGAATGAAGAGAGACATTGGAAAATTTATATCCAAGTGCATGAATTGTCAACTAGTCAAGGCCGAGCAAAAGAAGCCTAGTGGTCTATTACAATCATTGGAAGTCCCAGAATGGAAATGGGAACAAGTATCGATGGACTTCATTGATGGGTTACCAAGGACTAGGCCAGGCCATGATAGTATTTGGGTTATTGTGGATCGATTGACCAAGAGTGCAAGGTTCATTCCAGTCAAGTCAAATAGAACAGTAGCCAACTTGGCATAACTATATATGAAGTGGGTGGTGAGATTTCATGGAGTACCAAAAAGCATTGTGAGCGACCGAGATCCACTATTCACTAGTGGGTTTTGGAAGAGCTTACAAGAGGCGATGGGAACAGAGTTACATCTCAGTACCGCATATCATCCTCAAACAGATGGTCAGACAGAGAGGGTGAATCGAATATTGGAAGATCTTTTGAGAGCTTGTGTATTGGATTTTGGTGGATTATGAGATGACCATTTGCATCTAGTAGAGTTGAGTCACCAGACAAGATGGCAGGAGTTCATAACGTATTTCATGTTTCCCAGTTAAGAAAGTTAGTGCATGACCCCGATATGACTATTTCACCGAATCAGTTGAACGATATCGAGATAGCATCCGAGGCTGTATGGAGCCACATACCGATGCGTATTGTTGGGGACGATACGAGGCAGTGTGAAGGAATGTGGTGAAATTAGTCTAAGTTTAGTGGGGTGAGAATGAGAATGACTGTACTTGGGAAACAGAGGAGAGTATTAGAAAGACGTATCTAGAACTCTTTGCTTGGTAAGATTTTCATTTCGATTTAGTTATTCCACATGCTAGGATAGGCTTGTTTTGTTTGTTGTGCATGATTGATTGTTTGCAAATGATTGATAGGCATGTGGGATACCTGTGTTTGCTTGGGTTAAGGAATTTCGGGGACGAAATTTCCTAAGGGGGGAAGAGTGTAACGACCCGCATTCTACGCATCATAGGATCGTAGAATATTTATTTCTGTCACATACGAAGTCGTATGGTCATGTAACTTTGGGAGACGACTATTAAGGTCATTTCCCATATCCATGATTTTTCCCGATTTTTAAATGACCATTTTACCCCTAGTTATCACTGTTTTGGCCATAACTTTTGACTGGAAACGAATTTTGACCTGAAACCACTTCCATTAGCTCCAGATGATGGTTTCTCTTTCCGTAGAGTGGTCATAATATTCAAACGGACTTACCGTTTGGGAGATATGGCTGAATTAAGGTTTAAAGGGTTATTTTCAGCTAATTGGGCTTAACCGGGTAGTTAGTAATTAGGCCCATTGGGGGATTTCAGAATTAGTGGTATTTAAGGGCTGCTAGGGTTAGGATTTCGGTTTATACTTCATTTTTCCAGCCGCCACTTATTTTCTTCAACCCTAGTCATGACCTCCAACATCTAGAATCATTCCAAATCACCTCTAATCACTTTCTAATCAAAGATTAAGCAAAACTACATCAAATCAAGGCGAATTAGCATAGGATTTGGAATAGAGCTGCTGGAACACATAGAGATTGGATCTATATCAGAGGAGTTTCAGTTCTGAAAGTTAAATTGTGGCAAAGGTAAGTGATTTGCTTAGTTTTCTCACTAATTATGGCTAATTATGGTAATTAGCGAAGATTAGCGAAATTATGGCTCAGAAAAATCTAGAAAAATTCCTAAAATTCTAAAACATCATTTTATGCCTCTGATATGAAATTGGGTTGATTTCGACTAATTTTGCAAATCCCGGAATTTGGGGGATTAAGGGGTGATTAGTGGAAATTAGCGAATTTATGCATGTTAAAAATCTGGAAAAATATTTATAAATTCTAAAATATTATTTTAGACCTCTGTTAGAAAAATTGGCTAATTTGGTTAAATTTTGTTAATTCTATCATTAAGTTTGCTTGAACATGCTTAAGGGAAAAATATGGTTTTTGGGTATGTTTGATCTATTTCACATGATATGATTTATGTTTTGGTGTTTGTGGTCTATCCCATATGTTGCTATGACTGTTTGACATGATTTATGATTGCATTATAAAGTTAGAATGGTTGAAAACGCCGTCGAGAGGCGAAAATAGCTTGCTGAAATGGTGCAGGTTTTCTTCGGGTCGAGTAAGACCGACCAGGGGAGGGTTTTGACCGACCGACCCGAGCTCACGACCGACCCCAATAGAAGGAGGACATTACGACCGACCAGGAATGGTGAAGTACGACCGACCAGGGATGGTGAAGTACGACCGACCAGGAATGGTGAAGTGTTCGACCGACCAGGGGAGACCGATCAGGTTGGGAAAGACCGACCACTATGCGGTGTTCGACCGTCCCCATACAATGATGAAATACCGACCGACCAGGGATGGTGAAGTACGACCGACCAGGAATGGTGAAGTGTTCGACCGACCAGGAATGGTGAAGTACGACCGACCAGGGATGGTGAAGTACGACCGACCAGGAATGGTGAAGTGTTCGACCGACCAGGGATGGTGAAGTACGACCGACCAGGGATGGTGAAGTACGACCGACCAGGAATGGTGAAGTGTTCAACCGACCAGGGGGCAATACCGACCGACCAGGGTAAAGATGATGAAAACCGACCAGAATGAAAGGTTCTTGACCGACCGACCCGAACAGGAGGAAACCAATAACCCGAGATGCAAAGGTAGTCCAAATGGAAGTTAGAGCTCAGGATCCCGGACCCAGTTGGGAACCAATGAGTTCATTTCATGATTGGGCTTTGCTGCGGGATGTGTGCTAAGGAGTTGTCGATGTCTGTATCTTTGGATCACTATGTATGGGAAGTATGTGAACGGATTCAGGGTCACAGTATGTAGTGACCTAGGTACGACTAAAAGTAGCTATAGACCAATGAAGTGGGATCATTGAAAAGGTTTGGTCATGATTCCATGTGGTAAGCTTGGTAGTAGCAGTAGTTGTACAAGTCGAACTCCGTCACTACTTCAATGGGTCTAGTGATTGACAGTGGTGGACATCGTATGCTTTACGCACTGAGTGAGAGATGTGAGGATGATTGCTATGATTGATTTGTTTGCTATCACTATGACATATACACCCCCACCCCCGTTATCTTGACACCTGTATTTAGTGGCACCTTAGAGTATTGTATAGTATGTAGTGCTAACTCTTTGGTTGCAGGTCCAGGTTCAGGTATGGTTTAGTATACCTGTTATTATTCTGTTTAGATGCTTATCGCTCATACCAGGCTTTATGTCTGACCCAGAGTTTTATGTCTCCTCTTATTACTCTGGGTGCTCACACGAGCAGACTAGAGACATGTTAGGTGGTATGCACGAGTAGCTGATCCGGAGACGAGCAGGAGGCTTCTACGTATGATATATAGATATTCTCCCTGTGTCGCAGCTGGTCACTACTTTGGGCATTAGTAGTGTACCTTTCCTTTTTGCTTTAGAGACAGTATTTTTAAGTTGTAATAAGCTGTATTTTGGATTTCCGCTGCTATAATGGTTCTGATTTAGTTTTCAGCTTATGCACTGTCTCGCATGTTTATGTCAAGTATATTATTATTATATTTTATTCCATGCGCTGTGAGATATGTTACAGGTTCTATGCTAATTCAATTCTTCAAATCCCTTTCCTTTTCCTTTCTTTTGGCGACCGTTCCGTGCTGGTTGGACATCAGTACAGCGCATTTCAGTGAAATGTCGACTGGTGCGGGGCGGGCTGTCACATGGGTTATGGGCCCACTCACTAATCACCCAAATTAGGCCCCGGTTAAGCTGTTTTTCACCATCTGAAACTTGTTTCAGCCATATCTCCCAAACGGTGAGTCCGTTTGGCTAATGTGACCACTCTACGGAATTGTAAACCATCATCCGGAGCCAATGGAAGTGGTTTCAGGTCAAAACTCCTTTCCAGTCAAAAGTTATGGCCAAAACAAGATTAGCTAGGGGCTAAATGGTCATTTTAAAATTGGCAAAAATCATGAACATGGGAAATGACTCCAATAATTGTCTCCCAAAGTTACATGACAATACAACTTCTTATGTGAAAGAAACAAATATTCTACGATCCTATGATGCTAAGAATGCGTGTCGTTACATTATACTTGTACATGGATGGAACTTGCTATGCTATCACTTGGATGTTGCATATGAATGAATGTTTGTGCACTCATGTAAAGATTATAAACTATGTTAGGAATTTGCATACATGTTGGATTCATTACACTAACATACTTTGTATTAAGGAGGTTTACTGAATCATTAACCGCCTGATCTTTTGCATTAGATAAGTACATATACACACAATTTCTGCATATGTTCATACAGCACTAGAAATCTTTTAAGGACAATGGTTGCCTGTGGATGATGCTTTGAGTAGATGGATGATTGGATGGTAGGATATATTCTTTCTAACTTAGAGATTTTGGGGACGAAATCCTTTAAGGAGGGGAGAATGTAACAACCCGTATTTTTATAACATGTAATAACCTTAAATCAAGGCAGAATTAATTTTTAAATTAAGAATCAAGGGAAACGGGTTACACCATTGCGTTCATCTCGAAATTCTGCTTGGAAACGAGTCCGAGTTTTCGAAAATCGGAGTCCGTATGACCAAGTTATGACCTTTCGAAGTTTTCCGAAGTTTTCAAGTTCAAAAAAGCTCAGAATTCGAATTCAAAATTCGAAGGCGGGAAATTTCCTGCCCAGGACCAGGTCGACCTGGGGGTCGACTATGTAGTCGACCTGCCCAGGACCTGGTCAACCATAGTGTCGACCTGGGGGTCGACCTGGTGGCCGAGCCCACTTCTGAAGCTGGATTCACTTTGATGTTTCTGGCCTTGTTTCTGTCTACATTCGTTGACCTGACCCTATATAAACAGCGCCTAACACTAGTCTCTCTACACAAAATTCTCTCTGACCTTATGCTGCTCTAATTCTGGTTGAAAAAGTTAGAGAAAGGGACTACTTCTTCTACGTCGAAACTACGCTAAGAGAATTGCTGATTTGGGGACTTCTGTTAGGGCTCGACTAAGCATATAAAGATTCAACATCAACTTTCTTTTTCTAATTCTCGAACCATGATCTGTAAGCCCCAGTTACTTTTAGATTTAATCTGTAAATGTAATATTAATATGTTGTAAATTGAAATTGGACCTGTGTATGATGACTATTTTGCATCCATGCTTGTTCATATTGGATCTTGACCTTTGGGTATATTACCATGACATTGATTTGGGGCCTATTTATGTTGTAAATAAAAAAAAACCTCATATTATTATGTTGAATCTGCTATTAGTCACAAGTTTATGACTATCACCTTATGTCAATCGTTACCATGACTATACTATCACCTTATGTCAATCGCTACCATGACTGTACTGTCACCTTATGACAACTGTTATCTTGACTAGTACCTTATTTTGCTAGATTTGGAATCTTTATGTTTGAGGCCAATATTGCATATGCCAATAATGTTATAATCTTTTATCTCAAGTCATACCATGCTATGCTAGTAATCACTTTTGCCACCTTATACCCGTCCCTTTTTATGTTATTCCCTAATTAGATTTATTTGTATCGATTCGAATTTATGTGCGATGGGAATTCGATTTGGGTAGATTAGGTAAAACATAAATTGGCTTTGAACATGAACGTTATTATAACTTGAAATTGGATATGGACATGAACTTGACACGATTTGACATGAAACATGACATGAAAACTCGACATGAATTTTGACATGAAAACTTGAACGTGGGCATGACACTTAGATAAACTTGAAAATGGCCAACTCGAGGTTGGGTTGAGTTTGCAGTGTAAATTTGCCCGGAACCGCCCGGCAAATCCAGTGACTGCAAACAATAGGATCCAATGTGGGTTGTTGGTCATATCGCACGAAAAACCCGAGGTTAGACTATGTTGTGGTGTAAATCTTCCCGGAACCTCCCGGCAAATCCAGTGACCACAACAGTTAGTCTAATGTGAGAGGTTGGGGTGCATTAATGAATTAATGCCACATGATAGGGTTAAGTCATGAACCACTTGAATATACTTAACCAACTTGACACGATGATTTGATAGGGTTAAGTCATGAACCGCTTGAACACACTTAACCAACTTGATACATGATTTGGATAGGGTTAAGTCACGAATTTGAATGACAACACTTAACCCATTAGAAACCCTAGTTACGCGGTCCTTTTCAGCAGTAATCCACTAAGATGTATCACGATACCCTGGGACTAGGCAGGTTGGGGCACGATTACTGGGCTGATTGTAAGCGACCAGAACGACGGCTGAGTTGGTGCGCCATTGTAGGTTCAGGCGGACTATGGTCGTGCACATAGTCCGGAGTTGAAAAAGCAGGCATTGGGCACCCGTAGGATTACACTGTGCGTGCTTGATTCGTGTCGATGGTTGGCACCCTAGGGCTTGATACACCCTATGGTGGACCTAGCACAGGTAACTACATTTCAGAATAGGGCCGTATGACACAGACACATGATGAGCTAGAACTTGTAGGGAGCCGATCGATTAGTAGATCGTATCGTAGGACCCCGTAATGGGTCACTTCATGATATTGGGCCAAGGGATCATTTCATGATTAATACTTGACATGGGTTAGAACACTAGTACAGTTGGTGTAGCGAATCTCGAATATGCGATGCTAGACTTGACTTATCCTGTTATCTTAATTATCCTACCAGTTCTGTTATCATCCTTATGTTTAATTCCAGTTTTCACATATCATGTTACCTTTACTAGTTTTCATACTGAAAGTCACTAGGGCTTACCAGTCTTTATGACTGACCCTTTTTCTTTCGCCTCTTTGTCTTTCGTTTTCCCCCCCAGGTTCTCAGGGAGGAAACACTAGCTCTTAGCTTGGATTTAGCTTGCTTTCTGACAACTCATGTACGGTTTGGTCTTGAGCTATGCTATGGCTGCACTTCTGCTATGTTTGGGGAATAATTTACTTTTGTAATCTTAAGTTTATGCTTCTTTACTTGGAACTTGATGTAATGGAATAATTTGTACCTTGGATATATGGGGTTTTGACTCTTTTCTTGAAAGTAATAAAAATTTGGTTTTTAATTTCTACTGCTGCTTTATTTATGTTCTGCCTTGTGATATCTCTGTGTATGTTTACCAAGATAATACTCCACCAAAACTAGTGCATTCCCTTTGTGAGTGACCCTAGCGGAGGTGGGGTGTTACACATCTTCAAACAAGCCTACTTATGAATTAAAGTTCACTGAGTAGAGAAGGGAATTCCGAGATTGAGAATCATACTACTATAGTGACTACCCTTGATGAATGGGTTGACCTATAGGCAGTTGTCTTATGACAAATATACAATTAACGGTTGGAAAAACACTCACATAAAAGGCAAAATACGCAAAAGTTTGCATGATAGTATTTCAAAAATCCATTATTTGAAATTGAATTTTTGAAAAAGGAAGAGGCATTTCTAAATTAAACTCGGAAAGCAAGAATCATGTTACAAGACCAAATGTCCTGGTAAAAGGTCAAACTTGTATGTACATGTATTTAATTAGAAATTTGATTATATACTTTAAATTAATTCATATGATTCAACAATTATAAAATTGTTGGCTCTGGACACTAAAAGGCATATGTCATGCGAATTGAAGATCTAATTTTGAGGCAAGACTTTATTTTATACAATATAGGAATAGAATTATTCAAACACAAATTTAGCACATTCACCTAAAGAAGGATTTGAACACATACTAAATTTTATGTTACCTAAATGTCACCATACATAACGTTACCGTTAAAAAATTAATAATTAAAAATCCACGATTAAGGGTTTTGTCCCCTCAAAAAAAGCTATTTATTATTAAGGTCTATCAGCTTAAGACTTTAGCGGCAATGGTTTCCTCCCTTTTTCCCCCTTTGTAGTTAAGCATAAGACGGGAATGGTAAGTAGGCTGAGTTAAGGAAAAACAATTACTTGAATCGGTGTCTCACTATTACATCATCGCTTAGGCAAAACCAGGGAGTATTGGGATGTGTTATAATAAACTAACAGTTCGGCTATGATATAATCTAATTGTTCGACTATATGTTTAGTCATGTGGTGGAAAGCATGTGCTTAGATACACTGCATCAGCGAAAATTTGCTACCAAAATTAGACTGATTTACAAATGTCGTCGTCTTAAAAAGAGGATTTATCTGAACAAAAATACAAAACGTAAAGGGGGCATTCCGAGAATCGAACTCGGGACCTCTCGCACCCAAAGCGAGAATCATACCACTAGACCAAATGCCCTTTGATGAAATGGTTGATATGTACAGGTCTTCGGATAGCGTGCAACTGAAGGTTAGTATATGAAGAACCTGGAAAGAATATCATCTTTAAAATAAGCCTAATTTGTCCATAAAATTGGATATCCCCTTGGCCTGATTAAGAGTCATGCGATGGGACCAAATAGTCAAATACATAAGCTGAAAGGGTTGATTTGTAGCATAAAAGTCAAATTATGTAGCAGCTTTATAAACATCTTCAACAAGCATACTTGTGAACTAAAGTTCACTGAGCAGAGAAGGGCATTCTGAAAGCGAGAATCATACTACTATATCGATTGCCCTTGATGAATGGGTTGGCCTGTAGGCAGAGGTCTTGTGACAAATATACAATTAGCGGTTGCAAAACACTCACGTAAAAGGCAAAATATGCAAAAGTACGCAAGATAGTATTTCATAAATGCACCATTTGAAATTGAATTTTTAAAAAAGGAAGAGGCGTTACTAATTTAAACTCGGAGAGCAAGAATCGTATTACAAGACCAAATGTCTTGGTAAAAGGCCAAACTTGTATGAACTTGTATTTAATTAAAAAATTTATTATATACTTTAAATTAATTCATATGATTCAACGATTATAAAAATGTTGGCCCTGGACACTAAAAGGCATATGCTATGTGAATGGAAGATTCAATCTTGAAGAAAAACCTTTATTTTAAACAATATAGGAATAAAATCATTCAAAGACAAATTCAACACTACCACCTAAAGTAGGATCTGAACTCATACTAGATTTGATGTTACCATAATGTCACCATACAAAACGTTACCATTAACAAATTCAATAATTAAAAATCCACGATTAAGGGTTTTTTTCCCCCCGAAAAAGCTCTTTATTCTTCAGGTCTATCAGCTTGAGACTTTAGCTGCAATTTTTTCCTCCTTTTCCCCCTTTATGGCTAAGCATATGACGAGAATGGTTTTCAAAAGTATCCTCTTTATATTTCATAGAACAATTTAATAATTTTTCATTTTCAACCATTACATGTTCAGAACTTTTATTGTTTTGTAGAACGTGCTAACAAAAATGATAATAATATAAATAGGGTTTTGTTGGCTAACTTCTTTAACTTTTCAGGTAAATATCTTTCGCACTCTAAAATACCAACTGAAAATAAACAAAAATGACATACACATAAATGTGTATATTTTATCCGCTTATTTATCTTGTTTTTCTATTTAAATAATTGATACTGTGTATTTATAGTTGTGTTTTCTTATTATTGGCGATGAATGGATTCATGCACTTAATTGTTGAAAAGTTTGAAGAATTGATGCAAGAAGAATGTTGAATTTTAGAGCTGGATTGAAGCCTGAAGACCTACAGAAATGTTGCTGTTCAACCAACTTTTGCTGCATATTTTAAAGTCAAGATTCAATGCTTTTCATAAAGATCGGTTGTCTCGGATGATATGGAGTTCTCATTCATGCTCAAAACAATTGAAATTGATGCCATTTGATGCCCGCAAGCAATGCCGATTGCAAATCCATTCACATGCGTTCACATTGGCTCATTTGCAAGGCCGCTCACTCTACAGCTGTGTTCACACTGGCTTATATGTTATTTGGGCTAAATCTTTGTACCACATTGTGTAATTAGCCAATCAGTCTTTGTCTTATCAGCTATAAGTACACTGTATCTCCTTCATTTGTAATTACACTACGTTTTATTCTATAAAATTTCTCTTGGAATAAAATCATTCTTCTCCCTTTCTCTATACTTTTTATTGTAATTTATTTATGTTGTTTATTTTATTTTTATCTCCTTCTCTTTTAGCTATGTCTAGCTAATCCCGATTAATTAGGGGTGATGACGCTTAGATTCGATTCAATATGAATCATATTGCCAAAAAGATTAGCACTTCATGTATATAGACCTAGATCTGAACCAAGGGTTAGATATGAACCTTCATACTCTGTGTCGTTTAAGACATGTGCTCCTTCACAAGGTGTATTCGAGTTTGATCTAATGCTTATCAGATTTAGATCTAATTTTTAGGGTTTTGGAAATAAAGTAGTGAATCTGTCCTGATAACCTATGGTTGTTTAAGAGCTTAGCTCCTGCATAGGATATGCTTGTCATTATTCACATGTTTGTTTCTGAAAACCTAATTGTTGTTGATTCATGTTTGTGACAGAAACATGGGTTAGATCTAGAATAATTTGTTTGGCTGTTGAATCGTATTAATCTAGTTAGTGTCATTGCTCTCTAATTATTTTCATTTATTATTCAGAACTCTCTTTTTGTTTATTTTTTGTTATTTTTAAACAATCAAAATTTTGGAATAACTTGATTCGATTTATTAGTAAAAGATCCCAGAGTTCAACACCCTTTACAACGACCTTTGTTGTTTAGTAAAGCCGAACGAATTAAATAATTGTTTATAGTTGTTAATTTGTTCGCAAACAAATTTTGGTGCCGTTGCCGGGGATCAAAATAATATTTATTAGTAAATCCTTCGGGTTATATATTTATTTTCTTATTTTTTCCATAAAAGAAACACAAAAATATATTTTTTATTCTGTTTGATTTCTTTTATATATAGAAGAAAATTCTTATTCAATTGATTTGGTATTATTCATTGATACCGTAATCTTCCAAACAAGAAAAAAAAATCTTGCCAATTTTTGTTTTAAATTTCTTTCCTTCCTTTCATTTGTTTCTTTCAAATATTCTACAATTTTCTTTCCTCTTTTCAACAATTCCAAAAAAATGGAAACAAATTTTCTTTGTGTCATTTTTCTTTATTTCTTTCTTTGCATCTCACCGAACCATAAAACATAACACTCCTCAGACACAAACTGAACCACCACCTCACTTACCCTTGCTAAAACCAATAGCTACTCACTTCTCTACCATTTTCTATCATCAATATACATCTAGACCAAACAACCGCTTCCACATACACTTCACTGATAAATCTTCCAGCACCATATCCTCAACACAACACCATTCATCTGCATCCACCCCAAACACCATTATACCCAGTGCACCCCTTCAAACACTTCAATCACCATCGCTTCAACATACATACGACATCAATCTTCACATTCACCAAACTGCTTAAATACCCCATGCAACCAAAATGCCGATCCCTGCAAACACCAAATCCTCCCCTTCCACCATAGTTTGCTCCTGCAAATTATTCACACCACACCCTCAAACATCTCACCACTTCTCTGATCAGACTTCCCCCTTTCATCTTTTGCCTTACCATCTTTACAGCACTGCGTCATAACCTACCCTACCTTAACCAAAGTTCTGACCAACAACCAGTTTCTAAACTCCATTACTGCGAACATCCCAATTCTTCCCATCCATCGATCGCCAACCCATCCCTCAAACTACTTCTCCACCTCTTCAAGGCCACACTGCTTCGATAACCAAGCTACTGCTATATTGAATCTAAACACTCCGACAATCAAACTGCACATCCATCTGAACACAGACCACCACATACATCGACCGAAACTGCCTCCGACAGTCAGCAGCTCTGTCAACGGCCATCTTCACCTCCATCAAAGATTACGCACTCCACTTTCAACCACACAACAAGATGAAATCGTCATTTCCTTTCAATAGTATCTATTTAAAATAATTGATACTGTGTATTTATAGTTGTGTTTTCAGATTATTGACGATGAATGGATTGATGCACTTAACTATTGAAAATTTTGAAGAATTGATGCAAGAAGTGTGTTGAATTTTAGAGCTAGATTGAAGCTTGAAGAACTAAAGAAATGTTGCTGTTCAACCACCTTCTGCTGCATATTTTAAAGTCAAAATTCAATGCTTTTCATAAAGATCGCTTATCATGGATGATATGGAGTTCTCATTCATGCTCAAAACAATTGAAATTGATGCCATTTGAAAATTCTAATAAATTTACATTTTTAACCATTACATGTTCAGAACTTTTATTGTTTTGTAGAACGTGCTAACAAAAATAATAATATTATAAATAGGGTTTTGTTGGGTAACTTCTTTAACTTTCCAGGTAAATATCTTTTGCACTCTAAAATCCCAACTGAAAATAAACAAAACCCACCCCAACTTAAAATAAACAAAATCCAACTCCAAACCTGAACTCTTAAGTTGATAGCAATCAAGAGATGAATTTCGATGATTAGTAAGCTAAGTTGAGGGGAAAAAATTACCTGAATTGGTGTCTCACAATTACATCGCCGCTCAGGCAAAACCAGGTAGTATTGGGAACTGTTATAATAAACTAATTGTTCAGCTATGATATAAACTAACTCCTCAGCTATGAAATAAAGTAACTGTTCAACTATATGTTTAGCCATGAGGTGGAAAGCATGTGCTTAGATACACTGCTTCAACGAAATTATGCTACCAAATTTAGATTGATTTACCAATGTCGTCATATTAAAAAGTGGATTTATTTGAAAAAAAAACATAATGAAAAGGAGGCATTCCGAGAATCGAACTCGGGACCTCTTGCACCCAAAGCGAGAATCATACCACTAGACCAAATGCCCTTTGATGAAATGGTTGACATGTACAGGTCTTGGAATAGTGTGCAACTTAAGGTCAATTTATGAAGAACCTGGAAAAAATATCATCTTTAAAATAAGCCTAATTTTGTCAAAATATTGGATATCCCCCGGCCTAAGTTAGAATCATGTGATGGGACCAAATAGTCAAATACACAAGCTGAAAGGATTGATTTTTAGCATAAAAGTCAAAATATGTTACAGCTTTATAAAAAACAAGCCTACTTATGAATTAAAGTTCACTGAGCAGAGAAGGGCATTCCGAGAGCGAGAATCATACTTCCACATCGACTGCCCTTGATGAGTGGGTTGACCTATAGGCAGAGTTCTTGTGACAAATATACAATTAACGTTTGCCACAACACTCACATAAAAGGCAAAATACGCAAATGTTTGCAAGAAAGTATTTCAAAAATGCACCATTTGAAATTGATTTTTTTAAAAAGGAAGAGGCATTTCTAAATTGAAGTCAGAAAGCAAGAATTGTATTACATGACCAAATGTCGTGGTTAAAGGTTAAACTTGTATGTACATGTATTTAATTAGAAATTTGATTATATACTTTAAATTAATTCATATGGTTCAACATATATAAAAATGTTGGCCCTGGACACTAAAAGGCATTGCTATGTGAATGTTAGATTCAATCTTGAAGGCAAGCCTTTATTTTACACAATATAGGAATGAAATCATTCAAAGGAAAATTTAACACTTCCACTTAAAGCAGGATTTGAACTCATACTATATTTGATGTTACTAGAATGTCACCATGCATAATGTTACCATTAACAAATTCAACAATTAAAAATCCACGATTAAGGGTTTTCCCACCAAAAAAATGATCTTTATTCTAAAGGTCTATCAGCTTAAGACTTTAGCTACAAAAAAATTTCCTCCTTTTTTCCCCTTTATAGCTAAGCATACGACGAGAATGGTTTTCAAAAGTAGCCTCTTTATAGTTCATAGAATAATTTAATAAATTTCCATTTTCAACCATTACATGTTCAGAACTTTTTTTAAATTTTGTAGAACGTGTTAACAAAAATTATTATACTATAAACAGGGTTTTGTTAAGTACTTCTTTAACTTTCCAGGTAAATATCTTTCGCACTCTAAAATTCCAACTGAAAATAAACAAAACCCTCCACAACTTAAAATAAACAAAACCCTAATTTCAAATACTCAGAAAATCCAACTCCAAAACTGAACTCTTAAGTTGATTACAATCAAGATATGGAGTTCGATGGTAAGTAGGATGAGTTGAGAAAATTCAATTATCTGAATCGGTGTCTCACTATTACATCGTCGCTCAGGAAAAACCAGGCAGTATTGGGAAGTCTTATAATAAACTAATTGTTCGGCTGTGATATAAACTAACTGTTCGGCTACATGTTTAGCCATGTGGTGGAAAGCATGTGATAAGATACATTTCATCAACGAAAATATGTTACCAAAATTAGATTGATTTACCAATGTCGTCATCTTCAAAAGAGGATTTATCTGAACAAAAATAAAAAACAAAAAAGGGGCATTTCGAGAATCGAACTCAGCACCTCTCGCACCCAAAGCGAGAACCATACCACTAGACCAAATGCCCATTGATGAAATGGTTGATATGTACAGGTATTGGGATCGCGTGCAACTTGAGGTCCATTCATTAAGAACCTGGAAAAAATTTCAACTTTGAAATAAGCTTAATTTTTCCATAAAATTGGATATCCCCCAGCCTAAGTTAGAATCATGCGATGGGACCAAATAGTCAAATACACAAGCTGAAAGGATTGATTAGTAGCATAAAAGTTAAATTATGTAGCAGCATGATAAACATCTTCAAACAAGCCTTATAAATTAAAGTTCACTGAGCAATGAAGGGAATTCCGAGAGCGAGTATCATACTACTATAGTGATTGCCCTTGATGAATGGGTTGACCTGTAGGCAGAGGTCTTGTGATAAATATGCAATTAACGGTTGCCAAAACATTCATGCAAAAGGCAAATTACGCAAAAGTTTCCATGATAGTACTTCAAAATGCACCATTTGAAATTGAATTTTTGAAAAAGGAAGAGGCACTTCTAAATTAAACTCGGAGAGCAAGAATCATATTACAAGACCAAACGTCTTGGTAAAAGGTCAAACTTGTATGCATATGTATTTAATTAGAAATTTGATTATATACTTTAAATTAATTTGTATGATTCAACAATTATAAAAATGCTGGCCTTGGACACTAAAGGCATATGCTATGTGAATTGAAGATTCAATCTTGAAGGCAAGACTTTATTTTTATACAATACAATAATAAAATCATTCAAAGACAAATTCAGCACTTTCACCTAAAGTAGGATTTGAACTCATACTATATTTTATGTTACTTGAATGTCACCATACATAACGTTACCATTAACAAATTCAATAATTAAAAATCCACGATTAAGGGTTTTTTTTTTGCCCAAAAAAGCTATATATTTTTAAGGTCTATCAGCTTAAAACTGAGCTGCAATTTTTTCCCTCCCTTTTTCCCCTTTTGTGGCTAAGCATAAGACGGGAATGGTTTACAAAGTAGCCTTTTTATAGTTCATAGAACAATTTAATAAATTTCCATTTTCAACCATTACATGTTCAGAACTTTCATTGTTTTGCAGAACGTTTAGACAAAAATAATTTATTATAAACAAGGTTTTTAGGAGTAACTTATTTTAACTTTCCAAAAAAAAAATCTTTCGCACTCTAAAATCCCAACTGAAAATAAACAAAACCCACCGAACATAAAATAAATAAAACCCTAATTTCAAATACTCAGAAAATCCAACTCCAAAACTGAACTCTTATGTTGATAGCAATCAAGATATGAAGTTCGATGGTAAGTAGGAAAATTTTAGGAAAAACAATTACCTGAATCGGTGTCTCACTATTACATCATTTCCCGGGAAAAACTAGGTAGTATTGGGAAGTGTTATAATAAACTAATTGTTCAGCTATGATGTAAACTAATTGTTCGGCTATATGTTTAGCCATGAGGTGGAAAGCATGTGCTTAGATACACTGCATCAGTGAAAATGGGCTACCAAAATTAGATTGATTTACTAATGTCTTCGTCTTAAAAAGAGGATTTATCTGAACAAAAATACAAAACAAAAAGGGGGCATTCCGAAAATCGAACTCGGGACCTCTCGCACCCAAAGCGAGAATCATACCACTAGACCAAATGCCCTTTGATGAAATGGTTGATATGTACAGGTCTAGGATAGCGTGCAACTTAAGGTCAATTTATGAAGAACCTGGGAAAAATATCATCTTTAAAATAAGCCTAATTTTACCATAAAATTGGATATCCCCAGGCCTAAGTTAGAATCATGCGATCGGACCAAAAAGTCAAATACATAAGCTGAAAGGATTGATTTATAGCATAAAAGTCAAATAATGTAGCAGCTTGATAAACATCTTCAAACAAGCCTACTTGAGAACTAAAGTTCACTGAGCAGAGAAGGGCATTCTAAGAGCGAGAATCATACTACTATATCGACTGCCCTTGATGAATGGGTTGACTTGTAGGCAGAGGTCTTGTGACAAATATACAATTGACAGTTGCCAAAACACTCACGTAAAAGGCAAAATACGAAAAAGTATGCAAGATAGTATTTCATAAATGCACCATTTGAAATTGAATTTTTAAAAAAGGAAGAGGCATTTCTAAATTAATCTCAGAGAGCAAGAATCGTATTACAAGACCAAATGTCTTGGTAAAAGGCCAAATTTGTATGTACATGTATTTAATTAGAAATTTGATTTTATACTTTAAATTAATTCATATGATTCAACAATTATAATGTTGGCCCTGGACATTAAAAGGCATATGCTATTTGAATGGAAGATTCAATCTTGAAGGCAATACTTTATATTATAAAATACGGGAACAAAATCATTCAAAGACAGATTCAGCACTTTCACCTAAAGCAGGATTTGAAATCATACTAGATTTTATGTTACCTGAACGTCACCATACATAACATTACAATTAACAAATTCAATAATTAAAATTCCATGATTAAGGGGTCCCCGCCCCCCGAAAAAATCTTTATTCTTCAGGTCTATCTGCTTAAGACTTTAGCTACAATTTTTTCCCCTCCTTTTGTCCCCTTTATGGCTAAGCATACGACGAGAATGGCTTTCAAAAGTAGCCTCTTTATAGTTCATAGAACAATTTAATAAATTTCCATTTTTATCCATTACATGTTCAGAACTTTATTGTTTTGTAGAACATGCTAACAAAAATAATAATACTATAAACAGGGTTTTGTTGAGTACTTCTTTAACTTTCCAAGTAAATATCTTTCGTACTCTAAAATCCCAACTGAAAATAAAAAAAACCCATCCTAACTTAAAATAAACAAAACCCTAATTTTAAATACTTAGAAAATCCAACTCCAAAACTAAACTCTTAAGTTGATAGCAATCAAGAGATGAAGTTCGATGGTAAGTAGGCTGAGTTGAGGGGAAACAATTACCTTAATCGGTATCTCGCTATTACATCGTCATTCAGGCAAAACCAGGTAGTATTGGGAAGTGTTATAATAAATTATCTATTCGGCTATGATATAAACTAACTGTTCGGCTATATGTTTAGCCATGGAAAGCATGTGCTTAGATACACTGCATCAGCGAAAATATGCTTCCAAAATTAGACTGATTTACCAATGTCGTCGTCTTAAAAAGAGGATTTATCTGAACAAAAATATAAAATGAAAATGGGGCATTCTGAGAATCAAACTCAGGACCTCTCGCACCTAAAGCGAGAATCATACCACGAGACCAAATGTCCTTTGATGAAATGGTTGATTTGTACAGGTCTTGGGATAGCATGCAACTTAAGGTCGATTAATGAAGAACTTGGAAAAAATATCATCTTTAAAATAAGCCTAATTTTTCCATAAAATTGGATATCCCCGGCCTAATTTAGAATCATGCAATGGGACCAAATAGTCAAATACACAAGCTGAAAGGGTTGATTTGTAGAATAAAAGTTAAATTATGTAGCAGCGACATATGGCTAGATGCCAATCACTGTTTCTGAATTTACATAGGATTTAAATCATTTCCAACGTTTTAATAACCTATAGGGTCACACACTTAGAACATTGTAAGAGGATTACTGGTTTTTTTGGAGTAAAATTAAGATATCAACCATTGATATTTTGTTTAATAAGTATAGGGAATGTTTCCTTATTTATCGTTCAGATGTGCATGTTAAAAGGTATTTTATTTCTTTTATAAGTTACACGCATACATTTTATTTTAAGGCAATTCGATCGTTTGGAAAAAAGCCCTAGAAAAAAAATCAAAACGGTGGTTAGCACGTTTGTCTTCCCTTCTCCCTTTGATTTGTATGACAATCGAATACTTCGTTCGTGTGGATTACTACGGAAGCTCGACGTTTGGAGAGCTCGAAGCCAATGCAATCAGATCCAAATCAATACAAATAATCAAGATTAAATTCCAATAGTTACGAATGTAGTAATAGGTATAATACTCGATTTACATTATTTTACATAGATCTGTTAATTTTGGTTTCGATTTAGTGTTTATGTGCTGCATAAATTAACCCTAGAAACCTTTCACCAAGGCATTCAATAAGCTAGCTCCGATTTGCGAGACTCGATGGGGTTGCCCGAATTGACCTATATGTGACTCTTTTGCTCATGTGTAAAAATAACTGAGGGAATAATTACAAAGCATGCCCCGTTTCCAACGTAACATACTTTAGGGGGCAAAGTGTTAATGGGCCTTTTGGCAAAGCCATCAAGGCTCATTGGAATTATGAACTCATATTAAAGAATCCCTAGCTGAAACCCGCAGTGGTCAAACTGACCGAGTCAGGATTAGTTCTGGTCCAAAGCAAAATATCAACCCAAAGAATAACTCACGTTCAGTATTGATCATTCCAAGCCATCCGAATAGACTGGGTCAATTTCCACCAATCAATACCTATTCAAATCATGCCAATTCTTGAGGACTAGAGCGTTTCTTCATGTTCTCTGTAACACCCTGTATTTTCTGAGAATATTAAAAAAAATGGTTAATTATGAAGAAGTTATTAAGCCTTGAAGTTTGTATGCATATGAGAGAAATATATATAGATATATATAAAAATTAAATAAATAAACATGCAAAAAAGGTTCAAAACAGCGAATTGGGAGAGGGAATAACCGAACCGGCCCATTTTTGAGGTCGACCCAAGCCTCGCTGGGTCGACTAGGGGTTAACCCAGGGTGTTTGGCTGTCATCCCGTGGGCCGATTCGCTCAAATGCAGATTTTGCATTTGAATGGTTCTCATGATTCAGGGTTAATCTAATGGTCCTAAATAACTTCCTACACCTATATATACATCCCTAACCTAAACCTAAATCTCATATACAATTGTCTAGCCTCCATTGCTCTCTTCCTCTCTAAAAATAAATAAATCAATGGCGTCTCTACTCTGCTGAAACCTAAGCTAGGACTTGTGCTTCTTCTTCCTCCAATTCTGATTAGGATTAAAAGAGAACAGCTACAACACCTTTTTCTTTTAGAATCCAACCAAGGCAGGTGCAGTTATTTTCCGATATAAACTTTAATTATTATTGTGACATGATTGTAAATCTAAATTTGAGATTGCGTATGTTCTGTTCTGATCTATTTTATTCTATATATCTTTCTTCTTTCTGTTCTATAGCCAGGCTACCCCGAGCCTGCACCAAATCTCATAAGAGATTAACGCACGAACGTTAAACTTTGGGACAAATAATGAATGATGGCATAATTGGACATGGCTAATCTGTGACTAAAAGGACATAGCTTGTAAACTAGATTTAGATCTGTGCATATTCTGTGAATTGGAAGAAGAGGAACCATTGTATATTAACATGTGACTTGAGACATTGGACATAACGCATATTTTTGAATTAAAGATCTGTTATAATTTAAAGTTCTAGATTGTTGGGCATATTGTTTATATAGAGATTCATGATTTGGGATAAAAAGGGAATATGACTTAGGTGTGAAGATTTATGGTAAGATTTGATAACTATTAAATGTGAATAACACCTAAGTGGGAGATTTTTGAATATATGACATGCATTGAAATCGATGGCTATATTTGGTATAAGTTATATGCGAATCTTTTGTACTATGCAAGTTTAACTAAATTTGAGACGTGTGTTATATGGTAAATTATGACCATAATCTGTGCCATGTAAATTCAATGCAAACGTGGGGTATATGATCATAATGTGAATCATGACAACTATTTAGGCATGCAAACTTAGGCCAAATTTATAATTAGGTAAGATATGTTTATGAAACTTTAAGGAATGATTAAATCTGTTATATGGCCTAATCTGCTAGTTCTGTTATATTGCCTAATTTGCTAGTTCTGTTATATTGCCTAATCTGCTAGTTCTGCTATAATCTGCTATATCTGTTCATATACCAAATCTATCATCTGCTAAGTCTGCTGAAGATGCCTAAACTGTTATATGCTAAATCTACTAAACTGCTTAATCTGCTAAATCCGTTAAGTCGCCTAATCTGCTAAATCTGTTATCTTCCATATCTGTTGAGTTGATATATTTAGTCTGTTATTGACATAATCTGAATTGGCTATAATTATGAAAATTGACATGTATATTAGGCATGGGCATAAATGGTAAATTAATAATTAATTGGCCGCAAAGATAAACATGGCTGACTCGAGGTTAGAATGAGTTTGCGGCGTAATCCTGCCCGGAACCGCCCGGCACATCCAGTGGCCGCAAACAATAGGTTCTAATGTGAGAAGTTAGTCATAACGTGCTTGAAACCCGAGGTTAGACTCAGTTTGCGGCATAAATCTGCCCGGAACCAACCGGCCTAACCAGTAGCCGCAAACTGTCAGTCTAATGTGAGAGGTCTGGGCATTAATATTTAATTAATGAAAATCTGAGATAAATATAACGTCTAAAACGTGTTGGGCGGATAGGGTTAAACCCACTAGACTGATGAGTTTAATAAATCTATTCCGTGAATCGGTAGGCCCAATTACAAAGTAAGACAAATCTGTAAATCTGTTAAATCCGTATATCTGATCCGTTAGTCTAAAACTTGTCTGACCTGTGAACTAGTTGATCTGAATTCTGTATGTCTGAACTTGTTAATCTGAAATTTGTTAGTCTGGGGACACAAGGATAGGGGGAATTACTTGTGTCATATGTTGTTTGGGACCCATATTAGTTAGTAACCCTTTCTGGTATCAAAACTTTGACCCAAAAGTAGGTAGGGTCCGGGCACGCTTACTGAACTAATTATAAGCGGTTCATTCTGATAATGGCGAGGGGTGTTGATGGTGCGTTCCAACCGGGTCATGTGCGTGCATGGATCCCGGTCTGCCTCTGAGGATGTAATACGCCGTGACATTTGTAAATAGGTCTGTGTCATTCAAAGGTTGCCACTTTAGGGAATGATACACCCTTCGGTGGGGCTGGCACAGGGTATTTATGTATTGGGGAGACGATCGCTTGGGGTAGGGTTTTAGGGTACACTTAGTTCTGTCTGTTTCTATTGGTACCGTCTGTTTCTGTTGGGTGGCAACACCTGTCTGTTTCTGCGTGGTACCGTCTGTTCGGGTGGTAAAGGCCCAATTACTAGTGTACACCTTATGCTACATTCTGCTTCTGTCTGTTTCTGATCGGGTGGTAAAGGCCCATTACTAGCGTGGAAATTATTCTGTACCTGTTTCTGTTTTAGTTTAGACATTAGGGTGACACCTAATTCTGTTATACTAGTATTAGTGCAGAGAAGTGTAAAGAAATAGCTTATATCATTCTGTTCTTCTGTCATATCTGCTACATCTGTTACAGTTATCCCTCATCCAGTTTTATTTTCATGTCATGTTATTATTATCTGTTCATAACTGAAAATCACTGGACTTTCCAGACTTTTGTCTGACCCTTGTTGTTTCGCCTCCTTTCTTCCGTTTCTCCCCCCTCAGGTTTTGTAGAAGGGAATATTCTAGCTTGATCCAGATTTCTTCCGCTTACAGTGCTTAAAGTATGGCTTGTCTTCTTCTGTGGGGATTATGATTTTAAACTATGCATTCTGAAGGCTTTTGTACAGGACTGATATTTTGTACTTGAATTCTGATATTGTGATTTGAAAGGATGTAACCAAGCTTCTGTTGAAATAAAGTTATAAAATTTTCAAGTACTGTTTTATATGTCTTGTAAGTTTCTGTTCTGTTTACTAAAATGCTCCACCAAAGTTAAGGCATTCCCTTGTGAGTGACTTTAACGGAGGTGGGGTGTTACACTTGGTATCAGAGCTGAAGGTTACCAGATTGGGTAAAGTTTTTGAAAACTATTTTCAAAAAGGTTTTGAAAGGAAGTATTTTTAAAAATAAAGCTTATTTTGAAAAACATTATCCGCAAGAGCCATATATCTTTCCTTCAGTCCTTTTTTTTTGTATTGAATCTTTCCTTTTTTTTTCGTTTCAGCATGTCTGAAGCATCTGAGATACCAGAGGGTGTTCACGTACCCGGTTGGTTTCGTCAATATCTTGAGGCTAGGACCGCCGCCGTAGGTCCAGCAAATGATCCTCCTCCTCCACCCCCTCCTCGTGCAATTACTTTTTCAAAGATCTGTAGAGATTTTAGGGCCATGGGTGGGAAGGATTTCAAAGGAACTGAATCATTTGTAGAAGCGAGGAACTGGCTCAAAGAAACTGAGGATCTATTCATTATCTTCGAGATGGACGATAGGCAGAAGGTACAGTTGGCGGTATGGCTGCTCAAAGACGAAGCTTCCTACTGGTGGGAAGTCACTAACGCTGAGAGGCTGGTTGAGACATGGATGGATTTCAGAAAAGGTTTGAGACAAAATTCCTCTCGCAAGCTGAACGAAGTTTACAACTGGAAAAGTTCTTATCTCTTAAGCAAGGAAGTATGACGGTCAAGGAATACGTCAACCAGTTCAACCAACTAGCTAGGTTCGGATTGGATTTAGTCAACACTCAGCATAAAAAGGCTCTCCGCTTTGTTAAAGGATTGAACGAGCCACTGCACAGCCTAGCCATGACTCATGTACCCATGGGAGCGACTTACGAGAGATTGGTGGACATGGCACTACTACACGAGGAAGACAAAGGCCCGAAAGAGACAAAGAAGGAAGAACCACAGAATAAGAAAGCAGGGCCCAAAAAGGAAACGCAAAGGAAGGATGAGAAGTCTGATGATAAGAAGGGGAAAAAGTGCTTTACTTGTGGTAGGTCGACTCATCTGAACAAGGATTGCAGAAAAAGGAAGGGCGCTTGCTTCAACTGTGGGGAGATGGGACACTTCACTAGGGACTGCCCGAAGAGACGAGGACAAGGAGGGCAGGCGAACACTCTTGAGGCTAGTGGCTAGGATAGAAGTAGGAAAATTCCTATAGTAGGTTTAATTTCTTTATCTAATTATGGAGTTAAGACTCTTTCTGATTCTGGTATTTTGATTTTGTAATTGATACTCTGCACTTTAATACTAGTATTGTTTCTGATTCCGTTGTAGACTCAAACCTATAAGGGTTATGACTCATCTGTTTATGATAGATTGGGGTTTGAGGGATATCTGTGTTAGATGTCAAGTATGACGCATACATTCTGAGTTTTTGTGCGATATGATTTTATCATGCTTAGCTTCCTAAGAATCATTAGGGAACCTGATTTGTACCAATAGTCTATAAATATTTGAATAATTCTGCTTTCCAGTTTTGACATTGTCTAAAGGAGGTAATCCTCTAGGTGTCAATCTGATGTTGATTTCGGTCTTCGGGGTTGATACTTAGGGGAATTATTTTCTCAACCAATGTCTAATGGGAACCAAGACTTTGTCTTATCTGTACTCGCTTCCATCATTCGACTGTATCCTATCGATCGAATCTTCGAACTTTAGGTAGAAACTAATGGGTGTAAACATGTGTTTGAGACATGTTATGTTTGATGGTTGCAAGTGGATGCAAGTGGTTGCTAGTGGTTGCTCGTGGATGCATATACACACACTAGGCACTAGATCGGCTCAAAAACACTCTCATACTGCACATGGATGTGTGTGCATTTTTCAATTTTTGTGGATGCAGAATGATTGACTCCTCACATGGATGTTGCATTTGGATGAATGGTTATGCACTCATATAGAAATGATGTGTATCAAATAGGATTTCTTGCATACATATTTGGACTCATGACACTAACATGATTCGCATTAAGGAGGTCAACTGGATCAGTAGACCGCCTGATTTTGCATTAGATAAGAAACATATACACACACTTTGCATATGTTCATACGACATTAGAAACCTTTTAAGGACAATGGATGCCTGTGATTGAATGGTTGAGTAGATGGATGTTGGATGTTAGGATACATTCTTCTTAACTTGAAGATTTCGGGGACGAAATCCTTTAAGGAGGGGAGAATGTAACACCCCGTATTTTCTAAGAATATTAAAAAAATGGTTAATTATGAAGAAGTTATTTACCCTTGAAGTTTGAATGCATATGAGAGAAATATATATAGATATATATAAAAATTAAATAAATAAACATGCGAAAAAAGTTCAAAACAGCGAATTGAGAGGGGGAATAACCGAACCGACCCATTTTTGAGGTCGACCCAAGCCCCGCTGGGTCGACTAGGGGTTAATTCAGGGTGTTTGGCTGTCATCCCATGGGCTGATTCGCTCAAATGCAGATTTTGCATTTGAATAGTTCTCATGATTCAGGGTTAATCTAATGGTCCGAAATAACTTCCTACACCTATATATACATCCCTAAGCTAAACCTAAATCTCATATACAATTGTCTAGCCTCCATTGCTCTCTTCCTCTCTAAAAATAAATAAATTAATGGCGTCTCTACTCTGCTGAAACCTAAGCTTGGACTTGTGCTTCTTCTTCCTCCAATTATGATTAGGATTAAAAGAGAACAGCTACAACACCTTTTTCTTTTAGAATCCAACCAAGCCAAGTGCAGTTATTTTCCGATATAAACTTTAATTATAATTGTGACATGATTGTAAATCTGAATTTGAGATTGCGTATGTTCTGTTCTGATCTATTTTATTCTGTATATCTTTCTTCTTTCTGTTCTATAGCCAGGCTACCCCGAGCCTGCGCCAAATCTCATAAGAGATTAACGCACGAACGTTAAACTTTGGGACAAATAATGAATGATGGCATAATTGGACATGGCTAATCTGTGACTAAAAGGACATAGTTTGTAAACTAGATTTAGATCTGTGCATATTCTGTGAATTGGAAGAAGAGGAACCATTGTATATTAACATGTGACTTGAGACATTGGACATAACGCATATTTTTGAATTAAAGATCTGTTATAATTTAAAGTTCTAGATTGTTGGGCATATTGTTTATATAGAGATTCATGATTTGGGATAAAAAGGGAATATGACTTAGGTGTGAAGATTTATGTTAAGCTTTAATAACTATTAAATGTGAATAACACCTAAGTGGGAGATTTTTGAATATATGACATGCATTGAAATCGATGGCTATATTTGGTATAATTTATATGTGAATCTTTTGTACTAGGCAAGTTTAACTAAATTTGAGACGTGTGTTATATGGTAAATTATGACCATAATCTGTGCCATGTAAATTCAATGCAAACGTGGGGTATATGATCATAATGTGAATCATGACAACTATTTAGGCATGCAAACTTAGGCCAAATTTATAATTAGGTAAGATATGTTTATGAAACTTTAAGGAATGATTAAATCTGTTATATGGCCTAATCTGCTAGTTCTGTTATATTGCCTAATTTGCTAGTTCTGTTATATTGCCTAATCTGCTAGTTCTGCTATAATCTGCTATATCTGTTTATATACCAAATCTATCATCTGCTAAGTCTGCTGAAGATGCCTAAACTGTTATATGCTAAATCTGCTAAACTGCTTAATCTGCTGAATCCATTAAGTCGCCTAATCTGCTAAATCTGTTATCTGCCATGTCTGTTAAGTTGATATATTTAGTCTGTTATTGACATAATCTAAATTGGCTATAATTATGAAAATTGACTTGTATATTAGGCGTGGGCATAAATGGTAAATTAATAATTAATTGGCCGCAAAGATAAACATGGCTGACTCGAGATTAGAATGAGTTTGCGGCGTAATCCTGCCCAGAACCGCCCGGCACATCCAGTGGCCGCAAAAAAATGGTTCTAATGTGAGAAGTTAGTCATAACGTGCTTGAAACCCGAGGTTAGACTCAGTTTGCGGTAGAAATCTGCCCGGAACCAACCGGCCTAACCAGTAGCCGCAAACTGTCAGTCTAATGTGAGAGGTCTGGGCATTAATATTTAATTAATGAAAATCTGAGATAAATATAATGTCTAAAACGTGTTGGGCGGATAGGGTTAAACCCACTAGACTGATGAGTTTAATAAATCTGTTCCGTGAATCGGTAGGCCCAATTACAAAGTTAGACAAATCTGTAAATCTGTTAAATCCGTATATCTGATCCGTTAGTCTAAAACTTGTCTGACCTGTGAACTAGTTGATCTGAATTCTGTATGACTGAACTTGTTAATCTGAAATCTGTTAGTCTGGGGACACAAGGATAGGAGGGGAATTACTTGTGTCATCTGTTGTTTGGGACCCATATTAGTTAGTAACCCTTTCTAGTATCAAAACTTTGACCCAACAGTAGGTAGGGTCCGGGCACGCTTACTGAACTAATTATAAGCGGTTCATTCTGATAATGGCGAGGGGTGTTGATGGTGCGTTCCAACCGGGTCATGTGCGTGCATGGATCCCGGTCTGCCTCTGAGAATGTAATACGCCTTGACATCTGTAAATAGGTCTGTGACATTCAAAGGTTGCCACTTTAGGGAATGATACACCCTTCGGTGGGGCTGGCACAGGGTATTTATGTATTAGGGAGCCGATCGCTTGGGGTAGGGTTTTAGGGTACACTTAGTTCTGTCTGTTTCTGTTGGTACCGTCTGTTTCTGTTGGGTGGCAACACCTGTCTGTTTCTGCATGGTACCGTCTGTTCGGGTGGTAAAGGCCCAATTACTAGTGTACACCTTATGCTACATTCTGCTTCTGTCTGTTTCTGATCGGGTGGTAAAGGCCCATTACTAGCATGGAAATTATTCTGTACCTGTTTCTGTTTCAGTTTAGACATTAGGGTGACACCTAATTCTGTTATACTAGTATTAGTGCAGAGAAGTGTAAAGCAATAGCTTATATCATTCTGTTCTTCTGTCATATCTGCTAAATCTATTACAGTTATCTCTCATCCAGTTTTATTTTCATGTCATGTTATTATTATCTGTTCATAACTGAAAATCACTGGACTTGCCAGACTTTTGTCTGACCCTTGTTGTTTCGCCTCCTTTCTTCCGTTTCTCCCCCCAGGTTTTGTAGAAGGGAATACTCTAGCTTGATCCAGATTTCTTCTGCTTGCAGTGCTTAAAGTATGGCTTGTCTTCTTCTGTGGGGATTATGATTTTAAACTATGCATTATGAAGGCTTTTGTACAAGACTGATATTTTGTACTTGAATTCTGATATTGTGATTTGAAAGGATGTAACCAAGCTTCTGTTGAAATAAAGTTATAAAATTTTCAAGTACTGTTTTATCTGTCTTGTAAGTTTCTGTTCTGTTTACTAAAATGCTCCACCAAAGTTAAGGCATTTCCTTGTGAGTGACCTTAACGGAGGTGGGGTGTTACATTCTCCGATTAACTAGTATCGAATGGCACAATAAAATAGACGAAAAGTAAACAATAAAATAGATATACTTGTTTATTGATCAAATCTTGATATGTCTTTGACTAGCCAAAAAAATACATAATACGATAATTTTCTTAGGCTGATACCATACATAACAACTAAAACACTTAATCTCATTACTTAAGTTACATTAAAAACGAAGAAAAATGATAATTAAACAATTTCAAGTCTCGAGCCACTCAAAAATGGTGACATCAATTCCTCTTTCTTCATCTAGCCGCTCAACACCTCTGTCTTCTCCATCGCCTCGAGCCCTCCCCTCAGCAATCCCTTCGCCTCCTCCTTTCCCTCCTAACCCAAATCTGCCTCCTCCGCTTCCCAAACGCCCCTCCAACCCTCCTCTTCCCTATGTGAAATGGTCTCCTCTTTTTGCCTCCAAACCACGCAACGCTGGATCCTTCATACTGCCAGTGATCACCCACAAATTCTCATGAAAGAATGTCGTGCCTACTGATGATATCCGACAAGCTAGTGTAGACATCTGGCAAGATTATCTTATTGGGTTCTTTCTTGATGAACCAATCACCTATGAAGTTGTGGTAACGAATCTCAAGAAGCACTGGCAACCGAGAGGGCCGATCAGCATCAAATTCAACGGTAATGTTTTTTTTCTTTCTAATTCAGGACAGTGAGGATAGGAAGAGGATTCTTGAAGTGGATCCCATTATAATTAGAAACAAGGTCTTCAGAGTCAAGAAATGGGATGTCTCGATGGGTAGTACTAGTAAAGGAATTAAAAACATTCCAGTGTGGATAAAAATGTTTGATCTTCCAATGGTGGCTTGGTCTAGGTTAGGAATCTGTTGGCTAGCCTCGTTAGTTGAGAAATTTCTACGTATGGATCAGTCTACCAAGAAAATGGACCATCTGGGGTATGCTAAATATATGGTAGAAGTTGCTGCGACGGATGAAATGCCTGACATGCTTCCGGTGTTGCTGGACGATGGAACTGTTCGAGAAGTAAAAGTGTACTACTTGTGGAAGCCTGCCCATTGTTCTAAATGCTAGATTTTCAGACATAGATTGGAAAAATGCAACAACATTGATAAAACGAACACCCATACTATTGGAAAGAATAGAGAAGAGAGTGAACACGATAGAGTTCCTAAGGGTGATTCAGGTGTTCAGAAAATGGAAAGCAGGCTGGAAGAGAACATTGAGTGGCTAAGGAAACACCATAGACCGATGTCCTCTAGAAGTAACAGACAAGCAAGTGTTCTATTGCTCAAGAAATGGAAAAGGAAAGAATTTGTTGCGAGTAAAGCTAAAAAGCCAGTTAGTGAAAGTGGGGGAAAATTAGCGGAAAATATAATGAATAAGAACTCCTTTGATGTGCTTAGACATTGCGCTAATTATGGGGACATGCAGTCAGACGAACAGGAGCTGGAAGATGGTGAACTGCGAGATGAAGATGAGAAGGCATACAGACTTTAAGGGAACAACGTTGAAATAGTGAACCATGATGGTAACGTTTCAAATGGTGTGTCCAATGTTGAGAACCGTGTAGAAACTGTAACCATCAATGAAAAAATAGCCACAGACCAAATTAACGCAGTTCGCTGCGTGGGGAAGTTAAATGGGATGAGTGAGGGAAAAAACTAAAAGCACTCAAGTAGGAGAAGCATATAGGAAGACAACACCCAAGGATAAAGATAAGGGAAAGAAGGTAGTGAGCAGGTCTGAAAATGAGGATTAAAGTTATAAAGTAAATGGAGGTATGTACAATACTAATGCCATGCAAATCTTATTAAAAGACATAAGGGAATTTGAACAATGCTTGAAATCGGGTGACCATGGTCGAGGTAAAGAAGTGGATGACCTTCCCCAAAACATAATGGATGAAGCAGATAAATTCGAAGAGATCAGGAATGGTGGTTCTATTGACAATCCAATTATGCAATTTGGCATTGACAATCACTCCAACTTCAGTTTTAAACCTAGTTTCCTAAATACTGGTCGAAAACTAAACTTGAAAACAGCTTCGCAAAATAAAGACGTTATTAAAGGACTCGAGTCTGAAGCTTCCACCTCTACGGTATCATCCTCTGATAAGAAGCGAGGTAAGCCCAAACAAGATAAACCATACTCGCATATCTTACCACAAGCTGCTTATAAGCCACCTCCGCAAATGGCGAAAGCTGTAGTTGAACCAAACTCCCCAATGGCCAAGGAAGCCTCCACTCCTCTTACTCGAAGCAGGATGCGTAGCCTTCAGCTCAATTTCATTTAGCTATGGGCTTTTGGGAAGTGAATGAAAATTTCAATAGCAATGCTTCTTTGTTGGACATCTAGTAAATAGTCAAGTCCTTATTTTGAGTCATGTAACAATATGTATTGGTTGTGTAATTCAGTTGGCTTATTCATACTCCCTGCGTGGAGTCGAGCCTCTCTTAGCTGATGCAAACTTTTTGTATCACCTAATTAGATATACTCAATTATTATATTAATAATTAAGTGGCTGGTCCACTATAAAAAACATTCGACCATGCCAAAAAAAAACGAAGAAAACAAAAGCTTCTACATCCATCGTTATTCGGTTATGCAAGAATGTTTAATTATCTGTATATTTTATGAAAAATTCATGTTAAATTTCTTCATTGGCCTGAACAGTTAGTTCTTAGCACTACATTCTCATCAAAACTTCAATTTTTCTTATGGAAAAGGGATCTTTAATGGAATCATCGTCTTTTAAGATACAAAAATTATCAAATTATGCATAAATTACAAAATGGTTTAAAAATTGGTAGATTTTTCTGATAAGGCCTGATATATTCTAAGGTAATCCCTGCATATGTGTTGATAGGCCTTTTGGCAAAAGCCATGAGGCTCATCAGACGTATCAAAGAAGCCCAGGTCGAAACCTGCAGCGGTCAAACCGACTGAGTCAGGACTAGATCTAGTCCAAATCAATATATCAACCCAAAGAATAGCTCACATTCAGTATTTATCATTCCAAGCCATCCGAATAGACTGGGTCAATTGCCACTTACCAATACCTATTCAAATCATGTCGATTCTTGAGGACTAGAGCATTTTTTCATGTTCTCCGGTTAATTAGGATCGAATGGCACGTATTCCAGCTAACACAAGCACTGAATCATTTATAAATACACATTTTGGACATAAAAGAAGGGACTTTGAATTTTTAGTATTCTTCTTTGATTATATCACCATTATAACTATTCGATTGTAATAATTATTTGATATAAGAAGAATTATAAAGTGGACGTAGGCTCGTTAACACCGAGCCATTATAAATCTGTGTGTGATTGCTCTTTTCCACATTTTTCATTTATCTATCTTTATTAACATCTCTAAAATTCATTCTTTGGGCGTTGTGCATATTTTTGATGTGAACAATATGATTTTCCATAATATGAGGAAATAGTATAAATATCATTATGATATTATTCCATAACTGTAGAAGTACATATAAATTGTATGTTATAATGTGAGAAAATAATATAAATATCATTATGATATTATTCCATAACTGTAGTAGTACATATAAATGGTATGCCATAATATGAGGGAATAATGTAAATAATATTATGATATTATTCCATAATTGTAGAAGTACATATAAATGGTATGCCATAATATGAGGAAATAATATAAATATTAGTATGATATTATTCCATAACTGTAGCAGTACATATAAATGGTATGCCATAATATGAGGAAATAATGTAAATATCGTTATGATATTATTCCATAACTACAGCAGTACGTATGACTGCATGATATCTTGCAACTATATGTATTTGTGGTTACTGAATGGAAAAGTATCCTTCTCTTCAATTTTCTTCAAGGTATCAGAGCTTTGATCCTAAATAGTTCAACTCCCTCTTGTTCAATGGATCTCATTAACCAAACTTCATCCTATCAGATTCCTAATGGAAGTGATCCCACTAAGCTCTAAACTTTTTTAGGCAAATGTCAATGGTGCCGAGAACAAGGATATGTGATGGCTCATTGTCCTTTATTTAAGAAAAAATTTCCTAATGACATTCCTTTTGCTTCAAATTCTCAACCCCCGTTAAACCGATTCACACCAAAACCTCAAGCAAATACCGAAAATCCCTCTGCCCCTTCATCCTCTTCAACATGGCTTCTCGATAGTGGTGCTTCCCACCACGTCACGAAAGATCTGAACAATCTATCCCTCCATGCTCCTTATGATGGAACCGAAGAGTTGATCGTCGGTGATGGCAAGGGCCATCAAATCACTCGCGATTGTTCTTGTTTTCTATCAACACTCAAACTAAATAATGTCTTAGCTGTTCTTGCCATGTCTAAAAATATAATTTTTGTTTCTCAACTTTTCCAAGATAACAATATCTCAATTGTCTTTTCTTCCACCTTTCATCATGTGAAGGATCTCAAAATGGGGAAATCTCTATTCCAGGGGTTGGTTGCAACAGGCATTTATGAGCTCAAATCCACAACCCCTACAGTCTACGCAAGCATAAATAGTTCACTTGATTGGTATTATTGTTTAGGGCATCTGTCTCATAATGTTTTTAGGCAAATTGTTTCCAAAAATAAATTTCATGTCCCTAGTATCTCCACTTCCTCTATTGTGTCCATTGCCCCAGTTGAGTATGTTTATTCTGATCTTTGGACATCACCAATTTACTCTCATGATGGCTTTAAATATTGTCTTATTTTTTTGATCATTTTTCTAAATATGTTTGGTTGTATAATTTGAAACGAAAATCAAATGCAAAACATGTATTCATTCGATATAAATCACTAATTGAGAAATACTTTCAACTGCCTCTCAAAACTCTCTACTCGGACAACAATGGTGATTATGAAAGCCTGCGTAACTACTTGTCTATCGATAGAATTTCTCATCTCACAACTCCACCCCACACCCCTCAACACAATTGCTATGCGGAGCGATGACATCGACACACTGTTGAGACATTTCTATCACTCCTAACACATGCTAAAATGCCCCTGGAATATTGGACAAATGCTTACTCAACAGCTTTTTACTCGATTAATCGACTTTCCATGCCAACTCTAAACAATGTGTCACCCTACTTGAAATTATTTGGCCAACATCCTAATTATTCCAAGCTTTGAAGTTTTGGGTGTCTTTGCTACCCATGGCTTAAACCCTGCAATTCTCACAAACTTGAACTCAAATCTCAACCATGTATTTTTGTTGGTTATTCACCTACTTAAAGTGCATATTATTATCTCGAATTAAACACTAGTTGTGTCTACGTTTCTTGTCATGTTCACTTGAAAGAAAACGGTTTTACTTTCTTTGAAATTAACAATTCAAGTACCTCCTTGTCTGACCTAGTGGAACAATGGGCACCTCTCACATTATCTATATTATCAAACACTCAATCTTCCTCTTCTCATTCATTGCAAACTGATTCACCTTCCATAATATGAGGAAATAATATAAATAGCATTATGATTTTATTCCATAACTGTAGCAGTACTGTAATGGCCCGAACTTCCATACACATTGAGTTGACTAATTACACTATACGTCCAACCCAAATTGCACAGAAACACGAATCATTGATAGAAAGAAATTAGAGGATAAGAAATAGAAAGAAAGAGAAATTAAAATAGAAGAAAACAAAGAACACAAATCTCACAGCGGAACGAATAAAATATATTATATAACATAACTTTTGAAATACAAATTTGAAAACTGTATATACATACCATTATCAGAGCACAACAGCTATTTCTGGAACAGTTATAAACAACTGCTTCCAGATACAAACATAGTATACAGCGGAAAATATGATAGTCTATAGCTAACTGGTGATGCCTTCTGCTTCAAGATCCTCTAAGTGAATCTGTAAATCCTCACTACTTGACTGCCCGTTCAAATTTGGGCACCCAAGAGTTTAGGGAAAACAAACAAAATAAACTCTGGGTGAGTCATGGGACTGGTGTGAGTAAACTCCAACCGTTGGTTTAACTTTCAAAAATCCTTTCGAAAGAAATGATAATCAAAAGACCGATCCACACATAAAAATGGATGGTTTTTACCTTATGATAACCAAAAATATTTTTTTATCAATTCCAATGATATTACAATAGTGTCTAAATCAAATAAAATAGGAATCTAGTGGAACGCTTGCATCTCACGCTTATAATATTAAATCAAAAACCGCAGGGCGCTTAATGGAGATTGGATTTCGAACATGACAAGGTATGGAACCACCTTCCAATAGTGTATCTCTAGAGGGGAATACACTGGGTTCAACAATAATGTCTTGCAACCCGGCCCACACATGGATGGCCACTCATTTAACTTGAGTGTACCGAGCATATTATCACCAACGGTTGTGATCAGCAACCGTTACTGAAAGTATACAGCAGCGAATAAAATAAGAAGCAAATGAAATTTCTCTACATCAGGTGATAATCCCCCTAATGGGAATGACCCACATGGCCATGCTACCTACCTGATTTTTGTCATTTCTCGGTTGATGAGGCTTGAGGTTACGATTATCTTCTAGAACATCTTTCCACCATTTACTTTGAATGTCACCTTGTCAGATCCATCAATATATGTTGTCCTGGGACTGGACAAACCAAAGGCCCCATATCATTAGTCCATCTTAGGCAGTTTTTACCTAGGATTAACAGAACAACCCTTGCACTTTACTCCGTCTTCAATTATCTTCAGCATAAGTTGATGCGTAACGCTTATGTCAATACGAAGTGGTTTTCAGATATTAAATCTGATCCCGGTCTCTTCGTATCGACAACGGAGGTATAAAATAAACCAAAATTTGATAGCTGGTGATTTAACTATGAAAAAAACATCCATACAATCAACGGTTCTATTTCCAAGTGGAAATTTCTACCGATCAAACATCACACAACACTGGCCCCTCTTTATATTAGTTCTTTATTATATTATTGATTTCAAATTCCCTTTTCCCTCTTTCGTATCCTTTCAAAGCTCAATTTTCTCTCTCTATTCTTGGAAAAAAAATTCAATATCATAATTACTTTATTTCGAGGAAATACCTCGTATTATAGTTAGAAAACATTTCTATATATTCACAAATCCTTATTTTCTATATTCGGAAAATATCCCTTATTAATATCGAAAAATATTTCCATATTTCATTTATTAATCCCTCGTTGACCAATTCATTTTCTTCTTTTTTTGGCATAGAAAATATCTCTCATTTTATTTGGGGAAAACATTTCAAAATCCTCTAAATTAGCGCGACGTTATAAAACATCATTATTATAACTCAAACCGTTATTCATTTATTAACTAACCATATTGCTAACCAATCTTCACTATCGAACCTTAACCATTTCTCCATCAATCATGAAGTCAATCAAGTTGGGGTATAATTTCCTCTCAGACCTTAATTGAACAACATTTTCAACTTTGAAATAGTCAAAGCTCAAAAATTTAAACAAAACATCGCTTACGTGACTCTCAGATTCAATCTAAGAATCCACTTCCTTTATGGAAAAACAATGATTATAATGGTAGCATTATAATTGCTGTTTCCAAATATTTGATTTATAAGATATTTATTATAACGGCAGCATTAAAATCATTGCTTAGATTTACAAAACATTTATTATAACGACAACGCTAAAATCGCTGTTTAGATTTACAAAACATTTATTATAATGACAGCGTTAAAATCGCTGTTTAGATTTATAAACATTTATTATAACAATGGCATTATAATCGCTGTTTAGATTTATAACGGTAGCGTTATAATCGTTGTTCCTAAATAATTGGTATATAAAAATATAACTTGTACTTATTAATTCAATTAATAAGTAAATAAATAAATAAAAATTAGATTTGATTCAAAATGAAAAGTAAAAATTACTACTTCCCTAAATTCGATATAATCGAATTCCAACAAATAACTCTCTATCGAATAATCTATATTCGATTATATTCCTATCTTTGGATTTTATCTACCATTTCAGGTTAATTTAAATACCAAATTCACTTTTGAATTTATCCTTTCCGAATCATTACCAAATCCATTTATAACCCTCCTAGCCTACAGAACGTTATTTATATTCCAAATTTTGGGACAAAACTCATCGTTTCTTTAAACTCCACGCCTATAGTCAAGCCTCTCTTAGCTCATCTCTTAGCTCATCTCCTAGTCTACAAAACGTTATTTATATTCTCCACTTCGCCCCTTTCATCTCCTATATCCGCAGCAGCCTCATCTCAACCTCTTATTACCGTTGTTGAGCATTCCTCTACTTCATCTAAGTCAAACCTTGATATATCCACATCTACAAATTCAACACCCAACAATCATGTACATTCTTCTCAAATGACCACAAGACTACAATATGGCATTAGGAAACAAATCAGTAGACTGAATTTAAATGCGGGGGTTCATGAGATGGAGATCCCAAAAATAACACCCAAGCATTAAAAAGCCCCATTTGGCGTAAAGCTATGGATGAAGAGATTGATGCATTGGTGAAAAATAGAACTTTGGATTTTGTACCTTCATCTACGTCACAAAACGCAATGGGATGCAAATGAATTTTTCGAATTAAAAAGAATAAGGATGGTAGCATTATTCAGTACATGGATCGCTATGTTGCAAGAGGTTTTAATCAGAGAGCTGGCATTGACTACGGTGTGACTTTTAGCCCTGTAGTTAATCCCGCCATAGTTCGTCTTCTTCTCTCACTTGCAGTTATCAAGGTTGGTCATTGCGCCAACTTTACATAAACAATGCTTTTCTATAGGGCACACTCACTGATGATGTATACACCATACAACCTCCTGGCTACACAGATCCTATACATCCAACACATGTATGTAAATTAAACAAGGCAATGTATGGGTTAAAACAAATTCCAAGAGCTTGGTATAAAGAATTACGGCAATATTTAAATTAGTTGGGCTTTAAGAATACGGTCTCTGATTCATCCTTGTTCACATTGCACAAAAATGGTGACATCATTTATCTGTTGGTTTCTGTGGACGATATCATTGCTATAAGTAATGAAACTCATGCTTTGGAAGCTTTTATAAAAAAAAATTGACAGCACGTTTCTCATTCATAAACCTTGGAGAATTGTCTTACTTCCTGGGAGTGGAAGTAGTGCCTCATCCAAAAGGTATTTTCTTGAGTCAAAAGAGGTATACTGCTGATATTTTGTGCAAAGCTAATATGAACGATGCAAAACCATTTGCAACACCATTAGCAACTCATCCTCCATTAACTATATATGGAAATCTTCTCAACGATCCTACTAAGTATCGTACTCTGATAGGTAGTTTACAATATTTGAGTCTCATAGGGCCTGATGTGGCATTCGCGGTGAACAAGTTAGCACAATACATGCGGCATCCAACTAAGGAATATATGCAATCTCCACATCTTCTTCTTTGGTATCTAAGTGGTACATCTAATATGGGTTTAATTATACACAAAAATTCACCTCTCACTCCCCATGCTTACTCTAATGCAGATTGGGCTCGTGACAAAGACGACTACATTTCTACAACATCATATATAGTCTATTTGGGAAAGAATCCTATCTCCTGGACATCAAAGAAGCAACATACAAGAGCTAGATCATCCACCAAGGCCGAGTACAGGGTAGTGGAAAATGCTACAGCCAAAATTCTTTGGGTAGGAAATTTATTCAAGGAGCTTGCTCATAACCTTGCTCTCGCGCCAGTCATCTATTGTGATAATGATGGAGCTACATATGTGAGTACTAATCCAGTTTTTCTTTCTAAAATGAATTGTCTGTGATTAAACTACCATTTTGTCAGATAAAATGTGCAAAGTGGAAACTTGAGGGTCTCTTACATCTCCACTAACGACCAGCTTGCGGATGTCCTCACTATGCCACTACCACGTACCTCCGTTACAATATTGGTTAGCAAAATCGATCTTTCATCTTTGTCATCAGTTTTGAGAGGTCGTGATAAGGACTAACATATTCTAAGTCAATCCCTGCATATGGTATTCCATAATATGAGGAAAATAGTATAAATATCATTATGATATCATTCTATAATCGTACCAGTACATATAAATGGTATGCCATAATATAAGGAAATAATATAAATATCATTATGATATTATTCCATAACTATAGCAGTACATATAAATGATATGCCATAATATGAGGAAATAATGTAAATATCATTATGATATTATTCCATAACTGTAGCAGTGCATATAAATGGTATGCCATAATATGAGGAAATACTATAAATAACATTATGATATTATTCAATAATTGTAGCAGTACATATAAATGGTATGCCATAATATGAGGAAATACTGTAAATATCATTAAGATACTATTCCATAATTGTAGCAGTACATATGACTGCATGATATCTTGTAACTATACATATTTTTTGATTGTTGAATAGAAAAGTATCCTTCTCTTCAACTCTTCTTCATTTCGTGAAACAAAGTTTGTTTTAAATGAAAGAGAAAAAGATAAATGATGAGAAAGAAAGACAATGTTGGTCATATAAGGGTGAAAGAAGTACTCTACTAAATACCAATGAGTGAAAGCAGACATAGGTGAAAGTAGGAAAAATGCAGATGCATCGATTAGCATCTTTTGTTATGTTACAAACTGCTTTTAAGTGATTTCAATATGTTCTTTGTCAAGGATGAAACAAATAAAATTTAGTCATGGACTTTTCATTGTAATTACTTCAAAATTTAGTACATCACTCGTATTCAACAAACAACATTATACCAGAACACTATCAAATATTAAATTCGTACCACAATGTCATATTACATAACGTTACCATTAACAAATTCAGTAATTAAAAATCGACGATTCAGGTTTATTTTTCCAAAAATCTCTTTTTCCTTAAGGTCTATCAACTTAAGACTTTAGCTGCAATTTTTTTCTCCCTTTTCCCCCCTTTGTGGCTAAGCATACGACGAGATTAGTTTTCAAAAGTAGCCTCTTTATAGTTCATAGAACAATTTAATAAATTTCTAATTTCAACCATTATATGTTTAGAACTTTTATTGTTATATAGAACGTGCAAATAAAAATAATATATTATAAACAGGTTTCGTAGCGACCCGGGGAATTCGACGCCTAAATTCCAACAATAATACATAACCCGTATCACTTGCTAGAACTCAATTATTGAAAATAGCAGATAGTTAATGAAAGAATATAGAGGGTGAGATAAGAAAGAAAAAAAAATTAGGATAAAAGAAGAAGAAGAACACAACAACATCAGAGTCTCACATCGCAACAGAATAAAATATAATAGAAACAAAACTTTATTAAGAGCTTTGAAATAAAAACTTACAATCATCAGAGTACATCAATACATCTGGACAGTCATTATAATCTGTCCTTATATACAACACACAGCGGAATAAATACTAGATATCACACGTCTGAACACCTTCAGTTCGTCTCTGAACATCACAACATCCAATAACCTGAACCGGCACAACCCGGTCTAACCCGAGCATTTACAAAATGCTGGATCAGTCTGGTGAACCAGAGTGAGAAAACTCACTAAGTTTAAAACATCACACAACTTGATTTTAAAGTCAAATCATTTCTTTTTGAAATTATAGCGTATTCTGATATTATAATAGTGTCTAAACACAAATATATATCAATCTAGCGAAACGCTTGCATCTAATGTTCCACATATATAGTATACAATCAAAACCGCGGGTTCTTATTGGAGATTGGATTTCCAACTATGACAAGGTATGGAACCACCTTCCGATAGTGTATCTCTAGAGGCGTATACACTGGGTTCAACAAGAACATCTTGCAACCCGGCCACACATGACCGACCACTCATTTCGCTTGAGTGTATCGAATGTATATCACCAACAGTTGGGAGCTACCCTACCGTTTCCCAAAAAGGGACAACATCAAAATAGGTTAAAGAAAGAAATGAATTATCTCTAGATAGGTGATTATACACCCTACTTGGGTGCGACCCACTTAGCCATGCTACCTGCTCGATTTTTGTCATTTCCCAGTTGAAGAGGCTTGAGGTTTAACATTACCTTTAGCACAACATATCACCATTCACTTTGAATGCCACATCGTCAAATCCGCCAAATCACTAATTGACGTCCACAACCATAACCTAGTCATTAAGCTAAGAGAAATGATCATTCTCCGCCACTAATAGAAATACGTTTGTAAAAATCAATGTACGTGATTCTTAAGAAATATTCTTCCATATATTCGTCCATACAAGTCACCCAGGAACAGGATGAACCGAAGGTACCCTCCTACTACATCCTAAGTATCCCCCTAGAGATCAGTAGCGAGTAGTCCTTGCAAATCCATAGATTTCAACCATGACAGAACCCCAGTATATCTCCGCGTCGACTCAGAGATTTTAAGTGGTTCTTCCATTTATAAAGATCACCGGTCTTCAATTTATTCATCTCGATCAGCATCTGATATCTTCCACATTTTCGTATAAGTTGGTCGGAATGGTATTCAAATATAAATTCGATCCCGGTCTTTCCGTACCAACGATCGTATTGGCCAGATTTGATAATCGGTTATTTAACTATCAAATAAACAACCATTCAACCATAAAATAAAAATATATCTACTAGTTCAATACTCGGCATCATTGGCTTATTTAATTGTAAATAATTAACGATAGGTTAATTTAACTATTGCAATATTTGGAAATAACATTACACTTCTTTCTAATATTCGCAAGACCCTTTTTCATTCTAATACTTCAAAATAAATATTATAACACTATCCAATATTCCATTTTTATTATCATTTGCCCAACATTATCCATTCTCTAAACTGGGAAATCAATTTAACTTCTTATTCGTAAAAATAATTATTACGATAATCTCTTTTGTTCAATACTTGAAAACCATAGCCCACACTTTCCTTTTTGAATAACATCATTCTAATTCTCATTTCCTTATTTTGTAAATATCGTTACAATCTCCTTTTCATTTCCGTTACCTTGGAAATCTCATCATATATATTCTTAAATCTTTTATTTCCTTTTCTCTGTGGAAATATCTTTTTATCCTTTCTCAAGCTTTCTATTTTCGTTTTACTTTGGAAATATCTTTGACCATGCATTTCTGTATTTCAACATTCATTAGTCCTTGACTGTAAAATTGTAAGAGAATAATCCCCTAAGTGTCAACCCCGAAGATCAAAATCAACATCAGATTAACACTCAGAAAATCACTCAACTCAACCAATCACCAGTTAGGTTTTTAATTCTTATCTTAACACCTTATCAATTCATTATATTTCACTTGAAATCCATTCAACCATTTTCCACTTTGAAAATCTTGTTTCCGTTCCCTTCACTTCGCTTAATTTCATTATTAAGTCTCACCTATTAAAAATCGATATTTTAACTCCACGTCTCTTTTATAAATCTTATTTATAAACTCAGGTTTGATGTAAGTCCTATTTATATCTCGATTCATTTTACTTAATCCAACTATTAAGTAACATTTCATTTAAGCTATCGTTCCCACTTAAATCTCTTTATAACTTAGTTATAAAACTCGGTTTTAATATTAAACCTGTTCAGAACTCCTTTCAAAATTTAACTCGATTTCATTTCAAACTCTGATTTCTTACATAAATGAATTTCATTTAAAAAGAAATCTCTTCAATTATTATTAATTAAATTAATAATTTACTCCATTACGAACAACTTTAAAAGTAGTTAAATCTTTTATTAACCAAAATAAATAATAACTTATCTCTATGTCTTATCAAATTAAAACAAATGTTCGTTAAACTATTTCAATAGATTTATTTGATAATAAACTAATATAATTTAATAATTTCAATAAAAGCTGTTGACTTTGTCAATCCACAACACGGTTATCTCGTTAACCAATTCTATTTAAATCAATTAATAATATGATTAATTTTAATAACTTCATTTAATCGTTTCTTCGAAACAATTAATCTAATCTTTAACCATCTGGTTAATTTCTACTCACTTGCTTATGAATCTCCATATTATAAGAATTTGCTTTATAAAATAATTCTACAATTATTTATAATCTTAAATAATAAATAATGCTTATTTCCTTTAATAAATTTCCATTTAAATAAATAGATTTAAAAATCTAACTTTAGTTATAAAATAAATTTTATAACTTCATTCCAGTCGATTTACATGACGGTAAATCCTTATTTGTAAAACAATTGATTTTCAAGCCATCTGATGCCAATTACTCAACCAATACTATCCATTGGTTAAAAACAAACAACAATGAAATTTCAGGTCAACAGTTAACAACCAAATCAATTGTCCAATCCATATTGGTGAAATAATTCATATAATTGTGATAAAAAAATAACAATAAATTTGAGGAATCCCGTTGGATACCTCCAACCTATTTCTCCCTGCATCAAATATGTTATCTCAAATAATATTATCCAGTTTAATAAACAGATATAATATTAAATAAACAATCCATAACAGTACACAGCAAACAATTTATCAACCATAGCACACAACTAAAAACCCGACTTATATAAATATAAGTGGGTAAACTGAGTGAGTTAAACTCACTTTGATTTGTTCGTTGTAGCGGTTCGGTTACCATTAAATTTAAACAATGTTAAATTTAACTGTAATTCATAGTTGTCTCCATTCACATCCGATATGTTCCATACGGTTGAGTTCATCACCACGATTCCAGTGTTCTTTGTTTTTGTTGGATTCTAATCACAAAAAGTTATACAGTTTAACTATTAATGATTTAATTATTTTAAATAAAATACTTAATTAAGTTTTAATACTAATTACTTTTTCTTCTTCACGTTACCAAATAAATGAGCCTTGCACCTTAACTTCATGCACGTCCATTTTAACATGCCCACTTCTTCACGTTTTGTTTCCATAGCTGCACGTTCCAACTTCTAGCCAACCTTCTCTTTTGTGCCTTTCCTCTTAGGTACCCACGTTTGCATACATGTCGTTCACCATTTTATGCCCAACTTTCTTTTGTTCTTTCACCATCACGTTCTGCCTTATTCAAAGGAAATTCACGTTCACATTTTATGCATCACCCACATGTCCTCGTCCTTTATTCACATTGGAAACCTCCATCCATCCCCAAAGTAATCTGCCATGTGTTGATCCCCATTGACTTGAGGAAATGGGTTACATAGGCTTACATCATCATTCCCATCGTTATGCCCAAGTTCTTTCATCTGGAATTTGCCCCGTTTCCAAACCGTTTGTTTTCCCGCTCCACTATGTTTTCACATATAGGCCCCCTTTAAAACTACACGCTTCATGTACCTTCCCTCCACGCATCATTTTACTCCACTTCAGTACTCTCGTTCATCTCAACTTCACCATGTCTTCACCATTCCAAAGTGCCAAGCAATTTCCTCCCACTCCCTTTTGTATTTACTGTTGTTCGCGAAGCCTTCTTCACTTTCCAGTCCTTACGAAACCAACCCTTCTACATCGTTAAAGGTCACCATGCGTTACCCAGTCTTACGTTAAAGTGCCCAACTCCCCTCTTCTTTTATCTGCACCGTGCCTTCACCATGAAAATGTTTTCTCGTTTGTGTTCTTTTCTTACTGACCACTCTCTTTTGTTTTCCAGTATTAAATATTCTCATATTCACTTCTTGGTGCTTCACGAGATCTGCCTTCTTTCCACTTCATATTTCCTGTTCCAGATTTAACAGCCTAGTACTCCACGCTCTTCAACCGATGCTGCTCCACTTCATCCATCGTCCACCCATCCGGGAACGCCGGTCGATTCCCCTCAGCATCTTCATTCTGCTCCTCTCATCCCCATGCTACTCAATGCTTCCATTTCTCTGAAATCTACTTCGGATGCCAAGACTTTAAGGCCTAGCTCCGGTCATGACGCTGATCAAATCCCATCAGCACCGGTCGATCAGGAGAGCTCACGTAGCTCGAAATATTTTCAGTTGAAAGATTTTGAAAATAATATGTGGATTTCGAATTAGTTTGAAAGAAAATTAAGAAGGTTTCGTTCGTTTATTTTGAGAAAGTGGAGGCGGAAGTTTAGCTGACCTGCATAATTCTTTTGACTGATTTCTAGGGTAAATTTTTGGCTGTTGGGTATTTATAGAATGTTGGTTAAGAATTATATTATTAAATTGCAATCCTAGCATAGAAAAATATTACATACACGATGAGACAGGTTTCGTCGAATTCCGATACCATTCGTGAAAATTCCTTTGTAAATCACACGTGAAAATACACATTTAAATTTACTGTGATCACAAAATAAATCCAATTAGCTTGAAACTTTGAAATCCTAAAATAATTAATCAATATGAATCCAACAGCACACACTTCGTCGCATTCCGAGACTGATTCCCGGTACACTATTTTATACGCACACTAAGAGCTATTTTGGACTCCAAATTAACTGGTCTTCAAAAATAACAAATAATATATGTTTTCTGACTCTAAACGTCAATACGAATTCAATGGAATTCATTTCGTAGCTTAATTCGATGGTTAGCTTGTAACACCCCGTATTTTCTATGAATGTTAAAGTAACGAATTGAAGAATAACTAATCTTTAAAAGAAGAATTAAGGGAAACGGGTTGCACCATTGCGTTCGTCTCGGAATTCTACTTGAGATAGAGTCCGATTTTGCTTAAAACGGATACATTATGAAGAAATTATGGGGGTTAGAAGAATTCAGTTTAAAACCAGAATTAAAATTTTAATATTCAAAACAGCGAAGGCGGGAGGAGGAAACCCGGAACCGACCAGTTTGGGTTGTCGATCCGAGCCCCACTGGGTCGACGCCTATGTCGACTCAGGCTCTTTGGGGTCGACACCGGGGTCGACATAGCTGTCGACCCCCTTGTAGGGGTAGACCCCTTCCGAGATCCAGTCCCTGTGACAATTTCTGTAGTTCTAAGCTGATGTGGCCTTCTCTGATTGGCCCGGTGACAAATTCTGATGTATTAGGGTTTATGTGTTGTACTGTGATTAGCTGAGTGACATATCTCTTTGGTTTGGATGGCTCTGATTACTCCTAGACTGATCTAAGGGCTAGAATTAATCCTAGACTTCTATATAATCAACTCAAACCCTAAACCTAAAACACATAAACACATTCTGTGAAGCCGTCATGTTGTCTCTCTTTGAACTAGTGTAGCCTCCATCTTCTTAAAACTAGAATATCTTCTTCAACTAGAAATCAATTAGAAGAACATCAATAGTCTACATCAAAGGAATAGCTTAACAAATTCAGAAATTAGATTCTAGAATACAAGAACTGTTCTTTTTCTGTAAGTTCAGTTATATTTCAGATTTAAATATATAAAAGTCATGACTTGAAATAAATCGAATCTAGAACTGTGCCTAATTGTGATTTTGATTAATGTTTATCCTTACGATGAATCTGAAATTAACTATGCCTATGAGACTATCGTGATTTGTACAATTGAACCTATCATATTATATATTTTTTGGTGATGCTTTTATGTTATGTTATGTACATGTTCATAAACTAAGTCATGTTCATATATGCTTATATATATAGATCTACATACTTTCTTTTATGTTATGTTATGTTATGTGCATGTTCATAAATTAAGTCATGTTCATATATGCTTATATATTTAGATCTACATGCTTGCTTTTATGTTATGTTATGTACATGTTCATAAACTAAGTCATGTTCATATATGCTTATATGTTTAGATCTACACGCTTGCTTTTATGTTATGTTATGTACATGTTCATAATGTTTAGATCTACACGCTTTCTTTTATGTTATGTTATGCACATGTTCATAAACTAAGTCATGTGCATAAATGCTTACATGTTTAGATCCAAGTTAATACATATGTTTAAGATCTATGTAAAATCCTTTTCATATGCTTAAGATCTATGTTAATTGGATCTAACTCAAGTACAAGTTCACATTGATATGCTTGATTAAGTTTGTATTGTTCATGAAAAAATTGTATTACGCATGCTTAGTTAGATTCATGTTATTTTGTGTTGTTGGAATGCTACATGTTCCTTTCTTTTCCCTTTTGCTTATGAGTTAGGCTAATTTGTGAGCCTAATGTTCTATGTAAATAATGCGAACAAATAACGGGTTGAAACGTTGGGGTAAAACATTAAATTTACATGCTAATGGCATAGATTGGCTCATAATCATGTAAATGATTAATAGCATGAAACGATATAATTTGTATACCATTAATTATGAACATAAATTAAATAGTAAATGTGACATGACAACACTTGTGGATAATTTACATATAAACTTGACATAAATGACGAATATGTAAATTAAATAAAGGATGAACATGCCTAACCTGAGGTTAGATTGAGTTGTTCTGTAAAACTGCTCGGAACCGTCCGACACATCCAGTAACCGCAACAACACAGATCTAATATGAGAGGTTGGTGCATTAATAAATCAATTAATGCTAATAAATCAGACATGTTAAGAATGGTAGGGTTAAGTTAACTAAGGCAACACTTAACCAGTAAAACATGTTGATTAAACAGATGGTAGAGTTAAGTTAACTAAGGCAACACTTAACTGATATAACATGATGTATGGTAGGGTTAAGTAACACAATAAGGCAACACTTAACCAATATATAACATGATGTATGGTACGGTTAAGTAACACAAGAAGGCAACACTTAACCAATATATATAACATGATGTATGATGGTTAAGTAACAAAAGAGGGCTACACTTAACCGATATAACATGATGAACGATTAGGTTTAAGTTAAAAGAAAACACTTAACCAATACAACATGATGTGTGGGTAGGTTAAGTTAACATGAATGGACAATACTTAACCAATATTACATGAACGAAGCGGATAGGGTTAAGGCAAGCTTAACCAATAATACGTATTGACTTGATCAGTGGGAGGGTTAAGTACATCTCATGTAGGTGGGTAATATAAGTATATATAGGCCCACAAACTTAACCGTTAAATAAACATGCTTGAATCAGTGGGAGGGTTAAGTACATCTCGTGTAGGTGGGTAATATTTGTATAAATAGGCACACAAACTTAACCAGTAGGAAACCCTAGTAACGGGGACCTATTTCAGTGGTAACCGACACAGATGTATCGTGGTACCCTGAACTAGGCAGGATGGGGCACGATTACTGGGCTGATTATAAGCGGTCAAAATAGCGACAGGGGGTATGTCAGTGTAGGTTCCGATGGTTTACGGGCATGCACGTACTCTGGAGTGGGAAAAAGCAGGCACTGGGTACCAGTTGTTACACACTATGCATCTTGAATCATGTCGGATTTGTATCATAAGGATTGATACACCTTATGATGGGACTAGCAAAGGGTATCTATACGCAAGAGAGGGCCGATTGACATAGACACATGGAACATTAATACAAGTAGGGAGCCGATTGATAGGGTAGTAAGGGTATATCTGACATCTTCAAGGCAATTAGGCTGATTGAGGTAAGATCCTCATATTAGATGTACATCTGAAGGCTACCACAATTGCGGGGATTAGGATCAAGTTGTAATATTATCATTTTATATAGATTAATAGTTGTGACACCAGTTAGGTGGTGTTGAGATATAGAAATCAGGATAACAGGGTAGTTGCGAAGCGGAGAAAGAGCGGAAGCGCATTCAGTTTAACTTGCCTTATCTTGTCTTAAGTTATCTTGTTTTACGATATTGTCCTATTTTTAGTTTATTCATGTCATGATCCTTATATCTTGTTTACATGCTGAAAAATCACTGGACTTACCAGACTTATGTCTGACCTATTTTCTTTCGTCTTCTTTTCTTCCGTTCCCCCCAGGTAATCAAGGAGGGAATAGCTCAACTTAGTTTGGACCGTTTCTCTTTCCAAGCTCGGAGATTCTGTGATGTATGGCTTAGAACCTCTTATCTTTGGCTATGGCTGTGATTGCACTTTAATTTGGGGACTTATGCTACTTTGCTATGTTTTATGCTTCTTATATGCTTGGAAGTTTTTGAATCAAGACAGAAGTTTTATGTAATACTTTTAAGTATGATTGAGTCAATTGTTGTAAAAGCTTGACTGAACTACGTTGATTATAAAATGACTTTATTTTCCGTTGCTTTATTTGTCTGTCTTGTAATTTATCTGCATCTCTTACCTATAACGCTTCACTGAAGTTAACGCATCCCCTTTGTGAGTGACATTATTGAACGTGGGGTGTTTCACTTGGTATATGAGCTAAAGTTTACTAGATCAGATAAAAGACTTGGAAAATTATTTTCAAAACGGTTTTAAAGAAGCATTTTCTAAAGAAAAGTTTTGTTTTAAAGGCATATTCCCCAAAGCCATATGCTTTATCTTTTGATCCTCTGTTTGAATCCTTGTTTTCCTTCTTTACTGAGTCCCTGGGCCTCCTGGCTTTCTGGGAGGTAACCTCATCGCGGCACAGTTCCGTAGGCTTGATCAGACTACGACATCTGTCAAAAGGCGAAGAAATTCCCAACTTCCATATATAGCCGTAGTAGTTTCACCTGCAGCTAATTTTATTTCAAGCTTTGTAGGGTTTTCCATGTGATGGAGGCAGCTTCCAAGAGACTTGTCAACAAGTTACACAAAGATGGCAAAGATGAGAATAAGGGAGTTTGGCTAAGGAACACAACCCAAGGATGAGAAACTCATGGACATGGACTTGGTTCACGAAGGAAGAAAGAATAGAAAAATCTAAGGCAAGAGGAAGTGCCATTATTATGGTATAATGGGTCAAATAATTAAGGACAAGGGCAAGAACAAAGGACAACATTTTCAGGAGGGCAAGTGCATGCTCTCACCGCCAGCGTACCTAAGAGAGGTAGTAGAGTTTCTATCGAAAAAGTCTAGATTTTCTTTTTGATCATCCTGTTAGTACTCTTTTTGATTTTAGCGCTTCACATTCGTTTATATCTGCTTCTATAGTTGAGTCTCTACACCTTAGTGCTTGTATAGTAGAAGATCCCATTATTGTCTTAAATCCAATTGGTGGTTCCGCTCATTTATCTTTGGTTTGTGAGGATTTGAGAATAGCTATATTATGTATTGAGTTTAAGTGTAATGCTTATGTTTTTTTTGGTTTTATGGGCTATGGGTTGATTCTAGGCATGGATTGGTTAGTTAGTAATTGCGAAAAGAGAGTGGTCAGACTTATGACTCGCCTTGGTAATACTCTTGAAAATCTCTTGTAATCCCATGAATTCTGTTATGCTTTGCTACCTAGAATCTCTTGATGCGTCTGTTGAAAAATTTGTGATCCGTTAGAGTAGTCCATGAGTACGTAGAATATTTTTGATTAAGTTAGGGGTTTGTCCCCTAAAACACGAGATAAACTTCCGCATATATCTAGTTGACAATGCAAAGTTAGTTGCATTACTTGTACGACACATGACTCCAAGGGAAAGGAAGGGCTCAGTAAACAATTAAAAGAGTTACTTGAAAAAAGGGTTCATAAGGCGAAGTATTTCTGAATAGGGTGATCCAGTTGTTTTCGCTACAAAGGCGGATGGTTCACTTCGCTTGTGCATAGATGATATTTTGGTTTTCTCTAGAAGCGAGGAAGAGCATGCTCTACATCTTAGGGAAGTCTTAGAGACCCAACAAGCACATCAACTCAAAGCTAAGTTCTCCAAATGTAATTTTTGGAGGAAAGAGGTGAGGTTCTTAAGATACGTGGTCTCTAAGGAAGGGATAGTAGTGGATCCTGAACAGGTGGTGGCAATCCAAGATTAGAAGGTTCCTAACAACGCCACGGAAGTAAGAAGTTTTCTAGGACTAGCGGGCTAATATAGGAAGTTCATTAAGGACTTTGCGAAGGTATTAGGCCCACTTACAAAGATTGACAAAGAAGAATCTAACCTTTGCTCGGGATATTGGTTGTGATGTCTCTTTCCAACAACCGAAGAGGGCTCTTACAACGGCCCCGGTTTTGACTTTTACCTTATGGTAGTAAAAGGTTTATGGTATACACGGATGCATGCGGCACGGGGCTAGGCTCCATTTTGATATAAGAAGGAAGGGTAAGGTCGTAGCGGATGCCTTAAGAAGAAAAAGGTTGACTTCAAGTCCTCTTTATGTGAAAAGGAAAAGTTCAGAATACATATCAAACTTTGATTTTAAAACCTTTGGTTAAGTTAGTAGTCGGCATCGCTAGGAGTAAGACCTACGCTTTTGAATTAAATAGGGCTCTCAGATAGCTGACGCAATGGATAAATTAAGTAGAGAAGATACCTCTAGTCACCTTAATAAACAAGCTTACAAGAAGCCATGAGTACGCAGTTATGTTTGAGCACCGCTTATCATCCTCTGACCAAAAGGGCGAATAGGATTTTGGAAGACCTTTTGACGAAATGTTAGCATGACACGGCAGAAGTTGTAGTGCCAAGTATACTAAAAGAAGAAAAGGTGGAACGAGAGGCGACAGTGAAATGAGTTCCAAGTTTGATAAGGGCATGTACACACACTATGCATATGATCATGTACACACACTATGCATATGATCATGAAAGCATTAGAAATATTTTTAAGGATAATGGATGCCTGTGATTGATGGTTGAGTAAATGGATGTTGAATGTTAGGATACATTCTTCTTAACTTAGAGATTTCGGGGACGAAATCCTTTAAAGGAGGGGAGAATGTAACACCCCGTATTTTCTGTGAATGTTAAAGTAATGAATTAAAGAATAAATAAAAGAAGAATTAAGGGAAACGAGTTGCGCCATTGCGTTCGTCTCGGAATTCTACTTGAGATAGAATCTGAGTTTGCGTAAAACGGATATAGTATGAAGAAGTTATGGAGGTTAGAAGATTTCAGTTTAAAACCAAAATTAAAATAAAATATTCAAAACAATGAAGGCGGAAGGAGGAAACGCGGAACCGACAACGTTTGGGGTCTCGAGTCAACACCTATGTTGACTCAGGCTCTTTAGGGTCGACATCGGGGTCGACATAGGTGTCGACCCCTCTTGTAGGGGTAGACCCTTTCCGAGATCCAGTTCCTATGACGATTTCTGTAGTTCTGAGCTGATGTGGCCTTCTCTGATTGGCCCGGTGATGAATTCTGATGTATTAGGGCTTACGTGTCATACTGTGATTGGATGAGTGACACATCTCTTTGGTTTGGATGGCTCTGATTACTCCTAGACTGATCTAAAGGATAGAGTTAATCCAAGACTTCTATATAATCAACTCAAACCCTAAACCTAAAACACATAAACACATTCTATGAAATCGTCATGCTATCTCTCTCTGAACTAGCGTAGCCTCCATCTTCTTAAAACTAGAATATCTTCTTCAACTAGAAATCAATTAGAAGAACATCAATAGTCTACATCAAAAGAATAGCTTAACCAATTCAGAAATCAGATTCCAGAATACAAGAACTTTTCTTTTTCTGTAAGTTCAGTTATATTTCAGATTTAAATATATAAAAGTCAGGACTTGAAATAAATCGAATCTAGAACTGTGCCTAATTGTGATTCTGATTAATGTTTATCCTTATGACAAATCTGAAATTAACTATGCCTATGAGACTATTGTGATTTGTACAATTGAACCAATCATTAATTTGGTGATGCTTTTATGTTTTGTTATGTACATGTTCATAAACTAAGTCATGTTGTACATGTTCATAAACTAAGTCATGTTCAAATATGCTTATATGTTTAGATCTACATGCTTGCTTTTATGTTATGTTATGTACATGTTCATAAACTAAGTCATGTTCATGTATGCTTATATGTTTAGATCTACACGCTTGCTTTTATGTTATGTTATGTACATGTTCGTAAACTAAGTCATGTTCATATATGCTTATATGTTTAGATCTACACGCTTGCTTTTATGTTATGTTATGTACATGTTCATAAACTAAGTCATGTTCATATATGCTTACATGTTTAGATCCAAGTTAATACATATGTTTAAGATCTATGTAAAATCTTGTTCATATGCTTAAGATCTATGTTAATTGGATTTAACTCAAGTACAAGTTCACATTGATATGCTTGATTAAGTTTGTATTGTTCATGAAAAAATTGTATTACACATGCTTAGTTAGATTCATGTTATTTTGTGTTGTTGGAATGCTACATGTTCCTTTCTTTTCCCTTTTGTTTATGAGTTAGGCTGATTTGGGAGCCTAACGTTCTATGTAAATAATGCGAACAAATAACGGGGGGAAACATTGGGATAAAGCATTAAATTTACATGCTAATGGCATAGATTGGCTCATAATCATGTAAATGATTAATAGCATGAAATGGTATAATTTGTATACCATTAATTATGAACATAATTTAAATAGTAAATGTGACATGACAACACTTGTGGATAATTTACATATAAACTTGACATAAATGATGAATATGTAAATTAAATAAAGGATGAGCATGCCTAACCCAAGGTTAGAATGAGTTGTCGTGTGAAACTGTCCGGAACCGCCCGACACATCTAGTAACTGCAACTACACCTATCTAATGTGAGAGGTTAGTGCATCATGCCCAAGAAAAACCCGAGGTTTGATTGAGTTGTGGTGTAAAACTTCCCGGAACCGCCAGGCACAATCAGTAACCGCAACAACACAGATCTAATGTGAGAGGTTGGTGCAATAATAAATCAATTGATGCCAATGAACAGGACATGTTAAGAATGGTAGGGTTAACAAAGGCAACACTTAACCAGTACAACATGTTAATTAAACAAATGGTAGGGTTAAGTTTACTAAGGCAACACTTAACCGATATAACATGATGTATGGTAGGGTTAAGTAACACAAGAAGGCAACACTTAACAAATATATAACACGGTGTATGGTAGGGATACGTAACACAAGAAGGCAACACTTAACCAATATATATAACATGATGTATGACAGGGTTAAGTAACACAAGAGGGCAACACTTAACCAATATAACATGATGAATGAGTGGGGTTAAGTTAATAGAAAACACTTAAACAATACAACATGATGTGTGGGTGGTTTAAGTTAACATGAATGGACAACACTTACCCAATATTACATGAATGAAGTGGATAGGGTTAAGGCAAGCTTAACCAATAATACGTATTGACTTGATCAGTGGGAGGGTTAAGAACATCTCGTGTAGGTGGGTAATATTAGTATATATAGGCCCACAAACTTAACCGTTAAATAAACATGCTTGAATCGGTGAGAGGGTTAAGTACATCTCATGTAGGTGGGTAATATTTGTATATATAGGCCCACAAACTTAACCAGTAGGAAACCCTAGTAATGGGGACCCATTTCAGCAGTAACCCATATAGATGTATCATGGTACCCTGAATTAGGCAGGGTGGGGCACGATTACTGGGCTGATTATAAGAGGTCAAAATAGAAGCATGAGGTACGTCAGTGTAGGTTCCGATGGTTTACAGGCGTGCACGTACTCCGGAGTGGGAAAAAGCAGGCACTGAGTACCAGTAGTTACACACTGTGCATCTTGAATCGTGTCGGGTTGCTATCATAAGGATTGATACACATTATGTTGGGACCAGCACAGGGTATCTACATGCAAGAGAGGGTCGATTGACACAGACACATGGAACATTAATACAAGTAGGGAGACGATCGATAGGGTAGTAAGGGTACATATAACATCTTCATGACAATTAAGCTGATTGAGGTAAGATCCTCATACTAGATGTACACCTGAAGGCTACCACAATTGTGGGGATTGGGATTACATTGTAATATTATCATTTTATACAGATTACTAGTTGGGACACTAGTTAGGTGGTGTAGAGATATAGAAATCCATATAACAGGGTAGTAGCGAAGCAGAGAAAGAGTAGAAGCGCATTCAGTTTAACTTGCCTTATCTTGTTTTAAGTTGTCTTGTTTTACGGTATTGTCCTATTTTCAGTTTATTCATGTCAAGATCCTTTATCTTGTTTACATGCTTAAAAATCACTGGACTTACCAGACTTATGTCTGACCTGTTTTCTTTCGTTTTGTTTTCTTCCGTTCCCCCCAGGTAGTCAGGGAGGGAATAGCTCAGCTTAGTTTGGACTGTTTCTCTTTCCAAGCTCGGAGAATCAGTGATGTATGGCTTGGAACCTCTTATCTTTGGCTATGGCTGTGATTGCACTTTAACTTGCGGACTTATGCTACTTTGCTATGTTTTATGCTTCTTATATGCTTGGAAGTTTTTGAATCAAGACAGAAGTTTTATGTTGTACTTTTAAGTATGATTGAGTCAATTGTTGTAAAATCTTGACTGAACTACGTTGATTATGAAATGACTTTATTTTCCGCTGCTTTATTTGTCTGTCTTGTAATTTATCTGCATCTCTTACCTATAACGCTTCACTGAAGTTAATGCATTCCCATTGTGAGTGACATTAATGAACGTGGGGTGTTTCATAGCTCGAGTTATGATCAAAATCCTTTTAAATTGAATTAAATTATTAATATATTCCATAGCAACTTTTCTAAAATTTGAATTGGACATATCTAACAATCTATAATACGAAATCTCGATTTTTCTCTTTCATATGAAAATTATAATCAAACAGATTCGAACATTTCTTGTTCCACAGAAATCCGACTTATATCGGATCCGGTATATTCAGTTGAAGTTCAAAACTAAATATTACGAACTACCGCGGCGTTACGAGCTCGTTTTATAATTGTATATAAATTTAACGTTCAAACTTCGTTATATAAACAAAATATATACCTTAAATCCATTTAAAATTCTACCAATATTTAATATAATAAAATAAGTTAAATATCGGACTATAGAAAATACGGGAGTTACAGGTTTTTTGGAGTAACTTCTTTTAACTTTCCACGTAAATATCTTTCGCACTCTAAAATACCAACTGAAAATAAACAAAACCTATCACAACTTAAAATAAACAAAAACCAAATTTCAAATACTCAGAAAATCCAACTCCAAAACTAAACTCTTAAGTTGATAGAAATCAAGAGATGAAGTTCAATGGTATGTAAGCTACTGAGGGGAAACAATTACCTAAATCGGTGTGTCACTATTACATAGTCGCTCAGGAATAACCAGGTTGAATTGGGAAGTGATATAATAAAGTAACTATTCGGCTATGTTACAATCTAACTGTTCGGTTATGACATAACCTAACTATTCGGCTATGTGTTTAGCCATGAAGTTGAAAGCATTTTCTTAGATACACTACATCAGTGAAAATATGCTACCAAAATTAGATTGATTTACCAATGTTGTGGTCTCAAAAAGAGGATTTATCTGAACAAAAATACAAAATGAAAAGGGGGCATTCCGAGAATCGAACTTGGGACCTCTCGCACCCAAAGCGAGAATCATACCACTAGACCAAATGCCCTTTGATGAAATAGTTGATATGTACAGGTCCTAGGATAGCGTGCAACTTAAGGTCAATTTATGGAGAACTTGGAAAAAATATCATCTTTAAAATAAGCCTAATTTTTCCATAAAATTGGATATCCCCCGGCCTAAGTTAGAATCATGCGATGGGACCAAATAGTCAAATACACAAGCTGAAAGGATTGGTTGGTAGCATAAAAGTCAAATTATGTAGCATCTTAATTAACATCTTCAAACAAGCCTACTTATGAATTAAAGTTCACTGAGCAGATAAGGGCATTTGAGAGCGAGAATCATACTACAATATCAACTGCCCTTGATGAATGGGTTGACTTGTAGGCAGAGGTCTTGTGATAAATATACAATTTACGGTAGCCAAAACACTCATGTAAAAGGAAAAATACGCAAAAGTTTGCATGATAAAATTTAAAAGATGCACCATTTGAAATTGAATTTTTGAAAAAGGAAGAGGCATTTCTAAATTAAAATTAGAGAGTAAGAATCATATTACAAGACCAAATGTCTTGGTAAAAGGCCAAACTTGTATGTACATGTATTTAATTATAAATTTGATTATTTACATTAAATTAATTCATATGATTCAACAATTATAAAAATGTTGGCCCTGGACACTAAAAGTCATATGCTATGTGAATGGAAGATTCAACCTTGAAGGCAAGCCTTTATTTTAAACAATACAGGAATAAAACCATTCAAAGACAAATTTTGCCCTTTCACTTAAAGTAGGATTTGAACTCATACTAGATTTAATGTTACCAGAATGTCACCATACATAATGTTACCATTAACAAATTCAATAAATAAAAATCCACGATTAAGGGCTTCCCCCCCCCCCCCCAAAAAGCTCTGTATTCTTAAGTTCTATCAGCTTAAGACTTTAGCTGCAATTTTTTTCTACCTTTTCCCCCCTTTGTGGCTGAGCAGAAGACGAGAATCGTTTTCAATAGTAGCCTCTTTATAGTTCATTGTACAATTTAATAAATGACCATTTTCAACCATTACACGTTCATAACTTTCATTGTTTTATAGAAGGTTCTAACAAAAATAATACATCATAAATAGGTTTTTGTGGAGTAACTTATTTTAACTTTCCAGGAAAATATCTTTCGCTCTCTAAAATCCCAACTGAAAATAAACAAAACCAACCGCAACATGAAATAAACAAAACCCTAATTTCAAATACTCATAAAATCTAACTCCAAAACTGAACTCTTAAGTCGATTGCAATCAGGATATGAAGTTTGATGGTAAGTAGGCTGAGTTGAGGAGAAACAATTACCTGGATTGGTGTCTCACTATTACATCGTCGCTTAGACAAAACGAGGTACAATTAGGAAGGGTTATAATAAACTAACTGTTCGGCTATGATATAAACTAACTGTTCAATTATATGTTTAGCCATGAGGTGGAAAGCATGTGCTTAGATACACTGCATCAGCGAAAATATGCTACCAAAGTTAGAATGATTTACCAATGTCTTCGTCTTAAAAAGAGAATTTATCTGAACAAAAATACAAAACGAAAAGGGGGCATTCCGAGAATAGAACTCGGATCCTCTCGCACCCAAAGCGAGTATCATACCACTAGACCAAATGCCCTTTGACGAAATGTTTGACATGTACAGGTCTTGGGATAGCGTGCAACTTAAGGTCAATTTATGAAGAACCTGGAAAAAATATCACCTTTAAAATAGGCCTAATTTTTCCATTATATTGGATATCCCCCGGCCTAAGTTAGAATCATGCGATGGGACCAAATAATCAAATATACAAGCTGAAAGGATTGATTTGTAGCATAAAAGTCAAAATATGTAGCAGCTTTATAAACATCTTCAAACAAGACTACTTATGAATTAAAGTTCACTGAGAAGAAAAGGGCATTCCGAGAGTGAGAATCACACTACTATATCTACTGCCCTTGATGAATGGGTTGACCTGTAGGCAGAGGTCATATGACAATTATACAATTAGTGGTTGCCAAAACACTCACGTAAAAGGTAAAATACGCAAAAGTTTGCATGTACATGTATATAATTAGAAATTTTATTATATACTTTAAATTAATTCATATGATTCGACATATTTAAAAATGTTGGCCCGAGACACTAAAATGCATATGCTATGTGAATGGAAGATTCTGTCTTGAAGGCAAGCCTTTATTTTATACAATACAGGAATAAAACCATTCAAAGACAAATTTAGCACTTCCACCTGAAGCAGGATTTGAACTCACACTAGATTTGATGTTACTAGAATGTCAACATACATAATGTTACCATTAATAAATTCAACAATTAAAAATACACGATTAAGATTTTTCCCCCTAAAAATGCTCTTTATTCCTAAGGTCTATTAGCTTAAGACTTTAGCTATCCTCCTTTTTTCCCCTTTATGGCTAAGCATATGACGGAAATGGTTTTCAAAAGTAGCCTCCATATATTTCATAGAACAATTTAATAAATTTCCATTTTCAACCAGTAAATGTTCACAACTCTTATTGTTTTGTAAAACGTGCTAACAAAAATAATAATACTATAAAAAGGGTTTTGTTGAGTACTTCTTTAACTTTCCACGTAAAAATCTTTCGCACTCTAAAATCCCAAATGAAAATGAACAAAACCCACCCCAACTTAAAATAAACAAAACCCTAATTTCGAATACTCCTGAAATCCAACTCCAAAACTGAACTCTTAAGTTGATAGAAATCAAGAGATGAAGTTCGATGGTAAGTAGGCAGAGTTGAGGAGAAACAATTACCTAAATCAGTGTCTCACCGTTACATCGCCGCTCAAGCAAAGCCAAGTAGTATTGGAAGTGTTATAATAAACTAACTGTTCGCATAAAGATATAAACTAACCGTTTGTCTATATATTTAGCCATGTGGTGGAAAGCTTGTGCTTAGATACACTACACCAGCGAAAATATGCTACCAAAATTAGATTGATTTACCAATGTTATCATCTTAAAAAGAGGATTTATCTAAAAAAATACAAAATAAAAAGGGGGCATTCCGAGAATCGAACTCGGGACCTCTCGCACCCAAAGCGAGAATCATACCACTAGACCAAATGCCCTTTGATGAAATGGTTGATATGTATAGTTCTTAGGATAGCGTGCAACTTAAGGTCCATTTATGAAGAACCTGGAAAAAAATATCATCTTTGAAATAAGCCTAATTTTTTCATAAAATTGGATATCCCCCGGCCTAAGTTAGAATCATGCAATGGGACCAAATAGTCAAATACACAAGTTGAAAGGATTGATTTGTAGCGTAAAAGTAAAATTATGTAGCAGCTTGATAAACATCTTCAAACAAGCCTACTTATGAACTAAAGATCACTGAGCAGAGAAGGGCGTTCTGAGAGTGAGAATCATACTACTATATCGACTGCGCTTGATGAATGAGTTGACCTGTAGGCAGAGGTCTTATGAAAAATATACAATTAACGGTTGCTAGAACACTCACGTAAAAGTCCAAATACACAAAAGTTTGCATGATACTATTTCAAAAATGCACCATTTGAAATTGAATTTTTGAAAAAGGAAGAGGCACTTCTAAATTAAACTCAGAGAGCAAGAATCATATTACAAGACCAAATGTCTTGGTAAAATGCCAAATTTGTATGTACATGTATTTAATTAGAAATTTGATTATATACTTTAAATTAATTCATATAATTGAACAATTATAAAAATGTTGGCTCTGGACACTAAAGGCATATGCTATGTGAATGGAAGATTCAATCTTGAAGGCTAGCCTTTATTTTATACAATAAAAGAATAAAATCATTAAAAGACAAATTCAACACTTTCACGTAAAGTAGTATTTGAACTCATACTAGATTTTATGTTACCAGAAAGTCACCATACATAACGTTACCATTAACAAATTCAGTAAATAAAAATGCACGATTAAGGGTTTTTCCCCCGCAAAAAACCTCTGTATTCTTAAGGTCTATCAGCTTAAGACTTTAGCTGTAATTTTTTCCTCCCTTTTTCTCCCTTTATAGCTGAACATACGACGAGAATGGTTTTCAATAATAGTCTCTTTATGGTTCTTTGAACAATTTAATAAATTACCATTTTCAACCATTACACATTCAGAAATTTCATTGTTTTGTAGAAGGTTCTAAAAAAATATATTGTAAACATGGTTTTGTGGAGTAACTTATTTTAACTTTCTAGGAAAATATCTTACGCACTCTAAATCCCAACTGAAAATAAACAAAACACACCCCAATTTAAAATAAACAAATCCCTAATTTCAAACACTCATAAAATCAAACTTCAAAACTGAACTCTTAAATTGATAGCAATCAAGGAATGAAGTTCGATGGTAAGTAGGCTGAGTTGAGGAGAAACAATTAACTAATCGGTGTCTCACTATTACATCATCGCTTAGACAAAGCGAGGTAGAATTAGAAAGTGTTATAATAAATTAACTGCTCGGCTATGATATAAACTAACTGTTCTACTATATGCTTAGCCATGAGGTGGAAAGAATGTGCTTAGATACACTACACCAACAAAAATATGCTACCAAAATTAGAATGATTTACCAATGTCATCGTCTTAAAAAGATGATTTATCTGAACAAAAATGCTGAAACACCCCACACTCCTTTAAAGTCACTCACAAAGGGAATGCCTTAACTTTGGTGGAGGTATTTAAGTAAAAGTCACAGATAAACACAAGACAGATATATAAACACATATATATAAGCAGCGGAAAACAAACAGATTTTTTATTTCATAAATACGTGTTTATACAAAGACATTTCCATAACTGTCACATAACAACTTCCAAAACATTACATCATCATTTCTGTCTTGGTTATTAAATAAAGAAGCATAAAAACATAATTAAAACTGCATAAATCCCCATAGAGTGTGTCCAACAGTCATAGCCAAGGAAAGAGAGTCCAAACCGTACATCTACTATCTTGAAGCTTGCAAAGAATCTGACTAAGCTGGGTTGTTTCCTCCCTGTGGGCCTTGAGGGGGGGGGACAGAAGAGACGAAGACGAAAGAAAATAGGGTCAGACATAAAGCCTGGTAAGTCTAGTGACTCTTCAGTATGAGAATAAGAAAAAGGACATGATAAGTATAATCTGGAAACAGGAAAGTATCATAAAATAAGGTAAAGCAGTTTGAATCGAATATACTATCGCACCCCACACTATATCTGTGCACCTACTTGTATTGTCCCAACTGGCACCCCATGATCGGGTGAAGTGATCCCCTTTCTCTAAAGATCGGCTCCTACTCGCATAATCCTTTGTGTCTTACGGCCCCCAAATATTGTAGATACCTATGTTGGCCCTACCATGGGGTGTATCAAGTCCCATGGTGGCGACCCGACACAATCCTTAGAATGCATAGGTTATACTACTGGTGCCCCCAGTGCCCTGTTTGTCTGCTCCGAAGTGTGTGCACGCCGCACTCCGTTAGAACCCACACTGTTGCACCCACCGCCGTCGCTTTTGACCGCTTACAATCAGCCCAGTAATCATGCCCCACCCTGCCTAGTTTCAGCGTACCATGATACCTAATTGGCTTACTGCTGAAATGGGTCCCCGTTACTAGGGTTTTCTAGTCAAACATGTTAAGTGGTTAAGTGTCTGTATTTACCTAACCCCACCCATCAGTTTAAATTATCATGTTGAATTGGTTAAGTGTTTTAGTTAACTTAACCCTACCATCCTGACTTGTATGTCCTTAGCTTTTTAAAGCACCGACCACTCACATTAGATAGGTATTGTTACGGTTACTGGATGTGCCGGTCGGTTCCGGGCAGATTTACACCGTAACTCAGTCTAACCTCAGGTCCTTATTGGGCTCCATGATTAACCACCTACATTGGATAGGTATTGTTGTGACTACTGGGCACCCGGGCGGGTCCGCGCAGGTTTACATCACAACTCAATCCAACCTTGTGTTAAGCATACTCGTATTTTCTAAATTTACATATTTGTCTTTATTACTTGTTATATTAAATTTGTCAACAATTAAATGTTGTGGCCCATTTTCCAAGTTTAACATTTTTGGTATAAGGATTTATACCATTTAAATGCCACCAAATTTTGGCATGTGACTAACATGCCAATTTCATATATTTTTACCAATTTATGACAAGTTTTATCAATATTCCCCACGTTACCCCGTCTAAATATTAGGCTAACAATCTTAGCCTAATTTTCGTCCGCATAGTTTTTAACATATAATATTAGGCTAAAAACTTAGCCTAATTTAGCGCACACAAAATTGGCATAAGGGAATTCATAAACATAAACATGACATAGGTGTAAACTTTGCATTTTTGGCATAGTCAATATGAACATCATAGGTGTGAACTTGCAAAATAGTCAACATACATATATGTGAATTTGCAACATAGACTAGATCATAGGTTTCAACTTATCATGTGAACTTGCATTAAAAAGGGGAATCTAACTAAACAGGTGTCACATGAATTAGCATATGATTTAGACAACATAAGCCTAAACATGTTTTGATCTAGGCATAACATCGAACATCACTAGCATATGACAAGAATATGACATGTTCAGTATGTATAATTTTATCACATGTAAACTAGAACCAAATCATATGTCCAACTACAACATGAAACATGTACTAAAGTGGAACTTGGCACGGATCCAATTAGGAACTTGCAACTTTTGTACAAACATAGGAACATGTATACGAAAATAATCTTTTAGGCATAGAGGTTATAGCATATATATATATATATATACATGAAATCTTAATCACGTACAACCTGTATAATCACATTGTTGGATCTAGATTAACCCTAGAGGGGGGTGAATAGGGTTTATCACAGTTTTTAAACTGAATTGAAAAACTGACAGGATATTAAAATAATAAACAGATCATAGAATGCAGCGGAAATAAAAGTGCAGAAAATAAATCACACACAGATATACCCAGCTTCGGCAAAACCCTGCCTACTGCTGCATTCCTAAGGTTTCTACTAGATGTTATAAACAGATCCCGCATACAAGACCATGTACACTCGCAGCGCCTGCTCCTGTCCTAACTCTACGCTCAAAACCCTAGACTGACTGATATCCCCTCGATCAGATTTCCCGAATTACAAACCCTGTAACTCGTAACCCTAGAATTTACAGTGTAACACCGCGCCTCCGCTAGGGTCACTCGCAAAGGAATGCACTAGCTTTAGAGGGGCATTATTGGTAAACATGCACAGAAATATCACAAGACAGAACATATAAAAATAGCGGAAGTAAAATCAAACTTTCATAACATGAATAAATAAGGTCTAAAGCCTTTTACATCAGAGTACATCAAAACCTGTCTTGCAATAGTAAAGAAGCATAAAGACATTTTCATAAATTATTCCCCAAGTAAAAACAGTAAAGTAGCCATTAGCCAAGAAAAGTCCAAGCCATCCATGATGACCTTCAAGCAGAAGAAGTCCGAACTAAACAACAGTATTTCCTCCCTGTAACCTGGGGGGGAAACGGAAGAAAAGAGGCGAAACAAAACGGGTCAGTCAAAAAGACTGAGTAAGCCCTATCTACTATTAGCATAAAAACTAGTAAAGTTAACTGACATGAGAAACTGAGATGAACATAAGCATGATGACAAGATAGATAAGCTAAATCAAAATAACAGGATGAACTACTGAACTCCGATAAACTAAGGTGTCATGATAAATTACGATGTCAAGATAAAACAAGGTATCACATCGTCAGGTTTCTATCAAGTATAATGTCCCCAAGATATCTATCACGTATAACGTCCCATGATATCTATCCTGCATTTTAGCTCTACACCTACCGTACTAGTATCCCCACCGTATCATGTGTTAACCAAGAATGACCCTCACTCAAAAGTCGTGTAATGGTCCATGTCAACCTAATATATCGCATATATAGGTTACTCAACTTGTATGTTTTATTCCATGTAAATGTTCAGTCCCTTGCCGTAGACCATACGGGCTTTCCCATGAGATTCTACATTACTTTAACATAGTTCCATGATCCTTAAGATCAGTTTGGACTGTTACCCTAAACCTAGCTAGGGTCTTCCAACATGAATTATCGTTTGTACAACTAGGACTTATGCTACCTAGGGCCACTAGGGATTACGCTTACCTATTGCACGTTTTCGTATCTCGGTTTTGGTTCAACCACCCAGGGCCACTGCGATTTACGCTAACCGTCAACCGCGCCCTTTTTCCCATGCATTCATCGTGAATCGTTTTCCATGACTGTATGCACATGTATCACATCGTGCCATCCAAGTCCAGTCACAGGGCAGATCGAGAAATACAGGACTCGGTCGGGAGCTTTCGATTTATCTGCCGATGCAGATGCTAAGGTCTGTTTTTCTATACGTGGCTATGGTCCCACGCGACCCCTCCCTCAACTAGTGAAAGACAAGACAGGATAAATCCTGTATGAGAACACACTACTGGCCAACCCACAATCCTAGCCTTACCGCAACCATAATTAGATAGCAATTATGGTCTATTGGGTGTTCTCTGCCTTTCCGTACGTACACGCTTGACCAAAGATGGTAGGTAGTCAGACGAAATGCTATCTAGGGTACGACCGTGTATCGTCGACTATCCCCTATCCATCCCCGTCTTTAGGTCGCTCGCATAGCAACCAAGGCATACTCTTGGTTCTTCTAACGCAGACCTTAACCTCTCATGAGCCTAGTATAATCACCTGGCAGCTCATAGAGGGATACCAAGAATACCCTCACGTTCCCCGAAGCCGCTGCTTCGTTACCCAGTTCGCTGGAGCCTTTATCTAAATCAGATACTTGCTCCTACTCGTATACTTAAACGATGACCTACCGTATCAGGTTACTCATCTATCTATGAAATGGTCTAAATTTCCTTGACTAAGAATCATTACTTAGTTATTCATCAACTAAGGTTTACCACTTAGCTTTATTCCCGTTATCCTTGTTAACTACGGTTATCCCCTATCCTCAGAACTAGGGTTTACATAATGGATTAAATGTCACTTAAGTTCATGACTTAATCCGTCTACCAATCATGTCAAAATTGGCTAAGTATCCAAGTCCAAGACTTAACCCGTCTTCAAATCATGTCAAAATTGGCTAAGTATCCAAGTCCAAGACTTAACCCTACAAACCATGCTCACGTTGGTTAAGTATGTATTAAGCAATTCACGACTTAACCTCGTCCAATTATCATTCTAGATTGGTTAAGTATATATTAACTTGACCCTATCAATTTACTCAGTCAAGTCGGTCAAGTGTATTCAAGCGATTCGTGACTTAGCCTTATCATGTTTTCACGTTAGATCGGTTAAGTATAGGTTAACTTAACCTCAATAAATTCACGAGTTAGATTGGTTAAGTATAGGTCACTTAACCACATCAATTCATCATGTTTAGATTAGTTAAGTGTTTAACTTAACCCCATTAAACTACCAAGTGGGATTAATTAAGTCTAGGCTAACTTAACCCCATCCGATTTCCATGTTTAGACTAGTTGAGTCTAATCTTAACCCCATTCGTTAACCGTATTTTTCGGTTAAGCGTCATTAAGAAAACTTACTTAACCTTACCAAGTTATCGCGTTGGATTGATTAAGTGTTGGTTAACTTAACCCCATCCACTAGTCGTATAAAAATGGTTAAGTGTCATTAGGCAAATCAAGTTACTTAACCTACCCAACCTTGTCATGTTTTGTTAAGTATCATTAGCCTAATCAAATTACTTAACCCATTTGTCCATGTCATATTTGGTTAAGAGTCATTAATCAAATTAACTTAACACTATCATGTGGCATTAATTACTTAATGCACCTTCACCTCTCACATTAGACTTTGTTGTGGTTACTAGTTAAGCCGGTCGGTTCCGGGTAGCTTTACACCACAACTTGGTCTAACCTCGGGTTCAAGCACAACATGACCAACTTCTCACATTGGGTCCTATTGTTTGCAACTACTAGTTAGGCCGGTCGGTTCCGGGTAGTTTTACGTTGCAAACTCAACCCAACCTCGAGTTGGCCACACTTATATTATCTAAGTGTCATGTCCATCATGTTTCCCAAAACATGTTACAAGTTTTCAAGCATTTGGGTAGACCTAACTTAATAGGTAAATTCCCAAAGGGTAGACCTAACTTAATAGGTAAATTCCCAAGCTTATGTTTTTATGCATACTTACATGTCAACTTCCATGTTATATTTCAAGTCATGTTTTCAAGTTGTATTTTCATGTCATTAGAAATTACCCATAACATAACCCAACGCTTTTAAACTCGCATATACGTTCGCGACAACGTAATGGATTAAAAGAAAAGACTTGGCAAAGGCATGACAAAAATGGATATTAAGCCACAAGTTAATCATGGTGGCAAATGAGGCACAAATGTGTTCATTAACTTGCATGTTACATTCTTAAGCCTCAAAACATGCATAAACCCAAACTTGGCACATAATCGAATCATGGTGACAAAAGATATGGAATGATGACTAGTAACTCGCATATATCATCATATAAGGGTTATGACTTCATATGCAAGTTGACATAAAGGTTATGAGGGTTCTCATGTTGCCTAATGCAACATTTCAACATAAAGGTTGTAGCTTTTAGCTCACAAGATCAAGATAATGACTTCATAAACTTGCATGACATGATAGCATGTATCATACTCAATGATCAAACCCAAACTTGCAACATGAACATTTAACTTCATAGTTAATATCTAAGAGTAGGGAAAGGGCTTACATTGCTATGAAGGCACAAAAGATATGACAAAGCCCTTATGCAATCAATTAGACCCAAAATGCAAGCTCTAACATAAAAACCCTTGAGCCAAAATGATCAAAATCCTTGCTTTATGATGCAAAGATAGAAACTTGACTTGAATGCAAGCTAATGACACTCATACAAGCTTGAAAACACTTGTGTGCATGGAAAATCTCTCATAGAAACCATTTAGAAATTTTATGAAGAGAGTGGAGGCCATGAGAGGTTAAATTTTGCCATAGTTTAGTTGCATGAATGAATAATGAGGATTTAGGATAGGTTAGGTTCTTATTTATAGATTAGGCAAGTGTTTTAGGCCATAGGATTAAACCTAGATTCAATCCAAGCCATCAAAGCATGTCTTGGGGAAGAAGTCAAGTGTAGGAACCATCTAGGGCCTTTAGATTAAAGATGAACCATGAGAACCATCCAAATGCAAAATCTGCATTTGAGCGAATCGGCCCACGGGTTGACAGCCAAACACCCTGGATTAACCCCTAGTCGACCCAGCGAGCTCGGGTCGACCTCAAAAATTGGCCGGTTCGGTTATTCCCCTCTCCCAATTCGCTGTTTTGAACATTTTTGCATATTTATTTATTTAATTTTCAATAATATATATATATCAATATATATATATTTCTCTGCGCAACCCATTTCACTTAATTAAGTATACTTTAATTTGGGAATTTTTCGTGAAACTTCGCGAGGCCATATCTTGGTCATACGGACTCCGATTCTCGAAAACTCAGACTCTATTTCGCGTATTTTTCCGAGACGAACGCAATGGCATAGCCCGTTTTACTTGATTCAGAATTTAAAATTAAATTCTGCCTTGATTCTTGTCTTAACATGTTATCGAAAAATACGGGTTGTTACATTCTCCCCACCTTTTAGGATGTCGTCCCCGAAATCTCCAAGTTAGGAAGAACATATCCTACCATCCATCATCCATCTACTCAAAACATCATCCACAAGCAACCATTGTCCTTAGATGATTTCTAATGCTGTATGAATATATGCAAAACGTGTGTGTACATGTTCCTTAGCTAATGCTAATGATCAGGCCTGAATAATCTTTCTAATGCAAAATATGTATAGTGCCATGAATCCAACATGTATGCAAATAGTCCTAGTCATATAGATACTATATGCGTGCACAATCATTCATTCATATGCAACAACCGCATGATAATACATTCGATTTCATCCAAAAACAAGTATAAATACTCGTGCATATGCAATATGAAATGTGACCGAGTCGAGCTAGTATCTAATGTGTATTCGCGCATCCACGAGCAACCACTTGCAACCACTTGCAACCATATCAATCATAACATGTTTCAAATACATGTTTACATCCATAGGGTTCTACCTAGAATTCCCTGAAACAGGGCCGAGAAGATAAACAAGACAAACTCCTTACGGGGTTTGTAACAGAAAGTAGGACCGAGAGGATGTCCACAAAAGATAACCTACAAGTAAGCTCTACAGAAACAGGGATCAAGGATATACTCCCAAAAAGAGATATCATGCGCGTATCTAGTCTTTGACCATCAAAGTCGTATTTCCTCGGGCTTACTTCCATTGTGCCTTGACTGCCCTTTAACTTCGCGATTTCGTAGCTTCTTATTTCCTGCTTCCATAACATGAGCTGAAACTCATTTCTTCGTCGCCTCTCGTTCCACTTGCACTTATCCTTTTTCTAGAATACTTGGCGCAAACATGACTGCGTACTCATGATCTCATGCAAGCTTTCCAAAATTCACTAGTGAATCTTGGATCTCGTTTATATACTATAAGGCATTCCATGTAGAAGAACTTTCTCTTGAAAGTAAACAGATGTCAATCAGGTTATCATGCGCACTTACTAGGGTGATCTCTATAACCCATGCATGAATGAAGTAAACCATCCGTCTTATTGGCGAACACCACTCGATCGGGCTTCAAATTTCCAATAAAGGCATCAAGGGATTCTAAGTAACTAGTCATGACAGAACCTCAAAAAGGTTACCCGATACTTCGAGGGCATGACCAAGGCTAGTCAAAAGGTCTAACTACCCTCCTATCAAAACCGAGAGTGGCACCCCCTACTGGATAACCACTTCATCCCTAGAATCCATCCATAGCTTATAAACATAAGCATTATTTCCAAACTCAACACTTGGCATAGACATTCCCAAATCCAAACAAGTCATGTATAAATGGACTGATTCTCCAATAGGACTTTGAGACAAAAATGGGATTCTCTATTACGTTAGTACTTAAGGTGCAGAGACTCAACTACCGAAGCGGACTTAAATGATGCGGGGATCAAAACAAAGTCTTGGCGGGATGATAGAAAAGAATAACTAGATCTTCAACAAGGATGTTATCCCCCTACTCAGGTACTCTAGTGAGGGTATACAACGATGATCTTGTCCTTGTCCCACAATACTTAACTATCCGTCCCGTTTCACCATACCAAAGATACTTTCTCGTCATGGGTTTCATTGTTCATCTTTCTCCCTCCTTTGAGGACTAAGCCATACCAACAAGTTGCTCATCCTTAAGCTCGTATCCTTTATCCTCTTTCTCACCATCCTTTCTTATAACGCGGCCACTGGTCTCCTGAAAACCACCTCCATCGCATGGAAAGCACTTTCGTAGATAGAAAAGACTAGTCGCAGTTAAAACCACTGTGACTACAGATGGAGAAAAGAAAGGAGAAGAGATTCAATTAAGGAAACAAGGATAGTGCTAATGGCCTTTGGGGAATAGCCTTTTTCTTTTAAAAGAAAATTTTCTTGAAAAAATGCTTCTTTGTAAACGATTTTCAAATAGTTTTCAGAAGGTCTTTAAAAACTTTTGCCCAGTCTGGTAACCTTCTGCTCTGATACCACGTGTAACACCCCGCCTCCGCTAGGGTCACTCGCAAAGGAATGCACTAGCTTTAGAGGGGCATTATTGGTAAACATGCACAGAAATATCACAAGACAGAACATATAAAAATAGCGGAAGTAAAATCAAACTTTCATAACATGAATAAATAAGGTCTAAAGCCTTTTACATCAGAGTACATCAAAACCTGTCTTGCAATAGTAAAGAAGCATAAAGACATTTTCATAAATTATTCCCCAAGTAAAAACAGTAAAGTAGCCATTAGCCAAGAAAAGTCCAAGCCATCCATGATGACCTTCAAGCAGAAGAAGTCCGAACTAAACAACAGTATTTCCTCCCTGTAACCTGGGGGGGGAAACGGAAGAAAAGAGGCGAAACAAAACGGGTCAGTCAAAATGACTGAGTAAGCCCTATCTACTATTAGCATAAAAACTAGTAAAGTTAACTGACATGAGAAACTGAGATGAACATAAGCATGATGACAAGATAGATAAGCTAAATCAAAATAACAGGATGAACTACTGAACTCCGATAAACTAAGGTGTCCTGATAAATTACGATGTCAAGATAAAACAAGGTATCACATCGTCAGGTTTCTATCAAGTATAATGTCCCCAAGATATCTATCACGTATAACGTCCCATGATATCTATCCTGCATTTTAGCTCTGCACCTACCGTACTAGTATCCCCACCGTATCATGTGTTAACCAAGAATGACCCTCACTCAAAAGTCGTGTAATGGTCCATGTCAACCTAATATATCGCATATATAGGTTACTCAACTTGTATGTTTTATTCCATGTAAATGTTCAGTCCCTTGCCATAGACCATACGGGCTTTCCCATGAGATTCTACATTACTTTAACATAGTTCCATGATCCTTAAGATCGGTTTGGACTGTTACCCTAAACCTAGCTAGGGTCTTCCAACATGAATTATCGTTTGTACAACTAGGACTTATGCTACCTAGGGCCACTAGGGATTACGCTTACCTATTGCACGTTTTCGTATCTCGGTTTTGGTTCAACCACCCAGGGCCACTGCGATTTACGCTAACCGTCAACCGCGCCCTTTTTCCCATGCATTCATCGTGAATCGTTTTCCATGACTGTATGCACATGTATCACATCGTGCCATCCGAGTCCAGTCACAGGGCAGATCGAGAAATACAGGACTCGGTCGGGAGCTTTCGATTTATCTGCCGATGCAGATGCTAAGGTCTGTTTTTCTATACGTGGCTATGGTCCCACGCGACCCCTCCCTCAACTAGTGAAAGACAAGACAGGATAAATCCTATATGAGAACACACTACTGGCCAACCCACAATCCTAGCCTTACCGCAACCATAATTAGATAGCAATTATGGTCTATTGGGTGTTCTCTGCCTTTCCGTACGTACACGCTTGACCAAAGATGGTAGGTAGTCTGACGAAATGCTATCTAGGGTACGACCGTGTATCGTCGACTATCCCCTATCCATCCCCGTCTTTAGGTCGCTCGCATAGCAACCAAGGCATACTCTTGGTTCTTCTAACGCAGACCTTAACCTCTCATGAGCCTAGTATAATCACCTAGCAGCTCATAGAGGGATACCAAGAATACCCTCACGTTCCCCGAAGCCGCTGCTTCGTTACCCAGTTCGCTGGAGCCTTTATCTAAATCAGATACTTGCTCCTACTCGTATACTTAAACGATGACCTACCGTATCAGGTCACTCATCTATCTATGAACTGGTCTAAATTTCCTTGACTAAGAATCATTACTTAGTTATTCCTCAACTAAGGTTTACCACTTAGCCTTATTCCCGTTATCCTTGTTAACTACGGTTATCCCCTATCCTCAGAACTAGGGTTTACATAATGGATTAAGTGTCACTTAAGTTCATGACTTAACCCGTCTACCAATCATGTCAAAATTGGCTAAGTATCCAAGTCCAAGACTTAACCCGTCTTCAAATCATGTCAAAATTGGCTAAGTATCCAAGTCCAAGACTTAACCCTACAAACCATGCTCACGTTGGTTAAGTATGTATTAAGCAATTCATGACTTAACCTCGTCCAATTATCATTCTAGATTGGTTAAGTATATATTAACTTGACCCTATCAATTTACTCAGTCAAATCGGTCAAGTGTATTCAAGCGATTCGTGACTTAGCCTTATCATGTTTTCACGTTAGATCGGTTAAGTATAGGTTAACTTAACCTCAATAAATTCACGAGTTAGATTGGTTAAGTATAGGTCATTTAACCACATCAATTCATCATGTTTAGATTAGTTAAGTGTTTAACTTAACCCCATTAAACTACCAAGTGGGATTAATTAAGTCTAGGCTAACTTAACCCCATCTGATTTCCATGTTTAGACTAGTTGAGTCTAATCTTAACCCCATTCGTTAACCGTATTTTTCGGTTAAGCGTCATTAAGAAAACTTACTTAACCTTACCAAGTTATCGCGTTGGATTGATTAAGTGTTGGTTAACTTAACCCCATCCACTAGTCATATAAAAATGGTTAAGTGTCATTAGGCAAATCAAGTTACTTAACCTACCCAACCTTGTCATGTTTTGTTAAGTATCATTAGCCTAATCAAATTACTTAACCCATTTGTCCATGTCATATTTGGTTAAGAGTCATTAATCAAATTAACTTAACCCTATCATGTGGCATTAATTACTTAATGCACCTTCACCTCTCACATTAGACTTTGTTGTGGTTACTAGTTAAGCCGGTCGGTTCCGGGTAGCTTTACACCACAACTTGGTCTAACCTCGGGTTCAAGCACAACATGACCAACTTCTCACGTTGGGTCCTATTGTTTGCAACTACTAGTTAGGCCGGTCGGTTCCGGGTAGTTTTACGTTGCAAACTCAACCCAACCTCGAGTTGGCCACACTTATATTATCTAAGTGTCATGTCCATTATGTTTCCCAAAACATGTTACAAGTTTTCAAGCATTTGGGTAGACCTAACTTAATAGGTAAATTCCCAAAGGGTAGACCTAACTTAATAGGTAAATTCCCAAGCTTATGTTTTTATGCATACTTACATGTCAACTTCCATGTTATATTTCAAGTCATGTTTTCAAGTTGTATTTTCATGTCATTAGAAATTACCCATAACATAACCCAACGCTTTTAAACTCGCATATACGTTCGCGACAACGTAATGGATTAAAAGAAAAGACTTGGCAAAGGCATGACAAAAATGGATATTAAGCCACAAGTTAATCATGGTGGCAAATGAGGCACAAATGTGTTCATTAACTTGCATGTTGCATTCTTAAGCCTCAAAACATGCATAAACCCAAACTTGGCACATAAGCGAAACATGGTGACAAAAGATATGGAATGATGACTAGTAACTCGCATATATCATCATATAAGGGTTATGACTTCATATGCAAGTTGACATAAAGGTTATGAGGGTTCTCATGTTGCCTAATGCAACATTTCAACATAAAGGTTGTAGCTTTTAGCTCACAAGATCAAGATAATGACTTCATAAACTTGCATGACATGATAGCATGTATCATACTCAATGATCAAACCCAAACTTGCAACATGAACATTTAACTTCATAGTTAATATCTAAGAGTAGGGAAAGGGCTTACATTGCTATGAAGGCACAAACGATATGACAAAGCCCTTATGCAATCAATTAGACCCAAAATGCAAGCTCTAACATAAAAACCCTTGAGCCAAAATGATCAAAACCCTTGCTTTATGATGCAAAGATAGAAACTTGACTTGAATGCAAGCTAATGACACTCATACAAGCTTGAAAACACTTGTATGCATGGAAAATCTCTCATAGAAACCATTTAGAAATTTTATGAAGAGAGTGGAGGCCATGAGAGGTAAAATTTTGCCATAGTTTAGTTGCATGAATGAATAATGAGGATTTAGGATATGTTAGGGTCTTATTTATAGATTAGGCAAGTGTTTTAGGCCATAGGATTAAACCTAGATTCAATCCAAGCCATCAAAGCATGTCTTGGGGAAGAAGTCAAGTGTAGGAACCATCTAGGGCCTTTAGATTAAAGATGAACCATGAGAACCATCCAAATGCAAAATCTGCATTTGAGCGAATCGGCCCACGGGTTGACAGCCAAACACCCTGGATTAACCCCTAGTCGACCCAGCGGGCTCGGGTCGACCTCAAAAATCGGCCGGTTCGGTTATTCCCCTCTCCCAATTCGCTGTTTTGAACATTTTTGCATATTTATTTATTTAATTTTCAATTATATATATATATATATCAATATATATATATATTTCTCTGCGCAACCCATTTCACTTAATTAAGTATACTTTAATTTGGGAATTTTTCGTGAAACTTCGCGAGGCCATATCTTGGTCATACAGACTCCGATTCTCGAAAACTCAGACTCTATTTCGCGTATTTTTCCGAGACGAACGCAATGGCATAGCCCGTTTTACTTGATTCAGAATTTAAAATTAAATTCTGCCTTGATTCTCGTCTTAACACGTTATTAAAAAATTCGGGTTGTTACATACAGACTCTAGTGGACAGCCAGTCAACACCCTGACTGGAACTCTAGAATTTTACAGACTTCTAGAAAAACTGTTCAGAATTGTTTACAGAAGAAAATAAAAACAATACAAAATATAGAAAACAAGAAAAAATAAATTAGGAAAACCCTAGAATATAACTAAGGGGTCATCCCCTTTTCATTTGAACACTTGGCCGGCCCTTTTCAAATTAGTTCAGCCCGTTCTCTTTTGCTCTGGAACTCAAAAATGGCGGCCTCGATAGAAAACTAGGGTTTTCTGCTTCGTCCCCAAATCGATCTATGAATTGATGTTGATCTCGATTTCTTTCTGATGCTGGAAACTATGTGGCTTTATCCTTGTCTTCGACTGGGAACTCTGATGGCTTTCGATCGAAACCCTAGAAGCTGTAAGCTCTCTGATTTTTTTTAAAACTTTTTTGTTGCTTGAATTTATTTTGTTGGTTTTTTTTGTGGATTCGATGGATTAAAGCCGATGATGTAAATAGGTGTTAAATTGGATTTTTTAAAATCCTAATTTATCTCTGATTTCAAATATATGGCTTGACCTTGATTGCGTGATTGTTGGCTATGAATCTAGACTTGATTTGCGTGGCTCAATTTCCCTTTTTGAATTGCTTTGATCGTGAATTTGTTTGATGAGTCTGGGCGAGATTTGGGTCATATATTTTTACTTGAAAACTGAAAAATTCTTGCCAAATAAATTATTGCCAAAAACAATGTTGATTTCAAATCTGTATTTGGCTTTGCAAAGAATCTGGAAATATAATTTGTTGCCCCTTTCGAAATGACTTTGAAATGATAAGAAACTTTCCAAAAAATGATTTGAGAATTCTTTGTGATGCTTGAGTAATTTTTTGCGTGATTTCTGGAAAGTAAATTCTTGACCCCATGCGATATATGAATATTTCTGGAAACATTTCTTCCCATTAAAAAGTTGATTGTGTTTTTTCAAAATACTTTCACAAATCTGGAAACACTCTGAATTGATTTTCTGGAAGAGGAACACTGACTTCTCAACGCACTTAAGACCATTCCTTATATGTGTCCACCTGTCTTGAGAACATGCCATGCATTATACTGTCTTCATTCATTTGTATAAAAACTGCTTGATAACAAAACTGGAAATGTCTAATTGCTGTCTCCTCTTTGTTGCCGTGAATTCACTTGAGTGATTTATGCTTTCCAAAACTTGAGTTTCTGGAAATTAAAGGATTTGTGTTTATGGTTCTTCAATACACTGTCCTTATTTTGTTTGCCAACACTCTTGCCATATAAGTGAATTTCTACTCTTCCTGTATTCTTGCATGTGAACATTTGATTCACCATGTTCACTGACTTTTTATAAAAACTTTGTATACACTATTTGCTCGGCTTAGATGTTATACTGTTTAATTTACCGTTGACATACTTGTAGCTGCACCATCCATGAGTTGAAATGAACACCCATGCACTTGTATTTGTATATACATGTTGAGCTGCCATATTTTCTGTTCTTTTACATCTTTAGGCTGACTCGACCATTTTGTATTGCTTTCCCTTTTCATCTTGAGCTCACTATCTTCATTACTTTGTTGTATATGTTTTGCAAACTAAAATCAATTTGCAGTTTCATTTGTGTTGACTGTCAAACTGCCATGCTTGCTGACTCATCCATGCTGCACCATACTCAACACATACATGTTACACTTGTGCTTTTAGGCTTAGCTTGAGTGGATCATCACCATCTTGACTATGCATTCTTGCTGTTCTATGTTGGTTTAGCTTGACCATTATTGTTGTTCTCGGCCATTTTGCATTGATGTATTTGCTGTGTGAACTTTGACTTGCTTTGTGCATTATCATACATGAACTATGTACTCTTGCACCATTTTGTATAGCTGTGTAGTTAACACCACTTGCACACCTCCTTGGCTCTTGTGACCTTGCTGTTCACTTTGACTTTTGCTTGGCTGCCTTTCTTTTTGTATTGGCGCCATGCTGAATCACTCCTTGTATTGCCTTGACAATTTATCACTCATGTACACGCATGTCATGTTGTGTTGTTGAATTCTTGTACTTGTTGAAATGAATTTTTTTTTGTTGCACTATCAGTTATATTTTTGCCTTTTTGCTGATTTAATATGCATATTTGATTTCCATTTCTCCTTTGACCTGTCTTGTGTTGATTTTGACATTTGTGTTTATATGTATATCAGTAGACTAGTCACACTATGTTGAGGCTGATCAAAAATCAGCAAACTAGTGTGATTATGTCGAGGCTGATCCAATCAGATCGAGTCAGAAAAATGATGAGAAACACACCGAAATTCTGAGGCAAATAATTTTTCAAAAATAAAAATTGTATTTGCATGAATTCTATTTCATTTCTATTGCAGTGTACTCTGTGTGTGTTTCTATATATGACAAGTATGAAGACTGGACTGACTGTGAAGCTTGTAGAAGACAAAAGACAATGAAACTGAAGAACAAAGAGACAGTGTATATGAGTGATTGTGTGACTGTAACTGAGTGTGAGAGTTGCAGTGAAGAGCAGTGTATGAATATGTGAATTGTACTGAATGTTGTAATAAACCAGTTTGATCGAAATAAAATATTATTTTATTGTGTTCAAATAAACTTGTCTATTAAATTCTGTTTATTTACAAATACAATGTTCTGTGAATGTATATCAGTGATGTATTCAAATAGTGGAGTTATAAAAGATTGTATTGTTTGAAAGTTGAAATAGAATATTCAATTTAAATAAAATACTGTATAAATATATGAATGTGTATACAGTCGTATTCTATTTAAATATAAATATTATATTACAGTCTGTGTTGTAATGAACAGTACAATAACAAACACACTTATATAAATATATATTTGGTTGTTATCATCAAACAAAAATCATATAATTGTGTATACAACACCATTATATACAACAATCTCCCCCTTTTTATGATGACAAACAAATAAAAGATTTTGAATATAATAAATGTGTTTGTTCGTGAATATTTGAACTCCCCCTATTTAAATGCTCCCCCTACAACAGAAACTCCCCCTATAACTGTGCATGAGTGAAATGTATGAATAAATTTTCAAAATTAAAGATATTTATAAAATATTCACTCATAAATCAAAATCTAATCCATTCTCCCCCTTTTGTTATCATCAAAAGGATACAGATTTTAAAATACAGATGAAAATTGACTAAAAATATAATTTCATCTTAAGAGGAAGAACGGTCATCATAAATTTCAATCAGTCAAACAAAAATCATAATATTCTAACAACTGGTGGCATATTTCACATTTTAGAGAATGATGGATATATGATGAATTTTATATAAAATGGAGAGGAGAGAGTTAAAAAAAATATTTCCAATTATTTTCAAAGGATTTTTATAAAAATAAAGCACAAAAAAACAGTGATGGATTTGGACTATAATAAATAATTCAATTTAAGTGAGAAAATCGGATAATCTCAAATCCCAATACCCATCAATCAACAAATCATAATACTTCATTAGATTTTAACACATTTCACGAATTAGAAGATGGATTAATAGGCTGGTTTTTATACTCAGAGGAGAATTTCAAATTTATTTCTATTTTTAGCAATATATTTCCTTTTTTTTTAAGAGCACACTGACCACGCATAACCAGAGCTTGGATTTTTAAATGGGATCAGTCGCAGCTTAAATTATAAGACATCTCATAACCACGCATAACCAGAGCTTGGATTTTTAAATGAGGTTAGAGACACTCTTATATATTAATTATATTTTTATCATTTTCAGCTTTATAAAAAACTCCTCGGTATATGCAACCAATATGGATGACAGAAATGTGGTAGGCATAGAAATGGATTGTGAAATAAATTTCTAAATTAATTATATTATGAAATAAGCACGACTGTACAGGGATTATTAAAAATTTTCAATTCTCACTAATTCTGAATAATAATATAGTCCCATTTCTATCACAAATAATTTTCACTGTTTTAAAACAAGATGATTTTTCCTTTTAAAAAAAATAAACTCTCCACATTAATATAAAATCATGATGGATAGCAGACGGGTGATAGATAAAGGAGATGGTCGTGAAATAATTGCCAGTTCAAAGATATTATAATAAATATTCAACCATCATGAAAATCCAAATAAAATCTCCTCTTGTTGTGAAATATACTGCAGTCACAATTCATCACAATTTCAAAAACTGATAATAATTTTGATGAATTATAAACACAACACAAATTGGATATTGATTTCAATTTCTGAATGAATAAAAATAAATAATTTTAGAATTGAAAATCAATTACCAGAGGAATTTAGGGAGATATAAACACCATAAAGAATATATACAAAAAAGTATTCAACAATTCTAAACTGATACCACATGGTGTCTCTATTTATGAGGAATTTTAACATGATACTGAACAAGAATGTCATAGACAAAAGAATTATTAAGTACAAAGCCCAAGCAGACGAGACAATAGATTATGCACATGTATCAGAGCAGCAAGCAAGTGATTCCAAAACAAACATTTTTCAAAAAACAGTATCAGAGCAACACAGAAAAAAGTTTCAAATCATACTTGTCAAGGTCACAGAATATGATTCATGATCCAAGATCAGAAATACTGTTCATTTGAAAAACATTTGAGGAATATGAATAGCTCAAGATTCAATGAATCGATCACACGAAATTTCAACTTCAAAATATGTGTGAGATTCAATAAATCAATAATTCCAAATGATTTTAAATAAACATTCAAGCCAGTTGATCATGAAATAACAGTGAGTTACAAAATTAGATTTTTGATGAATTTTTCACAAGAAATCTCTGACAAGCACAAGTGAAATATTTAGATCATTTACATCAGGTTTGAGAATTATTCATGATCCTAAAATTAAGAAATAATTTATTTGAAATCACATGAATCAATGTCAAGTCTGAGATATAATGAATTATTCACACAAGATTGATAATTTCAAATTCAAGCGGTGTGTGATATTCAAAATATCAAGAATTTCAGATGATCTCAAACAGACAGATTTCAAAATAAAATGATCACGAATGAATATAAATATCACGATGTATCATTGATTCAAGACAATTTAACATATTCAAGCCAATCTGAAAATTTCTGAAATTATCACAACTGATAAGTAACAAGATGTACTGTAATGAGTATAGTATTTTAAGCGTTTCCAAAGTGAATTGGAAGAAACTCATAACAGCATAAGTATGAAATTTCATTAATTATTCAGATCTTCAAAAATTTAGAATTCAAAATAACAGTGTTCAAGATATGATATTAATGCTTCAGCACTGTTAAGAATTCAAAAAAAATAAACTTCAAAAACTATTGCAGAAATTTATAGAAATAAATTCAAGATCTGGAAAAGATTAAAAATATTAGAGTTTTATAAATATGAAGTGAATTTCCAGATAATATGAATTCTACAATTGGAAGTTTATGACACCCCAGAATAAGAAAAATATGGCAGTGACAAATCAAATTAGAATAGACAGAAGAAAGAGATAGAAAGGAGAAGAAGAAGAAATAAACAAAAGAAAAAAAATCAAAACAGAAAATATTTACATAGGTGAGTTTAGAGATCATACCAGAATCCAGTGTAAATCAGAATCTCTAAATCAACAAACCTTGGCCAGGGAACTGTAAAGAATACAGAAATATAGAACAACTTGAATTCAAACTCTTTTCAGCACAGTAATTCCTCAGCCATCCTTTGGTACCTAACAGTTGAGGGGATCGAGTGGTTTAACGAAAGTAATAAAACCACTCACAGTTTTGTTCACATCTTTTGGTACCCAAATCTGTTTATATAACAAACCATTAGAATTAACTTTCGTACCCTTAGGAACCCAAACCTGTTTGAACTTGACGAAGCCCGTTTTATTTTTTGGGATCTAAGAATGTTTAAATGGTTTACTATAAAACAATTTCTCATCACAATTTTGATTCAAATAACCTTTGAAATTATCAAAGTTAAAATTATCAAAACAATTATTTCCAAAGAAGTTTGTGGGATTGTTCAAATCATTTGAATTTTGTTTTCTAGAAACATCATTTTTCCTGAAGCCAAGACCAGATTTATTTCCACTAGAAACTTGGTTTTGTAACAACATATTCAATGATTTTTCCCCATTAAAAAATTTATCCAATGTTGATTCCAATCGTTGAATTTTGGATTTTAGATCGCCATTTTCTTTTAATAAATTTGAGCAATTATTTATAGCGATCATCTGTTCAGCATTGGTCTGTTTTAAAACCAAATTCTCATTTTCAAGCAATCTAATTTTGGCTTGAGATTCCGAGATTTCAAATTCAAATCGTTTTTGTTTTTCAGACTCAAAAATCTTGGATTTTTCAATCTCATTTTCAAGTTCTTTCAAAATCAAATCACTTCTCACCAAATTTTCATTTTCAGCAATCTCAAATTTGGAACTTATATCAGTCTTAAAAACTTCAAATTCCTTTTGTAGAAGATTGTCCAAATTTGATAACTCAATCTTGTTTTCTTTTAAGATCAGAATTTCCTTTTCAAATTTTTGAATATTTTTATTGAGATGAACAAGATTGGTTTTCAATTTTAAACAATTTTTGCAATCTGAATTTGAAGAATTTTTAAAATATTCAGGCTGTGATTCCAAATCATCAATTTTGCTGGTCAACTCAGTATTCCTAGATTTCAGAGATTTGTTTTTAGATTTGAGTTTATCAACAGATTTAGTTAAATCAACACACATATAAACCAAATCTTCGTATGAGAAATTTTCAACTTCAGCATCTGTTGATTCTCCATCATCTGATCCTTCTGAATTTTCATTTGTAAATCCTGTTAAACAGAGTTCTGAATCTGAGTTGACTTTCTCGGGTTTTGAGCTGCCGTTGTCATATTTTCCATACTTCGTATTGAGAGTATCCCAGATTTCCTGTGCAGATAAACAATGGCAGATAAGATTAAACTGTTCAGTACTAAGATAATCAAATATAATTTTCATAGCACGGGTATTGAAAGTAATATCTACACTATCAAATCCATGGATAACAACATTCCAACATTTAATATTAACAGATTTTAAATAAATTTCCATTTTGGATTTCCAGTTTAAAAAATCTGTACCATCAAAAATATTTGGAATGTGACTGGACTGACTCTCTATGGACTGATAACTAGGAATCACCATTGCTCTAGAGTTAGCCGAGTACCTGCTCTGATACCAATTGTTGGATCTAGATTAACCCTAGAGGAGGGGTGAATAGGGTTTATCACAGTTTTTAAACTAAATTGAAAAACTGACAGGATATTAAAATAATAAACAGATCACAGAATGCAGCGGAAATAAAAGTGCAGAAAATAAATCACACACAGATATACCCAGCTTCGGCAAAACCCTGCCTACTGCTGCACTCCTAAGGTTTCTACTAGATGTTATAAACAGATCCCGCATACAAGACCATGTACACTCGCAGCGCCTGCTCCTGTCCTAACTCTACGCTCAAAACCCTAGACTGACTGATATCCCCTCGATCAGATTTCCCGAATTACAAACCCTGTAACTCATAACCCTAGAATTTACAGACTCTAGTGGACTGCCAGTCAACACCCTGACTGGAACTCTAGAATTTTACAAACTTCTAGAAAAACTGTTCAGAATTGTTTACAGAAGAAAATAAAAACAACACAAAATAAAGAAAACAAGAAAAAATAAAATAGAAAAACTCTAGAATATAACTAAGGGGTCATCCCCTTTTCATTTGAACACTTGGCCGGCCCTTTTCAAATTAGTTCAGCCCATTCTCTTTTGCTCTGGAACTCAAAAATGGCGGCCTCGATAGAAAACTAGGGTTTTCTGCTTCGTCCCCAAATCGATCTATGAATTGATGTTGATCTCGATTTCTTTCTGATGCTGGAAACTGTGTGGCTTTATCCTTGTCTTCGACTGGGAACTCTGATGGCTTTCGATCGAAACCCTAGAAGCTGTAAGCTCTCTGATTTTTTTTTAAACTTTTTTGTTGCTTGAATTTATTTTGTTGGTTTTTTTTTGTGGATTCGATGGATTAAAGCCGATGATGTAAATATGTGTTAAATAGGATTTTTTAAAATCCTAATTTATCTCTGATTTCAAATATATGGCTTGACCTTGATTGCGTGATTGTTGGCTATGAATCTAAACTTGATTTGCGTGGCTCGAATTCCCTTTTTGAATTGCTTTGATCGTGAATTTGTTTGATGAGTCTGGGCGAGATTTGGGTCATATATTTTTACTTGAAAACTGAAAAATTCTTGCCAAATAAATTATTGCCAAAAACAATGTTGATTTCAAATCTGTATTTGGCTTTGCAAAGAATCTGGAAATATAATTTGTTGCCCCTTTCGAAATGACTTTGAAATGATAAGAAACTTTCCAAAAAATGATTTGAGAATTCTTTGTGATGCTTGAGTAATTTTTTGCGTGATTTCTGGAAAGTAAATTCTTGACCCCATGCGATATATGAATATTTCTGGAAACATTTCTTCCCATTAAAAAGTTGATTGTGTTTTTTCAAAATACTTTCACAAATCTAGAAACACTCTGAATTGATTTTCTGGAAGAGGAACACTGACTTCTCAACGCACTTAAGACCATTCCTTATATGTGTCCACCTGTCTTGAGAACATGCCATGCATTATACTGTCTTCATTCATTTGTATAAAAACTGCTTGATAACAAAACTGGAAATGTCTAATTGCTGTCTCCTCTTTGTTGCCGTGAATTCACTTGAGTGATTTATGCTTTCTAAAACATGAGTTTCTGGAAATTAAAGGATATGTGTTTATGGTTCTTCAATACACTGTCCTTATTTTGTTTGCCAACACTCTTGCCATATAAGTGAATTTCTACTCTTCCTGTATTCTTGCATGTGAACATTTGATTCACCTTGTTCACTGACTTCTTATAAAAACTTTGTATACACTATTTGCTCGGCTTAGATGTTATACTGTTTAATTTACCGTTGACATACTTGTAGCTGCACCATCCATGAGTTGAAATGAACACCCATGCACTTGTATTTGTATATACATGTTGAGCTGCCATATTTTCTGTTCTTTTACATCTTTAGGCTGACTCGACCATTTTGTATTGCTTGCCCTTTTCATCTTGAGCTCACTATCTTCATTACTTTGTTGTATATGTTTTGCAAACTAAAATCAATTTGCAGTTTCATTTGTGTTGACTGTCAAACTGCCATGCTTGCTGACTCATCCATGCTGCACCATACTCAACACATACATGTTACACTTGTGCTTTTAGGCTTAGCTTGAGTGGATCATCACCATCTTGACCATGCATTCTTGCTGTTCTATGTTGGTTTAGCTTGACCATTATTGTTGTTCTCGGCCATTTTGCATTGATGTATTTGCTGTGTGAACTTTGACTTGCTTTGTGCATTATCATACATGAACTATGTACTCTTGCACCATTTTGTATAGCTGTGTAGTTAACACCACTTGCACACCTCCTTGGCTCTTGTGACCTTGCTGTTCACTTTGACTTTTGCTTGGCTACCTTTCTTTTTGTATTGGCACCATGCTGAATCACTCCTTGTACTGCCTTGACCATTTATCACTCATGTACACGCATGTCATGCTGTGTTGTTGAATTCTTGTACTTGTTGAAATGATTTTTTTTTTGTTGCACTATCAGTTATATTTTTGCCTCTTTGCTGATTTTATATGCATATTTGATTTCCATTTCTCCTTTGACCTGTCTTGTGTTGATTTTGACATTTGTGTTTATATGTATATCAGCAGACTAGTCACACTATGTTGAGGCTGATCAAAAATCAGCAAACTAGTGTGATTATGTCGAGGCTGATCAAATCAGATCGAGTCAGAAAAATGATGTGAAACACACCGAAATTCTGAGGCAAATAATTTTTCAAAAATAAAAATTGTATTTGCATGAATTCTATTTCATTTCTATTGCAGTGTACTCTGTGTGTGTTTCTATATATGACAGGTATGAAGACTGGACTGACTGTGAAGCTTATAGAAGACAGAAGACAATGAAACTGAAGAACAAAGAGACAGTGTATATGAGTGACTGTGTGACTATAACTGAGTGTGAGAGTTGCAGTGAAGAGCAGTGTATGAATATGTGAATTGTATTGAATATTGTAATAAACCAGTTTGATCAAAATAAAATATTATTTTATTGTGTTCAAATAAACTTGTCTATTAAATTCTGTTTATTTACAAATACAATGTTCTGTGAAGGTATATCAGTGATGTATTCAAATAGTGGAGTTATAAAAGATTGTATTGTTTGAAAGTTGAAATAGAATATTCAATTTAAATAAAATACTGTATAAATATATGAATGTGTATACAGTCGTATTCTATTTAAATATAAATATTATATTACAGTCTGTGTTGTAATGAACAGTACAATAACAAACACACTTATATAAATATATATTTGGTTGTTATCATCAAACAAAAATCATATAATTGTGTATACAACACCGTTATATACAACACACATAAACATATAGGTGTCGATTACAACATGAACTATACAACTTGCATGTGATTCTAAATGTACAATAGGATCAATATCAACTCAACTATCCCACAAACATCACAATACCACAATCATTTCAATACATAGATGTGAATTAACGTCATTGTTACATAATAACACAAATCCATTTCCATTTTACATCGAATCAAATCCTAACTTTTATTCACATCGGAAAAATCACTATACTTACAACAAACGACAGTCTTGTTTTCTGATTTCTAAGTTCTGAATTTGAATTGCTTTCCTTTGGGTAGACAAACGTTTTGTTTTAACTTTAATTTGGCTCGTCTCTAAGCTTTCTCTAACTGACGGCTACTCCTAGTTCCCTTCCAGCAGCATGACGGCTTTAGTTCTATATTATTTGTGTGAATTTAGGTTGAGTGTTGAGTTATATTTATAGAATTTCAGATTGATTTAAGCCGTCGATGAAGCTAGAGTTAATCCAGACCATCCATCTCAAGAGAAGCCAATCAGAAAGCGACAAGTCAGCTCTAGTGACACAGCCAAGCCTCAGAAATCGACCAGAACCCGACCCGGCCAGCCAGGGCCTGACCAAGCAGGTTTCTGCTCGGCCTAGGCGCACTTGGCAGGTGCGCCATTGCAAATTTGTACTGGCGCACTTCCCAAGTGCGCCAGTGCAATTTTGTTCTGGCGCACTTCCCAAGTGCGCCAGTGCATTCTGGCTCGTTTCTGGTTTTTCTGCCTAACTTCGTTTGTCCATATCTTCTTCATACGGTATCCGTTTTACGCAAACTCGGACTCTATCTCAAGCAAAATTCCAAGACGAACGCAATGGCGTAAACCATTTCCCTTAATTCCATCATTTAGAATTAATTATACTTTAATTTGTTAATTTTATTGTTAATAGGAAATTCGGGGTGTTACATTCTCCCCTCCTTAAAGGATTTCGTCCCCCAAATCTTCAAGTCTAAAAGAACGTATATCCTAACATCCAATCGTCCATCTACTCAACCAACAAACACAGGCGTCCATTGTCCTTAAAAGACTTCTAATGCTTCATGATCATATGCATAGTATGTGTATATGTCCTTATCTAATGCAAAAATTAGGCGGTCTACTGATTCAGTTGACCTCCTTAATGCCAATCATGTAAGTGTCATGAATCCATTATGTATGCAAATTTGTCCTTACTCATAATTCTACATGAGTGCGCAACCATTCATACAAATGCGACATCCATATGACGACGTATCGAGTTTCCACCACATACAAATATGAATACATATATGCATATGCAATATGAAGTGACTGAGCCGATCTAAAACCTAGGTTGTGTGTGTATATGCATCCACGGGCAACCACTAGCAACCACTTGCAACCAATTGCAGCCATCAACCATAACATGTTTCAATTACATGTTTATATCCGAAGGGGTTTCTACTTAAGGATAAAGGAAAATATCGAGGAGATTATACCTAAAAAGATAGATACAAGCACAACTTAAGGAAAAAGAGAAATCAAAGATGTACCCTCAAAAAGAAAAGGGTAGGCCGTGCGTATTCTGTCCTCAGTTTCCCAAGTCGCGTCTTCCTTGGCGTTGCTCCACTGAACTTTAATGAGCTTGACTTTGCGGTTGCGTAGCTTTTTGATTTCAGTTCCTACGATTCGAGTTGGAACTCTCCTCACGGTTGCTTCGCGTTCCACTTCGGCTTCTTCTAGAATGCTTGGCTCCACCACTTCCGCAGATTCATGTAGTCATTTCCGGAGATGAGAAACGTGAAAGACGTTGTGAATTCCCACCAATCTTTCGGGCAGCTCTACTCTATAAGCCATTTTCCCAATCTTCTCGATGATAGGGAAAGGTCCTACAAATCTTGGTGCTAGCTTTCCTGCGGATCCAAAGCGAACGACGTTCCTTAGAGGGGATACCTTAAGGAAAACCCTGTCCCCAACCTCAAACTCAAGGTCGGTCCTTCTTTTGTCGGCATAGGATTTCTGTCTGTCTTGGGCAGTCTTCATTCTCCTTCGTATCAAGTCCACTTTATCTGAAGTCTCTCTAATCATGTCTGGCCCAAGTATAAGCTTGTCGGTAGACTCCCACCAACAAGTTGGTGATCGGCACGGTCTTCCATATAGAGCTTTAAAGGGCGCCATACCGATGGTGGCTTCGTAACGGTTGTTATAGGCGAATTCCACTAAAGGAAGGTGATCCTCCGAAGTCCCTCCGAAGTCAAGAACGCACAGTCTCAGAAGATCTTCTAATACTCTATTCACCCGTTCTGTCTGACCATCAGTTTGGGGGTGATAGGCCATGCTCAAGCATAACTGTGTTCCTACATCTTGGAGACTCCGCCAAAATTCGCTCGTAAAGATGGGATCTCTGTCACTCACTATGCTGGAGAGTATTCCATGGATTCGAACTATTTCCTTGAGATAAAGAGAAGCTAGAGACGAGGCAGTTCTTCTACTCTTGATAGGTATAAAGTGGGTGCTTTTAGTAAGCCTGTCCACTATCACCCAAATGCTAGTATTGCCTCTTCTTGACCTAGGCAACCCGTCAATGAAGTCCATCGAAATGCTATCCCACTTCCATTGCGGGACTTCTAGAGGACGAAGCAGTCCTCCAGGCTTCTTTTGTTCCGCATTGACCTGTTGGCATGTCACGCACTTAGAAACGAAATCTGCCACGTCCTTGTTCATGCCGCTCCAATAGAAAACTCTCTTTACGTCCTTGTACATCTTGTCTCCACCTGGGTGTATTGTCATCTTTTAATGATGTGCCTCCTCGAGAACCTTCTTCACTAAATCCCTAGCTTGTGGGATGCATAGCCTTTCATCCTGTCTCAGCCAACACTTATCATAGATGGAGTACACATTGAGGTGACTGGAAGTTTCACCCCTAATTAGTTTATCAATCACATCCACAAGCTGAGGGTCTTCACGTTGTGTATCGAGTCTAAAAGAGTGGGCTGTACTTCTAGGGATGCCAATAAACCAGGTATAAAATCTGAGGAGGGCCTAAAGTCAAAACTGGCTATATACTCCAAGCTTTGCCTTTCTACAAAGAGAGGGCTTAGGGTCATCTTCTTTCTGCTCAACGCGTCTGCTACTACGTTGCCTTTGCCAGGAGTATAGGAAATTTCAAAGTCATATGAGGCAGGGAACTCCATCCACCTTTGCTGCCTTAAGTTAAGATCGTTTTGCGAGAAAAGATACTTCAACGATTTATGGTCAGTATATAATTCGAACTTCTCACCTAGGAGATAATGGCGCTAAGACTTAAGCGCAAAGACGATGGCGGCCAACTCAAGATCGTGGGTTGGGTAGTTCTTTTCATGCACTTCCAATTGTCTTCCACCATAAGCTACTACCCTCCCTTCTTGCATCAGAACGGCTCCTAGTCCCATACCATAAGCATCCGTATATACTGTGAACATCTTGCTTCCATCCGACAAAGTCAGAACTGGGGCTGTTGTGAGAGCCCTTTTTAATCGTTGGAAAGCAAACTCGCAATCCAAATCCCAAGCGAACGCCAGATTCTTCTTTGTTAGCCTTGTGAGTGGAGCTGAGATTTTCACGAAATCCCTAATGAACTTTCGGTAAAAACCGGCTAGCCCAAGAAAGCTTCGGACTTCGGTTGCATTTCTTGGTGTCTTCCAATCTTGCACTGCCACCACTTTCGCGGGGTCCACGGCTAACCCCTCTTTGGACACTATATGCCCAAGAAACCTTACTTCTTCTCTCCAAAAGTGGCACTTGGAGAATTTGGCTTTTAGCTGATGAAATCGAAGAGTTTCCATGATCTCCTTCAGATGCTGAGCATGTTCTTCCTCATTCTTTGAGAAGATCAAAATATCGTCTACGAAGACCACCACGAACTTATTGAGGAATTCTCTGAACACCCTGCTCATTAGGTCCACAAAATAAGCGGGTGCGTTTGTCAAACCGAAAGGCATGACAAGCCACTCATAGAAACCTCGGGGGTTCTGAACGCCGTTTTATCAATGCTATCTTCAGCTACCCTTAGCTGATGGAACCCAGTAGTCAGATCAAGTTGGGAGAAGACCGACGCACCTACAAGCTGATCAAACAAATCGTCTATTCGGGGAAGCGGGTGTCTATTCTTCTTAGTCAGCTTGTTTAGCTCCCTATAGTCCACACAAAGACGTAGTGAACCAGCTGCTTTGGTGGCGAACACCACTGGAGCACCCCATTCCGAGATACTCCACCTTATAAACCCCTTCTCGAGAAGCTCCTTAACTTGCTTACTGAGTTCCTTTCTCTCCTTTGGAGCCATGTGTCTGACAGGTAAAGCTACAGGCTTTGCATTATCAACAAGATATATGCGGAAGTCTATTTCCCGCCTCGGAGGTAAACCCTTTACCTCTTCAAAGACATCCGGATATTCCCGGACCACTCTAACCGACTGCAAATTCTCAACAGAAGCATTAAGAGACTCTAGATAACTAAGCATAACAGCATTCAAGGGATTACAAGAAATTTCTAGAGTGTTACCGAGTCGAGTCAAGAGTCTAACCACTCTTTTCTCACAATCAAGAATGGCACCATTACTGGATAACCAGTCCATGCCTAAGATCAGTCCATATCCTGAGAAGCCCAAAACAAAGGCACTACATCTAAATTCAACACTTAGAATAGAGATTTTCAAATCCAAGCAAACCATCGACAAATAAGCCGAGCCCCCAATTGGATTTGAAACAACCAAGGGATCTTCTACCATACTAGTGTCTAGGTGCAGAGATTCTACTAAGGCAGATGAAATAAAGGAGTGCGATGCACCAGAATCAAAGAGAGTGCGAACTGGATGATCATAAAGATAAACTAAGCTTTCTACAAAAATATTTCTACCTCGTTCCTTTGGAGGTGCCACCAGCGCGTGAACCTGTCCCCCTGAGGTGGATCCAGTCCTCTGTCCCTGCCCTCGCTTCTTTGGGCAGTCCTTAGCCAAGTGTCCAGTCTCTCCACAATGGATACAACCACCATTCATCTTTGCCTTCTTCTTCCTGCAGTCTTTTGCTATATGTCCCACAATGCCATAGAAATTGCACCTTCTCTTTTCACGGGTTTTGTTGTTTTTCCCGCCTTTCTTGAAGTCTGTCTTCTTAGCCTGTAACCCTCTTTCTTTTCTTGAGGCACTTCCACCGTTGCCTCTTTCTTGCCTTTATCTTCCTCGTGTAGCAGCGCCATCTCCACCAAGCTTTCATAAGTCGCTGCCGTGGGTATATGGGTCATTGCAAGGCTGTGTAGAGGCTCATTCAGACCTTTGACGAAGCGAAGGGCCTTCTTGTGTTGGGTGTTTACCAAATCCAGCCCAAATCTGGCTAGCTGATTAAACTGATTGACATACTCCTTGATCATCATACTTCCTTGCTTAAGAGTTAGGAACTTCTCTATTTGCAGGCTTCTTTCAGCTTGGGAGAGGAATTTCATCTCAAACCTCATCCTGAAATCTTCCCAAGTCTCCACTGGCCTCTCAGTATGGGTAACTTCCCACCAATAGGAAGCTTCATCTTTAAGCAACCACACTGCTAGTTGTATCTTTTGCCTATCGTCATCTTTGAAGATGACGAACAAGTCCTCGGTCTCCTTCAGCCAGTTCCTTGCTGCCACAAATGATTCAGTTCCATAAAAGTCCTTTCCACCCATAGCCTTGAAGTCTCTACACGTCTTAGCGAAAGTATTTCCACGAGGAGGAGGAGGAACCACTGCCACTGTTGGAGGAGGAATGTCTGCTGGGCCCGCACCATTGGCCCTAGCCTCTAGGTACCTTCAGAACCAACCGGGTATCGGTACTCCTTCCGGAATGTTAAGATCTCCAGACATGCAGGAACAAAAAGGAAAGTATTCAAGACAAATGATAGAGAGATAGTGCATATGACTTTTGGGAAATTATTCCTTTTAAAAAAATAACTCTTTTTCTTGAAAACAATGCTTCTTTAGACTTCTTTTTGAAAATAGTTTCAAAAACTTTTATCTAGTCTGGTAAAACTGCGCTCTGATACCAAGTGAAACACCCCACCCTCCATTAAGGTCACTCACAAAGGGAATGCCTTAACTTTGGTGGCGGTTTTTAAGTAAAAGTCACAGATAAACACACCGCCGTCGTCGCTTTTGGCTGCTTACAATCAACCCAGTAATCGTGCCCCACCCTGCCTAGTTTTAGGGTACCATGATACCTAATTGGGTTACTGCTGAAATGGGTCCCCGTTACTAGGGTTTTCTAGTCAAACATGTTAAGTGGTTAAGTGTCTGTATTTACCTAACCTCACCCATCAGTTTAAATTAACATGTTGAATTGGTTAAGTGTTTTAGTTAACTTAACCCTACCATCCTGACTTGTCTGTCCTTAGCTTTTTAAAGCACCAACCACTCACATTAGACAGGTATTGTTACAGTTACTGGATGTGTCGGTTGGTTCCGGGCAAATTTACACCGTAACTCAGTCTAACCTTGGGTCCTTATTGGGATCCATGCTTAACCACCGACATTGGATAGGTATTGTTGTGACTACTGGATAGCCGGCTGGATCCGGGCAGGTTTACATCACAACTCAATCCAACCTCGTGTTAAGCATACTCATATTTTCTAAATTTACATATTTGTCTTTATTACTTGTTATATGTAAATTTGTCAACAATTAAATGTTGTGGCCCACTTTCCAAGTTTAACATTTTTGGTATAAGGATTTATACCATTTAAATGCCACCAAATTTTGGCACGTGACTAACATGCCAATTTCATATATTTTTACCAATTTTTGACAAGTTTTACCAATATTCCCCACGTTACCCCGTCTAAATATTAGGCTAACAATCTTAGCCTAATTTTCGTCCACATAGTTTTTAACATATAATATTAGGCTAAAAACTTAGCCTAATTTAGCGCACACAAAATTGGCATAAGGGAATTCATAAACATAAACATGACATAGGTGTAAACTTTGCATTTTTGGCATAGTCAATATGAACATCATAGGTGTGAACTTGCAAAATAGTCAACATACATATATGTGAATTTGCAACATAGACTAGATCATAGGTTTCAACTTATCATGTGAACTTGCATTAAAAAGGGGAATCTAACTAAACATGTGTCACATGAATTAGCATATGATTTAGACAACATAAGCCTAAACATGTTTTGATCTAGGCATAACATCGAACATCACTAGCATATGACAAGAATATGACATGTTCAGTATGTATAATTTTATCACATGTGAACTAGAACCAAATCATATGTCCAACTACAACATGAAACATGTACTAAAGTGGAACTTGGCATGGATCCAATTAGGAACTTGCAACTTTTGTATAAACATAGGAACATGTATATGAAAATAATCTTTTAGGCATAGAGATTATAGCATATATATATACATGAAATCTTAATCACGTACAACCTATATAATCACATAAACATATAGGTGTCGATTACAACATGAACTATACAACTTGCATGTGATTCTAAATGTACAATAGGATCAATATCAACTCAACTATACCACAAACATCACAATACCACAATCATTTCAATACATAGATATAAATTAACATCGTTGTTACATAATAACACAAATCCATTTCCACTTTACATCGAATCAAATCCTAACTTTTATTCACATCGGAAAAATCACTATACTTACAACAAACGACGGTCTTGTTTTCTGATTTCTAAGTTCTGAATTTGAATTGCTTTCCTTTGGGTAGACAAACGTTTTGCTTTAACTTTAATTTGGCTCGTCTCTAAGCTTTCTCTAACTGACGGCTACTCCTAGTTTCCTTCCAGCAGCATGACGGCTTTAGTTCTATTTTATTTGTGTGAATTTAGGTTGAGTGTTGAGTTATATTTATAGAATTTCAGATTGATTTAAGCCGTCGATGAAGCTAGAGTTAATCCAGACCATCAATCTCAAGAGAAGCCAATCAGAAAGCGACAATTCAGCCCTAGTGACACAGCCAAGCCTCAGAAATCGACCAGAACCCGACCAGGCCAGCCAGGGCCTGACCAAGCAGGTTTCTGCTCGGCCTGGGCACACATGGCAGGTGCGCCAGCGCAAATTTGTACTGGCGCACTTCCCAAGTGCGCCAGTGCAATTTTGTTCTGGTGCACTTCCCAAGGGCGCCAGTGCATTCTGGACCTTTTTGGTTTTTCTGCCTAACTTCGTTCGTCCATATCTTCTTCATACGGTATCCGTTTTACGCAAACTCGGACTCTATCTCAAGCAGAATTCCGAGACGAACGCAATGGCGTAACGCATTTCCCTTAATTCCATAATTTATAATTAAATAATACTTTAATTTGTTAATTTTACTTTTAACTGAAAATTCGGGGTGTTACAAATGCAAAACGAAAAGGAGGCATTCCGAGAATCAAACTCGGGACCTCTCGCACCCAAAGCGAGAATCATACCACTAGACCAAATGCCCTATGATGAAATAGTTGACGTGTACAGGTCTTGAGATAGCATGCAACTAAAGGTCAATTTATGAAGAACCTGGAAAGAATATCATCTTTAAAATAAGCCTAATTTTTCCATAATATTAGGTATCCCCCGGCCTAAGTGAGAATCAAGTGATGGGACCAAATAGTCAAATACACAACCTGAAAGGATAGATTTGTAGCATGAAAGTCAAATTACGTAGTAGCTTTATAAGTATCTTCAAATAAGCCTACTTATGAATTAAAGTTCATTGAGAAGAGAAAGGCATTCCGAGAGCAAGAATCATACTACTAAATCGACTGTCCTCGATGACCTGTAGGCAGAGGTCTTGTAACAAATATACAACTAACGGTTGCCACCACACTCACGTAAAAGGAAAAATACGCAAAAGTTTGCATGATAGTATTTCAAAAGTGCACCATTTGAAATTGAATTTTTGAAAAAGGAAGAGGCATTTCTGAATTAAACTCAGAAAGCAAGAATCATGTTACAAGACCAAATGTCTTAGTAAAAGGTCAAACTTTTATGTACAAGTATTTAATTAGAAATTTGATTATATACTTTAAATTAAGTCATATGATTCAAAAATTACAAAAACGTTGGCCCTGGACACTAAACGGCATATGCTATGTGAATGGAAGATTCAATCTTGAAGGCACGACTTTATTTTATACAATACAGGAGTGTGACACCCCATGTCCGTTTATTCACTCACAAAGGGAGTGCAATAAGTTTCGTGGAGCATTATAGGTAAACAGACACATAATTTTACAATACATACATAAATAAGATAATAGAAAAAATTTAAATTATTTCAAACCCAAATCATACAGCGTGGTTCAAAATACCATGAGTCTCAAAAACCCTTACAACAACATAACTTCTGTCTTTCAACTTCGAAGTACATAAATACTTAAAAGAAAACATAATTCCCCAAGTAAAAGAGACAAAGCAATAGTAGAGATAAAAACTTGAGCCATACTTCGAAAGCAGCTCTAGCAAGATGATATGTGAGTCCTGACTGAGCCTGAGTGTTTCCTCCCAGAGAACCTGGGGGGAGGGGGGAACGGAAGAAAGAGGAGGAAACAAAAGGGTCAGACATAAAGTCTGGCGAGTCTTATGACTTTTAGCGAGTAAAAAAATAAAAGTAACATGACAGGCATATAAGGTGAACAAGGGAGATCACTACACAAATGGGAGCCATGACAAGGTTGAAAGGATAAGGTGTATACGCTTCTCTAATGATTACTCTGCACTATTACTAGTACAACTAGAATGAGATGATCCCTTCTACTATAAGGTGGTAGACTTAGGGCATACGTCCAAATGTACCCTAAACACTATCCTAATCGATCGGCTCACTACTCCGTAGATACTCTGTGCTGGCCCCACAGTAGAATGTATGACGTCCTATAGCGCAACCCCTCACTGATATGCACAGCCCCATATCTATTGGTGCCATAGTCGTCTCATCCCCCTCTTCCCGGCACATGCACGCACATGACCTAGTCAGTTTGCGCCGGCCACACCGTCCTCCACGTTTGGATCTCTTACAATCAGTTAGTAAGCGTGTCCCCTCTCTGCCTAGCACGGAGTATTTTATTTGATACTTACTCCAGGTTACTGACTGAAATGGGTCCCACACAATATGATACAAGCTCTCCTCTTTGTCTTGTATCCCCCACTAGGTTTTTCACTAACTACGTATACCACTAGGTGTCTTTAATTACATAGCCCTATTCAGTTATGCTTACCCTAACAGCTGTCTTTAATTACATAACTTTTATATTTTCCTCCGGTTATGTATACCACTAGGTGTCTTTAATTACATAACCATATCGAGTTAAGTTTGTGGGCCTATATGTAAACATTACCCACCCCCTCCAGATTTGCTTAACCCATCCACTATCCAATCAATTTACTTCACCCTAACTTTAGTTCACAATCATACAATCCCTATGGATTAGATTTGGTTAAGTTGTCCAATTCTTTACCATGTCCATGTATGGTTCATAATGGATTAGACCTCCCACATTAGGCCTACAACGTGTGGATGCTGGATATGTCGATCGGGTCTGGGCAATCTTATTCCACAGTTGGGCCTAACCTCGTGTCTTAGCTCGATTCGTATTTGCGCACTTAGACCTCCCACATTAGGCTCAACATTAGTGGCTGCTGGATATGCCAGTCGGGTCCGGGCAGACTTCCACCACTAATGCAACCTAACCTCGTGTCATAAGTGCCATTACAATTACTAATTGTAATTACTAGACATTCCACTATTAATTAATTAATCAATTAATTAATCAATTAATTAAACCTTTCCCTTTATAGGTGTTAATGCCTAATCTAACCAATAATTCGAATTACATATCCAAAAATGTTCATATTAAAATTTTGCCAATATTAACCCTTTTTCCTCTGTTCCCTAACTAGCACACTCATAAATTAGCGGCATGCCTAGGTTAGAAAATAGCCTAGTCATAAACGATAATGGGGAAAATAATGGGAATATAACCAAAGTGATCATTTTAACATAACTTGGCATAAACATAAACCAGCATGGTGATAAGGTGAACATATAAGCAAAAAACTGATGAACTTGTGGCAATTACTAGTTCTACATAACTATGATGTCATAGTGAGCATAACGAGATCTTAATTGACCATTTAAGTGTCCAACTATTTAGATCCAACATAATTATAAAGTGGTCACAAAAACAGATCTAACATAATTAGGATGACATAGTAACATGTTTAGATCTAAATATGGATTCACTAGTCCAATTTACAACATATCTAAATTGACCACAATATGATAGGTGAAAGGTGATTTACATAAAGAATTGGATCTAACCTATATTGTAACTGTCCAAATTAACAGATTCACATTAACCACAATGTAGTTACAATTCAAGATTCACAAAGGAGACATAATAGAATAACCATAATTGCATTAGATCTAGAGAAATAGATCTATTATGACATGGTATAGAATTAATCACTAGCATAGATTCATAGTTTACAACATATCCAAATCACAATCTTTCACCATTTACTTTTAAATATTCAAATCTAAAAGTAACTAAAAACTCACTTCGTTAGGATTAGAAAATATGAAGAATGGATCTTGATCTCTAGATTTGATTTGCAAAACTAACAGTTGTTTGAAGAAAACGGGTTCGTCTCAGTTCGCGCACCGGCAGCATTTGGCTCCCATGATTTCCAATGAAGAAAATAGGAGAATTGGACAAATGTATAGCTGCCAGGCCCCTTGAAACCGAGTGCCACATCAACCCTAGGGGTGTCGACACCCCTGTGGGTGGGTCGATCCATAAGTCGACACCCCTTAAGGGGGGTAGACCCCGGTGTTGATACCCCTCTAGGGCGGTCGACTCCCTAGAGCTGGAAATTTGCCGCCTTGACGAATTTTTGATTTTCGAACTGTTCTGGATAGGGTCTGACTCATATGTGTATATATGTTCTTTCTGCGCATATACAAACTTAAAACCCTCCTAACTTCTTCATACGGTGTCCGTTTTATGCAAACCAAATGTCTATATTGACCAGAATTTCGAGATGGACGCAATGGCGCAGTTCTTTTCCCTAAATTTTGAATATTAAATAAATTATTATTTAATTTATCCTCTTTAATGTTAATAAAATTAATGGGTGTTATATTCCCCCTACTTAAAGGATTTTCTCCCTGAAATCTCCAAGTTAAGAAGAATGCATATCCTACCATCCATCATCCATCTACTCATACATCGATCACTGGCATCCATTATTTTTAGGATTTCTAATGCTTACATGAATATATGTAAAGGTAGGCGTATATGTCCCAATATTAATGTGAAGATCAGGCAGCCTACTAATTCAGTTGACCTCCTTAATGCAATGTATGTTGGTGCCATGAACCAACATGTATGCGGATAATCCTATTATAACATGTAAGTTCTATATGTGTGCACAATCATCCGTCCAAATGCAACATCCATACGATGATATATCCATTTCCATCCATAAAACAAAAAGAAAATGCACACACATCCATATGCAGTATGAGTGATTGAGCCGATCTAGTGCCTAATGAGTTGTATATGCGTCCACAGGCAACCACTAGCAAACATTCGCATCCACTTGCATCCATCAAACATAACATGTCTTAAACACATGTTTACATCCATAGGATTCCTATCTAAAGGTCGAAAAATACTATGGATAAAAACAAGTACTGATAAAATTTTGAAAAATGAGTTAAGAACAACCCTTGAAAAGGAAAGGGTACGAAGCACGAATCTTGTCTTTGGTCTCCCAAGTCACATCTTCTAGGTTATCTCCCCATTAAACCTTTAGCAACATGATCTCTTTATTGAATAACTTCTTAAGTTCTGATCCTAGAATACAGGTAGGAACTCGACTGACTATCGCCTCACGTTCCTCTTCGACTTCTTCCAACACACTCAGCTCAACAATTACTGCGGTGTCATGGAGGCACTTCCGTAGATGGGAAACATGGAAAACATCATGAACACCAGATAGATTTTCTGGAAGCTTTACTCTATAGGCCATTTGGCCAATTCTCTCGGTTATGGGAAATGGTCCCACAAATCTAGGTGCCAACTTCCGTACTGATCCAAAACGAACCACATTCCCCAGAGGTGATACTTTGATAAAAGCTAGGTCTCCCACTTCAAGTTCGATGTCAGTCCTTATCTTATCTACATAGGACTTCTGCCTATCTTGAGATGTCTTCATCTGCCGTCGAATAAGATCAATCTTTTCGGGCGTTTCTCTAACCATATCTGGTCCAAGTAATAATCTTTCTGTAGATTCCCACCAACAAGTTGGTGATCTACAGGGTCGTCCGTACAATGCTTCGAAGGGTGCCATGCCGATGCTGGTCTGATAGCTGTTATTGTAGGAAAACTCTACTAAAGGAAGATGCTCTTCCCAAGTCCCTCCGAAGTCTAGGATACACAGCCTCAAAAGATCTTCAAGAATCCTGTTCACCCTCTCCGTCTGTCCATCGGTCTGAGTATGATAAGCTGTGCTCAAACACAACAGTGTACCTAATTCTTGTTGCAAGATCCTCCAAAATTCACTGGTAAAAATGGGGTTATGATCGCTTATGATGCTGGAAGGCACCCTATGAAGACGAACTATCTCACGAACATAAATTGCTGCCAACCATGATGCCGTCCTCTTGCTCTTAACTGGAATAAAGTGAGCGCTCTTAGTGAGTCTATCTACCACAACCCAGATACTAGTGTTGCCTTTCTTCGATCTAGGCAAACCATCTATGAAATCCATATAGATGCTCTCCTATTTACACCGAGGAACCTCCAAAGGATGAAGTAATCCCCCGGGCTTCTTTTGCTCAGCATTAACTTGCTGGCAAACTAAACTTTGGGAAACAAATTCGGCCATATCTTTCTTCATCTCAGCCCAAAAGAAAACCCTCTTCATGTCTCTGTACATCTTATCGCCGCCTGGATTAACGGCCATCTTGGAATGGTGGGCTTCTTCTAGGACTGCCTTTATCAAACTTCCAGTTTGAGGAACACAAAGCCTTCCATCTCATCGCAACCACCTTTTTCATCTATGTCATATCTACTGAGGTGACTAGAAGTCTCCCCTCTTCTGAGCTTCTCCATGATGTCTAAAATCTGTGGGTCACCTTGTTGCGAAACGTCTATCTGGTCTATAAGAATTGGTCGTATCTCCAAGGATGCAAAAAAATTAGGCAAAATCTCGATGGAGGGTCTAAAATCAAAAGCTGATATGAACTCCAAGTTCTTTCTTTTCACAAACAGAGGACTCAGGGCCATCCACTGCATACTTAGTGCGTCTGCCACCACATTACCCTTGCCAGGGGTATAAGTGATCTCTAAATCATAAGAAGCTAGAAACTCCATCCACCGTTGTTGCGTTAAATTGAGGTCTTTCTACGAAAACAGAGACTTTAGAGATTTATGATCGGTGTATAACTCGAACTTCTCTCCAAGTAAATAATGACGCCACGCTTTTAATGCGAATACTATGGCAGCTAGCTCTAGATCATGGGTAGAGTAGTTCTTCTCATAACTCTCAACTGCCTACCACCGTAACACACTACTTTCCCTTCTTGTATTAGAACCGCACCAAGCCCTGTACCACATGCATCAGTATAAACGGTATACACCTTACTCTCGTCTAGCAAGGTCAAGACTGGGGCTGTTGTCAGAGCGCTCTTCAGTCATTGGGAAGCAGCATCACAGTCTATATCCCATGAAAATGCCAAGTTATTCTTCGTCAGCCTGGTGAGTGGGGCTGATATCTTTGCGAAGTCCTTAATGAACTTCCTATAGTAACCTGCTAACGCAAGAAAGCTTCTCACCTCGGTTGCAGTTTTAGGAATCTGCCAGTCTTGCACCTCAACAACCTTGGCGAGATCTATAGCTATCCCTTCCTTGGCGACCACATGCCCTAAGAATCTCACCTCTTTTCTCCAAAAATGGTATTTGGAGAACTTCTCCATAAGCTAATGGTCATGGAGAGTTTTCAAAACTTCTCTCAAATGTTGGGCATGCTCTTCTTCGCTTTTGGAGAAGATCAAAATATCATCAACAAAGACTACAACAAATTTATTAAGGAACTCCCGAAACACAACTCATTAGATTGACAAAATAGGCGGGTGCATTCATCAGCCCAAAAGGCATCACTAGTCATTCAAAGAAACCGTCCGGAGTTCTAAAAGCAATCTTATCTATGCTATCCTCAGCCACCCTCAACTGATGAAACCCCGTGGTCAATTCTAACTGATAAAATACCAAGGCACCAATAAGCTGATCAAATAAATCATTAATCCTTGGGAGCGGGTGCCTATTCTTATTGGTGATTTTATTCAACTCCCTATAGTCAACACACAAACAAAGAGAACCATCCTCCCTAGTCGCGAATACTACTGGAGCACCCTATTTAGATATGCTTCATCTAATAAACTGTTTCTCAAGCAGCTCCCCTACTTGCTTACTCAGCTACCTCCTTTACCTCGGAGCCATGTTGCGCACTGGTAATGCAGGTGGCTTTGCATTGTCCACCAAATATATACGAAAGTCGATCTCGCGCCTCTGAGGTAAACCCCGAACCTCATCAAAAACATCGGAATAACCTCAAACAACTGGAATAGATTGCAAGTCATCTATAGATGCATCAAGAGACTCTAGGAAGCGAAGCATAACAGGCTCTTGAGGGTCACAAGAAGTCTCGAGGGTCCTCCCATGGCAAGTCAGAAGCCTAACGACCCTCTTCTCACAATCCAAAATGGCATCATAAGTGTTAAGCCAACCTATTCCTAGAATCAACCCATAGCCCGTAAACTCGAGCACATACGCGCTGCATTCAAACTCGACGCCTAACACAGATATTTTCAAATCCCTACAGATCATTGATAAACGAGGCGAACCACCAATGGGGTTTGAAACAACTACGGGGATCCACTACCATACTAGTAATTAAGTGCAGAGGTTCAACTACAGAACTCGATATAAATGAATGTGAAGCGCCAGAATCAAAAAGTGTTCTAATAGGATGGTTTGAAAGAGAAATTAAACCTTCCACTGAAATTTTTCTGCCTCCATTAGGAGAATTGATCGCGAGAGCATGCACCTGCCCTCTAGAAGTACCTATCTTTTGACCCTGTCCCTGTGATCCCTGTTTCTTTGGGAACTCTCTAGCAAATGTACGACCTTTTCCATAGTGATAGCAAGAGTTCTTCCTTCGCTTACAGTCTTTAATCAGGTGACCTTCCTTCCCACAATTGTGACATTTTCTCTTATCCTTGCCTTTATCATTCTTCCCTCCTTTCTTCTGCTATTGTTGCTGCTGGCCCTTCTTGGGCCACACCTTCCTATTTTGCGATGTCTCCTCAATCTTTTCTTCCTTCTTTTCTCCCATTTCTTCCTCATGCATTAGGGCCATATCAACAAGCTTTTCAAAAGTGGCCCCCATTGGAATATGGGACATGGCTAACCCATGTAGAGGCTCATTCAACCCTTTAGCAAATCACAAAGCCCTTTTGTGCAGTGTATCTACCAACTCTAACCCGAACCTTGCTAGCTGGTTGAATTTATTCATATATTCTTTCACCGTCAAGTTTCCTTGTTTGAGCGCTGAGATCCTCTCCATCTGCATGCTTCTCTTAGCTTGGGAGAGAAATTTCATTTCAATCCTCTATCTAAAATCCTCCTAAGTTTTCACCGGACGTCCAGCTTGGGTGACTTCCCACCAAACTGAGGCTTCATCTTTCAGTAGCCAAGCGGCTAACTGAACCTTCCTTCTATCCTCTACTTCAAAGAGTACAAACAAGTCCTCGGTCTCCTTGAGCCAATTCCGCGCTTCCATGAATGTCTCATTCCCATGGAATGGCTTCCCTCCCATAGCACGGAAGTCTTTGTAGATCTTGGAGAAATTACCTGCTCTTGAAGGAGGAGGAACAACGGGTGTAGCAGGGGGAGGAACGTTTCCTTGGACTTTGGCAGGCACCGTGACCTCCAGAAACCTACGGAACCATCCAGGTATCGTAACACCCTTTGGGATATTAGGAATGTTTTGTTCCCCAGACATGCTGAAATGAAAAAGGAAGAAATTTAGACAAAGGGATGAAGGACATTACATATGGCTTTTTGGGGAATGCATTAAGTTTCGTGAAGAGTTATAGGTAAACAGACACATAATTTTACAAGACAGACATAATTAAGATAGTAGTGAAAATTTAAATTCTTATTTCAAACTCAAATCATACAGCGTGGTTCAAAATACCATGAGTCTCAAAAACTATTACAACATAACTTCTGTCTTTCAACATCAGAGTACATAAATACTTAAAAAAACATAATTCCCCAAATAAAAGAGACAAAGCCACAGTAGAGATAAAAACTTGAGCCATACTTCGAAAGCAGCTCTAGCAAGATGATATCTGAGTCCTGAATAAGCCTGAGTGTTTCCTCCTTGAGAACTTGTGGGGAGGGGGAAACGGAAGAAAGAAGAGGAAACAAGAGGGTGGGACATAAAGTCTGGCGAGTATAGTGACATTTAGCAAGTAAATAAATAAAAGGAACATGACAGACATATAAAGTGAATAATGGAGATCACTACATAAATGGCAGGTGCGACAAGGTAGACAGGATAAGATGTATACTCTCCTCTAATGATTACTCTGCACTATTACAAGTACAACCAGAATGAGATGATCCCTTCTACTATACGATGGTAGACTTACATCCAAACGTACCCTAACCACTACCGTAATCGATTGGCTCCCTACTCCGTAGATACTCTGTGCCGACCCCACAGTAAGATGTATGACGCCCTATAGTGGGAACCCCTTACTGATATGCACAGCCCAATATCTATTGGTGTCACAGTCGTCCTATCTCCCTCTGCCCGGCTCATGCACACACATGACCCGGTCGGTTTGCGCCACCCACACCGTCCTCTACGTTTGGATGTCTTTCAATCAGTCAGTAAGTGTGTCCCCTCTCCGCCTAGTATGGAGTACTTTATTTGATACTTACTCTGGGTTACTGACTGAAATGGGTCCCACACAATATGATACAAGCTCTCCTCTTTGTCTTATATCCCCCACTAGGTTTTTCACTGACTATGTATACCACTAGATGCCTTTAATTACATAGCCCTATTCTGTTAGGCTTACCCTAACATGTGTCTTTAATTACATAACTTTTATATTTTCCTTCGGTTATGTATACCACCAGGTGTCTTTAATTACATAACCTTATCGGGTTAGGTTTGTGGGCCTATATGTAAATATTACCCACCCCCTCCAGATTTGCTAAACCCATCCACTATCCAATCAATTTACTTAACCCTAACTTTACTTCACAATCATACAATCCATATGGATTAGATTTGGTTAAGTAGTCCAATTATTACCACGTCCATTTATGGTTCATAATGGGCTAGACCTCCCACATTAGGCCTACAACGTATGGATGCTGGATATGTCAGTCGGGTCCTGGCAATCTTATTTGACAGTTGGGCCTAACCTCGTGTCTTAGCCCGATTCGTATTTGCGCACTTAGACCTCCCACATTAGGTTCAACATTAGTGGCTGCTGGATATGCCAATCGGGTCTGGGCAGACTTCCACCACTAATGCAAGTTAACCTCGTGTCATAAGTGCCATTACAATTCCTAATTGTAATTACTAGAAATTCCATTATTAATTAATTAAGTAATTAAACCTTTCCCTTTATAGGTGTTAATGCCTACTCTACCCAATAATTCGAATTATATGTCCAAAAATGTTCATATTAAAATTATGCCAATATTAACCCTTTTTCCTCTATTCCCTAACTAGCGCACTCATAAATTGGCGGCATGCCTAGGCTAGACAATAGCCTAGTCAAAAACGATAATAGGGAAAATAAAGGGAATATAACCAAAGTGATCATTTTAACTTAATTTGGCATAAACATAAACTAGCATGGTGATAAGGTGGACATATAAGCATAAAACTGATGAACTTAGGGGCAATTACTAGTTCTACATAACTATGATGTCATAGTGAGCATAACGAGATCTTAATTGACCATTTAGGTGTCCAACTATTTAGATCCAACATAATTATAATGTGGTCACAAAAACAGATCTAACATAATTAGGAAAACATATTTACATGTTTAGATCTAAATATGGATTCACTTGTCCAATTTACAACATATCTAAATTGACCACAATATGATAGGTGAAAGGTGACTTACATAAAGAATTGGATCTAACCAATATTGTAACTGTTTAAACTAACAGATTCACATTAACCACAATATAGTTACAATTCAAGATCCACAAAGGATACATAAAAGAATAACCACAATTGCATTAGATCTAGAGAAGTAGATCTATCATGATATGCTATAAGATTAATCACTAGGATAGATTCATAGTTTGCAACATATCCAAATCACAATCTTTCACAATTTACATTTAAATATTAAAATCTTAAAGTAACTAGAAACTCACTTCGTTAGGATTAGAAAATATAAAAAGAATGGATCTTGAATCTCTAGATTTGATTTGAAAAACCAACAGTTGTTTGAAGAAAACGAATTCGTCTCAGTTCGCACACCGGCAGCATTTGGCTCCCATGATTTCCAGTGAAGAAAATAGGAGAATTGGACACATATATATAGCTGTAAGGCCCCCTGAAACCGAGTGCCACATCAGCCCTAGGGGTGTCGACACCCCTGTGGGTGGGTCGGCCTCTAAAGCGGGAAATTTGCGCCTTGAAGAACTTTTGATTTTCGAACTATTCTGGATAGGGTCTGACTCATACGTGACTCATACATGTTTATATGTTCTTTCTACGCGTATACAAACTTAAAACCCTCCTAACTTCTTCATACTGTGTCCGTTTTATGCAAACCAGGTGTCTATATTGACCAGAATTTCGAGACAGAAGCAATGGCACAATCCATTTCCCTTATTTATGAATATTAAACAAATTGTTATTTAATTTATCCTCTTTAATGTTAACAAAATTACGGGGTGTTACAAGGAATAAAATCATTCAAAGACAAATTCAGAAGTCTCGCCTAAAGCAGGATTTGAACTCATACTAGATTTTATGTTACCTGAATGTCACCATTGATAACGTTACCACCAACAAATTGAATAATTAAAAATCCATGATTAAGGGGTTTTCCCCCAAATAAACTATTTATTCTTAAGGTCTATCAGCTTAAGACTTTAACTGCAATTTGTTTCCTCCCTTTTTCCTCCTTTGTGGCTAAGCATAAGATGAGAAATATTTACAAAAGTAGCCTCTTTATTGTTCATAGAACAATTTAATAAATTTCCATATTCAACCATTACATGTTCAGAACTTTCATTTTTTTGTAGATCGTTTGAACAAAAATAATATATTACAAATAGGGGTTTGTGGAGTAACTTATTTTAACTTTCTAGGAAAATATCTTTCGCACTCTAAAATCCCAACTGAGAATTAACAAGACCCACCCCAACTTAAAATAAACAAAACCCTAATTTCAAATACTCAGCAAATCCAACTCCAAAAATGATCTCTTACGTTGATAGCAATCAGGATATGAAGTTCAATTGTAAGTAGGCTGAGTTGAGGAAAAACAATTACCTGAATCGGTGTCTCACTATTAAATCGTCGCTCTGGCAAATCCAGGTAGTATTGGGAAGTGTTATAATAGACTAATTGTTCGGCTATGATATAAACTGATTGTTCGGCTATATGTTTAGCCATGAGGTGGAAAGCATGTGCTTAGATACACTACATCAGCGAAAATATGCTACCAAAATTAGATTGATTTACCAATGTCATCATCTTAAGAAGAGGATTTATTTGAACAAAAATACAAAACGAAAAGGTGGCATTCCGAGAATCGAACTCTGGACCTCTCGCCCCTAAAGCAAGAATCGTACCGCTAAACCAAATGCCCTTTGATGAAATGGTTGATATGTATAGGTCTTGGTATAGCATGCAACTTAAGGTCAATTTATGAAGAACTTGGAAAGAAGACCATCTTTAAAATAAGTCTAATTTTTCCATAAAATTTGATATCCCCCGGCCTAAGTTAGAATCATGCGATGGGACCAAATAGTCAAATACATAAGCTGAAAGGATTGATTTATAGCATAAAAGTCAAATTATGTAGCAACTTTATTAACATCTTCAAACAAGACTACTTATGAATTAAAGTTCACTGAGTAGAGAAGGGCATTCCAAGAGCGAGAATCATACTCCTATATCGACTGCCCTTGATGAATGTGTTGACATGTAGGTAGAGGTCTTGTGACAAGTATACAATTAACGGTTGCCAAAACATTCACATAAAACAAAAAATACGGAAAAATTTACAATACAGTATTTCAAAAATGCACCATTTGAAATTGATATTTCAAAAAAGGAAGAGGCATTTCTAAATTGAACTCAGAAAGGAAGAATCATATTACAAGACCAAATGTCCTGGTAAAAGGTCAAACTTGTATGTACATGTATTTAATTTGAAATTTGATTATATACTTTTAATTAATTCATATAATTCAACAATTATAAAAATATTGGCCATGGACAATAAAAGGGATATGATGTGTGAATGGAAGATTCAATCTTGAAGGCAAGACTTTATTTTATACAATACAGGAATAAAATCATTCAAAGACAAATTCAACACTTTAACCTAAAGCAGGATTTGAACTCATACTAGATTTTATGTTACCTGAGTGTCACCATACATAACATTACCACTAACAAATTCAATAATTAAAAATCCACGATTAAGGAGGTTTTTCCCCAAAAAAGCTATTTATTCTTAAGGTCTATCAGCTTAAGACTTTAGCTGCAATTTGTTTCCTCCCTTTTTCCCCCATTGTGGCTATGCATAAGACGAGAAGTGTTTACAACAGTAGCCTCTTTATAGTTCATAGAATAAATTAATAAATTTCCATATTCAACCATTACATGTTCAGAACTTTCATTGTTTTGTCGAAAGTTTAAACAAAAATAATATATTATAAATAGGATTTTGTGGAGTAACTTATTTTAACTTTCCTGGAAAATATCTTTCGCACTCTAAAATCCCAACTGAAAATAAACAATACCCACCCCAACTTAAAATAAACAAAACCCTAATTTCAAATACTCAAAAAATCCAACTCCAAAACTGAACTCTTATGTTGATAGCAATCAAGATATGAAGTTCAACGGTAAGTAGGCTGAGTTGAGGAAAAACAGTTACCTAAATCAGTGTCTCACTATTACATCGTCGCTCAGGCAAAACCGGGGTAACATTGTGAAGTGTTATAATAAACTAACTGTTCATCTATGATATAAACTAATTGTTCGGCTATATGTTTAACCATGAGGTGGAAAGCACATGCTTAGATACACTGCATCAACGAATATATGCATAATTAGATTGATTTACCGATGTCGTCGTCTTAAAAAGAGGATTTATCTGAACAAAAATACAAAACGAAAAGGGGGCATTCCGAGAATCGAACTTGGGCCCTCTCGCACCCAAAGCGAGAATCATACCACCAGACCAAATGCCCTTTGATAAAATATTTGATATGTACCGGTCTTTGGATAGCATGCAACTTGAGGTCAATTTATGGAGAACCTGGAAAAAAGATCATTTTTAAAATAAGTCTAATTTTTCCGTAAATTTGGATATCCCCCGGCCTAAGTTAGAATAATGCGCTGGGACCTAATAGTCAAATACATAAGTTGAAAAGATTGATTTATAGCATAAAAGTCGAATTATGTAGCAGCTTTATAAACATCTTCAAACAAGCATACTTATGAATTAAGGATCACTGAGTAGAGAAGGGCATTTCGAGAGCGAGAATCATACTTATATATCGACTGCCCTTGGTGAATGGGTTGACCTGTAGGCAGAGGTCATGTGTCAAATAAATAATTAACGGTTTCCAAAACACTCACATAAAAGGAAAAATATGCAAAAGTTTGCAAGAAAGTATTTTAAAAATGCACCATTTGAAATTGATTTTTTAAAAAAAGGACGAGGCATTTCTAAATTGACCTCATAAAACAAGAATCATACTACAATACCAAATGTCTTGGTAAAAGGTCAAACTTGTATGTATATGTATTTAATTAGAAATTTGATTATATACTTTAAATTAATTCATATGATTCAACAATTATAAAAATGTGGGCCCTAGAGACTAAAAGGCATATGCTATGTGAACGGAAGATTCAATCTTGAAGGAAAGCCTTTATTTTATACAATATAAGAATAAAATCATTCAAAGGCAAATTTAGCACTTCCACCTAAAGAAGGATTTGAACTCATACTGGATTTGATGTTACTAGAATGTCACCATACATAATGTTACCATTAACAAATTCAACAATTAAAAATCCACGATTAAGGGCTTATTCACCCCAAAAAAGCTCTGTATTCTTAAGTTCTATCAGCTTAAGACTTTAGCTGCAATTTTTTCGTACCTTTTCCCCCTTTGTGGCTGAGTAGACGGCGAGAATCGTTTTTAATAGTAGCCTCTTTATAGTTCATTGTACAATTTAATAAATTACCATTTTCAACCATTACATGTTCATAACTTTCATTGTTTTGTAGAAGGTTCTAACAAAAATAATATATCATAAATAGGGTTTTGTGGAGTAACTTATTTTAACTTTCCAGGAAAATATCTTTCGCTCTCTAAAATACCAACTGAAAATAAACAAAACCCACCACAACATAAAATAAACAAAACCCTAATTTCAAATACTTGTAAAATCTAACTCCAAAACTGAACTCTTAAGTAGATTGCAATCAGGATATTAAGTTTGATGGTAAGTAGGTTGAGTTGAGGAGAAACAATTACCTGAATCGGTGTCTCACTATTACATCGTCGCTTAGACAAAACGAGGTAGAATTGGGAAGGGTTATAATAAACTAACTGTTCGGCTATGATATAAACTAACTGTTCAATTATATGTTTAGCCATGAGGTGGAAAGCAAGTGCTTAGATACACTGCATCATCGAAAATATGCTACCAA